>JARDVY010000195.1:0-1320249 GCA_029030555.1 Ornithoptera alexandrae | reverse complement strand
CACGCGTCGCGCCGCGGTACACTCATCCGGATAAAGCGCTTATTTAAATGGACTCTATGTTGTAGGGGACACAGTTCAGATTTGTTTGATTGAACAAATGGACTGTATTACCCGGCCAAGTGCACGGGTCGCGCCGCGGTACACTCATCCGTATAAAGCGCTTATTTCAATGGACTCTATGTTGTAGGAGACACAGTTCAGATTTGTTTGATTGAACAAATGGACTGTATTACTCGGCCAAGTGCACGCGTCGCGCCGCGGTACACTCGTCCGTATAAAGCGCTTATTAAAATGGACTCTATGTTGTAGGAGACACAGTTCAGATTTGTTTGATTGAACAAATGGACTGTATTACCCGGCCAAGTGCACGGGTCGCGCCGCGGTACACTCGTCCGTATAAAGCGCTTATTAAAATGGACTCTATGTTGTAGGAGACACAGTTCAGATTTGTTTGATTGAACAAATGGACTGTATTACCCGGCCAAGTGCACGCGTCGCGCCGCGGTACACTCGTCCGTATAAAGCGCTTATTAAAATGGACTCTATGTTGTAGGAGACACAGTTCAGATTTGTTTGATTGAACAAATGGACTGTATTACCCGGCCAAGTGCACGGGTCGCGCCGCGGTACACTCGTCCGTATAAAGCGCTTATTTAAATGGACTCTATGTTGTAGGAGACACAGTTCAGATTTGTTTGATTGAACAAATGGACTGTATTACCCGGCCAAGTGCACGCGTCGCGCCGCGGTACACTCGTCCGTATAAAGCGCTTATTAAAATGGACTCTATGTTGTAGGAGACACAGTTCAGATTTGTTTGATTGAACAAATGGACTGTATTACCCGGCCAAGTGCACGGGTCGCGCCGCGGTACACTCGTCCGTATAAAGCGCTTATTTAAATGGACTCTATGTTGTAGGAGACACAGTTCAGATTTGTTTGATTGAACAAATGGACTGTATTACCCGGCCAAGTGCACGCGTCGCGCCGCGGTACACTCGTCCGTATAAAGCGCTTATTTAAATGGACTCTATGTTGTAGGAGACACAGTTCAGATTTGTTTGATTGAACAAATGGACTGTATTACCCGGCCAAGTGCACGCGTCGCGCCGCGGTACACTCGTCCGTATAAAGCGCTTATTTAAATGGACTCTATGTTGTAGGAGACACAGTTCAGATTTGTTTGATTGAACAAATGGACTGTATTACCCGGCCAAGTGCACGCGTCGCGCCGCGGTACACTCGTCCGTATAAAGCGCTTATTTAAATGGACTCTATGTTGTAGGAGACACAGTTCAGATTTGTTTGATTGAACAAATGGACTGTATTACCCGGCCAAGTGCACGGGTCGCGCCGCGGTACACTCGTCCGTATAAAGCGCTTATTTAAATGGACTCTATGTTGTAGGAGACACAGTTCAGATTTGTTTGATTGAACAAATGGACTGTATTACCCGGCCAAGTGCACGCGTCGCGCCGCGGTACACTCGTCCGTATAAAGCGCTTATTTAAATGGACTCTATGTTGTAGGAGACACAGTTCAGATTTGTTTGATTGAACAAATGGACTGTATTACCCGGCCAAGTGCACGCGTCGCGCCGCGGTACACTCGTCCGTATAAAGCGCTTATTTAAATGGACTCTATGTTGTAGGAGACACAGTTCAGATTTGTTTGATTGAACAAATGGACTGTATTACCCGGCCAAGTGCACGCGTCGCGCCGCGGTACACTCGTCCGTATAAAGCGCTTATTTAAATGGACTCTATGTTGTAGGAGACACAGTTCAGATTTGTTTGATTGAACAAATGGACTGTATTACCCGGCCAAGTGCACGCGTCGCGCCGCGGTACACTCGTCCGTATAAAGCGCTTATTTAAATGGACTCTATGTTGTAGGAGACACAGTTCAGATTTGTTTGATTGAACAAATGGACTGTATTACCCGGCCAAGTGCACGCGTCGCGCCGCGGTACACTCGTCCGTATAAAGCGCTTATTTAAATGGACTCTATGTTGTAGGAGATACAGTTCAGATTTGTTTGATTGAACAAATGGACTGTATTACCCGGCCAAGTGCACGCGTCGCGCCGCGGTACACTCGTCCGTATAAAGCGCTTATTTAAATGGACTCTATGTTGTAGGAGACACAGTTCAGATTTGTTTGATTGAACAAATGGACTGTATTACCCGGCCAAGTGCACGCGTCGCGCCGCGGTACACTCGTCCGTATAAAGCGCTTATTTAAATGGACTCTATGTTGTAGGAGATACAGTTCAGATTTGTTTGATTGAACAAATGGACTGTATTACCCGGCCAAGTGCACGCGTCGCGCCGCGGTACACTCGTCCGTATAAAGCGCTTATTTAAATGGACTCTATGTTGTAGGAGACACAGTTCAGATTTGTTTGATTGAACAAATGGACTGTATTACCCGGCCAAGTGCACGCGTCGCGCCGCGGTACACTCGTCCGTATAAAGCGCTTATTTCAATGGACTCTATGTTGTAGGAGACACAGTTCAGATTTGTTTGATTGAACAAATGGACTGTATTACCCGGCCAAGTGCACGGGTCGCGCCGCGGTACACTCGTCCGTATAAAGCGCTTATTTAAATGGACTCTATGTTGTAGGAGACACAGTTCAGATTTGTTTGATTGAACAAATGGACTGTATTACCCGGCCAAGTGCACGCGTCGCGCCGCGGTACACTCGTCCGTATAAAGCGCTTATTTCAATGGACTCTATGTTGTAGGAGACACAGTTCAGATTTGTTTGATTGAACAAATGGACTGTATTACCCGGCCAAGTGCACGGGTCGCGCCGCGGTACACTCGTCCGTATAAAGCGCTTATTTAAATGGACTCTATGTTGTAGGAGACACAGTTCAGATTTGTTTGATTGAACAAATGGACTGTATTACCCGGCCAAGTGCACGCGTCGCGCCGCGGTACACTCGTCCGTATAAAGCGCTTATTTAAATGGACTCTATGTTGTAGGAGACACAGTTCAGATTTGTTTGATTGAACAAATGGACTGTATTACCCGGCCAAGTGCACGCGTCGCGCCGCGGTACACTCGTCCGTATAAAGCGCTTATTTCAATGGACTCTATGTTGTAGGAGACACAGTTCAGATTTGTTTGATTGAACAAATGGACTGTATTACCCGGCCAAGTGCACGGGTCGCGCCGCGGTACACTCGTCCGTATAAAGCGCTTATTTAAATGGACTCTATGTTGTAGGAGACACAGTTCAGATTTGTTTGATTGAACAAATGGACTGTATTACCCGGCCAAGTGCACGCGTCGCGCCGCGGTACACTCGTCCGTATAAAGCGCTTATTTAAATGGACTCTATGTTGTAGGAGACACAGTTCAGATTTGTTTGATTGAACAAATGGACTGTATTACCCGGCCAAGTGCACGCGTCGCGCCGCGGTACACTCGTCCGTATAAAGCGCTTATTTAAATGGACTCTATGTTGTAGGAGACACAGTTCAGATTTGTTTGATTGAACAAATGGACTGTATTACCCGGCCAAGTGCACGCGTCGCGCCGCGGTACACTCGTCCGTATAAAGCGCTTATTTAAATGGACTCTATGTTGTAGGAGACACAGTTCAGATTTGTTTGATTGAACAAATGGACTGTATTACCCGGCCAAGTGCACGCGTCGCGCCGCGGTACACTCGTCCGTATAAAGCGCTTATTTAAATGGACTCTATGTTGTAGGAGACACAGTTCAGATTTGTTTGATTGAACAAATGGACTGTATTACCCGGCCAAGTGCACGGGTCGCGCCGCGGTACACTCGTCCGTATAAAGCGCTTATTTAAATGGACTCTATGTTGTAGGAGACACAGTTCAGATTTGTTTGATTGAACAAATGGACTGTATTACCCGGCCAAGTGCACGCGTCGCGCCGCGGTACACTCGTCCGTATAAAGCGCTTATTTAAATGGACTCTATGTTGTAGGAGACACAGTTCAGATTTGTTTGATTGAACAAATGGACTGTATTACCCGGCCAAGTGCACGCGTCGCGCCGCGGTACACTCGTCCGTATAAAGCGCTTATTTAAATGGACTCTATGTTGTAGGAGACACAGTTCAGATTTGTTTGATTGAACAAATGGACTGTATTACCCGGCCAAGTGCACGCGTCGCGCCGCGGTACACTCGTCCGTATAAAGCGCTTATTTAAATGGACTCTATGTTGTAGGAGACACAGTTCAGATTTGTTTGATTGAACAAATGGACTGTATTACCCGGCCAAGTGCACGCGTCGCGCCGCGGTACACTCGTCCGTATAAAGCGCTTATTTCAATGGACTCTATGTTGTAGGAGACACAGTTCAGATTTGTTTGATTGAACAAATGGACTGTATTACCCGGCCAAGTGCACGGGTCGCGCCGCGGTACACTCGTCCGTATAAAGCGCTTATTTAAATGGACTCTATGTTGTAGGAGACACAGTTCAGATTTGTTTGATTGAACAAATGGACTGTATTACCCGGCCAAGTGCACGGGTCGCGCCGCGGTACACTCGTCCGTATAAAGCGCTTATTTCAATGGACTCTATGTTGTAGGGGACACAGTTCAGATTTGTTTGATTGAACAAATGGACTGTATTACCCGGCCAAGTGCACGCGTCGCGCCGCGGTACACTCGTCCGTATAAAGCGCTTATTTAAATGGACTCTATGTTGTAGGAGACACAGTTCAGATTTGTTTGATTGAACAAATGGACTGTATTACCCGGCCAAGTGCACGGGTCGCGCCGCGGTACACTCGTCCGTATAAAGCGCTTATTTAAATGGACTCTATGTTGTAGGGGACACAGTTCAGATTTGTTTGATTGAACAAATGGACTGTATTACCCGGCCAAGTGCACGGGTCGCGCCGCGGTACACTCGTCCGTATAAAGCGCTTATTTAAATGGACTCTATGTTGTAGGAGACACAGTTCAGATTTGTTTGATTGAACAAATGGACTGTATTACCCGGCCAAGTGCACGCGTCGCGCCGCGGTACACTCGTCCGTATAAAGCGCTTATTTCAATGGACTCTATGTTGTAGGAGACACAGTTCAGATTTGTTTGATTGAACAAATGGACTGTATTACCCGGCCAAGTGCACGGGTCGCGCCGCGGTACACTCGTCCGTATAAAGCGCTTATTTAAATGGACTCTATGTTGTAGGAGACACAGTTCAGATTTGTTTGATTGAACAAATGGACTGTATTACCCGGCCAAGTGCACGGGTCGCGCCGCGGTACACTCGTCCGTATAAAGCGCTTATTTCAATGGACTCTATGTTGTAGGGGACACAGTTCAGATTTGTTTGATTGAACAAATGGACTGTATTACCCGGCCAAGTGCACGGGTCGCGCCGCGGTACACTCGTCCGTATAAAGCGCTTATTTAAATGGACTCTATGTTGTAGGAGACACAGTTCAGATTTGTTTGATTGAACAAATGGACTGTATTACCCGGCCAAGTGCACGGGTCGCGCCGCGGTACACTCGTCCGTATAAAGCGCTTATTTAAATGGACTCTATGTTGTAGGAGACACAGTTCAGATTTGTTTGATTGAACAAATGGACTGTATTACCCGGCCAAGTGCACGGGTCGCGCCGCGGTACACTCGTCCGTATAAAGCGCTTATTTCAATGGACTCTATGTTGTAGGAGACACAGTTCAGATTTGTTTGATTGAACAAATGGACTGTATTACCCGGCCAAGTGCACGGGTCGCGCCGCGGTACACTCGTCCGTATAAAGCGCTTATTTCAATGGACTCTATGTTGTAGGGGACACAGTTCAGATTTGTTTGATTGAACAAATGGACTGTATTACCCGGCCAAGTGCACGGGTCGCGCCGCGGTACACTCGTCCGTATAAAGCGCTTATTTAAATGGACTCTATGTTGTAGGAGACACAGTTCAGATTTGTTTGATTGAACAAATGGATTGTATTACCCGGCCAAGTGCACGCGTCGCGCCGCGGTACACTCGTCTGTATAAAGCGCTTATTTAAATGGACTCTATGTTGTAGGAGACACAGTTCAGATTTGTTTGATTGAACAAATGGACTGTATTACCCGGCCAAGTGCACGCGTCGCGCCGCGGTACACTCGTCCGTATAAAGCGCTTATTTAAATGGACTCTATGTTGTAGGAGACACAGTTCAGATTTGTTTGATTGAACAAATGGATTGTATTACCCGGCCAAGTGCACGCGTCGCGCCGCGGTACACTCGTCTGTATAAAGCGCTTATTTAAATGGACTCTATGTTGTAGGAGACACAGTTCAGATTTGTTTGATTGAACAAATGGATTGTATTACCCGGCCAAGTGCACGCGTCGCGCCGCGGTACACTCGTCTGTATAAAGCGCTTATTTAAATGGACTCTATGTTGTAGGAGACACAGTTCAGATTTGTTTGATTGAACAAATGGACTGTATTACCCGGCCAAGTGCACTCGTCGCGCCGCGGTACACTCGTCCGTATAAAGCGCTTATTTAAATGGACTCTATGTTGTAGGAGACACAGTTCAGATTTGTTTGATTGAACAAATGGACTGTATTACCCGGCCAAGTGCACGGGTCGCGCCGCGGTACACTCGTCCGTATAAAGCGCTTATTTAAATGGACTCTATGTTGTAGGAGACACAGTTCAGATTTGTTTGATTGAACAAATGGACTGTATTACCCGGCCAAGTGCACGGGTCGCGCCGCGGTACACTCGTCCGTATAAAGCGCTTATTTAAATGGACTCTATGTTGTAGGAGACACAGTTCAGATTTGTTTGATTGAACAAATGGACTGTATTACCCGGCCAAGTGCACGGGTCGCGCCGCGGTACACTCGTCCGTATAAAGCGCTTATTTAAATGGACTCTATGTTGTAGGAGACACAGTTCAGATTTGTTTGATTGAACAAATGGACTGTATTACCCGGCCAAGTGCACGCGTCGCGCCGCGGTACACTCGTCCGTATAAAGCGCTTATTTAAATGGACTCTATGTTGTAGGAGACACAGTTCAGATTTGTTTGATTGAACAAATGGATTGTATTACCCGGCCAAGTGCACGCGTCGCGCCGCGGTACACTCGTCTGTATAAAGCGCTTATTTAAATGGACTCTATGTTGTAGGAGACACAGTTCAGATTTGTTTGATTGAACAAATGGACTGTATTACCCGGCCAAGTGCACGGGTCGCGCCGCGGTACACTCGTCCGTATAAAGCGCTTATTTAAATGGACTCTATGTTGTAGGAGACACAGTTCAGATTTGTTTGATTGAACAAATGGATTGTATTACCCGGCCAAGTGCACGCGTCGCGCCGCGGTACACTCGTCTGTATAAAGCGCTTATTTAAATGGACTCTATGTTGTAGGAGACACAGTTCAGATTTGTTTGATTGAACAAATGGACTGTATTACCCGGCCAAGTGCACGGGTCGCGCCGCGGTACACTCGTCCGTATAAAGCGCTTATTTAAATGGACTCTATGTTGTAGGAGACACAGTTCAGATTTGTTTGATTGAACAAATGGACTGTATTACCCGGCCAAGTGCACGCGTCGCGCCGCGGTACACTCGTCCGTATAAAGCGCTTATTTAAATGGACTCTATGTTGTAGGAGACACAGTTCAGATTTGTTTGATTGAACAAATGGACTGTATTACCCGGCCAAGTGCACGGGTCGCGCCGCGGTACACTCGTCCGTATAAAGCGCTTATTTAAATGGACTCTATGTTGTAGGAGACACAGTTCAGATTTGTTTGATTGAACAAATGGACTGTATTACCCGGCCAAGTGCACGGGTCGCGCCGCGGTACACTCGTCCGTATAAAGCGCTTATTTAAATGGACTCTATGTTGTAGGGGACACAGTTCAGATTTGTTTGATTGAACAAATGGACTGTATTACCCGGCCAAGTGCACGGGTCGCGCCGCGGTACACTCGTCCGTATAAAGCGCTTATTTAAATGGACTCTATGTTGTAGGAGACACAGTTCAGATTTGTTTGATTGAACAAATGGACTGTATTACCCGGCCAAGTGCACGCGTCGCGCCGCGGTACACTCGTCCGTATAAAGCGCTTATTTAAATGGACTCTATGTTGTAGGAGACACAGTTCAGATTTGTTTGATTGAACAAATGGACTGTATTACCCGGCCAAGTGCACGGGTCGCGCCGCGGTACACTCGTCCGTATAAAGCGCTTATTTAAATGGACTCTATGTTGTAGGAGACACAGTTCAGATTTGTTTGATTGAACAAATGGACTGTATTACCCGGCCAAGTGCACGCGTCGCGCCGCGGTACACTCGTCCGTATAAAGCGCTTATTTAAATGGACTCTATGTTGTAGGAGACACAGTTCAGATTTGTTTGATTGAACAAATGGACTGTATTACCCGGCCAAGTGCACGGGTCGCGCCGCGGTACACTCGTCCGTATAAAGCGCTTATTTAAATGGACTCTATGTTGTAGGAGACACAGTTCAGATTTGTTTGATTGAACAAATGGACTGTATTACCCGGCCAAGTGCACGGGTCGCGCCGCGGTACACTCGTCCGTATAAAGCGCTTATTTCAATGGACTCTATGTTGTAGGGGACACAGTTCAGATTTGTTTGATTGAACAAATGGACTGTATTACCCGGCCAAGTGCACGGGTCGCGCCGCGGTACACTCGTCCGTATAAAGCGCTTATTTAAATGGACTCTATGTTGTAGGAGATACAGTTCAGATTTGTTTGATTGAACAAATGGACTGTATTACCCGGCCAAGTGCACGGGTCGCGCCGCGGTACACTCGTCCGTATAAAGCGCTTATTTCAATGGACTCTATGTTGTAGGGGACACAGTTCAGATTTGTTTGATTGAACAAATGGACTGTATTACCCGGCCAAGTGCACGGGTCGCGCCGCGGTACACTCGTCCGTATAAAGCGCTTATTTCAATGGACTCTATGTTGTAGGAGACACAGTTCAGATTTGTTTGATTGAACAAATGGACTGTATTACCCGGCCAAGTGCACGGGTCGCGCCGCGGTACACTCGTCCGTATAAAGCGCTTATTTCAATGGACTCTATGTTGTAGGGGACACAGTTCAGATTTGTTTGATTGAACAAATGGACTGTATTACCCGGCCAAGTGCACGGGTCGCGCCGCGGTACACTCGTCCGTATAAAGCGCTTATTTAAATGGACTCTATGTTGTAGGAGACACAGTTCAGATTTGTTTGATTGAACAAATGGACTGTATTACCCGGCCAAGTGCACGGGTCGCGCCGCGGTACACTCGTCCGTATAAAGCGCTTATTTAAATGGACTCTATGTTGTAGGAGACACAGTTCAGATTTGTTTGATTGAACAAATGGACTGTATTACCCGGCCAAGTGCACGGGTCGCGCCGCGGTACACTCGTCCGTATAAAGCGCTTATTTCAATGGACTCTATGTTGTAGGAGACACAGTTCAGATTTGTTTGATTGAACAAATGGACTGTATTACCCGGCCAAGTGCACGGGTCGCGCCGCGGTACACTCGTCCGTATAAAGCGCTTATTTCAATGGACTCTATGTTGTAGGGGACACAGTTCAGATTTGTTTGATTGAACAAATGGACTGTATTACCCGGCCAAGTGCACGCGTCGACACCGCGCCGCCAGTAGATACGAACGCTGCGACCGTTTAATTAGGACGGATAACTAATTCAAATGTAGACGGCTGTTTTCCTAAGTCTCTTTACGTCAGTAATCTTTTCTTTTTATTCTACGAAGGTACGAGACGAGTGAGACGTTCACCTGATGGTAAGTGATACGCTAAGTCATACCAACACGGCGCTTGTTAGGATGATATACACAACGGTACATCGCGCTTGTCTTCTCGAGGCATATGATGTTGAGCCTCATTACCCCCGTGATTTTACTGGTTACAGCGCCCTTCAAACCGGAACACAGTAATGTTTACATACTACTGTTTGTAGCTACAAATAGGAGCTGGCCACCATAACCTTAATAACTACAGCTCCCTTCAAAGTTGTATCACAGTAAATAATGTGTGTGTTAGATCTCACCTCTATGAAGACCAGATGCCACGGATGCTGTATCAAAGAGATCAGCGCCAACCTCACACCGTAGCAGAAGAGGGAGAATGTGAGAGTGGTGCGGTAGCCCCAGCGTTTGATGATTTTACCTGGAATTTAAAAAAAAAACTCAAAACTCATGGATGATATACACTACAATATGTTGTGCTCGGCGTTATACCAACGTTAACTATCGTTACTCCAGTAATTCAATTAACTGCAGCGCCCTTTAAACCGGACAGAGTAACGGTTGTATACTGTTCAGGCGTTGCGGTGTAGGGTATCACGCACAACTGGCCGTAGTGCAGCCTGCTTATCAACAAACGAGGCTCTGGCTCCCACCAACCCGTATTGGGTCAGAGTGGTGGAAAATGGCCCAAACCCTTCCCCCGATATGAACCTATACAAATGTGGAGATTGGAAGACCCACGTCCAGCATTGGACGTTCATCAGCTGACGATGATGACGACTACTGTTCGGGGCTGCGGTGGTACCTAGTCGGGTCTCTAGCAACGGAGACCTATCGTCATTAAAGTAAATTACAATTCTAGGGAAAGAGAGAAAGAGATAGAGATAGAGAGCGAGAAGGGGAGAGGGTGAGACGGAGAGAGGACGTTCTTTATGTTATTCAGACAAAGATTTCTTTAACACGATCCTATTCTTTTTCATTTTTATATACGACCTCATACTTTTTATGCGACAGTTAGAGGTCAAGTTGTTTTTTTTTTAATTAATTTCTTTGAATAAGGAAAAAGGTAAATAATTATTCTGCATCGAATTTTTTTTTTCTATTTTTCTTTATAGTATGTTTGTTACATTCATGTATTGATCAGAGGTTCCCGCACAACAACTCACGGCAGCCAAGCCACCCTCACCAGCTCGTGATGCATCCTGACAATCAACAGACGAGGCTCTAGCTCCCACCAACTCACGTTGGATCAGCGTGGTGGGGAATGTTCTAAATCCCCTCTGTATGTATCCCTACCCGTTTTGGGAATTTTTAATGGATGGCCTATACCCAGCAGTGGCTATGCAAACATTACTGTGATCCGGTTTTAAGGGCGCTGTAGCTATTACTGATGTTCAGTCTCTGTTGCTGTAGACCGTCTAGGTAGGTACCACCACAGTGCCTATTGCAGTCGGCGGACAGCGGTGTCCAAAAATACTGTGATCCGGTTTGAAGGGCGCTGTAGCTATTACTGATGTTCAGTCTCTGTTGCTGTAGACCGTCTAGGTAGGTACCACCGCAGCGACTATTGCAGCCGGCAGACAGTACTGTGCGAACATTACAGTGCTCCGGTTTGAAAGGCGCTGTAGCTAGTGTACTGTAAAGTTAACATTATGAAACAATTTCAAAGCGACGAGCGCAATTTGGTGCAGTGTATATACACCTTAAGAACTCCACGCTGTTATGGTCAAAGATGTCACTCACTATCAAATGAATGTCCCCTAACTTACCCTTCATCAGGTCTTAAGGACTCCCGTGTTGAACTCCTGTAACTACTCTTACAAATATATGGTTGAAAAGACACTTACCAGAGAAGAAGAAGAAGAGAAGTTCTCCGATGAAACTCTGCGCCGCTACGACCACGCCCTCTATAAGCTTGATCCTCGCTTTACATCCGGTCTGCTCGGCCAGCTCCTCCAAGAACCTGAAGAAGAACACCACCATCAGGTAAGCAACAGTAGCCAACATGTTATGTGATGGGGATGGTGAAGCTCTTACCAGAGTACTCCATCTCTCAACAAGCGATGTTAGCAGTATATATCATCCTAACTAGCGCTACATTAATCCCATTAGAAGGGCGCTGTAGCTAGTGAAATTACTGCGGTAACAAGACTTAATATATGTTTCACAAGTACAATATGATGCAGTGTATATCATCCTAACTAGCGCTACATTAATCCGATTTGAAGGACGCTGTAGTTAATGAAATTACTGCGGTAACTAGACTCTACATATGTTTCACGAGTACAATATGATGCAGTGTATATCATCCTAACTAGCGCTACATTAATCCGATTTGAAGGACGCTGTAGTTAATGAAATTACTGCGGTAACTAGACTCTACATATGTTTCACGAGTACAATATGATGCAGTGTATATCATCCTAACTAGCGCCACACTGATCCGATTTAAAGGGTGCTGTAGCTAGTGAAATCACTGCGGTAACAAGACAACAAATTTTTCACGACGACTACATGATGCAGTGTATATCATCCTAATAAGCGCCATGTTATAGGCAGAATTTTCACATACCATCCGTTGAACGTCTCGTTTATTTCGTCGCTTCACCATCAGTTCTTCACAGGTACCACCGCAGGGCCTACTGCAGCTGACGGACAGTACTGTGCAAACATTTGTGATCCGGTTTGAAGGGCGCTGTAGCTAGTGTAATTAGATAGCGAGGCTCAACATTACGTCTCAACGCGACGAGCACAATATGGTGCAGTGTATACCATCCTAATTACCGCTACTTTGTTATCGGCAGACTTATCACTTAATTTCAGGTGAAGGACTCTATACAAAAAAAAAAAAAAATTGTTATTCAAGTCTCTCACCAGAACATGTAGTAGATGATGAAGCTGTCGAAGGTGCCGGCCACGACCGCGAACACGATGAAGATCAGCACCCTCGGCATGCGGAGGACCTCGCGCAGCGCCTTACCCGAATCCCCCGGGCTCGACAGCGATGGCAACTGCAACGAGAGAACTCTCATTCACAGAGCTAATCCAGGGGTCGGCAACCTAAAATATTAAATGACTTTACAAAATGAACCATTAAAAAAATTATCTTACTAAAAGTCGCTCTTTTAATTTATTTTGATGAAGATCAAAAAAAAAAAGGTTTGCGACCACTGGTGATGATAATTTTTTTTTTTTACATACTGAAATATTCACTTGTATACAGTTTTGGTAACGTATCTAATCCACAGTTCTCTCTAATATTCATGTTTCGGGCAAGGAAAGGTTGCCGACCCCTGCCACCATTGCCGCCATTGCGATCAACGGATCGCTACCGTAAGAGCGCGGCAGCTGTACAGGTCGACGGCGGTCGCGACGATCGCCACCACGAACGCCGGCGTGAAGTCCTTGTAGCTCCCGGAGACGGCGTCCACCAGCCAACCGCCGAGCAAAGCGGTTATGCCGTAACCAGCCGTTCCCCACGCCCGCTGAGCGCCATACTTAGAAGCACCTTCCGGACCTGGAATGCAAATATATATCATGAAGCCCACTTTACCGGTGGTAGCTTTCAGACCGGAGACCGTCTGAGTAAAAACAGTACTGTGCAAACATTACTGTGATCCGGTTCGAAGGGCGCTGTAGCTAGTGTAATTACTGGGGTAACGAGACTCAACATCTTGTGTGTCAGGCGACGAGCACAACATGATGCAGTGTATATCCTTACTAGCGCCGCTCTGTTATGGACAGGCGTATCACTTACCATCAGGTGAACGTCCCGTATCGTTATTAGAGTAGGCTATATATATATGTGTGTGTGGAGATCCGCAGAACAACTTAGGTCATCGACATAGCCCAAAAGATTGCTAGACTTAAGTGGGCAGGGTAGCGACGGCTGATGGAGCAGGAAGGTCCTCGAGCGACGGCAGACGCAGTGTTGGGAGGAATCGCGGTAAGCCAATGTAGCAACGAGGCAGCGATCTATGTGGAGATGAAGGAGTGGAGCTGATGATGATGGATATATGAATAAATATCTCCGTACAATCTCACCCAGAACGTCGAAGCAGACCGCATCGCCTATGCAGTTGGCAACATTGAACGCGACTGTACCAACACACATCAGTACTACAAACATCCAGAAAACAGCTGTCATGTAAACGCCGCCATCTTGTTTCTCGCTCGCTGTCCCTTTAGCGATCCCGTCGAACGCCTTCGGGTCCGCGGCCAGTGCGTTAGCGCCTTTAGAGCCGCTCACCTCCCTCTTCGGCCTGACGTCCTTGGTCAAGTCCTCGTAGCACATCAGATCGCAATCGGCCCGCGGCGAGCACGTCATCCGTCCGTCCCTGACGCCGACGCGCTCCATGCGGAGGTGGGAGCAGGTGGTGTCGCTGACAGCGCCGTCCACATACACCGCGTTCACGTACGACGCGTTCGGCAGGTGCACGTGGATGTCGTGACGCTCCTCGCAGCTCCAATGGCAGATGACCGTCTGCAGCGCGCCGGTGCTGTTACCGTACGGCACCACCGCCACGGTCTCGTTGAACTGGTACACGGATCTGAGGAGGTGTTCGGGCGTCTCCGGCTCCTCCGGCATCGGTAGGAACCATAGGCCGCAGTACGACCCCGTCATGACGACTATCAGGAACATGAAGACTAGTTTCCTTTGACTCTGAAAATGAAACGAAAAAAATATTAGGTATTTATAACAGAGGGCGACGGTTCGATTCCCAGGCATGAATAATGTACCTGATGTATACTGTAGCTGGTGGTAGTGTCTCTGATGCTGCAGACCGTCTAGGTAGGTACCACCGCTATGATGCAGTGTATATCATCCTAACTAGCGCCATGTTATGCGCAGACGTTGCACATACCACCATCAGTTGAACATCTCAATTGTATCGCTGCTTCACTATCAGCTCATCACCATGTTGGTGGTAACAGAGACCTCCCACCGTTTACTGGTGGTAGGTCTCTGTTGCTGCAAACCGTCTAGGTAGGTACCACCGCAGCGCCTATTGCATATGACAGACAGCACTGTGCAAATATTACTTGATCCGGTTTGAAGCGCGCTGTAGCTAGTATTATTACTGGGGTAACGGGACTCGACATCTTATGTCTCAAGCGACGAGCGCGATGTGGTGCAGTATATATCATCCTGATTAGCGCCACGTTATTATGGGCACGCGTATCACTTACCATCAGATGAAAGTCCCGCCCATCTCGTCGCTTAATTTAAAAAAAAAAAACTAAGTAACCAAGACTGTTGTGTAATCATCCTGACGTTATGAATAGACGAATTACTAGTCCGTTTAACATTCCCACAGCTGGGAATTTCCAGACTACCCACACAAACAGACAGTCGAGGCTGTTCAATCATTGGCCAAGCGCGAGTTGGTAAATATCGCATATACAAGCATTCGTTCATAAAACCCGGAACAGGTTTCGTGAACATCGGGAATCGAACCAGCGCCTCATCAGGAGAGACCCGGCAGAAGAGAGAATCAACGGGTTCTTACCGGCCAGTAATCGACTGCGTATCCGAAAAGCGGCTTAGCCGCCGCCCACAGCAGCGGTAATACGGCCGTCACCATACCCATGACATCCGCCGAGATGCCGAGCTGGCGGCCGAACACGTTCATTTGCGGCAGCAGTGGACCGAGGGCTGGAAGAGAAGCAGACATTACAATGATATGTTCATAATTTTTTTTTTTTTCAAAGAAGCGACGAGACGATCTGATGGTAAGTGATATGCTTGCTCATAACAACTTAGCCCTACTTAACGCGTCGCTTTGAGACACTTCAAACCGGAACACGGTAATAATTGCACCCTACTATTTGTCTGCAGGAATAGGAGCTGCTGGTGATACCTACCTAGACGGTTTCAGGCAATAAAGACCTACCAACGGCATGATGAGGATGATCATGAAGATGACTTCTCAAGAGGAAATTATTACAATGATGGCAATCCATGGACCAGTTGGTTGGTAGTGCTTCCTCTACGCCCGTCTCCATGATGTTAGAGCTTGAAGCAAAATGTTGTGGAGCTACCGTCTTCATGTCGTACATCTGCTGCCGTGACAGCATCTTGGCGTTATCACGCGAGTTTTAGCTGATATAAAAAAAAATTAACTGCAACGAATTTGCAGTAACATTACTTATCACGTGATCCGCTTATGACACGGTAGTATTAACATTTATGACCTATGGCGAATGGCTGATGATAAGCTTGCAGAACACCTAAAAATTATGAAACACATAATTTTCTTTTTATGTTTGATATTTAACGATTAATTAATTATAATAAAATTAAAAAAAAAAACAATAAGTAATAATTCTTTTAACAATGTTTTTTTTATGATTTTTGATGATGATAATATTTATAGAAAAAATAGGCACAATAACAATTTCCTTTTGCCCGCACATCGTACAAATTAAAAAGGTTAAGCGCTTGACAGGCGGCAATCAATGTGTCAGTTTCCCGCGTAATCGAGTGCGGCCGGCTTAAGTGAGTCACTTTAGTTCCCGAGGAAGTCGCAATTTAGGGTCCTTGGCAATGGCACAGACCTAAATAGTACACTCTCGTGGGGATACAAAATTAAATTATTGTTATATAATATCCGCTGAACACAACGGTCCCCATTGTATTACATTGTATTGCACTGTATTACGTTGTATTACATTGTTTTAACCTTTACAATTATTTATTATTCTTTTTATGTACCATTTTGAAAACAGTAATTAAAAAATCATATTTACAACGTTGATGTGTATTTAAATGACAATAATGTTTTGAAATAACACCCGACGATTCGCAAGTAGTATGTTACTAGTATGCAATATTTACTGGTGGTAGGTCTCTGTGGCCGGAGGCCTTCCAGGTAGGTACTACCGCAGCGCCTATTTCTGCCGCAAAACAGTAGTGTGTAGACATTACTGTGTTAGAAGGGTGCTGTAACTAGTGTAATTTTAATTATATTAAATTACTGGCGTAACGAGACTCAAAATCTTATTTCTCAAGAGATGAGCTCATTATGGTGTAATGTATATCATCCTAACTAACGTCACGTTGTGTGGGTGTATCGCTTACCATCAGGTAAAAGAAAAAAATAGATTTTTTGAACAAAAAAATATATCTTATGTAGCCCTCTGAATTTCTTTTGACCATTATTCTCCAGTCCTAGGCATTTTTTTCCAATTTGTGGTAGATTCCGAACTTCAATAAGTGCACCCATGTTCCTTTTTTAGATTAAAAAATTTTGAGTGATTTTTATGATGACCTAATTTTAGGTGTGAAGATTTTGAAAGGATGTTTAATCCTTTTATTTATTTGCATAAATTATTTATTATAAATTCAACTTTATACTGTTGAAAGTTCTCAAATAATAAGTTAAGCTGACTTGTATCACTCTAACTTTTATTAATCATGTAAAGGTATATATACAATTGATTATTTGATATAAAAAAAAACAAGATTTTTATATTACAAACAGATACTGCAATATTATTTATTATATATTATATGAAGGCAAGTCGGATCTAATGTTACTTAGTAATATATATCTTATGTATTTAGGCTTACTAAACAAAGTCTTTATCGGAGAACTATACAACCTGCTGCAACTTGCAGAATGCTGATGCAGTTAAGCCTTGCTCTGCTTAACAACGCCAGGTATCAATTGAATAAATCTGAATATTATCGAAATTATAAAATATTTACATTATTATATCATTTCAACTGAACCTATGATCAAAATCATCCACTTGTGTCTAGTGAAAGCCGCCTGCTTATACTGATGATAGCAGAGGATACTTAAGTGACATTCAGTTCTTACACCGTTAAAGATCTTGATGAAGGAAAAGGGAAACCAATATGTCTATGCTTATGTGAATATTGCAGCAATGAGTACTACGCTATGAGCGTATTATTTACAAGATTCATACATAATGATAAGAATAATTAATTACTCTTTTCTTTTTATTTATTTTTTTTCAACAGCCAATTTACATCCCTCCTGTTGGGGCACAGGCCTACCCTTAATATGAGGGTGATGGGCAACAGTCACCATATGAACCCAATGCGGATCGGTGACTTCACACACCTTACAATAAATTCCAATTCATGTGCTGGTTTCCTCGCGATGTTTCCCTTCACTGTTTGTATTATGCTGTTGTTACTAAAGTTCAAAAATGTACATAACTTACATATTAAAGTCATCAGTACATGCCCAGATTCAAATTTGCAACCTTTGTAATCAAGGCCGCATGCTCTAACCATTAGGCGAGCAATTTCAATTCCAAATGTTTAAATGGTGCTTTTAAATTTTATAACACTTGTACAGTTAACAACGGTAATAATAGATAAAGAGTTATGATATTTCGTTATGTGATAAAAGTCCGATGATTAGAGGTGCAAGATTATGATTGTGATAAGCAATGACTTTACAACATATTTCACAAACGTTTATGCTTGTAATTATGGAGATTTTACATACAAGTCACAATGGAGTAGAATAAATTAAATTTTATTGTCTCCTTTATATCTCTGCGGTACACCAGTTATATGATGCTATAACAATGATGGAGTTTATATTGTGGTTTGTTCGTTGTTCGACTAATCTACCAGATGAGAGAAGCATTCAACAATGTGTTATTAATTAGGATGATATACACTAAACCACATGGTACTCACCTTGAGAAATAAGATGTTAAGTTTTGTTACCGCAGTAAATTCACTAGCGACAGTATCTGTCAATACACACAGTAATGTTTCCCTAGACAGTCTCCGACAAGCCTACAATTGGTACAGGGTGAGACGTGATAGTTTTCTTCAACTCAATTATAATATCCTCTGACTTATTGTGTAATATATTACAGTTGTATGTATTGACTAAGTAAATAAATAAATATATATAAAAATTTAAATATCCCTTTCTAATATAAAAATAAAAACGTAATGAACTCACATCATTATGAGGTACTTTTTTAAACTGAAATTTGGCAGTCGAATTGTTTTCTTCTCAACTGATGACCTTAACATTGCAATGTGAAGTTACATAAGACCTTAGTACATCAAAAAAAGTGATAAGATTAAGAATTCACATTTACAATATTTATATATAAAGCAAAGTTAAAATCTACATGTTTGATCTACTTAATCTCTTAAATTGGTGTACTGATCCAAATGGAACCTATTACTGATCATCAGTTTCAACAAGAGTTTCCTAATCTAAATTGTTATCAAAGTGGTCCATATATTATTATGTAAAACTACTTTACTGCAGCAGTTTTGGCTTTATGCAGCATATCAAATTCCACATCATTCAAGTAATTTTCATGACAACAAAAAATACTGTATATCCATTAATAAATTTGCAACAATAAAACATATTGGCAGGGCATGAGCTAATTATATAATGAAGTATACAAATTCAACAATTATTATTTTATTATTAATTTAATAAAATTATTTCTATGCCTGTTTGAAAGAATACTGAAGGAGCTATTATTAAAGAAATTTATTTTATCGTTTAATATTATTTATCTTATTAATCATTATCACTTTTTTTGTTGCTATGTTTTTTTCATTGAACTTTATAATACTGAACATAAATAAGTTTGGAAATTTGTGATGCCATTTATTTTAATAAGAAAATAGTAACATACTTGAAATGTTATCAAAATCCTTAAAAAAATATGTAAACATTTATTTAATTATTTGTAACAAAGTAATGTTACTGATTTTTACTGATTGACATTTTTAATAATTTATCTACAAAATGTGTTTCAAAAGTTTAAATAACTTATATTTAAATTATATGTTCGTGTTGAGAGAACGAATTTAATTTTTATTTTAAAAATCAAATACGAAATTATAACACTTACCAGCAAAGAAGAAAAAGAAATGTGCCTTTATAGGTAGAAGTTTCTTGTCGATTTTGAACTTCATGATGAATGAATATTTTTTTATAATATAATAATACACTACATCGTATTTAAAGTTAAACGAAGCACGATATTGTTCCGAACACAGGTCATTAGCCTAGATAACAAGCGTACATTACGAACTTGACTCGACGGCTTTCTATTCTCGTATCGTATAAAATTATAATCAGTCGTTCACTAAATACCTAATGTTATTGTTTACACAATTCGATATGTCTAACCACAGATAAAAATAAACTAACACCGAATAATGACAGTTGCCTATGCTCGACTTTACAAAAGTTTACGTCAACCATAGACAAAACACAAATTAGATTTATTGATTTAGCTACATAAATAAACAAATATTATTTAGACCCTAAAAGATTTAAATATTATTAAAAAAAAATTAAGTAAGTTAAAAATTTACGATAAATTACACTGCATAAGAGTACACATAATATCATTTTACATATCTAATAATGAAGTTATTTCGAAATATTTTAAACTTGATAAATTCGACGCATTTTATAAATATTTTAAAAGTAGTAAATTAACTTAATACTGACTAATTAATTCACATTTATGCATGACATTGCACGATAGAATTATATTTTATAATTATCAAAGAAATGATAAAAATGTATATACAAAAAATAATTAAAATTATAAATACCTTGAGATCACTCCATAAAATACTAAATTCGTTTTTACAACAAACCAATAAAATCGTTATCTTTTTTTGTAAAAGTATTAGGCCAAAAAAAAAGGGTTTTGATGGGTATCCATATGGGGTCGATATGTTATAAATAATTATTTTAAAAAAGTAAAACGTTCGATTATTGTTTTTAAAATGAACGAGAAATATATTATATCCTCCTTCCTTTGTTTTTAAATAAATTAAAAGTACAAGAATGGAGGAGGAAGAGGATTTTGTAGGTTGTATTAGTTGTATGAATAATAAAGATTTATGCGACCTATTTGCTGTTTACGCCGAAAATGAAGAAACCTACGCGCAAATGTTAAAATCTTGTTTTGATATTAAGGTTATGTTTACATTTAAATTGAATTTTTTACAGTTCGACTTTTTTCCCATTTTTACATATTTTATCTTGTATTATTTTAAATTATAAACGTTATGAATTAAGTGTCGGTGTGATTGTAGGTTTCTAACGAATATAAATTTATATGTTCCGACTGTGCCGAGAAATTGGAGAAAGCTTCGACCTTCAAGAATCAAACCAATAAAAACCTAGCGATGCTTCAAAGTATTAAAGGTAATATGTTAAACATTTACTGTTTTAATTAATTATAAGCTGATAGTAAATAGCCACTAAGATGTATTTGACACAAATATAGTTTTTAATAAAATCTCTCAATGTCCTTCGATCCTTTTATTAAGTTGATAAAGCTATAAAATAATCAAGACGTCATCTGATACTCTTATTAATTATTAATTTATAAAAATCATTTATAAAATCCTAATACAGACGAAGAGTATCTCGACGAGTCTATCCTGGAGGAAGGCGAGAGCTTCACAGCAAATCAGCACGCACCTACTAGAACCACCATCAGCAAGACCACAGAGTTGACTCCAAATTCGGAAGACAATGATGGTACCACCCTCAATTCCTATGACATTTGGCAATTATTGTCAGTCTATCACCAGCTCTAAATTTCACCAGAAAAATGTGCATGCAGAAATATTTCTGATGTTTCTACGTTCATAATATTACTATAACGTAACGTCATACTGCATGAAGTCGTTGTGTAACCATCTTAACTTCTATTGTTATGGATCGAGGTTAAATAGAAATATCGCCAAGTTATATATGTCGAAGAAGTGAAAGAGCAACAATTATCAATAGGTGAGTGGCAATGATGATGATGATGATGATATGGCTCAGTGATAGAAGTCCTGGACTGTAGACCACTGGTGGTGAGTCTCCATTGCCGGCGATCGTTAGGTAGGTACCGCCGCAGCGTCTATTGCAGCCGACAGACAGTACTGTGCAAATATTACTGTGTTCCGGTTTAAAGGGCGCTGTCGGTAGTGAAAGCACTGGCGTAACGAGACTTGACATCTTCTGTCTCAAAGCGACGAGCAAAATGTGATGCAGTGTACATCATCTTAACTAGCGCCACGTTGTTATGTTTAACGTATTTATTACAATCTGTTGAACGTCGTGTCAATGTACTTGTAAAATATCATGTTACGCAGTCATATTTTAAGTCTCGTTACCACAGTAATTTTACTAGCTACAGCGCCCTTCAAACCGGAACACAGTACTTTTTGTCGGCTGCAATAGGTGCTGCGGCGGTACCTAGATAGTCCCTAGCATAGACACCTTTTTTTTGGTTTTGTGGAGAGGGGAGTCTTCGAAAGTTACCCTGCTTCTGGGGGAGAAGTCAGGGTTATGTGAAATTCTTACTCACTAAACTCCACTCGGTGGTCTGCATCAGATCCCTCATAGAACGCACCGGTACCCCTCTACACTTTGTGTAATACTTCTCTGAGGAGGGCTAAATCCCACCATCGCTGGGCCCCCACACTCAAAGCCTACGAACTCGTAAACTCTTCCAGTCGCCTTCTACGGCAGGCAGGGCTCACCTTAGTCGTAGTCTTACTAGCCAGAGACCACAGGACCGAGCAGACACACTCGACACATACATAGTTGCGCGCGGCTGTACAGACGAACGTAACTTCACCGATACACAATGAAAAGTTGTATACTTACAGACGCGCGTAAACAGATCCGCGCGCCATTACTTGAACTATCTATACAGATAATAAATTGAAAATTTCTTTATTTAATAATAATATATATTTTAGTTTCGCCGCGACCGTATCTGGTCTACTTTATAATCTTATCTAGTGTTACAAATGATTTGAGATAAAACGATGAATTTGCGATTATTGATGGCTTTTCTGAGTATCGGGGGAGAGGAAGGAGAGGCTAATATTTTTTTTATAAATAACTTAATATAAAACCTTTTTCTTTGTCTATATCAGATATTCACGTACTAGATATTTCATGAAGTATTTACTAAAGTACATTCATATTGTATGCTAAGGGATGTATATATTTATTTTTTTTATTACACGAGGCGAGCGCAACGTTCACTTGAACACACTAGATGGTAAGTTGTACGAATGCCTATAGCGACGTGGCGCTGGTTAGGATGGTACATGCAGCAGCACATTGCGCTCGTCGCTTGAAACAAAATGTTGATTCGTTACCCCAGTAATTAGGGTAAAATGGAGGGCGCAGTAATCTACCCATACGGTCTCCGACAACAGAGACCTGCCACCAGTATTATAGTTGATGTGGTTTGTAGTCGTCTAAAGGGAAGGGATGGAGAGGAAAGGTTTAGTGAAGATGTGAGAAGCCGTCGTCATGGTTCCCATCTTAATTCGACCTGTGTGGTCTTTGACAGCGAAAAAGCTGTTGCATTTTACCACCATAGAGTGCTCCACCATTTTGCGAGTAGACCAGTGACGCTGTACTTGTGAAGGTCTGGTAACATCTGGTCTACTGTCAGCACCGACCAGTACAAACGTTCCCGTTCAGTAATGTCGTTGCATTCGACCAAAGATTCCAACTCCACTCGTATCTTGTCCACTTGCAGACGTCGGCGAAGATCACGAGATCCAAGCGCTGGACGAGACTACGTGCATCTACTGCAACGTTCAGCTGCCGACCGCCGAGGAGGTGGACCACCACGTGCGCGTCGTGCACGGGCTCGAACCCCGCACCGGGATGCGAGTGAGGGAGTGCTCGCTCTGCGGCGCCTCATTGAGGGACTTGGCTGACCACATTAACAGGTACCATCAGTACTTCCTGGTTGCGTGGATGATGGACATGGGACCCGGATGTTCCTGGACGCAGCCCGTGGAGTACTGCCACCATGTTATAAAGCTGCTGCCTAAAGAGAACAGCTGTGTTTCGGCTATCATGAAAGCCAGTTTCCTTGTGCCATCAACAAGAAATGTCGTCATGTAATTGGAGTAAGGGTGGGAGCTGGCCGGTGCCTGATACTGTCCAGGTAGGAACGAGCTCAACATGGTGCATGGGGAGCATCCCATCATCCTATCAGCTGAACGGATCGGCTAGTTTAAGAAATAAATAAATTGTCGTGATGATGTGTCACAGGTGCCACAGCGCCAGCTCCGAAGCCGAGGGTCGGCAGTACGCGTGCCACTTCTGTGAGAACGTGTACAGCAGCAAGAAGGCCTGCTTCACACACCTGAGGATGAAGCATGGATGTAATGGGCATTTTACTTCTTCAATCATTTCAGCCTGCTGATGGTCCTCACCTGAACGAAGGTCTAGATGAGGGCGTGCTACTGCTACTTTATATTATTCATCGAACGGACTGGACTTTCGGGACGGTCACCTGATGGTAAGAGATACACTGCACCACACTGTCCTCTTCGCTGTGTGACATAAGATGTTAAGTCTCGTTACTCCAGTAATTTCGTTAGCTACAACTCCCTTCAATCCGGAACACAGTGATATTTGCACATTACTGTCGGTCGGCTGCAATAGTGTGCAGTTTGACTGGAGGTAGGTCTCTCTATACATACTGCGCAAACATTACTGCGATCCGGTTTGAAGGGCGCTGTAGCTATCACTAGTGGTAAGTCTCTGTTACTGCAGACCGTCTAGGTAGGTGCCGCCGCAGCGCCTATTGCAGCCGATAAACAGCAGTGTGCAAACATTACTGCGATCCGGTTTGAAGGGCGCTGTAGCTATCACTAGTGGTAGTGTCTCTGTTGCCGCAGACCGTCTAGGTAGGTGCCGCTGCAGCGCCTATTGCAGCCGATAAACAGCAGTGTGCAAACATTACTGCGATCCGGTTTGAAGGGCGCTGTAGCTAATCACTGGTGGTAGTGTCTCTGTTACTGCAGACCGTCTAGGTAGGTGCCGCTGCAGCGCCTATTGCAGCCGATAAATAGCAGTGTGCAAACATTACTGCGATCCGGTTTGAAGGGCGCTGTAGCTATCACTAGTGGTAAGTCTCTGTTACTGCAGACCGTCTAGGTAGGTGCCGCCGCAGCGCCTATTGCAGCCGACAAACAGCAGTGTGCAAACATTACTACGATCCGGTTTGAAGGGCGCTGTAGCTAATACTGGTGGTAGTGTCTCTGTTGCCGCAGACCGTCTAGGTAGGTACCACCGCAGCGCCTATTGCAGCCGACAAACAGCAGTGTGCAAACATTACTACGATCCGGTTTGAAGGGCGCTGTAGCTAATACTGGTGGTAGTGTCTCTGTTGCCGGAGACCGTCTAGGTACCACCGCAGTGCCTATCTCAGCAGAGAAACAGTACTGTGTTCCGGTTTGAAGGGCGCTGTAACTAGTGACATTACTGGGGTAACGAGACTTAACGTCTTGTCTTCTGTATACAATGGAGGATTGAAAGTAGAATACAGAAAATTTAATAAAAACGTTGACAACATATCACTTGGCAGTAAAACTGTGCAACGACCACACCCCGAAGTACTCTTCGAGCGACCGGAAGAAGTGCCACATCTGCCAGCGGGACTTCAGCCAGAAGCAGATCCTGAACAACCATCTGTGGAAGGCGCACGGATACGAGGTACTCCTATCAGCAACTGGGATATCATCAGCCGACAGACGCCCACTGCTGGGCATGGGCCTCCTCCAGAGGTCCCCACCTCGATGGGTTCCGCGCTGCTCGCATCCAGGACTGACGGCCGATGGGGCAGTAAGGTCCTCGAGTGGTGACCGCGTGCCAGTAAACTATACCTACAGTAATACTTACTATTGCTGCACCACATTGCGCTCATGATTGAGGTGTTTCCTAGACTCTCCAGCAACAGGTGGCTCTCTGCGAGTCTCAGCGAGTGCGAACGATGCCGGTAGGGGAGCTTCAAAACCTGGTACGGTTCTGGTGTCTTGGATCCGGAGCAACATGGATACACAATTCGCCCAACGTGTCGAAGACCAGGTCCATTGCAGCTTACGCAGGACGGCTTCAGTCTTCTACGGGCTCAGGCAATAACCTGTTCCGGAAGTAGTTATTCCAGCAACAAAGACGAACTAGCTCATTGGAAGCATTAGTCTTCTGTCAAAATGTGATGCTGCAGGAGTCCGATGGATGGAACCCGGAACGGTCAGATGAAGATACCCTTCATATTAACCGTAGAAGCAAACAAAATGGTCTCCGGTTTTGTTGGTAGGGACTGCTGTGGTGGGAACCCTCATCCTTCACTGCCGTATATGGTTCCCAAGGTACATAACGATCCAGTAGAAGTTCCACTATTCCAACTCCTCAATCGGCGGCAGGTGGAGAAGCGGAAGGCGTTCTTCTGCCCCCTATGCAACGAGAGGGTGAGCTACGGTACCAACTTCAGCGCGCATCTGTTGCATCGGCACCAGGTGCGGGAGCAGGTGGAGCAGCTCGAGTTCAGCACCATGGACGGTGAGCACCGCACCTTCGCTAATCTATAACGTGGACATTGCCGGAAATCATGTAAGTGACCACCAATGACGGTTTTTTTTTGTTTAACGTGGAGGAAATGCCTGTGTATACCCGTCCCCGCGGGGGCAAGGACGGGTTATGTCGGACTTGCACCGACTAAAACCCCCACGATGTTCCAACTCATCGCCTGATGGCAGAGTCACGGGAACGCTTTCGTACCATCCGCGAACCCGCCGACGCTCGCCGCTTTCGCAGCCCCACCTCGGGAGGGAGGGATAAACCCTCCCTTTCCACCTTCGCAAGGGCATGCCGGAACATGCAGCGCGCCCCCTCCTCGGCTTCCTGCAGTCGCGCGGGCGACGGGTTCCCCAGAACACATCGCCCAGAGGCCATGGGAGCCAAGAGAAAACTCTCCCGACTCCCTGCGGCGGATCCGATTTTGGGCCGCCGCCACCCTTTATACGGCCGCCGAGGATAAGAAGAGCAGCTCATCATTATACTCACACTCCTCTTCCCCCGCGGCCCCACCGCCGCCGCATCGCCGGTGCGACACCGGTTAGTCGCAGAAGGTACTCCCTCCGTGACTCCACCTCGGCTGCAGGGGTAGCATAAAGCGACCCCTGCAGCCACCGGCCGCTCCGCTGAGCTAAAGTTACCAACCTGTGCTCGAACCTGGAGCGGCCCTTTCGGCCGACCCTTCGCCTCGGGCCGGCCGGGTGGGTTCCACTTCGCTTCACCGTGTGTCGGTCCACGGTTACTTAGGCCCTTCACCACGACAAGGCGGGAACCCGCTGGGGGGGACCTATGTCGGTAGTTGTCAGTTGCCGGACATCAATAGTGATAGGTGTCCCGGAGACCTTCCAGATAGTCGCTCCAGCAGCACCAAGCAGTAGTGTGCAATTGTTACTGTGTGCATTGAATGGCGCTGTAGCTAATAAAATTACTGCGTTAACGAGACTTAATATCATATCACTTAAGATGACGAGTAGAATATGGTGTAGTGTACATCATCCAAATCGGCGCCGCGTTAAGGGGCTGACGTATCACTCACCATCAAGTGGCACACCTTGCGCGCCCATGCCGCCACGGGGTAAGGCATGCGTAAGCATTTCCTCCACGTATACAAAAATGGTTAGGTTAGGTTAGGTTAGGATTTATTATATCCGGCTCGACAGCTCTACAACTCTTGTATTGCCGATGACGTCATTGCAGCGTTGCTGTTCTTTAGCGTATGAGCGCCACATTTCTACTACAGCATGTTCCACCGTCTCCTGCCTCCTGTCTCCATCACACCTGGCAATTGTTACAGACTTCATGCTGTTTAAGAGCGCAATACAGGAAGAGACTAAATTCAGGTTCCGGAAGACCACGGCGAGCAAGCAGACCATAGAGGGAGTCCGCTCCCACTACATGTGCAGCCAGTCCGGGATATATGTGTACCAGGTGCCTCTCATCCGTAGATTCATCTGGTTATCTGGGACAGGTTCCTGTTGCCGGAGACTGTCCAGGTACCACCGCAGCGCCTAGTGCAGCCCACAGACGGTACTGTACAAACATTACTGTGTTCCGGTTTGAAGGCCGCTATAGCTAGTGAAATTACTGCTGTAACGAGACTTCACAGTGTAGATCTGACTAGCGGCACGTTGTTATGGGCGGACGTATCACTTACCATCAGGTGAGCGTCCCCTTCGTTTTGTGGACACGTGACCTCCATCACTTAGTCTTGTCTCTCTCATTGTGAGATGGTAATACTGGGAGACACTTCATAATATAGACTTTAAGTGTTTCCAGTAATCTTTCAACCTCTGACCGCCAGGGTCGGAGACGGTGGTCGGCCTGGGTCAGAGATTGAACTTATCAACCACAAAAAATTGTCGGCTGTCACGAAACCGCTGTTTCCAGGGTAAGGGCAAGCGGCCAGCGCCGGAGAGGCAGATATACAAAACGGGCAAAGCGTGCCCCGCCCACATGATCGTCACGGAGACCATGGACCGCGTGCTGGTCACATTCTACAAGACCCACGTGGGGCACGGCAGTGAGCACGAATATATATCTCTTTACATCAACATCCATCGGCGTCCATTGCTTGACCATCATCTTGGATGAAGAACTAGCCACCTGTTCCTATTTTATGGAACGGCACAACAACTCACGGGACCCAAGCCAACCTCATCAGCTCGTCGTGCAAGCTGCTAATCAACAAACGAGCTTTTGGCTCCCAACCACCCGCAATCTTTGGGGAAGACCTATGTCCAGCAGTGGACCTCGGTCGGTTGATAACGATGATGATAGATGGAGAGATGGCAGTGGATGGTGCATTTTCTCATCTCTTGCAGTTTTTTCTGCAACGTCAATTCTTCTAAGAAGGCTTCCTCCGTTACGTCAGGACCTGACTATTGTCCAGAGCCTTGACAAAGCAAAGAAAGCTGGATGCCGTCACCAAGAACAGCTCACAGATCCTGACCACATCATGACGGAACAGTACTTAGTTTCCATTCCTCATATCCAATTCCAACTTCCAATGTTTTATAATGGTGTTTATAGAAGTCATATAGTAATATGTACGGAAATACTTAATCCTTGTCCATGTTCCCTCCCTCCCCCATTTCCGGTACCCAGCCTGTCCTTACTACGAGCCCCGGGAGCCAAAGAGGGCCAAATGCGATCAGTCGGAGAGCGACTCCTCGCCGCAGCTGATCTGCGACGCGTGCGGCGCCGGCTTCTCCGGAGTCGACAAGTTCAAGAGCCACGTCGCCTCCCACGGCCTGAAGCTGTTCCCGTGTGAACATTGCGATGACGTAAGCATCTTCTAGCAACAGAAGTCAGCTCTTCACCATGCATCTGGCTTAATGGTCTCCGAAAGCCGCCTAGATAGGTTACCAGTACAGAGCTGTGCTTCCAGACCGCGCCACGCCATAGTTCAGAGCACGCGGGGGCGTTGCGAGGATATACCAGAGTTCCTCCAAACATTACTGTGTTCCGGTTTGAAGGGCGCTGTAGCTAGTGTAAACACTGGGGTGACGAGACTCAACGTCTTGTTTTAGGCGACTAGCGCAATATGGTGTCGTGTATCATCCTAACCAGCGCCACTCTGTTAGAGGGAGGTGTCACTTACTATCAGGTGAACCTCCCGCTGGTGTCGTTGCTTCGTTAATATATAAAACCTTAATATCTATATATATATATATATATATATAGAGTAAAATGTTTGTTTTCGTTACGGAAACCGCTTGGTGACCGAATCCGGTTATAACCGGTTTCCTCTCATTCCAACCCACCATCGAAGAAGTGTGCTCCGTCAGCAGCACTAACCGCATCCTTTCCGCCCGCATAGTTGTTCCAGAACATCGACGCCTGGACGCGTCACGTGAAGATCGAGCACGACGGAAACCTTGTGTAGATCATCATCGTCATCAGCTGATGGACGTCCACTGCTGTACATAAGTCTCCCCCAGAGGTCTCCACAGAGGTCATTGCAGTTAATTGAAGCTTCAACCCACCACGCTGGCCCAGTGTGGGTTGGTGGATGGTCAGGGCCTCGTCTGATATTCCGCAAGATGCACTGCGTGCAGGTGAGGTCGACTTGGACTCCGTAAGAACCCCGTACACCCCTTCTATAGATATTTCCAAATATTTTATTTCTGTAGTATTGTTAAAAGTCAAGTTCTGTGTTAAATGTCAATCAATCACAGATGTCCACTGCTGGACGTAGGCCTCCCCCAAAATAAGTCTATATCGATGGACCTTCACAGTCAGCATGACCTCCGGCACCGCTGGGCACTAGGGGTTGTCGTATGCAGTGATTCATTCATAAGCGTTGAACCATTGCCCACCACGCTGGCCCAATGCGGGTCGGTTGGAAGCCAGAGCCTCGTCCGTTGATTAGCAGGCTGCACCACGAGCTGGTGAGCTTGGCTCGGCTCCCGTGAGTTGTTGCGCGGGACGCGGTACACCCCTAATAAGCTACAGTACACACATGTAACAACACGTAAATACGTCGACGCGCGTCTGACGTTTCGTCAGCTGTTCGCCGCCCCGGCGCCATCTTTGTTAGCGCAGCCACAGATTATATAATTCGTTAAGACTAAAATGTTATATTTTTTTATTAAGTGAATGCCCGCTGTTTTGTTTTAATGATTTGTACCAATAAAGTTTTCGCACGATGTTGTTTTTTCTGCGTATTTAAAAATATAATAATTTTCCATAGAGGTAATGAAATAAGTTATAAGTCAATGTTAATGATCAAACATATATACAGGGTGTAAGGTAATTGGTGTAAAAGATGTGTAGGGGTTAAAGTATAGCTCGTAACCTATCTATCTATGTATGGAATACACCATACAAAGACAATGCTGGAGTTATTCATTTATTAAATATGTTTTAAAAAATTCCCGATTTTCTAAGCAAAGTTCTATGTTTTTAATTCTTACTTAATACTACATAAATTTTAATGTAATAATTATTGTTTAATCATTGTTTTATTATATTAATAATCATCACTTAGAGGCTACAACTATTAAATTAGGTTCATCGAAATTGGTGACAGTAAAAAATAAAGCATCATACTTAAATTTTTATTTAATCTAAAATAGAATTTTATTTATAAATAATACGTATAAAGCACATAAATAAGTACTTGACTTCAATACCTATCCGACAAGGTATAAGAAAGTACATAAAGTTTCTAAAATTTAGAAAAAAAAACACTTGCAATAAAACCAAGTATCATGAAACATCAAACTGTAGAGACTCATAAAGTAGACGCCGCGCCGGCCCTTAATTTGGCCCTTTTGTTTTTGTTGTAACACGTGCGAGCTTGTTATTGTCGTTTCAGATATTGAGTTCAGAGTAAAAGTTTAAAATAACAATTAATTAAAATTTTGCTCAATCTATCGGCCACGGTTCCTGATACAAGCGCGAAGTCTTTTCCTGAAGTCAGATCGAGTGACTCGCGCTGTGAGCTGTTCTCTTATTGCGTCAGCAGCGACGACGATGCGTGACTTTAAATCTCCTAACGAGTTAATTGGTGTTGTGTACTCTGAAGAGTTCATGTGGCCCCATAAGTAATCATCGCAAGGTGACAACTCAGGACAGCTGTGGGGAAAAGTCTACTGCGAGAAAGTCTACTGCGAGGAAAAGTCTACTGCGAGGAAAAGTCTACTGCAAGGAAAAGTCTACTGCGAGGATAAGTCTACGGTGCGGAAAAGTCTGCTGCGAGAAAAAGTCTACTGCAAGGAAAAACTTCTGCGAGGGAAAGTTTACTGCAAGGAAAAGTTTACTGCAAGGAAAAGTTTACTGCAAGGAAAAGTTTACTGCGAGGAAAAGTTTACTGCGAGGAAAAGTTTATTGCGAGGAAAAGTTTACTGCAAGGAAAAGTTTACTGCGAGGAAAAGTTTATTGCGAGGAAAAGTTTACTGCGAGGAAAAGTTTACTGCGAGGAAAAGTCTACTGCGAGGAAAAGTCTACGCCAGCGTAGTCTACGCCCATTCGTCCGAAGCACGCCTAAAACCCCTGCAGGTTCTTCAAAACCGCTTCACCCGCATCGCAACCGGTGCCGAATGGTACCAGCGCAATGTGGACCTCCACAGCGACCTCAAACTCCCGACCATTACGTAACACTTCAGAGAGTGCTCCGAATCATATTTCGACAAGGCGTCAACTCACCCGAACCCTCTGGTGGCCAAAGCGGCCGACTACGAGCCGTCCTCGAATCCCAAGACCAATAAGCGCAGACCACGGCATGCGCTAATCCCGTCATCCCCAGGGGTCCCTCCCACGACTCACGAACCCACACCCACAGTCACCGACAACGACAACACCCGCGTCACCACACACACTTCGGACACTACCAACACGCTCCGACTCTGCATCACGCCGCGCTCGCTTCAGAACGCGGCGCCACAGGTACTCACACACCGCGTACACTAAGTACACCCGCGATCGGGCCCGATCCTCACCGCCCAGAGATTCCGATACAGGCGAAGGTGGTCGGGGAACGGGTCCGCGCCCCCCCCTCGACGACCGAGTAGATTCGCCAGAGTAACCAACAACCAGACACACATTATAAAATCTCCGCCGTCGGATAACCACACTACAAGTAGTACACTTTTTTTTTTGTAAACAGGCCGTGGATCCAGGTCCACGAGCCCAGTGTCAGATAAGCTGTAACAGTCGAATGGCTTGCAGCGCTGACATCGTCCAGAATCTTAGCAAGGTTTACTGGCGAACCAGTAGAAGAGCACTCGGCTCATTGTTAGTGCGTAAGTGAGTAGGCATCTCACGAGATACAACCGTCACCAGATATACAGTGCATGGTCAGCGCACACTCCAGAACACGTAATAGATATAAAGGGTACTCTGACCCAGAGATTAGTCCTTGTACGAGCTCCCACCTTCACCAGCCAGGTGCACTTGCAGACGCATTGTAAAGTGTTGGAATTGACATCACCACCAACTACGTAGTTAGCACGGATCGCAATCCGCGGAGTGCATTCGAGAGCTCATAGCATGCATTTCGAGCTCTCCTCATAATATGGCAAAGCGATTACATCGCAGCCTTGAGAGATCGTACTCCCACCAGCAATCACCATACATGAAGTAAATGCACATCTCCGCCAACCACTGTAGTGGATGTAGCCAACAAATATCAATTTTATTATGAGCCATCAGGCGTAGTCTTTGTCGTCGAGTAAAATGTTGTTTTGATCAAGTTTGTCTCTACCACCGACCACTCGCCACATGTCTTAAAACATGGGGAGCTATTGAGGCATTCATTTGCAAAATTCATAAATTAGGAAGGGCAGACAGTCTGCAGCCCCATCATCAAGGGACCCGACTTGGTAAAATCTAATAAGATAGAGCGTCAAACCATAACGCGAGGCGCAACCTGCGAAGGTGATTAGCCAGGTGACTATCAAAGACGTCGTATCACTGAACTGCGACAGACATGCAATCGACTATCGTCGGTGCACATCATCATGAAAGGCGCACAAGACATTACAGCAGACATCAATATCTTGCAACAGTCCTCGACCAACCGAATCCGTTAGACGCATCAGCTCAGTAACGGTGCAAACGATACTCTACGACAAGACGCAATATCAATTATTGATAAGCATCGAGACAGCAGCTCGCTTCCGCTTCCGCTACCTCGTAATGCATCGACACAGTTCGAGTCGACTTTGGAATAATCAAATGTTATTAAACACGACGTGTCATAGCGGCAAGCCACTAAGACGCCGAGCACCCATGTATCATAGAGCGGAAGCCCTAAGACATGGTTCTGAGTATTTCGATATCACCGAAGTGCCATCTAACACTCTTCCCGAACCGCCTCTGGTGCTACATGCCTCCGCAGGCTGGAGTAACTCCTTACCATCAGGCCGTACACTACCTTCATGGTATAAAACGTGGTAGACCACATCCTCATATATCAATCTTAATTACCATCAATACTAGAATATACCTGACAAACTTCAAATGTCTATAACCCTCGATCGAGCCGAGTTGGCACAGACAGTATTTAATTATATTTTTTTAATATTCATCGAGGCATTCACCTGATGTTAAGTGATGCGCGAGCGCATAACAACGTGGCGCTAGTTACGATGATAACGGAACTATGTATATCATCGTAACTAGCGCCACGTTATGCTGGTCGACTTCAGACAAGATGTTGAGTTTTAGTTCGTTTTATGAATATGGAACATAGACAACTGGTTAAGGATAGCAAGAATAACCTTAAGGGATCAGGCGTTACTACATATATATATATATATATATATATATATATATATATATATATATATATATATCCGAATTTTTAACTAAAACTAGGCATCAAAATTTTCACTGCTGCACGCAAACATTTCGGTATTAAACAACGCTGGTCATCCGAAGGTAAAATAACTCCGATTCTTCCCAATAACACTCGATGTAAGATTGAAACAATGAACTGGAGGTCCTGATTAACAAACACCCTGCGACTCCTGCCGAGGCGAACATGCCACAAAACACTCCTGGATCACAGAGACGCAGATATATTGAAATCGCCCAAAAGAAGACTCGTCGAATGGTGTTCTAAACTTGGCCGGATTATACCGCCCCCACTCGCGAACATTTTGTTGTACAGCATAATTTTCTTATTGCTCCGATTTCAGAAATCCGTAGACTCTGGTTGGAAATTTTTAATACATTTATTTTTTTTGGTTATAATTATTAATATTTTGATTCTATTTTTATTCTTATTAATATTCTGCACATTGAGTTTAAATTCATTGTCACATACTCAATGTACACGCGGGGTGAACATTATTTTGATTTTGTCTTTTCTCCAAATATAATTTTGTGTTGTAATCGCATATTCATGCTATCTCAGAATTGTGTTTATAGTATATTTATATTTACTTTCATTTGTAACAAATCTTTTTTTTTCCTTTTAATATAATGACTACTGTATTGAGGCACTACTGTGCAATTTAATTACAAAAGATGCGATCGCCTCTCACTACCCCACGAAAAACTATAAAAATAATGCACCAGTCGCACTTTTTCTTTTTTTTTCTTTTCACTTTCTTTGGTATACTTTATGTTAGAGTGCTCAATTATTATATTTTTCCTTTTTTTTATATGGCATGTAATTGGATTACTTAGGTTTGAGAGCAAAATTTCTTGCAATTTGCCAGTGAGTTGGAGTTATTAATCGGTTTTTTTTGTTTTTAAGTAAAAAATACTATATTGTTAACCACAACAACTTAATTTAAACACATACTCATTTAAATACTTATTTTATAATTGTAATTTTGCTTATAACTATAGCCTTACTTTTAAATACATTCGGATTTATAAGTAACCCATGGACTTATTAATTGATTTAAGTGAAAGTTTTTCCTCGTGCTCATCTTCACAAAAGAGTAATGACAGTGCAGATAGCAATAGTTCCGAACCTCTTGATTTGCGTGAATGCATTTCAGGTGTCTTTTCTCCTTATTCCTAGTCATTATTCCGATCTTCTTGCATTCATAAGCATTAGTCACATCGACGCTCTTTTAATATCTTAAACTTTCCTGAAGCCTTCACTTCCCTCTGCTCATTATTCGTTGCCTGGTTACGTATTAATAAGAAACGATAGGGTGAGTAAAGGCGGTGGCGGAGTTGCGATTTACCTGGGAGCTGACATTCCATTTAAAATTGTTTGTGTTTCTTCATCAATTTACTGAGAATCAACAGAGTATCTATTTTTTAAGGTCTCTCTTCACCACGATAAAGTTCTACTTGGGGTTTTATACAGCCCTAATCTTCACATTAATTATTTTAATAACCTTGATAGTATTCTCCACCAATATTCCCCTATTTCTAGCCATGTGATCTTAATAGGGATTTTAATACATATTTACTCAAAAAGGATTTTCGCTCGCATAAATTGCAAGCTCTGCTGACTTTTTACAATCTTCATATTCTAGAACTCTCTGCAACCCATCTCCTCAGAAATTGTTCACCGTCACTTCTTGATTTGATTATAGTATCAGGAACGGATAATGTTGTAACTCCCGCCCCATTAGTAGCTTCGTTCTCATATCACGACCTTATATATCTATCCTTTCGTATTAGACCACCCAAGCCTAAAATACAATTTCAGTAGTTCCGCAGCTACAAATATATAAATCTTGATACATTAAGTCAGGAAGCGGTAGTCACTGATTAGTCAAGTGTAAGCAGCTGTACGAACGTGGATGATATAGTGTTTAACTTCAACTCAACACTTTTAAATCTTTATAATCATGCTTCACTAAAACGCATAAAAATTAGAGATAGTCCAGCACCATGGATTATTGCCGACATAAAAGAATCATTGGCACGCAGGGATAAAGCAAAAAGAAGATTAAAGGGACAGCCGTCGGATCAAAACTTATCGCGCTTTAAAGTTCTGCGAAATTACTGCAGTCGACTAATTAGAAACGCGAAAAAGGTGTTATTTTTATGAATCTCTCCGTAATATTGATTCTATAAAGGCCTGGAGTTTCCTTAAAAATGTTGGTATAGGCAAATCTTCTAAGGTGACAAATGATACAATGGATTTAGATATTCTCAACCAACATTTTTCCTGTCGTCCAATATCGCTCTTTCTTTCTAAAAATTAGGATTTTCTTAGAACTATGACTGTCCAACTTATAATACAAAAAAATTGATTTTAACACTTTTATACAAACCGATGTCAAAAGATCAATTGTATCAATTACTTCTTGTACAATTGGAAATTATAAAATATGTTCTAGAATGATAAAGTTGATTTTACCAATTCTTTTGCCAGTGCTCACAATTATCTTTGACTTATCTTTGTCTTCCTGTTATTTCCCTTCAATGTGGAAGCTTGCTCATATTCTAGCATTCCCTAAAACATCAATACCATCTTCTCCATCCTATTTTGGACCTATATCAAACCCGCTATATCTTTCAAAAGTTCTAGAATGTCCTGTTCACACACAACTCTCAGTTTTTCTCAATATAACAATGATATTTTAAATCCATATTAATTCGCCTTCCGCAGCGAACACAGCACGACATCTGCTCTCCTTAAGATAACACAAGACATTCATTACGGTATGGATGTAAAACACTCAACCGCTCTTGTACTGCTTGATTTTAATAGCGCTTTTAATTTAGTCGATTTCGATATTCATATTAAAATCCTTCAGTCCATTAATTTATCGCCTTCTACAATTTCATGGTTTGACTCTTACCTTCGCGGCCATTCCCAATACGTCCGCGGAAATGATTCGTTCTCTGGATGAACGGATCTCACTGCGGGAGTGCCTCAAGGTGGAGTCCTTTCTCCGTTGCTTGCCATTGTATTTGCCAGATGGAATCTCTTTTGTTCACTCATCCGATGTAGAAAGTAGATCTCACCTTTCTCACCCTTCTCAAATTTCAGTCCCACAGTTCCGAATCGTATTCTCACTGTTTCGGAATACACGTAGTTAAACTCTGGAATACACTTCCACCGGCGATTAGGGAGGTTAGGACAGTGGCACTCTTTAAAAAAGCGCATTAAAGAACATTACTTTGCGCTATCCTAACACCAATAAATTTTAATTTATAAATAAGAAGTGCCTTTGAAGGCCACGGAAATCAACTCTGCTAACCCATGGGGCGCATCTGATCTTGGGCCAAACATTACCCGGCTGCACATAAAGAAAACAAAAATCCTTTTCATCACTCACGCTTCCACAGCTGCTGTATCTGGGGCACGAAAACGGTCATATTATTGCAGATATTATTAGCCTATTGCTGTTTAAAAAAAAATTACCTTTCGCTAAAGTTTACTGGTTCGGTGATTAAATATTTAATACAAATCTTCTACGCTCCGGTCGAACCAACCCATTCGTGCAACAAAGTGCAACAAATCGGTGCCACATATAGTTTACTAAGTTATTTATAAAAGATTTTTTATTAGTTTTTTTAATTAATTTACTTTTATATTTAGTTTCCAATGTTTAATATATTTTTTTTTTAATTTTTTATGTATACATTATCACGAGAGGCAGACTGTCGGCTAGCCTGTTTCCTTTATTAGTAAACACAGAACGAACACCACATTCGCACTACCACACCGCGGTCGCACGAAGATTGATTTATAACGTCTTCTGAATCGTTTATATCCATGCGTTTCCATTATTTATAATATTATAAGAGTTTTTTTTATAACCGCACCGTGACGTGTTGTAATAGTAGACAGTTCATGAGTGGTCGCTCTCCGTTGCCGAAGACGTCCGCCGCGATACCACCGCAGCGCCTATTTCTGCCGCCAAACAGTAGTGTGTTCCGGTTTGAACGGCGCTGTAGCTAGTGTACTTAATGAGTTAACGAGACAACATTTTGCGTCTCAGGCGACGAGCGCAATTTAGTGCAGTATTTATCATCCTAACTAGAGCCACATTGTTACAGGAAAGCGTATCAGTTGCCATCATGGAAAAGGCTTGTTGGTCTCATCGCTTTGTTGAATAAAATAAAAGATTTAATTAAGCGCAAGATTATCATCTCGCCCATGAAAATTTATGTTTTTATGTGTGCAGAATAATAAACAAATAACACTAATATAAACTGCACCACATTGTGTTGGTCGTCTTGAGATATGAGATGGCTCGGATGTTCCAGCACCGTTTGGAAAAACAGGCGCTGCACTTAAAGGTTCCGGCAACCTATCACCGTATTTACTAGTTAATAACATTAGATTTATAATATTTAAATAAACTTTATAAAGAACAATTTTGGGGAGGCCTATGGTCCAAACAGGCTGATGATAGATAGATAATCAGATTGTAGAAATAACTGGTATAAAATAATATAATAACTTATATTGTATCAATAAAAAGTATTTCTCATTAAAATTTCTAGAGAACCCACTCTATAATAATAGAGTGGGTTCTGTGGTAAAGGTCCAAATGAAAAGAACTCTCCAAGTGTTCAAAATCAACACCCAAGTCGTGTATCGTTTGTATCGCCTGTATAGATTAATCGCAGTATCGTCTCGAAGTTCATAGCGGGAATAAATATCTGCTCGCCTAACGCCTACATGTATCGTCCGTCTACCACTCTAGAAATTTCTAGAGTGCGTTTTATAGAATGGGTGGTGGTGGGAAGTGGAAGACACACTCTATTTGGACTTTTGTCATAAACGAACAATAAAGTATACTGGTGGTAGGACGCTGATGCCGGAGACCATCTAGGTAGGTACCATCTCAGCGCCTGTTGCAGCGGACAAACAGTACTGTATTCCGATTTGCAGATTGCTGTTACCTAGTGTAATTACTGAGGTAATGAGACTCAACATCTTATGTCTCGGGTGACGAGCGCAGTGTGGCGCAGTATCGCCCTAACTAGCACCACGTGTAGGCGTATAACTTATCATCCGGTCATCATCCTGCTCATCTCGTTGCTTACAAATGTTTTCATCTCTAACACATTTGTATGATGTAACTTCAATTCCTTAGTAATATTAATTGATAATTCATAGATAAAATAAATTTTAGTCTTGCGCACTATCTTTATCGTGGTTTTTCTTCCTATTCTCAGACATAAAATTAACATATAATGAGAGTCAGAAAATAGATATAATCTCAAGGTTTCATTTATTACAGCGGGACGAAAATAACATATTTTTTTTTTTTTTTTATAAAGTGGTTTGTTCCAAAGCACGTATTTCTTACTGCATTATTCAAATCTTCTATACGCATTCAATTAACGTATGCTTTTTTGTTTATATTTACGAACAAAATATATTCATGTATATATATATATATGTGTGTGTTTTCCAGATTTTATTTATATAGACTAGCGCTTTACTGCGATTCCACCTGATGGTAAGTGATACGCCCGCCGTTGACAACGTGGCGCTAGTTAGGATGTTAAATATATATATGGCATTCCTGAGACATAAGTTGAGTCTCGTAACCCCAGTAATTACATTAGCTACAGCGCCCTTCAAACTGGAACACAGTAATGTGTGCACACTGATGTTTGTCGGATGCAATAGGCGCCGCGGTAGTATTTATGTAGACGGTCCCCGGCAACAGAGACCTACCAGTAAATACTTTAATACCACCTAATAACAATCTAATCAGTACATCGAAACCTGTTTATGTGCGATATATCAATCAGCAGCGTAGGCAAGAGCAGTTCATTATTTAATGTGTCTTTGTAGAGGTATTGGAGTGGGATGAGGGTATCAGAAAGTAATTCTTATAACAATAGTAATATCCCTCTTAGTACTGCGAAGATTCAGAGAGATCTTTATAATGACTTGTTAGCCGAAGGCCGAAAGCCGCTATAGTAAACGATAGCGTGTTCATGGTGACGCCATCTGTTAAGTTGGTTGAAAACTTCTTGTTACAATCATCCCCTCTGTCTCCGATGGACGCCCCGACGAGGAAGACAGGAACTATATTTCTTGTATAGGTTTTATTTTTTACAACGAATGTTTGCGCAGGCTACCTATCATCTATGTACATATGACCTATGCCGGTGCAAATAGGGTTTTGCACTCGTGTCCTCCTGCTGCTTTTAATAACCGGCTGGCGTATTCCACGGAATTTTTCTCTATCTCACCCGGCCTAAAATAGTTCATTATGTATTTTGGACTTAAAGACAGGCCCTAAACTTATCTATAACTATCAACTATAATTAAATGTCTTGACGTACTCGATTCGCGAATCTTCTCGACCTCTTCTTCCTCCGTTGATCAACCACAGCACAGTCAAATGTTGCGTAGTCGTAGCCGTGAGTTGGGCTCTACTGTAGCAGTCGATCAGGCGTGCGTAGTCGTAGCCTCGAGTTGGGCTCCACTGTAGTAATCGATCAGGTGTGCGTAGAGTCGTAGCCGCGAGTTAGGCTCGGCTACAGAAGCGTTGAAGCGGGGCGCGCGGTCGCTGGTGAATGACATCGCACGCAGCAATATCAGCACTATATTGAAAGGTACAACAGCATAACAAAGTTTCAGAGAGATCCAGTTAATGGATACAATCGTGTACTCCGTAACGAGTTAATGACCCAAGTCAATGTACACAGAAATGTACAAACGTTATGTATTTGTGTTGCGGTACATGTAAGCGCGATCTATTATTTGTTGTGGCGCCATCTGTTGAGTTCATTAAAAACTTATTGTTACACCTTTTAAATATTTTGGTTTTTAAAATACTGTATTTACTAATTTAATCTTCACTTACTGGTGGTTTTATTTGTTTTACGTCGGGAAATGTCCATGCATAGTCGTCCTCGCGGGGGCAAGGACAGATTTTGTCGTACTTGCACCGACTAAAACCCCCTCGATGTTCCGCTTCATCGCCTGATGGCAGGGTCACGGTCCTCACGGCCTCCTCGGCCTTCTCCAGTCGCGTGAGCGACAGGTTCCCCCGAACCCGTCGCCCAGAGGCCATAGGAGCAACGGGAGAAAACCTCGCCCGGCTCCTCGCGGCGGAGAGATGTTGGGCCCGCCGCCACCCGTTAACGGCCGCGGAGGATAGAGAGAACGGCGCATCGCAATACCGACACTCCTATTCCTCCGCGGCCCCACCGCCGCCGCATCCACTGTGCGACACCATTTGGTCGCAGAGGGTACTCCCTCCGCGACCCCACCTCGGCTGCAGAGGGCAGTATGATACCGCCCCTTCAGCCGGCCAGAAAAGGCAGCATAAAGCCGCCTCTTGCAGCCCCCGGCCGCTGCGGTGAGCTCCAGTTACCCAACCGGTACTTGAACTTGGAGCGGCCGCTTCTGCCGGCCTTCTCCGCGGGCCGCCCTGGTGGGATCCACTTCGCTTCACCGTGTGTCGGTCCACGGTTACTAAACCCCTCCGCTATGACAAGGCGGGAACCTGGTGGGGGTCACTTATTGGTGGTAGATCTCTGTTTACTAAGGATATTGGCAGCGAATGATGATGAATATACACCAGGAAGGCGCGCTTTGAGTGGCGCATGCCCACCGGCGTAACTCCCGGCCTTCACCGCGTCGTCTACCGAGGCACCTGGAGGAATCACATAGATCTCCTCACCCAGTTCACCGGTGTCTCTGATACATTCCAAGTCGAGAGCTGATCTAGTTTTTAGGAAGTAACATATCGTACCTGTAGTCATTTTATAAAAGTTTTTGTCATTTTTTGTTATTTTTATGACATTATTTTAATAATGTAAGGGGGTGTAAGGGTTCCCGCACAACAACTGACGGCACTCAAGTAAACCTCATCCTGCTCATCAATAAACAAGACTCCGGCTCCCATTTACCCGCATTGGGCCAGTGTGGTGAAAAAGGCCCAAATCCCTCATGTAAATCCCTACGAACGACTAGAGGTCTGGAAAACTACTAGATGTAGGCAGCGCAGTACCGATCGATATGAGGATCTTTGGGAGCGGCCTATGTCCAGCTGACATCTATCGGCTGATGATGATAATAGTCTGTTGCCGGAGGGTGTCTACATGGCTACCAGCGCAGCGCTTATTTCCGCCGCCAAACAGTGTTGTGCAAACATTACCGTTTGAAGGGCGCTGTAGCTAGTGTAATTACAGGGGTAACGAGACTTGACATATTACGTCTCAGGCGATTAAGGCGATGTGGTGCTGTATATACCATCCTAACTAGCGCCACGTTTTTATGAGCGGGCGTATCACTTACCATCAGGTGATCATGTCGCTCGTCTCATCGCTTTATTGAATTAAAAAAAATATATCTTTATTTCTGCTTCCAAGCTTCTGAGCAGAAACACCAAAACTTGCATATACAAGACGGTGATAAGGCTGATCTAGATGTACGGTAGCGAGACCTGGACATTAACACTTAAAGAAGAGCGGCTCCTCGTTACCAGAAGAAATACCATACGTAGGATCTTCGAAGCGAAAATCATGCGAGAAGCCAAAGCCCACAAACTTTACTGGATGGGCCACTTGCTAAGGATGAGAGACTATCGAAGCATCAAAAAAGCTTTCCCCGGAACCCTGATTGCCCGCCGTCGTCGTCGCTATCGGCCGGCCCAGATATCGCTGGAAGGAGGCCGTAGGGCACGACCTTTTTTTTTTGTTTCGGGGGGGAAATCTTCGAAAGATACCCTGCTTCTGGGGGGAAATCAGGGTTATGTGAGATTTTTACTCACTAAAACCCCTTCGGTGCTCTGCATCAGTGCATTCGGAGAGGCCCCGGGATCTCGTATAGAACGCACCGGTGCCCCTCTTCACTTTATGTTAACACATCTCTGAGAAGGGGCTTAACCCTCCTAGGCTGTCCCACACAGATTCGAATGTTGAGTGATAAGGGCCCCCACCCTCAAGGCCTGCGAAACTCCCCAGGCCCTTTTAGTCGCCTTCTACGACAGGCAGGGCTTACCTTAGTCCTATTCTCACTAGCCCGAGACTACAGGGCTGAGGGCACGACCTACGCGAGCTTCATATAGTGGACTGGCAAGAGGCAGTGCGAGACAGACAACGCTGGTCTTCTCTTGTGTCGGAGGCTAAGACTCACTTTGGGTTACTGCGCCAGAGGAGTAAATGAGTAGGTTTCCTAATTTACCGTCTTATTTAAATTTATCATTTGTTTTATAGTATGTTACGAACCCCTAATACATTAACCCGCTGAGTTGCATCTATTCCCATTCACACGGGTCTACATGCAACTCCTTATCAGTACTTAGTGCGAAGTAACAGGACACCAAGACCGTTGGAGACACCGGCTCCCACGACACGGGATGGCTAGCGAATATCAAGCAGTCGCAGATCCAATATCGAGTTAGATTGACATATCTAGAATTAATTTAGATTGTAATTTAATTTTTAATAAATAGTTTAAATAAAAATTGCTTTTTTTTTGGAACCTTCGGCTGCAGCCCACGTAATTTGTATGCCGATTATTTAGTAAATAATTGATGTACTTATTTACTGAACCTTTTTTTTTTAAACCTATTGGCCGCATAAAAAAAACCTTTTTGTTAGTACATTGTACAAGGTTGTTTACTATGTTTAAGTATTATAATTTCTAATAGTTTTTGTACCATTTCTTTTATCCGATTTGTATCCACCGCACCAAATGTAAAAATATTTATTGCGTGTATGCTATGTAATTAGTTAAAATCTTTTTTTTTTATTCAATTAAGCGATTAAGAGCAGGATGTTGACTTTTGATTATAAGGTACAAGTATATAGAGCTTCGATCTGATTACTCCAGCAAGTGTCACATCCTCCAGAACCACGTAGCAAACACCAAACATTAACTCCAAGTTGCAGTAACTTTTACAAAATACAATATACAGATTAAATCAAGTATTTCCAAATGTAGCCTAGATCTGTATTGATACCTTAAACTGAATCAAGACCTATCAAAGTGTATGCGGCGATACCACGAACAGAAATAGAACATCTTTGTTATACTTCTAGCACTGTTTATGCTAATAGCAAATATACATAAAAAATAGACCACCAGCGGCTTCCGGAGACTGTCTCGGTACCATCGCAACTCCTATTTCTGCCGCTAAACAGCACCGTGCAATCATTTCTTTACTCCGTTCTGGTTTGAAAGGCGCTATGCCTGGTGAAATTATTTTGGGCAAGGAGACAATATAAAACAAGATGACGAGCAAACCGGGGTCTTTTGTATATCATGTATCATTAGGTGAACGTCTCGTTCGTATCGAATTAATAAATAATATATATATATACATATATTATTAATATGGGAATAGAACTTTCCATCAACAAGCAAGGATATGAAAAACAAATAAAATCACGAAATCCCCTTCGACCTCAACACATTTATTATTACAACAGTTATAATAAATCGATAATACATTGGACACAAGAAAAAAATTATACATTATGTTAAAAACATTAAACAATAACTATAATCTAATCGCCATCGATATAAACTAATACGTTTTTTTACAAACAGCCGAATGTTAGTTACAAATATGAGCAGTGGGAGGGGAGGAAAAGATTACCAATGAATGGAGGGTGGGCCCGTTTCACAATATCCAAGTATAAATAAATTTACAAACGTCTAACCGTTAAGTTTATGCAATTTGTTACAAGTTAGAAATTTTAACGTCGCATTTAGACGTTTCGATTTACGAAACACGCGGGAACGTGAAACGATTTTTTTTTAATTCGTTAACTCTCAAAAGTATTTAAAAACGTATCTCTTATTCATTATTTTGTGATATTTATTGTTATAATTTAAATATATGAATCTGTTACAATTATATAAAAATAAAATAATTTTGCAAATCGATTATTTTTGGAACGAAAGACAAATGTCACAAAAAAAAAACGACTGGCTTGGCTTCTATCGTCTATTATCGTATTGTGGTGTTTTCTATAATTTTTGAGAATTAAATCGTTTTTTTTTTTATTATTTACAAAATGATCCTTCTTGAGAATGATCTGTGAAATAACTTTAACAAGCGACTCTCTTATCTGACAGATGATCTAATCTATACTATACTTAGCAGTTCACTTACCAGTTAAACTTATTCGTCAGTCGTGAAACACCAGCGACGATTTTATACATCAGATAAGTTCAAGTAACTTATTCAAGATTTTACTTGGACGTTGCGAAATAGACCCAATATAATTGCTTTTATTTGACGTTCTAGATAAAATCTATATCTATAATAATTTTTTTTTCGGAAATCAACTATTAATATGATTATGTATTAATGCGGGAAATTATGAATGAGATACGACAATTTACCCCGAATAAGTCTACGGAAAGTACTAAATTTATATCTAGATCATATTATATATACAATAGAGTCTTTAAATCAGTCTTTAAAGACTATCAGGTTTATATTTAATGCGAATAGGAATCTAAGTTAATAATGCCCGTAAATAACCTTTATTGAATATAACCTAGTTAGACGAAGTATGTAGATAATAAAAATATTACAAATTAAATGAAAGTACATAAAAATTAATACATGGGTTAATTAAAAAAAAAATCATCTACTTATACTTAAGTTTCAGTTAATGCTTCCGAGGGAAGTTTTTTATTCACACAAAATTATTTTAAATTTTCTCTCTGAAGCCTCCGTAATTGAAACGTATACGATTACTAAATGTGAAAATCAATTATTTTTTGTCCCAAAAGTAAATAACTGCTGTAAAATACACAACTTAAACGCGCCCTGAAATCGAAACATGACCATCTTCTTGTAGTACAGGAGTGATTAATGAAGGCGAAGTAACAGCAATAGTAACCAACAATGGTAAAACATGAAAATATCAATCGCCAACAAAATGGACCTTAAATAGTAAATTTAACGTACCATTCACCAAATGTAACATTCACAACAAATAACGGTGCAGCAAACACAGCCCACTTTATATTCCCACAGCTGGGACTCGTCGGGTCTTCTCACAGGAGGAGAATCAACGCCATTCACCTTTGCGCTGGCTGAGTGAAGTTTCATATATAAAACGAAACTTTATGATATTAGCGTTTGTTATGGACCAGGGGCCGGCAACCTTTTCCGGCTGAAGATCAAGATAACTTTTTGGTTATAATTTATTTTTATATATTCTTATTTTTATCTAAACGGAAATGATTCAATTGAAATAGTCAAACCGGTCGATGATCCTCACTTCTGCGCTTGCCGACCCCTGATGCTGACCATGCCCTATTTAGTTTACCGAACGCTATATTGGAGATGTACACATTACAAATCAGCGGTCGCGAAACTTTTTAACCTTACTTTAAGTGTTAAATATAACAATAAAATCTAGTAATCTAGTTTTAATTGCTAATTAGTAGCTTAATAAAATTGCCGGAGACCGGCTTCCTTCTATTCTACAAAGCAACGTTCGACGTTCACCTGATGGTAAGTGATACGCCTGCCTATAACATGGCGCTAGTTAGGATGTTATACACTGCACCATTGTAATCATCGCCATGAGATATAAAATGTTGAGGATCGTTGCCGCAGTAATTACACCAGCTACAACGCCCTTCAATCCGGAACATAGTAATGTTTGCACAGTAGCGTTTGTCGGCGGAAATGTAAACTGTGGTGCTAACTACCTAGGAACCGTCTAGGTAGGCACTACCGCAGCTTTTATTTGTGCCGCCAAATTACTTTGTTCCGGATTGAAGGGAGTTGTAAGTGATTAACTCACTGGGATACTTGTTTGTAAATTTCTAAACATTACTGTGTTCCGGTTTCAACGGCGTTGTAGATAGTGAAACGACTAACTATCGAAACTTAACATCGTACGCCTCAAAAATAACAAGTACAAAGTGGTGTACTGTATATCATCTTAACTAGTGCCGCGTAGTTATGAACAAGCGTATTAATTACCATCAGGAAAACGTCACGCCTTTCTCGTCGCGTTGTAGAAAAAAAAAACAAATCAATGCATCTTAAAATACACAAGTATATTTGACAATTTCTCAAGGTGAGCACCAGTGATCCACGAACCACCACCTTGGCGACCGCTGGTAAACGACGTTTCTATAATACCTAAAACCTTAGCGCAAGTATATAGAAGAGCTGACCTTCCAGCAATTGGTCGAAGACGCTATGGACATTATATACACAAGGCAATTAGTCTCGCACTTAACATATATACACTACAGACAAACTTGTTTGTACACAACTCCCGACTAGATTATACATTTAAAAAGGTCCACAAGTCGAGCTGATGGGAGGAAGAGAAGAGCGAAATAGAGAACGAGACGCACGATCCTTGTGTAAGTGCAGCTCGTTGCAGTTGTCATGCGTATCAAAGCGGCAAGCATGCGGTGCAGTGTACACCATCCTAGCTAACAACGCGTTAAGGGTTACGAGTATCTCTTACTACCAAACGAACGTGACGCCATACTCGTCGCTTCGTCTAATAAAAAAAAACTGTTTATCCCACCTGTGGGAACCACAAATCGGCTGGTTAGCAAGTTTATAGAGAAGAAAATAATCATAGGCAGGTACGTGTATGACTTACCATCAGGTGAACGTCTCGTCGGTTTGCAGAATTAAAAAAAAAAATTGTCATATTAAATTTAAGTTTATAAAAAAAAATATTTTTTTTTACCTAAAAACTAAATTAAACTAAGCAAAGTATTAATTAGTGTTGACAGCTTAGAATCAAAATCGTGTATTAATAATATTATATGAACAAATTAGTGGTTATGTATGAGTGATATGTATGACTGGTTATATACATTCACGGGGTTGCATATATACTTGTATGGTTGTATATATTAATTAGAGAGTTTACACTACAACGCTTCATTATTTATTTACGCAGAAATCAATCGAATCACTAAATTTAATTTACTACGAATGGAATGTTTATGATTAACAGATGAGACGTTATCTTTGCAAATGTTCCTTTTGCCAAAAAAAAAAAAAAAACAGTTGAGCCAGAACATTCAGGTGGTGGTGAGCACTTGATCTCAGTTTCACATGATGATATTGAAGCCGTGGAAGGTGAAGCATTCTTACTCACAATTAAATCAAGCCAGGAACCTTCGAGTTAGAAAGCAAGCAGTCCACTACACCACGGAAGCAATTAAAGCACCAACCCTTCTGGACCCTGACGTGAACACTAAGGAACCGGCAATCATTCAGCGTCTACAGAAACCGCACCCCCATATGAACATCTTCAAATGACTGAAGGTCGCGAGAAGCCGCTGGACGCGTCCGGCGCTGGACCGATCGACGCGAAGATCTTTGGGGTGAGCATATGTCCAGCAGTGGGCGTCTAAAGGCTGATGATGATGATGATGATGACACTTAAATATGTTAATAACACAAGAACCTCTCATTCAACAGAAATCAATGAAGACTGAGCTAATTTTGTATGTCTTTGTATGAATACACGCGCATGCGCACTCGACGACGCGTACGGCTGCGTAAATATACTATTATTATATTTACACAAAATATACATACAGATTATATATATATATGCATATATATATATATATATATATATATATATATATATATATATATATATATATATATATATAAGTATTCTTAAACAAATCACAGATTTCAAGTAAATGGACTTAAATTTAGTCAATTGTGTATGTTCATTTTGCATACGTCCAACATGTCCGTCAGCTGTGTCAGCTTGTTGCAGGCCTCCTTCAGCATGTCCCTGGAACGGAACGTACATGGACCATAAGCGAACAAACACGTAACAAACACTAGTTCAGCGCTCCGGTACCACCCGCCGTTTCTTCAACTACCAGTGATAAACTCGTGGCTAGCGAGGTTAGAAAAAAAAACCCTTAAGCATAATTAATATGAACACAGCTAGATAACTGCGACAACGCTATATAATAAAAAATCTTATTATCATCATCATCGTCATCGTCAGCCGATAGACGTCTACTGCTGGACATAGGCCTTGCCCAAAGACTCCCACATCTTACCACCCTCGACTCCACACATTAAACTAAACCTGCATCTGGTTTAACAGAAAATATTATGAAGACCCAATCTGTAAAATGTCAAATTAAATATTAAATCTCCAGAAGAAACTGCTTCTGCCATTGAACTCGAGCTTCCGGTTAAGAAGAACATCACGAGGAAACCGACATGCTCCAAGAGTTTTCGTAAATACATGACATACGTTAAACCCGCACTTGGTCAGCATGGTGGATGAACGGCCTTGACTCCTTCCTTGTAGCTTATTGATGACGAATTGTAGTATATTTATATTATGAGTATTGAACTTTACCTGTTCTTTACGCAGAATAACCTCAGCTCCTCTCGAACTACTGCAGTGTCCATTGAGATGAGAATCAGGCAGCTCTTCAAGGCAGCCTCCAGACGCGATATGTGCTCCTCTATTATCAGATCCGAATTGTCCACGCTCAGCACGCTAAAAACAATCGCATACTTTGATAAAACATATATAAAAAAAACCGATTAGAACTGACAGCAAGTCTCTTTTACAGCCGATCATATAAGAAACACAACAGTTGCTATTTCCGCCGCCAGACATTAGTATGCAAATATCATTACGTTTACGTAATGCATCTGCATCCCTTCAACATCCCAGAGGACTAAAATGAATGATCATCACCACCACAGCTGAGAGAAGACCACTGCTGAACATAAAGACAAGAATGGATTTCCTTAACTAGTCAAAGAATAAGAATATTAGCAAAAACTTGAAATAACTTTTTAAGAGACAAAAACGACTTTTCTGAAAAAAAAATTTACATCTTTCTAATTATAAAAAAAAAATTTGGAAGAACTAAATGAAAAATTATTTCTATGTCCACCACTAACCCTTTGAGTGCGAGGGTGAGAGCATTGATTTGATTCCTGTATATGCTCCATTTGCTGATAAGCGCCTCCGCAACGTCATTACCCGGTAGCTGGTCTTCGATACTGTGAGGTACTCCCACGGATGTAGCGAGCTTTGCACTACAAGGTCAATTGGTTCTATTGAGCAAGGTGCTAACAGGATTAATTATAAAAATTATTGGACACTTTAATTTGCTGGAGTCTACATATCAATCATCCCAAATAAAGAAGAGATGTGACACAGAAGTAGTTAGACAATATGAGTGTCAGATAGTCACGAGGTTTAATGAAACCATCCTTCCATTCAAAATCCTTGAAAAAAGTGAAGCTTGATTCGAATTAATGAGGAAAATGGGTTATGGATTTAATGAAGAAAGTAAATAACTAACCTATAACTAGAGAATACAATCCATACGTTCTCAAAGGCCTGAACGATGGTCTTTGACCCACCCTCATGGTTCGTATGGCTCCCCTTGCCAAACATCAACCTCTGCACAGTTCTCTTCGCCAGCTCCATGTATTCAGGTATTATCTGACACTTCTTCGCTATGTCGATGCATAATTCCTTGAAATTCTTCACTTCCGACTGAGATAGAGCATCCGGTCCTAAAGAGTAAATTAATGTTACATGTAAAGATAACTCACTGACCATAAAATTTAGGTATACCAAATAAGTTATTGATGATTTTTCGATGTTCCATATTGAAAAATTAAAATTACTGGCAACAAATACCTCCGAAATTGTCTTCCTGGGTACAGCAGGACTATTATAGTACAACTGCCCTAGGCCATTGTTTTACTAAAAATTATTTACTTAATTAATATTACATGGTATTTACTTTTGTTCTTAATGAATGTGATGCTCCCTTCGAGGTCACTGAAGAGGTGTTCAATCCTAGGGAACACTTCCTGGAACACAGCCACCCAGTGCTTGAGGAGTGATTGCAGCACATCGAGGAGCTGCCACGGCGGCGGCTTGTACACCACGCGTAGCCACAAATCCATGTACTTCGCGCGCATCTCGTTCTAGAAATTTCCACCAATGCTCATATCAAATAAGACTTATTTTTTAGCTCATATATATGATTGTTCTCATGGCAGCTGATTAACAACTTAAAGGAAGTGGCTAAACATACATACAGTCCAGGACCAGTAATACTCGTACTGCTTAATAGTATATATAGAGCAAACTTACCTCCAGAATATTACACAGGAGCTCATACATAGCCTTCTCGCAATGCTCAACAATGGCATGCAGCTCCGGATCCACTACAGCCTGTGGTTTGCTCTCTAGCAATGCCTTCAATTCAGAGATGCTCATCCTCCTAATGTTGTTTATCATCGCTTTATTGCATAAGTTCTTGTCATTTGACATGAGGATCTGGAAACAATAACATTAACACATATTTCGATTCAATTTGAAAATGATTGTCATATTCACTGGTCTGTCCGTCTACCATACCGAAGATAGTTTATATTTAAACAATTATATTATTATATTGTGTCCGTTATAACAAGGAAATTACTGGTTCGATTCCAAGACCACATGCTTTGAACTTTAATGGAGGTGTAGTTTTTTCTAACAAGCTCACCTAGTTACCACCATCATGTTGTAAACCTGTTCCCATAACATCATTGCTGTAGTCCCCCAGTCAACATATGGTAGGCTGAGTATTCTCAGCAAGCACAATGATCTTTCTGTTTTTTTTTTATCAACAAAGCAACAAGGCGGGAGGAACATTCACTTAACAATAAGTGACACATTTGCATATGCCAATGTGATGCTGGTTAGGATGGTATACACTGCCCCAGTAATTACACTAGCTACAACTATCTTCAATCTGAAAGAAACCTACCAATGGACTCCAGCAATTGAAATCTACCATCAGTTAAAGACCTGTCTAAGACATCATTATCACCTTTTTCATTACTAACACCATTTCAAATTAAGATCAAATGTTAATAAAAATAGTAAATAAACAAACAAGTTTTTCCATATCACCTTAGGCTTGTATTAATTGTTGGATTCAAGTTATCTACTGCTAGAGCTAGGTCTCCTACCAATAATAAAATATACAATGATATTATAACCAAAATGGCCACAATTACCACAGATTTTCCCCGTTCAGCTTGCTGCAGGCAACAGTTCAAGATCTCGTCGTCGGGTACCTCGCAAGGATATATGTGTGAATTTGCATCACGCAGGGACTGCCCTGGAAATTAATAGCTTAAAGTAATAAAAAGACATTATTCTAGGTCTTCGCAAACCATCTCATTAAAGTGAAAGAATTGGACAATAACTCAATATAAACATCACAGAGTTTAACCATAACTGCTACAGAGAATGAACTACATACCTATGATCCCAAATATCAGTACTCACAAGCACACTCATGCATATGCACACAATCACATTTACTCATATGCTCAATCACACCAGTACTCAATACATGCATTTTTAAAACCCTCTATATTGTAAGTGTTGCTTTACTCACCCTTAACTCTATTGTTCTCTGGTATGGAGTTATATAGGAAATCCATGGCACACCTTGCCCTCTTACACAGAGCACTTTTCCCATTATTGTTGTCCTTCAGTCTATCCAATTCGTTAATTACACGCCATGGAACCAGCAACGTCGGTTGTTCTACATAACCTGAAATATTTACATGATTCATAAAATTTTCTAATCATATGGTCGATGATGGTGAAGTGTGCTCGCACAGAATACTATTCCTCACATAATAGATGCCGGAATACAGCAATGCTGTTATGGTGACAGATTTACAATACAAGGAAGGTAGTGAGCAAGGTAAACTAAATTCCACAATTTATGGTCATGGAATTGAACCAAGGACCTCCTATAGTTTTCAGCAATATTATAAACCATTTTAAATTTTCAAAATCATAAAGTTTTAGTGTAAGTGCATCTTAAATTTATATACTGTCTGATGACCTAAGATCTGAAACATAACCACATATGTATAATGCAAATAGTTCAAGAAAAACTAACCTTTGATATGTGAATTTAAAACATTTTTTATAAAATTCAATTCATGTAAAAATATGTTTGTGTCAACAACTAATACAAGATTAGTTTTCATTGTTTTGTTTTCATGTTCACTCTTTGTAGTTGTTTTTGGTTGCAAGACCTGAAAGAAAGTAATCATATGAAATTTTAAAAAAGAATCTAGGCAAAAAAAAGATCTCTAAACTAGATCAGAATACATAATAAGTCTAGAATGGGCTAACACTTCCCCTTCATTTCACATGATATTAAATAACAGTAAATAGTCAAACCTGTATGGAGGTGGTTACAATCCTCAGATATGAGGAAGACAATTTAAGGAGAAAGTGGTAAAAGCCTAGCTCAGAATATTCTGGCACTCAAATCAGTTAACCTAAACAAAGTAAGGTGTAGCATATTTACAATATGAAAATGGTAGACAGCCAGGTGGATTTGATAAAACCCTATCAATCAAATCAATACAAGAATCTCTATGAAATAAGCCAAGTGCCGCTGCACCCTGGAAGCAATTAATTGATTAGAAGCTATCACAGATAGATAATTATTTAAAGTGATGACACACCTCAATAGCTTGATATAAATTGAAATGTTTAGGAGGGAAAGGATTGTTCCTTTTCTTTCATTATGTGCGCATGCAAGCCTACTCTCAGCTCACCTTTTTTTTTGACACTAGGAATTTTAAAAAATACCTTGCTTCTAGAGAAGGACAAGGTTACGTGAGGCTTCTATCCACTAAAACCCCACTTGATGGTCTCCTTCAGTGCATCAGAAGAGGCTCCAGAATCTCCTACCTAACATACTGGTGCCCCCCTGCACTTGGACTAAAACATCCCATGGAAGGGCAAAGCCCTCCATAGCACCCACACTGCACCCACGCTATGCTACCATAAATACAAGACCACCATGCATTTGCCTAAAGCTTGCTTATTAAGCTCTAAATGCACCCACTCTCAAAGCCCATGGAACCGAGAACTATTTAGTTGCCTTGTACCATAGGCAGGAAATACATTAGTCCTATTCTTAATAGCCCAAGACTACACAGCTGACTCTCACCTCACCTAATAGTCACCAAAACTTTAGTATCCTAGTTATATTATATTTTCCAATGTAGAAAGTCAAAAATAATTTTATAACTTGAGAGAGAAGGTCTCTATCCACCATAAGTGCAATGTGCCAAATCATAAATAAACATAATAGTTATCATAGTAAACTTACAACTTTTGTATCCTCCACCTCCATTGGTTCAGAATTATTTCTATCTTCAAGACAGTCCTTAAAAGAAATGTCTGTCTTTGTTTTAGACACATCGACACTTAAACTTGTACTTAATGAGTGCATACGTTCTTTGGCAGAATAACTCTTCCTTGCACCGTCCTCTTGATGAACTGTCTTCTTATATGCAAGCTTTGATTTAATTGCAGACACTAGTTTAGTTGCCTCTGAGAACTGTGGAGGTGTGGAGATATGCTTACTACATGGGTATTCGGGCATTTGATTATAGATTCCTTCTTCTATGTCGGCGAAAGTATTTCTCTGTTTCTCTTTGTTGTTGTATTCTTCAGATAATTGGGACTTTATTGATGAAATGATTTTATTAGCAGTAAAAAATTGTGATGGCGATGATGTTGATTGTAAATTATCATTGCTTGGAGACTGTGATGTAACTGTACATTTCGAATCATTAACATTTGGACTTCTCATTTCAGTTTTTTGTATTTTATTTGGAATTTCATATGTACTGGTTTCAGGGCTTCTTGATCTCTTTGTTTTGGACGTGGTGTTGTTATCACGCTCCAATTCTATTGATAATCGTTGTCTTAGTTGCGAAAGTCTGTTATTGGCCAAGTTTTTTTTTAGTCTACACTTTTGTGAATGTAAATCCTTACTTGTGTTTGCACTAGAATTCAAGTAATTTTTTCTATCTTCGTTTTGTAAGACATTTGAGCTTTTAGTCTCTTTTTGGATTGATTCTGAAAGTTTTACAAGCAAATAATAACTATAATATGTTTTTGAGATTTTCTTTATTGTAACAAGTGACTAAATAGGCATTATGTTTACCTGATGGTAAGTAATAAACCTGCCCATAATAACATAGCACTAGTTAAGATGGCGTACACAGTACCACATTGCCCTTGTCACCTTGGAAATAAGACTTTAAATATAGTTACCGAGTAACTTCAATAGCTACCACTCCTTTAATACCAGAATAGAGTTGAGTACAAGATGTTGAGACTCATTACCCCAACTTTAGTAGCTACAGCACCCCTCAAACTAGAACACGGTACTATCTCTGGCAACAGGGACCCTACCATCTTTTAGTTATACCTTATACCTTTTTCATTTACTATTATAGCAAATATGAGAAAATAAACAATGCACTTAATAAGTATTCATCATTTCACAAAGCATTTTTTTACCAATACAAAATCAAACATAAAATTTATATTTAAAGCAAACAGCTGGTATAGGGGTGTAAGGAGTCCAGCATAACAACTCACAGGACCCAAGCCAACCTCACTTGCTAGTGGTGCACCCTGCTAATCAACAGACAAGGCTCTAGCTCCCACCATCTCTCTTTGAGCCTGGGTGGTGGGAGATAGCCCAAATCTCTCCATATGAACCCCTATAAACGACAGCCCCTAGGCTCAGTAGTACCAGAGCCTTTGCACATTGTTGATATGGAGATTTTAGGAAGAGGCATATGTCCAGCAGTGGATGTCTATTGGCTCAAAATGATGTTGAGTTAACATACTACTTTAGGTACTACTAAATACACATCCCATATTTTTTTTATTATTAAGATTATTGCATTTACTGCCATAAAAAATGTTTTTTGGTGGCTTAGTGACATTTTTAAGTGTTGCAAAACGTACAATGCAATATTTAAAAATACAGTAATGTTTTTTAAGATTTTTTGGAAATTTAAGGAGGGTAATTCACAATAACACATCACTTTTTAGACAGCTATTCAGCTGGACTGAAATGAAGGTATGACATAATGTAGCTAATTACATCACAATGTATTTTCACATTTTTTCAATTATTGAGTCTGTACATAATAGTTAGAACTTTGCAATTATATCACTAAGTTAATTACAACATTATATTAAAAAATTATATTATCTAAGGTATTTCCATTGTTTATATATATATCAGTCTGGGACTAAAATTTAGGTTTAAAAAGAAAACTTCTCTCACTACAAGGCATCAAGCAAAATGTGATGCCTTTTGAATGTCATATATATCCCCTTTGCAGTCAAGGGCAAGCAAATTTTCTAGTTGTCTTCAATGAGTAAGCATAAATTTTTGTGTTTTTCAATTTTTTATTATACTAATACTTTAAATCACTTAATACTTGAGTATCACTTGAATGCAAATGATGTACATCCAAAACATATAATCTATTGTAAATTATTTAAGAAATATAAGTAATATGTTAATTTTTTATACCTTTCTTAATTTTCTTTGCATTATTTTCTCTTCTCGCTTTATGGCATCTTTTGCGTATTTCCTCTTTTTTATTTTTGTCTGGAGTAAGGTATTTTTCAAAACGGTTACTCTTTTTACTGCTAGTAGGAGTGTTCAACACCTTGAAATTAAAAAAATAAATTAAATTACTTGAAACACTCCGTACAAAATTAACTGAAAGAACAAAATAAATGCAATTTGGTTTACCTCAGGCTCAGTCCAATACGCTTTACCATTTTTTTTGTTGAAGTAATACTTTCTACCCGGACTAGACTTTGATTTACAAAGTACCCAAACGTCAATTAAATTCTTAACATCCTCTTTATCCGGATTCATGATAAATGCTAGTTTTCACTACAAAAATACATTATTTTTAACATAGTCTGAAATGAAAGACTACTATAAATTGTTAAGGCTGTCATTTGTCACAGCTAATGTCTAACTGAAGAAATCAATAGTAGAATCGATGCTACTGTAGAAAAAAACAATCGATTAATAGATAAAATTTTTAACGAATTCTATTTATATGGAAGAAATCAATTCGAGCCACAAAATTTAAGTACATGCCGTATACATTTTTATAATTAAAAAATTTAAAGTACAGTACAAAATAAATAGTTTAAAAGACTATAGTTTTACGAATGGCCGTTCACTCTCAAGCAATTAATAAATAATTAGGGAATCAAAAGAATCTGTGACAATAATCCCTGCACAAATTCAGAATGGCTTATTTCTTTAATTTAAAACCCTCTGGTACACAGACTCGGGGATTCATTATTCAAATGAGATTTGGAAACAAATAAGAGAGCACGTATGTGTTCCCGCGCGCATTAATGAAATAAAAGTTTGTTTCTCCTTTAAAGGAACCGCAAAAAATATGTGCATTAGAATAAAATTAAAAATACTCCCAATTAAAATTAAAATAAAACAAATCACTTATTGCCAGGTGAACATCATGTTGCCACTTCGTTGTTATGAAAAATAAGAGATATATGCATGTGGTTGAGATGTATTAAAAATATGTTTGTTTTATATAACAGTTTTGTTTTAAATACATATGCACACACAAAAATCGTGACCATCATCCGATAGACGTCCACTCCTGGATATAGATCCCCTTAAGGATCTTCACACCGATCGGTCCTCTACTGCACGCTTCCACACACATTATAAATATATATGTATAAACATGATTGTACGTACATATGAATCAGTTTTTAAATATTATTATACAAATTTAGTATGCTGGCAAATTGAACGGTTATAGAGAATATAAATTTGACTTTCGACTTGGAATGTCGTTGAAGTTGTCAAAAAATTACACTGACTTATTAGAACCTTATAAATGTAATTAAAATAGATTTGTATTTAACAAATTTAAATTATACACTTGACATTGGCAAAATCTATAAGGAAACGCCATTAACCCAAAATTAATAATAATAATAATATACGAAATTTAAATATAAGACTACACTCGAGCACTATGGAGAGAATTATAAAGATCAGTAAAACGATTAGGAATAACTGGAAAAAATCGGTTGTTGGTGTAATTGCACTATACTACGGAGGTGCGACAATAAAGGAAAAATATGAGTTAGTAATGTTATTATAAAATTAATCAAACATTGGACATTTACTAAAGAGATATTTCTTTAAATTATTTCTCTTTTGGAATATTTCTTTTAGAATTAATGTACTGATGCGCGCGGCATGTAAGGAAGCAGTAAAATACGGCGATTCCATAATACCTATGGAAAGAAATCCAACTTTGGTTACTGTTATTCTAAACCCCGTAGCGAACAAACGTAAAGCAAAACGAGATTTCGAGAAATATTGTGAGCCATTACTTCATTTAGCTGGTTTGCAGGTAAATCTTACAATTTTCCTACTAGCTGAATTCATATGCATAGTAAATCCGCGCTTTGTAGTAAATATGATTTATCAAATGTACAATTTTGAAGGATGTTTCAAATATTTGTGACATTCACATATTCTTGAATAGAACAAATGAAAACGCAAATGTTCTGGTAATATCTTTACTTTACTAAAAACTTTGAACAATCCTGTGATAATATACTAGCTGTAATAATAGTATAGGTATTAGTAGTATTATAATATAGGTAAGTCTTACTAGTGGTAGGCCATTGTTGCTGAAGACCACCTAGGCACATACCACCACAGCTCCTATATCTACTTCTCAACAGTAAAATGCAGACATTACTGTGTTCCACTGAATTGTGCTGAAGACAGTGTAATTATTGGTGTAACAAAGCTTAACATCTTATTTCTCAAGGCGATGAGCACTATGTAGTGCTGTGGTAGTGGTAGTGCGGTAGTGGTAGTGCTGTGAATACCTTTCTAATTAGCACCATGTTGTAATAGCTTACCATCAAGTGAACAACCTGTTTGTCTTGTTGCTTCATAAAATAAAAAAAAAGTTATAGGACTTCATAATGTGCATATGTTAATGCTGCTAATTTGCTTCTAGACTGTTATAAAGGGATTTGGTTCCTTTTTTTTTTCCAGGACTTTCATTTTTGCTGAATTTGAATATTATTTTTAATAAGCTTTTTCTGAACTTCCAATTATTTTGATGATTAAGTCATTTGAAAGATCTACTACTCATGGCATTTTAATTGATGCTTAATATGATGTTAGGTGGATGTTATACAAACAACATCAGAAGGTAGCGCTAAAGAAATTGTTGAAACTCTGCGAGGTACTGAGGCAATCATTGTTGCAGGCGGTGATGGTACATTCTCTGAAACAGTTACAGGTAAATGAAAAAAATTGTTGAACAACAAATAAAAATATATATATTTATTTACTTTGTATATGTTTCTTTATAGGTTTATTAAGAAGAAATGATGATGCAAATCAATTCCCACTTGGAATCTTGCCTCTGGGTCGTACCAATAATCTTGCAAATAGCTTATTTGATGGTGGAAAAGGTGTTGACAGAGTTAAACAACTAATTGAAGCATGTATGGCGATCATTCAAGGAAACACTGAATGGAAAGATGCAATGAAGATAGAACCTTTGGTGCATGATGAAGAAGCATTGAGTAGACCAATCTATGCTATGAGTTCTATTGAATGGGGCGCATTTAGAGATACAATGGCAAAAAAAGATAAGTATTGGTTTTATGGGCCACTAAGAGAATATGCATCATATATTTTTAATGGATATAAAGAATCTCTAAACTGGAGTTGCAGTGGAGTAATCAAATACACACCACCTTGTGTCGGATGCAGCAATTGTTTGCGGAAACGACCAGAAATAAGGAGGAAATGGAGTTTTTTCATGTCAAATACACAAACCACTCAATTGGAACCCACAGTTGCTATCAACCCAGAATGTGCAACATCACAGGAGTTATGCTTTAGGACAAGTGACTTCAAAGTGCGCATTGGGAAATTTGGTCCTGATGAAATTCCTTCACTAAGTATTGGTATTGGAAGAAATATATACAGCTATGTAGAATTTGTATCAGAAGGTTGGAGACGAGTCAAAGGTTTTAGTGAAAATATTAAATGCATTGAAGCAAGGACTGTGGAGTTGATACCGAATGATCCAAAACCAGGAGTAGTTGTTGATATAGATAAGGAGGAATTTGAAGTGAAACCAGTTAGAATTACACTGCTGCCTAATATTGTTAAACTCTTTTGTAATCCAGATAAAATTATAATGTAAACTTTACAATTTATATTTAACAAGTAAAATTTAGATGGCACTGTTTTTTTATTTATTTTATAAAAGCATCTACTAATTAACAATTTAAGAACTTTGGTTTAACACTGATTAATAATATATGGGACGTATAACGCGTTTTTATGACAGTCTACTAGCACCATGGGGTGGGCGTAGTACGTACCATCAGGTGAACACCCCGTTCATCTGGTCGCTTAATTGAATAAAAAAAATTACAAGAGTAGATTTCCCTTATGGTTAATAGTCTGCTCCTAAAAATGTGCGCTAGTTAGGTCAATATACAAAACATGACGTTGACCTCGTCACATTGAGACATACATCTCATTACCAATTCACTGGTGGTAACTCTCTGTTCACGCACGAACGGAACCCACTGGATGCAAGCAATGCGGGACCGATCGACGTGAAGATTTTTGGGGGAAGGCCTATGTCCAGCAGTGGACGTCTATCGGCTGATGATAATGCAGTCTATTGCTAGAGACTGTCTAGATAGGCACCACCGCTTCAATCTCTGCCGCCAAACAGTACCGTGTTCCAGTTTGAACGACGCTGTAGTTAGTGAAATTACAGCGATAACAGATTTTGTGCCTCAAGGCTACGAACACGTGGTGCTGATGAAAACTTCTAAACTAGCACCACATTGTTATGGGCGGGCGTATCACTCACCATCAGGTGAACGTCCCTCATCTCGACGCTTCGTGGAACAAAAAAAACTTCAGGTATATAAAGAAGGTAAGACCACTGTTTTTTTTTTATTTACATGAAAAAATTAAAGCATAATCTGCCTAGTGTACTCCCAAACAAATAAGGCGGCTGACACGTGCACATTCAGGGAACGGACGACGCCATGTTGCGGTATCTCAACGCAGTAATCCATTAATGGAAGAAGATCGCATGGGACGCCTTCTTTTTCATGTCTAGAAAAAAAAATTTATATTATTAAATATTGCATTGGTTTTTTTTATTCAATAAAACGACGAGACGAGCGGGAAGGTTACCTGATGGTAAGCGATACGCCCGCCAATAGCAACGTGGCGCTCGTTAGGTTGTTATACACAATTCATTGTTCTCATTATCCCAATAATTTCATTATCTGTAGCACCCTTCAAACAGGAACAATAATGTTTGGAGGTAGTAGCTAGACGGTCTCCGACGACAAAGACCTACCACCAGCATGTTTTGGATATGTACATAAGCGTTAACTAAATATTACGTTTATCAGAAGCAGTAGTATGCAAATTAGTGACCCCAACTTGAAGAACGGTCCTTATTGATGGTAGAAATATATTGCCGGAGATTGACTACGTAGGATAGGAAGGTCGAAGATCGACCAGAAGGAGCGGTGTAGCTTTGTCAACCCTGCTAACAAAAGATAATGTAGTGTCAACATCCTAAGTGTTGCTACATTGTTATGGGCGAGCGTAACCCTTAACATCAAATGAACGCCATACTCGTCTTGTCGCTTTGACAAAAAAAAATTGTTCTCTATTACATCATAATAGTAGAAGTATAAAAATGATATGTTATACTTACCCAAGTAGCAGGAGCGACTTCTTGGGAAACTTGAACGTTTGGAGCTGACAGCTGGAGGAAGTTTGTTCTGCGGCTACTATCGAATAACCTTCAGCCTTCTTCTCTATTAAATAACCTTTGATATTGTCTGGTCGGACCTCCTCCACGTCGATCCAACGTTCCGCTGATACGCTACAATTATTTAGTGATGAAACACATACATATATATCTATAATTCCTTTAACTGCCTCCGCAGTGCAGTGGCTGATCCATTACTAACACGGAGGGTCCCTGGTGCAATTCCGGTGATATGTTCTGACATTATATGGAGTTTCGTTGGTGCTAAGGTTTTTTGATCTCGTCTGACCAGCTAGCACTTTAAATCTGTCGCCATAAACAAATTGTTGTTGTCCTGCTCACAAAATATGAGATCGAGAGTATTCTCGTGATATTCTGCATTGTCACTTGATACAATGTGATAATGAAGTAGTCATGATAAAAAAAATGTGAGTAAAGATTTATTGAATGAATTATATATCGACGGTACTTCACACCGGAGCAGCTTCTAACTTTGTATAAAGCACAGGTCTGATCGTGTGTGGAGTACTGCTGCCACATCTGGGCAGGTGCTGACAAATATCAACAGACTGCTTTGGACTCTAAAGAGAAGCGTCATAAGGAGAGTTGGTGATCATGAGTTGCCAAATACTAAACTTGATAGCCTGAGTCACCGGTGTAGGACAACGAGCCTGTCGTAGTTCATCTCCACTTTGTCGTGATCTCGTGCATTATGACCAAGCGTTTTGCTTTGACCTTAATGTGAACAGCGAAGGATTGAAACAATCCGCCAGTGTCAGTGTTTCCGTCAGGATATGACGTGGGAATGTTTGTGTATAGGCTACATCTTGAGGCTAGCATTCTTTTGGAGCTATTAGCGTCAAGTGGAAATGGGCAGGACACATCGCTCGAAGGACTGACCAGCGATGGGGCACTAAGGTCTTCGAATGGCGACTGCGTGCTGGCAGGCCCCCCACCAGGTGGTCCGAAGATCTGGTGAAGGTTGCAGGAAGCAGCTGGATGCGAGGAGCGCAGGATCAATCGAAATAGAGATCTTTGGGGGGACCTATGTCCAGCAGTGGACATCTGTCAGCTGATAGTGAGACTACTTCTGGACTAGTGCGCTTTAACAGAAAGATAACATCGCCGCTAACCACCAGATGGGATCGCCGTCTAGTGCTAATCCATACAATTAAAAAAAAAATATGTAACAATATCATGTTTTATACCTTAGACCTTGGAACTGCTTGTCTTGCAAGTGACGTAAGCTGTTTATGACGTAGGTCTTAACACCGAAAACTTCGCTCGTGCGCGCCAGACCACCCAAGTTTGGCAGTTTATCGATCAAAGAAGCCACCACTATAAGTTCACCCTTTTTGCTATTCTGTTAAAACGAAACTATTACATTAGTAAATTGCACAGATTAAAAATAATTCATTGGTACTCTTTGTTCTTCAAAAACCATTTAAAGCATGCAGGTGGAATTTTTAAAGAGAAACTCCTTTTGGAACTGTGTCAATTGGATTTTATAAAATGAAAAGTGTATCGGAGAAGATTAATGTTTTTTTTTTAATTTCATTAAGCGACGAAGCAAGTGTGATGTTCACCTGATGGTAAGCGATACGCCTGGACATTTTTGCGCTAGTTAAGATGATATACATTGCGCCTTTAACCTTGATATATGGGTGTAATGTCTCGTTACCCCAGTAATCTCACTAGCTACAGCGCCCGTCAAACCCGAACACAGTAATGTGTGGCGCACCTACATGGAGGGTCCATCATATTAGTAGTAAACAGATTACTCTACACTAGTACATAGATTTATCATATTCACATATTGTATTTTGCGCTGAGAGTGTAAAGGATCTCGCACAACTCACGGGACCCAAGCCAACCTCACTTGCTCGTGGTGCGCCCTGCTTATCAACATACGAGGCTCTGGCTCCCACCAACCCGCATTAGGCCAGCGTGGTGGAAAATGACTGAATCCCCCCGCATGAACTCCTAGAAACGACGGCCCCTGGTGTTCGGTGATGTGGACAACGCGGGATCGATCAACGTTGGAATCTTTAGGGGAAGGTTAGGACGTCTATCCGCTGATGATGATTTTGTGCTGAATTAAATTAATATTTTATAATCTAAAAATTGATGAAATTTCCACGCACCTTATCCTTGTTTTCGTACATATTAATATCGCTCATATTCCTCCATGGTACGTATTTCTTTTGTATCGTACCAACCAGGTCCTGATCGTTGCATGCTTCTCTCATGTCTCTGATGGAAAGTTCACAAATAACGTCCTGTATCTTTTGATACTTCGTCCACTCCGTTTTAAAGACACTGCTTGATACTTTCGCGAATGAATTATCATCGATTTCCTGCAGAATATCCATTATAAAGCTCTTATCTACTTTTTCATTGATGTACATTTCGCAATACCTCGGTAGAAAGTAATATATGAAGCTCGGAATGAAATCAACGACTAAATCGAAATCGTTAACGAAATAGTCTTTCTGGAGTTTCACGAGACCTTTGTCCGCAGCGCTATCGTTAAGAGTCCTTCGTATAACTTTAATGGTGAACTCGTACTTATCCGATTTACTTTCGTTCAGCTCGTGTAACTTCGTGGCCAGGTACTGAGCGTGTAATCTCAAGCTGAAAACTTGACCCATCGTATGATAGAGCAGCGTGTCCATTGCGACTTCGTACTCTTCGATATTCAAAGGTCCGTGTTTAATTTTATATTTGATTATCCAATATAATATAACAAACTGTGAAGTTAAAGGTATATTTTTCGATTTCATACTTTCAATCATTTCCTCGGTGATTTTAAATTCCTGAAACATATTTACTTTTGTAATATTAATAATATCCATTAGGTTAGTATTAGATGGTGTTCAAGTATTCACTGCTGAAAGATCTCGGATGTTGCCGGAGACCGTCTAAGTCAGTGTTTCCAAACGTAGGGCCCACGCCCCACAGAAGGGCAATTCGAAAATGGACTCAACACGAGTTTAACCCTTTCGCTCCGGGCCATTTAAATGCAATGCTAGAGTTCGGTGCCAATTTTAACAAAAAGAGCACATTCTTAAATAATTACAGCAAATTTGTAAACATATAAATATTAAAAATTATGTATTTTTAATATTAAAGAGTTTATTACATTGGGGTGGAATTAGAATTTTAGAAAGACTAAAGTGAAGCATGGCACAAAAATGTTGAGCAACAACGGTCTAGGTAGATCTCAAAGCGACGAGCACAATGTGGTGCAGTGTATAATAACCAAAGTAGCACCATGTTGTTGTAAGCGGGCGTCACACATCTTGTTCTTCTCATCGCATCATTAAATAAAAGACAGCGGCGGCTGTTTTACTATATAATGGTGGGTAGCTATTTTTTTTTTTTTACTCGATGAAGTGACGATTACATGGCGTTCACCTGATGGTAAGTGATACGCCTGCTCATAACAACGTGTCGATAGTTAGGATGTTATACACTGCACTGTATAGCGCTTTGAGACATAAGATGCTAAATCTCATTACTCTAGTAATTTGACTGGCGACGACTCTCTTCAATTAGGAATACAGTAATGTTTACACAGTACTGTTTGTCTACTGCAATAGGCGCTGCGATGGTACCTACCTAGAGGGTCTCTGGCAACAGAGACACTATCAACAGCAAGCTAGACAGGCGGTACTAAAAATCCTACTACCAAAATTCCACACTTAGCTTTGGAATTGAACCAAAATCTTCAGTGTTACAGAGCAAATGCTTGGCCACTGGACCACACATTCTAATGAAGCTGAGTTCCTTTGAAGAGATCTCTCTCGTGTTGTCACTGATATAAAATGTGAATAACAATTTAATATTCATAGTTAACAGGCCATGGATCCGGATCCACAATACCAGTATCAAATAAGCTGAAGAGTCACTATGGCTTTCCAGCGCTTACATTATCAAAATCAAGAATATTCATAGTATAAAAACCATGAGTTCATAACTCACCTTAAAACTGAAGTAGAGAGCGATGTACCATTCTAAACAGATCCTCACACTCGGTTGATGTGGGATACAGCCTAACAAACTCATGCACCAGTCTGCGGTGCTGTCTATGTTTACATTTCTAGATTTCAGCAATATTAGAAGCAAACTTTGCAATGCAGACAGCAGAGTTCTGTGAGACTGCGAGTTTCCATGGTAACGCTTTTTGTTTGTAAACATCAAATTAACTTTATCTATGAGGAAACCGCTTATTGTACTTAAAATTTCCGGATTCTCGATTTTGCTTAAAGTACAGTATGATAAATACTGTATGTGAAAATTGAAATGAATGTCGGGGCTGTAAAAAAAACCGAAATGAGTTATGTAAATTTTACTGGTGGTAGGTGCTACATTGTTAACCATCAGGTCCTACTTGTCTTAACCCTTGACAATGATATTATTTTATTTATTTTCCCCAATCCTATAAAGATGCAATTTAGATTAGGAACTAAAATTATATAGAATAGTAATAAATAATAGTAATTAATTATATAGTTATTATTTTTATTTAGAATAGAAATACAGACACAAAATTACCAAAATAGTTTTCTTACCTTTTATTATCTGTGGAGTACTTTGATTGATTAAGGATTTCAATGGAAAGATTGTCTATGATTCTGAAATAGAATAAATATACTAAAATCAATATGTTGTGAGTAAATTTTTATTTAGTAAATTGAATGTTGTCAATTATAAATCCTACCTTTGATCTTTTCTAGGAATTGGTGAATAAATTAAAACCTCACATAGGGCACAGACAATGGCACTGGATACTGTTAAATTTTTACCATTGATCTCCCTTATCAAAAAGAACAATGGGGAGTTTTTCATTGGACCATATTCAATTATCTTGATCCAATAAGATAAAAACAGTTTGTTGTATGCAGATTCGCACAATAAACTATCATCAGTTAATATTTTTACAAACTCTTCCATACATTTTGCATATTGATTATTGGATTTTAACTCTTCAATCTCTTTCCACATTCTTTTTAAAAATAATGATATATCAAACTCATGTTGTAGTAATGCAGAGATCCCCTGTTTCATAATTTTTAAAATCCATAGAAGACAACCGTAACCACCACGGTCTGCTGCATTATAAATAAAATCAATAATGTTTTTCTTAAGAGTTTTAGCAATTGTATTGTTAGTTTTGATTAAATTATATAAAATTTCACAGTATTTTTCATATAAAACATTCTTAAGTCTACCACTTGTTTCCTTAATACTACCTTCCTGCAATTCTAATGTATTTAAAAGAATTATAAATGAGTCTAAGGAAAATATTTCATGTTTATGATAATCATTCATTAGTGGGCTTATTATTAAAGCACTCAATGTATATATAGACAAAATTTTTGTTTCTAAAGCAACCCTGCTATCTTGTAACATCAGAATACATGCTTTATATACTTGTAAAACTGTTTCTATTGCATTGTAATCGCATAAAGTCGTAATCATTGTTTTCAATCCTCTAAAGAGTGTATTGATCTCCTCCACACTCAAAGATGTGTCGCTCCATAACAGGCATATTATGTATTCCAATATAGTTTTGTATGAAGTTGCAGTAATTAAATTGATATTTTCTATTGCTGGATTATTTTTTCTTGATGTCATGCTGAAAATGTTTGTAAGAGAAACAACATCTTTGAAGCAACTAATTTTGTCTGAAAATTGTCTCTGATTAATGTCTTGTATATTTAGGATCATTCTATTGATCTGAGTCAACAATTCAGATACTTCTACAGGATGTGTTTGGATGTAGAAAAGACCAAAATCAACATTTTTTTCAGCAGTCTTCATTAGTATAAATAAAGATTGTATATCATCAGGTGTAATTAAAGTATTTTCTTTTATATACATTAATAGTGGATTACTATTTTTACTCTCTTCTGAGTGAGTGTCAAATTGGAAATATGAATATAGATTCAAATACTCTTTCCAATCAAATCCTCGACAACAGTTACCAATTAAATGTGAGATGTTTACATGTACAGCCTTACGCATAAGAATATTATTGCAAGGTATTTTTAATATATTCAAAATTGTTTCTGATATGTTTGACTGATCAAAACTATTCAATAAATCTTTACGCACACTTGCCATTACTTCACTGATGTGAAATAATGGTACTGGCAACCATTTTATTCGAGGCATCATTTTCAAAACACACATAAGAGTTTTGACATCAGACAAGACTATACACAGTGTGCTTTTTAGAACAATGTAATCAGTATTTTTATCAAAGATATATGTATCGTTAAGAGCTTCTAAAAGAGCTTCTACATCATGTTCTTTATGTATTTTGCCTTTCAATCTATATTCAATGCTTTTTAATCGGACCTGACTGTTGTCATGCTTTAAACCAAGATTTAAGATGCAATTTAACCAACAATCAGGCATTTCCTTTAGAGTTTCAAGCAACCTTAAGGAAGGAAGAACAATGTTGCTCTGCTTTTCTTCTATACTATCCAATACAATGAAGAAATTGCTCCACATAATTTTTTGAATTTTCTCATTACTGTAGGTCCATTCAAATATAACTTCATTTTCCTGTGATTTTACAATCACATCTTTTTTAAGAAATGATAAATAATCCATAGCTCTTTTAGCCAGATAGATGGACATCCTTCTGTGCATAGACTCTGATGTTAACCCTGCTATAAGAAATTCCCAGAATTGTCTTTTGAACACTATTTCTGATTCTAGAGTTACTACTCTGCCATCTATACTAGGGAGGTAGTAATCAGACAGGCAACTCAGTGTTTTTAAAGCAATATCAATCTTGTTTTTAAAGTGCATAAGTAGTTTCCAAATTTTATCTAAAATATTATAACCATAGACACCTTTGAAAAACAGAGGAACTGTTATAGTTAAAAAATACCTTTTTAAATCATCTTGGCTGCTGTATAGAATATTTTCCAATGACGTTACTAAAAATGGTAGCAAAAGAACTTTTTCATTCTTTATTACAGCTTCTAGTATACTACTAGAAATTTTTAAATTAAGTAGTACTTTGGATAACTGTTCTTCTTCCATGTTTGACAATGGTTTATGGGGTTGAAATGGTAAATTGATATTACACAAGATTTGTTGCACTAAGTGCTCCGACTTTGATACTAAAGTATTCCGATTAAGAGATAATACAATATTAACTATTTTACATATATTATCTACATTATCCTGTTGGACATTTGTTAATAATTTACTTACAAAATAATATTCTTTAGCATTATCACAATCGGAGTCTTCTCGTAAATTAATAAGTTGTTTGTACCTCAATAAATGTATTGCATTACTTAAATGGTTATCGGTGAAGGTAGATCGCTCCATTATTGTGGTTAATCGACAATCAATAACTTCTTCATCAATATCAAGTAAATCCAGAAAGGATAGTAAATTATCACATTGGAACATCTTAAATTATATTTTTGAAATTCACTTTAACATGATACGGTTTTCATCCATGTGTTTTGTTTACGTTAAATTCCGATGTTCTGACATCACTTATGTCAATGTCACATTGTAATGTTTGTAATCGAATCGATTATTTATATTGTATCAATTTTCATTTATAACAGTTTTTAATTATTTACATTTGAAAATAGAATGACCGTAATTGTACACAATTCGTTTTATTTATAATTTTATTTAAAATTATTTAACATCCATTCACACAGTTAAAATTAAGGATGCAAGGTGATTATTTTTTTTATAATAAATTTGCTGTTTATAGACATTAACATGTTAAATATAATGGTTCTGAATTATTTAATTTCACTTTACTGAGTTAAATGTCCAGTTAGTTTAATATTTTTAAATATTGATATAAGATTCAATTAAGTACCGCATGATATCGTAATTAACTGCTGTTTTAGATATCTGCTAGGTTTTTGTAAGTTCCGCAATTTTACAATTAACTAATTCTGTTTACAGTTATTACAAATGCTCCAAAAGGCTATGGAATGTTTACTTCTGAGATCCTTGTTCTTTTTAAAAAATAATGTTATCTATCTGTAAAACATTATAATTGATCATCAAATCCTTGCAACGTTTGCCGGTGTTTGGTAAATAATACTAATTACCGATATTAAAAAAAAAATTCTGATGATTAAAATGCTTTAAATATTTTTCAAACACATTTAAGAATTTTTTGTTTTAAACTATATTTGAAATCGATTTAATCGGTATCAATGTTTGGTGTATTATATGTATGTTCTGTTTTTATGAAAAATACAATTTAATTATAAAACGTCGCTGGCTCTTGTTGACAGTTGGACTTGGCACAGAATAAAAATCATTAAAGTCACAAAAAATAGGAAGAAAAAATCTTCAGACGTCTGTTTGTAAAATAATTTGTGTGATTATGTTTAGGTGTTTAAATTAGTTTCCAATTGACTTCGTAATATTAATCGCACTTTTACTCTAGTTTTGCAGTTTAACTGCTATAAGTTGATAAAATATGGAAGATAATTCATCTACCGATGACGAAGTTAACGATTCACCTTTAAGTCCAAAGTTAGGTGGAAAGAAGTTAAAATTAAATGATGGAAGTTCTCATGATAGTGCCAACGGGGAAGGTAACTATCCTCTTATCTATAAATATATTTCTTGTTAGTTTTCTAATGACGATAATAATGTATACTTTTGTCTTTTAGCCTCGGGAGGTAGTAATGATAAAGAAGAGGTAATTGATAGTGGTATATCAGCTGACAAATCTGAAAGTACCAGTAGCGATGACCATTTGTCGATCTCGGGACCTTCGAATGAATTGATAAATGCAGGTACATCTCAAAATATGATGCAGGCTATATTGCTCAATATTCGTCAGCCCAAACGCGAAAGGAACTATAGAAAGAGAAAGACTCCGGACAGAGATTCTGATACTAATGAGTCCTCAAGAGACTCTGATGATTTTTCAACTGAGGAGAATTTTCAGCCAATATCAATAGACTTAGGCACTATGATTAGTTCCGAGGAAGAGAGTGAGAGTGAAAACTTGCAAGAACTCTTTACTCCACTTTCTGAAGGGTCACCAAGTGCGTAAGTATTGTTTTTGCTATGTTGAATTTATACTATAGTTATTTATATTTTTTGAAAACATTTAGTAGGTATTCATATAATAAAAGTTATTTGGTAAATTATTCTTAAACTTGTAAAAACATATTGATTTATATTTCTTGTCATGTTTTTTATCTGTGTGTGTTAGTCAGGGTATAGTAACTCAATTATGAGATTAGGTTCATTCCAAGCTCTTCATTTGTACAGGTTAATAAGATATAACTAAGCCTAAAAAATTCTGTACCTAAAAAAGAAGAGTTTTAGTAGTATATTATTTCACATTAAAATTAAACAGTTTTAGTTTTCATCAAAACATCTAAACTTTTGTTAGTCTAAATGTTAGTGGATAATTAGAACTAAACTTTAATAAAAAGATATATACAAATGATTCCTTGAAATGTTTTCAAAATGCTTTATTATTAACATAAGTTCAGCAAATCTGTCACTTGCTCTTTCAATCAAGAAATCAAATGGTCATTTTGCAACATAGGTTCAACTAGAATTACAAGATCTTATTGAATAGCAGATGGCATTATGAGTAGATAGGGTAAATTGTATTTCTATAAATATTTTAAATATTTGTTTTTGTTAATAATTTTTGAAGACATTAAACAATTAATATCACAAATTTTAACATCATTGCATTTTAAATTTCATAGTAAAATTAATTAGGCTGATTGAACTCTTTAGATCTACTGCATTTGTAACATGTTTTACTATTTACTTTTACAGGATACTTTTAATTATTTGACAATATTTACTATTATTGAAACGACACATTTGTTGTAAATATATGAAGGGTAATAATTAAATATTTAGTGTAGATAGATCTTCATGGACCAAATTTAAGATAAAATTAGCTCTATACTTTGATTACTATAACAAGGTTTGTGGTTATGGTTTTCACAATCCATTATATTGTAGAACTCGGTTTTCACCAATATTGAATCAACAGCATAAAATTTTTAGAAAATGAGACTTAAAACATTAATCACAATAATAACCTCATAGTCTCAACTGTTGGAAAAACATTTATTATATATATGGTTTTCTGTTCATATATTTCGGTTAGAAGCTTGAATACAATTTTGTTTCTGTATTACTTTGGAATTTTTGAATAACATCAAATAAATAAAGACATGGCTAAGTTCATACTTATTTTTGTATGTCAGATTTGAAAAAAGCTTTAATTACAAGATAGCATACTCTCACAATTAACTGATGGCACTATTGAGATTTATACTGAATTGTTCTGTTATAAAAATATAACAATATGATCATTTTCATACTAATAACTATATTTTTGCTAAAACCTGGATCATATGATTTAGGCATAACTGGGTCTAGTCATAAATTTAATAATTTTTTATATGACTAAAAAAGTTATAGATTCCCTATAACCCTTACTTTACAGAAGCTCTTCCACCAGTAGTAGTACTTCATACACCAACTATAGTTTTGATAGTGATGATATGGTCAGGTTTCAATCCGTGGACACAAGTGAGGATGAAGGAGTTTGGTCTAGGTCTAATGCTGTTATCGAAGAAGAGGAGGTATCTGGTACTCCACCAGAAGTGCTATTAAAGCAGAGACCAAAGCATAATTACATAATTTTGAGAGGTAAGTTGAAATATGATATTGTTTCAGATTCCTTTGAGTTGTGTAAAATTTTGTTAATTTAAAAAAAAAAATATTAGCTATATGTAATGTTCTCTACAGTTCTAATATTTCTATGGGACAACATTGGAGAGATTAATTGCTGTCTGCTAATGATCAAGTCATTAACGTTACTGTTATTAAGATAGATTTTTTTTTAAAACAACTTATAATCTCCACCTATGTCCAACAGTGGACATTTCTTAGTTGAAATGATGAACCTCACACAATCAAAAGGTATACTGTTGGTAGGTCTCTGTTGCCTGATACCATCTGGGTAGGTACTACTGCAGCTCCTATTTCTGCCTTCCAACAGTAATGTGTAAACATTACTGTGTTCTGTCTTGAAGAGCATGGTAGCTAAGGTAATTACTGGTGTAATGAGACTTAACATCTAAGATCTTAATGCGACAAGCACAATGTAGTGCTGTCTGTATCTCCTTAACTAGCTCATCCCCTTTGCTTCATAGAATAAAAAACAATAAAACAATGTACCATGAGCTCAATATGGTGTAGTGTAAATAATACAAACTAGCAACATTGTTATGGCTAGAATATATCACTATTTTTTTTTTGTAGCTTTTATATATTTGAAAATTTCTTTTTTTTTAGAAATAATTAACCGAGAGATGGGGCTGACATTTCCCTGCGGCAAAACGACACAGACCGATGTAATGTTTGAACAGAAGTTCTACGGCTCGCTTCACGCCGTCTACCGGCTGAAGAAGCTGCATCATCTCCATAAGCACAGTGGATGTGTTAACTCGATAAATTTTCACCCGGAAGGTATGAATACTTCAATAATATAAGTTAGTATTTTATGGAACTGTCTTATTGTTTTTCTTGGTGACTTCATTATAAAGAGGGTGATCATTTTTATCTATAAGGGACTACTACTTAGGGGCACAAAGTCATAATTTACAATGATGCCGTGGATGATGAAACACGCTCGCTCGCCTAAAATACTCTGGGTCTCGTACACCATGTCTAAATACGTACCACCACAGCGCATGTTTCTGCCACCGAACTGTAGTGCACTAAAATTACCGAGTACCAGTTTAAAGAGTGCTGCAGCTAGTATAATTACTGGGTAATGGGACTCAACATCTTAAGTTTCAGGCGACGAGCGCAATGTGGTGCAGTATATCTCATCCTAATTAGCGCCATGTTGCTATGGACCATATACTATATTGCCATTAGGTGAACGTCCCGTTCGTATCGTTACTTAGTTGAATAATAAAAAAAAAAATGTTGTGTTTGCCAGAATCGAAAGTAGCGGCAGTTGGTAGTTGTGGTCACACTTCGATGATAAGTGACAGGAATGTAGCCGCAACATTGTAGTAGGGATGTAAGCCCCACGGCCTCTGTGACTTTTACCATTAAAATCCAAAAATCTGAGCCAGGGAACTAGCTATACTGCCATTGATCAGGTCAGATCAAACCGCGATATTTTATCTTTTACACCGCGGCGAAAGACCGCTGTCCTATGGTGTGAGCTTAAGAATGCTGACGAGGCTCTATTTTCCCTTTCTTTCCTATATTTGGCGGCTAGTCCATAGAAAAAACCTTTGCCAATAGTTGCTCTCCAACATGGATTAAGGGGTGTAAGGGGTCCCGCGTAACAACTCAAGGGACCCAAGCTAACCTCACCTGCTCGTGGTGCATCCTGCTAATCAATAAACGAGGCTCTGTCGTCCACCAACGCGCATTGGGCCATCATCATCAACATTTCAACCGATAGACGTTCACTGCTGGACATAGGTCTCTTGTAATGTATTCCACAAAGCACGGTCTTGCGCTGTTTGAATCCAGTGGCTCCCAGCGATTTTTTTTGTCCTCTGTCTACCTAGTGGGGGGTCTGCCAACGCTGCACTTTCCGATGCGGGGTCGCCATTCCAGCACGTTAAGACCCCAACGTCCATCGGTTCTACGAGCTATATGCCCCGCCCGTTGCCATTTTAGCCTCGCGACTCGTAGGGTTATGTCGGTGAGTGGAGTTCTGCGGATCTCCTCATTTTTTATTTAATCACGCAGAGATACCCCAAGCATCGCCCTCTCCATCGCCCGCTGTGTGACTCTGAGCTTTCTTATGAGGCTCATAGTTAGCGACCAAGTTTTGGAGCCGTAGGTCATCACTGGCAACACGCACTGTTCCAAGATTTTGGTCTTCAAGCACTGAGGGATTTTGGACGAAAAGACCTTGCGAAGTTTCTCGCACGCTGACCTGGATTGCACATAGTTGGATTCGGCGGTTTATCTCTTTCTCGAATTTGGATCCACCTAATTGGACCGTATGCCCCAGATACACGTTCTCTTCAACAATTTCGTGTGCCGAGTTCTCAACTATCACCGGGTGGCGCTGAACATGAGTATGGACATGATTTTCGTGTTGCTCACATTCATATGAAGGCCTACCTGTCGAGAGTGTTGAGATCACCGAGCATTATATTGAGGTCTTCTAGAGTCTCCGCATTGACAACTATATCATCGGCAAACCAAACAAGTGATGTACTCGCCATTGATGTTGATGCCAAGCCGTCCCAATCCAAAAGCTTAAAGACGTCCTCCAGTGCAGCGGTAAATAGCTTAGGAGAGATTACATCTCTTTGGCGCACACCTCGCTGCAATTGGATAGGTCTCGTAGCCTGGTTCCGTATACGGATTGACATGGTGGCGATTTCATACAAGCTCTTCAACAGTTGGATATACGGGTAGTCGATCGGCATCTCTGACGTGCCTTCAATACTGCTCAGGTTTCCACCAAATCAAAAGCTTTCTCATAGTCCTCAAACGCTAGGCAAAGTGGCTGGCTCCTCGGTCTTCGGTATAACCTGCCGCAGCGTGTGAATGTGGTCTATGGTACTAAAGCATTTACGGAAATCGCCTTGTTCGGGAGGTTGGAAGTCGTCAAATCTACCAGCGAGACGATTCCTAATGACTCTCAAGAACAACTTATAAACATGACTCAGCACCGAGATGGGTCTGTTGTTCTTCAGCAGAGTGATATCACTTTTTTTGAAGAAAAGAACCGTCACGCCCCTGCGCCATGCTTCGGACGTCGTGCCCTCGTGAATGATGGTATTGAACAATCGCTGAAAGATTTTCAGTTTCGGTGTCCCAGCTGTTTTCAGGAGTTCTGCCGAGATTCCGTCGTCTCCTGGTGATTTGTTTTTAAGTTGTCTAAGGGCCATACTATAATCTCGCTCAGGCCGACGTCCAGAGTATCTTGCGTGTAATGTCGGGTCAATTTGGCTCTGGCATCTCTAGCCAATTCGACAGGTTGTATCGTCGACGTATCTAACTGTCCATAAAACTCTTCGACATCTCTTAAAATCTTGGGTTTTGAAGAAATGATACTGCCACTTACCGTCCTCAGTCCGGTCAGCTCGTGCTGTCCGATAGACAGATCTCTCGCGAACAGCTTTGTGCTTTTATTTTGCTCGATGGTGTTTTTTACGCGCATGGTGTTAAAGTGGCGCAGGTCGCGTTTCCGACATTTAGAGATCTGTCTATTAATCTGCCGGTAAGCACACGCGTCTACCGAAGACAGCAGTTTAATGTCCTGCCTTTCCTCCATGACCTTGAGAGTATGGTCAGAGAACCTCTTGGTGTTGGTGCGGTGAGTACTAAAAAACTTAGAACCGACCGTACGGACGGAAGCCTGTCGTTACGTTCGTCCGTTGTCTCGCAGTCAGCCAGGCATTCAAAACGGTTTTGCAGTTCTAGTTGGAATTTCTCGGGGTTTTGGATATGACCATGAGTAGGTCGGAGTATGGACTTCATCAGTCTCTCCCTTTCGACCTTGATGTTTTGCGACACCAGCGCCGTACACATCATTAATCCTTCGAGCTGTTTCTGCAGCAATGGTACTGGTGCCACGGTAGAACTCGTACTCGTAAATATACCGATATTTCATGTTTTCCATTGTGCGGCAATAAGCGACACCAAAGAAATAAATAATGAGGAAAAAACAAATGAATGACTGTTTCCAAAACTCAAATGTAGCAGCTAAGTGAATTTATAAATTTGAATTTGGAATTCTTAGTCAAAGAGGAGATATCAGATCAAAGTGGTCAGTACGACAAAACGCTAATTTCATATGTAAGGACCTAATATATGTCGTTTCGTCGACATGACGCAGTCGATCTCGTTTCTCGTGAAACCGTCGGGGCTCAACCAAGTCCATTTCCTGTGGTTGCGTTGGTAGTTCTGAGTATAAAGTACGCTACCCTAATCGAGACACTTTTGACATTTACAATGCTGTTAACGAGGGGCTTACGGACGACGAACCCTACACCGCCCTGGGACTGTTGATTGCCGTCTCGGTAGTAGAACAAGTTGCCAGATGCAAGGATTGTCGTGTCCTCCCCCTCTCCTCGGACTTCTGACAACCCTATAATATCCCAATGCAGCTTGCTCACTGCTTCTTCCAACTCAATAATCTTTTCGTCGATCCTCAAGGTGTGTGCGTTGTACGTTGCCAGGTCTAGTCGTCGGGGTTGGCAACGGAATCTACTTCGGAGATTCTTAGCACTCCTTGCCCCCCGCCATTGCCATAACCAGAAATAGTGGGGCCGCCGGACACCAGGGGCTGTGTTTGTGTATTGTGTACCATATAAGGATTTTGCCAATAATCACCACGCTTGCCAGACGGGTTGGTGATCGCAGTGGTGACTTCATCGCACCGATATCGCTGCTGCCCGATTACGGTCTGTAGTTGAGTTAGTCAGTGATGAATGGTTTTTTTTTTTAAAGCATTACCCTGCGTGTGGTGGGTCAGGGCCTATTCACACTAATCACTTATCATCTATTGTTTATTTACATTTACATTTTTATTTCTCTACATACTCATCTTTCATTCTCTCTTATCTATCTTACTGTACTTATCTTCCTTACTATTACTTATCATTCTTACTCCATCCCAATTCCTTCTTTCGTGCATCCTCTCTGATCGAAGTGGAGACTGCCTCTTCCTTGTATTTCTGGAGGGAGGGAGAGGGCCTGAAACAAACATTCCCTGTAGCATATTTCCAGGCTCTTCTTTCTTCTTCTCTTGTTGTTATATTACATTTACATATTTATTTGCATATTTATTCTATTTTTCCTTATTTATTTATTTATTTTATTTCAATTTAAATCTTATACACTATTTACCCTATTTAACATTTCTCTTGATTATTTTACTAATTACTCCCCTACTGTACTCCAGAAATATGGCGCGACTTCCGTCTTCACTCATCAGAGAGGCGATGACTCCAGCTTCTATCTTCTTGCCAATCTCCACTTCGCAGTCATTCCTTTCTCTTCGAAATAAGGGAGTGATGAATGGTTATACCGCCGTTAGTCGATTGCCAGAGCCTCGTTGGCCAATCTGCAGTATGCACCATCGGCAGGTGAGGTAGGCAATTGAGGAGATTGGCTAGGACTGGGTCTCCTTACACCCCATTGCATTAGGCCTGCGTGGTGGGAAATGGCTCAAATCTCCCTTACAAACTTTTACAAATGTGGAGATCTTTAGTGGAGGCCTATGTCTAGCAGTGGACGTCGAACGGCTGATGATGATGATGGATTAAGGTAAATAAAGGTTATTCCGCATTGTTTCCTCAGGCCATCTCCTGGCATCGGGCTCGGACGACACGAACGTGGTAGTGTGGGATTGGGCGCGCAACCGGGCGCTGCAGACCATCAAGACGGGTCACAAGTCCAACGTCTTTCAGAGCAAGTTCCTACATTTGAACGCCCGGAGTCAGCTGAACATCGTGACTTGCGCTAGGGATGGCCAGGTAATCGACACACTGTGTGCAAATATGCCGCCGTATCAGCTCTGCTGTGGTCAGACTATCAACATATGAGGGCTAGAGTATCGAACTAGAAAGCAAAAGCAGACCACTTGTCACCATGGTCTTTGCATCCATGGTCACATTATCACTTCATGTATTAGGCTAGTGCATTTTACGACTGGTAGACCTACCAACAGCTTTTACTGGTGATAGGTCACCGTTGCCAGATGTCCGTCCAGGTAAGTACCATCACAGCGCCTATTTCGGCCACCAAACAGTACTGCGTTCCGGTTTGAAGGGCACTGTAGCTTGTTTAATTACTGCGGTAACGAGACTTGAACTCTTATGTCTGTAGGCGATAATGTGTTGCTATGAACACCATCTTGATTGGGGCTAAGTTGTTATGGATAAGCGATATCATCAGGTCAAGGTCCTGCTATAAAAAAAGGCCCGTCACTACAAAACACTAATTGGGACTGTAGGTAATTTTCCTATTCAAATAAAAATAATATGAAACAGATCGACAGCATGGTGCATCACCGTAGACTATCTAGTTACCATAGTAGTGTTCCGGTTTAAAGGGCGCTGTAACTAGTGCGCGTCTATTTCAATGTGGTGCAGTGCGCATCTTAACAACAACAATTTCATGGGCAGGCATATTAATTATCACTAAGTGAACTTCTTTACCTGTTTATTTTAAAAAAAATACGAGTCACTTTCTGTGGTGCCTTTGTAAACAGGAATTTATAAATTCTGCTTGACTAGAGAAATGATCACTACAGTTGTGTCTACATAGAATGTTCAGCATAGACCTTTTATTTTTTTTGAAATACCTCGCGAGGCCAAGACGGCGTGTGTCATAATTGAGCTGAGACTACATCCACACGGTGTTACCACCCTCATCGCTTTACGCTTTACACGGGAACGTTTCCGTGACATTGTAAGCTATAGCATTTCCTCTCGAAACTAAAATGACAAGCGTAAATTTTCCGTTTAAAGTTGGTACTGTTCGGCAGGTGCGTCTGGTGCAGTGTGCACCGTGCGGGGGTAGCGCCGGGAGCGGTGCGGGTGTGGCGCGCCGCCGGCTCGCCGCGCACGGGCGCGCCGCGCACAAGCTTCACGTGAGCGCGCGCGCGCCGCACGAAGTGCTCTCCGCCGGCGAGGACGGGCTCGTCGTACTCGTCGACGTACGCGCGGACCGGGCCTCCAGGTCAGCAGGGGTCCATTGACATCCGAATAAAACTAGTGCAAAATATTTCATACAAATTTACACTACCATGCCATAAGTTACACGACCTCAATTTTATAGTGTCTACTAACAATCCTGTCTTGACTGGTAAAGCGTGCTCATCCTCTTGTTTCTTATATGTCGATAGCTGGAAGAAAACAATATTATTCATATGCAGCTTAAGTGTCAGTTTGTCGCCCATAGCTTATTGGTTTCTTTCGTAACAGTACCAGCCAATGGAGTGGACATTGCCGCGGAATTCAAATAGTCCATATACTGTAATAGCATGCACGCAATTATTATTGTTAAATTCAATTTCCATAATGAAACATTGTTAATAATTAAATTTTAATGTAAAACTGCTGTTCATACACACATATACATTTTCACTGATTTAATTTAATTTTCACAACAAATAATACTAGAACAGCGGTCAATTCTGTTGACTGCCGGTCTAGTGTAGTTATAACGGCATAATTACAATATGATAGTGGTTGCTAACCGGAAGAACCAAAACAATTCTACCACCAACTAAAATCTTCAATAGGTAGCCAAAAATCGAATTAAGGACATCTGTGTTACAAAACTATGTCTTAACCACTGAACCATAACGGTGTTGTGTACAAATATATCTAGAGCTCGCCTCTTCACCAGATGGTATGTAAAGTAACAAATAATTATCTGTTGCTGTGTTTACCGTCCTTTTACATAATTAATTTACAAGCACCAATTTTCGTGTTTCAGGCTTGTGCACGTAAAGGAGCAGGGTGCGACAGTGCCGCTGTACAGCGTGGCTGGACACCCAAGTGCCGACCACCTTCTGTTGGCTGGACGCGATCGCTACCTACGCGTGTACGACCGCCGGCATCCGCAGCGCCCGCTCGCACTCTACTGTCCGAAGCACTTCGTGCAAGTTAGTGACACCTCCTCACAACCATATACTTTGAAGTATATATTGGTCACTATATAGAACCTTTATTCGTGGCAGGTCTCCGTTGGTACCACCGCAGCGCCTATTGCAGCCGACAAATAGTTGTGTGCAAACATGATTGTGTTCCGATTTGAAGGGCGCTGCAGGTAGTGTATTGGGGTAACGAGACTCGACATTTACGTCTCCGTCGACGAGCGCAATATGTTGCAGTATATATCATTATAATTAGCGACACGTTATTGGCAGACGTATTATTTACCATCAGGTCAAAGTCCCGCTCGTCTCGTCGCTAAATTGAATAAAAAAAAATGCGAAACTGAATGTACTTAATAAAATATCTTACTCTATGAAAGTAAAATCGAAATACTCCACGCTAGTTCAATGCGTGTGGGGGAGTGTCGCATATTCATAAAGTTCCTTTAAATAGATCGCTTTCTTTATTATCCCTTTCTTCTCCCTACGCTTAAACTGAACATGGAGCACCACCGCACGAAGAAATAAACTGTGACATCGGTTCATGCGCATTATAAATTAAAGATCTTGAAGTTAACTGTGAAAATAAAAATTTGTTTCAGGACATCCCGAACAGGAAGAAACTGCGCACGTCTATGATGCACTTGACTTGCGCGGTGTATAATCACGACGGCACTCAACTGCTCGGCTCGTACAACGATGACGACATATACCTGTTCGACGCGAAGGAGGACGTGTACGAAAAGTAAGTAATAGGGCATCGCTTAAAAGATAATTATCTATGACACCAACATTAATAGTATGCTCGTCATCAAATTGCTCCCGTGGAGCAGTTGTAGTGCTTGAATTGTAACACGGAGCCCACCAGTTCCAGAGCCACATATTTTTATTTATTTATTTATTTTCTTATAAAAGTTAGAGCTATGTACAGAGTTATCATGGTACGTGATTTCTGAACTAGGAATATTTCCTGTATTTCGGGAACCAATTTTCGTTACAGTATCGTACATTTTTTTTTATTAAATGACAACAGTATATTGTAGTTTCGTTGGTGTTAGGGTTTTGTTTTACTACCCCTGGCCGAGTTCGGTTTGTAAATCTACAGCTATAATAGATTAGCTTTGTTCCGACGGTCAATATCATCATAACTTATATAATTCATATCATAATATAAGGTGTGCCGAATGGAACTTAGGGATGTAAGGGTTCTCGCATAAGAACTCACGGGACCCAAGCTAACCTCACCTGCTCGTGGTGCACTCTGCTAATCAACCAACGAGGCTCTGGCTCACGCCAACCCGCACTATGCCAGCGTACAAGCATACGGCAGCCTCTAGTTCCCAGCGGTACCGGACGCCATGCTGACTGTATGTGGAGATCTTTGGGGGAGGCCTATATCCAGCAGTGAACGTCTATCGACTGACGATGAACGGAACACCCTACACCGTCATCGTCCTCGTTGACACCATGTATCATGAGTAGTGTATAGAACGAAAAAGTTATCAACGGCTGTGTGTGATGAACGTTTTAGGGACAACATAAAGGAGGATTTGGAAGGTTTCCGGCGACGATACAGCGGGCACCGCAATACCGCCACATTCAAGGGCGTTGCGTTTTTCGGGCCGCGCAGCGAGTACGTCGTGTCCGGTTCCGACTGCGCCCACGTTTACGTGTGGCACACGGAGAGCGAAGCACTCGTGCAATGGCTGCATGCGGACTACAATGGAGTTGTGAGTACACTTCTATATCGCTGGATGTGCAGGGAGTACTGTGCAAACTTTAACGTATTCGGATTTGTAGTGCGGTGTAGTATTTATGTCCTATTTCACGAGGCGATAGGAACAAGTCGCTCGGTTGATGATGAGTGATACTCTCACCTGTAACGATGTAGCTCTATTTACGTCGCGTTAATAAATAAGAAGTTAAACCACGTTACAATTACACTTGCAAGCTTGTAAAATTACTGTTATTAAATTATTATAAAAAAAACAATAAAATTTATTTAACCCGAATAACCGCTAATTATATATAAAAGCGGGTTGAAAAAACTTAACACGTGATAAATATATATGTATACATAAAATTTATCTCTTCTAGGTGAATTGCATAGAAACACATCCACGATTCCCCGTGATGGCCACCAGCGGTCTTGATAAGGACGTAAAGATCTGGATTCCGAAGAGTCATTCCGATCCCGACTACGATGGAATGGAGAAGGTGAATATATATCCGGTAGTTGCTTACCCGCTTGGGTGGCCTTCCAATGAATTTGAGTAGTTAAAAATCATTACAATCAATGGATGCTATCCGTCAAGATGACATGATGGTGAAAGTAGATGCATAGTAGACGGCCAAGCAGTAGTGGCGTGCACACGTTATTTTGATCCTGTGTGAAAACGCTATTACTAGTGAAATTTATGGGATGAGGTCAATGTGAAGCGGTATATATAATTCATGAGTAATCACTTACCATAAAGAGGGCCTCGTTGCTTAAAATGACAGGATCTTAAGGTTTTTTCTCACAACTAAAGAGGAAATCCACCTAAAAGTATCCACCACGTTGAAACAAAAAACATGGTAAAGAAACCGGTGTGTTCCGAGAACAACAGCATTCATGTAGTTGTAATAATCATCCTCGTTGCTCTTTTAAATGAAAAATGGCTGATTGTTTTCAGGTAATCCGCGAGAACAGCTCGACGCAACGCAGTCCGCTCTTTAACGATTTTTTACCTACACTCTATAACGCGTGGCGCGGCGAGAATCGGCTGTTCACCGACGACGACTCGCCGGCATTCGGAGGCAACATAGAGTTCGACGGGAACGCGTGCACAGCCTTCTAAGCGGAGCACGCGCATTCTGTATGCGGCAGCGCGTAATGAACGGCAATATTTACCGGAAGTGAAGTAAACTCATTAGGCATTAGGACGAAAGCTCTATCTAAATTAAAACATAGTTGGTGTTGCCAATAGTGTAAAAATACTAACATTACCTATATATAGTATAGTTGTCATTTTTGAAATAACTGATACGCTATAACAAAACCTTAACCACATATTATGGTAACGAATAAAAATTTTATTATTTAATTGGCACATATCGTGATGAGTATAATGTAACATTAGACACAATTACATCACACTTACATCGCATAATACTATCTATGAAAACAGGTTCGTACATTTTAATGGAAAATAAACCCCATTTGAGTTATCTAACAAACTTTTTATCAATTAAATGATAATTTATCTTTTTAATATTTTCTAAATGCAATGAAGCGAACATTTACAGGTCCAATACAGTCGATAATAAAAAAATAAATAAATATTACATTGGATCACATTTTTTCAATCAAATTTGAGAATCGAAAATTGCGACACGTGAAAAAATTAGAAATATCTGTGTATATAATACTTTTCATATTACTTCCTAGAATGTTTACAAAAGGTTTACTACCTTTACAACGCCATGAGATTACGATATATGAAGAAAAGTTTTTTTGATATATTTTACATTTACATAAATGTAAAGTCGCAATTTTTATCCGTACATTGACCATGAATAAACCTCTCTCCTTTATTTAAAAAAAAAAATTACACTACACAAGACATATTTCAGATCTTAAAACTCGTGTTCACAATTTTGTATCAATTAGTTGTCGTCAGGGTTCATATGAAAATTTTGAATTTTAAATTGTTTTTAACAAGGTTAGATAAGTAATAAATAATTTTTCATTAAAACAATTAATCTAATCTCTCGTCATCCAAAAAAAAAAATGTGCATAGTTTTCAATTAAAATATGTTTTTGCTTTTTGCTTTTTGTGTTTCAATAAACTTGTATAAACTTAAATTAAATCCCTGGAAGTTACAGAAACTATACAAAGCAATAAAATAAAATATTTAAAATGTACTTACATTTTCCATTTTCACTATTGTAATAGACAAATGTAGTGCAATTAATGTATATTAACGCTTAATTATATATTCCACTATAAACAAAGTTTGTGTAAACAAATCCAACCATAATTTTTGTTATATACTGAAACGTGATTTAATAAAAGTTTAATTGCTTCAACTAATTTATATTTCCTAATGGTATCATGGCTTAATGTTTGTATTTGATACAATATTCTTTAAGTTCCTGTAGTAACATTTTTATAAAAATTAATGTTGACATGGAACCTATTGAAGAGATATAAAGATGAGAGTTCTGATTCGGATTGCTGCATACAAACTGCCGCCCTCGATGTAGACTAGGATTAACTTGTTGTGTTTTCTTCATAGATATAATGTTTGTAATTTCACATAAATCTGTACTCACTGTTTCACTTACTGTGTATTCCATTGTTATTTTTCTTTTTATATCAATAATAATTTAAAAGATATTTCGTTTTTTTTTTTCTAACTGTGGAATATATTTAATGCCTGTGATATATATGTCATTAGTTTTTTTGTAGTCGCAAATATAATGAATACTTACAGGCGTCACTATACCATCACAAATATATTTTGCGAGTACTTGTGTTTATAACGAGAGTAAAATCTAACTTATTACATTATTATTTTAGACTACGTCTTAGTTAATACAAATGTTAAATTGTAACTAGTAGATGTTTTGATAATATATCTATTAATTTAAATATGTATCGTTTATGGTGTTAAATTCAAAAAAAGCCGTAATAAATTCGCATTTCTTTTTTCTTTCCAAGTGGAAATTATGTCAATTTAAGCATAAACGTGGTACATTAATGTTTGTGAAGAAAATATATTTGGGTGAAATTAAATAAATGATTTTAATTTAAACTGGGTTTTCAAATAGAAATTAAAAATATCTTGTATCGGTAAAAATTATCTCTCCTAAATTATCACGATTTTTGTAACAAAAGTGATTAATTATATGCTAGAAAATGTTACTAGTAATTATCCTTTTTCGTTTGTTACTTTCTATACTTATGACATTGTACGGCCCATAACATTTGTAAGTTAGTTCCAATTATGTAAATAAATGATTATTTTACTATGTAAATTTTATTTTTCTCATCACCTGTGTATACATTTATATTAATTGACTTAGTTTTGAAATCAAAAATATTAAAGTTTGTCAAAAATACTAAATAGAGTATAATATTATTTATTTTATTTCAGTTTCCCGCTATTTTATTTTCATTGATACCAGCGCCACGTAGCGTTGTCATTAAGAACAATCTGAATATAGTGATCAATATTTCCTTGTTTTATTTAAAAAGACTTTGTGGAGTAGTAATATTTCAGTAGTAAACCAAATTTCATAGGTTTTAACACATTTTAAATACACTTTTAAACGGATATATACTAAAAGTACGATTTAAAAAAATCGCCCACATGCTAGTCAAAGCTTGTTAATGGCGGACATATTCTCGACCAATCACAAACTCGGCGTGCGGAAGCCCGCGCCATCTTCGTTTTCAAACTCATCTCCATCGCGCCCGCCCGCTCACTCGATCAGTCAGTCGCGCGTCGGTTTGGAGTAGCCGTATACCTAACTTACTATTTCTAGTAATTAACACAAGAACCAGAACAATCATGAGCACCAATGAAAATAACAGTGAAGTGGCCGTTGACAAGGTCGGAGATGAGAAGACTGGGGATGCGAAAAGTGATCTAAAAGGAGCCAAAAGGGCAGCGGAGGTGAGTGCACATGTCAAACTAAATGTATTCGCTTTAGTCGCTCGCCATTTTATTGAACGCTTGCAATATAGGGTAAAGCCAATACACGAACCGTTAACAAAGACTTAGGTATGTTCCACGTGGTTATAAAAAGTGCATCATTCGAGCGTTAAGCATTAGGAGCCGGCGTATTTTTGGACGTCATTTCTAACTACACACATTTGCGTGTGAGGTAATCGATGAGTCAGTATTACTGTAAGTTATAACTTTCGATATATAAATAAGAAATAGCTATTAAGATAATTTGTCTGCACTCTTTCAGCGGCTACTAGTTTTGTTTACCCGTTTTCGATACAGGCATGACCTTGGCGGAAAAAAAATATGGCGCGGGAACGTACGCTTGTCCTCGATTATATGGTTATTATTAAAAAGTACATGTTAAACGCGTATTTCTATTAATAATTAGAATGCGGCGGTTATTATTGATTTTATTATGCGTCCGATTGCTATTTTTGACTAACTTTCATAATTCCGCTTATGATCAAGTAGCGTGACGCTAAATGGTAACATGGCCGGCGAACGTCAATGTGTGTGAAGTGGTGCTGTCATGAGTAGTGCACCAACGTTTGTACCATTCCTTTTAACAATAAATATTACTGAATTCCATACACCGCGATGATAATATTTGTTCAATATGTAATGACTGGAAATACTTGCATCTGTACATGTGTTAATATTTTGGTTATGTGTTACACCGAAATCAGTAGTCAATGACCCGGCATCATTTGCATGTAGGTGTCTCGTTGTGTAGTCAGTCTAGTCGACTTTCTTTGTTTCGACACGTTGCCAACTATAATAAAACATTATTAAAAAAAAGTATTTATTGTAAAAGAGCGGGAATCTCAAAACGTGTTATAATATCTTGGAAAACTGAAATCATCCGTTCGCTACTTTTAACCTAAATCGTTTAGAACAAGGGCGCAGTAATGTAGTGAAGCAGTAGAGAAATGAATAGTTCAATAAGATGGTGTTAATCTTAAGTGGTATTGCGGAGTGGGGCCTTCTTCGAAAATGGTGTTTTTCATGTCACCGCGTCTGTTGTGGCGTCGCGGTTAGCGTTCCGTTTAAAATTGCCAGGGCAAAATCGGCTGTACGGCGCCGGTCCCGTACTTCGCCTTTCTCTTCCCCCCCGCATTAATAACCCACGCCATATTATCGGCAGGCGTATTTGTCGCCTGCGATATATACTATTATCTTCTGCAGAATAATAATGCGTTTAAGCTACAAAATCCAACCAGTCCGTAGTTTTCGCAACGTTAACTCGAACAGAAGGAAACAGAAATTGGACTACAGCCAGTTATCACTTGTATGATCATGTGAATTTGGAAGGCACGCTGCGGTGTGGTGCATAATAATACTTTAGCCATATATTATTTTTCCCGCCAAGTAATACTTACTGTTCTTTGTTATAGGATAAAGCCACAGAGGCGAAAAAGGCGCGAAAAGAGGAAAATGGCGGTGGAGATGAAGAAGCACACAGCGAAGAAGACGATTTGGAAGGAGAAGGCGACGGTGAAGAGGACGATGATGAAGAAGTAGACGAGGGCGAGGAAGACGAAGAAGAATTGGAAGAAGGGGAAGAAGACGATCTCGAAGGTTAATTTCATTTATTTATCGTAGTACAAATTCTAATTTAGTAGAATGGGGGGAACTCGGAAACGGTAATCTAAAGATTTTATGAATTCTCTATTATTTAAATTATGTTGATCAGAGTAATACTTTTCTATAACGGTGTTCTTTTTTGTTGCAGATGAGGAAGTCGAGGAGGAATTATTAGGAGAAGAGGATGAGGACGATGCGTAATACGCCTTGTGCCTCCTTAAGGACAATGTCATTGTGAAGTGTTAGTGCACGTGACGGCCCGGACTGGCGCGGCCTCGCTTCGCCCCAACTGTTACGGTGCACCCTTATATCGGACGAAGTACGACGTACCCCCTCAGCCCCGATTACTCCCCCTCTGAGCGGCGTCGCTTCACTACAACAGGGGAAACTAAGAATTGGATTTGAAATAACGCAATGAATATGTTCCGTACGTTAACGACGCTAACATCGCGCAGAGTATTGGCGAGTTAATAATTCTTTTTTGTCCTATATGAGGGTGCACCGGCAGCGACAGCCCCAACTAGTGGCGGCAGTTGGGAACACGCGGGGCCGGCGACGCTCCCACCTAAAACGGGTGCAGTTTTATTTAAATGACAAAAAAAAACGTAATTAAGTCTAATCCAATGCAGATTTTCAATTTTTTACAATGTGTTATAAGTTCGGAAACGGAAGCTGTCCACATTTCGCGGCCTCCGCTGCTAAACAATTGAGAACTCGGTAGAATGCTGTTGAATTTTGTCATGAAATGTACAAATGTGTTTTTTCGTTTGTTTTTGAAAGTAAAACATTATGTCTTAAGTGAAATTCGCTCTGTATTTAGATATATATAAAACCTGCGAGCCCGTTGTATGGTGAAGTTGTGATATTTTTCTACGAAATAGCACCTAATTCAGAGCTGTAAGCGTTTCTAAGGGAAACCGCATGCTGTAATAGTGGTAAGAGGGTGAGCAGTAAGTCGCGAAACCCGATCGCTCATCTTCTTTTCGTCTGCGAGAGGATTGTGTGTACATATTTAGAGTAAGTGAAGCCTGGCATTTTGTATGCAGCGATGTAACATGTGCTCCGTTGCATTCGGAAGCCGCTCCTTTTATTTCATCGAGATGTTATTCTCCCGCCTCACATTTTCGGCACCGGGCCGTCACGCTGGTCTCTGAACTGCCATCGAACCGCGAGGATACAGTTCTGTTTTTTTTTTTCTTTGTCATTGGCGAAATGTAAGTGGTCGGGAAATTTGGAGCCGGCGGGGCGGCGCTCCGCCCGCGACCGCCGGCATGCAGGCCGCACCAGCGCGACGGCGTTTATTAGGAAAACATCACAATTTTGCCATTATCTCTGTGCGCCCCGCCCGCACCCCGCACCATCACCCCACAGCTACCCGCTCCGCGCGACTGATAGAGCGAGCGCGTGGCGGCCGTGCGCCGCGACACCGAACACCCGGAGCCGGCCTGTAATTTTGTCCATACTGTTAATTAGGATATAGAGCCTTCAGTTCGGTATTCCAGTTTCGAAGTGTGGAATATAAGAGATTTCTAGGTTAAAGTGATTTAGTAAGTAGGTGGTTACTTTTACAAAGGGACGCCCGCGAGGTCGGCGGGGGCGAGCGGTCGGTCGGTCGTTCGTTCGGTCGGTGCGGCGGGAGGGGGAGGGGTTTGAGGAGGTGCGCGTCAGTGTTTCCCCTCCCGCGCGCGTGGCCTCGTTCGATTTGCCGCGCGCCGACTTGCCCTCGCCCCCCGAGCCGTCGCTCCCCCCTGGCGGCCCGCCGGCGTCCGGCGCGCGCCCGTACCGCGGCGCACCGACGCGCGCTCCCGCGTGTGGAAAATAACCGCTACGGAGTGGTCCGTTGCCGCTCGGTGCACCGCGGCGCCGTCGGCTGCGCGGCAATGGACGCGCCCGCCGCCCTCTGCCCGCCGGGCCGCTGTTACTGCGGGGCCCCCCTTCACCTGGCGTGTCGGTAGCGGAAACGGTTAACTTTTTTCACCAGACGCGGCGCCCGGCTCAGACTGCGGGGTGATCCAAGCATTTAGACAAATGCCCCGCTGCCGATTGCGCATCGATGGGAGCAAAACTTGTTTTCATTAGCATCAATTGACATTGAAAATAAAAATAAAAATGAAATTTGAATTAGTTTATGAATTAATCCTATCGTCCCGCCTTTCGTTCTATTCGTGGTAAGAATGAGCTGTCGCATATTGTGTACTATGTACGTCTGATGTGAATACCTTAGTACGATTTTATTTATTTGTGATGTTGAACACTTATTGATTTTCTACTATGGACGAAATGTAAATACAACCGATTTTAAGTAAAACGTTATTTTGTTTCTCCAGCTTATTTATTTGTCCCTGTGAGAGTTTAGTCGCGGCTGATGGAACTCTCCTCGCGCAGCAATTTCAAAGATAGCGCTTAAAAATATTACGCAACGTTTGCATGTGAAGATACAAACTACGTATGAACGTATCGTAGAAGGCGACGGCAGATTAATGTATATATCAGTACTTGTAATGATGACCTAATTAATACTTTTTATATCTGTAGTAGAAACGTCCGAACACTGCCCGTTCTCATATCAAAAGTTCCCGAAGTTTGATCATGTGGGGTATACGACCTATAAATGGTTAACGCTCGACCAATTTCCTTTAAATTTTTAAGCGCTGTTACAACCAGGTTACGTCCGTGTAATACGTTATTTATGCTCGCACCCTAAAGAATCTAAACCTGCCATAATTATTAGGGGAGCCAATTGAGGGAAGTCACCCTATTTTTTGTTGTGGCAGTCCAATATTTGAAAACGCGCACAGCAATTTGTAAACTACACTGAAATAATATACGCTTCGATAATGTCCTCTTGTTTAAATATAATATAGTCGCATTCCTCAAAGACTATTTAACGGTAGTTTTGTAGTTTCCCATTCGCGTTTAATTATAATAGCATGTGGTGACATCTATTTAATAATAATAAAAATATCGCTGTCACTAGATGGCAGTAAAGTTAATCTAACAGCTGTTAAAAAAGGCGCCCATTTTAAATTTAACACCGTTATGTTCTATCATTATCAACAATCCATGCTTTTATAATACAAATTACATAAAAATAGTAATTATTTCTAATAATATAAAAGAAATTTATTTCTTTTATAAAAAATAGCTTCGGCAATATATATAATATAATTAAAAAATAAATTTTTAATTGCGTTAAATGTGCGTTTCCTTTTTTAAAGGAAAAAACAGGAATGATTTATTACACAGCTTTGGTGTATATTTTAGTGCAAACATTTTAAAAGATTTTAAAGCACGTATCAACTTCCGTTATTTTTAAATTAATGACAATATACTATTCCAATGAATGCTTTGGGGTTTTTTTTTTTTATAATAAAAAGAAAATTCTTCTTTATAATTTTGGAAATCGGTCATCAATACAATGAAAATATTTTAATGTTTTTGATGTTTATCAAAGAGTTATTATTAAAATTGTTAATAATAAGGTCAACTATGTGAGTATGAATTCTAAATACGTAACAAAAATTCAATAATTTTAATGCCAGGCTTATCAATAGTAATCCTTAAATTATTTAATGATCTTTAAACATCAATTATCTTCTTCCTCACCAAAGATTAAAAAAGAGTTTAAATAAAATGAACAATTTTCGCTGTTTATTTAGCTAAGTACCACATTAACATAATTTAATAGAATAAATTTTGACAGAATGATTTCGTTTAACTCATACCACAACGTTTAGATTGCTTTAAAGCTTTCATGGTCATGAAGGACTGATGTAGGTATACGATATGATGTCTTAGTATTGTATATAAAAAAATAATTAAATGAATAGATTAAAATTATTACGCTTAGAATGATACGGTACAAATTGAAACAAAATAAATTTACAGCATTACTAACTCTTGCTGCCGTACTCTTTCAACAGTTCCAAGGTTATTTGTCTGATCTACTTATTAAAAAAAGTACTGTAACTGTTGTGTATACAGTTTCATAATCATTTTAAATAATCTTAAATATTTTAACCCCTCTCTTCATAAAAGTGGAACTTTATAATGTAATGAATGTTTTTTTTTATTTTGCAAATAAAACATTAGAGATTGTTGTATTGAATTAAAAATAAATAATGTTTGATATTTTTATGAATTGAGTTGGTAATAAAATAATGCAAATTCATCAAACTAATATGAATGTGTAATATATACATTACTTTAATAAAATGTTTTTTGTCTTTTAATTAATATATATTATGTTTTCGTTTAAATTTAAACGAAGTATTTACGAACGCCTTTGTTAAAATATACGGGTCATCACTTCAAGAATTGGTTATGTGACCAATTTAAGTTGGTTCTGTGTTTACTCTGTTCGCCTTTGTGTTTGTGACCTACCGATTTTGCTCGGATTGAATGATTCAACAAGCGGCAACAGTCTAAGGCGCTAGTTAACTCGTGTACACGGTTAGTGGAAAACGTGTTATTCTCCTTTAATACACAATCGTAATAAAATCGCTAGATGTATTTAATAGTGAAGTTTAAATTTTAAAAAATATTTATATATAAAGGCAATATTAGTTTTATCTATTTGTACGTTTTGTACGAAAATGTGATTCATTGTGCCGACTGAACTTGAACTTTTCGTCGTAATTGATCCAATTTGCGAGGTAAACAATTTTTTTATAATCCTATAATGATCCACATGTAAGCTTTTAAAAAATAAATGTTTACATAAATTAATTAAATGAATTATTACTAATAGAAACGATTCATTTATAATTTCCGAGTAAAAATTTTTTCACGTTATAGTATAAAAGTATATGAAACTAACAGGTGATGATTAAACATTACAATGCAAAGTTTACAAGTGAATTTATTATAATGTTTAAAGGTTAAATCTTGTTAAACACTTATTTAAGTTTATTTGGTTCATAAGTTTTTAGTTATTAAATACATTAAAAGGGATACAAGTGAAATGGAAATTATAGATAACTTTAACTTAGGTTTTATTCTTAATTTTAGGTAGAAACGGCAAATTGAATATTGGTAAGAATTGTTTACTTTTGAATGATGTAGTGAGAAATTAAGGCAGGTATATGTATATAAAATATATATATATATATATATATATATAAAATACGTTGCTTGTGTGATCATCATCAGCCAGATTACTTCCACAGCTTCAAACCTTTATGCAATTATAAATAAAACAGCGTGGTAACTAAAATTGCTTAATTTGATCTCGTGTAGCTTTACGATTCTAAATTTTAGAAACTTTATGTATTTTTTATTCCTTATCGGATATGTATTACAGTCAGGTACATATTTATGTGATTTATACGTATTTTTTATAAATAAAATTTCATTTAAGATTAAATGTAAATGTAAGTATGACTCCTTATTTGTTACTGTCACGACTTTCAAAGAACCTAATTTAAAAGTTTTAGTCTCTGAGTGATGATTATTAATTTAATTTAATAAAACAATGATTAAGCAATATTTATTACATTAAAATTTGTGTACAAATAAGTAAGAAATAAAATCATCGAATTTTTTTGAAAAATATTTACAAAATGAATAACTCCGGAAGCATCGTTTGTATGGTGTATTCCATAAATAGATAGATAGGTTACGAACTATACTTTATCCCCTCCACATCTTTTACACCTATTACCTTTCACCCTGTATATAGATGATCCTGATTTATCTATTTAATTATTTATTTTGACTTTCACTTTAGCTTCTTGTATATTACTTTCCATTTCTCCACCTCTTCTTCGCTATTCTATTTTTCACCTTTACTCATTTTATTATTTTTTATATAATGAAGAAGTTTACGCCGCAAGATTTATTGACAACTATTGCAGCTTCATCGGACTCAGGGCTCGCGGATTTAGTACACGTGAGCTAAACCAAAACACAAAATCTAAATGTATACATATATATGTAGATAAAGTTATACGTAAAACGGGGAGGAGTAAGGCGAGAAAATATTGGATATAGAAGGGTTGAAGAGATGGACAGTGCAATAAGGGAGTGTAATCAAGTATAAACATAGATAAATATACAAATGAATTTAAGACGCGCACGGTGCGCGTCGGATGGCGGCAATGACTATGAGGTCATCGGAGGAGGGCTCATTTTATTAAGTTATATATCTATATATACATTATTCTTTATTTTTGTTCTTGTGTACCTAATCCGCTGGTTCTTATTCCGATGGAGCTGTAAAAGTCGCCAATTAGACCGACAGCATTAACACTGGTCCAAGGTGGACGACTAACTATTACTCAATTTATGTTATAATATTATAATTGTTTATTTTGAAATACATTCACAATCAACCTTAGAATTCAAACTTGACTGTTTCCTCGTCACGGTTTAATATTATCTATCTTAAATACGAAATATAGTTGTCGCTATCGGATGGCACGCTCTGTTTATTTTGCAGCCCTTTTAACAAAGTTATTATATATATATATATATATATATCAACATCATCAGCCGATAGACGTCCACTGCTGGAGACAGGCCTCCCTCAAAGATCTTTACGTTTGTAGGGCTATTTCCCTCCGCGTTTACCAAATGCGGGTTGGTAGGAGTCGGCGCTTTGTTTGTAGATTGGCAGGGTGCACTACGAACCGGTGAGGATTTTTTTTTTTTGTTTAACGTGGGGGAAATGACTACGCATACCCGTCCTCGCCCCAGCGAGGACGGGTTATGTCGGACTTGCACCTACTAAAACCCCTACGATGTTCCACCTCATCGCTATGATGGCAGAAACACGGGAACGCAGGTGCGCACTCAACCGCGACTCTGCCGGCGCAGGCCGCTTGCGCGGCCCCACCTCGGAAGGGAGGGACGAACCCTTCCTTTCTAGGGCGCGCCGGAACATGCAGCGCGCCCCCTCCTCGACCTCATCTCGCGCGGGCGACGGATTCCCCCGAACCCGTCGCCCAGAGGCCATGGGAGCCACTGGAGAAAACCTTTCCCGGCTCCCCGCGGCAGAGAGATGTTAGGTCCGCCGCTACCTGTCAACGGCCGCGGAGGATAGGGAGAGCGGCGTATCTCAATACCGACACTCCTCTTCCCCCGCGGCCCCACCACCGCCGCATCGTCGGTGCGACCCCGGTTGGACGCAGAGGGTACTCCCTCCGCGACCCCACCTCGGCTGAGAAGGGCGGTATGAAACCGCCCCTGCAGCCTGGCCGCTAGGGCAGCATACAGCTGCCCTTGCGGCCCTCGGCCGCTCCGGTGAGCTCCAGCTATCCAACCGGTGCTCGAACTTGGAACGGCCGCTTCGGCTAGCCCTTCGCCGCGGGTCGGCCGGGTGGGTTCCACTTATCTTCACCGTGTCTCGGCCCACGGTTACTAAGCCCCTCCGCCACGACAAGGCGAGAACCCGTTGGAGGGGGAGCAGGTGAGGGTTGGCTTGGGTCCTGTCAGTTGTATAAAGTTGCAGTTTCCGATCCCTCTACTGGCTGTAATATAAATTTAGACTTGAAATTTGTCAGAAATACTCCTTGAAAGCAACCGCAAATGACTTTTTATAGCAAGCGTTACCATAACAACCGTATTAATAATAACAAACGAAAACGTTTACGGTAGTTGATTACAAATAAAATTTAAGTATCTATGAAATTAAAAAAATTCAATACCTTATAACTATCTACAAATCACTCTGGGTCGAACGCTCATGTTCCCGTGTCGATACGTTCACCAGATTTCACGTGATTGGCGAACACCCGTTTTCATTATATATATATATAGTGAACTTATGGCATTTTTTGCCATATAACCATTTACGTCGGAGCTTAAGAAATGTAAAAAGTTGAAGTAAGGAAGAGAATAAAATTGCAAATAAATTCTATATGTTATAATAAATTTTATGTCTTCCGGTTTGAAGGGTGTTATAGCTAGTGAAATCGCTGACTTAACGATACATCTTATGTCTAAAGCTGTGTATATCATCTCAACTAGCCATGTTGCTATGGACAGGTGTATCACTTACCACCGGACAATTGTTTTGGTCATTTCTTTCTTTGGTGAAATAAAAAAAAAACAAATTACCCCCTAGTTATTAAATAAACTCAACCCAAACACTACCACATCACCGCCTCAAAATTGCGGGTCTTTTTTTTTTTTACGTGGGGGAAATGCCTACGCATACCCGTCCTCGCGAGAGCGAAGACGGGTTATGTCGGACTTGCACCGACTAAAACCCCCACGATGTTCCGCCTCATCGCCATATTGGCAGGGTCACGGGAACGCATGCACTCAACCGCGACCCTGCCGGCGCTGGCCGCTTGCGCAGCCCCACCTCGGGAGGGAGGGATGAAACCTCCCTTTCCAGGGCGCGCCGGTACATGCAGCGCGCCCCCTCCTCGACCGCATGGGTGTGCGGGCGACCGGTTCCTCCTAACCCGTCGCCCTGAGGCCATGGGAGCCACTGGAGAAAACCTCTCCCGGCTCCCCGCGGCATAGAGATGTTAGGCCCGCCGCTACCTGTAAACGGCCGCGGAGGATAGGGAGAGCGGCGCATCTCAATACCGACACTCCTCTTCCCTCCGCGACCCCACCTCGGATGCGAGGGGCGGTATGAAACCGCCCCTGCAGCCTGGCCGCTAGGGCAGCACACAGCCGCCCCTGCGGCCCCCGGCCGCTCCGGTGAGCTCCAGTTACCCCAACCGGTGCTCGAACCTGGAGCGGCTGCTTCGGCCAGCCCCTCGCCGCAGGCTGGTCGGGTGGGTTCCACTTGACTTCACCGTGTACCGGACCACGGTTACTAAGCCCCTCCGCCACGACAAGGCGAGAACCCGTTGGAGGGGAAAGAACCCGTTGGAGGGGTCAAAATTGCGGGTCTACATAAATAACCTCCGGGTCCTCTGTAATCATAATTAGCGTTAGTAATATCGAAATAAAATTAGTATTGATTTGCATAAATTTCTAAATTTTCCCACTGCTGGGACTCGGGGTCTTCACTCACGAAATAATAAATACCATTTACTCATGACCAGTCTAACGCAGGTTGGAGAATACGAAGCGATCGTAACTCCTACTGATGTTGATAAGTTATTGCCCCTTACCAAAAGTACAGTACAAACGTTACTGTGTTCTTGTTTGAAGGGCGCTGGACCTGATGGTAAGTGATACCATTAACCAAAACAATGTGGCACTAATTAGGATATTATAGACGCACCACATTGCAAGATGTTAAATCTCATTACCCCAGTAATTACACTAGCTACAACGCACTTCAAACCGGAACACAGTACTGTCTGTCGGCTGCAACAGGTGCTGCGGTGGTATCCACCTAGATGGTCTCTATCAATGGAGACCTACCACCAGTGATAGCTACAATTTGGTCTCGTTATTAAGTATTTACGAACTGTAAGCACTTGTGGTGTTCATTGTAGTATTAAACCATATTCTTTATGAAGTAAGATCCATTTCACAGTGTAGCGTAGTTTTGAACTTTTGTATGAGGTGAAGGAACCACCAGAGATTTTACGTAACGCGAATGTCGTGGCCTTGGCATCAATTTTTTTTTCTCTCCGTTTGGTAGCATTAAGAATATTCGACGTCTTATGCAATTTATATAGCGATCATATAAATATTTATCAAGTATTGCAGGAATCTTGACTTCGGGTGCGGAGAGCAGGGACTAACACTTAGAACAATAGTAGTCCCTTTTTTAGTATTACGAAGATCCCGGGAGATCCAGTAATTCGATACAATTGTCTACTCCGTGATGACTTGTGGACCTAAGGCAATGTATACAAGGATGTACGATCCTTATCAGGACTTGCGCCATGACAAACGATAGCGTGATCTATTGTTCATGGTAACGACATCTGTTGAGTTGTTTCTTCGTTCGTTTTCTTTTACTTTCTTGAAATGCGATGAGATGAGAGGGATTTGCTCGCTCATAACAATGTTGCGCTGATTAGGATGCTATACACAGTACCACATTGCGCTCGTCGTCTTGACACCCCAGTCTCGTTTCGTTACCCCAATTTCACTAGCTACAGCATCCTTCAAATCGGAACACGATAATGTTTGTACCTATCTAGACGGTCTAGGAAAGATTGATGATGATGGGATGGTAATTACTGTTGGCAGGCCCTCAAAAGCAAGACCGACGATCTGGTGAAGACCACGGGCATTACTTAAATGGATGCGGGCATCGCAGGACCAGTCCCTGTGAGATCCTTGAGAGAATTCTTCAGTAGCGAGTGTCGTTCGGCTGATTGTATTGCTGTTAATAAAACAAAGAATTTAGAGAATTACAATTACTAGACCTTAATAATGCTTTCCACATTATCAGTCTGAATAATGACTGATTAAAGTTCACTGTCCTTATCTACCTTTTGGCAGTTCTTAGTGTCAAGTAAGCAAACGAGTGATCTATCAGATAAGTAATAAACTTTACTCACAAATAGCAGTAATATGTTTACAGTAACCTTTATTACTTTACGATGTTCTCGTTATTGTTGTTTCTGACTAGAAACTTTAAGAACGTTTCATATTAATATTAATTTAAACCAACCCCATCGGTTAGAATTAATGTGACGTAAAAGTACACAAGCAATGGCGGTTGGCTAGGGGTGATTATATCTTTGCTGGGAACGGGGAACTGTTCTGAATCAGCTTGTACTATAATTAACCGTTTCGCGGTCTCTTTGCTGGTAGTAATATGCGAATTAGATTTGAAATTTAGACTTGAAATTTGTCAGAAATATTTCCGCCCGACAGCAACCCGCCGCACCCTAAGCCTCTTCCCGTTATTAACACCCTCGCAACTGCTTTTGTGGAAAAGAATTTTATAAAATCCATTCCTATCTGACATTTAAACGGCAGAAGCAATATCTCCACCAAATTTTGAGTGTTTACGTGTAATAGTTTCATAAGCCAACGAATCTAATATATATATATATACATTGGCTACAAATGAATTTGTTTTTTTTTTTAATTCAAATTCCAAATTAGAGTTATTCATTTTAGAAATCAACTAGATAACAGTGATTGTTTTTGTTAAGTAAAACCTGTTTTTCCTCAAAAGAAATTGTTGATAGCGTAATAAATAGATAAAACAGTATAGATTTATCTAGATAAATATAAATTTCACAAATGTATTGACAGGTAAGATAAATGCTAAATGTCCTTACGAAACGTGTCGCCATCTTGTTAACACAAACAAAGGTACAGTTTGCAAAATGGCGCCGTCCTCAGTGTATTATTGTTAATTTTCATATTTTTCCTATAAATAATATAATATCTGTCGATTGTTTAATATTTTTATTATTATTAATACTAAAGTTTAATTGTAGCATTTCAAGAATACTTAACGTATAATAAATGATGAATATTTTCGACATAAGAAATGGGTAGTCGCACTTGTGCGATGTAAGCTCTGGGTTTAAACAATCATCTTTGATTACCATCACCACATTGCACTGGTCACTTTGAGTCACAAAAGTCTCAATAGCTCAGTGGTTGCATAAACCTCAACTAGATCAGACTAAAGTACAAAGTACAAACTATCAGGACTAATAAAGGTTACTATGATCTCTAAGTTTTTTCCGGTATCTGTATGATTGTCTTGCGTGTTTGAAGAAGTAGCAGGATCATCATTGGGAGCAGAATAACTGTGGTAATTTTTACACTGGTTATGTGCTGGTGGTAGGTCTCTATTATCGGAGACTGTTTAGATAGATACCACCGCAGCGCTTACTTCTGTCACCAAATAGTAGTGTTCAATCATGATTGTGTTCCCGTTTGAACGGCGTTGTAGCTAGTGAAATTTCTGGGGTAACGAGACTTAACATCCTATGTCTTAAGGCGATGAGCGCAATGCAGTGCAGCGTACACCAGCAAGTCTAAAGCCAGATTGTTATCGGCAGGTGTATTATTCATTCATCGCAGGGAGCCACTGGACTCAAATATCTTAAGACTGTGCTTTGTGGAACATACTACAACAGACCTTTGTCCAGCTCTGGACGTCGATCGGATGAAATAATCATGAATCATGCACCATCCAGTGCACGTCACCGTCGTCTCGTTACTTCCTTGACTAAAAAAAAACTAGACAAAGAGCTTGTTGTACTATCATTAGAAATCAGAGAATCATTAAAAATTTCATATTCCATTATATGTTCATCATTAGTTTGTGACGTTAATATTACTACTGCATCATTATTGCACAGGACTCATGTCGAAACTGCAGCGGGGTTATGAAAATTTACGCAATGATCTCCGGTCACTATCTTAATATCAATAATATTAACAGATCAGCAATTTTAAAAAAGTGATGACCTACAATTACCCAATAAAAAAAGATGAGTGTGATACATCTTTTTCTGTTTGGACATCAAATATAAATTATTGGAGTAAAAAAATATGTCCTCATCTTCTTTCAACATAAGGAAATGATACGAGACAAAAGATTTTTTTTAATATTTCATAATTTTTATCAGTCGATAAAGGTCATTTGTTGGACTAAATAAATAAATAATTAAATGAATGAATTAATGACTAAGTAAATAAATGAATGAAGGAATGAACGTATGAATGAATAAACTTAAGAATGAATAAACGTATGAACAATAAATGCATGAACGAATAAATGAATGAACGTATGTACTATTGAACGGATGAAAGGATAAATGAAAGAACGAATGAAAGGATTAGTGGATGGAGGTATGAACGAATTAATGAATAAATAAATGAAAAAAAAAAAACTTTTATTGCTGAACATTGGCCTAACTTAAAGATTATTTATATTTCATGAAAAATTTGTAAGGCGAGTGAATCGCCAGCCCATAGCAAAGTGGCGCTAATTAGGATGTTATATATACAGCAACATATTGTGCTCGTCCTATTAAGACATAAGTGTCGACTCTCATTACCTCAATTACACTAGCTACAGTGCCCTGCAAACCGGAACACAGTTTACACACTACTTTTTGTCGGCTGCAATAGGAGCTGCAGTGGTACCTACCTAGACGGTCTCCGGCAACAGATACCTAATACCAGGGAATTGCTGTATGTGAGCACCATTGAAAAGCTACGTGGTTGTTGTTCTTCCTCGTGTGGATATGCATCGATTACAATTCAATCGATGCGCGCCGCCCGACGAAGCATCGACATTGGCATTGCCCCTCTTCCGTGGGACGTGGTCAGCGTTAGAATTCGTCAGTTGAAGGAAATCAATCGGAAGTAGCCGCAGTACTCGCTGAGGACGGTGGTTACCATCCAACCCTAAGGAACAGAATAGAGCTTCCAGTTCATCAACATATATTTAATAATTATTATCTCGTTTAAACACGAAGATTAGAATTGAATGATTCGTCGCAAAACGTAAATAGTCTATAGCTACACGGATGGTAATTATTTCACTAATTTGGCTTTGTGGCGTAAGAGGTTAAGGCTTATTACCCCAGTAATTTTAATTAGCTACAACGCCAAATACAGGAACGTAGTATTGTATGCCCACTACTCTGATTGGCGGCAGAAATAAGAGCTGCTATGGTGCCCACGTGAACAGTTTCCGGCAGCAGAGGTCTACCACCAATATTAAGGATATCAGCTTAGTATTTAATTTCATTTAGATACAAACTGCAGCAGCGCATATTTCTGCCGTCAGTGACTAGTGTAGAGTCCACCTTTACAACAATAATAAACAACTAGGACGTATCACCAACACCAGGTCAACATCCAGAACTTCATTTTGTTATTGAATTTCCGCTAAGTAGTGTATAAGGATGTAGTAGCTATATTTCAAGAATTCGCTAATTTCAAGAGTAATCGCTGCTGTAGATCTAGAGGACGCCAGCAATAGTCTGTTACCAAATTTTATTGACGATCTAAATCATCGATCATTGGACGTTTAAAGAGGTGACTTTGAGTCGTCTCAAGAAACTTGTTTCTCGCTAGCGGATCGCTGTGCAACCGTGAGATTTCTTTCCACGGACACTTTCACCCGTTTCTCAGGTATTACCACTATCTGGCCATGAATGCAGTAAACTAATCGTTTAAGCTAATTTATAGATTACTATACTAAACTTACAAAAATATCCTAAAGAAGACGAACTTAATGCCTTATGAATCTTTGGATCATTCTCAAATTATTTTACCGCATGACTTTAATTAGGTGTTCCTCGCCTGCTTTGCTGGTCATAACACCCCCGCGATTCTCTGCGAGAGTAAAATTTCGTAAAAACCTTTCTTAGATAACCTATACTCGGCAAAAGGAGTATCCCTAGCAAATTTCAAGTCTGTAGGCCTTATGGTTCCAGAGATACCGTGATAGGTGGAAATCTGTTATGTAGTAAGATACAAGATCTCAGTTATCTTAATGCCTATTTACTTTAGCTTTAGACTTCTGTAGGGCATAAAACATTGAGAAGGAGATTATTATTAATATTATTGAATTCTTTATTACCATTAAAACACAATTGTCATCATCGTCAACAGTTTGATCTTCGGCGTCTCTTGTACAGTTCACACTACACTCGATCACTGCGACCAGTTTCCAGATTTTTTTGAAAAAATGAGAAGTGGTGTTGTTTTTTTTAATTATATCTATTACTATTACTGATTTAATTATAGTAAAAGATATATACAAATATCAGTTTTGATTTTAGCAGCTGTTTGCGTTCTAGTTGAAAGGTACTTGTTTCGAGAACATTCGTTGTTTCTAGCAGCAATGCTCGTATAACATTCTGGTTCTGGTTTGAAAGAGGGGGGCGATGAGTTTCTTCAGAGCAGGCTTTTGGTGATTAAAGAAAGACACCTTACTAGTTAAGGTGTCTTTCTTTAATCGAATAATGATTTTAATGGAAAAATAGAATTTCTGAAATTCATCCAAAAAAAATCCTTCAAAATTTAAACTGTTGCTTAACCTGTGAATAGTTGAGAAGATTTTTTTAAGATAAATAAGGTTTTGCGATCTAGTTAATTTTAAAAATGTGACAGTTTTTTCAGCTCTTTGGAGGTTATTACCAAAGACCGGAGACTGTCTGGGCATGGTAGGTACCACCGGAGCGCCTATGGCAGCCGATAAACAGTAGTGCTTAGTATAACATATTTGTGATTGATACGGAGACAATCAGGACCCATCAGAATGTTGGCGATGAGGTTTGGAAAAAAAAAATCCATTGCTCCGATCGAAACCAAAATATACAGCATCAACCTCTAGCTCAATCTTAAGATTGTCTGAAAATTCCATTGAAATTGGTTCAGTCCTTCTGGAGTTCACGAGGAACCAGACATACACACTTTTTCTTCTATATATTATGAATCATATAAAATCAGTTGAGATAACTGAGGTAGGTCTCTGTTGTCGGAGACGATCTAGTTAGGTACTATAGGGTTTGTGTTTAGCCCTTGTAAATAAATCACGTGTGCTTCAAACAGTACCAATATATTCTCATAGAATTCACTTACAGTCATAAAAGTAAATTAACATTAGCATGTACAGTCAACACCGCTATCATAGGAATCTGGGATTTCTACTGTACGACGCCCAGACTTCATAGTTAATAAATTTTTATGAAAGCAGGGCGCGACATCGCAATCCGGTTTCCGTGCACGTATTGAATGATCCTCACTAACTCCACATGTGTACACAGGCATCAGATTCCGTTTAGTCTTCGAGTGAGAGGTGAGAGGACGGTCTGTCCGTAGCGGCGGTACTCTTGAGGTGCTGGATACACGACACAGTTACACCGCAGCGCCTCTTTCTTCTGCCAAACAGTAGCGCGCTCAAATATTACTGCGTTCCGGGTTTAAGGACGCTGTAACTAGTGTAATTAGTGGGTAACGAGAATCGACATTTTACGTTTCAAATGATATGGTCTGCAGCTATTTATATTGGGTAAAGTTTCTTGAAAACGAAAGGTTGGGAGAAGGAACAAGTCACGGTCGAGGAATATCAGGGAATGGATGGCATATCTGAGGCGTACGAAGTGTTCCGCCGAACCAGAGACAGAAAGGACTGTATCACTCTGATCGCCAACCTTCACTAGTTGGAGAGGCACTTTAAGAAGAAGATGTGTTAAAGCGACGAGCGTAATGTGGTGCAGTGTATACCATTCTAACTAGAGCCACGTTATTGTGGGGGGGCGTATCACTTACCATCAGTTGAACGCCCCGCTCGCCTCGTCGCTTCAATTGTATGAAAAAAAAAAATCGTCTGTGGTTAGGCAACAGTAAGGTCGACCTGTGGCCATGAACAAACAAAAATAATTTCCTTCTAAAATAATTACTTCCGGTCCTCTGTGATATATCACACTCGTCGGTTGTTTGAGGTTATATATGATAAAACATAAATTTTTTTTTTAATTATAAGGGATGGTAATATATGATTCAGTCCTGGTAGATAACTCTATTACTATATATTTATTTTATGAACATCCTATGGCTCCAAGAAAGGGCAAAGGGCGTCCACAGTGACACCATCGCGTTCGATCTTGGGATTCATCCTTAAGTTTATTTCACTTCTTCTCCATCTTCTTAGCCTCGTCTTTTCGGGGACGACCGCCACGTCTTTCTGGATCTCTTTGTAGAGAGTGGCCAATCCACTTTCATTTGCGACGCATTTGTAAATCGATTGAAGATTTGCTGCCGAGCTCCAAGAATTTTTCATTGGTGCCATTGAATACTGAGAATTCGGCGAAGACAGCAGTTGACAAAGACCTTTACATATATATATATGTATATGAAAACAAATTTTGTATTGGCTTCTGAGAAGCGGCATCGGAATATGAACCAATTGTTTTGATTAAGCTCAGCTGTCGCCACTCCATCAAGTACTCCTCAACGCTGAGGTCAGACTGCGAGCGGAGTGATGACGGAACTGTAAATATTATTGACGTCCATCTCCATAACAACCGTAAGGTTAACATCAGAATAATGAAGTTCTCATGTATGCAGCAATACGTAAATAATTTCACGTGTAATAATAGTGTACTAATTAGACATCCTAGAACATTTCAAAGTCCACTTGATGGTAAGCCTGCCCATAACAATGTGATGCTAGTTAGGATCTTTGGATATTAAATCTAGCTATAACGCCCTTCAAACCGGTTAAGTTACCTAGACGGTCTCCAGCAAGAGACTTACCACCAATAAACCTGTTTGCTTTATGACTTGATGATATATCAATTCTAGTTTTACTTCCAGATCCACTCTTTCAGTTACGAGTTGAGTACAGTAGTCGTTACACGAAATTATTTCTCAACTTGAAGGTAGAAAGGTTTCGCAGTGATTCATCGTCAGCCGATAGACGTCCACTGCTGGACATGGGCCTTCCTCAAAGATCTCCACATCGATGAACACTCATGTTTTTTTTTTATTCTATGAAGAGACGAGACGAGCGAGACGTTCACCTGATGGTAAGTGATACGCTTGCCCATAACAATGTGGCGCTATTTAGGACATTAGACATTTCACCTTGTGTTCGTCGCCTTGAGACTTATGTTAAGTCTTGTTACACCAGTAATATCGCTAACTACGACACCCTTCAAACCGGATCACTGTAATGTTCGCACAGTACTGTCTGTCGGCTGCAATAGGCGCTGCGGTGGTACCTACCTAGACGGTCTGTAGCAACAGAGACACTACCACCAGTGATAGCTATCGGTCCTTCAAACCGGATCACTGTAATGTTCGCACAGTACTGTCTGTCGGCTGCAATAGGCGCTGCGGTGGTACTTACCTAGACGGTCTGTAGCAACAGAGACACTACCACCAGTGATAGCTATCGGTCCTTCAAACCGGATCACTGCAATGTTCGCACAGTACTGTCTGTCGGCTGCAATAGGCGCTGCGGTGGTACCTACCTAGACGGTCTGTAGCAACAGAGACACTACCACCAGTGATAGCTATCGGTCCTTCAAACCGGATCACTGCAATGTTCGCACAGTACTGTCTGTCGGCTGCAATAGGCGCTGCGGTGGTACCTACCTAGACGGTCTGTAGCAACAGAGACACTACCACCAGTGATAGCTATCGGTCCTTCAAACCGGATCACTGCAATGTTCGCACAGTACTGTCTGTCGGCTGCAATAGGCGCTGCGGTGGTACCTACCTAGACGGTCTGTAGCAACAGAGACACTACCACCAGTGATAGCTATCGGTCCTTCAAACCGGATCACTGCAATGTTCGCACAGTACTGTCTGTCGGCTGCAATAGGCGCTGCGGTGGTACCTACCTAGACGGTCTGTAGCAACAGAGACACTACCACCAGTGATAGCTATCGGTCCTTCAAACCGGATCACTGCAATGTTCGCACAGTACTGTCTGTCGGCTGCAATAGGCGCTGCGGTGGTACCTACCTAGACGGTCTGTAGCAACAGAGACACTACCACCAGTGATAGCTATCGGTCCTTCAAACCGGATCACTGTAATGTTCGCACAGTACTGTGTGTCGGCTGCAATAGGCGCTGCGGTGGTACCTACCTAGACGGTCTGTAGCAACAGAGACACTACCACCAGTGATAGCTATCGGTCCTTCAAACCGGATCACTGTAATGTTCGCACAGTACTGTCTGTCGGCTGCAATAGGCGCTGCGGTGGTACCTACCTAGACGGTCTGTAGCAACAGAGACACTACCACCAGTGATAGCTATCGGTCCTTCAAACCGGATCACTGTAATGTTCGCACAGTACTGTCTGTCGGCTGCAATAGGCGCTGCGGTGGTACCTACCTAGACGGTCTGTAGCAACAGAGACACTACCACCAGTGATAGCTATCGGTCCTTCAAACCGGATCACTGTAATGTTCGCACAGTACTGTCTGTCGGCTGCAATAGGCGCTGCGGTGGTACCTACCTAGACGGTCTGTAGCAACAGAGACACTACCACCAGTGATAGCTATCGGTCCTTCAAACCGGATCACTGTAATGTTCGCACAGTACTGTGTGTCGGCTGCAATAGGCGCTGCGGTGGTACCTACCTAGACGGTCTGTAGCAACAGAGACACTACCACCAGTGATAGCTATCGGTCCTTCAAACCGGATCACTGTAATGTTCGCACAGTACTGTGTGTCGGCTGCAATACGCGCTGCGGTGGTACCTACCTAGACGGTCTGTAGCAACAGAGACACTACCACCAGTGATAGCTATCGGTCCTTCAAACCGGATCACTGTAATGTTCGCACAGTACTGTGTGTCGGCTGCAATACGCGCTGCGGTGGTACCTACCTAGACGGTCTGTAGCAACAGAGACACTACCACCAGTGATAGCTATCGGTCCTTCAAACCGGATCACTGTAATGTTCGCACAGTACTGTGTGTCGGCTGCAATACGCGCTGCGGTGGTACCTACCTAGACGGTCTGTAGCAACAGAGACACTACCACCAGTGATAGCTATCGGTCCTTCAAACCGGATCACTGTAATGTTCGCACAGTACTGTCTGTCGGCTGCAATAGGCGCTGCGGTGGTACCTACCTAGACGGTCTGTAGCAACAGAGACACTACCACCAGTGATAGCTATCGGTCCTTCAAACCGGATCACTGTAATGTTCGCACAGTACTGTGTGTCGGCTGCAATAGGCGCTGCGGTGGTACCTATCTAGACGGTCTGTAGCAACAGAGACACTACCACCAGTGATAGCTATTGGTCTTTCAAACCGGATCAGTGTAATGTAATAGGAGTTGCGGTAATATTTACCCAGACGGTGTCCGGCAACAGAGACTTTGTTTTTGGGCTCTAGGGGGAAATCTTCCAAAGATACCTTGCTTCTAGGGGAAGTTAAAGTTATGTGAGATTCTTACTCACTAAAACCCCGTCGGTGGTCTGCATGAGTGCGTTCGGAGAGGCTCAGAGACATTGAAGGTGTGTCTAGATGTTCTGTAACAAGAGAGACCTATCACCACCAGTAGGTATAACAGTAAAACTCACCACATCCGTCTGTGACGGTGGTAAGATATTTATAGCTGTGACTTTACTTTTTTATATTAATCTGTGGCCCAATGTTATCTAGTCAGTGATACCAAGCACTGCTCTCGTTGACCTGATGACCTTTAATCTACAAATACTTGCATAACATTATTTTTGTTGTATTGGCTTTAAAATGAAAAGTTTACTGCAGAGTCGGTCTAAAGATTTCGAATAATTACACTACCTACAGCGTCCCTCAAACCGGAACATGGTAATGTTTGCACACTACTGTTTGATGGCAGAAATAGGCGCTGCGGTGTATCTTCCTAGACGGTCTCCGGCAACAAAGACCTATCACCAGAATTATATTTCAATTTTGTCGCAAATATTCGTTATGAACACCCCCACCACTCTCTTTGGGGAAGGAATTTTGTAAAATCTATTCTTGGTTGATCTCTAAGAGGCAGAAGCAATGTCTCCACCAAATTCTGAGTAATTTATCCTGTGTGAGAGCAACGGAAAGGACTATCTATGCTCGGGGTTTCCTTGCATGATCGAATCAGAAATGAGGAGATCCGCAGTAGAACTAAGGTCGCCGACCTAGTCTAAAAGATTGCTAGTTTCAACCGGCAATGGGCAGGACACATCTCTCGAAGGGCTGACTGCTGATGGGGCACCAAGGTCCTCGAATGGTGACCGCGTACCGGAAGACGCAGTGTTGTCAGGTCCTCCACTAGGTACTCCATCGATCTGGTGAAGGTCGCAAGACACAGTTGGATGCGGGCAGCGCAGGTTCGATCGATGTGAAGATTTTTTGAGGAAGACCTATGTACAGCAGTGGTCGTCTGTCGGCTGATGATGATGACCCTCTGTCATTGTGAGCTCTGGATATCTCCTGCAAGTATAAATATATACAAATTCCTCTTTAAATAATAGCGTCTATTGCAGCCGACACAGTACTGTGCAAACATTACTGTGTTCCGGTTTGAAGGACGCCGCAGCTGGTGTAACTACTGCGAAAACGAAAATTAATAGCTTATGTCTTAAGGCGACGAGCGCAATGTGGTGCAGTGTACACCATTCTAACTAGCGGCGCGTTTTTTATGGGCAGACGTATCACTTACTATCAGGTGAACGTCTCGCTCGTCTCGTCGCTAAATGATATTAAAAAAAAATTAAAAACCAGTTCTAGCGTCTTGTTCGTTGTGAAAAACCTTAAGAACTGTACTCGATATTGTTAAACAAGACACCTCTTTTTGTGCCGCGTGTTAAACACATATATTATATACTGTCATCACCCTCTAATTACCTGATGGTAAGTGATGCATTCGCCTATAACAGCGTGGCGCTAGTTATGATGATATTCATAGCACCAAATTGCGCTTGCCTAAGACATAACATGTTAAGTCTCTTCACCTCAGTAATTACACTAGCTACAGCGCCCTACAAACAGGAACTCAGTAATGTTTGCACAGTACTGTTTGTCGGCTGCGGTAAGAGCTCCAGTGATACCTAACTAGACGGTCTCTGGTGACAGAGATCTGCCGATGATGGTCCCGAGGATCCGTTGGTACACTGCGCCGTATGTCAGTTGCCACGAAGGCAGCTTTACGAAGCAGAGGTGTACCAAGTACCGCCTGTATGACTTGATCCAACTCGTACGAGCAAATTTGAGGGAGAAGCAGCTCGTGATGCTGGCATCATTAGATATAGAGGGAGCCTTCACAACGGCGGCGGCCGGCTATGCGGTGTAGACTGGCTGAAACTCGCTGCCCCGTGGATCTGCTTACTATGTTCCGGTTATCAGACCGGAACACAGTAAACTTTCGCTGCAATAGGGCGCTGCGGTGGTAATTACCTTGAGGGTCTCCGGTAGCAGAGACTTACCATCAGTATTTTTAAAGTGTTGACGTTGTCAATGTTCGCAGATGTTGGTTGTAAGCCTGCTTGCGTGCGTGTCCATGGCGCATTCGCTGCGCGTGGGCGTGGGCATCGCAGACGTCACCGGCCCACCTGCTGAGATTGGCTTTGTAAGTAAAATTAAAACTTGTCTAAGTTTATTTTACATATTTTAATATACGTTTTCAATTGGGTATATAATGATTTTTTTGATATCATTAAGCGACAAGACGAGCGGAACGTTCACCTGATGGTAAGTGATACGCATGCCCTTAACAACACGGCGCTAGTTACGATGTCTCATCGCCTGAGACATAAGAAGTCGATTCTCGTTATCTCAGTTATTACATTAACTACAGCGCCCTTCAAACCGGAACACAGTAATGTTTGAACCTCTTTTTTTTACGCAAGGGAAATCTTAAAAGATACCTTGCTTATGGGGGGAAGACAAGGTTATGTCGGGCTTCTACTCATTAAAACCCCCTCGGTGATCTCCCTCAGTGCATTAGGGGGGGCTCCGGGATCTTCTACGGGACGCGCCAGTGCCCCCCTGCACTCTGGCTAAAGCATCCCACGGAAGGGCAAAGCCCTCCTTAGCATCCACGCTGTGCTACGGACAATACAAGACCACCATGCATTTGCCGTCCTCCTAAAGCTTTGACGCCTGAGGGCCTCCACCCTTAAAGCCCACGAATGCGACCTTGTACGACAAGCAGGGAATACTTTAGTCCCATTCTTAATAGCCCGAGACTTCAGGACTGGCAACAGAGACTTACCACCAGTGAATCAAGATCGAAGATAATGAAGAATGTATATCTAGAATATAATAATTCTCCAAATCCACTGCATGAGGCTCTAGAATTCTAGATTTTCCCTAGGAGTTACGACATGAAGATCTTCAAAAAGGGCGTGGATAGGTTTCTGCAGGGTCGGCAACACGCTGGATGATACCTCTATTACTGGTGGTTATTCTTACTTCACATAAGTTTGATCCCCAAGGTATATACATAAATGCTTACACAACTTGGCACAGTTACCTTAGTGCTTAGCTGGTGACCTTAAAAAGGCAACTTGTTTGTACTTATATAGGAGAGTCGATTCAATTCTGCCATTCCAATGTCCAGATCAGTCAATAAAATACAATCTGCTGGTGGTAGGCCTCCGTTGCCAGAGATAATATACGAAGGTACAAACATAACTGTGTTCCGGTTTGAAAGGTGCTGTAGCTAGTGTAATTTTTGAGGTAACGAGACTTAACATATGTCTCGACACGACGAGGGCAATGTGGTGCAGTGTATACCATACCAATAGCGTCAGGTTGTTATTAGCACGCGCATCACTTAAAATCAGGTGAACGTCCCGTTCGTCTCGTCCCTTTGTTGAATAAACAAAAAAACAATCATTGAGATGTTTTCAGATTGAAATCATATGTGACTGGAATACAACAATGGTAGGTGATACGCACACCCACAATAATATGGCGCTAGTTAGTACGGTATACACTGCACCGCATTACGCACGTCGCGTGAGACATATGTTTAGTTTCATTACTCCAATAATTACACTAGTTACAACACCCTTCAAACCGGGACACAGCAATGTTCAGCAGCAAAAACAAGCGTTGCTGTGGTAACTAGTCGGTCTCCGGCAACGGAGATCTACCACCAGTAAATTTATTTATTCAGTTGAAGTTGTATCACAGAGCATATTGATTATATCCTGGTAGACATTTTCTTCCTTGTTTTATGTCCATTTTAGTACTTTCGTAATTTATTTCTGTTTTGCTAATGAGAACTTCCGTGTGAACGGATTTGAACGGAGTAATTAAATTACCAATAGGTGGCGGTGTAATAAATTTGCATATAAAGCTTTGAATATTTTTTAAATGGCCTCTAGATGGCGTGTACTAGATTTTCAGTACAGAGCACAGGAAAAGGAAAAAATATATAAACGGTCAAATAATCATCATCGTCATCAATTGCTTCTTAGCGTTTGTACTTGTCGAGGATTTGTGTTACTTGTAGACGAGCAATTAAAGACCTGTATATTTCACTAACTCTTTTAATTACCGCAAAGGTTGGTAATACTGCTATACTAATGTTAGTAATTACAATAATAGTTTCTATATTCTGCCTGTGCGACCGCACGTGAGAGTTGAGCAGAGAGAGTGCAGCATCAGTCGCGTGCTGTCTATACGTAGAGCGCGATAGTAAATGTTGCCATCCTGAAAATATACAGATTACAAAATGTATAAATTACTACACTATTACAATATGGTTGCAGACAGGATCAAACTTATAGTGTAAAGGATAAGGCACAGTTAACTATAAAGGGCAGAACGCCACAGCCTATTGTTGCCTATGGTGAGCATCATCATCAGCTGACAGATGTCCACTGCTGAACATAGGATTCTCCCAAAGATTTCCACATTGATCAGTCCTGCGCAGCCCGCCGGCTTTGCGACGCTTACACAGTCAGTATGGCCTGCTCTACCGCCTCGCGTAGGAGCTGTTATCACTTGGTGATAAGTAGCAATGAGATCGTTGATAGTAAAGCGTGCTCGACGACAATCCTGCTCTCACATATTCACAGCTCGTACATAGCTATGCCGCTATGGTCGCAGGTTTACAATAAGGTGGTACCTAGACACAATCCTGATACACGTCCACTGTTGGACATAGGCCATATGGGGGATTTGGTCCATTTCCCACCACACTGGCCCAATACGCGTTGGGAGCCAGAGCTTCGTTTGTTAGTTAGCAGAGTGCACCACGAGCAGGTGAAGTTGGCTGGGGTCCCGTAAGTTGTCGTGTGAGACCCCATACACCCCGATAAACATAGACCTCGCCTATCGATTACCAGAGCGACCGATCTGATGTCGCCATCATCCAATGATTCCGGATATTATTCTAAGAATGTCAATAGTTGAAAGTGTAATATTATCGTTATTAATCTGTTTAATTAATATTATATAACAGTTATCTATTGCCAGGTTACCTAGTATTTTTTTTTATTTTGCTCTTTCAGATGGGTTACGCGAACTTTGAGCAAACTGGGCATGGTATCCACTTGCGTCAGTTCGCGAGGGCGTTCGTGTTGGCCGATGATGGTGGTGGCAGCGCTGGCGAGAAAAGGATAGTGTTCGTGTCGGTGGACGCCGCCATGATGGGCAACGGCGTAAGGAAGGAGGTGTGATTGTTCTATCCTTATGCTAAATATACTATTATTATTCTGCGTCTACTTACTCTTTTCTATATTTTCTTGACGGTCTCCAGGTTTTAAAGCGTCTACATAAACGATTCGGAGATCTGTACACGGAGAGTAACGTGATATTGAGCGGCACGCACACACACTCCACGCCCGGTGGCTTCCTCATGGACTTTCTCTTCGACCTGCCGATCCTGGGCTTTGTTAAGGAGACCTACGTCGCGTATATCGCCGGGATACTTAAGGCAAGTCTCCAGAAGGATAGACTTTATTTATCGATATACAGTTAATGTGAAATTGTAATAGTGCATCTCAAAATTTCCCTAAAGATGAATCGAATATCATAGCAATGATACTAGTTGGTATATCATCTGATGATCAGCGATATATCTGCGATAATAATGTAGTTCTAGTTAGAATATTTACACTTCTGTACATTGCATAACACTTATCGAGGAAACATGGGGAAATGTCTAGATTTTATATAGGTATCCTTTTTCGTTTTCATCTCTCTCGATTATATGTAGGAACTATTGCTTCCAAGCTGATTGATACGTTGCTGACTGTGGTTTATGTTTACAGAGTATCTTCATAGCGCACAACAACCTTCAACCCGCGCGCATGGAGTACGGGGAGGCGGAACTGCTCGACGCGAACATCAACCGCTCACCCTCCTCCTACCTTAGGAATCCGCCGGAGGAGAGAGCCAAGTGGGTACCGTCACATCCACACAGTGTTTAGCAAACTAACGCATGCAACGTACAGGATTCTAGACTACATTACAAGGGAATAGTGTTAAGTGTTAGTCCGTTGTAAACATCTACCTACCTTTATATAGCAGAAGTGGGGGGTCTACTTATGATCGGGGGACCTTCCCTGAAGCGTGTTCGTAAGACTAATCCTACAGTACAAATTTTCTCCTCACGGTATGCAATGAAATTATTAACCTATACATGTTTCCTTCAATTCTAGATACAAACACGACGTGGATAAGACCCTGGCGCAGGTGCGCTTCCTTAGCAAGCAGGACAAGGTGCTTGGGGTGATTAACTGGTTCGCGGTGCACCCAACGAGCATGAACAATACAAACCGGCTAATCTCCTCGGACAACGTCGGCTATGCTTCCATACTTATGGAGAAGGCGCTGAATGGAAACCATACGCTTCCAGGGAAGGTGTGTTATTGAATCTTTGATTGTCTGTTGTCAATGTATTAAACCCAATTAATGGGTAATAGCGAAGCCCAAGGCAGAGAATATGGAGTTCTCCAGCACTTGGTTCTTTGGTCACAATGAGGATAAGAGGTCGATTAGAAAGTTGCTTTACGAAGAGAGGAAAACAGGAAGACTACGGTGGTATATATAGTATCTAAGATGGAACATCGTGTGGGTTTAGCTTCGTGAAGCATGGTCTGTGTGATATGAATATCGCTGATAGGTTTCTTTGTGCGCTGTAGGGGAGAGTGGTGTGCGCGTTCGCGTCGAGTAACCTGGGGGACGTTTCGCCGAACACGCGGGGTCCTCGCTGCGAGTTCTCCGGGCGGGTGTGCGACCAGCAGAGCGAGCTGTGCACCGGCCACAAGGAGCGCTGCTTCGCTTCCGGCCCGGGGAGGGACATGTTTGAAAGCACCAGGATCATCGCCACGAAGCTCTTCAACACTGCCATGGTCAGTGTACTGCAAAAAAACTTAGGAATCTTACACACTAAGTCATTAACCGTTACTTGTTCCTCTTTGATTGGTAAGTATCTTTGGTGATCTTTCTTCCTAGAATTATTGAGCAAACTAAATTCCGGTTGCTAAAAAAAGGAATGGTGTAGGTAGTGAAATAATTTGAAGTGGAACTTCGTCGTTAATCGACTTTGAAATCTACGCTTACCCTTAAAGCTTTGTAAGACATATATTTTGCAGTCAGTCCTGAGCGAGCCGGGGCAGGACTTGACAGGTCCGCTGGGCGTGGTGCATCAGTTCGTCGAGATGCCGAAACAGGCTGTCTCGCCTTACGACCCCGTTGCGCAAACTTTTAATACTGTGAGTATAACATTTTGTACTATGATAGTATTAGCATAAGCTTTATCCTAAAATTGGATTGTAAAATAAGCAAAAGGGTTTTCTCAGATTATTTAGACTTTAGCGCCAGCGACAAAGTAGTAGGCGGACATCGTTGTCGCCAGATTTGAAGAGTGGAGCACAATACGTGGCAGTGTGTAATAACTCGTGACTTCCTCATTATTTATGGGCATTTGGAAATGTTGAATAAATTCATCATCAGCCGACAGAAGATATCAAACTGCTGGACATGTGCCTCCCTCAAAGATCACCACATCGATCGCTCCTGCGCTGCTCGCATCGCCAGGCACTAGGGTCCGTCATTTGTAGGGATTCATATGGGGGATTTGGACCATCTCTCATCACGCTGGCCCAATGCGGGTTGGTGGGAGCCAGAGCCTCGTTTGTTGATTAGCAGCACCACGAGCAGGTGAGGTTGGCTCGTGTCCCGTGAGTTGTTAGCTCATGGATTTTTAATTAGAGCAATGGAAGTTAGCCGTCAAAAAATTTGAACAGCAACTTAACGTTATATGTATCGTAAGAGAAAATAGAGAGAGGCAAATGTAATTTTTGTGCGCAAGATTAATTTGGTCTGTTGAACATTGATGGGGCACCCCACTGTTGGAGCACAGACCTTCCCTCAATATGAGGGCGATGAGCCATAGCCACCACGCGGGCTCAATGCGGATTCCTGACTTCACACACACCTTAGAATAAATTCTAATTCGTGTGCAGGTTTCCTCGCGATGTTTCCCTTCACTGTTTGTATTTCACTGTTGTCACTAAAGTTCACAAATGTACATAACTTAAATATTAAAGTCGTTGGTATATGCCAAGTTTCGAACCCGCGACCTTCCGAATGAAAGTCGCACGCTCTAACCATTAGGCCAGCGAGCTATTTGATAAACTAAGTTTACCACAAATATGGAAATTACCGGTAGTAAGCTGGACGTAGGCCTCCCCCTAAAATCTCATAGATAGGTTCAGAGTCAGCACAGCCCCCGGTACTGCCGGGCATTAGGTGCCGTTGTTAATAGGAGTTCATATGGATGGGAGGAGGGACCGGGGTTTGGGCCATTACGACCACGTTAATTACCGTTAATTTCATCGAAATAAGTAATTTCATAAGAAATATCTTCACTCTACTTTAGACATTCTTAGATGTGTGAGTGGAATATTGTTGAACAGTATCCATTATAGGAGGATCATGTTGTGGGGTCGACTGTTTCCTCCATTATTGTTAATATTTCATAACTAGCTTATGTCGGAGTGTTTTATTATATGATAACCTTTGAGACTATATATAACATGGAGTATTTATTTATATATGTCAAATGTCGCGCGAACAAAGAAGATAAATACGAAGTAAATCCCGATTAGTTGCGTTTGAGATGTGTACTGAAAATCATTCATATCGTCTCTGCCTTTTAATTCGATTCTCTGCTGATTGTCTGCTGCAAAGATATTCGATGGCCGATTAAGAAAATGAAATACATTGTGGTAATCAATCTTATTCTGATGTTCGTAAATATCCAATGCGGCGTGGTGAAGACTCTGACGGACACTGTAGCTGGCGAAGTGAAAAAAGTTGTAGGTGCCATAGAAAAAATCGCCGTCGAAAATGCCGCTTCAGCAAAGAGTGCCTTAGATCGAGCGATAAAAATAAATTTAAACACATCGCAATTAGTAGAAAAGAATGTCAAAGAAACTGTGTCGACTGATATGAAAATAATCAAAGCACAAAATTTAAATATAGGTCAACATAATCCTGAGAATACTCGATTACAAGTGAATGTTGACATTAACGTTGTTTTTAATTACAATAAAAATCCCGCTAGTGATTCAACAACAACAGATAATAATGATGATGGAATTATTACAACAGAAATAGTAGTTACTCCTGTGACTAAGATGAATACAGCGTCTAATATAACAGAAGGAACAACAACAGATTTGGATATTAACGCGGTGACTGAGGAAACAGTTAACAGCAACGTCTTATTCCCGGGACCAGTATATAGACCAAAAACAACTTATACGGACAACGGAATTGTGGTGTTGGAAACTGACAACAATGTGACAAGCCTTGACGAAGTCCTATTCCCGGATAGAAAGAGAAACGACTCGAACGATGTAACAACCGGTTGTCCGTATGGGATGATCATGACGGGGAAGGGGTACTGCTTGAAACTAGAGAAGCAGGAGGAGAAACTGTATAGGATGAAGATTAGGTCATTCCGCGATGTTATCGGTAATGTATGCCTGACGGAACAGGAAAGGGCACTGAATGACTCTTGTCGTAAAATGTAGTCTGAACCTAAAAAAAAAAAAATATCTATGGATTTGTGAAAATATTTCTTTTGTGTTTTTGTCATTTCTAGTCTATATTAAAGGTTTAAAGATTAATAAAATATTACACCTATTTTTGTTTTAATTTGGCAGCAGTAAGTTTACTGATGACAGATCTTTAATGCTCAAGTCGATAGCCATATTAACTACCAGTTCAAAGTCGTGTCCATGTCGTGTCGTAACATGGAGCGGAGCTGGAAGCGGTATCAAGTTATAATTTCTCTGTCTTCCATCTGGTTCCGCACAAACAATGGATCGGAGAGCTGCCGGGAATTATATCACACGCTTATGTTGTTGCCTTGCTTATTCCCGTTGGCAGTTACATAAACTGCACTTCCCAAAGATGGTATAATTCCATGATGAGCTATTGCGCCGGGCTGTTTAAACTCCTCAAAATAAATAGCTTTGCGCATAGATTTAGTGGTTCTTAAAATTTTTTTTTAAATTTTAGGGTTGTTTCCACGCCATACTTTTTTTATTATAGCGGCGGAAATTTTCTTAAAATATACCCTGCTTCTGGGGAGAAGATAAGGTTATGTGGCGCTTCTACCCTGAAAAAACCCCATCGGTGGTCTCCGTCAGTGGATCAGGAGGGGCTTCCGGATCTCCTCCGGAACGCACCGGTGCTCCCCTGCACTCTGGCTAAAACATCCTATGGAAGGGTCAAAACCATCACGCATTTGCCGTTCTCCTAATGCTCGCTTATAGAGCTCTAATGGCCCCCACCCCCAAGGCTCGAGAACCCTTTTAGTCGCCTTATACGAAGGCAGGGAAGACCTTAATCCTATTTTTAATAGCCTGAGACTTCAGCGGTGGTCTTCCATCGCCATCCTAGTTCACAACTGTTAAACGCTTAAATTCCCAGTAGCGTTACCCGCGCAATAGCAATAACTGACGTCTATCCTCTGATGATTATGATTATGATGGTGAGGTGTCCAAGTACTTACGTTTTTACTGCTATTAAAATAACCATTTTTGCACGTCGATGTTACGGAGTAGGTAAACGGGCCGTGGAAATAATGACAATCCGGCACAGATGCTGTTTATTGTCAGCATTCTATCACAGGCTGTGGAAGTGGCGTAAGCAGTCCGCTGCTGCGCCAAGAAGGAAGTGCAACCTATTGTAATTACTGAAGTAAGGGAGAGGGATAGTACTAAAAAAAAACCCCTTATACATGACAACAAATCTTCCGAGTTTTATGGTGGAATGTATTCGACCATAAGCATTCTCTTATATTTATTTTATTGTTGAAGAAACTGAGATTAATTATGAAATACCAACGTTCTCAGAGTACGAAGGTGTCCGGCTGCTACCCGGCGATGGGGTACAGTTTCGCGGCTGGCACCACTGACGGCCCGGGAGTCTTTGACTTCACCCAAGGCACCACCACGTCCAACCCGTTATGGAACGCGGTCCGGGACTTCATCGCTGAACCCACCAAGGAAGATGTAGCATGTCACTCGCCAAAGCCTATACTGTTGGCGACAGGCAGGGTAACTTTTAAACGTTTGTATTTTTATGATTCTGGTGGATGTACCTTACAGGAGACGTCTAGATAAATCACCACTTTACCAAATATATGACAAGCTGTACATAGATGGTCTAGAAAGATCTACCATCAGTAAAAGAACTGGACGGATGTGGTGGAATAACTCGGTTTTGTAATTTGCCAACACCACAGGCAAGGTTCCCGTACGAGTGGCAGCCGCGCGTTGTCTCGTGCACGGTGGCGCGTGTGGGCGGGCTGGTGGTGGCGGCGGTCCCGGGCGAGTTCACCACCATGTCGGGACGCCGGCTGCGTCAGGTGGTGGCGAAGGCCGCGCCGGGCGCCAGTCGCGTAGTACTAGCCGGATTGTCCAATATTTACGCGGATTACATTGTCACACCCGAAGAGTACCAGGTAAGTACCAGGTTTGTCGTTCTATACGATGGCGGAAAAAATGTAATAAATACACAAAAACTAGTATAAAAGAAATGATATATATAAAACATTTTTTTAACAAAATAATCAAATTTTTTGTATATTGTTTGTCTGGTCCATTATCCTTTCCTTAAAGATTACATTGACACCGGAACTGCACCTAACCTGTCTCGTCATCAAGAAAGCATATCCATCATCGCCTTGTTTTTCAGTAGGAGTACATAACATCGTATTATGTATGGCGTTTAACTTTGTATATAATATCGTCGTCCGTGTGCGCAGGCGCAGCGTTACGAAGCGGCTTCTACAATATACGGTCCGCATACCCTCGACATCTACCTGAACAAGTACACAGAGCTCACCGAGGCGCTGGTGAAAGTAAGTCTCCAGTTCAGTTCTTGTAGTTATTCCTACTCAGTAACATTTTCGGACTCGCTGAGGTTAACTACATGACTATAAATTGTACCAACGACTACACCGACTACATTTTACATAATCTCTATACTTCCAGGGCCACACGTTGGAGCCGGGTCCGAGTCCTCCGGACTTCAGCGATCAGCTGATCACGTTAGTGCCGCCGGTGCTGTGGGACGCCGCACCATGGGGCAAGGAGTTCGGTGACTGCGTGAAGCAACCGCAAAAGTACTACAGCTACGGAGATACCGTCACCGCTACTTTTGTAAGCTTGCTGGTTGCCAACTGACTGAAATGTCTAACTTGTAATCGGGTTCCTCTTCGATGATAAGTCAGGGTGCCATGAAAATCTCGAATGACAGATTTTCATGTTCCTCTCTCGGTGAAGATTAAGAATATAAAATTGCAATGGCTGTGATGGAGAATCTTGTTATTCTATAAGCGGGTGGATAATAGCATGCATTACTGGGGATAGAACTGTACTGTGGGAATAAGGATGTAAGGGGTCCCGCACAACAACTCACGGGATCCGAGTCAACCTCACCAGCTCGTGGTGCACCCTGCTAATGAATAAACGAGGCTCTGGCTCCTACCAACTGGCAGTGGGCAATGGTCCAGCGTGATGGGAAACGGCCCAAATCCTCCCAAATGAGACTGAGTATCCGACAATAGCGGAGTTAAGGACCGATCGATGTGGAGATCTTTGGGAGAGGCCTATGTCCAGCAGTGGACGTCGATTGGTTGATGACGATGATGGAGATAGAACTGGGGGATAACGATCCCGTGTGGGATCAGAGGAGCGGTGAGCAGTGGTTTTAAAAGGCCAAGAATAAATTAGATGCTGTTGAAGCAATCCTTAATGATGATCAGTTTTTAAGAATAGATTTCTGGCTAACACTCTAAGCTATTGTATCGTCGGAAGATGACATATTCCTGCGCCGGTCAGGTGTCGGGGCACCCGCGGAACAGCGTGCGCCACGAGCGATGGTACGCCGCTGTCGAGCGGCTGGAGTCGGAGCAGGACGACGCGTGGAGTGTGGTCGCTACCGATGCGGACTGGGAGACCAAGTGAGTTGATGTTACAGCTTTATGCTCCAGACCTTACTGCTTATAGATTATAGTCCAAGAAAGCCTCACAATTTAACCTGGTCCCGTAGCACAGTTAACATTTATAAAGCGAAGGCTCCTTTGCGTTCCATTTCGAAGCTACTTGTTGAGGAGTTTGGTTGCTAGGGTTTTTGGATCCTGCCTGACAAGTTTCCACCCTTACATTGCAAATCTGTTCCTTCAACAGCATGCTGTGTTTTTAGAGTTTTTTCTTTACTTATACATCTTACTATCTTCTGCCTAAAAGTAAACTCGAGATCGTGTAAAGTTAATGATTGCTTTCCTAGATATATCTGGCAGCGAAACTCTAAGATCCTTGGCACCAGCCACGCGGAGATCGAGTGGGAGATTCCGCCGGGCACCAAACCTGGAACTTACCGGCTGCACCATTACGGCAACTACAAGTACATCCTCGGCGGGATATACCCGTACCACGGTTTCAGTGACAGCTTCGAAGTCACTTAAGATTGCAGTTCCATGTGTTTTTAGTGATTAAAACCCGACCAAATTAAAGAGGCGATTTATCTTTGCATGCGTTTTTCTTACTGCGGTACTTTTTAAATTGGCCGGACTATTTTGATCTAGTTTTCATTTGTATCAAAGTCGATTTAAACGAAATTGTTTTTAGCTGTTATAAAAAAAAAATCGGTTTTAAATAATTATCGACTCTTTCCTAACCTTTTGTGGGGGATTATTTTTACGTGGGGTTTTTTTTTAGTTGTAATTTTATTATGATGCGATTTTGTGATATTTGAATTATGATATGGATTCATCATTATCAAAATAAATCTGATAGATATTGAAAAATTCTTCATCATCAGTATACAGATGTCTTAGCTTTACGTAAGCCTCACCCAAAGAAAAAGTGCGTACAAATGAAGTATTTCACCTGATGTCCAGACGTGGACGTCTATTAGCTAATGGTGATGATTGAAGCTGTGTCTCATTTAAACAGGTGAAGTTCAGATCAAGTGTTAGCGCAGAGAAATAACTTTAAACACACAAACGTATACGTAAGTTTACGTGAACAATAACTTATTCATATTTACCATGACTTAAACTTAGTAAAAATCTATATATTTATATACATCTGAATGTTGGCCATTGTGCCATTAAAAAAGGGTTTTCTTTTACTATTATAATTATAAGAAATCCTTGTAGAGGACATTAAGTAAATAATAACGTAGGTATATATAATGCAAAGAAAATATAGCTATAAGTAGATCTAGATTAGATATTAGGTTGCCGTATCTGTACCTAAGATTAAAAACTTTTTGAACACTAGTCGCTCGCTTGTTTATTTATAAATTAATAAATAAATATTTATTTATCTCATTGTTACCTTTTAGATATAAATCGAAACCTTTCTCAAGGCTAATTAATTAAATTATCCATTTTTAACAATACGATTTTTATTTCCTGTTACCTATATCTGTTTCCGGCCACACAACGCTTGAGGGACAGTTTGGTATTTTCTGCTATTTATTTCTCTGGATATTATCTTTGAAAAATATTTTATTGTTATTTGCACAAAAAAAATTACATTATTTTTTTTTTTTTTAATATAAGTTTGCCTCCACCTAACTAAGAATAGGATAAATACGAATACACACAAAATTCTTAGCTGTACGAGCGCTTACCTTTGCCTTTTCTGTTCAAAGGGAAGAAAACATAATAAAATGCTGTGGTCTCTGGTCTTTATTTCTTTTGAACAACAACAAAACATAATTCGTCCTCGATAATTAATATTTTCACAATATAAAATTAATTATCTACATGTAAACAACGATGTATAAATAATTTGCATACATTTATGAGTATTTATATACTAGCTGTTCCTCGGCCCACTTTGCTGGCCGTAATATAGAATCACACTTGAAACATTCTTTGAGAGCGACCGCAAGTGATATTCTATACCAACCGTTACCATAGCAACCGCATAATACCAAAGGAAAATGTTTATAAAGTTAATTAGCAGTAAAATGATAAAGGATCTATGAAATTCTAAATAATAAATGGCCTATAACCATTTGCAAACCATTCCGCATCGAATGCTCGTTCCCATGTCGACACTTCACTAGTTTTCACGTGATTGGCGAACAAAGAACCTATTTTCATTATATATATAGATTTGTATTATAAAAATAAATACGAGAATGTGTTTGCAGCTCATCTCCATATTTTTAATATACTCCTGAGTTTTGATGGAGAGAATACCTGCAGGCATTAAACATTACCTTTCACATCTTTCAATTACTATAACATATATAATATATATATACAATAACATAACTATTTTTTATTTAATATATTTGTTTAATAATTAAAATATTTAAATATACGATCTATTATTTTATATTGTTATTATATCAAATGTAATGGTCAGTTATAGAAATAAATTAATGACGATAAGGTAGTAGTTATTATTTTTGTTACCCCTATAAAAACTTTATATAGTTATAGACGCGTGGGATGTTCGACTGGTGGTAAGTGGTACCACTGCCAATGACAATGAGACGCTCGTTAGCTTGTTATACACGGCACGACATTGAGCTCGTCAACTTGAGACATGAGATGTTAGGTCCCATTACCCCAGTGATTTCACCAGCTACAACTCCCTTCAATGTGGAAGACAGTAATGTTCGCACACTACTGTTTGGCGGTGTGGCGTGTGTCCATCACCACAACAGTACCGGCGTGACGCCGCTCTGGACAGAGGTCCTTCGTTATTCCGTCATGATCCTCTCACCTGGCACTCGAAGACTAAGCAATAGAATCTGTCGCTTATATTTATAATAAATGCTGACTTATTAATTTGTTTATTTATACAACACGTTGGAGGAAACAAGTCGCGCTTTCAAATAATCAATTAAGTATAACAGACTGGACGTCTTGCGGTAGAGATCACAGATCCGGGTCCATGAGCCCAGTGTCAGATAAGTTGTAAAAGTCGCATTAGCTTTCAGCGCTAACATTATTATGAATCTAGGTACAGATCACTTAGATTCCCCTACAAGGGAGTTAACTGTACATTACTAATATGTAATTTCTTTTACTATAGTAAAGTGAATTTTATGATATACATGGGTACTGTTTGAAGCACGCGATATATTTACAAGAACTAAACTTCACAATCCCCATAATGGTGACACGGCTTCAGCTGCAAAAAAAATCCATAGCGGCAGAAATAAGAGCTGTGTTTGTACACTCACCTAGACGGTCTCCGTCAACAGAAACCTACCACCAGTGAGGATAGTTCGTCTTGACATCAGATACACGTTGAACTGAAATACAACGAAATTATTCGGTTAAAGCGACCTAAATTCACAACATCAGGATCAGTATCTGTATGGTGTATAAATCCTAATTAACATCACAATGTCATGATCCGGTATTTGCTATTAGTTCCTCTCGGTCCACGAGCTCAGTATCAGATTAGCTGTAGGAATCAAAATGACTACCAAGCGCTCAACATCATCAAAGAATAGATATTTACCACAACCCAAAATTAGGACAGGGCATGGGTTAATTGTTATATCCAGTTTATTCCTGTTTTTACGATCTATTTAGTCGACTTAAATTTTTTTTTATCTGTATCATTATCATCATCAGCCGATAGTCTACCACTGCTGAACATAGGCCTCCCCAAAAATCTCGACATACAGTCAGCATGGCCTCTGGTACCGCTGGGCACTACGGGCTGTCGTATGTAGGAGTTCACATGGGGGGATTTGGGTCGTTTCCCACCTCGCAAGGCCAATGCGGGTTGGCGAGTGCCAGAGTCTTGTTTGTTGATTGCAGGGTGCATTACAAGCAGGTAGGTTTGGGCACCGTGAGTTGTGCGGGACTACTTACACCTCTTAATCTGTTTAGTTGACTTTTTCTTCATACATAAAGAAATGAATAAGAATCAAACTTTAAATCATACAATCAAAAATTCTTTCCGGCTGCTTTACAGCGAGTTATCTTATCTGAAGTATCGACTGCGCCATAGTAAAAAATCTTTTTTTTATATGTATCGTTATTCTAAACGCCAACAGTGTGATGGTTTAAGTAACAGCTTGAGAAGCATAGGTAGCTGGTTCGAGTGCGACGGACAATTGTAATAATGATGATGATTACGAATTTCGCTTGTCTTGCTAACGTTGTTGGATTAGCAGATACCAGAGATTATGATATTCCTTATTTTCTCTTGATGGCGTTAATTTACTGGTGGTAGGTCTATGAAGGTCCTGTAGTCTCGGGCTAATAAGAATAGGACTAAGGTAAGCCCTGACTGTCGTAGAAGGCGACTAAAAGTGTCTAGGAGTTTCGTGGGCCTTGAGGGTGGAAGCCTTTATCGCTCAATAAGTGAACCCGTATGGGGCAGCGTATGGCTCAGCGATGGTATCTACGAGGGTTAGGCTCCTCCTCAGAGACGTGTTAACACAAAGTGTAGAGGGGCATCGGTGTGTTCTATAAGACATCCCGGAGCCTCTCCGAATGCATTGATGCAGACCACCGAGGGGGCTTAGTGATTAAAAATCACACATAACTCTGACTTCCTCTCAGAAGCGGGGTATCTTTTGAAGATTTCCCCCCCCTTAATCAAAAAAAGGTCTAGGTAGGTGTCACCGCTGCGCTTATTGCCGAAAAACAGTACTGTACAAACATTACTCTGTCGCGGTTTGAAGGGCGCTGTAACTAGTTTAATTATTGGGGTAATGAAACTCAATATCTTACGTCTCAGGCGACGAGCGCAATATGGTGCAATATATAACATCCTAACTAGCGCCACGTTGTTATGGGGGGGGGGGGCGTATCACTTACCATCAGAGGAACGTCCAGCTCGTCACGTCGCTTAATTCAATAAAAAAAATCAACGCAGCGTTTATTTTTATCGCCAAGTAGGTGTGTAAAAATATTAACCTGTTCCCTCTGAAAGATGCTGCAGCTTGTTATATTTGTGATAAAATAATGATTGTATGAAAATGCTCCTCCATCTGCTACAAAGCAGTTCCATAAACTCATTATTATTATTATCTTATAGAGTGATGAAGGCTTCTGGAACAGTTCACGGGCTCCAAGCCAACCTCACCAGCTCGTGGTACTGTTAATCAACAAACAAGGCTCTGGCTCCCACCAACCCGCATTGGGTCAGCGTGGTGGAAAATGACCCAAATTCCGCTATGTGAATCCTTACCCGATCGATGTGGGAATCTTTAGGAGAGGCCTATGTCCAGTATTGGACGTCTATCGGCTGATGACGATGATGAGAGTGAGTGTTCTGTGTATCCTAACTATATCTATATATATTTTTTTCTCTTTATTGTTAGACCTTACAGCAAGATATACAAAAGGCGGGCTTAATTCCTGTTGGCATTCACCACCAGCCAAGCTTCGGTGACGTGAAATGTTGTGGTAGGAGATAACTTACTGACTTAAACTATATGGATTAAGTCATTAAGGTATCATATAATAATAGTAACAACATATATACATATAACTAATACAATATATATATATAGGGTGGCGCAAAGATAACCTTATAAAAAGTACCTTATAACACAGGTAATAAGGTACTTTTTATAAGGTTATTTTTGCGCCACCCTATATATATATATATATATAAATAGATAACACTAAGATGTCTGTCTGCTTAAGGGATTATTGAATACTTTGTTAATGAAAATTGAACAGTTCTCCGTTGGTGACCTTAAGAGCATTGTGCAAGCTGAAAACGGTTTTAATTGAATGTCAACTCATCGACTTGATAACTTAGATAAGATAAATATTTCCATAATCTAAATTAGTCGACTAGAATTTTGGTTTTCGATTAAATTCCCTACTGGTCGCGATGTGAGCGGGCGTACTAATCCCAAGTTGATAACGATTGTATCGTGAAATTAATTCAGTTGATGTTATTAACTTAATTTAGGACAACTTGTTTTTTCCTTAAATTGTAGGCCGAAGTGTCCAGATTTAGATTTAGGTAAGTCTTTTGATTTTTGTGACCCTTAAGGTAAAGACTGAAAGGCTGTAAGTCCTTTAGCTTTCGATGACGGAACGTTAAGGGGAGAGTGAAATGTGTCAAGAGCAACAGTTTTAAGGGGTATGTATCATCCATTAATTTTTATTTGGCGGACGTGGATCAATGGCCTTGGCTCTCTATCTATTTTGTCATAACAACGTGGCTCTAGTTAGAATGGTATACTCAGCACCACATTGCGCTTGTCGCCTTGAGACATAAGATGTTGTCTCGTTACACTAATAATTTCATTACCTACAGTGCCCTTCAACCCAAACACAGTGATGTTTGCACACTAGTGTTTGTCGGCAGAAATAGGCACTGCGTACACAGCTTCGAGCAACGCACATGCACCACCAGTAGACTGCCCTGTGGTAATAGATCAGGAAGCCCAATTGTTGAATGAGCCATCAAAGATATTAAAAAATCTAATACAAGTTGTTAGTCAGAACTTTTCTTCATATCGAAGACTACAGGAGTGACAAGAGTTCTAGCGTACTAGGCCATCGCAATAAGAAAATTTTACAAAGTTCTGAGCTTTCAAATATTTCAAAAGCGTTGCTTTAGATTAAAGCTAATGTGACAAAAATGTCCCTGTTAAGACCAAGGACCTCTTAAGCTTCTATGACTCACAATGGTTGAAGACAGGAAAAGAAGTCACCAAGTACACCAATTTGGCGGGCGGTGTTGGTGTCCAAATCTAAATTATTTAGATATAGTTTAAATAAATTTTTAGTTTACTAATATTTTATATCGCAAAAAGAAAAAATGGGAAAGTTTCTTCGTATTCCTTTTGAGATACTTCCATTTTATTCAGTAGCGGTGCATTTAGTAAAATCATCTAATTTTATTCTTCCTTCCCTTAATTATTGTAATAAAACATTGGAATCTTTAGAAAGGTTAATCAAAACAGATCACAAGTTTGAGTCAATTTAGATCCATTTCGCCTTGTGTTGCAAATGATGCAATTCAGACTTCACCACAAGGTTTGTCGAGTAGGTTTTGTAAAAACAAACTAAAATCAAAGTGGAATAAGTTTTTGTAAGTTTTTACTTTCATTCTAAAATTATGTTAACTTGGTAACAGATATATTTGTTGTATAAATATCTATCTAATTAGATCTAATGTTTAGCATTTTGTGAATGGACCTAGATATTAGTTATTAATATGTTCTCAAAGTTACAATTTGTTAAGAATGGATGTTTTTGTTAGTGTCAGATTGTGCATCTTAAATTTAAACCTTCACGTCGTTAAATTGTTAACACATTAAGATTACACCAATGTTCTCCAACCGGTTGCACAATTACTGTTTGAAGATAACATTCAATGATGATGATGAATTTTCAGAGAATGGCGTTGTCGTTGACGGGCAAAATCGTCATACCAGTACTGGTGTTGGCTGTCATAGGCGCGATGATAGCGCTCATAGTAATCATAGTTCGAGACGGGGACTCGGGTACGACGGAGAAACCGACCACACCTACGACTACTACTGTAGACCCATCGACTGCTACGACTACGACGTATGAAACGGAACCTACTGAAACGACAACGACGAGCGCGGGAACGTCTACAACGTCTACAACCAGTGAGGGTACGACAACTAGTGAGGGTACGACGACAACTAGTGAGGGTACGACGACAAGTAGTGCGGGAACAACTTCATCTACGACCAGCACCACTACGGAGGGGCCCGACAAGGCGATCAAGTACAGTGTCGGTGTCGGAATAGCCGATATGACAGGACCTTGCGTCGAGATTAATTTCGTAAGTTTCGATAAGTTAATGATGCACGTGTACTTGATAAATAAATATATGTCGTAAGGTTGATGATTTGTAATCATCCACCCACCCAATGAATATATTTTAAAAACTTACGACTTTCCTATGCAACAAAAAAACGGGACTGGATAGTATGTTCACTCTACACCACCTTGTTCTCATCGCCTTAGGACATCCGTTCTTAAGTCTCTTTACCCTTGTAAGATTTCACTAGCCACAGCTACATCTCGTTTAGTATAATAAAAGAATATGCTGTTATTTAGCACCAACATACAAAAAAAAAATTCAACATTTGCACGAGGTGAGCAATGGGTTGCGAAAATTGTGAAGTCCAGAGCTGATTATGAGGAAAAACCCAAACATTACCCTGACTTATCTTTTAGAATCTAAAATAAGCGTAATAAACTAATATCTCCAGGAAATCATGCCTTGCTTTGAAAGTATCTCTCTTCTTCTCCTTCTCTCTTCAACTTCCTCGTGCAAATTGTGCCGTAAAGGACCGACCGATTTCAGATGGGTTATGCAGAAATTTCGCAGTCCGGTCGGGGTCTGCACCTTCGACAGTACTCCAGGGCGTTTATTTTCATCCAGGGCAACACCAGAGTCGTTCTGGTCACTGCCGAGGTGATATCCGTGGGTATTGCTGTCAGACGAGAGGTAACTGTTATATTTTGTTATGAAATCTAATGTAAAAAGTATTAATGGTGACAGACCTTTGCGGTACTCGGTAGAAATAAAACTGATGGGATTGCTAATCTGCTTCTTGCTGATGGGAAACTGCTCGGACATAAAGAGATGAAGTATTCCCTGGAATACGTATGCAAGAATAACTCAGTGTTAAGTTTACTTGTTAATTTTCCAGGTGGTGAAAAATCTGCAGGCGTTGTATGGGAACATTTATAACCTTAATAATGTGATTCTCACTGGGACACACACTCACAGCGCTCCTGGCGGCCATCAGGTCGACTTCCTGCTCGATATCACCATCCTCGGTTTCTCTAAAGAAACCTTCAACGCTTATGTAGCTGGTATCACTAGGGTTAGTTGTTCTTGTTGTTTGGATGTAATTAACAAAAAAGGCTATTTTTAGCTTCAGAAAGCTGGATCAAGTCTTTAGACACACAACAACGACGTCCTTCTCTTTCCAGTAGCAAAGGAATTTCTAGCTAATCCTTTTTTGATGTTTATCTGGTTAAAGAGCGTGTCACCTAATGTTCATACTTAGTGAAATTTTTAAATCTTTCGCAGAGTATAGTTAGAGCTCATGAGAACGTGGTACCAGCACGGCTATTCTTCGGGCAGACGAGTCTGCTGAATATAAAGAAGAATCGTTCACCGTACTCTTACGGCAACAATCCCGCAGAGGAAAGAGGACGGTAACTAAACTGATAGAATGGACTTTCACCGGTTCATAGTTTTTGTGCAGATCTGGGTCTTTTGTAGTAATATCTGAAGTGGAAACTTCAAAACATCCCCTGAAGGGAATAGTTTTATTAAGAATAATTTTCTGGATTGTCAAAGCGAGTAGATATAAATTCGCGGAGTCATATAAAGTTTACTGGTCCCACAGGATCCCCCAGGTCTTAGTGCGTTCAAAATTAACTTGTAACATAGGATATAATCTGTTCCATATAATTCTAGATACTCTGACAACACAGATGACATCCTGACCCAAGTGCGCATCGAAAAGGAGGACGGCAGCATCCACGGTGTGCTGAACTGGTATCCAATCCACACCACCAGCATGAACATGACTAACCATCTGATCTCCTCCGACAACCTGGGATATGCGGCTCTGCGTCTGGAGCGGGAACTTAACCCCCAGAGCATGACCGGCAAGGTGAGTGTATAATGAGAGGAATACAAAGTCATAATACTTTATGTAGATATATATAGATATGTAGATCTTCGCAGACACCTTATGCTCACGAATGGATCTCCATCGGTTAATGATGGTGATTACGTAATAAAAAGCTAAATACTATAATAATTGTGGCTGTTTTACTCAGCCGGACATCGTGGCGGGATTCTTCGCTTCAAACCAAGGTGATGTTTCGCCGAACACGAGGGGTGCTCGCTGTGAGTTCAGCGGGGAGCCCTGCGACAACCATTTCCTTCTATGCGGTGAGAAGGAGAGGTGCTTCTCCGTCGGTCCCGGAGAAGACATGTTCGAAAGCACCAGAATAATAGGAACAGCAGTTTTCCAAGCAGCTTTGGTAATTATAATAACATTGTATAATACGTATAAAAAATTGGGAGACGAATTACTGATAATAAAGAGACAGTACCAATTTCTTCTTCATCGGTATCACTCTTGACACGTGTGGTCGTGGTCATCATTTCAGGTGTTGGTAGCAAGCTTTACAACACGCCACTCTTCTCTGATTACCGTCTTCCTAGTGCAATAAACAGTACCATCAGCATAATGTAAATTGCCGTTGGGACCGCTGCTGTATGGTGCTAGAATTGAAGGTTTTCAAAACTTTCCTATTCCCAAGCTACCCTTCGCAATCAAAAACTTATCAACCAATGCTATCTCCATTAACAGGATGTACTTAACAAAGCAGGCACAGAGCTGACAGGGGATATAGGTGTCGTGCACCAATTTGTAAATATGGCGGAAGCGGTCGCTCCGAAGTATAATCCTGTCGCCAGGAAATTTGACGCTGTAAGTTATTGCAATTTATTCGTTTGATACTAATCAAAAGAATATATCATCATCATCATCATCATCAGCTGATAGATGTCCACTGCCGAACTGATCTAAGAATATATATAAGATGACAATCTTGTTTTAAAAATAAAATAATATATTAACAATTTGCAAACAGTGGATTTCTAACTGCAACTTAAAAACTCTTTTAGGTTCATTTTACTTTAACTGCTGAAGGGTTTCTCAGCTTTCCTTGGAAGAAGGTTTAACAGGTGTTTAACAATTGTTATCATCACTCAACAGGGTGAAATTGTCACCGGATGTCACTCAGCGTTGGGCTACAGTTTCGCATCGGGAACTATCGACGGGGCGAACACATTCAACATAACACAAGTGAGTCGCTTGTTTGTAGAATTATTGATATCTATATACATATATGGATTATTTATGTCTTCTATATCATCATCATCATCATCATCAGTCGCCAGATGTCCACGACTGGATATAGGCCTCCCTCAAAGATCTCCATATTTTGTTAGAGTTCATTGAAGGGAATTGGGCCACACTGATCCAGTGCGGGTTGGTGGGTGATCAGAGCTTCGTCTGTTATTCAGCAGGGTGCACAGGTTATCATCATCATCATCATACATCTATACACCAAAACCAGTAGATTTTATATGAAGATTTATTTACTATATTAAATAAACAACTACTGTCCCAGGGCACACTGACGGGAAATCCACAGATGGACTCGATCTTGGGAGCGATAGCGGGGCCCACGCAGGAGGATATTGAGTGCCACGCACCCAAACCCATTCTTCTAGCCACAGGAAGAGTGAGTACCATAGATTATTAATTTAAAACATACAAAATACAAATATCCGTGGGTAGTGTCAATATTTCCTTTTTACAGTTTATGAACTGTTTGAAAAAATGTCTGCATCCATGTTCCCAGACCGTCTCCCCAGTACCTTGGCATTCGAAAATAGCTTCAGCTACACTGATCTTGCTGGGCGGTCTCGCGGTGGTTGGGATTCCCGGCGAGCCCACCACGATGTCGGGCCGCAGGGTCAGGGACGTGGTCGGTGAGGTGATGAGCGCGCGCGGCTTCGTACCCAGGGTCGTCGTATCCGGCCTCACGAATGAGTACATACATTACATCACCACATTCGAGGAGTATCAGGTATTTTTTACATATATATTTTTAACTGTGTCTAATATTTGAATACACAAGTATATAATACTTTATATCAGCACAACTATAAAAGGTCACTATGGTCAAGTGTGGGTTGGCGGATGCCTATTCTCCATGATACCTGTTGATTTTGGCACATATCGAGGTTTTCCTTCCTCGATCGAATCCACGCCACGTATACCATCACCGTTTCTTAAGATAATTCAACATGAGTTATTTTCTCACAGGTCCAGAGATACGAGGCGGCCTCCACCATCTTTGGTCCACACACACTCAACATATTCTTGAATAAATTCGCTGAGCTGACTTCCGCTCTACTTAATGTTAGTATTAGTCCATTTTATGAATGAAGGAGTCCAAAATAGTAAATATCTACAGCGTGGTATCCAGCGGTTTATGACATGATGAGAATGATCTTTGGAACAGATATCTTCACATCAGAAACAACTATGGTAGTAAGCGCATAAGGAATTTAATATCATAAATAACTTGCGTGTGTTTACTCATGTGTAGTAATGTATCTATCTCACACATATTTTTATGATCTTCTTCTCTTCTCTTCATTCAGCAACTTACTTTTTTCTACATTTATAGATCAATATCTATTCTAGTCTAAAAAAAATGATTTTTTGTTATAGGGTAGCGTTGTCGACCCTGGACCGGAGCCCGAAGACCACAGAGCGAACACCATATCGCTGGTCCCGCGCGTAATTCTGGACGCCACTCCTATGGGGAGGAGCTTCGGAGAGGTGCTCGAGCAACCCTCTTCGACTGTAAGGGTGGGAGATCTCGTTAGTGTTACATTTGTAAGTATTACATTACATTATTACATGTGTCTATTTAAAAAAAAAAATCTATATAAGATATAAAGAAACTCCTCATATGATGCTTACCATCAGATCGGTTTATTGACTTGTTTATATTATCGTAAAATATTCCTCCAGGTCGCTGCTAATCCCCGTAACAACATCCGTCAAGAGTCCTCGCACGCTGAGGTGGAGAGGTTAGTCGGTGATGAATGGATGACAGTCGCCACTGACGCTGATTGGGAGACAAAGTGAGAATTACTCTTGGATATAGTATGTACTAATATATTTAGACAAGGTTGGTCCGATCCTGACAGAGATAAAAACATAAAGAAATGATGAGGAGGTGGCCCATGGTTTAACACTGATGGCCACTCCTGGAAACTCTCTCAAACTCTTTGCAGTAGATCTACTCGATAGACCGAAGTATATTATCTTATTTCTAATCCTGTATAGGATGGTGTAGTCCAGGTGGATATTTTGGTTAGAGCGGCGGGAGCAACAGAATCGGTGCATGGGGAACTTGACATATATTGGCTGGAATTGGTTAATAACTAAGGATATAGGCAGCGGATGATGATGACAATGTTCCAGGTTCCATTGGGCGCGTATATCGATTCTGTTCGGCACCAGCAAGGCGCGCTTCGAGTGGCGCGTGCCCACCGGCGTAACGCCTGGCCTTCACCGCGTCGTCTACCGAGGCACCTGGAGGAGTCTCATCGGTCTCCTCACCCAGTTCACCGGTGTCTCTGACACGTTCCAAGTCGAGAGCTGATCTAGTTTTTAGAATGTAACATATCGTACCTGTAGTCATTTTATAAAAGTTATTGTAATTTTTTGTTTATGTTTCTCTTTCTTGACGTTATTTTAGTAATGTAAGGGGGTGTGAGGGATCCTGCACAACAACTCATAGGACCCAGGTCAACCTCACCTGCTCGTGGTGGACTCTGCTAATCAACAAACCAGGCTCCGGCTCCCACCAACCCGCATTGAGCGAACGTGGTAGGAAATGGCTCAAATCCCTCCATATGAATCCCTATCCGCTGTGGGAATCTTTGAGGAAAGGCAGTGGACGTCTATCGGCTGATGATGATGATGACATTATTTTGGATAAGACAAAGAAGATCCACGGTGAAATTATATTTCAAGATTTCTTTGCTATTATTAGCTTTTACTTCTCAGCTGGTGTCTTCATGGTAACATGTCACCGGTTGGTTCTGTGTTAAAATTAAAGTCCTGGTAACGACATGGTGGGTTCCTCAATCCGTGTCCTAAAGCGGAGAGTAGTTAGCAGTGTTATCTGACGCTGTATGGACATCCTATTGTACACCTTATTGCTATCTAATGCCCATTTCTACTGCTAAACAGTAATGTATGTAAATATTACTCCAAAAAGTGAAATAAAAATAATACAGAAAGGTATCAAATATTTTCTTTAGATCGAACGCTAATCTATTTTTTTTCTCTATCCCCGTCAAAAAAAGTGGAAGAATATGATGTGGAACTCGATCAGCAATTTGTGAAACATGATAAGGAATGTATCACCATGAACTACTTAAGGTCGGCAGGCGTTTTACTAAGTGCCTAGGTGATATCAGTAACCGTTACGTGCCAGAGGAGCAAGCGAATTATTACCTAGTAGTGTTACCACAAATTAAAGAGGATGAGGATAAAGAGGATGAAATAGGATAATTCAGATGGAGAAAGGTTTTATTTTACATTGGCTTTACTGGTAATAGGTGTCTGTTGCTGGAGACGAACTAGGTAAATCCACTACAGTGCTTTTTTTTTTGTTTGACGCGGGATGAAATGCTTTTGGACTTACAGCAACTAAAACCTTCTCGAAGTTCCCTGCGTCTCTTAATCTCGGGGCCGTGGGAACACTTTCGCCTATCAGCGCCAGAGCCGGCTGAACCACCCAGCTACATCTCGGAGAGAGAGACTTTTCCCCCCTTTCACTAGTGTAAGGGCGCGCCGGAACAAACAACGCGCCCTTCTCTCGCTCTCTTAATCACCTGAGAAAGGAATTCCTCAGAATCGAAACGAATAAACTTTCCAGACTTCCTAAGGTGAGCTTGGTCTTGGGCTCCACTGCCAATCGTTATACAGCCGTGAAAGACAGGGAGAGCGGCAAGTCGTAATACCGACACTTCTCTCTCTTCGCGACTCCACCACTACTGCTAAGGGCAGAGCAGGCCCGCCCACACAGCCCAGCCAACCTGTTCGGAGGTACCACCGCAGCGTCTATTGCAGCCGACAAACATTACTGTGCGAACATTGAAATTACCCACACTTAAGATCTTGTCTCAAGCCGACGAGCTAAATGTGGTGTGGTTCCTAGTCGATTATATCGTATGAATTATAGATATTGAAATATATACTTTAAGGCTTGAGGCATTGGATTCAAATTTGATTGTTTTAGATCTTCCCAGTAGTCTACAGTTTCCTTTTGCAGACCTAGTTCATCTATTGTAGTATCAGTTAGTTCGCAGTTCGCATTCCACGTATTAACTGTACAAAGGTTATATATATCCTTAGTTATTGTATGTTATTGAAGTCTATATATATATATATATACTATAATAATAATATACTTATTTAATAATAAACAGTGCTGTGCAATTGTTGATAAAAAAATGATATAAATGAAACTTGTTATTATCAGTTATTATACAACAGTTTGTTATTGTTTAGTGCACGAAGGGAACGTGACTAGCGAAACGTCGTAATTTATTTTGTTGATGCTCATATTATGCCAAGCCAACCTGACCTGATCATGGTGCATCCTGCTAATATACAAACGAGGTTGGCTCCCACCAAACCGCACTGGGCTAGCAATGGATTTGGTGCCCAGAGATGCGGGCAGCGAAAGACCAATCGATGTGAAGATCTTTGAACGAGGCCTGTTTCCAGCAGTGGATGTCTAGCGGCTGATGATGATGATTTCCTTTTGCACATTTACATTGTTGTGTTATATTTCCAGCAGTGGATGTCTAGCGGCTGATGATGATGATTTCCTTTTGCACATTTACATTGTTGTGTTATATTTCCAGCAGTGGATGTCTAGCGGCTGATGATGATGATTTCCTTTTGCACATTTACATTGTTGAGTCATATTTACAGCAGTGGATGTCTAGCGGCTGATGATGATGATTTCCTTTTGCACATTTACATTGTTGAGTCATATTTCCAGCAGTGGATGTCTAGCGGCTGATGATGATGATTTCCTTTTGCACATTTACATTGTTGAGTCATATTTCCAGCAGTGGATGTCTAGCGGCTGATGATGATGATTTCCTTTTGCACATTTACGATTGTTGAGTCATATTTACAGCAGTGGATGTCTAGCGGCTGATGATGATGATTTCCTTTTGCACATTTCGATTGTTGAGTCATATTTACAGCAGTGGATGTCTAGCGGCTGATGATGATGATTTCCTTTTGCACATTTCGATTGTTGAGTCATATTTACAGCAGTGGATGTCTAGCGGCTGATGATGATGATTTCCTTTTGCACATTTCGATTGTTGAGTCATATTTACAGCAGTGGATGTCTAGCGGCTGATGATGATGATTTCCTTTTGCACATTTCGATTGTTGAGTCATATTTACAGCAGTGGATGTCTAGCGGCTGATGATGATGATTTCCTTTTGCACATTTCGATTGTTGAGTCATATTTACAGCAGTGGATGTCTAGCGGCTGATGATGATGATTTCCTTTTACACATTTCGATTGTTGAGTCATATTTACAGCAGTGGATGTCTAGCGGCTGATGATGATGATTTCCTTTTGCAAATTTACATTGTTGAGTTATATTTCCAGCAGTGGATGTCTAGCGGCTGATGATAATGATTTCCTTTTGCACATTTACATTGTTGAGTTATATTTACAGCAGTGGATGTCTAGCGGCTGATGATGATGATTTCCTTTTGCACATTTCGATTGTTGAGTCATATTTACAGCAGTGGATGTCTAGCGGCTGATGATGATGATTTCCTTTTGCACATTTCGATTGTTGAGTCATATTTACAGCAGTGGATGTCTAGCGGCTGATGATGATGATTTCCTTTTGCACATTTCGATTGTTGAGTCATATTTCCAGCAGTGGATGTCTAGCGGCTGATAATGATGATTTCCTTTTGCAAATTTACATTGTTGAGTTATATTTCCAGCAGTGGATGTCTAACGGTTGATGATAATGATTTCCTTTTGCACATTTACATTGTTGAGTTATATTTCCAGCAGTGGATGTCTAGCGGCTGATGATGATGATTTCCTTTTGCACATTTACATTGTTGAGTTATATTTCCAGCAGTGGATGTCTAACGGCTGATGATGATGATTTCCTTTTGCACATTTCGATTGTTGAGTCATATTTACAGCAGTGGATGTCTAGCGGCTGATGATGATGATTTCCTTTTGCACATTTACATTGTTGAGTCATATTTACAGCAGTGGATGTCTAGCGGCTGATGATGATGATTTCCTTTTGCACATTTCGATTGTTGAGTCATATTTACAGCAGTGGATGTCTAGCGGCTGATGATGATGATTTCCTTTTGCACATTTCGATTGTTGAGTCATATTTACAGCAGTGGATGTCTAGCGGCTGATGATGATGATTTCCTTTTGCACATTTCGATTGTTGAGTCATATTTACAGCAGTGGATGTCTAGCGGCTGATGATGATGATTTCCTTTTGCACATTTCGATTGTTGAGTCATATTTACAGCAGTGGATGTCTAGCGGCTGATGATGATGATTTCCTTTTGCAAATTTCGATTGTTGAGTCATATTTACAGCAGTGGATGTCTAGCGGCTGATGATGATGATTTCCTTTTACACATTTCGATTGTTGAGTCATATTTACAGCAGTGGATGTCTAGCGGCTGATGATGATGATTTCCTTTTGCAAATTTACATTGTTGAGTTATATTTCCAGCAGTGGATGTCTAGCGGCTGATGATAATGATTTCCTTTTGCACATTTACATTGTTGAGTTATATTTCCAGCAGTGGATGTCTAGCGGCTGATGATGATGATTTCCTTTTGCACATTTCGATTGTTGAGTCATATTTACAGCAGTGGATGTCTAGCGGCTGATGGTGATGATTTCCTTTTGCACATTTCGATTGTTGAGTCATATTTACAGCAGTGGATGTCTAGCGGCTGATGATGATGATTTCCTTTTGCACATTTCGATTGTTGAGTCATATTTCCAGCAGTGGATGTCTAGCGGCTGATAATGATGATTTCCTTTTGCAAATTTACATTGTTGAGTTATATTTCCAGCAGTGGATGTCTAACGGTTGATGATAATGATTTCCTTTTGCACATTTACATTGTTGAGTTATATTTCCAGCAGTGGATGTCTAGCGGCTGATGATGATGATTTCCTTTTGCACATTTACATTGTTGAGTTATATTTCCAGCAGTGGATGTCTAGCGGCTGATGATGATGATTTCCTTTTGCACATTTACATTGTTGAGTTATATTTCCAGCAGTGGATGTCTAACGGCTGATGATGATGATTTCCTTTTGCACATTTCGATTGTTGAGTCATATTTACAGCAGTGGATGTCTAGCGGCTGATGATGATGATTTCCTTTTGCAAATTTACATTGTTGAGTTATATTTCCAGCAGGGGATGTCTAGCGGCTGATGATGATGATTTCATTTTGCACATTTACATTGTTGAGTCATATTTCCAGCAGTGGATGTCTAGCGGCTGATGATGATTTCCTTTTGCACATTTCGATTGTTGAGTCATATTTACAGCAGTGGATGTCTAGCGGCTGATGATGATTTCCTTTTGCACATTTACATTGTTGAGTTATATTTCCAGCAGTGGATGTCTAGCGGCTGATGATGATGATTTCCTTTTGCACATTTACATTGTTGAGTTATATTTCCAGCAGTGGATGTCTAGCGGCTGATGATGATGATTTCCTTTTGCACATTTCGATTGTTGAGTCATATTTACAGCAGTGGATGTCTAGCGGCTGATGATGATGATTTCCTTTTGCACATTTCGATTGTTGAGTCATATTTCCAGCAGTGGATGTCTAGCGGCTGATGATGATGATTTCCTTTTGCACATTTCGATTGTTGAGTCATATTTACAGCAGTGGATGTCTAGCGGCTGATGATGATGATTTCCTTTTGCACATTTCGATTGTTGAGTCATATTTACAGCAGTGGATGTCTAGCGGCTGATGATGATGATTTCCTTTTGCACATTTCGATTGTTGAGTCATATTTACAGCAGTGGATGTCTAGCGGCTGATGATGATGATTTCCTTTTGCACATTTCGATTGTTGAGTCATATTTACAGCAGTGGATGTCTAGCGGCTGATGATGATGATTTCCTTTTTCACATTTCGATTGTTGAGACATATTTACAGCAGTGGATGTCTAGCGGCTGATGATGATGATTTCATTTTGCACATTTACATTGTTGAGTCATATTTACAGCAGTGGATGTCTAGCGGCTGATGATGATGATGACTCTGATTGTTTGTTTAAATGTTAACATTTACGATTTGATATTAATTATAGAACTATTATGGCATCATCATCTCTTTACCCCATTCTCATTCTGTGTTATTTCCGTAAAACTTAAGAAAAAAAAACAATCAGATTGTTATTGTATGAGTTAAATTAAAACGCTATAAAATCGGTATTGAGTAACACTTACTTTAAGTACTAAGTTATATATAATGAAAAAATGTTATCACGTGTACCAATACATTTATTGTGCTTGTTAATCAGGGGTCGTCAACTTTAAACCGCCGCAAGTGCCCGCGTATAAAGATAAGATTGTTTGGAATTAATTTATCTTCCTCACGTTCATTCTCGCTTCTACTGGCATATCATTAGGCAGTAATCAGTCAGAATTAAGGCATTTTTTTTATCAGTGCTACTAAAAGTTATGTGTTGAATAACAAGCTAATTTTGAAGCAATTGAGGGTAAGTGTTTTTTTTTTTCCTTCAACGAAGCGACGACACGTCAGGACGTTCACCTGATGTTAGCTACGGCGCCCTGCACACCGGAACACAGTAATATTTGCACACTACTGTTTGGCAGTAGGAATAGGAGCTGCGGTGGTAAGTACCTAGACCTACCACCAGTAAAACAGTACTGTACAGACATTATTGTACCGGTTTGAAGGGCGCCGTAGCTAGTGAAATTACTAGGGTGACGAGACTTAAGATCTTATGTCTCATGACGACGAACGTAATGTGGTGTTGTGTATATCATCCTAACTAACGTCACATTGTTATAGGTAAGCGTATCACTTACAATCAGGTGAACATTTTGCTAGTCTCGCTTTGTCGTACATAAGAAAAGGACAAAAGATAAAATCATAGTCTTAACGAGTAACAAGCTGAAAATCAATGAAGCAGATTTTATTGAATTTTAGTCTACGTCCGGTTTCAAACAAAATGGCTGCTCGGAAATCAGTGACGAAGAAGATGATCAACAGTCCAGAGACTTGTGTGGACGACAACTTGCGCGGTGTGGTCGCTGTCTACCCTGCATTGCATCTGCACCCTAAGCATCGGGTCATCACAGTTAGGATCAAGGTATAATTCTTTTACTGTTTATACTATAAATATATATGCGAAGATATCCAGAGATTCATCACGATTCATCTCCGAAACTATTGGACGTAAACACTCAAAACTTGGTAGAGATATAGCTTCTGCCGTTTAGAGGTCAGCGAAGAATGGACTGTACAAAATTCCGTCCCTGAAAGGAAGTTGCGCAGGAGTTACAACCAAGAAAGCGGGCAGAGAACAGCTAGTACTATATAATGCATCTGTAACTTCCAGACGGATTCCGGTAGAGTGGCTATACTCGGCGGAGGAGGTTCGGGGCACGAGCCTTTCGCTGCAGGTATGCAGTTTAATTCTCATTCTGCAAGTCAGAGCATTTGATTTTATATCAGACATGTACCTACAGGTTTGGTGGGGCTTGGAATGCTTGACGGTGCAGTCGCGGGTGGCGTGTTCGCGTCACCACCGACTGGACACGTGCTTTATGGGATAGCACATCTGCACAAGTATAACTCAGGTAACCCGATTATAAGGTATTACTGCTGAGTTTCCAGGATTTTATGTCAAATTCAAACAGAATTAAGTGTCAATATAGCTGTGGAAGGAAAAGAGTAAACGCTCAGAATACTCTGACTGTTATATATTGACAGCCATTCCGCATAATAGCTCAAGGGGCAAACTTCACCTGCCTGTGCTGCACCTTGCTAATCAACAGACGAGGCTCTAGCTTCCACCAATCCGCATTGGGCCAGTGTGGTGAGGAAAGGCCCAAATCCCCCCAACATGAATCTCTACAAACGACGACTTCTATCGCCTGGCGGTTTGGCGAGCAGCACAGGATCAATCGATGTGGAGATCTTTGAGAGAGGCCTCTGTCCTGTAGTGGACGTCTAGCGGTTGATGATGATGAAGATATAAGGGTGATAAATCCGCAGACATACAATGTAAGAGTGGTACCTAGGTAGGTGGACTCCAACAGAACTAACTCTAACTAAACATCACAACAGAGATCCTGAATCGAAACACTCGTGTTACAAGATGAGCACTATCCACAGCGCCAAGTTGGAAGTTTAATCTATAGGCTTTATATTCTAAGTAAATAGCTTATTACTGACTTCCACCTGATCATAAAACTGAACATGATTTTATTCGATATAAATTTCAGGAGGTGTGATCGTTATCCTCGGTAACTATACAGGAGACAGACTCAACTTCGGAAAGGCTATCGAGAAAGCCAAGATTGCTGGTATCAAGGTAATGATTATTTTCCACCACACTTGAGTTAAAATTAATTTAAGGATTTCCAGTGGATTTTTACTATTTGGAAGTTTATGCACAATCAGAAGCGATCATAGAAATCTTATTACCACAAGCAAAGACTAGGTTTCATATAAATATCTTCCGTTGTCTATCTTTCCGTTTTCGTTTCCTGAATACTGCAAATGTTTTTTCAATTGCAAAGTCAGATTTTTAGGTTAATTGGCAATCAAATCGTCATTGTTGTTAATTACAAGCACCAAATTTGATATTCTTACTTTTATTTCCAGCTGCTTAAGGTATTTTATTGACACTATTTTCATCTTCATTTTCATCTAATAGACGTCCACTGCTGGACATAGGTGCCCAGTTACGTATTCCACAAAACATTGTCTTAATCTGTTGCTTGTTCTTAGTATTAGTCTATTGAAATATATTACATGTTGTTCTTTCTAGATCTTTTGATAAATAAATGGCTGCATAATGTAACCGGTTTCGAGCGCGTCACTTAATCGTTCCAGGTGGAAGGCCTGATCGTTGGCGAGGATGTAGCATCCAGTCACAATAAAACTGGTGGTCGGAGTATGGTCGGGGAAGTTCTTTTCTATAAGGTATGTATTTCAATTTTGAGAATCTTCAATGAAACAGTTTAACAGGTCAGACAGAATTGAAGTAGATCTTTAAAATACAAATATATGAGAGTGGGGATGAAGAGTTTCAAAATACTATAAGTGGAGATGAAGAGATTAATTTAGTAGAATCTAAATAAGCCATTTCAAAAACTTTTAACTTATCATCGTCCGCAGCGAAACCGAATCAATTATTATCTAGATTAAGAAAACCTTCTTCTTTTTCTCAAAGTGCCTCTCCAATTAGTGAAGATGAAAGCGATCAGCGTGATACAGTCCTTTCTGTCTTTGAAAACCTTTTTAAGTTATATTGTCAAACAGATATGTGGCGCGATGGCTCAAAGAGGCTACGACTTGCAGAGCATCCGGAACATGGCAATAGAAGCGAACAAGTACATGGCAACCCTGGGCGTTTGTTTGACTGCTTGTTCTTTACCTGGTAAGTCATCATTAATCAGACATAAAAACACACCATTAATTTTAGAAGTAAACGACTTCTCCTTTATTTAATTTGTTCCGCAAAAATATAACAGGTCAACCCCCGTTGTTTGAAATACTCAATGATGAAATGGAACTGGGTGCGGGGGTGCACGGCGAAGCCGGCATTAAGAAAATGAAGCTAGGGTCAGCCAAGGAGGTCGTGAAAATGATCCTGGATCAGGTACGGCGTCTGATACTTTAAATTGATCATAATAATGCGTCAGGCAATATATCTTTGATGATAGCTTTGATGGAAAAAAAATTCTTCTGTCGGTTTTATTCAGGTCTACAAAAAAATTAAGAAGCTGTTCTCATTATTAGCCTTCATCTGTCTCCTGTGGCTTTTTTTATTCAGATTTATGATGTAGTAATTGGAAAGGAATTCCATCTGTTGGACACCCTCAACATTTAATAAGCGCCCCCGTATCGTCAATAATAATCATTCAGGTATCACTAGACATGGTACGACATACTAACGCTGTTTTTTTTAAGGTGTTAAATCACTTAAAATTGAAAGCTGGTGATAGAGCGGTAGTCACTCTTAACAACCTCGGCGGCACATCACTTTTAGAGATGAACATCATCAGTGCGGAAGTCAAGGATTACTTAGGTCAGTTTTCTGGTTCGCAATTAAGAAACAATTTGATTTATGAGCTGTTATTAAATTGCAATTTTTTCAGAATCCAAACAGATAAGTGTGGAACGAATTTACTCGGGTCACTTGAAGACTTCGCTGGAGATGCACGGCTTTCAGATTTGTCTGCTGCATCTGAATAGGGAACATGGAGATCTATGGCTGGATTTGCTAGACTCCCCGACTGAAGCGCTAGGGTGGACGGGGGGCTTGGCTTCTAAAAGAGGGGACGATAAACATGGGGATGATGAAAACTTATTACAGACAGATGGACAAAAGGTATTATTGTTAAATATATATAATTTCATAGACCACATACATATTTAAAACTAATCCGATTTTGTACAAAGTACATTAAAAAAATGCTGATGTTTTTTTCAATGTTGACCTGACATCAATTTCAAATGATGGTAATTAACAATGAGACTGTATACGGTCAAGTGTGATCGCCCAAAATACACTGGATCTCATAAATTGATATCCGGACCACAATAATGCTGTTATGGCGATAGATATACAATAAAGCTAACGCGTTTACGGTTTTTGTGATATGAATGATATAAATTTATATGTTGGTGGAAAAAAACTCAAGCTAAATAATAAACAAGCTATACTTGACCTGTATGATATATTAATAAACCGGTTTAGACTCTTCGCTGGTCTCTCAATCATCCGCCACCACATCTCTTAATTCGCGTCCATCCGTATATCCGTATGCGATCATTGATATCGCGTTATTCCTTTATTAGTTGACCTCAGGTCCTTCCTTGAATGCCAAACAACAAGACCTTCTTCGCAGCAGTTTGTCAGCAGCCGCTCATAAGTTGGTTGAGAGCGAGGAGTTGCTCAACCGACTGGACTCCGGCTGCGGCGATGGTGATTGCGGCATAACTCTCAAAAAATTTGCCCTAGGTAAGTTGCATTCTTCAAAGGCTGGGTCCGAATAAACCTTACCATCCAAACACCATAACACGTGACCCTGGAATTGAACTTGAGACCTCCGTGTTATAAGGCAAGCGTTTAGCCTTTGCGCCAGGCAGCCTTTGAGGCTCTTTCTTTTCTTTTCTTCCTTTCTTTTCTTTCATCTAATTTAAATTACCATTCAATAGCTATGCTGTCGTATTTGGAGACGGCATCCATTGAACACCCGTCTAACTTGCTGTGGCAACTTTCGGAGATAGCTGAAACGGATATGGGTGGGACATCCGGTGGAATCTACAGCTTAGGATTGGCAGCAGCGTCACAAGCCCTTGCCAGGTAACAACTTCTGATATATCTGTCGTAAAGAATATATGAACCTGAGCATGGAGTGGCTGTGTCTTGTGTTAGATTATTCTAGAATAACATTTACAAGACAGAAATGATCAGAGCTGATGTGGTAAAAATATGGTGGAAGACCTCAATGATCATTTATCGCAAAGGTTATTATCAGTAGTACGGTGACCTTCTATGTAGTTACTCCAAATAGTAACGAGCAAATATTACTGCGTTCCGGTTTGAATTGCTGGGGTTTAGTTTAAGTGACAAGAAAATTATGGTGCAGTGTATATCATCTCATCTAGGGTCAATGTAGTATTATTGATAGGCGTATAAGTTACCATCAGGTGAACATCTCGCCCGTCTCGTCGAAAGAGAAATATTCAAACAATGTCTGCATTAACAAAGGTTGTTACCAGTAATTTTATAATAAATGAAGCTATAATGTCATCTGCTGGTATTTGTCTAGTGCGGAGTCCATCGGACCGCCTGCGTGGCTGTCCGCTTGGCAGCAGGGTATGGCGGCGATATCTAAATACGGTGGTGCTGAGCCCGGCGACAGGACTATGGTAATCAGGGTTTATGCACATAACTACGTATTAAAACACTCATTCTTGGGTATTCATTCTTCTTCTTAAAGTGGCTCTCCAATCAGTGAAGGTTGGCGATCAGCGTGGTACTGTCTCTGGTTCGGCGGAACAATTCGCACGCCTCAGATATGCCAGTCCATTCCCTGATATTCTTCAACCATAACTCTTTGCTTCTCCTCACCTTTCGTTTTCCAGATACTTTTCTCATTACAATCAGCTGCAGAAGATCACGTCGCTTACGGAGTACATCACCGAGGCAGGAGATTTTACGTTCATTAACAGCTCTATTGTTGACCACTACTGAGACTTGGAGTCCATAAGTATTGTCCAAATAATACTAATTTCCTCTGTCTCATTAATATGCAGCTGGACACTTTGCACGCAGCCGCCGCCGCCTTCGAAGCGAACTTGAGCGAAGGTATCAAGACCTTGCTGCAGAAGACCGCTGATGCTGCGGAGGCTGGTTGCAAATCCACGGTCTATATGACGGCAAGGTAATACCGAGAAGTAACTTTTTTGTCTGTTCATACTTGAGGGTTCTTCAGGGTCTTTTGTATAATAAGCTTACTTAATATGCTCTTACCGTGAGGACTCGAAATGTTCTCCCGCAAGGATAAAGTCAAGATTATTTATCAGGACATTGAATCAGTGTGGGTTTAAAGATGTCACAGAACGACGAACTCTTCTTGGTATATGTCGAGAAGAAGAAAAACCTTCATCTGAAGATGAAATTAGAGGGAATCGAACCCGCGGCGCTTTTAGTCGTACAATGCTCAAGGCTTCTTCACAACCGCTCCTCAACTCGAGCTCTTTACATGGAGTTAAGTAACAGTGGAGCCGTTGGTAGTGAAATGTAGTTGCTCAGGGAGTTCTGGCTCGCGTGTGATGGCAGCTGGAACTGGGGGTTGATATCTGTTGCCGGAGACCCTCTAGGTAGGTACCACCGCAGAGTCTATTGCAGCCGGCAAGTAGTAAACATTACTATGATCCGGTTTGAAGGGAGTCGTAGCGAGTGATATTACAGGGGTGACGAGACTCAATATTTCATGTCTCTGGCGTCGATTACCATATGATGCAGTTTCTATCACACTCAATAGCGCCACTTTGTTATGAGCAGGCGCATCACTTACCATCGAGTGAACGTCCCGCTAATCCCGTCACTATTTTGAAAAAAAAAACTGCGATTGGGGTCGAATGGTATCGTAGTTTCGTGTTTTACGGAAGCCACTGCGCCATACAGGTAGTCAAGCTAATAACAATAATAATATTCTTTATTGTACACCAATCACACAAGCATTAAATTGGTTAAACAATAATGTAGAATGGACGAACGGTAGATCACCTGATGGTGAGTGATACACGCCCTTCTAATCCATGACAATGCGGCGCTAGTTAAGAACGTACACACAGCATTACAATGCGCTCGATGCTTTGAGACATAGAATGCCGAATGTCGTTACTGCAGAGTTACACTAGCTACAGCGTCCTTCAAACCGGAATACTAACGTTCACATATTACCGTTTATCGGCTGCGATGGTACCTATTTAGTGATTTGTATGATAGATAAATACATAGATAGATACATATAGAAAATACATAGATGTGTACACCAGGGCGGGGCGAGCGTCGTACGTGTCGAGAGAGCGCATGCGCGGCGAGGACGCAGGCGCACGCGCCGCCGCCCTCTGGCTGAGCGCGCTACTCAATTCCGTTGCCGATGCCCAATAACAATATGTTAGTAAATACTGCAGTAATGTTTCACTGGTGGTAGGTCTCTGTTGCCGGGTACCGTGTAGGTAGGTACCACCGCAGCGAGACGTTCACCTGATGGTAAATGATACGTATGTCTACAATGTCGTGGCGCTAGTTAGGATAAAATACACATCATATTATACTCATAGCCTTGACATGTAAGATATTGTCTCGATACCTCGGTAATTTCACTCAGTGTGCTACACAGCGTCCTTCAAATCGGAACACAGTAATGTTTATACACTACTGTCTGTCGGCTACAATAGGCGCTACGGTGGTACCTAGACGGCCTATAGCAACAGAGACACTACCACCATGTTTTAAATTACTGTGATGTTGAAGGATGTAGTAAGGTATCTGAAATGTGGAAAGTAGTGAGGAAATGTGTACATTAAAAATAAAACAAAAAAAAAAGCATCAAATAATTTATTTCTTTCACCTTTTAACCTAACATTTGTATTTTTGTACGGTTGTATTGGAACTAGATAATTTTATATATTTACTAATTTATAAACATAGATTAACTTTTGTGGATATGTCTTCATTAATAATGATATGATAATGAGCTTGGTGATTGTTGGTGTTACTTTCTACCAGTAATGGAGTATCACTTCGATTATCACGATAATTAAAATAATACTTCAGTTTACTAGTAATGTCATTGGCTACAGACGTTTTTAAATCGGCTGTGTTATATCAAGCGAGTAGTGATAGCGAGGATCGCAGCATTACTGTGATAACTACGACTAGTAAGCAGTTACTTAGATAATTGGATTTTAATATAGATCACATATCTTTACTACCAACCTTAAGACATGAAGGGAAGAAGAAGAAGAAGAGGTCTCTTTATTATTGTGTAGTTATCGCTATCTGTAGTCCTTCATAAGTTACTTTAATTTTTATTTATTCTACAATTGGCTAATACTTGAATGAAATTTCACGTGATGATAAGTGATGATGAGGTCGATGGTGAAGTATATTCAGGATAATCCGGCTCTCGTGTTAACATAAAACAGTAATGCTGGTGTGAGGGTAGTTTAACAATATTGGTTTGCTATATACGCAGGTCGGGCCCCTTACTATGGGCCTTATTAAAAGTCTGAAAGTCACCGAAAGGGCAATGGTGAGGGATATGCTTGGAGTTTCTCAGAGCTAACGAATCAGAAATGAAGAGATCAGCAGAGGAACTAAGATCATATACATCGCATAAAAGGTTGCTAGACTTAAGTGGCAGTGGGAAGGGCACATTGCTTGAAGGGCTGATGGGGCAACAAGGTCCATGAGTGGCGGCCGAGTACCTGTAGATGTAGTGCTGGCAGGCCCCCCACAATGTGGACCGACGATCTGGTGGAAGTCGTGGGAAGCCTCTGGAAGCGGATAGTTCAGGACAGATCGGTATGGCATTTTTTGGGGGAGGCCTATGTCCAGCAGTGGACGTCTATCAGCTGATAATGAGATACGCAAGCGAAGCTAGTCTAGACAACACGTTGCTCTGGAATCAAACGAGGGACTGTCATTAAATAACGCGTGGTGTTGGCCCTACCGGGCCCATCTCAAGAGTCGAAGACTCCACGTCTAAGTTAAACTAACTTCATTCTCACTACAGCTAAGTTATCCGAATGATTTTAACCTTTCTTCAACATACAAAGGTTTTCGTAAACCGGAAACCGATAAAAAAAATATTAGGAACTTCCTTGATCCGTGTATGAATATATAAAAAACTACTGTTATGTAGTAAATACCATTTCCCCGAGACCATAATCTAAACCTAGTATATACAAGATAAGAAGTAAAAAGTTCTTGAAATTAATTATTAGAATATTATTGTTATTTTTTTTGGATTTAATCGTTTATTATTTTTCAAAATGACACGCCGGAATTAATTGATAGTAAGCTATACCGCTATAACAATGTAGACCAAGGATGATTGACACTGCAACCACATTGTGGTGTTCCTCAACATTTTGTCATTTTGCAGCGGAGAAGACTGAAGTTCAATTTTGAAGAATATAGTAATTATGTTCATGATATCTCCTCAGGTTTATTTTATCTATGGTCTACGAGATAGTGCCACGACTTTACTTATTGAAGAAAAAAAAACTCAAGTGATTATTAGTATGTAGTATATTATCGGAAGCCATGTTGGATGGTGGTTGACTTTGTTTGAGGTATTTATGTATTTGTTTGTAGAAAAATATATAATTGTTTATGGTTTTTGTTGGTGTTCTATTAGTCTATGTTTTGTGTCAGAGCTAAATCTAGTGTTATGGTATATTCTCGTTTATCTTCGTTTGAGAATGTGCTAGAAGTCCCATTCGGTTTGCTTCTCAATTTCCATCTCCGACAGCTTCTCTTGCAGTAACAGAGCTGATATGTCATCTGTAATGTATTATATCTCAACATGAAGTAGGATACGCATATAGTACCACTTACTGTCCAGTGTACATCATCCTAACATGTTCCACATTGCTATGGGTAGGAATATCACTTACCATCAGGTGAACATCATATTTCTCTTATCTCTTTGTCGAGCTTGCAGATGCAAGATGTTTTAATTATAATAATTAATAAGACTGTGGTGTATCATTCAATTCTGATTCATAATGACCACGAACTTTAAATACCATTTTAATTACCATATGACTCCAACCATATTTTATTTAGAAGAAATCTTGTCAAGGAAACCAATGTTACTGAAAACTTTCTTCACTTTTATTAGCTCCATAATATCTGAACAAGGGGACCACAGTAATGGTTTTACATTACTGCTTGCCAGTAAAAATGTAAATAAATGTCTTGTATTGCCACCAAGCTGAGCGCTGATGAGACACTTGTTACCAGTCCACGGTAGACAGTGTCTAACACACCTTTGGTGGAGTCTTGGTTTCACTTGATACTTCGGGCATTAAGGCCGAGGATCGGACTGCGGTTCTGCGGAACTGGGCCCGAGAAGAAGGCCAGTGGGCCATCCACTACAGTGAGCTGGGTTAAAATTTTTTTTCCTTCTTTTTAGCATCAGCTCTTAAACCCCATCACTATTTAACAGTGTACAAATGGACACCCCTCTCCAACACACCACCACTACCACCAGTGTATATAGTATATATCTATCGGACATGTTCCTCAATTACTAAGCTAGTGGTGATTTCCAAATTTTTATCACCACATCAGATATAACGCGATACTCACCGGCATTAGGTTTAATAGGTTTGACGCGACCAATGAGACTTGGCAAGAAGTCGGTCTTCCTGATCTGCTTGAAGAATGCGTGGTTCAGCAGCTGCGCGGACGACGGTCGGCGCTCCGGGTCCCTGGGTATAAGTGACATGGAAAAAACTTCAACAATCTCCTTGGCGCAGCAGCTGCTACCTGGCCTTGTAAAACATAGGTCCCTGGTTCGATTTGGGGAACCACAATTTCAGGAGTGTGGGTGGAGGTGGCATTCATCTGAGCTAGTTATATCATTGCTGTTCTCATTGTCAACACAGCGGGGCTAGGTCGTAGAGGAGCACGCTTGACCATCCACCACCCCATTTTCATTTACGATAATGTAAAATTGGGGTCAAGTGTTATCCCATTATTTTGACCACATTACTAATTTTTTTTTTTTTTTTTTTGTGATTAAGACAACCCAAAGAATTTTTGTTTCATGAATAAATGTAAAATTGATTCTTAAAATAAAAAAGGGATGTTGGTCTAAAGTTATCAGACAGGCGACCTAAAAGAAATTATCCAAGTCTCTGGACTCAAACACTACAAGACCTATGTCCAGCAGTGGACATACATTAAAATGATAACTGAGCTGGAGTTTGATCAAGTTTGACATAATTTAATTTTTCTTTATGCGAGATGTATTTTTTTTTGCATAAAGTGCTTGCTTTTGGTTTATCATCAGCACAAAACCATTTGATATGACAAACATACAGTATATTTGTGTAGATCAGAGATTCCAAGACCTATCTTCTCATAGCACCACTTCCAAAATTTAGCTGGTTCTGTTCAACCCCCTTCAATTACATTTCTACCATATACCATAAAGTTGTCAAAAAAAATGTTAATTTAATCAGACATAGACTCGTATAGTCTTAGGTGAACTCAGCGTGTAGATGATTGATGATGAGCATGCGGCGTTCAATATCGAAAATGAGAAGCTGGTTGGCGAACCCTACATCATAGGGGAAGCCAAAGCACACAGACTTCGCTGGATGGGCCACTTGCTAAGGATGGGAGACGATCGTAGAGTCAAAAAACGCGTTTTTCGGTACCTCGATTGGGCGCCGACCTATCGGCCGGCCCAGATACTACTGAAGGGATGCCGTAGAGCACGACCTGCGCGAGTTCCCAGCAGTGGACTGGCAAGAGGCAGTGCGAGATAGACCACGCTGGCGCTCTCTTGGGTCGCTGCACCAGAGGAGTAAGTACGCGGCGTTTACCTTTGCAGCGCTACGTCGCTGATGTGGTGGAACGTATCGGAGAGTTTCCTGGCAGCGTACACCTGCCGCAGCTGGCAAACGCCGTCCGCGCTGTCTCCCACACCCCTGTCCGTGTTGTACATGTCTGCATGTTAAACATTTTCATTATCTAATCTTCACAGTTACTACAATCTTCTTAGACAACTAAAAATGTGCGAGTGCGCATACTCACTCTTCATCTCGCCGTCGTCGAGCGGCTCCGGGAAGGAAGAACAATCGAGAAGCTGCGGCCTGCTGCCGCGCACCTTCTCGGTGAACATGAGCGTAGTGGGCACGTCCGCGAACGGCACCGCCCCGTTGGCCAGCTCGCAGCACAGCACTCCCACCGAGTATATGTCTGACCGCTCGTCGTAACCTTTTAAATTCTAAAGCATAAAGTTTTTATTGAAAGCAATGACCATGACACTAATCACCCAGTGAAATGATAAACAATATTGTCGAAGGTCGGATTTCGAATCTTCTCTCGCGAGAAGATAGTCAAGGTCATTTATCGACTCAGTGGCCTGTGAACCAAGTGCAGGTTATTCATTTATGTCGGAGACATTTCGAATTTTTAACTGACTCCTATATATATGTCCTATATTACCTGTTCTAATAATTCGGGACTGAGCCACATCAAGTTAGCGTTGTCGTGGTCTGGTGGCGGCAGACTGTGCAACTGCCGCTGCCTCCTGCCGCGCACCATCATCGATGCGGCACTCCGGAGCCCTGACAGTTTCACGGAACCGTTTGTGTCCAGCAGCACGTGACTGGCGCGGACACTCCTAGAATGTAAGCAACCACGATATGAACCTTAAATTTAAAATATTCTCATCATAACTCAAGGTCTCTACAATGTCAGGTCATCAGACATCAGACCTCATTGGTAGCAAAATTTTTCTATAGTTTCTGTGGCCTATGAGACATTGAGAAATTTTTCCACTTAGCTTAAGAGGCCTCTCAAAGGTAGGCTATTAGTCTCTCTCACTCAGAAAATATCAACATTAATAGCCTACCTTCAAATATAAAGGTCTTAGGTAAAAAGAAAAATAGGTTCATGTAATGCCCAAGACACCAAAATCACTTTACTGTTATATTAATCTAATTAGGTGCAAAGAATAGTATAAATTAAAATAAACATACCTATGAACATATAATTGCTTATGTAAATATTGCAGTGCAAGCAGTACATCCCGTAATATAATAGCACAGGCGAGTTCTGGCAGACCCTCCTGGAAGTACCGATCCAGCACATCACGGCAAGACCCGAGACTCATCAATGGAGATACCACATACAATTCTTTACCGTGAACAAAGGATGTTAAGTATGATAAGATATTAACATGCTGTAGTTCCTTTCGTGTTAGAATGTCTTGCTGGAAATAACAGAATATTCCTTTAAATATCTTTCCGATAATCATTTATATTAACTTTTAGAATAACAGCAAATACGGAATGAGGAAATATAAGAAAAACATTATTATTACATACCAATAAGTACTTTGATCATATTTAGTTTAAATACTACATCATTAAACTAAGAATGTGTTTTTTGACATTATAGAGATTTTATAATAACATAATATTTAGGAAACTTTTTTCAATAAAAATTTAAGCATATATATGGTAAAGAAGCAAATTATAAATTTATCTAACATTATTTGTTTTTTAAATAGGTATATCAAATCAATAAGTTCTCAATGACATTTTATCATTTTTCCATTTGTTAATTTTTATAACTAATCTCATATTTTCTGTAGCCATAAAAATTTTAATATTAGAAATAGTATCACCATTGAATTAGCCCAATTAAAATGGACAGCAACTTTTTTCTAAATTATTGTTTTCTTTATCAATATACATTGGAATGGTATCTTTTTTTTTTTATTTTTACACATGTAGATAAATACTGTACTGATCCTGAAATGGTGAATTACATTAGATTTAAAATAGATTGTAATGACAAATATTCTTAATAGCGCCTGTGACAGTAAGAATTATTTTTTCTTTTACAGCAAAACATAAAACTTGCTGAATGAAAAAACTGTTTATATGATAATACCTGTATCAAATTTGCTTTCTCCTTGCTTCTGTCCACGAAATACCGTTTGATTGCCACATTTTGATTATTTGGTTTGTACAATGCAGAATATACAACAGCAACTCCACCACAACACTCCGCTATTATGGAAGTTAAGTGATAATCATTTATATCGGGATTAAACATTGTAAGGACTGGTGAAAAGATGTCTTGACTTTCAAGTATAATGCAATTAAATTACGCACTGTTTGTCTAAATCGGATTGTTTATAAAATCATTGTTATATTATTTGGTTCTAAAAATAGCTACTATTTAAAACTAATATCAACAAAATAAACTTGTTTTCCGTTTTTCATGTGACAGTAACGTTCAGAAATTAAAAACTCTTAAGTAGGAGTGAAGCGTGTTTATCATAATATGTATAAATCACAATTATTCGAACATAACAGATAACAGTTGTTCTTGCGATGTCATTATATCTGTTCAAAAATATCATTTATAATTCACCTTACAAGTTATTCCATAACTATCGACAATTAACATTTTCAGTATTTGATAACAGCCGGTCACTAACAGTAATATAGCTTGAAATAACAGAATAATAAGAAACAACTATTCTTGTCTTTGTCTTTTGTATAATATTGTCATAAACTAAAACGAGACACACCTAGTATTTATTGGAAATAAATTCAAAATTATAGTAAGTCGTTTCATAAGAAGAAATCCTCTTTGAAAAGCGAATTCTAAATTAGATCGTGTTATCTTTTATTTGGTATTATAACCCGAAAAACGCAAATTGTAAAAAAATAAAACTGTAACTAGTCGGAGAGGCATCCTACTTTGCATGATGGTGGAAATTTCCATCATAACATTGAATTCTCAAAAATTATAAAAAAAAACAAGTTCACTTTAAGTTGTTCGTGTCTGAATACCTTTTTAATGTCCATTGCATAAAAAAAAAACATCGCTGTAAAAAATAAATAAGCAAGTGTCACTATCAGTAAAACGAGCTCGAAGTTGTCATTCTGCTGTTTGTTGTAGTTGCAATAAACATATGGTTTCGTTTTTAATTTTTATTGTATTTGAGTTTCAATTGCTAAAAAAGTGAAAATGAGTGGAAGAAAGGTTTGTAACATGTGTGTTTGTTATTTTTAGAGCAATTTCTGAAAAAGTTTGCGTTTAATTTAAAAAATACTACACGATAGAATTTTACATCACTTTGCAGTTACTTATCTCTTAATGAATGGAAAAAAATATTTTTGTTTATTGTTTACTATTTGTTGTTATTTTGGAAACCCCTAGATGAGAAGGAAATTGAAGCTTATTTGACTCGGAAGACGGCTGGCTATCAGAAGGTAGTCTTGATGACAAAGATTCTGATGAGATACACGATGCTGATGAGATACACGATGCTGATGAACTAAAAAGATACCTAGGAGAGGAAATTTACGAAGATAATGGAAGTTGCGGAAACTGTAGTTGCTAATATGTTAGATGAAACTCTTGACACTGATCCTCCTCTTGTTCAGGAGGAGGTTAATGATCAGCAATCTAATTATTTGCTCAGTTATCCCATTGACAAAAGAAAATGATATGGAAATAAAGGAACATGGTATGTTATGGACAAAACTACTTTCTTGGGTAATGTAACTTCTCCTGATGAGATAACTCAACTAGAAACCCCATACCAGTGTTTCACTCATTTTATTACAAAACCTTTTTTTGAGTAGATTAGTGGAAGAAACAAACCTATATATAATACAAAGTTATTCCAGCTCATCTACATCTTTTACTGAATCTGACATAAACAAGTTCTTTGGCATCCTTTTATACATGTTAGTGCAGAACTTTTCCAACACTTGATAATACTGGTCCCTAAAGTTTGGATATGAACTAATTGCTTCAACAATGCCATTGAATAAATTTGAAAAAATTAAGATATTGTTACTGTTCAATATTAATCATCTTCATAAATCCACAGGACACCCTGAACATGACAGACTCTATAAATTTTTTTCACTCACTGGATCTTGCAGTAATAAATACGTGGGTAATTTACAGAAAATATGCCATGGTAAGAAACCACCATAGAAAAATCTACTTATAATGAGCCAATTCAGAAATGAATTAGGCTTTGTTTTTGTAATAAAGGAACCAGTAAAGAAATAAAACAAGGTCTTCCAAGCACCAGCACCCTTGAGGATGAACTCCAATCAAAAAGAGAAAAGGCTTCTCCAGCTCCTCTACCTCCAAATGATAAAAGAAAAGATTGTCTTGAACATTGTTCAACAGTGAGTGGGTCACTCTGGTACAAATATCCTAAATGTAAAGGGTATTCTAAATTTCTTGTAGTAAATTTAGAGTCAATTTATTAGACACGAAAATAATAATTGTTTTGTTAATTATCATAAATAATAAAAAGTATCCAATGATATCCTCTTTTATTCCTATTTAGTATTAAGCTAAATGATCTAACTTTGCATGATGATGACAATTTCCATCATATTATTTTTGGCTAAATTTATACTATAAAGATCTTCTGTAATTTTCCTTAATTTTGACCATGAATTGTATCACCTTGATTTATTTCACCAATAAAAAAAATATCATGATAAGGGTTAAGAAGAAAAACTAACACTTGTTATTTAATAACAGAAATTGGTACCTGTTATTATTGCGTAACCTTATCAGTAATAACAGATATTATGTTTGTCCTGTTATAACCCATCTCTATTCTTAAGTTGGATTATTTCGTAATATAACAGGAACGATATTTTCTTCTGCTTTTTTGTTTAAACAAATATTAATTAATACACTTAAAATTTAGTCCATACTATTTATTATCGTAAACAAACAAATGTAATTTTTGATTACAATTTATCTAGACATTATGCAGATGTTTAATTGTTATGTACAGGTCATACCAAAAATTTTATTAATTATTTGTTTGTTTGATCTTTTTTAAAATTGCTAACAATTTGTGAATACAATTCTGGGCAACTTTATTTAACACATTTTTGAGTTGTTGCTTAACGATAACATAGTGCCTTCTTGCGGATTAAGAAAAAAAACTTTTACTTTTAAAAAGATTACATATTACTCGTGTTTAAACTATTTATAATGCAGTGTTCAACAACGACAAATGAATGCTTACAATATTTGAGGGCATCACTGGGAACTAGGAACAGTTATGTTTGCACACCTCTGCTTGGCAGTAGAGAATCTTCATTATTTTATTCTATGCCTTCAAACATATACCTTTGTAACGCTAATTGTGATTTAACCTACGATATGTAAAATCGGTTTGCGTTCGTTATGTAGACAGTAATTAGTAAAAATAATAAATAAAATTTTTCAAGATCTGCCAAAAATAAGCGGATCTCTGTATTCGAATGTCGAAAGATACCATTACAGATATTCGAGAATCACGAGTTTATAGTTTATTTAGGACTGCTAAGAAGAAATAAAAATATTTTTATTTCTCTCTAGCAAGAGGGGATAAAATGAATAATGCATAAAATGTCCATTATTTTAATATATATATATCCTGAAGGGGAACTGTGCAGGCATTCAGACGCCTGTAAGTCTAGACGCAATGCGGCACTCAGGTTTGTTCATAATTTGTAAAATTGTTTGAGCTCTAAACAAAATCTATATACACGCAATAATTTAACAACTGTTATGTCGGCATAGATATGTTTTAAAAATACATAATTTTTTGGAATAAAACAACTCTAATGAGCATTAAAATTTACTGGTAGGTTTTTCTTGCATGGGACTGTCTAGGTAGGTACCACCACAGAATATATTTCTGCCGTCAAACAGTAGCAAACATTGTCGTACTCCGGATTGAAGGGAGTTGATGTTAGTGAAATTACTGGGATAACGAAACTTAACATGTTGTCTCAAGGCGATGAGCGCAATGTGGTGCTGTGTATATCATCTTAACTAATGTCACGTTGCTATAGGTAGGTGTATCACTTACCGTCAGGTGAACGTCCCGATCATCTTCTTGCTTCGTTGGATAAAAAAAAGTAAAGTAGTAGAGTAAGTCAATTTCGTATCGTCTCATTTTCTTCGGTCTAGATTTGGGCAGTAATTTTGGATTGATGATGGCATGGTTTGTAGCATTAGTTCATTAAATTTTTCACACTGTTTGAAACGGACGAATTAGCAGTTCCGTGCGCAGCCTCCGGATAGTTTATGAGTAATAAAGTTAGTAGTAACGTTTCGCAAACTATTAATAACAAGGTCACGATTTAAAATTACCGAACAATAGTAAGAAAATAGAAAACCAAATTAAAAGTATTTAATGTTTTTATTTTGCCATTTGAATGCTTTAAAATATGTATATGTTGGAATGCATAATAATACAGTGTTGGGTGTATCATACATATTTTATATATTATATTAAAGTGAATTAAGAGAAAGCAACTCCATGAAAGGGCGGTAGCTTTTCCTGCGACCCTTACTAACAATCTGTTCGCCAACCCGCATGCCAAGCGTGAAATATGAATTTTAGAAGTAATTATTAGGTTTAGGTTTGAATAGAAATTTATCGGTGAAACATAAAAAGATTTGAAACTTAGGTCATAAATGAGTAACAAACAATTTAAGAGAAGATAACATAAAGTAGAAAAAAGTTACGAATAAGACCATGATTGTTTAAATATTTATGCCGCTGACACAGTAAGCACAGATTTTTATCATTGAAACCAGTTGTGTCGAGGTATCATAATCATTGATTTTTAATCGAAGATAGCACCCAAAAGATGGAACTGTCTATAGTATTAAAAATTCAATGCGTTGAAAGTACGCGAAGAAAGCATGAATAATAATAGTTTTGCAATCAATAAAGGTCTTTTAAAGACTACTCGAGACAGGAACATACTATTTCAGCTTATGAAAAAAGGTGGTTTCCATTCGTGAGCAAGAAACAACCAATTTTATCTGATCTCTGTATCCAAACAAAATGTTTTATGTACGTTATGAGAATTTCAGACCGAAACACATGATAGGTGCTTTAACTTCATATGGTCTGCGACTTTAAACATTTAAGATTTTAATTGTATAGTTCGTTAATAATACGTTTAGTGCGACCTTTATGATTAGACCTTAGTTACGTGACAGGTTATTTACAGTCTACTTCGACCGCTAATATGACCTAAAAAAGTCGCATCAAGTGAAATATTCGCGAGCGACAGTACGGAATGCAAAAATTCCCAATCGGCTCAATAAAGACGGCAATCCGTATATATACGCGGCCGGCGACCGCATCTCCAATAGGTACGTTTTATACGATGTACTCACTGCTATATAAAACCTGAGTGAGAGCCAAAATCTAAATTTAAAGGCCGAAGCGAGCCGAAGCCGTCCGAAGACGCCCGCCCGCCCCAGTCCATCGCCAGCTGCCGCGCCGACATTCCCCAAAACATCGCGACCGAACGCGCGGTACCGAAACCTCCACTCTTGGCGAGCCAAACGTACCGAAACCAAAAAAAATATATTTAAGGAACAAATTCCAAATTTGGGAACGCGTCCGTGGTTATTCAAGTGAAACTCCATTTTTTTTTAGCCTCGTGCCAAAGTGACAGTGTGTGGTGGATTATCGAGTTTAATTCCGCGATTACCGGTAAATATAAAAACTTTTTGTAGCGATTATTAATTTTTAATCTGTCCTGTTTTTAGTCTATGCCCGATGGCCGAACCGGCGTCTGTATGACTGATTGATGCGCGCTGGAAGCACGAGTGTTGAATTTCAACATGTCTGCCTGCTCCAGAATTATTCAGTGAAATTAAATTAGAGCGCTTATATTTAACACTTGCGCAATTTTTTTTCCTCTGGTCTGTTTTAAACGCAACAGTCATTTTCTAACTTTCTACATTGGTGGTAGGTCTCTGTTTACTGGAGGTAGGTATAGATAATTACCACCGCAGCGCCTGTTGTAGGCGACAAAGAGTACTTTGCCGACGTTTCTAGTGTTCCGGTTTAAAAGGCGCTGTGGTTAGCGAAATTACAGGGATAACATGAATGAACATTTTATGTACAAAGGCGTCGAGCACAACGTGGTGTTGTGTATGACTATTCTAACTAGCGCCACATTGTTATGGACGGGCGTATCACTTACCATCAGGTGAACGTGAAGGAAGGTTTATGGTATATGACATTTATTAATAAAAACTAAAATGTTTTCAGGTTTGATTTATTAGAGCTTGTACAGTGTGTACGAGGTGTAAGGGGTCCCGCATAACAACTCACGGGATCCAAGCCAACCTCACCAGCTCGTGGTGTACCGTACTAATCAACAAACGAGGCTCTGGCTCTCATCAACCCGCATTCCACCAGCGTGGTGAGAAATGGCCCAAATCTCCCCATATGAATGGATGTGGGAATCTTTGAAGAAGACCTATGTCCAGCAGTGGACGTTTATCGGCTGATGATGTACAGTGGATAGTACTTTAAAAAAAAATAGATTGCTTACTTTTGTGACGTGATCGCATTAGTGTTTGAAAACTATAGCTTAAGATTTTGTAAGAATTGAGCTTATTTAGCTCTTCAAGCTCTACTCTGTGAGGATGTTTCATGACCCTGCGAAGTCCAAGGCCTTATAAATCTTTCAAGAGTAAAGCTGAACCAAAAGATGGTTAGAAAATAGTAATAATACGATGGTTAAGTTATAGTTAAGTAATACGCTATTATTAAATCGGTAATGTGCTTACACATGACTTCAGATTCACATGATTTTAAGTGTCAGTAATGCTGCAGATGATGAAGCTAGCTCATCCAGAACTTGCTCTCTTATTACTGATTGATATTGGAGAGGGAGTAGGGGGTTGAAAGACCTAACTACCATCGATGTATATTGACTGCGGACTAGATGCAGGTAGAACCGTATTAACAAGCAGACGGCCTTTTTTTATATTACTAGGTGACGAGACAAGTGGTACGTTCACCTGATGGTGAGTGATACGTCCATAACAATGAGGCGCTAGTTAGGATTTTATACAATGCACATTGTGTTCGGTCGATATGATAAAAATGGTGAGCCTGGTTACCCCAGTAATTTCGCTAGCTACAGCGCCCTTCAAACCGGATCACTGTAATGTTCGCACAGTACTGTTTGTCAGACGGTCTATAGCAACAGAGACACTACCACCAGTGATAAGATGATAAAACTTATTAGCTAAATATTCACTACACTTCTGTTTTTTTTTTTTTATACTATAAAGTGATGAGACGAGTAATCGTTCACCTGATGGTAACTAGCCCACAGCCACGTGGAGCTAGCAAGGATTATATGGGTAGCGAATATTGCTCCTCACCTTGAGACAAGATGATAAGTCACTTACTAACCAGCTACAACGCCCTTCAAATCGGAACAGTGTTGTTTGCAAACTACCCACTCAGGCTGGAAACACAACTACCACCAGTGTTACTAGTTCATTGGTTATAACATTTTACTGTCTTTTTTTTAATTTATTGTAGCGATGAGACGAAGACGTTCAACCGATGGACTGTACACACCGCACCACATTGCGCTCGTCCCCTGAGACATAAGATGTCTAGTCTAGTTACTCCAGTAATTACATCAGCTACAACGCCTTTCAATCCGGAACACAGTAATGTTCGCACACTGTCAGTCTCCGGCCACAGAGATCTACCACCGGTGACTTATATGAATTGGTTTTCGCAAAAACTATATTCAGAATCCACTTGTCCGGATCAACTCGAATATAATTAGCTTTTCCACGAATAGTGTACTTTAATCGTGGCTCTCGTTAGTCGAAAGCTGAACTTTTTTTTTTATTTAACCGACGTTGATGTATGAGCGCAATGGGGGACGGTCTGTTTTGTAACGCACGGGTTCCGCATTGCGACCATTAAACAATAGCGTGGACACATTACTGTACTCCGATTTGAAGGACGCTGAAGCTGGTGTAATTAATAAAGTAAAGAGACTCAACGTCGTATGTATCAGGCGACGAGCGGAACCTGATTAGCGCCACCTTGCTACGAGCAGGCGTATCACTTACCATCAGGTGAACTTTCCCCTCCTCTCGTCGCTTAATTGAAAAATAAAAAAAAGTTTATTGTTAGCCGATTTTTGATTATAAAGTTGCTACTTTTTGGTTCTATCACATATCATCATCAGCCGTCCACTACTGGACATAGGCCTCCCCCAAGATTCTTCACGTCGATCGATCCTGCGCTGCAGTTACACTCACACCTCACGGGACTCAAGCCAGCCTCACCTGCTCGTGGTGCTGCTAATCAACAAACGAGACTCTGGCTCCCACCAACCCGCATTGGGTCAGCGAGGTGGGAAATAGACCCAATCCCATCATATGAATTAGTGCCTGGCGGTACTGGCAGTCTTGCTAACTGTAGACCGATCGATGTGAAAATCTTTAAGTAGACCTGTCTCCAGCAGTGGACGTCTATCGCCTGATGATGATGATGATGATGATGATATTTACAATAAGTAATCAGTAAAAAATTTTCTTTCATACATTTGTATGAAGAAGACTTGTTTGCCATTTATTTCTCAAGTAATACCGTTTCCGGAGTATCAGGGCTTCCGTGTTCTGCTCTTCCTGGATATATTTATGAAAATCTTCTCATTATGATATTTATTACTTTATCACAGAAATGGTAATCAGTATCTTGGATACATCAGTTGGTATGGAACTGAAGGTGGGGTACTGATAGCATAACGTAAAGAAAAAGTTTTTATAGTTGAGATAATCTAAAAAAAAAATTCGGACGGAAAAGAAAGCTCCTCGACGTAGCTCTCAAAATCTGTAAGCTGGAGGTGGAGGAGGAAAGTCTTGGAGTGGAGCCGCGTTCAGCACGCAGGGTCGTAGGACGCCCTCTTTGAGATAGACTGACGACAGTATAAGAGCGGCAGGAAATGGGTGGATGCGAAAAGCTGAGGGCCGTATCTGGTGGAAGACATTGGGGATGGCCTACATCCAGCGGTTGTTTGGGAATGACTGATGATGGTGATGATGAAAAAAAAAATTAAAACGTTTTCTAATAAATATATAATTTAACTATACTACTGGTGGCAGGTATCTGTTACCAGAGACCATATAGGTACCTCCGCAGCGCCTATTGCAGCCGGAAAACAGAACTGTGCGAACATTGCACTGATCCGGTTTGAAGGGCGCTGTAGCTAGTGTAATTGATGGGATAACGGGAGTCAACATCTTATGTCTGAGATGATGAACGCAATGTGCTGCAATGTATTTCGTCCTGACTAGCGCCACGTTGCTATGTACAGGCGTATCACTTACTATCAGATGAATTTTCCGCTCGTCTCGTGAAAGCGCAAGAAGATTGAACTTTGTAAACTTCTTATACTCAGAAAAAACTAAAAAGAAGTTTCTTAAAGTATATCCAACTTAATTTTAAAAATTATTTATTAATTTTTTTTTTTCATTTAACGAATTGAAGTGACGAAGTTCACCTGATGGTAAGTGATACACTCGCCTATAATAACGCGGTGCTAATTAGGATGAAATACACTGCACTACATTGCGCTCGTCGCCTGAGACATGAGAAGTTGCGTCTTGTCACCCCAGTAATTACACTAGTTACAGCGCCCTTCAAACCGGAATACAGTAACGTTTGCATAGTACTGTTTGTCGGCTGCAGTAGGCACTGCGGTGGTACCGACGTGCACGGTCTCCGGCATCAGAGACAACTACCACCAGCAAATTATTTTGGACGACAAAGCTTCACTATCCATTGTCAATTAACATTACGTAAATTAAGCTCTTTGAGTAAAAAGGGCGGTGAGGGGTTCCGCCCAATATCTTACGGAGTCCACGTCAACCTCACCAGCACGCGGTGCACCCTGCTGAATAACAAACGAAGCTCTAACCACCCATCACCCCGCACCGGGCCAGCGTGGTCGGTTATGGCCCAATTGACCTATGAACTCTGCGGAGATCTTTGGGGGAAACTTATGCCCAGTAGTGGACGTCTAACGGTTGATGATATATGAAAAAAAAAAAATTATTTAATTTCTAGAACAGTTCATGTTTCATGTTGTTTTTTTGTAATGGCAACTTTGAAGTCGAAACGTCGCTGAAGACCATTTCCAATGTCTAATTTCGACGACAGATTTCAACAATTCGGTGCATGCCGTCTCATAGACACGGCGGGACCATAAAGCGCCTACTATTTATTCCGAAATAGACAGTGACGCGGGCGTTCGCAGGTCTATATACGCTTTTAACCGGAACCGAAGTTCACAAGTTTCGGTTGGCCGCTGGCCTGGTGCCAAATTAAAAAAACGCGAACGCATCCAGGCTCAGGCCGTGTGGCTGATGTGGTGCTCGCCCTCGCGGTGTCGTCTGCGATATCCTCTGTACACGACAGAACAGATCGTATGTTTGAGATAATAGCTTAGACGTTCTTCGGTTTCACATAATTACTAGCTCGGTCATCGATTGTTAATTAACTTGTGGTAGATAGTACTAACGTAAGCCCTACCTGTTTTATAAGGCGACTAAAAAGGGTTAAGATTTTCGCGGGCCTTGAGGGTGGGGGACCTTATTGCTCAACAAGCGAACCTGCGTGGGACAGCGTATGGCTCAGCGATGGTGCCTACGAGGGTCAGACTCCTCCTCAGGGACGTGTAGAAGGACACCGGCGCGTTCTATAAGAGATTCCGGGGCCTCTTGGAATGCACTGATGCAGATCACCGAGGGGCTTTTAATGAGCGAAATTTTGCACAACCCCAACTTCCCTCCAGAAGCAGGGTATCTTTCGAAGATTTTCCTTCTGAAACAAAAAAAATGTCTCTGTTGTAGGAGACCAGCTCGATAGGCACCATCAGTATTATGTTTTCTATGTGGTGAGGTCTATAATGGACGAATTTAACAATTATGTGCTTTCAACCCCTCGACAAGAATTTCAATTATGTTATCTTTTATATTTCTACATGTTCACCACATTGTCTTCATCGCGTTGAGACATAATATGTTAAGTCTCGTTACCCCAGTAATTTCACTAACTAAAACCCCCTTTAAATTGGATCACAGTACTGTTTGGTGCACGGTCTCCGTCAACAGAGACCTACTACTAGTAAACACAAATCTATCACCAGTTAGGTTTTAGATAGGTAAGTTATATTTGGCTGGTATCTCTTGTTGCCTTCCACGTATGCCTTACGGCGACACTTCCCGACCTTACCCCTTAATAATACATCACTTATGAGCACCCTGCCCTGATTACTCCACACCTACTCCTGAACAACCGTTTCTCTTTAGTCTTAGTCTATTGTCAATCTTAACTTTGAAATAAATTCTCTATCTCTTTACAGTCTAACCTTTCATTAAGTTATAAGAGTTATTTCAATCTACTTATTTTACATATAATAAATACATTGTAATAATGTTTATATAACTTAACCTTAACACAGTATTTCCGTTATTAAAAATACACGTACCCGAAACTCCAGAGCTCAATAGGTTGAGAATCGCTGTCTTAAGGGTAATTTTCGCAATGGGACCATTAAGCAGTGATATTGGCAACATTATTAATAAATTCAAATGAAATTGACTAATTTACAGCGTGGAGTGTAAGGGTTCCCGCACAACAACTCACGGGACCAAAACCAACCTCACCTGCTCGTGGTGCATCTTGATAATCAACAAACGAGACCCTGACTCCCACGGACCCGCATTGAGCCGGCGTGGTGGGAAATAGCACAAGTCCCTCCATATCCTGCTCGTTTGATGTGGGAATCTTTGGGGGAACCCTATGTCCAGCAGTGGACTTATATCGGCTGATGACGATGAATTCAAAGCGAATGTTACCAGTTGGAAAAATAGTATATTTCACAGTTAATGATATTATAGGTCGTACTTAAATGGTGGAACTTTATCACTTGGTATTTATGATATAATGATAAATTATCGGATTCCTTAAGAATCTCGCTGTATATATCTGTGCCACGAGAAGAGAAGAATCTATATGTATATATCGTGTCCTTCAGCGAAGGTTGTTTTGGGCAGCAGAATTATCAAATTGTTTTGACAACGGCGTATTAAACAAATGTAGAGGCGCGCTTGTAAAGAAACGGTCTCTAAAAATAAAAGTTACAAAACGCCCTTGGCCAAGGCGCCTAGAGGTTGGCGATCGGCGACCAATATTCTCTAGGGTTGCCAACTCCGAATAATAAATATTCGGACATTACGACGGGGAATATATAACCTACAAATGGACGTGGATGTAATGCTAGCTTTCGAACAAAACCATACTTAGGGATTCATCTAAAACCTTAATAAAGACAGAAAGAATAGACAAATCTAAGCCTACATTTTATTCAATGGCCGTTTCACCACCAACTCTCTGCTCTGGTGCTATTGAAGACCCAACATGCATTGTCAAGAAGATATTGAAGCGTCGCGTCATATATTATTTGAATACAAAGCCCTCGAAACAAAAAGGCTGGATCTTCTGGAAATATCAAATTAGAAGTCCACTGGCACCTTTCGTTTGAGTACTTCAGTGAAACCTTGATTTTAATTTTGCAGTGTTGTAATGTCAATGAAGCTGCAGATGGTGCAGCGTGCGTGCAACGAATACCCTCACTCTGATATGTTGATACAATGCAATGCTGTTATGGCCACAGATTAACAACATGATAAAGATACCTAGTGAGACAGACAAACTCCATAAAATGTGGACCTAGAATTGAAGCTGAGGTATGAGACAAGCGCCTATTAGGTAGATCTTTTTCATCATCAATGGGAAAAGCCACAGAAGGAGTTTTTCAATGCTTCAACCAACTTTCATGGAGCTTTTTTGCCTTTGCCTGGGTGTAATTAACATGAAGAGTTTATCAAGTTTTAGAGAAGAGTCTTTGGGTATGAACTCGTGGGATCTCTCCGGCCAGGGATATGTCTGACCAATTTCAAGTATAAATTTCAAATCTAATTCTATATACTAGTCAGCAGAGCGGGCGGGGAACAGCTAGTAATCATCATCAGCCGATAGATGTCCACTGCTCGAGATAGGCCTCCTCCAAAGACTTCCACACGATCGGTTATAGACTCATAGAGATTAGGGCCATTTCCCACTAAGCTGGCCCGGTGAGAGGCAGAGCCTCGTTTGTTGCATAGCAGGGTGCACTACGAATAAGCGAGGTTGGTTTGGATCCCTTGATTTGTTGCGCGGGAACCTTTAAAGCCCACAGCTAGTAATACTGAAAGCTAAATAAATTAAAGATTAATTATTTTTCTTGATTATGTGGTCACCGTTTGCCCGTGATACGACGCCGCCGCTGACATCAGCGCGCACTCGGCCAGCGGTTCTCTGAACAGCTGCCCAAATCACCGGCTCGGATCGTACCCGCGCCGAATGTATTGCATAAACGAATTCCAACTATAGTAAACATATTCAGAACGTTACGTACAAAAATATTACGCCAATCCTTTTTTTATTACAACATTTACACAATTTAACAAATTTTAAAAAGGTCGGGAAGAAAAATATCTCAAAGGATATTAACCAATGTAAAATCTTGTACATCTTAAATATTCAAACTATTAGCTTACTTCCATGATACAACTTATTGTATCGAGAAAGTAAGTAAGTAGAGAATGTAAAAGAAATTTGTATTAGAATTTATTCAAATATGTGTTTCTATGAGAATTCACAAACGAACAATACTATTATGATGTAGAAGATTTATGTAGAAAATCCGTGATTGTTCTGCAAATGTCTCCGAGGCGTAGCAGCTGACCAATGCAACACAGAATTCGCTATTTCGATTCCGGAGCCACACGTAGCTGTGTTTGGATAGCGGTAGAGCCTTACACTAAAATACACTGCAGCAGTACGTTTTATTATCTACAGGCTCACTGTCATTTGCTCACGATCAGGGACGGTTTTCACCGCGTAGTTTCCGGACAGAGCCGGAGACGAAAAACGTAGCCGAGCCCATCTTCGACGATCGAGTAGATTCTCTCGAAAGCAATAATCCAGACACACGATATGAAAATCCGGCGTCGGATGACTGCACTCCAAGTGGTACACTTTTTATTAAAAAAAAGGCCGTAGACCTGGCTCCACGAGCCCAGTATCAGATGAGCTGTAATCAAAATGATTATCTTGCGCTTAACATCATCAGAAAACAGAGGCAGAACCGTCATTTAAAATCATGTGAAATTGGGGTCATACATACTACACCTCATTATCACTAAAGAAAGAGTGGGTGGACATTAAAAGCTGACCACCACATTTAAGGGAAAGTATTGGCGAAGATCTTCCAATAGTGACGATGGTCAAAATAGAAATGTAATTTAATTCAAAGAAATGAATCCTCGGCCCAGCAAACTCATGGGAACGAAAATTAAATAAAAAAAAATAGTGACGATGATGATTGTATATGAGATTAGATCCAAATCGGTACAGCCGTTTGGCGATTACCAGGTATATCCAGTTATGACACCCAGACTCATAAGTACACTGCTTAAATGATTGGATGAGACGATAGAAAAGGAAAAGGTCAGGTAAGAAGTCTAAGAAAATCACGACAGAAGGGATTTTAGATAAATAGTCTTGATTCTCTCCTTTAAGAGAAGTCCCTGAGTCTCAGCAGTGGGAACAATAAGTGGCCTGTTCATCTCCTTGTGCCCTTCCAATTAATGAAGATTGGACACCAGTTCTGCGAATATCTTCCTGTTGCGCGCTAGATGGATCAGCTGTTTGTGATCAGTAGCCTATCGTAAGGAACTTTAAAACTACAATTACACAGTACATTAGATGAGTCCAGATCAAGAAATAATTGACGATGACATCACGATCTTCGGCGGTTCTGTATAAATAGGGGTGAAGCAATCTATCAAGTGCGTTTATAGGTTATGAATCAGCCTGCTAGCGTTAAGATGGACGAGAGCTCTTCAGTCTTGGCTGTGGGTCGAGTTCATCGAGCCAAGGTTTAAGTATATTAAAAAAAAATAGTAAAAGTCTAACGAACAAATCACAATTCAAACTCTTACTCATCACCTCTGTCCAATCTTGATCCAGAGACTTTTACCATCCGATGCAACAGATTAGTTGAAGTAGTTAAGTTTTTTTCAAATTAGGGTATTACAAAAAAAAAAAGAAATTAAATATGCTTTAAATAATTAAACCAGATTTATATAATATTGATTGAAATATATTAATTTATAATACATAATTTCACATAAATACATTAAAAAAAAACTAAAATTATGAAATAGTACATCTTCTGTATAAAATACTATAAATACCATTGTTAGTAATGATTTTTATAAAACTACCCAACAAAATAATGATGCAGGCATTGCTGCTTTACTGGTGGTAAGTCGCTCTTGACGGATACCGTTTAGGTAGGTATCACCGTAGCGCCTATTGCAGCAGCTAAAATGTAGTGTGCAAACATTACTGAGTCCGGTTTGAAGTGTGCTGTAGCTAGTGTAAACATCTTTATCTCAGGCGACGAGCGTAATGTGAATCTCATGTATATATCGTCCTTACTCCCGCCAAGTTGTTATGGACGGGCGTATCACTTATTATTAGGTGAACGTCCCGCTCGTGTCGTCGCTAAAATGAATAAAAAAATATATATTTTGTAGGATATTACTTCTGTTGTTGCTATTTCAGCTTGATATCTAAATTTAGTCGGGTAATAATTAGTAGTAAATATAATTTTTAGTTGGGTAATAATTAATACAAGTAATATAACTCACGGGACCCAAGTTAACCTCATCTTCTCGTGGTGCACCCTGATAATCAACAAACGAGGCTGTGATTTCCACCAGCAGTGAGCCAGTGTGGTGAGAAATTACCTATTTCACTCCCCCTTCTTTTACCGATATGAACTCCTGATGACCAGCTATACCAGGCTTTGCTGACTGTAAAGACGCGGGCAGCGCAGGACCGATCGATGTGGAGGATAAGGGGGAGGCGTATGTCCAGCAGTGGGCGTCTATTAGCTGATGATGATGGACAAACCCACACAGTATACAAGCGATACAGTAGTGTTAACGATATGTTAAATTTTATTGATATCGAAATAAATAAAAAAAGCTTTAAACTAGTATTCGATATTATAATCGATTCTAGTTTCTCTTTCGATTCAATGTTTTTGTCTATGGTGCGTGCGCAGGAGTCAATACACGGCCCGTGCTATTCATAGCAACCTGTTGCACTGCTACGAGCGATCGAATTAGATCGAAAAATCGTTCCAGCCGGATAATCGGATGATGTATCGTTAATTACGTAATTTTTTTTTTAACTTACGATAATATCTCGTTGCAGGAAACGTTCAAACGTGTTTCATTTAGGGCTTTGAAATTGTTTATTACTCTTTACCAACGCTGGTGGTAGGTCTCTGTTACTAGAGACCGTCTAGGTGGGTATCATCGCAGTGCCTATTCCAGACGTTAAACAGCAGAGTGCAAGCATTAATGTATTCCGGATTGAAGGGCGTTGTAGTATAATGAGACTCGACATCTTGTCTGTGATGTCTTAGGTGGCGAGCGCAATGTGGCGTAATATATACCATCTTAATCAGCATCGCGTTGTTCTGGACAGGCGTATCACTTACCATCAGGTGAACGTCCCGCTCGTCTCATCGCCTAATTTAATAAAGAAATTAAACAAGAAGACCTGTTGTCTTCTATCTTATACTTTATTACTTTTTTTTTTCTTCGTGAAATTTGTGCTGTTCGTTTTATTGAGGACCATACATGTATATCTCCGGATCCACAGTTCGCGGACCACGGCGTCTATGAAGAAAAAATAAATGAAAATACATATATAGATAAATAATTTTTTTTTTATTAAGGACCGTACAAAAAAGAAGAAATAGAAAAGGACTTGACTTAATAGAAAAAAACTTTCTGATGAGAGTTTTAGAGATTACAGTGTGAGATTTCTACCCACTAAACCCTCGGTGGTCTCTTTAAGTGCAGGGACTCCAGGACCTGCGGAACGTACTGGCGCCCTTCTCCACTGTCACTAAAACATCCCCCGGAAAACCAAAGCCCTGTTTGGCACCCACGTTTTATTACGGCAAATATAAAACCACCGTGTATTTGCTGTCCTCCTAAGGCTCGCTTGTTGAACTCTGAGGGTCCTCATCCTCAAGCAAGCAAACTCGGGAACCCTTTTAGTCGCCTTCTACGATAGGCAGGGAATACTTTAATCCTATTCTTACTCGCCCGAGATTACAGGGCTCGAATTGTGAACCTACTGATCCTCTGTCAAATTATGGTGATGTTATAGTAAGACGTTAAGTTCAATTATATATTAATTCATGGCAGTTCATCATGAAAAAAAAAATTACCAGATATATAATCCAACGAGGGCAGGGTTTATGACTGGTGATGAACATTACTACTTGTGTACAGATCTTGAAATTGTTAGTTAACATCCTCTCGCGGTCGTAAATAGAAGGCGCCAGAAATAAAGACGCGTACAATGATGTGTCATGTACTCCGTCATCAGCGATATGATCTTCTGCAGCTGATTATAATTGGTGAAGTTTCTGGAAAACGAAAGGTGGAGAGAAGGAACAAGTCACGGTTGAGGAATATCAGGGACTGGACTGGCATATCTGAGGCGTAAGAATTGTTCCGCCGAACCGGAGACAGAAAGGACTGTACCACGCTGATCGCCAACCTTCACCAGCTGGAGAGGCACTTTAAGAAGCAGAAGAATACTATGAGATGGACTGACCAGATAAAGGCGGCAGTAAAGGTAGTAAGTACGGTGGCAGTAAGTGGTAATGTGACGAGACGTACGTGATGGTAATCTGTCCACAACAATATGGACAATTTAAGGTGGTATTCATAGCATCATATTGCGCTCGTCGCCTTGAAACTTAAGATGTAAAGTCTCGTTACCGTTGTAATTTCACTAGCTACAACACCCTTCAAACCGGAACACGGTAATGTTTGAACAGCGCCCAGACGGTCACCGGCAACAGAGACCTACCACCAGACTTGTTTTATCAGCTATTGCATTGAAGTTCTAATTCGACAGTCAGAACAGTATAACCGTTATCCGGTTTTGGTGTACGTGAGAGCCATATTATTCAGCATGAGCACACATCCACAATTTACTACCAATGTCACTTGAAATCCAGTGAAACTGATGACAAATGTATTGTAAGGAAATTAAAGAAGAAATATATATATATATATATCTCTTTAGAGGAGGCCCATGTCCAGCAGTCGATGTCTCGGCTGATGATAATTATGATATATTAAAAATATATTCATAGTATGTCCAGCAGTGGGCGTGCACAAGCTGATGATGATGATGATGATGATGATATATTATCGCTGTGAACAAACCAGAGTACTTCATAGTGCGACTTAGACTAAAATAATTATGTATTATCTCGTATATAATCTGTTCTTGAGCTGTAATGGAATAGATCAGCCATTTTGGATATGTTATATAAGGTCTGGTGGTAAGCCATACGCCTGTCTATAGCAATGTGGTTTGACAGTGAGATGTCTAGATAGAACCTAACAAACTTCACCGCATTGTTTACACCTTACATAAGTAGTTAAGTCGCGTTACCACAGTAATTGCACTAGCTGCAGCGCCCTTCAAACCGGAAAACATTAGCGTTTGCATACTACTGTTTGGCGGCGAGGCTATCCGGTGGTACCAATACCGATATTGAATATGGACCCGAAATACCAAACCGTACTTGGCCCACTTATGAGAGAAGGGACCGAGTCCCAACAGTGGGAACATTAATAAGGCTATTAATTCTCCATTTGAGACTTTCTTTTATTTAAGGAAGCGACGAGACGAGCAAGACGTCCACCTGATGGTAAGTTACAACGTGACGTTAGTTAGTACGACATACCACCACTTTGTGCTCATCGCCGCGAAATATGTGTCGAGTCTCGTTTCCTCAGTAATTATACTAGCTACAGCGCCCTTAAAACCGGATTATAGTATAGCACACTTCAATCCGGTGGCGGGAATGGGTGCTGTGGTGGTACATACATAAACCGATTCTGACATCTGAAATACCGCCCTAGCAACTGTCGATTATTATTCGCCAGTGTGTACAAGCCTTTACCATCAGCTCGGCACCCGTCCTTTTTTCCGCGTGAGCTTCTTAATGAAGAAGGTTACGCAACACAGCTAACGGATTATCACCAGGGTCACCATATCTAACCGAATTAAGTAGACTTTTTTTTTCTCACCAACGGAACCAGCAAAATGTCCACTCGTATATAATGATGGAGCGCTAGTTAGGATGATATACACAGCACCACACTGTCCTGGGGACTTAAGATGTTTACTGATGGTGTACACGTGCCTGGTGGTACAGACGGTCTAGGTACCACCTCAGCTCCTACTGCAGCTTTAAATTACTGAGGTAACGAGACTGGGGCGACGAGCATAATACGGTGCTGCTTATACCATCCTAACTAGCGCCACGTCGTTATGAGCATGAGTATCACTTACTATCAGGTGAACATCCAGCTCGTGCCGTTGCCTCATTGTATAAACAAAAAGATGTCAAGTCTTTTTATCCCGGTAATGTCATTAGCTTCAGCTGCCTTGAAACCAGAAGACAATGATGTTTGCACGATGCTATTTAAGGGCTTCGGTGATACCTAGACGGTAACAGAGACCTACCACCAGTAATAGTTTGATAATACCTATCTAGAATGTCTTCGGCATCAGAGAGATTAGGGGCGGTAAGGGTTCACGCACAACTCACGACATCCAAGCCAACCTCACCTGCTCTTGGTGCTGCTAATCGACAAACGAGGCTCTAGCTCCTACCAACCCGCAGCAGCGTGTTGGGTAATACCCCAGATTCTGCCGAATGGATTCCTACTCGATCGTGTGGAAATGGAAGGCCTAATGTACAGCAGTGGACGTCGGTCGGCTGATGACGATGATGATGATCAGAGGACTATCACCACACCCATTTGAATACAATATTACTAAAATTAATTCGACTGCTTCCGTAGCACAGTAGCTGAACACTAGCTTTTCAACGTAGACCTTCCTTCTTTGATCCATCCAGCATTACACTGTTCTGGTTGTCAACATAGAGCTGGTGTATTCTGGCTGGTTGCAATAAATATGTATATAGAGGAAAGAATATTCTAATGCTAAGTCTCCGTTGCAGGAGACCGTCTAGGTATCACTGCAGCGCCTATTGCAGCAGACAGACAGTACTGCGCAAGCATTACAGTGACCCGGTTTGAAGGGCGCTGTAGCTAGTGAAGTTAGTGGGCTAACTAGACAGTGTATATCATCCTATATAGCGCCACGTTGCGGCAAGACTATCACTATCTTAAAAAATAGAAGAATATCCGGAGCGAGTGCTTTCGCTTGGCCACCCCTGGCATTTGGCACGCTTGGATCGTGGCCAGGGAAACGTGCATGTCCCGAAATGTAATTTTTCGCTAGACACATGGCCGTCTGGCCGGCGGCCATTTTGCCGTCGCTCCGAGAGGTCGATGACTAGGGAGGGGAGGAAGGGAGTGCTTAATTTAAATAGCTGTCAAATCGTCTTAGACACTCCGACTTAAGTATAACTTAACGAAACATTACATAACAACGAGATATGTATTAAGAGATATTACAACGGTTTGTTAGTTTTTTATTTAATTAGTAAAATGCACTTTTTTTCTGCCATGAAATGTGGCGCTGATTAAGATGGTATACACAGCACGACATTGCGCTCGTCGTCTTAAGACATAAGATGTAAAGACTCGTTACCGCAGTAATAACACTAGCTACAGCACCCTTCAAACCGGAACACTGTGATCTTTGCACAGTGCTTTTTCTCAGTCGCAGTAGAAGCTGCGGTTTTACCTACCTACATAGGCGGTCTACGGTAAGAGTCCTACCATCAGAAACTTGAAGACCTTTAACTAACTAAACTAAAAGAGGTGTTAGGGGTCCCGCGGAACAACTCACGGAACCCGACTAATCAACAGACAAGGCGCTGCCTCCCACCAACCCGCATTGGGCCAGTGTGGTGGGAAATAGCCTAATTCCCTCATATGGATGCAGGTAGCGCAGGACTGATCGACGTGGAGATCTTTGGAGAAGGCTTGTGTCCAGCACTGGACGTCTACCGTCTGATGATGAATAAAAAACTAAAGAACTTCATGAAAGATTTCACCCTAAGCATTTCGCTCTTCATCATCAGCTGATAGACATCCACTGCTGGACATAAACCTCCAACAAAGATCTCCACATCGATCGATCTCCTGTTGCTCGCATCCAGTGGGTTCCCGCGATTCTCACCAGACCGTCGGTCCACCTTGTGGGAGGCCTCCCAACACTACGTCTTTCTGTACGCGGACGCCACTCGAGGACCTTACTGCTCCTTCAGCCATCAGTCCTTTGAGCAATGTGCTCCACCCACTGCCACTTAAGTCTAGCAATCTTTAGGGTTATGTCGGTGACCTTAGTTCAGCGGATGTCCACATCTCTGATTGGACCGCGCAGAGACACTCCGACCGTAGCCCTCTCCATTGACCTTTGGGTGACTTTCAGCCTCTCTATAAGGCCTATAGTAAGGAGCCACGTCTCGGTTCTTACTCGGCGTATAGTAAATACTGAGTATAATAAATAGAGTTACTTAGTTATATACTTAACTACTTACATAATTCATCGTACATTGTTGTTAAAGGGCTTCTTTCTTAAGTGGATAAATTAAGTTAATTATCGTCAGATAGTCAACACTGGTGATCAGCGGCGGATTCTTACTATACATTTTTTTTATACTGGCGGATAATATTTATACTGTACTTCTTGGGATCGGACAGTATGTTGCATTTGTATGACATCAGCTGGTAGTAAGTCTCTGCTGCCGAAAACCATCTAGCTACTTGCCGGGCGTGCACATTATTGTGTTCCGGTTTGAAGGACGCTATAGTTAATGACATTACTGAGGTAACGAGACTTCATACCTTATGTCTCAAGCTGACGTGCGCAGCGTGGTGATATCACTTACCATCAGGCTTGTCTTGTTAGTTCATTAAAAAAAAAATCGAAAGCTGCTGATAGCTTTTTGACAACTTTTGCAAGTTCATTAGAGTTACGCGTATCCGGAATCGCTGAGTTAAGTAAAGGACCGTTATCACTAGATCTCCGAAATTATAAGATGTAAACACTCAAAATTTGGTGGTGTTACTACTTGTCATTTAGAGATCAGCTAAGAATGGATTTTACAAAATTCTTTCCCCAAGAGGAGTCGCGGTGGTGATCCTGCCAGGAAAGCGAAAAAGCGAAACAAGTACCCTCGTTGTGATTGACGGAATCCGTTCGCATTCCTATACACAATAAAAATCATAGAGTATAAAAAATATTACAAAACTACCCCAAACAGTAAATTAACCCGATAACCTGATAACGTTTTATAAGCGATAAACCGAAATAGATTCGTAGCTAATAAAACGTGGACGTCTGCTCTTCGTCAGGCAGCCATAGCCAATCTCGATGCAGCTCACAGGAACCTTTGTGTTTTAAGAGCTATAAACAGAAGCTGTATCATCACACATCCTCGATTTAATTATATGTTCATCAGATCTAAAATAATGGCGATAACGTGTGCTAGGGTAGCAAAAATTAGTCTCGTCAGATGTATCAGTTTGCTGGAGAAGGTAACGCCTCCTCTTAACGATGTTTCCTGGATATCTTCATGGTATCCTGTAAGTCATTTTAAATACTTTCCTTCTCGGCGCTGGTTGTGGATCTCATGCTGGTTTGCATGGAAAGGTAGTTGTAGTTTCCATTGGAAATCCGTTAAGAATCTGGTCGGGGTATTAATTAGTAACAGTTTGCCCCAAGGTCAAAGAGATCAAAAGATTAAAATTATAAGATATATTAAAAGTGAGCCACACCCTTTCACATATGTGGAGGAGTCGGGGTGAGGTAACATTTTTACCCTCTGACAGTTTAATAACAGCCTTGAGTATATCAGTCCCTTTGAAGATTTAAATGTTGCCAACTATATATTGATAATAACATAATCATTTCAACATGTCAATAACTGTTCAAAAAGTGTCTCAAAACGATTTCCGGTTACCGGTAATGTGATACATTTACCGATTCCTTATTATCTTCATCGGGTAGTTGATGCGTCTGCCAGACTGCCAGACAGCCGTCTAATGCTTGTAAAAAAAACTGTTTCCAGGCGAAATATAAGTTGTTCTCATTCTGTTTTTTTTTTATTCGAGGAAACGAGTGCTTTATCTGATGGTAGCTGATACGCCTGTCTATAACGTGGTGCTATTAGACTGATATGAACTGCATTAGGTTTCTTTATCCCAGTAATATCATTAACTACAACGCCTTTTAAATAGGAACAGGGTAATATTTGCATAATACCATTTGGCGGCATTGCGGTGGTACTTAGACGGTCTCCGGCAACAGAGACCTACCACCAAGAGAAGTGCAATGAAGTTTTAATGGGTGGTGTGTTGTTACAGCGATGCCGCTCAGCGCGTGACACACCGGGTTGACACGTATCAATCCGCGCGATGTCGCAGCCGCCGCCGGGGCGCGGGCGCGCGCGCGCCCCTTCCCCGTCCCCCCTGCACTACCGACCTCCTTCGCCGTGGGCCCCCAGCCCGCCTCCGCTGATCTCTGGCCCGCGCCATTCTACCGCTCTCGTTTCCCCGCCACCCGTCCAACCGTCCCCTAAACCTTTCAGACCGCTGCAATCGCCCCACTTCCGCGCGCACTCCCCATCACCGAGTTCTCACTTCTCCATCTCACCTTACCCAATGTCCCCCACTTTGGGACATAGCCCGGAGTACTATTATTCGTCGCCGTATGAACCGATTCGGGAATATGATTACGCGGTTTCATCCCACGAGCCACCTCCGCCCCCACGCCCTATGATTTACGAGGAGGAAGAGGATCGGGGACCCTCCACAGCGGAGATCATCGCCAACCAGTCGCAGGAGGGCTACGTGGACGAGAAGCTAGCAGAGTACCAAGCCACGATTCAACTTCTCCAAGGTAAGTTTATATATAAACTTAAATATTTTAATTTGTCACTGTTATATTAAAGTCTGTGTAAGGGTGAGTTTACCTGATTGTTTCATTAGCTTCAGCATCCATCACATAAATTACAGTTTCAGGTCCTCACTTTTATCGCCGAACAGTGTGCAAATGTTACCATGTTTCATTTCGAGGGCGCTGTGGCTAGTAATATTACTGGGATAACTAATGAGAGACATCTTGTTCAAGACACAAGTTCAACGAACAAAAACAAGGAGACCTTTTCCGCTGAAATCATGCGCGCGCACAGTTTCCGGCTGTGTCCAGGACGTCGATAATGCGATGTGTTTTTCTTTCCCTACCCGACAGAATTAGCACAAGGCCGGAGCTGCGTTTCTTTCAAAGCCGAGATCAATTCACGTCAATATATTGTGAGAGGAGAACTGTGCAAAATATTTTCGCAGTTGTTATGATGTTATTGGCTTGTGCAAGACAGTTAATCTTCATCATTTTTAACCTACCCTGGAAAGTAGAGTTGTATGATTCACGGGTATATTGTCTTACGTCAATTTTTTTACTGATTAGCGATTCCAAAGAAGTCTTTGTCGCGGTTAAGATCAAAGTCGGAATAGGATATCTATGTTTAGATATGAGATGTTTCCTCTTTTAGAAAACTCTCAGATATAAGAACAAGTGAAGATGTTAAATTAAATTACCCGATTAGAACTTAGTGTGATAATGATAGATTTGGTGCTGAGCCAAAAGCTCTTATTACTCAGGCGTCACCGCTGCAGCGGATAGATCAAGTATCGTCTGCTCAGTAGTAAGATAGGCCGTGGTAAATCGGACTTTTTCATCTAAATGATTTAATACTAGTTCTCGTTTACACATATCAAATATCAAGTCGTGGATGGTGAAGTGTGTTAACCAGGAATACTGGCTCTCAGTTGTGGCGGCAGATTTAAAATTTGAAGTTGTTAGCTATAAGCGAACCCGAAAATATCATACTTCCTACTGAACCACGCGATGTATAACCTAAAATCGAACCAGAATCCTTCGTATTTGAAGTCGACCATATATCCACATGACACAATAACGTAATCAAAAAATAAATGTATTTGTAAGATATTTATTACAAGATAGTAGTATCTGAACTTAATAGGCTATGCACAGAAGATGTGAACCACATGGACATCTCATGTGTAATTATTTTTCTCTTTATCAAAAAAAAAAAAAATCTTTAGTATCTATTCTCACAACAGCAGCCTTACCAAGCACTACGTATCTTAAAAACTTTAGATTGGTAACTGATGATAAACTCTTTATAGGTAAACTCACCTTCATAAAAGAAGCATTAATATCAAGAATTTTATCATTAAAGAAGATTCTAGATGTTGAATAGCGCTTGGATACAATGCAAACAGCTATGGAATAAAATAGTTCAACCTATTTCATGTCGGAAGTTTTGAATTTCATGTAACTATAAATGTTATTCTGACCCAGTTCAAATACCACGTCCATTGTTCAGTTCTATTTACAACATTGTCTGGTATAGTAACTATGTTATACAATATAGCGATTAACGTTATTTTGTTACTGTATATTTATGTATATTGTAGGGAAACGATATAAAAATATCCCTTATTATTAAACACTACTAGTTCACAAGAATTGTATTGTCCGCCACGCCACTCAATTAGGAACTGGCAAGTATTGGATTCTTCGCGAAAATTTGTCGAATAGCCTCATCATCATCAGCTTCATTAAACCAAAGTTTTCTAGTTACGTTCAGAAATTCATACTGATCTTCACCTACACCCTTTATCTGATGATATTTAAGCTTGCTCTATTTCTTTATATCGTTCAATAATTTTTACCACTGTCTATTAGATTTTATTAATTTTTCTGATATCTGCGGAAATTTTGTGCTTTATTATGAACTTTGGTAGCTAAAAAAGAGATTCTGTTATTTACTAGCTTGCGGTTTCCGTATCCGCAGCCGATTCTATGGAATCCAACGAAGCTTAAAAAAATCGGAAACTGCACCGAAAATCTGTAAATATATTCGATAGCAGCAAATGTATCTGAAAAATTAACGATATCTCCGCTCTTTATAGTTATTGAGGCAATCAAGTTAGAAATTAGCGATTTATATACTTTTAGCGAATTTTAACGAGAATATGAGAGGAAAGATAATCTTTCCTTGTATTAAATCACTTTGGCATGTAGTACTGTAGTTTTTCCTATCCCCTAACGGTAGTGGTCACGTGTCATTGCATCCCTTCGTTCAGATATCTGAAAGTATTGTATTGGATCCGATCTGCCAACAACCGTATAACTGAGGGCAAGAGTGGAGTAGCCTCATCATCCGCCCTCACTTTATAATAAATCGTATTTACATCGCAAAACGTGTGTTATGAATCATATCGCAGCTGGACAACTCTGCAAAGTGGCGACCTTGCCACATTACCTGTCGACCGACCTACTGCGAAACGCTGTCCGCCCGCAACACGACGAATGACAAACGTATTATTACTTCTTGGCCAAAGATGATGCAAAAGAATCCATCTTCTTATTCCACAATTTACCTATTCATTCACACACTCTATTTTAACTTGAAAACAAGTTATTTAGTATAGAAAGTACTTTTTATTTATCTAAATGGATTATCACTTGAATTTTTTGCGTTAGAGTATTACGACAGCCATTTTAACAACAATAACAACAGACTTTCCTGTAACTTTTACTAACATTGCATTTGTCTTCTTTAATGATCAAGCGTGGCAAGATCACAATAAAAGACTTGTATTTAACGGTGGACATGAAAACGTTGATGATGACGAAAAGGATGAAGTGTGGTGGGTGATAAAAGGTTTAAGTCTGCAAAGAGGTTGTAGATGGTGAAGCGTCGTTTATGGTTTTCTAGCGACAGATTGACGACATTGCTACCATTTATAATAAGGGGAAAAAATTTAAACAAAAGACTCGCCTTTTTAAGAAAATACATTAATCATTTCGGAGATCACGATTCATAAACAATTTACGTATCAAATTTTGATTTAAGCCCTTCTGTATATATACAAGTCGTAGACAATACCCGACCTGTCCAGCAGTGGACTGCCGCGAGCTGTTGATGATGATGATGATAGACAATAAACTGAGTAAAAACAACGGATATATATTTCGTTTCTAAAGTATAATAATTCACACAAAGATCTAGGTCGCGCGTCATTTCAGCTGGAATATAATGGTCGTCACATTATGTCATAAAAACCAGTTGAGATTTTGATACGGTTAAATAAATATTTATATTTATATATAAAGTATTATATATTAAATATTAGTTCATGCGGTTATATATCGAAAGTTCTTGTTTCTTAATGTATACGTGTGTTACAGTTTTTGTCTATGATAAACGAATTATCTATCTATCTATTATTTACACTGATCATTGATCGTTAATATATAGAGACGGTTTACGAATAGTTTTATATTAGTACCAAGAATAAAAGCAGAAAACATATCTTTTTATTCGACGAAGCGACGGGAAGAGCAAGACATCCACCTGATGTTAAGCGATACGCCTGCCCATAAGAACGTGTGCGCTCGTGATGATTTACACATCACCACATTGTGCTCGTCGTCATGAGAAATCATATGTTAAGTCTCGTTGCCGCAGTATTTCCGCTAGCTGCAGCGTCGTTCAAACCGAAACAAATTAATGTTTGTACGCTGCTGTTAGGCGGCAGAAATAAGAGCAGCGGCAGTACCACGGTCTCCACCTGTGCAGTCCTACCTTGTAAGTTTTTCTTTAGGTTGGGTATAGTAAGAAATAAGAGGTTAAGAAAGTAAATACTTTATAAATTAAAAAGCGTTTACAGCGGTAGAAGAACCATAAAAGAAAATATTATAGAAATATTAAAACTATATAATTTTATCAAAAACGTTATTATCGACTAAATAACTTTGATTATTGAAATATTTTTTTTATACAATTAAGCGTAAAGACGAGCGGGATGTTCACCTGATGGTAAGTGATACGCCTGTCGAAAACAACATGGCGTTAGCTAGAATGTTATACACTGTACGAAATTGCGCTGGTCGATTGAGTGCGCTCTTCGTCGAAGATGTTGAGTGTTGTTACCCCAGTAATTACACTAGCTAAATAAAGTGAAATAAGGTAAGGTAACTAATTTTTATCCCAAAACTATACTATTCATACGGACTGTGCATAATACAATAGCATCATCTCTTCAACAATATGGAAAATCAGTTTCTGATCATGTTTATGGACTGAGTTCAGTCGAGTCATTCCTATAATGAATAGTTACAATATTGAATCTCTATTACGTAACTGTGGAAGAATTAGCTACAGGTGCTGCTGTGCATGAGTATGAAGAGTTCGAAGAAATCGTAAATTTTATGTCTCAGACTGACTTCTGATAGGTGGATGAACGTTCCAATCAGGGCAGGTATCGTCTAATATTACGTCAACTCAACGCTTCCTATATATGAAGATATTTAAAATGTCACAGCTTCATAATACTTCCGCAGAACAATTAAAAACTTTACAAAACATTTTCATTGGGTGAATACATTTCACCCAATTCCGGATTATGATATCGATGCAGAACGAGAATAGAAATGAACGTTTCGCAACAGGAAACGCAGCGCTCTAGCGCCTGAATCTGGCACAAGGTGGATGATCTCAGTGGTTCAGTGTTACGGCTCATATATCTACGTACGTGCATAGGTAAACACTTCGGAGCATTGTTTATTTTTGGCTTGCACCTTGAAGTCGGTGTCATGTCTAAACGTTGCGAACGAAGTGTCTATTGATGAGTTTACGGAGATTTTCAATTTAAATTCAACGCCCGTCTAGAAATATTCCAACATTGACATAGACTTAACAGCAATCAAGAATAAAGGTATAGGAGGATCAGAAATATTTGAAAAAAGTTAGATTAGTTCGAATCTTTATCTAAATAATTCTCATAAGCTAATAAAACAACTCACCAAACTACAAATTGAAGTTGCTGATCCAGACTGAGATTGGGTCAGACCAGAATATATTTTAAGTCAAGGTTGATTTATCAATGTAAATTAACCAGACAACGTAGTCCTACTACAACTCCGAACTGGAAAGGATATCAGTGGGAAAGATGCTAAAACTAATAATCTATATGAAATTGGATAGCCATAAAAGAGTCCAAGTGTTTCGTTACAAAAGACGACTCTAAATAGTTTATGTAGGTCGCCGAGATTACGTCGGCCATCAGAACACATCAATATAAGTAAGGGTTTTAGATTCAAGGATGTAGATATACTAAGTAATCCCCGCTATCAAAACTTTTTTCTTCACACAACTAAGAGTTAATTCATTGCCTTGGATTTACATAAAATATGTAAAATGCTATTTTTATTGAAAAACCTTCATGAGAATTTATAAGACATAATGTTAATCTAAAGACAGCTTATTCAGTTTTCTCTCTTAAAAATTCCTGTTGGACTTAAAACCTATGAAAACAAAATCTAGAAATAAATTCGTTTGTAAGTAAATATTTTTGTAGTACAATGCCATCTCTGTTTATAATTAGCTTTACGGATTAGCATGAACTGTAATTATCGGGAATCAATGGTTCAGTTAGGTCATTGATCGTTTAGACATTCTGCCGTCATAAGGCTACAGTGGAATCCATTAAGGTTACCACTTTTTCGGATATTGGCAACACATTAAATAAAAGCAACGCCGGCGCTCCTAATATTACTTGTAACTACCTTGGCTTGTATCCATCTCAACATGTCCTAGCGTCTGTTCTGTGTGGAAAGGTTATGGTATAAATTCTTCTTAAAAGAACTGTCTATTAGATACAAAGCGCTAAATGTGAACAGGTGATTAACCTGGTATGTTTTTTTAAATGATGTGAAGATTCATCCGAATGATCCATCCGTCTATAATATTGTGATTGTAAAGATCTTTACATAGTAACATTGAGATTAGCGGTAACTTTTTTCAAACCATAAAATAGGAAAGTTTACTTATTACTGCTTGTAACGAGAAACTGGCAATATTACTGTATAGTAAGAAGTAGGAGTGACAAATATTATAGAATTTGGATAGTAGGACTTTTCCAAACCCGCGTATAGCTTCCTTTGATTATAAATGTATTGCCATAACATTGTTGAGTTCCAGCGTTCAATAAATAAGAGCTAGAGTATTTTAAGCGAGAACGCTCCACCATCAGCCTAATTGTCACTTCGGATGAAATAGAGACTTGGTTTTAGTGCCGTGCCCGACTTCAATTTACCTACCAACAGAATCGTTTTGCTGTACTTCGAAGAATTTAGAAGTTCTTAATGTGTTGTAAGGCCAATTCCTATAGGATATGGTGAAGGTAATCTTAAAAGACCATAATCAAGACTCCTCTCCTAATTAATCTTCAGTATTTTTTGTACTAGGTTCTACGTTATGTCATTTGACATCTGCCTGCTCACATTTGTTTTTTATCGTTGGAGATCGAGTTGATGCGTCGGGGACGTAAATATCACCGTCTGTGTCTGCAATAACACTCGATCTTGTCCCCAATATATCGGATACAGCTGATCCGGCCGCTCTCTGACGTGGCACGCCTCCGTGTCCTACGCGCGTCATAGGAGCCGCTATAAATGTGCCCAAATTGTCTCTGGCCAACTCAACAACAAATGCGATCGAATAGTTCTAGTTGATTCTAGATTTTGATGCAATTGCTATTTATTTTTTAACAGAGAAAGAGGCGCTGACTAGTTGAACAATTTATTTTAACGTCATCATCAGCTTTTGTTTATTTGCTGCTGGCAATAGACCTTATAAAATATTTTCTACCACATGCGTCTCGCACCTTATCGAATTTATTAGTTACTCTTAAATAGACTCCATAAATTGTCTGATTTTGTTAATTTTTGAAAACAACATCAAAATTGTTGTCAATTTATTTTCACAAAAATGAAGTTAGTTCGTAAATCAAGTTGTGAAAAAACTCGAACTGTTTAAAAACTTTACGAATTGCAGCAACGAGATTAATAGCAAATAAATCAACGCCGATTAGATTTATATTAGAGACGCCTTCTAGCATACAGTTTTCAGGTCTGTATATCAGACGATTATGGATGGGTGGGCGTTTACAAGCGACTGTCGTCGTTTCTCTTCTGACTTAACTGCTTCCATCGAGCTGCGCGCGCTACTGGGACGTTAGGACATAAACTATGCTTCTTAGTGTTATACACTTTGTGTAAAATCAATTTGAATAGAATAATAAAGTCTATGATTGATTCAGCTAAGAAGAAGAATTTGATCAGTTTTTTTGAATATATATTGCGTTATGGACCGACTTAAGTGCATCAAGTGGTATATATATATATATATATATATACTCGTATATATATGTTTACTCAAAACGCCTCAAAGCAGAGTTGTGATGGTACCAAAGTTTTGGGGGTCGATGGTAAGTGATACGCCCGCCCATAACAAAGTTGCGTTAGCTAAGATGATATATATTGCACATAATTGCATTATATTAGCTACAGCGCTCTTCAAACTGGAACACAGTAAATGTTTGCACAGTACTGTCTGTCGGCTGCAATAGGCGCTGCGGTGGTACCTACCTAGACGGTCTGTAGCAACAGAGACACTACCACCAGTGATAGCTATCGGTCCTTCAAACCGGATCACTGTAATGTTCGCACAGTACTGTCTGTCGGCTGCAATAGGCGCTGCGGTGGTACCTACCTAGACGGTCTGTAGCAACAGAGACACTACCACCAGTGATAGCTATCGGTCCTTCAAACCGGATTACTGTAATGTTCGCACAGTACTGTCTGTCGGCTGCAATAGGCGCTGCGGTGGTACCTACCTAGACGGTCTGTAGCAACAGAGACACTACCACCAGTGATAGCTATCGGTCCTTCAAACCGGATCACTGTAATGTTCGCACAGTACTGTCTGTCGGCTGCAATAGGCGCTGCGGTGGTACCTACCTAGACGGTCTGTAGCAACAGAGACACTACCACCAGTGATAGCTATCGGTCCTTCAAACCGGATCACTGCAATGTTCGCACAGTACTGTCTGTCGGCTGCAATAGGCGCTGCGGTGGTACCTACCTAGACGGTCTGTAGCAACAGAGACACTACCACCAGTGATAGTTATCGGTCCTTCAAACCGGATCACTGTAATGTTCGCACAGTACTGTCTGTCGGCTGCAATAGGCGCTGCGGTGGTACCTACCTAGACGGTCTGTAGCAACAGAGACACTACCACCAGTGATAGCTATCGGTCCTTCAAACCGGATCACTGTAATGTTCGCACAGTACTGTGTGTCGGCTGCAATAGGCGCTGCGGCGGTACCTACCTAGACGGTCTGTAGCAACAGAGACACTACCACCAGTGATAGCTATCGGTCCTTCAAACCGGATCACTGTAATGTTCGCACAGTACTGTCTGTCGGCTGCAATAAGCGCTGCGGTGGTACCTACCTAGACGGTCTGTAGCAACAGGGACACTACCACCAGTGATAGCTATCGGTCCTTCAAACCGGATCACTGTAATGTTCGCACAGTACTGTGTGTCGGCTGCAATAGGCGCTGCGGCGGTACCTACCTAGACGGTCTGTAGCAACAGGGACACTACCACCAGTGATAGCTATCGGTCCTTCAAACCGGATCATTGTAATGTTCGCACAGTACTGTCTGTCGGCTGCAATAGGCGCTGCGGCGGTACCTACCTAGACGGTCTGTAGCAACAGAGACACTACCACCAGTGATAGCTATCGGTCCTTCAAACCGGATCACTGTAATGTTTGCACAGTACTGTCTGTCGGCTGCAATAGGCGCTGCGGTGGTACCTACCTAGACGGTCTGTAGCAACAGAGACACTACCACCAGTGATAGCTATCGGTCCTTCAAACCGGATCACTGTAATGTTCGCACAGTACTGTCTGTCGGCTGCAATAGGCGCTGCGGCGGTACCTACCTAGACGGTCTGTACCAACAGAGACACTACCACCAGTGATAGCTATCGGTCCTTCAAACCGGATCACTGTAATGTTCGCACAGTACTGTCTGTCGGCTGCAATAGGCGCTGCGGCGGTACTTACCTAGACGGTCTGTAGCAACAGAGACACTACCACCAGTGATAGCTATCGGTCCTTCAAACCGGATCACTGTAATGTTCGCACAGTACTGTCTGTCGGCTGCAATAGGCGCTGCGGCGGTACTTACCTAGACGGTCTGTAGCAACAGAGACACTACCACCAGTGATAGCTATCGGTCCTTCAAACCGGATCACTGTAATGTTCGCACAGTACTGTCTGTCGGCTGCAATAGGCGCTGCGGTGGTACCTACCTAGACGGTCTGTAGCAACAGAGACACTACCACCAGTGATAGCTATCGGTCCTTCAAACCGGATCACTGTAATGTTCGCACAGTACTGTCTGTCGGCTGCAATAGGCGCTGCGGTGGTACTTACCTAGACGGTCTGTAGCAACAGAGACACTACCACCAGTGATAGCTATCGGTCCTTCAAACCGGATCACTGTAATGTTCGCACAGTACTGTCTGTCGGCTGCAATAGGCGCTGCGGTGGTACTTACCTAGACGGTCTGTAGCAACAGAGACACTACCACCAGTGATAGCTATCGGTCCTTCAAACCGGATCACTGCAATGTTCGCACAGTACTGTCTGTCGGCTGCAATAGGCGCTGCGGTGGTACCTACCTAGACGGTCTGTAGCAACAGAGACACTACCACCAGTGATAGCTATCGGTCCTTCAAACCGGATCACTGTAATGTTCGCACAGTACTGTCTGTCGGCTGCAATAGGCGCTGCGGTGGTACCTACCTAGACGGTCTGTAGCAACAGAGACACTACCACCAGTGATAGCTATCGGTCCTTCAAACCGGATCACTGTAATGTTCGCACAGTACTGTCTGTCGGCTGCAATAGGCGCTGCGGTGGTACTTACCTAGACGGTCTGTAGCAACAGAGACACTACCACCAGTGATAGCTATCGGTCCTTCAAACCGGATCACTGCAATGTTCGCACAGTACTGTCTGTCGGCTGCAATAGGCGCTGCGGTGGTACCTACCTAGACGGTCTGTAGCAACAGGGACACTCCCACACATGTTGTACAGTGTGTTACACGGAGTACTAGTGGGAGTAGATCAGACGTGTATCGCGTCTCCTTCAGTCCGGAGCTGGTCGGGAATCGAACCCCGTACGCGCCTACAGAAATAGAAGCGACGTATCCCACTCGAGCAGCCGCCCGCCGACGCGTTTCTATATTAAAACCAATTATATTTAGACACAACTCATCTCTATTTAAAACATGAGATTTTCATTTCGTGTGCAGCGATGGATTGGCTTTATGTTTGTATGGCACGTTACATATTTTTAGTGCGAAAATCGCTTCGGCATCACTTTCTAATACACAATTCTCTTTAATACCTGTCTACACTTACTACGATGATTTAAAATAAAAAAAGGAGATAACGGAATAGACCTACTAGTATAAATATAGTTTTTTCTACCCTATATAGGTCTTCATACATATCACCATCATCATCAACAGCCGCCACAGGCCACACAGGCGTCTCCCAAGGAACGCTACTTAGCCCGATCTTCGGCTATACGTGTCATACATATATCAACTATGCACATATGAGATATCTAGAGATTCATGGATTCATCAAGAGATCTTCGAAACGATTAAACGTAAACACTGCAAATTTAGTAAAGATATTGCTTCTGTCATTTAGAGATCAACTAAAAATTGGTTATACAAAATATTTTTCCTAAAGGAAGTTGCAGAAGTGTTAATAAACCGAAGAGGCTCGATGGTCGGCGGATTGCCGCCGGCCGAGAAATATCTGACAAATTTCAAATCTAATTCAAAGAAAGTGGAGATTTGTCTTATCTGCTAAAATCGTTCGGAGATCCTCTGAAAGCCTTCAGTATAAATTACGTGCCAGCGTTGGGACATCAATATAGCTTCATATATACAAGTTTGCACAGAAAGTACTTGATCTTAGTTTTGTATGGAAACTTACGGTATAGCCGTAAAACGGCAAGTAGCTATTGGCTGGGGACGTTGTCTCGTCATGTCAATCACACGCGGCTGGCTTCCACGAAGTGCTCCAGAATTAGACCTGTAGGGCATTGGCCTCCGGTGACTAGGGAGTATTTGGGGAACCGATTCAATGGCCCTTAACTCACTTAACGAGCGTTAAATTCGATGTACCCTCGCTGTCGAAGGTTCGTTTTGATCGTTCGTGCGAATGGATTGTGGGAGAGCAACCTCTTTTGGGATTTTAGTGGTAAAGCTCACTTATCATGTACTTTTTATTTGTGTAATTGCTGTACAGCATTGTCGCCGGCAGACTGTTCCAGTCCCTCGTTATTTATATTATTAACCTCATACTTAAGGATTACTTCTATACTAATCATAGATTTTTTATTCAACGAAGCAACTAGGCAAGCGGAAGGTTCACCTGATGGTAAGTGATACGCTTGTTCATAACAACGTGGCACTAGTTAGGATGATATGTATAACTGCACCACATTGGGCTCGTCTCCTGAGCCGCAGGAATAGGTGCTGAGATAGTACCTACCTACAGGGTCTCCGGCAGGAGAGATGTACCACCAGTAATAATAAAATGATCTAGCTCCTCGTTAGTAGTAGGTCTTCCTTGAAGCGCTAAGCAGTTGCGTAACTTGTGTTTTCTCTTTAATTATCCTGACGTGAAACTCATGGTCATTGGAGAGAGAATGATGTAGTCAGAAATTAACTACGTCACCTTAGCAACCTTAGAATGTTCTGGAATGTGATGCCGTGTAAATAACCTAACAGGCGTCATTATTATAGGTAATAAAAAATATATCACATCGAGTTAATTTTACAATCGGAGTCCTGCAACGCATAAATGCAATCTGCCCTTGGTGCATGTCATCGGCGACATCACACCTCGCGCCATCAAGGTTGACCAGTGCATGATGTACAGTCGCAAGCATATCTGCTGCTAAAATTTTTTCTCCTCATCGATGTGGATTGTTTGAAAAGGAATTAAATTCTTCGAGTACTATTGCGGAAACATCGCTGTACCTTCTGTGAAGGAAGTCAATCAGTTCTTCTCAACCCCTAAATAAATCTTTTCATTTACAAATACCTCTGATAACTTCACACCTACTCCTGAACAATGTGTCTCGTTTCCTCTAATCTATTTTGTGAATCTTTGTTCTGGATTATACTCTATCTCTTTCTCTGTCTCTTTATTCTCTCGTACATTAGTAAGTTATTGGTTATATGGTTCATTTTACACCGCATATAACTCAAATGTGCTAACTCCTCAGTATTTCTGCCATTACCCATATAATTTCTACGGACCCACAATGAGACCCTATAGGTTTCGTTTCGACAAAGCGACGAGACGGCCAAGACCTTCGGCTGATGGTATATGATACGCTTGCCCATTACAATGTGGCGCTAAGTAGAATGATGTACCACATTTTGCTAGTCGCCTTGAGATATAAGCTGTTAAGTCTCGTTGCCCCAGTAACTACATTATTTACAGCGCCCTTCAAACCTGAATACAGTAATATTTGCACAATGCTGTTTAGCGGTAGAAATAGACGCCGCAGTGGTACCTACCTAGACGGTCTATAGCAACAGAGACCTACCATCAGAAAAAATGTGTAGGACATTTCATTATTTTAGCCTGATGATGTCCACTGCTGGTCAAAAGTTAGTCTAGGATTAACGGCAGTACTCGCCATATTTGGTACAAGGTTAACGAGTGCTTTATAGTATTAAAGGCCTAAATTTTTCTGTTACACACGAGAATAATATACAGGATATCGTCTGTATGTCATCATCAACTGATAGACGTCCACTGCTGGACATGGGCTTCCTCCATAAATCTCCACATCAATAAGTCCAGCGCTGCTTCCCGCGATTTTTGTACAGGAGATTTGGGCTGGTCGCCACCATGCTAGTGCAATACGGGTTGGTGGGAGCCAGAGCCTGGTTTGTTGATTAGCAGGGTACACCAGTAGCAGGTGATGTTGGCTTGGGTCCCGTGAGTAGTTGTACGGGACCCCTTACACCCTGTATATACTACGACACATGGTCACTGTGATCCGTTGTAGCCTGTAATTTTACTAGCTACAGCGCCTTTCAAACCAGGACACAGCAGTTCTTATCAGGTGCGACATCAGCAGAATTATCACCTTTGTACCCTGGTGTACCATCTCTTCAATTCTGTGCACCGCGAACGAGCGCGATTGTATAAGTGACATTGACCTTTGCATGCAGTGCAATTGTAATAAAATTGTTTATAAACAAAACACGCATTTGCTCATTCATGGTCGTGGTGGAAACTGGCTTCACCTGAACCTTCATTTTTGATCCTCGGACTGTTCTAGAGAAAAATCTCCTTCCTTCCCTTTAGTAATTTCAATGAGTTAACTGGCGTCAGGTCTCTGTTGGCGGGGACCGTCTATGTAGCTTTTACCGCAGCCCCTATTTCCGCCCCTAAATATTATTATGTTCCGGTTTGAAGTGAGTTGTAGCTAGTGAAAGTATTGAGGTAACGAGACTTAACATCTTAGGCGACGAGCGCAATGCAGTACAGTGTCTATCATATCTCGGCGTGAGTTCAATTCCCACCGAACTTCAGCTTCCGCTAAAGGATAAGATGTTAAGTAAACTGACCTGCTTCAAGAATAATTGTTCAAAGCTATCTTAATCTTTTCACTAATACACTCTTTTCCCTTGCAAGGTAAGGAAGTATCGTCATCATCAGCCGATAGACGTCCACTGCTGGACATAGGCCTCCTTCAAAGATTTCCACACGATCGGGTAGGGATATATACGGCGGAGATTTGGGCCATTTCCCACCACGCTGGCTGAATGCGGGTTGGTGGGAGCCAGTGTCACGTTTCTTGATTAGAAGGGTGCATCACGAGCAGGTCAGGTTGGCTTGGGCCCCGTAAGCTGTTGCTCCTTACACCAATATGGCGGAAGTATGTAGAATCTTTATGTTTATTCTATAGTGATGATGATAAAAAAAAACTACAGGAGATTATACGATGTGCAGTTCAAATCCAACATAAAAGAGAGAGAGAGAGAGAGTGAGAGAGAGAGAGAGAGAGAAAAAAAGGAGAGCAGTGTTGCTCTCGCGGAAAAATAATATCTACTTTTAGGTTACCAGCAAGTTAAGGCGTGTTTTCACATCCTAGTTAAGTTCAGTACGGCGGATGATGCATGTCCTAGATAACTCGTTCTCCTAACATTCCTCACGATGATCCCCTTCACCGGAAGCGAGACGAACAAGACGACGTATAGTGTACGTATAGTATATATTCTATGTGTGAACTAGTACTTCATTACGTACTCAACCAATATTAGTTTAAACTCACCAGGAGATACGGTTCAAGGAAACACCCCTCCTCTCCCAACTCCTGCAGCTTCAAGCGCTCGTGACTCTAGACCGGTCCTCACTCACGCCGGGGTACAGTGAAATATATCGATGGAGTATGTCATTCTTACATACTACATATCATCATCATCCAGGGGTAGTCAAGGTTGGTAACACTGCTGTCAATATTTCCATCATCATACAATAAAGTACTAATATATTATTTTTGGTTAAAAGCATTCCGTTGGCAAAACTATTTAGGTAATGGTATTTTTACTGGTGGTAGGTCTCTGGGTGGGGATAAGGGGTCCCGCATATTAACTCATGGGATCCGTGGTGGGAAATGCCCCAAATCCCCCCATATGGCCCCTACAGACAACGAGCCCTAATGCCCGGTGATGCGGACGGCACAGCGCCTATTGATGTGGGGATCTTTGAGGTAGACCGTCCAGGTGCCACCGCAGCGCCTGTTCCTGCAGACAAACAGTGCTGTATTATGGTTTGAAGGGCGCTGTGCCTAGTGTAATTACTGGGGTAATGAGATTCAACATCTTACGTGTCAGGCGACGAGCACAAAATAGTTCATTGTGTAGTGCCACCATCACTTACCATCAGGTGAACGTCCTGCTCGTCTAGTCGCTTAGTTGAATAAAAAAAAAATTACACGAGGCCATCTATAATCTATCTATTGCATAGAGTACATCTAGAAAGTTCGTGCGGCGTAGGTATTCGCCGGTGACCTAGACTTGCCCGTGCAGCACAATGGCTGCTCAGGTTTCCACTGCGGCGGTCGGACCGGTCCGAGCGGGCGGTCCTCTTGTCCCGCCGCCGTGTGCGCAGGCGCAGCGTCGCGTTTTATTGTGCCGGTGTTGCGAATAGCGATGGGCACGGCAAGATCGTGACCCAGACTTGAACAATCAGGGTGTTGTTCTTGGTCTTGCATATTCAATGTTAAAATATTTTGTTTCTAAAAGAAAAGTACATGTTTAAGTTATGATATTACTTTAACTCATCAATTCAACAGGATTTTTATTTTTATTTGTAAATAAGCGACGAAATGAGCGTCACGTTTACCTGCTTTTAAGTGATACGCCCGCTCATAAAAACTTGGCGATAGTCAACATGGTATACAACAGCACCACATTACGCTCGTCGTCTGAGACATAAGATGTTGAGTATCGTTACCACAGTAATTGCACTAGTTACAGCTCCCTCCAACTGGACCACAGTAATGTTTACACACTACTGTTTGTCGGCAGAAATAGGCTCTGCGGTGGTACTCACCTAGACGATCTCCGGCAATAGAGACCTACAACCAGTAAAATTTGATCTTGGTCTTGCATTATATATCTGTCTTGATTTTGGTCTTGCTCGTGGTCTTGGTCAAGCAAGGTCAAGAAGTCAAGAAGAAGAATAATTTTACCCATCACTAGTTGCGAACTGAGATTACATATAGACAATACACTCGTATACAACTCGCCTGACATGCAACGTATATAAAAGTACCTTGTGTACATACCCTTAAGAAGTTAAAAAAAAAAACTTACTTTTTTTTAGATTCCGTGCGTTGGCATCACTTCTGCATCCGTTTTGTGACATATTCAGCGTTCTAGATTGTACAAATTACGGGAGTAACAATACTAAAAAAGCCGTTGTGTATATATTTCTTTTAAGGGCTTATAATTTCTTTAACCAATTAAGCGAAGAGCGGTAAATGATACGCTTGCAAATGTAGCGCTAATTAAAATATTATTTGCACCAAATTGCGCTCGGCGCTTTAAATATAACATGTTAAGTCTCGTTACCCCAGTAATTACACTAGCTACAGCGCCCTTCAAACCGGGACACGGTAATGTTTGCACAGTACTGTTTAGCGGCAGGAAGACCTACCTAGACGGTCTCCGACAGAGACCTGCCTCTATCAAACCGTGTCGCCCTGTTCCGCCTCGCAAGAGACTGGGCGAAATCTGGTGAACTGATTGCCTTCTTCCTCTATTTGGAGAGGCATCTTAAGAAGGAGTAGATAACCATCATAAATAGCACCACATTATCATAGCCTTATCACCACAACGTGAACATCCCGCCCATCTTGTTACTGCGTTGGATTTTAAAAAATAACTTGATGATATTTACGGTAGACATTTCAAGATGTTGACTCTCGTTACCACAGTAATTACGATACAGCGCCCTTCGAACCGGAACACAGTGATGTTTGGCGGCGAAAATAGGCGCTGCATCTACACTGTCTTCGGCAACAGGGACCTACCACCAGAAAAGCGTCAATTACATACCACATCTAGCTCGATACTTCGATACTTTGAATAATATAAAGTATCAAGTATTGATACCTATTATCTACAGTATTGTACGGGATATCCTGTAACACTCCTCTTTTTTGGGTCAAAGATGTGATGCAATTAAATCTAACTTCAGTAACCACAACCGGATGAACAAGTGGTACACAGTGCGAAGTGCATTGTCTGCGTCGGCCGTGTCGTCTGAGGATCAAGGACGGCAGGAAACATGGAGACGGCGCCAGTCTAAGCGATACTCTTGCCCATAATAATGTGACGCTATTTAGGATACTATTTGCACCACATTGCGCTCGTCACCTTGAGACATAATGTCCAATTTCATCACCCCAGTAATTACAACAGATACAACGCCCTTCAAACTGGTACACCCACCCATACGGCATCCGGCAACAGAGATCTACAAACGAGTAAAGTTATTTTATCACCTTTTGCTTATCATAAATTATGCTACTTGCTACTAGGTTAGTTCGCTTTATCACAAGGTCAAGCGCTGACCTTGAAGATATTAAAAAAAAAATTAAGTCAGGATAGACAGACAAGGATGAAGGACATATAACAAAGAAAGTAATGAGAATGAACGTGGATGGTTATGAGGGTAGAGGAAGGCCGAAGAAAGTGTGGATGGATAGTGTGAAAGATGACATGTGTAAGAAGAGTGAATTCAGATATGGTGGCTGATAGAGGGACATGGAAGAGAAGTACATACTGTGCTGATCCCACATAGCTAGGAAAACGGCAGGAAGAAGAGGAGGAAGACGAAGACTAGAAAGGGAATCAGAGGTACAGTAAATTAGTCGCAGCGAGACGGCACGACAAACATCACAAATTCTCTTGATGTGGAGATCTTCGGTGGAGACCTAAGTCCAGCAGTGTACTTCGATCGGCTGATGATGATAATATAAAGCTCCCGCGTAGTTCCATTTGCGGCAAACGGCGCGGCATTACTTACGGTGCTGACTTAATTAACACTTAGAATAATATATTTTACTGGTGATAGGTCTCTGTTGCCGGAGACTGTCTAGACACCACCGCAGCGCTTATTGCAGCCGACAAACATTACAGTGATCCGGTTCGAAGGGCGCTGTAGCTAGTGTAATTACTGGGGTGATGAAACTCGACAACTTATGTCTCAAGGCGACGAGCGCAATGTGGTGCAGCGAATACCATTCTAGTTAGCGATCCTCACGATCCTGGTGCATAACACTCCCTGGTGTTATGCAGCCATGATTTCTTCCTATGACTCTTTCAATTTGAGCTGCTTATCTAATGCACTAAAGGAGACCAACAAGGGGGTTGTAATAGGTAGAAATCCCACATAACCCTCTCTTTCCCCCACAAGCAGGGTATATTTTAAAAAAGAAGGTTTCCTTAGTTTCACTTATAAATATAGTTCATTAAATAGGTTACTTTTACACACTACACAAATTAGTTTTCATCACAAAATAGTGTACTATTACTGTCTATACATGTATATATATAAATGTCTCGTTTTTTATATATATATATTACTTCCTGTTTGCCAAATGATTTATTCGATTTCAACTTAATCGATACAATTATCAAACGGACAAGGTCAAGGAGTTACATTACTTCGATTTATTATCAACTCATCGTGTAGCGGTTGCTGTTCAGCGAGGAATCCGCTGTCCATCCACCAGGTTCAATCTCTGATAACGATAATGTTATTATGATAACGATATGTAACGCGGCGTGGATGCGAGCAGTACAGGATCGATCGGTGTGGAGATCTTTGTCAGAGGCCTACGTCCAGCAGTGATGATGATGGTATAACGGTTATTTTGAAGGTCGCTGAAGTTTATGAAATGATGTATCATAGATAAGGCGATAAGCGCAATGTGGTGCAGCGTAAACATGAACTAGCTTCGACGGCGATATACGAGAACGTAGTCGCGACCCTGGTGTTGCGAGTGGCCATGGGAGACAGTGATCACTTTCCACCAGGTGACCACCGTTCGCTCGTCTGCTCACACTTCCTAAAAGTATGTGTTAAGTGAAGAGACGAGTGGGACGTTCACCCGATGGTAAGTGATACGCCTGCTCATAACATCTTGGCGCTAGTTACGATACACTGCATCACATTGCGGTCGTCGCGATTGTTGATTCTCGTTACCCCAGTAATTTCATTAGCTACAGCGACCTTCAAATTAGAACAGAGTACTGATTCCACAGTACTGTTTCTTAGCTGCAGTACAAGCTGCGGTGGTACCTAGACGATCTCCAGCAACAGGGACCTACCACCAGTAGTACTTCTTTTAAGTTTGATTCTAGTATTACTACTTTTTATATTTTTACTTTTTCTAAATATTTTTTTATCCCAACAAACTGACTGAAGGATCATCAGCCCACTGCTGGATGTTGGTCGCCTCGTCTCCGTAATCATCTCCTATCGATTAGATCCGGTTGGTAAGACGTAGCGTATCCTAATTTTAAAACCAAAGTCACCTCATACCTTCACTGTATAAAATACTACGAATTGACTCAACACTAGTCAAACTTACTATTGTTTAGGAAAAAATGTATTTATTTGAACTACTATTGTTTTAGTGTTTTACTGGGAATGGATAAAATTAAACGTTTTATTGTTTTCTTATCGTTCCACTTATCTTGGAGACATAGTATCTGTTTGCAATCACCAGTCTTATCTATCGATGTAATGGAATGCCGGCGGATTAGCAGCACCAGGGTGCTGCAAGTATTGGTGTTTGTTTACTTCATACTTATTCTAAATAATATTTATTGTTTTATCATCAGCCGATAGACGTCCACTGCTGGACATAGGCCTACCCCAAAGATTCATGTGTGAGGATTTGCTTTATCTCCCATCATGCTGGCCGAATGTAGGTTGGTGGGAGCCAATCGTTGGTGAATAGCAGGGTACACCACAAATATGTGGGGGTGGCTTGGATCCCGCGAGTTGTTGTGCTGGAACCCTTACACCCTTTGTTTATAAAATTGCTATCAACTAAAGTATATTTCTTATTTTATAACTAACGTACAACTCCTAGTGATATTAAAAAATTCTGTTCATACATATAAACAATTCAATGTTGTCTGTCATAAGTTATTTTTTTTTTTAAATAATGTATTAATTAGGCATTAGTTTAACTATGTTAAACTTTTAATGGTACATCTACTATATCTCAACTTATCAAAGGTTAGCTTGCGGAGAATCCCTCCACGCATTAAACTCGCCTTTCGTGCAATATAACTACGTCGCAGATTTTTACAAAAAAGGTTGTCAACAAAAGAGTTTCAATTTTGTACGTTAATGAAGCAGATCGTTGAATTTTAGTGGATATCTCTATTAAAAAGGTAAAGTAGTTACTATTGAATATTTTTTTAATACTTTATCGGGAAACAAGAGCTGCGTTGTAGTCGGATGAGTGGATTAGAGCTTCGAAAGTCGGTTAAAGATAGAAGTTAGGTCTGGTAGTCGTCTGCCGGCCGGTCGGTGTTGGATGGCGGGTGGCGGGTGGCGGGTGGCGGGGCGGCGGGCGGTGCGGTCGCGCATGCGCGGACCCCGCGCCGGAGCCTTCACATAAGCCGGCTAGTATCGAGCGCGCTTCCGTCGTGAGAGGTCATGTCGCGATGTCCGACAGCAGCGATACGCCGCCGCCGACCGGGCTACGCAACCGGGTCAGCTTTTTCGAGAGGGTCTGGAAAGGAAGCAGCGGCTCTCACAATGTGGAGTCCGCCGCCGACGTGGAGGAAATAGAGAGGCGCATCGAGCAGCGCAAGCGGCGCCCCGAGTCGCCGAAGATCGACGTCAAGCTGAAGCACACCCGCGACGTCGAGTCCCCAGGCAGGAGCCAAGACACCGCCTTCCCCAACATAAAACTGAGACACGTGGAACCCGTTCAGGAGGTAGAGAGGATCGAGAGGCAGATCGAAGAGGGCGATCTTGCCTCGGGAGTGCGATACGTGAAGTTCGAACGGGTGTCCCTGAAACGGACGGTGGAGACCCGGAGCGAGGACCGGCCCGACTCGCCGCAGCACGAGTGGTACACCGGCTACAAGCAGCAGACGCTGCAGGGCGCGCCGAGGAAGGACTACCTGCGCAGTAAATCGGAGTACGACTCCCACATCGCCGAGATCAGGGGTGAGTTGTACTGCGTAAACTCAAAGGGAATACACACACACAACATCTATTTCATACAAAAATTTTCCAGTGTACACATCTCCACTTAAGTTTTTCACTTGTCATCGTCATCATCAGCTGATAGACGTCCACTACTGGGCATTGGCCTACTCCAAAAAATTCCAATAACGATCAGGATTCACATGCAGGGATTTGGGCTAGTTGCCACCACGCTGGCCCAGAGCCTCGTCTGTTAATTAATAGGGTGCACCACGAGAAGATGCGGTTGGCTTGGATCCCTTGAGTAGTTCGACACACTTATTATGAAGATGTGAAATTAAAAAAAAAAAGCAATAACATTAAGCTGAGATAGAGCTTCCATACCTAAGTGTTAAATTTACAGCATCCCTCTTTAGATTTAAAAAATCTCGCGTTACCATAAATAACATTTTATATACAATTTTTTGTGAATGTTTATTATAAGTTTCTCTTTTTATTCGTTGTAATAACAATTTGTATAAATAATAACGAGTTAACATAACATTTACAAACAAATGAACGGATTTCCGTTTCACACGGGTTACGTACATTGAAAATACCATTTTAAATATATATATATATATATATATATATATTAAATATATGTAAATATATATATATGTATATATATACACAAAGGGTCAAAGTACAAAGTTAAATACGAAATAATACTTAAATATAACTTACATTAATAATAAATACTAGATGTTCGTATTAGTATTTTTATTAGGATACTCATACGCATGGCGAACGAGTATCCTTGTGTTGTAAACATCCTCAGTTTGAGGTTCTCAACAGAGGTTCAGCTCCAAGTTCCTAATAAGAACATAAAAGGATTAGAACTACTTGCCGGCGTCAGTGCTCCTTTCTGAATTCAACGTGGACGTCTTCATCAGTGTATAAGCTGTTACTAGATTAGTACACTTCACCACAGCAGACCTCATCATCATTTAATACCAGGATCCTTTTTTAGCATTAACCTAATTGATAAAAAAAATATATTTTAGTGATATCCTTTATTTAGTTAGTCCTTTCAAGTGATAGGTCTCTATTGTCGGAGACCGTCTAGGTAGGTACCACCGCAGCGCCTATTGCAGCCGACAGACAGTACTGTGCGAACATTACAGTGATCCGGTTTGAAGGACCGATAGCTATCACTGGTGGTAGTGTCTCTGTTGCTACAGACCGTCTAGGTAGGTACCACCGCAGCGCCTATTGCAGCCGACAGACAGTACTGTGCGAACATTACAGTGATCCGGTTTGAAGGACCGATAGCTATCACTGGTGGTAGTGTCTCTGTTGCTACAGACCGTCTAGGTAGGTACCACCGCAGCGCCTATTGCAGCCGACACACAGTACTGTGCGAACATTACAGTGATCCGGTTTGAAGGACCGATAGCTATCACTGGTGGTAGTGTCTCTGTTGCTACAGACCGTCTAGGTAGGTACCACCGCAGCGCGTATTGCAGCCGACAGACAGTACTGTGCGGACATTACAGTGATCCGGTTTGAAGGACCAATAGCTATCACTGGTGGTAGTGTCTCTGTTGCTACAGACCGTCTAGGTAGGTACCACCGCAGCGCCTATTGCAGCCGACAGACAGTACTGTGCGAACATTACAGTGATCCGGTTTGAAGGACCGATAGCTATCACTGGTGGTAGTGTCTCTGTTGCTACAGACCGTCTAGGTAGGTACCACCGCAGCGCCTATTGCAGCCGACAGACAGTACTGTGCGAACATTACAGTGATCCGGTTTGAAGGACCGATAGCTATCACTGGTGGTAGTGTCTCTGTTGCTACAGACCGTCTAGGTAGGTACCGCCGCAGCGCCTATTGCAGCCGACAGACAGTACTGTGCGAACATTACAGTGATCCGGTTTGAAGGACCGATAGCTATCACTGGTGGTAGTGTCTCTGTTGCTATAGACCGTCTAGGTAGGTACCACCGCAGCGCCTATTGCAGCCGACAGACAGTACTGTGCGGACATTGCAGTGATCCGGTTTGAAGGACCGATAGATGTCACTGGTGGTAGTGTCTCTGTTGCTATAGACCGTCTAGGTAGGTACCACCGCAGCGCCTATTGCAGCCGACAGACAGTACTGTGCGGACATTGCAGTGATCCGGTTTGAAGGACCGATAGCTATCACTGGTGGTAGTGTCTCTGTTGCTATAGACCGTCTAGGTAGGTACCACCGCAGCGCCTATTGCAGCCGACAGACAGTACTGTGTGAACATTACAGTGATCCGGTTTGAAGGGCGCTGTAGCTAGTGAACCACTGCACTATATTCCCTAGTATTCAACATGGAAAAGACTAATAATAACAAGACCTAAGTGCCCGGCGTCTCTTAGGTCTATACCACGCTGATCGCCAACCTTCACTAGTTGGAGAGGCACTTCAAGAAGAAGTAGCTAGTGAAATTACTGGAGTGACGAGAATTTATATCTTGTGTCTAGCGACAAGCGAAATGTGGTGCAGTATAAATCACCCTAACTTGCGCTACGTTGGCGTATCACTTACCATTAGGTGAACCTCCAAAGGAATAAAAATAGACTTCAACGATGACGTCATCTTAACCAAAAATACTATTTTGGGAGCATAAGCTTAATTATAAAATGGCGTTTGTTAACTATTATTAGTAAAGAAATTGTTGGAATATGTGTCATCATCATCCTCAGCCGATAGACGTTCACTGCTGGACATAGGCATCCCTCAAAGATCTCCACGTTTGTAGCGGTTGATATGGTAGGATTTAGGCGATTTCCCACCACGCTGGTCCAATGCGGGTTGGTGGGAGCCAGAGCCTCGTTTGTTGATTATCAGGCTGCACCACGAGCTGGTGAGGATGGCATGGGTCCCGTGAGTCGCTGTACGGGACGGCAATATATTTATGTGTAAATAAAGTAAATAATATAATGATATGGACTTATTAAATTCACGAGTTAAGTGAGATAAGTAATATGTTCACACAGACGAGAGCTTACTACCTAAATAAATACGTATTGTCATCATCAGCCGATAGACGACTACTGCTGGATATAGGTCTTCCCCAAAGATGTCCACATCCATCGGTCCCGCGTTGCTCGCATCCAGTGGCTTCCCGCGATTCTCACCAGATCCTTGCTCCATCTTTTGGAAGGCCTCTCAACCCTGCGTCTACCAGTACGCGGCTGATATATATATAAAGCTCGAGGACTTAAGTATGTATGTAATAAATACGTATATGCAAAACAAAATGTCGGCCCGTGCAAAAGCGACGCGAATTCCGGTCCGAGTCGACCTTGGCCACCAATTCTAGTAATATTATACAACACTTTATTCAAATGACGTGTTATTTTGCTTTGATCTTGTTGTTTTTTTTTTACGTTCGTCTCTTTCTTGGGAACAGGCTAAGATTGAAATGCCGTACTGTCTCCTCGTTGGTATTTTCCAGTCGCGTTCCGTTTTATTTGGTCATGATTGGGTAAAGACATTTTCGACATACAGCCAAACCGATTAAATAACTTATAAATAAATTCAAATATTCATTTTAAATTATCTGAATCGTTAAAAAAATTAAATTGAAAAAAAAAGAACACTACACATATAAAATATAAGTAAATAATTTTTTTATAGACGAAGCAACGAAACGAGCAAGAGGTTCTTCTGGTGGTGTTACGCCCAGCCATGACACAACAACAGCACCTATTTCTACCGCCAAACAGCACTCTGCAAACATTACTGTGTTTCGGTTCGAAGAGCGCTGTAGCTAGTGTGATTACTGGGGTAAGGAAGCTTAACATCTTATATCTCAAGGTGATGAGTACAATGTGGTGCAGTGTATATTATCCTAACTAGCGCTACGTTATCTTGGGTAGGCGTATCATTTACCATTAGGTAAACGTCCCTGTCGTTTTAAATAGAATACAATGTAGCGATGGTTGAAGTGATATACATTTATGAGATGTCAAGCGCCGTAACCTCATATTCTGTAGTTACAGCGCCCTTAAAACCGGAATACAGTAATGTTTGGACACTACTCTTCGGTGGCGGAAAAAGGCGCTGCGATGGTACTTAACTAAACGCTCTCAAGCAACAGGAACCTGCCAGTTACAAATGTAGATCTTTTTAAATGGTAGGTAAAAAATTAAATAGCCAAGAGAAATTCTCTAATAAATGTAAAGATGTAAAAAAACAATTATCTGTTGTAAAATGAAATTTCTGATGAATATTTATTATTTAAATGGTGTGCAATGGAATAAAATTTTAGTGGATGACCACTTAAGTGTTTGGGTGCGCGTGGCAACACTCACTTCCATGTTTTTGCGCGACTATCCGATCGGTCTCCAGCGGAGCGTTCACAAATTGTTCCCGCGAAAAGCATTTGCATTTCGTTTCTATTTACGCGGGAAAATGGTGCGTATTATTATTATACACACACACACACACACACAAACACACATACACATTTAACAATCACATACTATTATATAAATAATTATATTATTGTTAAATAAACTTCATTGGTGGTAGGTCTCTGTTGTAACAAATCGTATAGATAACTATAACCGCAGCATCTACCGACAAACAATAGTGTGAAAACATTATAATGTTCCGGTTTGAAGGGCGCTGCAACTAGTGTACTGAGATACCGTAACTTAATATCTTACGTCTCAGGGGCAAGCGCTATGTAGCGCAGTGTATATCATAATAGTATAGAAAAAAATATAACATTTGACTGGTAGTTATTGATAACGTCAACCTTATATCAAAGAGCTGGGAACAAAAAATACCCAAAGTGTAAAGACATACTAAGAGACAATTTTTTTTTTTTTATACAACGCGACGACCGGGATGTTCACTCGATGTGAAGTGACACGCCCGTCCTAAACCACGTGCCACTAGTTAGGGTGATATACACTGCACCACATTGCACTTGTCGACTTTAGACATAAGATATTGAGTCTCATTGCCACAGTAATTTCTCCAGCCACAGCGCCCTTCAAACCGGAAAACAGTAATGTTTGCACAATACTGTTTGTCGGCTGCAATAGGCGCTGCGGCTGTATCTACTTAGGCTAGCAACAGAGGCACTACCACCAGGTCGGCTCGTAGTCAAACATTAGGCTATTCTATTTAAAAAGAAAATATTGGTGAGAGCCAAATGAGCAATTTCATTTATAAGACTAAAAACAAAGTTATTAAGCGAAATGTCTAGATTATGGTAATGCTGATTATAATACAGGTTAGGCGAGTCTATAATCAATGATAATTTTTTTTTATCAATTCGCGGAGAGGTAATTAATCAGGATAATGCTTAACGACCTTGGATTGAACTTTTACACCGTTGGGTGTATATAATGAAAATTGTAGAGTTGTAGTGATCATAGTGCAGTAAAGAGGTTCTATACTTTATTGATTTATAAGATCTAATAGATCTGTCATATGATGGAATAATAAAATAAATAACATTAGTACGCAAATTATTATTAAATTATTGTTTCCGCATAAGGATTTACCGTTTAAAAATAACGCTAAATTTCATGCTTATTCCTACTAGTGATTTCTATAAATAAATTAGACATTCGACATGACTCCTCTGGAACAACATGAAGAATTTACTACTACGTCTACTACTAGGAACTTAATACTATAAGGAAACTACTTGTACACCATTTAAATTCGTAATTGGTACATTTGGTGATGAGGTGGGCTGCGGTGCGAGGCGGGACCTGTGGTGAATGACAACGCGCCCGGCAATACCAGCACTGTATTGATGATGAGTAGAGCAATATAAAGTACAGAGCAAGTTACTAATTACAACAGTATTACGAAGATCCAGAGGGATCCAGTTGATGGATAACCTTGTATACTTCGTGATAGGCTTCTTGCCTCGATTTTTGGTATTACAAAGATCCAGTTAATGGATTCAATTGTATACTCCGTAACGGCTTAGTGACCCATGTCTTAGCATTACAGACGTCCAGGAAGGTCTAGTTAATGGATACAGTTGTATACTTCGTGATAGACTACTATCTCGATTCTTGGTATAACGAAGATCCAAAGAGATCCAGCAAATGGAAACAGTTGTGTACTCCGTAATGACTTATTGAGCATTGTCAATGTGCACCAAGATGTACGATCCTTATATGGATTTGGGCGATGACAAACGATAGCGTGATCTATTGTTCACCGTGGCGCCATCTGTTGACGTGTATCCACACGGAAGCGAGCATTCGACGCATAAAGATCTATAGATGGTTAAAGACTATTTATTTTTGGTATCTGGGGGCATCCTTCGAAAAGATATCCTTCCTGGGGTGAAGTCAAGGTTTTGTAGCTATCAAATAACATACCTCTCCTCATCTTCAACGCTCAGTGAGGGTACGGGAACCCTGTTAACAACGCAACCACGTCTTAGCTTAATAATACATTAATCATAAGAATATATTTATGTATTACAAGAGACGAGTTGTTTTGCTAAGTACAGTTTCACCACTGCTTCACCACCACGTTTAACATCAGGTTATAATAGTGCACTAAAAATTATCTTGATCGTAATAAAAATCGCAGCAGTAAATATATAATGCACAAACTTTACAGTTACATTGTGTAATTACTTTCGTTGTGCTCATGATAGTAGAGATCAAGGTTCCGTGCACCTCCGCGTATCTTATCACCACTGTTTACTGTAACCCGATAAACAACTGCAATTATATTTGGAAATTATAATCTTAAGTAAACAGTTATAATGAAAAGCTAACATAAGTTTTTTTTATTATTTGTTTAATCTTAAATAAGCATGTGGAAGACTGGTTGGGATATAGAATACCTTCGCATGGAGTGTTAAACATGGAAGAGAAGTTCAGAAAATGTGACAGTTTACTACATAACAGTAACCAGCTAATCTATTAGTTACACGTGGAAATTACATGAATCACCCAGTTTCATTGGTCATAAGGCCCTGTTGTTGGAGACTTAAGTAGGTACCACCGCAGCGCCTATTTCTGCCGTCAAAGGGTTGTGTGCAAACATTACTGTGTTCCGGTTTAAAGGGCGCTGTAGCTAGTGTAATTACTGGGGTAATGAGAGTCGACATGTTGTCTCCTCTACGCGAAGAGCGTAACGTGGTGCTGTGAATACTATCTTATCTAGCGCCACATTGTTATGGGCGGGCGTATCACTTACCATCAGGTGATGAAGGTCGATGGTTATTACTGAGGGAACGCGACTTAATATCTAATGGAGCAAGGTTTAGAGCGTATTATGATGCATTGTAAATATCTTCGCTTACTAATTAAGAGTAGTAAATGGTGATCGATGTTATTACTCCCAGTAATACCGCAAGTAGTACTGATCAATGTCAGTGTTCTTCAACGAGTTGGCCAAAATCTCCTACCTCGGTCATGTACTCCCTCATCAGCGATATGATCTTCTGCAACTGATTATAATGAGTAAAGTTTCTAGAAAACGAAAGGTTGGGAGAAGGAATAAGGCATGGTTGAGGAATATCAGGGAATCGACTGGTATATCTGGGGCGTGCGAATTGTTCCGCCGAACCGGAGACAGAAAGGACTGTACCACGCTGATCGCCAACCTTCACTAGTTGTAGAGGTACTTTAAGAGTAAGACGAATATCGCTCACCGCTACTAATTTCCTCTGGTCTTGGATCTGCGTTGGTAAACAGTAGAACTGTCCAAACTATGTCACTTACGTAAACTGGGAATTTGATCAGATAATCCAAGTTACTTGTCGTGAAACCAGTAATAATCATAGTTTCCTATTTATTAGTTAATTACTAAACCTATGGACCTGTGACCACCAGGATATACCAACTATTACTGTCATATACATTACACAGTCATAATGTACAGTAGCACAACATTGTCCGCCGCCAGCTTCGGCTATATCCACACATCCCCCCTAAACACCCTGAGGAGAACAATCGCTCGACGTGGTGTCTGGTAATTGAAGTGGTACTCATGAGGCTGGTAGGGTCTGCATAAAACAGTCTCAGGGATGGGCTATGCCAGCATAGTGTTAGCGAGGCCGCGGTTATGTTTAGAACGGAGATCCTGTGACCTCTCCAAACGCCGAAGGTGACTACAGAGGAAGTTTTAGTGAGGTAAATTCTTCACATATCTCTAACTTCCCTCCAGAAGGCAGAGTACCTTTTCCAACATTTGCCCCCCCGAAACTAGCTATTATATGTATATGTATTCCCTGCCTGTCTCAGAAGGCGACTAAATGCGTTTAGGAGTTTCGTGGGCGTTAAGGGTGGGGGCCCTTATCGTTCAACAAGCGAATCTGCGTGGGACTGCGTATGGCTCAGCGATGGTGCCTAGGAGGGTCAGCTTCCTCCCCAGAGACGTGTTCACACAAAGTGTAGAGGGGCACCGGTGCGTTCTATAAGAGATCCCAGCGCCTCTCCGAATGCACTGATGCAGAACACCGAGGGGCTTTAGTGAGTATGAATCTCAAATAACCCTGACTTTCCCTGAAACCAAAAATAAAAAGGTTCGGCTACATGAAAATAAATAACCAGGTACTTGGTGTAGACGGCTTAACCGCTAAAAGTGTACACACAAGCACTTAAGCTGTTGAAATAATTATCGGCTGTGTGTCATCGCGACAGCACTTCCACATTCAGCTCGCGGCTTACGGAACAGCTAATTATAAACAGCAGTTAATGGGGGCCGACGATTCCGTTAGGACTGCGCTGACGCAGTTATGGCGTCGGACGATTTGTATACCTGACCATGACAATGCGGTGTTAAGATGCTGCACTGCCTCTCGACGTCTTCACACAGTACAAAAAAAATTGTAACCTAAGATTGTTTTTTTTTATTGGGGGGTTTATCCTATACGTTGACTGTCTCCGGCGATAGAGACTTGCCATCAGCAATAAAGTAAATTGTCAGTGGTAGGTCTCTATTGCCGGAGACCATCTACGTAGGTATCACCACAGATTCTATTTCTGCCGTCAAACAGTAGTGAGCATACATTACTGTGCTCCGGTTTGAAGGGAGTTACAGCTAGTGTAATTACTGGGGTAACGAGATTCAACAAATTGTGTGGTATCATTCTAACAAGCGTCACATTGTTATAGGCGGTATCATTTACTCTACAGTCGAACATCGCGCTCGTATTTTCGCTTAATTTATTGAAAAAAAAAAATTTCAATTAAGTAAAGGATGTTAATGATAGCTTATTAGTTTAAATAACATCGCATTTAATTCATATCGACAGACACGCCAGCAAACAAACGAAATGAGTGCATCAGTACAACATAGTCATTACTTACATATTGCAATGTATTTGTGATTGTTTGTTAGTGATGATTTATTGTTATAACATTTGTAATTGTTCATCGTATCAAATGGACTTAAACAAAACATATATGTTTAATGATTAATTATGTTATTAATACGTTAATTAACTTTCCTTATACCTCCTTTAAGCTACTAATAAACCTAAATTGTTTAAACAAATGCGTTATCGTCAGATAATGACGCTGTGCTCTAACAATTCGTATCAAACCCGATGGCTCCGTGTCCGTAAGTAAATGTACTTTGTACTCGTGTACGGGAGATACGACTCCACACTAATAAGCAATAGACTCCATTAAGCTATTTGGATGCTGTTAATCATCATCATCATCAGCCGATAAACGTGAGACGCCCACTGATGGACATGGGCCTGCTCCAAAGATCCCCACATCGATCGAATTTTCATTCATCGCTATGTATTTAGTGAAATTAGCGGGATTTTAGGACTATTACGTGTAGTACCACCTCCTTGCTAATAGAACATGCAGCTCGCCTTGTAAATGTATAAAACAGTTTACTTTTTTATTTAATTAAACGTGACAAACGGGACGTTCACCTGATGGTAAGTGATACGCAGCTATTGTCGGAGACCGTCTAGGTAGGTACCACCGCAGCGCCTATTGCAGCCGACAGACAGTACTGTGCGAACATTGCAGTGATCCGGTTTGAAGGACCGATAGCTGTCACTGGTGGTAGTGTCTCTGTTGCTACAGACCGTCTAGGTAGGTACCACCGCAGCGCCTATTGCAGCCGACACACAGTACTGTGCGAACATTGCAGTGATCCGGTTTGAAGGACCGATAGCTGTCACTGGTGGTAGTGTCTCTGTTGCTACAGACCGTCTAGGTAGGTACCACCGCAGCGCCTATTGCAGCCGACACACAGTACTGTGCGAACATTGCAGTGATCCGGTTTGAAGGACCGATAGCTGTCACTGGTGGTAGTGTCTCTGTTGCTACAGACCGTCTAGGTAGGTACCACCGCAGCGCCTATTGCAGCCGACAGACAGTACTGTGCGAACATTGCAGTGATCCGGTTTGAAGGACCGATAGCTGTCACTGGTGGTAGTGTCTCTGTTGCTACAGACCGTCTAGGTAGGTACCACCGCAGCGCCTATTGCAGCCGACAGACAGTACTGTGCGAACATTGCAGTGATCCGGTTTGAAGGACCGATAGCTGTCACTGGTGGTAGTGTCTCTGTTGCTACAGACCGTCTAGGTAGGTACCACCGCAGCGCCTATTGCAGCCGACAGACAGTACTGTGCGAACATTGCAGTGATCCGGTTTGAAGGACCGATAGCTGTCACTGGTGGTAGTGTCTCTGTTGCTACAGACCGTCTAGGTAGGTACCACCGCAGCGCCTATTGCAGCCGACAGACAGTACTGTGCGAACATTGCAGTGATCCGGTTTGAAGGACCGATAGCTGTCACTGGTGGTAGTGTCTCTGTTGCTACAGACCGTCTAGGTAGGTACCACCGCAGCGCCTATTGCAGCCGACAGACAGTACTGTGCGAACATTACAGTGATCCGGTTTGAAGGACCGATAGCTGTCACTGGTGGTAGTGTCTCTGTTGCTACAGACCGTCTAGGTAGGTACCACCGCAGCGCCTATTGCAGCCGACAGACAGTACTGTGCGAACATTACAGTGATCCGGTTTGAAGGACCGATAGCTATCACTGGTGGTAGTGTCTCTGTTGCTACAGACCGTCTAGGTAGGTACCACCGCAGCGCCTATTGCAGCCGACAGACAGTACTGTGCGAACGTTACAGTGATCCGGTTTGAAGGACCGATAGCTATCACTGGTGGTAGTGTCTCTGTTGCTACAGACCGTCTAGGTAGGTACCACCGCAGCGCCTATTGCAGCCGACAGACAGTACTGTGCGAACATTACAGTGATCCGGTTTGAAGGACCGATAGCTATCACTGGTGGTAGTGTCTCTGTTGCTACAGACCGTCTAGGTAGGTACCACCGCAGCGCCTATTGCAGCCGACAGACAGTACTGTGCGAACGTTACAGTGATCCGGTTTGAAGGACCGATAGCTATCACTGGTGGTAGTGTCTCTGTTGCTACAGACCGTCTAGGTAGGTACCACCGCAGCGCCTATTGCAGCCGACAGACAGTACTGTGCGAACATTACAGTGATCCGGTTTGAAGGACCGATAGCTATCACTGGTGGTAGTGTCTCTGTTGCTACAGACCGTCTAGGTAGGTACCACCGCAGCGCCTATTGCAGCCGACAGACAGTACTGTGCGAACATTACAGTGATCCGGTTTGAAGGGAGCTGTAGTTAGTATAATTAGTGTTGTAATGGGGCTCAACATCTTACGTCTGAGGTGAGAAGCGCAAAGTGGTGCTGTGTATATGATACCATCAGATGAACATCTCCATTTTTACTAACGGTAGGTCTCTGTTGCCGGAAATCGTCTACATGAGCAAATATTACTGTGTTCTGGTTTGAAGGACGTTGTAACTAATTTAATTATTGGGGTAACGAGACTCATCATCTTATGTCTCAAACAACGAACACAACGTGGTGCTGTGTAAACCATTTTATATAGCGCCATATACTTATGAGCAGGTGTATCACTTACCATCAGCTGAACGTCGCGCTCGTCTCGGCCCTTAATGGAATAAAACAAATAATAAAATGATTAGGAGACTTTCTCCTGAAAAGAGAGAATCAAAAGCCATTCATCCACCACCACCAGATGTCGTTGAATGGATTTGTTACGTGTTGGTAAGGATGCTGTAACTAAGAGTCCGTACACGGCGTACGCTGGTGGTGACCTTCGGCGAGAGCGGCCCGCGGATCGTGCGCGCCGCTTTAGCGCGCCGCTTTAGCGCGCTACAAGGTGATATCACGGCTGATGTCAGCAGGGCGGCGGCGCGGCCCCGGTGTCACCGGTTATCAGCGGTCTCGCGAGCATGGCGTAATGAGATATATATGGACATATTTTTTTTTAGCTAAAAACAATGACATCAATTTACTTATTACGAGAATTCAAGTGAGTTAATTCTCCTTATATTAAAGCATTTTTTTTCATTTAAGTAAACGATGAGACGAGCTGGTCTTTCACCTGATGGTAAGTGATACGTCTCTCCATAACAACGTGGCGCTAGTTAGTATGATATACACAAAACCACACTGCGCTCGTTGCTCGACCTGAGCTGACGAGTCTTGTTACCCCAGTAATTACACTAGCTTCAGCGCCTTTCAAACCGGATCACTGTAATGTTCGCACAGTACTGTCGGCTGCAACAGGTGCTGCGGTGGTACCTACCTAGACGGCCTGTAGCAACAAAGACAATACCACCAGTAGTACTTGCTGTACTGGTCACCGCCAGCTTCTGTATCAGATCATCGTAGAACGCTTATGCCCAGCAGTAGACGTCTACCGACTAATGATATTAAGTCAAACGTTAATTAACTAAAGTTTTGATAAATCTGTGCCTTCATATTAGATTCCGTTGGATGAGACCAGAACCTGAGGAACCTGACGAATCCTATCAAAGTCAATCATTACTTAACACCCTTACATAAGGATCCAAATATTTAACAGTACTTTAATAATTCGAAAGAATAACATGGAGCTTGGAGCATGGAGCCTCTTCTGTGCTGTTTATAACATCCTAACTAGTGTCACTTTGTTACATACAGTCGTATCACTTAACATCAGGTGATTGCCACGCTTATCACGAAGCTTTGTTGAATAAAAAAAACTTGAATTAATTATTGTTTCCACTTATATTTATATAAATTTTAAATATATATATATTTTATTCCATTTGAGGATCCAACTGAAAACCAGCGCTACTGGTTACAGCATCTTACAGCTGATGCTTGAAGTCCAGTTTCAGCTGCTTAATATTTTTGATATTTAACGTGACACAGCTTCCAGCAAGGTTAATTCGTTAGGTATATCTTCCCTGTATCCTATATCTGATGCAAGTCATGACCACCCCTTAAGAGAATAATAATATTATTGTAACTTAAATATAGATTGGCTCTGTTCAAGTTGCAACCGTGAAGAAATCGACTCGGCCTGTAATTGGTAGCCGATAACACTTTATTGCGTTACATTTGGAGCGAGATAGAGCACGAACCTTCCGCTCCTGCATGAGCTGAACCGGAGAAGTGAGCAACCCGTGTCGATAATTAGACCGGAAGGTAATTACTAATAAACCACAAAAGCAAATAAAGCTACAAGGTTTTCCATTCTATTAGTTCACACTTCATTTGGGTTGGCGTATTCAAATGAGCGAAAGATCCGACGAGACGAGCGGGACGTTCACCTGATGATAAGTGATACGCCTGTCCACAACAACGTGGCGCCAGTAACGATGTTAAACACTGCACGACATAGCGCCCGTCGCCTGAGACATAAGATGTTATCTTGTTACCTCAGTAATTACACTAGTTACAAAGTCCTAGAAATCGGAACAGCAATGTTTGCACAGTACTGTTGGGCGTGAGAAATAATCTCTGCGGTGGTACCTCGACGGTCTCCGGCAACAGAGACCTTCAAACAGTACCATAATAATAAGTGCGAGGAGTAAACGGGCATTCCGAATTTGGACGAACACTTTCCTTTTCGCTCGCGGACCGGGTGACCTCATGCGCATGCGCGTGTGCAAGATGGCGCCGTGCGCTTAGAGTAAGCCTTTTTTTGCCGCGACATTTGCCTGCGCAGTTAATTTAATGTTTGAAGTTATAAACTACGCATTTAACTGTATTTATTAACAGCACATTATTAAATCAGTTAGTACCATTATTATTTAAAGCTAAATATATATTAAGGTTTAACATATACCATAACGCGGGACCGTTCAATGTGGAGATCTTTTAGGGAAGCCTATGTCCAGCAGTGGACATCTATCGGTTGTTGATGACGATGATTATTTTTATGTTAAAGTATATAATATATCACAGTTAAAACAATCTTGACAGATTTTATAACAATAACTTAATTTTTTATCATCTTCACATTATGAGTGTATTACAGCATCCATGATGAAAAATGGTTGACCGAAGTCATAGTAATTAAATTGGTCACAATCTAATCTACGTGTAATGACCTAGGATAAGGTACATCTTATAATAGTTACAAATCACAGAGTTCTACGCCCAGACAATACAATGATGCACCTGTACTCTGAAGTCTGGTCTCATTGAATTCAACTGAACCATGAAGCTATACTACTGCTAGGGGTGTAAACGATCCCATACAACCTGACATGCTCGTGGTGCACTTTGCTAATCAACAAACGAGGATTTGGCTCCCACTAACCCGCACTGGGTCAGCGTGGTGAGAAGTGGCCCAAATCCGTCCATTAGAACCCTTACAAAAGTGGAGATCTTTTGGGTAGGCTTACATCCAGTAGTTATTACACCAGTCTATCGGCTGGTGATGATGATGATATGTTTTGCATTGTTGATGTATCTGTGGAATTTCTTGCAGTATGTTATTGAAAAATATATAAAGTTGTCTCGATCGACTTCTGACTGACTCTTATTACAATAAATGATTTGTTTTTTTTCTCCCACAAGCCACCTACTATTCAGTTTCCACAAAATCATGTGCCCGATACTCAGATATTTTATCTTACTTCTCCAATACTACTTGCTACAAACTGGTGGTAGGTCTCTGTTGCCGGAGACTGTCTAGATAGGGACTACCGCAATGCCTATTTTTGCCGCCAAACAGTACTGTTGAACCATTACTGTGCTCCGGTAGGAAGGGCGCTGTTGCTAGACAAATTACTGGGTAACGAGATTTAACATCTTATGTTTCAAGGTAACGAGTACAACGTGGTGCAGTGTCTAACGTCCTAACTAGCGCCACATTGTTATGGGCGGACGTGATGCGTATCAGGTGAACGTCCCGCTCGTCTCGTTGCTCGTCGCATAAAAAAAATTTAAACAGATTGTGGACTACTCGGTGGAAAAATTAAGTTTTAGGATACCTACCGCAATGATCCTTGATCAATGAGATACACCATCAATAATATATACCATCTATCAAACACCAAAAACATGAGCTACACAAAGGATTTGATTATAATATAAGTTTACTATCAAATTTAAAAATCAGATTTTAAATCAACGAGACTATTTGTAACATTCATATGATAAAATTACAGTTTTGAGGTCATATCAGTAATTTCGCGTTCACTCCTGCCAAGCGCTGCAATTTGTTAGAAAGAAAAATGACTACTTTGCAATTGAGTAATGAATGAAAATAACCTTCAATGTCCTCGTGTGATTTAGACGCCTGTTGATCCTGGGGTCGTTACTCAATGACTAACGCTATCGTTAGCAGGTCATTATTTCTTTTTCAACTTATCCTGCGTCAAATGTACAAATGGAAAATAATTATTTTCTATTTATCATCATCATCATCATTATCAGCCGATAGAGGTCCACTGCTGGATATACATTATTTATATTGCTGTAATAAGCTGCAAATAAGCTGTAAATTGTCATTGCATCTGGTACAGTCAAGAGGAATTATTTAATGTAATCATCAGCCAACCATTCCCATTTTTTATATTTATTCCCAGTTTTTTCTGAACGGCTTTCCTTTTTCTAAAATCTTAATTACTAACCACTTTTCTTATTTGTCTTCATACCCAGTTACATCGTGCTGGCGTTTTTTGTCCTGATAATCCAAGTACCGTGTACCAATCGACAATTAATCAGTCTCTTCTCCTTTGCGTTTATTTCCAATTATTTCGGATCGGCCTTTATCGTCGTGGAGTCTCCAAGTAAAATGTACATCGCATAACAATCTGGTGACCGTTGATAATAATAAAACTAAATATCCACTCGCATTAGTCGACTCACCGGCCACCAACGCCACGCCCGCAGATAACTAATTGTTTTGACAAACAAACAATATTCTGTCAAGGATAATATTTTTCCCTCCTTTTAGCGATGACAGATAAGTAAACAATGGCTTAGTAATTATTTCTCATGTTATAGCAGTCCCACAAAATATTCAATTTGTCATTGTTTTATTACGAATGCAAGATATGTTTGTGTTTGTATATATTACACGTAATTGAAGTTTACGACCGGGAATACTGCACAGTGGAAATCGTCTCGTGAATTAGAATACAAACGTTGTGATATCATCAACGATACTGAAAGATTCAACACTTAACAATTATCGGAATCGTTTCTTATCGTTTCATATAGACGCTGACGAATTTAACTTTTTCACCGTAACCATGTATATGGGTTGATCCAGATTTGGGTTCAGATATTGATGAACATGGAGAACGTTTGAGCAGCCGAATAAACCTTTTCAAGGAAAACGAGGAGCGATGACTGGTAGAGCCTTCTAACAGATATTCGTACATCATAATCTAGGAATACCTCTTAAAATAGAAAAAAAAAAGTGTAAAACTGCCATATTTTAATTTCTTAAAAATAAACATTTCACTACCAGTAATTACTATTTTTTTGATTCGACAACGCGTTAAGATATACAGCGTGTTCACCTGATGGTATGTGATTCATCTGCCCTTACGCTCGTCGTGTTAAGACATAAAATGTTATCCCAGTTACTCCAATAATTTTACTAGATATAGCTCTTGGAAAACTGTAACCCAATAAGAGCTGCGGTATACCTCGACGGTCTCCGGTAATGGACACCTTCCACCAATTTACTAGAGTGCCTTAATCCTTTAGGGTACCTCTTGGAAGGTTTATCCAATCTTATTTATACTAAGCTCTCAGCTCAAGTGGTTATATCTCTTTGAGGTTTTATTTCATTGGATTGTTAAAATAAAAAAAAATGTAATTCCACCTCCGCTCACTTTATCCGTGTGTCCACTGACCTTCTCTGCAGTATACCAACCTTAATAATATAACGTTTAAAGTTCAGTTTAGGAGAGGGGGGTTCAGAAGGAATGTGGCTTATCTATGGCTGCTTACAGCGCCGCGGGTTTCTTCAGACGCTCGTTAAGAAATGCGTCATTGAATGCAGTTTTTTTTTTATTTTTACATCTGCATATGGATGTCGCTTTTTAAGATTTTTTTTTAAATAAACCAACATGATATCATATTGTAGTTTTAAAACATGTTTTGAACGGTTCTTCTTAACATAACTGCGTTGCCATTTTTAGAGGACTTGCAGCCGGTGCGTTAGGATCTTAGGTCTCGTAATCATTCTAAATCGCAACGCGTTTGGGGCTTGTCGATCTAATTTTTTTATTACTTAACAATAGAATCCAACTGAAAGCAAGTAGTATGTCCGTATGTGTATATTTGTCTCTGGCAGAAACAGAAATAAAGACATTACCACCTCTCGCACAAAAGGAGAGAACAAGTTTTTAGACGTCGCACCAGCTGAAAGATTCTATGGTGATCTTTTAAATCTCATCTTCATGAGATCTAATTACTACTAAACTGTCTGTTATTGGAGGATGGACGTCAGATTTGCAAATTAGTTATCTTGAGCCATAGGGACAGTTGTTCTATACTGGTGTTACTGATCTACCCTTGTAAACGGTTAGCTAAATTTATTTGATTATATGAAAGATCTTACTCTATTACGTTGCTATAAAAACGAAACGGATATATAATCTTTCAGCTATTCGTTAGTTTTAATCGATTATTTAAAGATTAAGTAAGTGCCTGATTTCTTAGATTGTTTAAGTATGTACGCTTGCTACTGCTACTAACTACAGGGGTATCGGAATTTAACATCCCCAGGTGTAGACGAAGAATGAGTCCCTAATGCTGTAGAAAGCTTCCATCCCTTAGTTATGGATTACACTTAATATCAGGTAAACGGTCGTCTCGAAAAAAATCACTTGTACGAAGATGAAATTAAGATAAAAGCCGAATGAGGCTTTATTGTGTTCTTCATATTAATTTGCACTTTCCCGCACACACACTTTATTGTACTATATAACGATGACGTGTACTTTGTTCATTAAGATATAATTAATAATCATGATCTAATTTTAATGACTCTATCACCGTTTGATAAGCTAGATGGCTCATGATGATAAAGTTTGTATTACGCTCTAGTGAATAGTAAACAACGGTTGTTAGATAATAACACGCCCGCAACCCTCCTTGGGGTTAACGTTTCGTAAAATTCATCCTTAGTTGACCTATACACGGCAAAAGGGATGTTCGCACCAAATTGCAAATCTCCAGAACCTACGGTTTCAGAAATATCGTGATGAGTGTCTTCATAGGTGCAAAATTTGTCTGAAATATTCCTCGAGAGCAACCGCATCCGTAAATGACTTTCTATAGCGCCCGTTACTATAGCAACCGAATAATAAATCCAAAATGAAAACGTGTATAAAAGTTAATTGGAAATAAAATGATGCAGGTTTTATGAAATCCAAAAAGTAAATAACCTATGACTATACACATATCACGTTCACTAGTTTTCACGTGATTGGCCATCAAATGAAACCTAATTTGCTCATATATTTATAGATAGATATAAAGCAGATAAACATGAGGTCGTGTCTTTATATAACTTTATTTACACGTACACGTTATACATCATGTCAATGTGGTCCCTGCGTCAGATATATGTGGAGGTGACCTCATCGGGCGATGCTTACAATTTTGTAACAGTCAAATGTAACACTAGCCGCTCAGTGTTACGGTTGTTATTTGTACAATAATACAACCGATGAGAAATGTACAGTGAAATTGATCCTTAAAGCAAGAGGGTTGTTGATGAAATTCGCTTGTGACGTCGTGTACGCAATTTAACGTAACGACGTGCATTCAAATTAGTCGGAGGCAACGAAATGTAGCATTGTAAGCTTTATGTTAGTGCGGAATGTATATATATATATATATCAACACAAGTATAAAAAATGTCGCTGGTGATGAATCTCCAGGGCCGGTCATATCTGTCGTGTGACGGCCGATGGGGGAGGAAAGTCTTGAAGTGGAGAGAGAGTGGAGACCGTGTACTGGTCGCAAAAGTGTCCGCCCTCTTTCCAGATGGACCGACGACATCATCAGAGCGGTCGGAAATGGGTAAATGCGAGAAGCTGAGGATCGCATTTGGTGGAAGATATTGGGGAAGGCCTACATCCAGCAGTGGATAAACAAAAGCTGATAATGATGATGATGGTAAATCTCTGTTGTGGGAAACCGTCTAGATTCCGCCGTCGCGTCTATTTATGACGTTAAACAGTAGTCAGATATAGGGTGTTGTAGCTAGCGAAATTATTGGTGTAATGCTAGGTTTTAGCAGTGTATATTATACTAACTAGCCCCACATTGCGTCACAAGATACGTCGCATGAATCAACGGAAAAGATTATTACAATATTCTCGACGTCTCCCAGAGACATGTTCTTTTAAATTGCCAATACTTGATTCATAATCTGACATGCGAACTCATTGTATTGTAACAGTATTCATTTATACACGAGCATTCATTGAACCACCGCTACATGCGAGTGGGGGGGAAAAAAGACCTCACGGAATGATCACTTCGGTCCTCCCAATGTACTCGTATTTATAATGGGGTGTGACATCATGAATGAATTTACACAGACCGCACAGTCCGACAGGAATAACTAGTTAACTTTTTTTTGTTTTTTTCATACTATATAAACTAACAAATGAACAAACACTCTGTAAACTATCTAATCTATTAAATATTCTGTTTGGTATCTTTCCCGGATTTTTTCTATAGCACGTGCGTTTGATTATTGAGATTGTTAGCTTTATCTCTTCGTTCACCCTCCTCTACTAGTGGTATGTGGTGTCCAATCAAAACCTCATCAGCACCAATCATCAGCCGTCAGTCTCATTTCAGCTTTAGCTTTGTTGTATTAATTTCCAACATCATCTTTATCGTATCTGTTTTTGTTTAAAATTTAATTATTAGGAAAAGAATCTAAATATTAATTAATAATAATTGAAGGAACATCTGTTTACTCTCATCAGTAAGAAGAGAATCGTTTAGAGTACCTCGAAAATATTAGGTGGATAATAATATAAAAGTAGAATATTTTTGAAGCTCAAAACAGGTATTCTTATAAGTAATAAGAACCAAAAACCTGTTTAAAATATACTATTGCATCGGCAACATGTTAATTTAATAACCATCTTATCGCTATAGAAACTTGTCCAAATGAAGTTGATAATCTTAAGTTATTACCTCGTAACTGCAGCATAATATTAAGTTACTTACATACTGAGTTATCTGAACTTACTTGAAGGTTTCAACTTTTTATTGAGCCTCATGCTTTAGACTTTAGTCTCATACATAAATTTTAATATGAAATTATACACCAAGCTCAAGATTTCCTCTCATAAGGAGATTCACGCTCATAATCCATTGTGTGGACCACGAGGTTGACACACAGCTTCGATAGCTATTGTTCTTAAGACTCATCGGTCTCCTTACGACCTATTCTTTTACCGGACGCTTAAGTTTAAAGGAGACCGAACACATCATCATCATTGGGACCATCTTGACTTTAAGTTGGTCCATTTTTGTGTCGCATAGCTTGAATGTTCGCTTCATCTCGAATTAAGCCATCATCATATGAGTTGACTAATATCACACTATTTGATTTCGGTTTCTTATTTCATTTGAATTAATACTAAATTTCAATTAAAATCAAATTAATTCCCAGTTAATGAAATTTTAATGCACAATTTAATAATGTAGACAACATATATTTATCAACTCGCACTTGGCTAGCGTGATGGATAAATGTCCTTGACGCTTTGTGAAAAAAGGCTCCCAGTCCCATCAATGGGAATAACAGAATCGAAGTTTTATGAACTAATGAATATTAATATACTCTTGGCGTAAGAATAAGGCCTGAACTGAAACATTAAAAGAAATCTAGTGTCAATAATATTATAAAATAGGAAAATGTGTCAAAAATTTTGAAGTACGTAGCGCATACTTGGGGGTGTAAGGATTCCCTCACCAACAATTCACGTGACCCAAGCCTACCTGCTAATGTTGCATCTTGCTAATCAATAAACGAGGCTCTGGCTCCCACCAACCCGCATTGAGCCAGCGTGGTAGAAAATGGCCCAAATACTCCCATATGATTCTCTACCAGATCGTGTGGAAATCTTTGGAGGTGGATGGCCAGCTGTGAACGTCTATCGGTGACGATGTGGTGTATGCGATTACTTTTGCCGGCTTGATGTAGTATGTATACATTAACTTATTGCACTTGGAAGGAGTGTGATTTTTTTAATAACAAATCTCGAACAAATAACGAACACTATCTAGTTAGTAAACATCTTACCTCTCTCACCATACTGTTACGGTGTATCGTTTACCATCAGCTTCAATTTATTTTGCTGGATAGGTTCATAAATATATTAAGGAATACCCGTCGGAGCAACTTCGTAATGTTGTTGTTGGCCATGAACAAGTTGTGGATGTTTGTGACGTCACCGCTCTTTACTTGTTGCCCAATAGCAGGCTAAACGTTTGGCCGTGACTCAGGCGATTGTAATTCCAGTTACACCAGAGGATTTATATTCAATTTGGTCGTGTTTGTGTTTTAAATAGAAACTATATTTACTTTATAATAGCTCAATAACGACCGCTTTTTGTTACGATTGGATATTTATAAAACGCGTGGAATCATATATTACATTTGTCGGACAATGTTCAAGTTTAAACTCAGCAGCTCCGTCACACGTAATTATCTTAACACTATGGATAATAAGTAATTGTTTCTCATGAGGAAATACGTGTCATGTTTTCTTATTATCATCATCATAAACATATCCTCTTCTTTTAAACTGAATAGTATTTATGGAGACTGGTTTAATGGATTTAGAGATTATCGCTCGCAAACAATTTTAATAATCTTATATAAAGATGGAGGAGTCTATTAAAATTCATCTTAATTTAAGATTTCTAGATGATGGAGAATTTGACAAGTAAACTTTAAAGAATTTAGAGAATACTTGTATTGAAATTGTGGGAAAGAGTTCTAGAAAATAACTTTTTCCAAAATGGTTTTAGAGTACCTTTGTATACATTATCGTGGTTTTATTTAACCATCCCCATAACCTAATGGTGCGACAATAGAGGTTTGTAAAGTTGTTTAGAGTGAAGTCACTCCTGTTGATTATCATCACCTTGATCCCATTTCCGTAATCAAGATAATCTGATATAATTTGATTCGATTTATCTTATAAACATCTAATATATAATATCGAATATTTATAGCCTAGACTGTCGCTAATAGTCTTATCGATTTGTTGAATAGATATGGCTTGTATCATTATTATTTAAGCAAGCCCAAACAGGATATTGACCTGACTTGACTTACTTGATATATGCCACGTGTGCAACTTTACGACTTAGTATTGTTTTGTGGTTGTGATATTATACCAATTCATTCAAGTCGAATTCAAAAATTATCATAAACACTATTACTGACAATCGTTTAGGTACGCAGAGAAGATCAGAATTCAGCCACAATCACACCATCAGAGTCTCGGGATGTAGCGAACATCACCTAAATCCACCAGTAGTAAGTATGTTGTAGGAGTCCGTCTAAGTAGGTACCATGCTAGGAGGTCACAAACCAAAATGGAGAGCCTTTTTTTATTCATCAAAACGATGAGACGAACTTAATTTACTTGATGGTAAAAGATACGCCTGCCCATAACAACGCGGCGCTAGTTAAGATGGCATTCTTAGCACCTAATAGCGCTCGTCTCTCGAGGTAAGATATCGAGTCTTGTTACACCAGTAATTTCATTAGCTACAGCGCCCTTCAAACCGGAACACAGTGTTTGCACACTACTGTTTGACGCTGCGGTAGTATGTACCTAGACGGTCTCTGGAAACAAAGACCTACCACAAGTTTAAAATGCCTACGTTATCTTCACTATTTTCGATTATTGAAAACACATTAAACTAATTTTCGTCATCATCATCATCAGCCGATAGACGTCCACTGCCAAACCAGTTTTAGGCTTTGGATATACTTGTGTTATTATATAACCAATTAAATGGAAGCATCATTCATTTGTTAATTATTGTTATCGTCCTCATTGTCTGTGGCAACCGGTTCATACCTTGGTGAGGAGCTCATACACATGATAATGCGAAGTGTCAACGACTTGCGAGGTACCAGATAACGCACTCTACAAGTTACTTAAGCTTAAGTAAGTAATGTAACAGCTTCGACGGTAAGTATTTTAATCTGGTAGAGTTCTAATGGATGATATATACAAACGGAGCTGCGTTTAAGTTCTATTATGTCAGAAATATTTTTAACATGTTTTAGTTTCACATCGACAGAGTTGTTTGATTAATTGGTGGTGACAAAACGGAAACGGAAATCGTTCATCTTGTAGAGACAGGCTAGCCGTTCCCCATCCGCTTTGCTGGGCGTAATATAGAATTAGATGTTAAATTTACACTTGAAATTTGGCAGAAATATTCTCGCCCGTCAATAATACACTAACTCTCGGACCCCGTCTTCTTACTAACACCCTGGCAACTCATTTTGGAAAGAGATTTTATAAAATCCATTCTTAGTTGAGATCTAAATGGTAGTAATCCCTTCCAAATTTTGAGTGCATAAACACTACTATACTATTTCCACGTCTAAGAGTTGCGAAGATCTCGTGACGAGTCAATGAATCTCTGGATATCTAGTTAGTGATATATGCTACTACATTGTTGACGACAATAAAAACGGGAAATATACGTCTTTGTGTCTTGGTAGGATTATTGGCTATAACCTTCCTTCATACTGGGATATAGTAATAAGTTCTTCTGATCGCCTACTCATTGAAACTGTTTCTTAGTTCTCGTTATAGGCCGTTTCCAACCAGATGTTTTATCTGTGTCCATTTCCAGATACAATTTTCCTTTACATACAAAATCAGAAAATTTTTATAAAATACCTTTGAGTTTGAGCTATTTGATTTTAATTCTAGTTTTATTTATATAGAGGAACGTTTAAAGGGAATTCAGGATATGAGGACAAGGTTTAAATAAATAACATTAGCCCCGTTTTAGAGAAGCCTGACGGTGGGTATCAGGTTTAACCTACATCGTGTTGTAACATTAATTGTTATTGTACAGGCAAAACGTTCACGCAAACCTATTTGTTGATCATAAAACTACATCAAAATCAGTAAATCGATTAAGGTTTTGTAAACTGTGTCACCGGTAAGATTTTGGTTTACATAAAATGCTCACTAAACATGACAATAGCATGATTGCAAGGCTGCATGAGGCCGTAGATGAAGAAGCATTCTTGGCCAATAGTCTGATTTGTACTGACGAAAGTAATGTTATTGTGGAGTGGATGACAGTTATGGTCATAGCTAATAAAAATCTAAAATAACAAGGGCTCAAAAAGGGATCCTTGTGGAACGCCTCTTTGTATAAAAAATACAAAAGATTTAACACCATTAAAAACAATACTCTGAACACTTTGAGATGCAAAGCAATGAGATACGAAGATGTGCCTTTAATATAATAAAACCTGGGTTTATTTAAATGTTTCATGACCCACACAATAAAAAGCCTTGAAACAATCACAAAAGTACTACTCACAAAATTGGTTCGTGTAAAGCATGTTAACATCAAACATATAAAACTCCGAAAGTAAACCGGAAACATCCAAATAATAAGCCTAGGGTCAGCCCCTGTTCCGCTGTAGCAGTTAATTTAAACAAGGAGATTTAAATAAATATAACTTAACAAAAGCTCTTTCTAAAGTGAATAACCTCTTAACATTTGATTCACCTACAGATATTATAAAAAAAAATACATCTGAGCCAAATAATAGAAAAGCTTAATCCATTATTAGATTTATTAGTTTAATTTCCTGATCTAGATCGTTTCCTTAATGCCTAGACCAGTCTGAATCCAAGGTCTACCGCTCACGGTGAAGCTAAGCACTAATTTTGTTTGCGAAATAATATTCATTTAATCAAATCAAAGTCACTAAGGATTGACTTCAAGAATAGCAAAATTAGATAAATATAGATCTAAAGTTGAGGATGATTTTTAATAACTGCGGAGCTTAGTGTAAATATTTGTTTGTAACCTAAAACAAAATTGAATAAAAAAGTCGCGACGAGTCAAACCGCAAGTGACCTTGGCACTAATGCGCCGGCGCCGCCCGAACCTGTCGCGGGTTAGGCCGCGTCCACACGTCGGCTCACCGCGCTCTGATTACTGATTAAATGTAGCCTTCACGAGACGTAACATCCAATCCTCCGAGCTGACGACTGCAATGCAGTGCAGTCGCGTTCTTATGAACAGGTTATCACTTACCATCAGGTGAATAGCCCATTCGTCGCATTACTTAATTGGATAAACAATAAATGGTATCATCATCATTATCAGCCTTTGTTTATCCACTGCTGGATATAGGTCTTCACCAATACCTTCCATCAAATGCGAAAAAATGGTATGACTGCACAAAATGCATCAATTATAATGATATGTACACCACCACCACCAATACGGTGAACTGACCGCCAACCTTCGCTAATCGGAGAGGCATCTTAAGAAGAAGATGAATACAGCACCACATTGAACTTATCGCTTCGTTACAACAGTAATTACATTAGCTTCAACGTCCTGCGAACCGGAACATAATAATATATGCACATTACTGTTTATCCGATGCAATAGGCTCTGCGGTGGTACCTACCTAGTATAATGTATGACAAATAAATATATGTTTACATTAGGACGGGTAACAGTATCACTTAAATTTACGTGTATATCTTGTTCTAATATCTGTTGTAGAAAATACGGATCTCCTTGTTCTGTTATTGCTGTATTTATATAAATAATATATAAGCGGTGAGATGTAATCTCATTGTGAGCGGCGTCTCGGCCTCTTTCAAACCGTGTATTAATTTACTTAATCAACCTTGCGCTGGAAATATACTCGGCTAACACTCATGTTAACCAACGTAAAATAATAATTATAATCCAATAATAAACAAATACAGACAGACAGACAGATAGACAAGCAGATGGAGAGGTAAAATATAAAATATTTTGTATATATATATTTACGAGGCACGGCTCTAGGAAGAACGCCTATGAGACGGACTGACCAGATAAAGCAGCAGTAAATTGTAAGTTACTATTATATGAAAGTACTAGGAAGGTGGCCATCAGAGAGGAATGGGGACGTGTTGTTAAGCTTGTGACCAACACCATCCGTGATGACCACGACTATTCTGTCAAGAGTGATACCGACGAAGAAGAAGATATATTTAACTTGCCAGTCCCCGCCCGCTTTGCTGGCCATAACAACCCCGCAACTCCCTTAGGAGAAAGGAAATTCGTAAAATCCATTCCTACCTGACCTCTAAACGGCAGGAGCAGTATCTCTATTGAATTTTGAGTGTTCAATTCTAGTAGTTTCCCAATTCTTGTGACGAGTCAATGAATCAATAGATATCTTCTATATACAGTGGTGGTCCTAAATTAGAAACGCTTCTTGTGAATAAAATATAACTTCAACGTACAAATGTTCGTTAAAAATATACACATTCAATAATTAATAATCACGCAATAATATACCCACTCAAATATAAAATATATCTTACTTTAAATTACAAAATGACTCTTACACGTGTAGGAGTTTATTTTCTGTTACTGGCCGCTTGGAAGCCCGATTAAAAACATTTTAAAAAAGCATCCATAGCTCGTTCTCTTTTTGAAATTGGATAATAATATTTCTTTTTTGGATTTTTATATTAGTTTGGCGGCAATTAAAAACTTAATTTGAATTTTATTTTGTTCAAAATGGGCAAAAAAAAAGTTGTGACGCGTTTACTGCGCAAATAATTATTAATTTACATATACAGGGTGGCGCAAAAGTAATCCTCCTATCAGAAAATGCTATAAATTTTGCCTTGATGTAAAAAAATTAAAAGACCAAATAAAAATAATCCACAAGAAGAATCAAAGTTTTTCATTTTTTTTTAAATTACACCAAAAAAACATCGGAAGGTTATTTTTGCGCCACCTTGTATACCTTGTATACCTTGTATATATCTTGTATACCTTGTATACATCAAGGTAAAATTTATAGCATTTTCTGATAGGAGGATTACTTTTGCGCCAGCCTGTAGATCATAAATGGGCGTACAGAAGAATAGCCGAGCATTTAAATTGTTCTGTTAAGAAAGTTTTTAATTCAATTGATCATTATAAAACACATGGAATTGTTCTTAGAAAGGCTCGGCCAAGAAAAACCTCTCCCAAAGAAGATAGGCTAATCGTTCGTGATGCTAAAGAAGAGCCAAGTAAAGGCTCCAACCAGATTAAAAGTGAAGTTTTTCGCTTGATGACCCGAGGAACATCTTATCAAGACTGATACGCCGAAGATTAATGGAAGCTAAATTGTTTGGAAGAATCTTTCGGAAGCTACCGCTTTTTACCAAGCAACACCGAGAGAAGCGATTATTATTCGCTAAAAAATATGTTAATTGTACGATAATGGAAAAAAATTTAATTTTTTAGATGAAACAAAAATAAATATGGTAAATTCCGATGCACTGGAAAGCACTATGTTAGACGCCCTATAAACAATGCTTTTAATTATAAATACACAAGGAGTATACATCAACTTAAGCACGGTGGCGGTAACAAAAGTTCGGAGGGTGTTTATTTGTTGTCCGGATGTGGAGCTGGAGTGGTTCCGTTCGGAAGATTGAAGGTACGATGGATCAATGGCAATACAAAAATACCTTAGAGCACACGATGATTCCCTACTCTGACGAACATTTGCCTGTATCCTGGATCTTTCAGCGTGACAATGACTCTAAACACACGGCCAATAGTCAAATGTTGCTTTTGCGAACAGAGTATATCCGTTTTAGACTGGCGAGCAAATAGTCCGGATTTAACCCGATAGAAACCCGATCTCTGGTATATTGTTAGTAAGAAAGTCTCAAACATAACACCAACAACAACACCAGTCAAAACGAACTACATGAAGCTTTCGTTGAAGCATGGAATTCAACAAACGCTCCCCCCTACAAAATTGTATGAAATTGATTGAATCATTGCCACGTGTCCATTGCGTCGCCGTGCTGATGTTGAAAATAAGGGATACGCTACTAAATATTAATTATAACTATTGGTAGGATAACTATGTGGTCAGTGGGTATTTCGTAAATAACAATACTAATTCTTAAAAAATGTGGTTTATACGTTTTTTGTTGTTTCTAATCACTTCACCATTATTGTTTACAGGTTAAAGCCGATTTAAATGTTATATTGTAACTGCACTTGTTTAATTGGATTTATATGGTTTTTCTAATAAATGATTAATCGTTGAACATATTGTTTGTTGTTCTATTTGTTGTTTAATTTCAAAATAAAAACGATTGCGGTGAAGTATCTTATCTTACCTAATGTCAAGGACCGTTGCTAGTGTTTCTAATTATACGACCACCACTGTGTATATTATTGCTGGTAGGTCTCTGTTACCGGCGGTAGTTTAGGTTGGTACCACTGCAGTGCCTATCTTTGCCGCTAAACCGTGGTATACAAACATCAGTGTGTTCTGGTTCGAAGGACGCTGTGGCTAGTGAAATTACTAATTTAATGTCTTATGTCTCAAGGCGATGAGAACGATGCGGTGCAGTGTATACCGTCGAGAAGGTCCCGCAAGTATCGTCGCTTCGTTAAATAAAAATAAATAAATCGAAACACGAACGTACTCGTACATTTCCTGCAGCAATCATAAAAACAATCGTATAATTGGATGTTAGATGAATTGTGTACTGAAAAGAGGATTTCAGCACGCGATCAAATAATTTCACTACACAATTTGATGTGATCGGGGTTGGCATGCTCCAAAGATTGTTTTTTTTAACCTGTAACCAAAAAGTGGGGTGTAAAGGGGAACCTCAACATCTTACGAAGCACAACTCGACTCTCACTTTTTTTATCGCGGTGGAAATCTTCGTATATATTTGCTTCTGTGGGAAAATAAGGTTATGTGGGGCTTCTAATTACTAAAACCCTTCGGTGGTCTCCCTCAGTGTATTAGAAGGGATTCTGAGATCTCCTACGGAAAACATCGGAGCCCCCTGCACTCTGGCTAAAACATCCCACAGAATATAAGACCACCATGCATTTGTCGTCCTTCCAAGGCTCGCTTATTAAACTCTGAGGGCCCTCAACCTCAAAGCCCACGAACCCGAGGACCTTTTTAGTCGCCTAGTACAACAGGCAGGGAATATCTTAGTCCTATTCTTAATAGAGACTACAGATCTGAAGTCCACCTCACCGGCACGCGTTGCACCCTGCCCATCTCATCACTTAATGCTATAAACAAACGGCTTCGCGCGACCTTAGTTTGTGAGGATTCACTTGGGAGCGATATGGGCCATTTCCCACCACGCTGGCCCAATGCAGGTTGGCGGGAGCCAGAGCCTTGTTTGTTGATTAGCAGGCTGCACCACGAGCCGGTCAGGTTGGCTGGGGATCTCGTGAGTTGTTCTGCGGGACCCTTTACACCCCTTCAAAACTATACACACTGTATACTTGGCTTCTGTAGTGTTTTTTTTTATCTATCTTCGTTTCAGCGACATTGTGAGCTATATTGACTACAGATACTTGTAGCGGTTAGAAATCCTGTAAATTTTGTATCTCCTTTTTACTTTCATTGACGTTCACCTGATGGTAAATAATAACCACGCCTATAACAACGTGGCGCTAGTTACGATGGTATACACTGCACATTGGGCTCGTCAGCTTTAAACAGAAGATGCTGTCTTCAGCGCTCTTCAAACCGGAACACAGTAATATTCGCACAGTACTGTTTGTCAGCTGCAATAAGTGCTGTGGTGGTACCTAGACGGTCCCTATCAATAGACCTACCACCAGTAAGTAATAACCGTATAAAGAGCTTATTTATTTATAAAAAAAAATCCCTGAAAATGGGACGAGGGGCGGGCGGTTCCGTACCCGGCGGTGCCGACTGCGTGTACCGGGTCGCCGCTTCTAATACCGGGACGGACACGCACCCCACGGCAGGAACATTTTGCATGTTGCTATATGTAGATTAACACCAGGAACCTAGAGAGGGGTGGGATTACTACTACTACTGCTGGTAGGTCTCTGTTGCTATAGACCGTCTAGGTAGGTATCGCTGCAGCGCCTATTGCAGCCGACACACAGTACTGTGCGAACATTGCAGTGATCCGGTTTGAAGGGCGTTGTAGCTAGTGAAATTACTAGGGTAACGATACTCGTCATCCTATATCGAGCCATGAGCGCAATGAAGTGCTGTGTATCATACTGACTAGCGCCACGTTGTTATAGGCAGGCGTATCACTTATCATCAGGTGAACGTCCCTCTCATCTCGTTGCTGTATTGAATAATTAAAGAAAAAAATAACGGCTACCTGTAAAAATGTATTTACTTTTCAGTACCATAATAAACTTGAATTTATTAATAGTATAGAAAATCGGTATAAATATTAAACAGTCATCGTCATCATCATTTCAACCGGCGCAAGTCCACTGCCGGACATAGGTCTCTTGTAATGTGTTCCACAAAGCACGGTTTGAATCCAGTGGCTCCCAGCGATTTTTTTTATGTCCTCTGTCCACCCAGTGGTAGGTCTGGCAACGATGCGCTTTCCGGTTCAGGGTGGCCATTCTAGCACTTTAACACCCCAACGTTCATCGGCTCTACGAGATATGTGCCCTGCCAATTGCCACCTGCTCGCGACTCGTAGGGCTATGTCGGTGACTCTGGTTCTTCAGCGGCTCTCCTCATTTCTGATCACGCAAAGATACACTCGCCTGCTGTGTGACTCTGAGCTTTCGTATGAGGCTCATAGTTAGCCCAGATAGTTAGTTTTTTTTTAAAAAACTTGTTCAGTACTATGTTTAAGCCGATGTGATTTATAACGAGCGCCTTATACGGAGATGTAGTGTTCTCATCCAACAGCATCACATCACCCTTTATATAAAAGCTCCATATAGAGAAGTTAAATGGATGAAAGAATGACATCCGTGAACTATGACCTATTATCATATCACAGATTATGTCAACGCGTCGGTATGTCATGACTCTTTATATAATACACCAGCTGTTCCAAGTTCCCTTGCTGCCCGTAATATAGAATTGTATTTGAAATTTGTCAGAAATATTCTTCAAGAGCAACCGCAACCGCAAGTGAGTTTTTATATCAACCATTACCATAGCAACCGCATAAATAATACCAAATGAAAATGTCTATAAAAGTTAATTATGAATAAAATGAAGAATCTATGAAATTCGTAAAACAATATAGACTATAACCATCTCCAGATCATTCCGCGTTGAATGCTCATGTTCTTCTGTCGATATGTTCACTAGTTTTCACGTGAATAGCGAAGAAACAATATCCATTTTCATTATATATATATATTACTTTATATATATTTTACTTCTATATATATATATATATATACGTAAAAGGATATTTCTTATAGTCTTCCGCAAATATATTTATTATAAATTGCAGTTATTGCTTTATTACCTTTATGTATTTATTAAGTGACGGAATGAGTAGGACGTTCACCTGACAGTAAGTGATACAATAGCATACAAAGTAGTGCTCGTTAAGATGATATACATAGCACCACATTGCGCTCGGCGTCTAACGCATTATGTTGACTTTCCTTACCCCCGTAATTTATTTATTACGATCATGATAAAATTATGCGTTAAGGAAAAATACTAAACAATTTAAAAGTTAAAACTTAGCCTAAAGATAACATTTTATTTTTTAAAAATATTTTAATTATTTTATACCCTTTTTAAGGTAATAAGACGTTTTTTTTTAAAAAGTAAACAGTAGATTTTATAGAGACCATAAAGAAGTGCGAATTTTTACAGTAGTAATAATTCCAATATGCAAAACCTTGCCAACAAAAAAAAATATTAAATTGGAACAGATAAAACAGAATGTAACAGATACAAAATTAACATTTTCTATTTACTAACTGTAGGATTGAAATTTTAGTGTTCAACATAGAAAGTTTCACGTCAAATAGTAATATAACCTCTTTGTAGATTGTAATAAAGGAAATATAACAAAACTAATGCAGGACGACTTCCTGAGAGAAATTATTTACAGACTATTGTTCACAAACGATGAAGTCAGAAAAAGTGATGGTGGTGATGGATGATGGTTCCATTAGCGGTTGACAAAAAAACTTCGCATACAAATGTCCATTATCATCAGCCGATAGACGTCCACTGCTGGACATACCCCTCCCCCAAACATATTCACGTTTATAAGGGTTCACATGGAGGGATTTGGCCCATTTTCCAACACGTCGGCCCAATGTTCGTTGGTCGGAGCCAGAACCCCGTTTGCTAATTAACAGGGTGCAACACGAACTGGTGACGCTGGGTTGAGTCCCGTGAGTTCTTGCGCGGGACCCCGTACACACCATATATTGCTGTATATGTAATAGCAAGAAGATTAGCAGAAAATAATAAAAAACAACTTATTTGTAAAATAAAAATAACGACGAATAATTTTATTTAGTTAACAAACCCTGTTCGTTAATCAAACCGCTTAATAATAATTCTGTAACTTTTTAATCTGTACCATTTTTGTCCGCCATTTTGTAACGCCGTGAACCGGTCCTTAAGGCCGTCGATGAAGTCACAGCGCGGGAACACACGCGAGCCGCGCGGCCGGCGCCGAGAATAGCGCACACTATCATCGATATATTTAACAACAAGTAATCGTGTGATTGTTTACGATGCACCACGGTGCACTGAACTTGGCAATGGTTGCCGTACTAAACACAATTGACGCATAGCCTTTGGCGGGAAATTAAATATCATCACATATTTCGAAACGACGAGCACATGATGCAGTACCATCCTAATTTGCAGCAAGTTTTACTTACTTCTCTGGCGCAGCGACACAAATTAAGTCTTGGTGTCCGACACATGAGAGCGCTGGCGTTGTCTGTCTCGCACTGCCTCTTGCTAGGCCACTGCTTGAAGCTCGCATAGCTCGAGCTCTACGGCATCCTTCCAGCGATATCTGGGCCGGCCGATAGCTCGACGCTCAATTGGGGTTCCGAGAAACGCTTTTTTGATGCAACGATCGTCTCCCACCCTTAGCAAGCGGCCCATCCAACGAAGTCTCTGGGCTTTGGCTTTTCCCCTGATGTTCGATTCGCTAACCCGCCTCTCGATTTTAATGCATCGAGCTCGCCATCTACCGTCCTCTCTTTGGATCGGGCCGAAGATCCCACACAGGATTTGTATTATTTGATTAATTTTAGTGAATACTATTCAAAACACAATTTGGAATATTTTTAAATGACAAAAAAATAAAATACCATATTTCTTTAAGTCTCTTCAACACTGGCACGATATAAATTTGTGAATGTTTAAAAAAGGAACGACTTGTTTGCACTTGAATATTTTTTGGCGGGAAACAGTAAACAAGCTGACGTTACGAAAACGGGTCCAACGTAACGCCATCTTGGAATATTTCAAGCATTAAATATTTTAGTGCATTTAACAGACAAAATGAACGCATTGTAATAACTGTATTGCGAAACAACGGAAATTATATAGGGTAAGTATATTGGATATGTAAAATCATGATTTTACATATTGTAACAAGAAATTTTTAAAGAACTTAACAGATAGCGCCATCACAAATAAAATGAGTCACCAAGTCGTTACAGAGTATACAATTGTGTCCATTAACTGGATCTCTCTGGATCTTCGTAATACTGTTGTACTTAGTAACTTAGTCTGAACTTTGAATTGCTCTGCTTATTATCAATAGAGCGCTGATATTGCTGCGAGCATTATCATTCACCAGAGACCTACCATCAGTAAAAAAATTCCTTTGACAGTTGCAGACATTGCTTTATTGGAAACATTTATAACAAACCACCTGTTCTCCGCCCGCTTTGCTGGTTGTAATATAGAATTATATTTGAAATTTACAATTGAAATTTGTCAGAAATATACCCGCCTTGCGTCAACTCGTTATCTCCCAGATTCGTTATCAACACCCTCCCTAACCCTTTGGGAGAAGCAATTTCATAATATCAATTCTTAGCTGAGCTATACTCGGCAAAAGGAATATTTCTACCGAATGTGAAGTCTCCAGGTGTTATGGTCCCAGAGACATCGTGACGAATCTCTGTATAGGTGGAAATCTTATATATATATATAGGTGTCGAGAATTTACGGCAGTCGTTTACAGTTCTTTAAAATGACTACTCTACACAATCGTCGAATAATTTCTGATTTAATGTTCCTCCACAAGGTTCTAAACGGAAAAATTAAATCACCTCCTATACTTGGGAGCATCAACATTAGAGTACCCCACAAATACCCTCGTCGTCCAATAACCAACATTTTTAGTCTTCCACAGTACAGAACAAATCTTGGAATACACCACCCGATAGCCAGAATGTTCAATGCTTATAATACATTTAATGCCAAGATACCCGAATTAGACATTTTCAGCGATTCTAGAAATGTTTTCAAAGATAAGTTGCTGCATCACCTCGCTGATATTTAATGCTTATTTATTGAATGTGGTTTCTGCGAGATGTCACTGTGCTGGATGTAGACACCATGCTATACCTAACTGCTGATTGTTTGGAAACTGATATTTGTTCAAAATTCAATTGTATATTTTAATTAATTGTAGACTACAAGTTTCTTTTTCACTTTAATATTTTTAAGTCCAAACTATGGCCAAAGCTGTGTGCGCCTATAATGGGCATACATATTTAATATTGTACACTATACCTAGAACGTAAGATAGTATATGATATGTTATGCTGTTGGTGTATCAATAAATAAATAAATAAATCTAATTTTCAATTTGACTCTCCTTGTTGCAGATGAACAAGAGCGAGTGCAGAAGAAGACTTTCGTCAACTGGATTAACTCACATTTGTCTAAGGTGAGCATCATCAAAACTATGGTTTAAAGAAGAGTAAGCAGTTCTTTATTTTTCACTATAAGGAACTATCAGGTTTTGGAACCAGCTCTCTGCCGAAACCATTTGATAATATCATTGTAGGAACCTTAGAAGAGGGAATAATAAGATTTCTCCGGAGTCAGTTTTCAGTCATCCATCTAATGATGGATTTAGTGATGGATCTGGTGACCCAGGGGTCCATCGGTTACTGTCATCGCTGGCCATCAAACTGTACGACTTTTTCACGGTTTAGCTATCGCATTATTTTTGGAGCAACTTTTCAATTGTTTTAAATTCGTTTCATGATCAGATCAGTGTTCGGCAGTCTATTGTCGGACAGAGTTCACTCCAAGGAACGACAGAGCTAAATTCTTGGCCTTGATGAACATCTCTTCTTTATTTAATTCCGTTTTGGACTATTGATGTTTTAAAGGTTGTTTTTCTTTTTGTATGTCTCATGTTTTATTTCGATCGCAGCGCATCCCCCCACTTCGCATCGACGACCTCATCTACGACCTTCGCGATGGCACCAAGCTGTTGGCGCTCCTTGAAGTGCTTTCTGGCGAAAAACTGGTAAGTTGGTTCGTTTAGCTTCGTCACAACCAATAAGTTCTGATTTCATATAAAATGGCAACCAATGTCTTACGGTCAGTCATATACCAGCATGTGACTGTCCTGCCAGTCTGCTCGCTTCAGCGAGATGTCCACCTGATCGTAATTACTACGTCTGCCAATATCAACTTAGCGCTAGTTAGGATGATGTACTCATCACCTTGGGACAGAAGATGTTAAATCTCATTACTCCAGTAATTCCACTAGCTATAGTGCCATTTAAAAAGGAACACGGCAATGTTTACACACTGGTAGTAAGTCTCTGTTTCCGGAGACCGTCTAAGTAGGTACCACCGCAGTACCTATTTCTACCGCCAAACAGTATTGTGCAAACATTACTGTGTTCCGGTATGAAGGGCGTTGTATTTAGTGAAATTACTAGCATAACGAAACGTAACATCTTATGCGAGCGACGAGCACAATGTGGTGCAGTGCGTAACATCACTTATCATCAGATGAACATCCTGCTCATCTTTCGCTTGGTAACATAACAAAAAAAAAGAACTATTGTTTTGCGGCAGAAATAGGAGATGCGGTGATACCTGCACAGTCTCCAGCAAAAACCTATCACCAATGTAAAGCCATTCCTTATTGTACATAAATATCGAACTGAGATCCACTGGGAATATGATACTCCATATTGGGATGAGAGACCTGAGATCATTATGAAGATAATCTCGTAAGAAAGTGGAGTCGTGAATATTGTAATAAGGTAAAAGCTGTGTACATTAAATGTATCGTGCTGCTCCGAGGCACGGTTACCGGTTTACCGGTTTCCCGCACCGGTTCTAACTTCAGTATTATGGTTACTAAATTATAAAGTCCGTGTCTAATATTTATAGATCATAGTATTTTTTTTTATACCGGTTTATCCAATAGCATATATATAATACTTTCACTGGCTGTTCTCAGCCCGCTTTGAGGCTCTTTGGGGAAGGAATTTTTTAAAGTCCTTTCTTAGCTGACCTCTAAACGGCAGAAGGAATATCTATACCGAATTTTGAGTGTTTACGTCTAATAGATCCCGTGATGAATCAAGGGTTGTCTCCTCTATGTTTATATATACACGGATTATTATCATAATCATTTCGAAGTGTTGATGTCCTCAACTTAAGTTGCTCGGAAGAGAGAGTACAGCACCTAATTACAGTTGAGAGTTGGAAGAGATTAGTATGCTGACGATGATCACACATATAAACATTTTATAGTCCTTTTAATGTTAATGGTGGTATATCTCTGTTGCCGGAGAATGTTAGACATTCCTTCTACGATGATCTCGTGAAGAACCTGGCTGCGACCAGAGTAGCAGTTACTACTGGTGGTAGTGTCTCTGTTGCTACAGACCGTCTAGGTAGGTACCACCGCAGCGCCTATTGCAGCCAACAGACAGTACTGTGCGAACATTGCAGTGATCCGGTTTGAAGGACCGATAGCTATCACTGGTGGCAGTGTCTCTGTTGCTACAGACCGTCTAGGTAGGTACCACCGCAGCGCCTATTGCAGCCAACAGACAGTACTGTGCGAACATTACAGTGATCCGGTTTGAATGACGGTGTAGCTAAAAAAAATTAATGGGGTAACGAGGCCTAACATCTTATGTCTCAAGGTGACGAGCACAATGTGATGTTGTCTATACCATCTTAATTAGCTCCTAATATTTAAAGGTTGATGACATTTTTGTAATAAACTAACTGTTCTCATCTACCCCAGCCCATGGAGCGAGGCCGCGTGCTCCGCCGGCCCCACTTCCTGTCCAACGCCAACACGGCGCTCCGCTTCCTTGCCGGCAAAAGGATCAAGCTGGTGAACATCAACGCAGCCGACCTGGTCGACGGCAGGCCAGCCGTCGTCCTCGGCCTCATCTGGACCATCATCCTCTACTTCCAGGTAAACAGTTTTATAGTCGCATACTTGTATGTAATCCGCTGAAGCTGCTGCTTGTGTTCATTTTATCTCTACGCCGTCTTGATGGTGAAGTAGTCTATCTGATGATGGATTAAATAAATTAAAGTATATATTTGGAAATTAAGTAGTTAAGTTAGAAACATTGAAGCTGGTAGTGTCAAAGCCTTTAAGAAGGTATCCATCACAATTACTATTTCTGCCGCTGGGAGTTCGTAATCAAACACTACAGTGCACTTCCGTCTATGCTGTATGCTACAGCGCTTTGTTATGAGGTAAAATATGTATATATATATACCGTCAGCAGAACCAGACCACACTTGGTTTATATTGATACGCTATCAGCTTACAACTTGTTCTCAATATACAATGTCTTCCGATAGTCGTGACATGCGAAGCTAAGCGAGCGGTATTAAATGGGGACAATCGCTTTACTTACATCCGCTAAGTTACAACTGATGTTATATTATGGAAGATAACTTAATCGTGTACCATTGTAGACTTAGAAAACATTATAATATTAGTTATTTATATAGAAATAATAATTATTATCGCTAATGGTTGCCAATCAGCCATAACATCATTAAAGTATACCAGCTATCAAATAAGAATATTCTACGCTTCACGATATTTTGTCTCATTGTCACTAAACATCGCGTGATATTGAGATTGTATGTTAGTCAATTATAGATTAAAGGATGTAGTAAGCAGGTAGTAGTAAACTTCAATAATAATTCCTAACAAATTTGTAACCATAGTAATCTTCAAAATCGCTCGTCTCTCCTCAAAAACGACTCCCACGCAAAAGAGTTACAGTAGAGCTTTAGTATAGCGTTTGTAAAGGAGAGTTTACACTGATTAGTTCAGTGAAGGTTATTTTATAAGCAGAAAATGTTAAGAAGTAAATTACATTGATGGTAACGCATAATCTTCTATAGTTAAATTGACTACTAGAGAAGGTCGGGGTTGTGTAGAATTTCTAACTCGAAATCCTTTGGTATATATCTTGAGTGCATTACGAGCGCCATCTTTATTTTCGAATTGTACCAGTGTTCCTTTGACCCTCGCTACTCCTGAGTATTTTCTAGAGATCATAGTCCTCTCTAGTACTTTTGTACCTAACAAGAGAACTCTACTTGTTTACTGTTTTCACGTGAAGTGGGAATCGCAACCCCCATTAACAGAACACGCGAAGCAAAAACTCGATTTAGTCGTCTATAAGCTAAGCCCGAGTTACCTTGATACTATTATTAATAATTCTAGACAAAATGGCTGTCCGTTTAGTTGTATAAAGCATAAATCGATAAAGAAATTTCTAGAAAGTGAATCTAAAGACATATTACAATCTTCCAAGTGTCTCAGGGCGACGAGCGCAGTGTGGTGTAGTGTGTACCATTCTAGCTTATTTTGCGTTGTTATGGCCAGGCGTATCACTTACCATCAAGTGAACGTCCTGTTCGACTCGTCATTTATGAAAAAAAAAATTAATTTTTTTCACTGTTTGCTTCTTCGCTTATTGCCGACCCATTTATTTTCTATAAATATCGAAACTTCTGTCTACGTATAGCCTAAAAGTTTGCTTATAGAAATTAGAATAAAATAAAAAAAAATTAACAAAATAAACAATGGAATATTGTTTAAAAAATTGTCCTACTTTTTACTGTTGGTAGTTAATCAATTGATGGTTATCTTTAAAGTTATCTTTAACGGTACATTATCTAATTATAACGATCGCTTAATAAATAACGGTATATAATTTTTAACTGTGATTTTAGAACAGTTAAATAGCTGAACGGATTGAAGAGTAGCAGATCCGGTTAGGTTAGGTTAGATTAGGTTACGTTGACGACACCTTTGGTAAATATAGTCGTTGTTGATACAAAGATGATTTCAAATCGACTGAACTGATGATTTGGAATTAAAAAATCGATAAGCCTACTTAATATTGCCACTGCTGCCACCTGATGGGTTTTCACCACGGGAAACTCAAACGCCTTTATAAAGCACACTGTTCAGGTGTGAAATGTCGGATGTCCATAAAAGCTGTCGTTCTTGAAACGTGTGGGTTTCCTCACGCCGTTTAACTTCACCGAAAGCTCTTCTCCAGTGGAGATCGAACCTGCACCTCCTCTACAAGTATATTTAAAATTTAAGACTTAATATACTATAGAAGGGTGTAAGGGGTTCCGCTAAACATTATACGGAACGCAAATCATCCTCACCTGCACGCAGTGCACCCTGTTGAATAACAGATGAGGTTCAGACCACCCACCAACCCGCACTGGACCAGCGTGGTAGGTTACAGCTCAATTCCCCTCAATGAACTCTAACGATGTTGAGATCTTTGGGAGAGGCGTATGTCCAGCAGTGGACCTCTGTCGGCGGATGATGATGAAACTATAGATAATGTTAAATTTATAACAGGTTTAATTTTTGGTTCGGAGTTAAGAAACGTGTGTAAACGGTCCTTAAGGATAATAGTACACTTTCACTGCCGACTCGAAATCGACTTAAATTACAGTTGTTATACACAGCAATCTATCAATGTCTATGTCTGCTCATTGTTCGATTAAATCGGACACGAGGCGTTTATCTTCCGGTACAGCCAACCGGTGGTAAAGCCAATTTGAATATTGCCGATGAAGATAGATGAAATTTTTAAAAATAGCCTACATATATATTTACAAGCCTATACTCTTGGACTATTAAGAATAGGACTAAGATACTCCCTGCCTGTCGTACAAGGCGACTAAAAAGGTCTTCGGGTTCGTGAACCTTGAGGGTGGGGACCCTCAGAGCTCAATAAGCGACCCTAGGAGGACGACAAATGCATGGTGGTCTTGTATTTGCCGTAGCACAGCGTGGGTGCTGAGGGCTTTGCCCTTCCGTGGGATGTTTTAGCCAGAGTGCAGGGGGGCACCGGTGCGTTCCGTAGGAGATCCTGGAGCCCGTCCTAATGAGGGAGACCACCGAGGGGGTTTTAGTGGGTAAAAGCTCCACATAAACTTGTCTTCCACCTAGAAGCGAGGTATCTTTTAAGATTTTTCTCGTGATAAAAAAAAGATCTACATTTAAAGAGTAGGTTTTATTTATCAGAACGAGTGATACTTTCACCCATAACGTAGCGGCAGATCTTTGGAGGAGGCTTATGTCTAGCAGAAGACGTCTGTCAGCTGATGATGATGATGATGTCATTTTCGTAGTAAGTTTTTAATTAAAATCAGTGATAATTTAAGTAGCGGTGATAAGCTCCGTTTGTATTGCGGTCGTAAGCTCTATACGTCTCGGAGAGAAGGGCGGGTTCCTTGCCGAGCTCGAGCTTCCGGGGAGGGAAATCACCGTGAGCAACCGGACATGTACTAAGAACAGCTTTCGTGAACACGTGACATCCATCAAGCCGCATAAGGGCAGCGCGGTGGATCGGGCTTTTACTGTCACCTTGTGAGAGAACGCTCCGAGTTACTGGAAACATTGAACTGTTGGCTCTTTCTAATTGTCTCTTACTCTGCTTTTAAGAGAAGACCCCAAGTCCCATTAGTGGGATTACGAAGTGAGCAAATTTTTTAACAATTTAAACATTAAATTGATACGAAACTTTTGTAATTGGCATTGACACTTTCCTTGTGAGAGAAAGCTCCGAGTCCCATTAGTGGGAATGTTGAGTGGGCTTATTTTTTTTTAAATATTTAACCGTTAAATTGATAGAGACCCGTTATAATTGGCTTTGAACCATATTTTCTTTGCGCAAGCTTCGCTCAGTTTGTTGGACCCACAGGACAAGGAAGCGGAGGTGGGTACTACGCGAGCACACAGGCTTCCACCTATTTTAATTTACTGGTAACACTAACCTTCTTGTATATTTGGGATCGCCAGCATGTAATATCTATTTTTAAGTATATATTTTATTTATTTCTATTTCATTTGCGGATCTCTAATGATTTTTTTATTATAATAAGTTTCTTCTTTAAAATACATAACCTGGTTTCCGCTCAATATGTACAGGCATTTTATATGATGTAGTATATTAGCTTGCGACCAACACCGGAAGTGATGAAAATAACCACACCGTCAAGAGTGATACGAACGAAGAAGATGCGTTATATTAACTTAATCTGTGACTCAGTAGCTAAGCACCCAAGGTGATCCCATGTTCAAACCCTAGACCAAACTCTTCTTATTGATTTAAAGAGTGAGACGTTGACCTGATCGTGATAGGCCTGCTGTTAACGTGGCCCTAGTTAGGACGACCTACATTACACCACGTTGCGCTCGTTTTGAAACGTAAGTCGCCAAATCTCGTTACCTCAGTAATTCCACTAGCTACAGTACTCATAGGTGGTGATACCTACCTGGACGGTATACAGCAACAGAGACCTTGAGTTTGGTTCTCTTGGTTTGGTTATCACGAATACGCCTGGTTAGCTACCAGTGTCATATTCTAAACTAGCTGTCCCCCGTCTGCATTGCTAGCTATAACACCCCTACAACCCCCTTTGAGGAAAGAAGTTAGTAAAATCCATTTTTAGTTGACCTCTAAATGACAGAAGCAATATCTCTATCAAATTTTGAGTTTCCACGACTTATAGTTTTGGAGATCTCATGATGAAAGAATGATTCTCCGGAGATCTCTTATGTATTTATTATATTGATTAAAAAAATATTAATTAAGGATTGATAATGATCGTGAAATTATTATTAAAATTGTTATTATCCAACCCTATTTATGAATAATCAAATATTTCTAACTTATTATGGCGAATGCTTTAAGAGACATTGAAGCGATTACCAGTTTAACTTGTAACATGGAAATCCCAAGTGATGATGAAGTGACTCCGTGATGGCGAACAATGGAATTTCAATGGTGATTACTTATTTATCTACCTGGCTAGCTACTTAATAAGAGCCTAAAAATAGCTGGAGCTCTAATTAGTTTTCTGATGATCGCCAAACTATAGTTTGAAGAAGTTGCGTCATGATGATGATGATGATGAGCTACCTAATATTAAAAATATTAATATATTACTAATATGCTGAATCGGAGGACTTGTACCTAGAATATTAGAATTCGCTTTTGGTTCTTCGGGCTGTTTATTATCCTCCTTCTTGGTATCACGGAGATCCAGAGACATCCAGATAATGGATTCAATTTTATATTTAATAACGACTCACTGACTAAAGGCCATTATAAAAATGTACGATCCTTATAAGGATTTTCGCTATGGTAAACGATAGCGTGATCTATTGTTCGTGGTGGCACCATCTCTTATTTTGATAACTTCTTGTTACAATGTATATTAAAAAAATATTTTCCTAGTGCACTGATGGTACGTCTCTGTTTATACAAACCGTCTAGGTAGATACCACCGCAGCTTCTATTCCTGCCGTCAAACATCAGTGTGTAAATATTGCTGTGTTCCGGTTTGATGGAAGTTATAGTTGTAGTCAGATGAATGCTCGTCTCCTCGCTTCGTCAAATAAAAGAAATACTACAAGTCATTTATGTATATGGAAGATTAAACACTTCTCATCCTTAAGATGAATAAGAGGAATAGGCTGATGAAAGAATTATGATCTATCATCATCGCAGATATTCAGTGGTGAATATACACCTCTTTGGAAGACGGTAATGCTGTGCCAGCTAATCATAGCTGCGGTCCTTTTTTTGGAGTTGTTACTTTACTAATCGCTTTTGATAAGCTCATTCTTCTCAAATCGTAATCCTCATATCTGGCGGTTGCGATTACCTTCATCCATCATTCATTTTTACAACGTTACGCTATCTCCACCTATCTCCGGGGCAGTGTGTTGCGGATCTGGTTACATAAACGCATTGGACTTTTTCCTTCCACTTCCTCAATAAACAGTAGTTTTTTATTATTTCCATTTTCCTTGGAAATTAATCGAAAGTACTTTAGGATCTGGTTGCGATAGGTGAGTAGAAAGTCTGGTAATTAGAAGAATAGAAATTCTTTTTCTAAGAATTTTACATTTTAGTTATAACAAGCTGAGGGAAATACAGTGGTGAGGATCAAGATTCTATCAAAATATTATTTTCCATATGCAGAAGCTTCCTTCGTCGTCGTAGGCACCACAGAATTGTATGTTACTCCAAATATTAGACCTTACATATGAAATGCCTGCAGCTATCTCTGAAGTGTTTTGTGATGGATCCGCTTCCACAGTAGTCTTCAATTCTTCATTTTCCACTTTGATCTCCGGCCGTCCACGGGGTTGGTTTTAAAGGTAGAAATTTCCAGAACGAAAACGTTGAAATCAAAAGCGTACCATACTTTTTTTTGCGACACCAGCGCCGTACACATCATTAATCCCTCGAGCTGTTTCTGCAGCACTGGTACTGGTGCCACGGCAGAACTCGTACTCGTAAATATACCGATATTTCATGTTTTCCATTGTGCAGTAATAAGCGACGCCAAAGAAATAAATAATGAGGGTAAAAACAAATGAATGACTGTTTCCAAAACTCAAATGTAGCAGCTAAGTGAATTTATAAATTTGAATTTGGAATTCTTAACCAAAGAGGAGATATTTTAGATCAAAGCGGTCAGTACGGCAAAACGCTAATTTCATATGTAAGGACCTAATAAATAATATTTAAGTTTCGTAAAAATTCGCCCTCTCGAGAAGCCTACATCTAACAGTGGACGGCTATCTGATGATAATTGTATAGATATCTTAAGTGTTAAAGCAATAAGTTCAACATTGGTCTACTAAGAATGTCTCACGCAGTTTTCTTCAACAATCACTTGCCTGTTACCACCGCTGCGAAAGTCTGTTCTAGAAGTTTCGTAACCTTCCCCCAAATGTCATGAGTAAATATCTAAATCTGTCTCTGTATATTCCACTTCAGTTTTTGCTTTAGCTTTTTTTAATTTTTTTTTTAGTAAAAAATTTATGTTTATTTTAGTATAGTTTTACAAAATAGTTTTTTGTTAAATATATATTTTGTGTTTACTTTGATACAGTTTCTTGATATTTTTAGATTTTTTACTTCTATACGTCTTTCTTTTTCATCCAAAAGTTTTTGAATATAATTGATATAAGCGTTGCTTCGTTTAACTATCTGGTTAACTTTCTTTGTTGCCAGATCGAAGAGAACAGCAGGGCCCTGGAGTACCTGAGTGGGTCGAGGTGTGCGTCGGTCATGTCCCAGGAATCCGGTGCAGCCACGCCCACTCACAAAGCGGAAGACAGATGGAAACAAGGCGCTAAGAAGACGCTCCTACAATGGGTGGCCAATGCGTTGCCTAAGTAAGTCTGTTGATTGTTTCAGGATTAATTTTTTTATCTCGTAAATCATAATTGTTGTTACTTTTGAGTACAATCAGCCTTTGCAGGAGCCCCGCGGGATTTTTGTTTATTTTAAATATTTCCATATCAAGATATTCTCGCTGATGTTCATCCGTCATATCAAATTAATATTCTGCAATAATCAGTATTAGGATGAATCACTGTATCAATTTTAATTATACCTTAAAATTGTAAATCTTTTATTAACAGGGATTCAAACATCCAAGTTTCGGACTTTGGACCGTCTTGGCGCGACGGTATCGCCTTCCTGGCGATCATTGACGCCATCAAGGCCAATTTGATAAACCTCGCCGAGATGAAGAGGAAAACTAACAGGCAGCGCTTGGAACACGCTTTCGATGTTGCCGAGAACGAACTGGGCATCGCACGTCTTCTCGACGCAGAAGATGTGGATGTAGACAAACCTGACGAGAGATCCATTATGACCTATGTAGCGCAGTTTTTACATAAATATCCGGAACCCAAGGTAAAGAAACCACACGATGTTAATATTTTAAGTTTGTACTGTCCTTTAAAAGCACTCAACTTATCGTTGTATTTTGTTTGATGTTCACAGACGACTGGACCGGACGCCGTCGCGGCTGTCCAAGAGGAGTACGAATCGCTTAGGATGTGGTTAACGGAACGCGTCACCACAGTCCAGAGACAATTCGACACGCGGACCTTATCGCGGAAATACGAGGACTATGTCCGTGCCGAAAACGAGCGACTCGCTAGAGAGCCAATTTATCAGAAACTCGAGAAGCTCATGTATACGCAAAGCTTGGTGGCCATAGCACCGAAATCTTGGCGCGAGCTGGTCTCTCTCTGGATCGAATTAGAGAGACTTCACAGAAGATGGCTGTGGCTCTTGGATGCAGATCTGCCTGGTGATTTCAGAGTAGTAGGTGAATGGTTAGCGAAAGCTGAATTCTTGTTATATTTCGATGAAATTCCAAACACTTTGGATGAAAGTACTGCGGCCTTAATCAGTGAGAAATTGGAAGAACACACGACTTTCTTCGCCGACCTCTCCGACGTCGCCGATAGGTTTGATGCAGCATTGAGATCCTCTGATGCAGCCAGAATACCAGCGGAAAGACTGCATGAACTGAAAGATCGCTTGGAGACTGTCAGTCGAAGAGCGCCACAGAGGAAAGCCAGATTAAAGTATTCAGAACATAAATGCTGTATTGTGGCCTTTACAGAATTAACTAAAGCAAAATTAGCCACCTGGACCGCGAAATGCGGTAGAGTAGAACACGTCCGTGCCTTATTAGATGACTATGATAATTTCGTTACTAAGAATAAGATTTTCCAAGAGTTTGACAAAGCCTATATTGATATTAAGCAAGTAGCAGAAGAATATAAAAGAGTGTGCGAGGTAGATAGAACTGAAGCAAGAGAAATTGATTCGTTTTTAAGAGAAATATCAGATTCTTGGCGAAGGGTCGCCTCTGATGTTAGATGTGCTCGAAGTGTCCTTGAGGAGGTGATTGCGCATTGGGAGAGATGGACAATGTTAGTGGAACAGTTTACCACTTGGCTGGACAAAGCGCAACATATGTTAAGAGTATCTGAAGATGAGGGTTTGGAATTCTTCCACGATTTAACAGTTTGGAAGGAGAAACATCAACTTTTAGGCGACGCAGCGGGATTCTTGGCTGCGACCTGCACCGAAGATATAAGTTCTGAAATTCGGAGAAAATATGTGGAGATCACTGAACGTTGGGAGCGCGTATGGGAAGAAGCTGAGCGGTAAGCGTTTTATTACCAAGCATTTAATCATTTTAGAGGATTTTACCGGGCAATTTAAAGAAGGTAACTATCTTTTTTGTTTAATTTGATCAAGATTTTTATACATATTTTAGTTACGTACGCGGAGGAGATGCTCTACGCCATCGCCGAGAGTTAGCTTCCGGCATCCAGACATTGGACAACTGGCTACTGGCTGCCGACAATTTGCTGTCCAGGCAACCGCGGGCCAACACTACAGACATACAAACCTATATCGACCAACTGCTGCAGCTCAACTCGGAAATTGAGAACCACGAAGAATTATTTAAAACGATAAGCAGGTAAAAATAAGGATTTAAATAAGATTATTATAAACTTTAGATGTTCACATCGATTGGTCCTATGCTGAATTAGATAGCTAGTACACATTGCTTAATATTAAATAAATCGTATTAGTTTAATAATTTGAATGGATTTAGCACAGATTATATTATGAAACTATATGTTCTCATACTTTTAACATTTTAGAATCTTTCAAAACGCTATCGCGGAACTACCGCGCGATGAAGTGGAGTCGAATATGAGTAAACTGAAGCAACAGAAAGAAGCACTAGTCAGGGTGCGCGCCACCGTGCCTGTGAAGCTGCACCAGTACCGGCAGCTGCTGGTTCAGCACGAGTCGCTGGAGAGCGGCCAGAAGGAGATCGGGCAGTGGCTGAACAAGGCGGACGAACTTCTGAGGACCACCACTGAGACTAGACGGTTCGTTTCTTAAAGACTAAAGATTTTTTTGATATAGTACATAATTAATTTATATGCATTTTACTCCCAGCGAGGTGATAGAAGAACATTACGAGATCCATCGCACGTTCTTCTCTCGCACGACATACTACCGTTCCATGTTGGAGAGCAAGAACAAAGTATTCCAGAACATCGTCAAATCGGCCGACGTGGACCGCAGCGCTGACGTCACAGACCAAGTCCGCCTAATGAAAGACCTTAACGACAGGTGAGTAGTTTAAATACTAATTAACGTAGTTAAAAATTACTACGGTTACGAAAATTATTTCTTGTGTATACATCATCCTAATATCGCACATATATGTGCAGGCGTATCACTGACCTTCCTTCGAATGTATTGAATAATAATGTTATTATTGTTTTTTAATTAACAAGTTTTATTATAATTATACAATATTATTGAATAATATTAGATTGTCTTTTAATCAGAATTATATAATCATCGTTTTTCGATTAGCAAATGCCGCTTAACCTTATTGCTACAAATATACAATTAATAAACAAGAACAAATGCATGGAATTTTTTTACGACCAAATATTAACTACAGCTACTTACGTTTTGTATTTTTATCTAGATAAAGTACGAACTACCTCGCGTAATAAATTCATTCATAAAAAATTATATGTTGTATAGACTGAATATAATTTGTATATATTATAATAATAACAGTACCATTTGAAATAAAAAAATCACGGGTGACATCTGTCAACGTCAGGTTTCTACAAAAATGTTTAAAATGATTTTAAAATAATACTAAATTTAATATTACCTAAATTTCAAATGTCAAATTCGATTTAAAACTACCTTTGTACAAAAAAATACTACTTTCCAACAATATTCCTTAAATTCCGTAAAATGGTTGAGACAAACAAAATCAATACAAGTGTATGAGAAATTATGGGGCGTCTTTCCTGTTTAGAAAATAAATGTGTTCATTTATGCCGAGTACATCTAGTGGCATGATTGAAAGGGTTACCGATCGTGAAATGTTCGCAGATTTGCACACGTATCATCGGAAGCAACTCGCAAAGAGTCCGAGCTGCAGCGCTTGGTGCGAGCATGGGATGAGTTCGAGACAAAGAAGCGAACAGTGGAAGAGTGGGCCTCGCGAGCCGAAGCACTACTGGCCGACAACAGGGTCGATTCGAAGCAAGCTGTTGACTTCCATAAGAGATTCTTCCAAGGCGCTGATGAGAGAGCTGTTTCGGAACTTGTGCGGTCTGGTCGGGAGCTTATTGAGGTTAATTAAATAAATGTATCTAGAATCTATATCAGAGGTGATGATTTTTGTATCATGTCTATTTTGTTCTGCCTGTAAGACACAAGGCCTCCCTAACTTGTTAAATTCTATTAATTGTTACTTTTACGTCAAAGTTAAGTCTAACTCCATTTTCATCTCAGAATTCATTTTGTAAACATACGCAACATCACACTTATTTTGCATTGGTTTGGATGATAATATATTACTTAGGTTAATAATACACACATTTCAGTTTCCACATGTAAGAATTTTGAATATATTTAAGAAAATTGTTAATCTAAGTTGTATTACTTCATATGAGAATTCTGTTAAAATTGCAGTATAACTAATGTGATTGAAAGAAATTTACTAATAGATGTTATAGATTCAGAATGTTGTCAAAACTTATATACAAAGTTACATAGATATTTGTTTTTACCTACAAAGAACACAGATTATGAGCTTTATCATGGAATCCGAATAGGGTTGTTAAAACATTCTAGATCATTATTATGAACAAACATTAAATTAATTAAACTAAAAAAGATTATTTAGTGACATAACTTGTTATAAGGAATTTTAAGATAATAATAATAAATTTGTTTTATTCAACTTGATGGACTGCAAATTTATAGTAAAAAATTTAATAATAAGTTTTTAAGTAATATTTTATTTATTTATAAAATAGAGTTTGTACATTGCTGACATCTTATGGAATGCATGTTAACCTCACCTCACCTCACAGTGTAACCTGCGGGATAACAAACAAGTATAACAATCTGCCAACCTACACTGGGCTAGGGTGGTGGAGCTAATGCCTAAAGCCTCCTCAATGAGGATCATTGAGGGAGGCCTAAGCCCCACAGTAGTGTTATTTAGCTGATAAGACTAAATAAGACTATTTCCACAGTTAGTTAATGCTGAGGACCGACCACGGGTAGTGCAAACAGTAGAAGAGTTGCAGAGACGCTGGAAGGAACTCTTGGACCATGCACCACCACATCTAATGCGCTTGGAGTTCCGCCTGGATGAGACTGTCTTCCATCACTGTATTAAAGATATCGAGAAGGAACTTGTTTATGAAGAGCAGGTAACTTTACTAGAATTTTAATTCTATTCATTATAATTAAGTAATTAAATCTATGATAGTGCCTTGAAAAATTTAAATGGAAGATGGATGAAAGATTTTGGTTGTAACTAAGAATAATTCTTTTTTGATCAAAGCTGTGCCAGATTTTCAGATATGGTATGCATACTGTACCTCGAATATGTACTAAAAATTCTATTTAGGATTGTTGTGTACCTTTTAAGTTGAGATATTATTATTTAGATAGGTTTAGGAAGCTGGCGTATATAGAGCTTGTTTGCGTTTGTGATGCTTCTGGTCTTGATGTACCTTTCAAATAAGAGAAACCCGTATGAAAACTGGTACAGCTGTTCAGCTAAGACATGGCAGTTACATATATTATATTTTTATAAGTTGACTGATGTATATCAATATTCAAAGTAATTTGGCTTATAATTTAAAACCTCTGCCATCAATTAATAATGAGTGAACATTATTGGATTCCAGTTTGAAGGATACAATAACTATTAAAATCACTGAAGTAACTCCTCAATATACTCAATATATTTTGACTCAAGGCTATCATCTAATTGTTATGGGCAGAAGTAACGGGGTAGAATGTCTTGCTGGGGGAGTTACGAACAACAACCCACAGAACCCAAGCCAACCTCACCTGTTTGTGGTGCACTCTGCTAATCAATAACGAGGCTCTGGCTCCCACTAACCCGAATTCGGCCGGTGTGGTGGAAAATGGCTCAAATCCTTCGATATGAACCCCAACAAACACAGTGATCTTTGGGGGAGGCCTATGCCCAGTTATGATGATAAATTCTGTCCCTTTAGGAATAAGAAAACAGAAATGGCACTGGTCATCAGACAATGTTAATATTGCAACAGATTTTTTTTCATCGATTTTATATAATACAACAGTATAAATCTTTTGTAGGCCTATAACCAGAGCGATGATGCTGACGGCATTCTTAACAGAAACGAGGAGTACTTCCGTAATCAAGGCAAAATCATGCAAGTGGAGCACTGCCTGCAGAACCTTAAGAAGATATCTACAAGCTATACTCAGCAAACCAGAGACTCCAGTCTAGATGAAGCTGTACGCAGATGTGAACAGCAATGGGAAGCAACTGTTCATAGAGTGGAACATTTCAGACAACAATTGCAGAGGATTCCAGCCAAGTGGGATGCATACAGAGAGAAGTTCCGGGAGATGGAGAAGTGGATGGATCATGTTGACAAAACTATGGACAGTATAGTGAGAGAGGTGGACTCTGCAGAAGCCTTTGAAAAGGAGAAGACTATATTCCAGGTAAAATGGATATGTTAAGTTAAATTTTGATTAAATAGCAATAAGTCATAACAAATGTCTAAATGAAAGTATAAGTATAACTTTTGTTGAAGAGTGAGACGAGGGACATGTTCACCTGATTTTAAATGATACCCATAAAAATGTAACTCTTAATAGAATGTAGACAGGGCCACACAATCCTTGACCATACTATGCATATTTTGTGTATATATCTTCTTTTTTTTTTCACATTTTCGGAGGAATGATTATTTCTGTCGAAGAGAATTTTTGCTTACAAGACATTTCCAACACTTGTAGTTTTGTTTTTGTTTACTGCTGATTCTTCATTAGTTTCACATGATGTTAAATGACGATGATGTTGTGATGGTCTAATGTTGAAGTGTGCTCGTCCAGAAAACTATTAAAAGAAGAACAATGAATCTGTTTTAGCGGCAAATATATAAACATGATGGTGGTAAACACTGTCGCAATAGTTTTCATCACTTGTGGAGTCAGTGCCTAACTAGAGGCCTCTATGTTGCTATGCGTTTAGCCATTGCACCATAAAGGCAGTTAAATTGTTATAATGGGAGATTAATTTTAATTTATGGTTTTTATGCTTACTGTGGAAACAGTTGAGGGAGTTAATGGTAACTAATATTTGATTTTATGAAATGATTATACTTTAAATGGTAAAAAAAGTACTTTTTTTAAATATCACAATAAATAATAGCAAAATAATAATAAACCCACTAAAAATGCAAATTTTGGCTAGGAATTCTTCATTTGCCTTTAAGTCTTTTGACTGCAACATGGATAATAAAATAATGAAAATAATAAAAAAAAAAATATTCAAAAATATAATATTGCAATTTTTAATACATTGTTTATTATATGATAAATTGTCATTTATAGAACATTTGTCGTGAAGCTGACAGAAAACGTGAAGACATGAAGTGGTTGGTTCAAACCTTAGACATGCTCACACATCATTGTTCAGAAATGGAGGCGCAGGATGAACAGATAAAACTCGAAAATCTTATACAGAGATATAAAAATCTCATTCCAACAATAGAAATAACGATGATAAAAACCGAAACATATACCAGATGTTACACGTACAGACGGGAAGTCCATGAAGTGATCTGTATATTGGAGAGTGCAAAGAAGCAGGCCATGGTCGAGCCGGAGCCGCAATCCTTGCAACAAGTTGAACAGCTGGTTCTTGAGCAACAAGCTGCCGTTCAGAAATTAGACCGCCATCGACCATCTGTTATGTCAATGCTTCAACGTGGCAAGGAACTCATTAAAGACGCCAACGCACCAGCCTTTGTGAGAGAGGATGTCCGGAACCTAGAATCTGGATGGAATACAGCATATGAATCTTCAACCGACCGCCTTCACAAGCTTCGTGATACCCAAAAAGTTTGGTCAAATTATGAATACCAAAAGGAGGAGTTGTTATCTGATATTAACAAAATTGAGAGCTATGTTGCACATCCTGGTCTAGAGTTGGGAGTTAGTAATATCAGCCGTGAGTTACACGAAACAAAAGTAATTAATGATGATCTGGAAAAAGCAAAGATAGAACGACTTCCGCAATTACAGAAGTCTTATGCTGAACTACAGTCACTTACAGCTAACAAGCCCAAACCAGTCATTGAAAAAGATTTAGAAACAATTGAAAGGAAATTAGAAAGAGTTCAAGATGAAGTTCATACTAAGGTCGAGCACCTAGAGAAGTTTAACGAAGAATGGATTAAAGTCGAGCGCAAATTAGAACATGTTCGGGAATGGATCAAAAAGGAGAGTCCAGCATTAATATCAGAGATACGTTCAGAAAATATCACTCCCGAAGAAAAGGTTGAAAAATCGCAAAGTTTGCAAAAAATAATAGCAGAAAAGCTTGATGTCATCAAAAATGTTGCCGACCAAGGAACTAAGTTAGCTGTCGAACATCGTATTCAAGACGCTAACAGACTTAAAGGTGAAGTAGCGTTGCTAGAGAAAATGATGGCAGATCTTCAAAGGTCTACAGAACATCAAACGAAAGTCGTTGAACATGACCTCGCAAGTTGGCAAAAATATCAAAAAGGGGTTGCTGAAATAAAACCGTGGATTGAAGAAGCAGAGATTAAATTGGGCAACGTACCAAAACCTACAACATTACCAGAAGCACAGCAATTACAGCAACAGTCTCGTGCACTAATAATTGATTCTGAAAAACAATTAATGAGTTTGCAGATTTTGTCTAGTGTTAGCCATCAACTATCAGGTAAAACAAGCGCACCTGATGAAGTCGATGCTATTCATTCCCGTTGGGCTGTAGTTCATGATCAAGCCGATCAGTGGAACAACAAATTGGAAAAACTTATTGTTAATTGGGAAGTCTTTGAACGAGAAGCGGATAAACTGGAAACCTGGATTGAAAACGGTGAAAAACTTCTAAGTAGCCGTAATGTAAATGTAGAGACACCGCAAGTTGAAAAATTAGATAGAGAGTTAAATAAACTAAAATCATTTGGTAATGAAATATCGCAGCAGCAGGCAAAAATTATCTCTTTATCTCAGACATGTGACAATATTTGTCACAGCATTCAACCAGATGGTGCTAATTTACTAAAAAATAAAGTTTCTGATATTAAAGATAGAACGAATAGTCTTGCAGAAACGGTTCGAAACAAGGTTAATGAACTTTCCGATAAAATTATTGTTCGACAAGAATTTTTAACTAAACTTCATAACTTTGACAATTGGATAACTGATTTTAAGAGGAAAACGGAAAGTTTTGATCAAATAAGCGCCGATAAAGTGGAGCCGTCATTGCAGTCTATGCACGTACTGTTGCAAGAGCATGCAGCAAAGGCGCCTGAATTCGGCGACATTTATAACGAAGTGAAAAATATGACCCTTATGTCGCATCCCGATGAATCACGTACTTTGAGTGACACATATTCCAATATCGCAGAACATTATCAATTAATCGAATCGAACATCCAACAAAACAAAGCAATACTGAAAAAATGGTCTGATTTACTTAATTGGTATGAAGATATGAAGCAACATTTAGGTCACATACAATATCAAATTGATGGGCCAAAACTCACACCTGAAAGCTATGAATCATTGCGACAAGAGCTTGTTAATGTTATTACAAAAGTACCCGAGTGGAAGAGCAATGTTATTTTACTTGATGGTCCATCTAAAGTCAAAGTGACAGACCAAAACACTGGAAGAATAATTTCACCAACAAGCGTAGTAAAAGAAATTGAAGTTAAAGCAGAAACTTTGCTCAACCAAGTTACATCTAAAAGAGATTTGGTACAAAAAGTAGGTGCGAGATGGGACAAATTTAATTTGCAACATAAAGCAGTATCTGAAGTTTTGCACAGTGTTCAATCAAAATTGAACGAGATGGCTCAAAAACCTGTACCCTTGACGGAAGCTGCTATTCAAGATTTGTCTGAACAATTGGATGAAATAGATACAGAGCTCAAAGAGAAACAATCAATAAGGAAGGAACTGCGTGAAGAGGGCTTACATTTAATGAGAGAAGATCAACCTAATATGGGCACTATACAGAATTCTTTGTCAGCGGCTGATCACAATTGGGATCAAGTAGTTAATTCAGTGCGAGACACTAAGAATAGATATATTTTACTATCATCAACATTGCAGGAGTTAAAGAATTTCACCATGGCGTTTGACAGAGAAATGAATAGAGCTCAACAATTACACAACGAGTGCAAGGATATTCCTAATGATTACGTACAAACTGCCCAAGCATTAGATAAAGCTAGAAAATCATATGAAATTCTAAAACGATCGAAGGGATTATTAGATCAAATGGACGTCATCAAACAATCTGTTCTAAAGCAGGCTTCCACACTAGGAGGGTTTGACACGAGTCCTCTAGAAAATTCATTTTTAGAATCTCAAACAAATTGGGAAAAAGAGAACGATGCCATTATTAAGAGAATTCAAGATTTGGAGTCCCAACTCCTTGTTTGGCGACAAATCGATGACACAAAGAATCAAGTTGTTACCTGGTTAAGTGAAACTGGACAAAATTTGTCCAATGCTAGTGACAATTTAGAAATTAGATTCGGACAGAATCATCTCACAAAATATAAAGAAGAGTTACCAATATATATTGGCCTTAAAAATAGTATAAAAGCAAAATGTGAACAGATCACTAATTTAAATAAAAATATACCTTTGGGACAGGTTTCTTCTATTGTGGATTATCTTGATAATGAATTTGATGCTTTGCAAACATTGGCTGATAACTTAGAAAGCGCAGTTTCGTCACTGGGGTCAAAAGAAAATAAGTTAAAAGAGAACATAAAACGCCTTTCTGATAATATTAGCAAAATTAGGGATGATATTATAAAATGTGACGATATGTCTGGTGACAATGCAAAGATATTAGATCGGTTAAAGAAATGTCAGGCTTGTAAAGTCGAATTGCAAAATCTGAGTGACGAAATCGATAACCTTTCTCAAAATGTTTCTGAAATGAATGCAAATTATCCAGGGTTTTATGAATCATTAGTACCTAAAGAGCTAACAACCTTACAAAAGCGATTTGAAAGTGTGTTGATACATGCAAACAAAACTGAAATAACTTTGTTGACTTTCTTACAAAAACTTTTTACCGATAAACTTAGTATGTTTAATAGAAATCTTAAGATTTTGGATGATAAAACAAGATGGTGCGTACCAGACGAGTCAAGTGATAAATACAATTTAGAAGTTAAAACAGCCGCCCTAATTGATGTTGAAAGCGGTATTACAGATTGCAATCAAAGAGTGAAAGAACTTAAAGAAGCATGTGAAATACTTAAAGCTGTAGCGGAACCCGCCTCGGCTCAAGAAGCAGCTTTTCAAACGGAAAAAGCGCAAAAGAACTTAGACGTGTTAACATCGAATTATGAAGAAATAAAGAATAGACTGCAAGAAAATATTGAAGCTTGGCAAGAATACGAAAAGCTAATAGAAAGCGTTTCAGAGTGGCTAAAAGACAAAGAAAATCTAGTAAGGTTAGAAGCTGCTAATCTTCTTAACATTAAAGAAATAGAGGACAAAATAAAGGAAATAGACAATCTTAACATCGACGTTAAGAACTATGGTGACGAAGTTACGAAGTTAACAGAAATTGGTGAAAAGATATTATCGCGTAATCCTGAATCACGCGTATTGCAATATATTAACCACTTAGTAAGTAGATACCAGACGGTTAGTAAGTTTATGGATAACCATTTGAACAGACTTAAAGACCTAAAGAACAACAAGGAAAACTATGATAAATCAATTTTGGAATTTAAAAATTGGCTTCAAGATGCAAATGCTAAAATTGCAGATTTGGCTGCAATGAGTAAACACGCTAAACCTTCTGCAACTGATTTAGCACAAGTCAAGAAACTTAGCGAAAACAAGGATTTGGGACAAAAATTATTAAATAATGCGATTGAATCAGGTGAAGCTTTATTCAGCGGTATTAATCCGGAAGCTCGCGAACAAGTTCGAAATGAACTTAGAGCTTTACGGAATTATTTCGAAGATTCTGTTGATACCTTAAATAATGTTATAAAGGATATTGAAACAACAATAAATAAACGATCATCCTTCGATGACACCTTCAATCAGGTACAAAAATGGATAAGTGACAAAGAAAAGGAATTGGGTGACTTCAAGCTATGTTCCACTTTACCAGAAAAGAAGGCTCAACTTCATGCAAATAAAATTTTACATCAAGAAGTCGAATTACATGAGTCTATGCTCTCGCAACTAACCGAAAAAATCAAATTGATGCCTGATGAAGAGGCAGAAAAAAGTCTGTCCAAAACTATCGAACAATATAGACAAATGTCGAAAGAACTGGCAAAGAGAATAGTTGAATGTGAATCACACGTTCAAGATCACGAAAAATATGTACAAATGTTTGAAGATACCCGTGATAGACTCAACCATATTGTTGCCGAAAACAGCATGTTAACTTACAGTGTCGTTACGCAAAAGGATGACGTTGACTCTAAAATATTGGCTATAGAAAAAGTAACGTCAAAAACTCAAGACATTCAGAACGTTCTTGACGACCTGAAATCACAACTACATACCGTTTTAGAAAATACTAGTCCAAATGGACATCCCGTACTTATTAGTGAATATGAACAATTAAAAACTACTTGGAATCAATTTGCCACACAGTGTGAAGAACAAGACGCAAAATTAAAAGAAATGCTAAAACAGTGGAATGAGAATCAGAAAACTTTAGATGAACTCGAAGAATGGCTAAAAGTAAAAGAAAATCTATTACGAGATCAAAGCCTTAAAAATAATCTTGAAGCTAAAATTGGACATTTAAAAAAAGTCAAGGAAATACGCAATGAACTATCTTCAAGGAATGGAGATTTCGTGAATTTGACAACTAACAAAGGTGTTGCAAGTGAATCGGAACTTACTACCAAAACGTCAAAATTAGCTACTCGATACCATACTTTAAATAATCTTGTAAATGAAATAATATCGAAATATGAAGTTTTTGTGTCAGAGCACAGCGCTTTCGAAAAAGATTACAATGATATAGAAAACTGGTTAATGAATATGCTTGGAGAGCTACAGGATTTAAATGAAATTGTCGGAGATTACGCCGTTTTACAAGAAAAACAAAATAAAGCTAAAGAGCTTTATGAAACAAGAAACAAGAAAACACCTGCATTTGAAGAATTCCTTAGTTTAGGTGAAAAATTATATTCTCATACAAGTCCTGATGGTAGGGAAGTAATTCGTCAAAAGATTAGAAAAGTTAGAACTCTCTGGGATAGTTTTGGTGATAGTTTTCAAGAAACTGTAAATAAACTTGACCAATGCCTTTTACAGTTTTCTGACTTTTCTTTGGCACAAGAACAGCTAACTAAATGGCTCAAAGACGTTGAAAGAGCGATGCAGCGTCATACTGAATTAAAGGCTTCTTTAGAAGAAAAGAAAGCACAGCTGCAGAACCATAAGTTAATGCACCAAGAAATAATGGCTCATCAGCAACTTGTTGAATCCGTTTGTGATAAAGCACAGCAACTCGTCGATCAAACGCATGACGCGTCCTTGAATGTTTATTTACAATCAATAAAACAGCTATTTCAAAATATTGTTACTAAATCTCAGAATTTACAAGACAATTTAGAAGATTGTGTAAAACGTCATGAAGACCTAGGTCGTCATATTCAACAATTTAAGGAGTGGTTAAGTTCACAATCAGAAAAACTCCTTGATTGTGAAAATACTGCTGGTGAAAAACCTGAAATTATTAGAAAACTACAATCCGTAGTAGGCTTAAAAGATATTGAAAGAGTTGGTTGCAGTAAATTAGATGAAATGCGAGCCATTTTCACTTCGGTTAGTAAAAGTACTTCAGAAGCTGGTAACACAGCAATTAAAGCTGAAATTGATAACTTACATGTGCAACTCCGTAACGTTATTGACAGTATTGGATCTTCGGAACAAAAGCTTAAGCACACCTTAGAAATTTGGAATAAATTTGATTCTTCTATAGAGACAATAACTGAATGGTTGAAAGACATGGAAACTAAATGTCGCGATCAGGCACTCTGCTCTACTTTACAAGAAAAAGAAGTACAGTTACAGAGATATATTAATCTTCGTAATGATATACATGCAAAAGAAAAGGATATCGATGCTTTTGTTGACGAATCACATAGTCTTATTCAATTAAGTGGTGTAGAGAGACTAAAGCCTCTTGTGACACAAGTTAGTAGTCGATACCAGCAGTTGCACCTGATTTCCAAAGAGATCGTGAACCATTGGTCTGAACTTGTCGCCGACCATAAAAAATATATTCAGTTACGCAATGAATTTGATGCATGGTTGAAACCTTTAGAGGAACAGCTGTCACAAATGATAACTAAAGAGGATAAGTTAAGTATTGAGAGCAAAGGTAGCAAGTTGCAAGTATTTTTACTTGAGCGAGACAATGGGGAACATAAAGTTGGTATTTTATCTGCATCTGGTGATAAAGTTTTACCTGAAACGGCAGCAAATGGTAGAGAAAATATCCGTTCTGAAATTCGAGTTTTAAGAGAACGATGGGACAAATTAAATGATAGTATTTTGCAACAGCAGAAAGAATACGAATCTCAAACTCTGCAATGGTCTAGTTATCAAGAAGTATTACAACAAACTTTGTCGTGGTTAGATGAAAAAGAAAAATTAGTTGAAAGTGAAGAGAAAGCTGTTTTGAATTCAGCGCAAGAAATTAAATCTAAGCTTCTTAAAAATAAAAGTCTATTACAAGAAATTTACTCACATAAACGAGTAATTGAAACTGTAACAGAAAAAGCCAAAAGTGTAGCTTCTACTCTGCACACTGGCAAAGAACAGAGCGATGAAATGACAGCTATTATTCAATCAGTTTGGGACAGATACAACGCTTTGACTAACAGATTGTCTGCTATTATTGACCAACACGAAAGGAATTTCGAAATATATCAACATTTTTCAGATCAACAAAAATCTTTACAAGACTATCAGAAGCACTTGTGGGACCGTCTGCATCTTCTCTCGGATTTCACTGGCAACAAGGCTGCTTTACAGAGCAAGTTGGTAAAACTGCAGGAGTTGCTAGATGCTATCCCGACTGGTAGTAACAAATTAAAAATTCTATCAGATCTGATTGAGGGTAACAGTGCGAAATTGTCCCCGAGAGGTAAAGATAGCATGTCACGTGAATTGAGTCTCCTTAAAGCTGATCTGGAAAAGTTTACTACTACTGTGCACGATGTCAAGCGCGGTATTGAAGACAAAATTCAACAATGGATTGAGTTCGATAGCGCTAACGAGCGTCTTCAGCATTGGCTCAGTGATACCGAAATGAGCTTAAAAACCTACACACCCAAAGCTACTTTGGAGGAAAAAGTCGACCAGCTTAATAAATATCAGGTATGTATGAAATTATCTTTTATTATATGCAAAAAACAAAATCTAAACCTTTAATATGTTGAACAGGATTTGTGTAAAGCAATAGATAGTCACGAAAACGATTTGCATGTGGTCATACGTTTGGGTGAAGCCTTGGACCAAGTAAGATTTTAGCAAGAAAAAAACATATTTTTTTACTTTCGCACTGTAAAAGTTACTATAATTTTCAGTAGTGTCTAATTTCACCGAAATTAGTTTAGTTTAGAATCTAACAAAAGGGAACATTAAAACTATAATGTTTATTTATTCTTCTACTTTTATTCTATTTAAAGTAACGGTGTTCACTAACTATAAATTTTGGTTTTGGTATTATTATACTTGTTTCTTAAATTACTGGAATCATTAGTTGGTATAATACTGTAAACAGACTTCTATATGACCATACTAATTGTAGTTGTCGTAGATTAGTTTAAAAGTAACGTCACGATAACTCAATCTCAATAAGTAATGAATTACTAAATTTTTTTACAGGCAATCTTGGCTAATCTGAAAAAGACAGAGAATGATGTTGATAAGTTAACGGACGAATTTAGCGATTTAATTGAAAATTGTAATGACACTAGAATTACGATGAATCTACAACAAATGACATCGCGATTCCAATCTGTTCATTCGACTGCTAAGGAACTAGTAAAGAAATGTCAGCAAGCCGTCAATGATCACACGGCGTATCAAGGGAAATATAATCAGTGCACGGATTGGATTAAGACAGCCCAGCACAAGTTCGAAGAATGCCAGAGAAACATGTCAAATACTCCCGAGGGGATCAACTCTAAGCGAGAGTGCTTAAATGATTTGTTGAGCCAACAGAGAAATGCTACTCTTTTAGTTAACAATACAGTTGAACTTGGAGAGAAGTTATATCCATCTACATCACCGGAAGGAAAAGAATTAATTGAACAACAATTACAAGATGTACAACAAGCTATAGACAATTTATATGACAGTATCACTAAAGCTGAAAGAGATTTAGATTCTGAACTTAGCAAATGGTCATCATTTGAAGATAATTTGAAAGCTGTTCAACAATGGTTGTCAGTTGCCGAGAAGAACCTTCCCAAAGATATCGAATTGAAAGCCACGTTAGACGAGAAACGGAGTCAGCTAAATGTGTATAGAAACTTCCTTCAAGATGCTATCGCCCATCAACAAGACATTAGTGATTTAGAAATACGTTCTCAAAGCTTACCAGATGTAACAAAAGACATCGCAAAGGAGATAAATCAACTTAAACAAAGACACGACGCTATCCTAGCACGTGCTAAATCTTTTGTCGAACAATACGAAGCTATTGTTAATAACCATCAACAATATACTAAAGCTGTAATGGATCTTCAGGAATGGGTAGAAGCAACTCATAACACGGCTCAATTATGGGGCGATGTGAAATTGGAAAGGGTTGCTTTAAGTAGTAATTGTGAAAAATTAAAATCATTGCAAGTTAATTTACCCGAAGAAAAGAATAGGATCGACAAAATACGATCTTTAGGTGAAAAGGTATTGCCTGGTACTATAAGTAATGGGCAAGCTAATATTAGAAATCAAATTGACGCCTCTCATCAGGAATGGGAGGGATTAGTATCTTTTATTAATAAAACAATAGAAGGTCTGGAAAATAAAATTCAGCAATGGAATGAATACGAAAATATGAAAGATCAATGCTTAGCTTGGATTAGAAATACTGACAATCAAATACACGCTGTAGACCTTAAAGCAACGTTAAGTGAAAAACAAGAACAATATAATAAATTCCAAGAACTACAAGGGGAAGTCAGAGCGAAGGAACTTGAAATTGATAATATTACAGAAAAAGCGCAACATCTATATACAGGAATGCTTGGCCCTCGAGGTTCTCAAATATCAGATCTTACTGTAAAATATCAAACATTATCTCAAAAAGTAAAAGATTTGACAAACAGATGGCAGCAATACGTGAAAACACATCAAGAGTTTACGACCAATGTTGCCGAGTGCTCTCAGTGGATTGAAGAGTTAAGAGATAAATTAGACTTTTGTGCTGATTTAAGTTCATGTTCGCAAGATGATTTAGAAACGAAATTAGTGCTTATACAAAATCTATTACTGTCTAAAGATGAAGGATTTACTAAAGTGCAGACATTAGTTGAACTGGCACAAAATGTAATGGCTAATACAGCACCTGCTGGCCACGAGGCCATTAATAACTCTTTGGTAACATTACAAGAGCAATGGTCTGCTTTACTGTCGAGAATGATAGAAACCAAGAATATTTTAGACGACTCTGTTACTAAGTGGGCCGGTTTCTTAGAACAAATTCAATTCATCGATAAAAGTAATGCTTGGCTTGAGAACATGTTAGCGGAGTTAACACCTTTTGAAAGTTCAATGTCCGATAAACGTGCTCAATTAGAAAAACTGAAAGAAGTTGAAGAAAAAGCTCGGTGTGATCGTTTAGATGTTGATACACTGAAAGCCAAAGCAAATGAAATGATTACTAGTGGGCAGCAAAATCCAGCAGCAACAAGGGCTCAAGAATCTCTTAATAAATTTGATTCACTTTACGATAAAATTAAAAAATTGCTTTCTGATCGAGAAGAGCAATACAAAGACCACCGTTTATATAAAGAGGCGCATGACGAACTCATTCAGTGGTTAAGTAGAGCGAGAGAAAAGGTTCCATCCTTAAAATCAAAACCTTTAAGTGATAAATTGGCAATCGAGAATGCTGTTACTCCATTAGATGCTCTTATTAATAAGCAAGCTCAGGGAGAATTATTGTTAGAGCATTTGCAACACACTGGAGAGGTTGTTTTAGCTAGCACGTCGCCTGAAGGACAGATTATAATTAAAAATGAAATGAAAGCGCTCAAAGAAAGCTTTGACGGCCTTTTCAATGAGATCAAACAGCAGAAAAATCAACTAGAAAATACTATTAGTCAGTGGCGCGAGTACAAGGATGAATACGAACGCCTGTCGGATTGGTTACAACAAAAAGAAATTCTAATCAAAAACCATAAGTTAGCGTTGCTCGGTACAGCGAAGGAAAAGGGGGCTCAAGTGAACGAAGTAAAAGAAATTGTTGATCAGCTTCAAAAAGGCAAGGTTGATATCGAAAAATTCAACACTTCGGCTGCTGGCCTTCTTTCATCGCATCTCGACACTTATGTCAACAATCAGTTGCGTCATCTTAATTCGAGATACCAAGTCCTTGTAAACATGGCTAACGATGTTTTAAAGAAAGTAGAAACTAATTATGAGCAACACCAAAACTACGATGATAATTACGTAAAAACAAAGAAATGGATCGACGACGCTTGGGACATCACTCGTAGCGGTAGCGATGCTGGTAGCAACAGCAGCAAGGAAGCCTTGCAAAAACGTTTAGAACAAATCGAAGATCTCTTAAAACGTCGTGAAGAAGGCCAAAATCTTGTACACGCCACTGTTAATAGCGGAGAAAAAGTTTTAAGAAACACTCGATCAGATGGAAAAGATAAAATAAACACTGAATTAAAGGAATTGCAAAATGAGTGGGATCGACTAGTTAAGAAGATGACCACCGCTAAAGTTCATTTAGAGACGGCTTTGTTACAATGGGCAGATTACAGTTCTAGTTACTCACAACTTCAACAATGGATGTCGGACAGAGAAGCAAAACTGCAGGAAGTGTGCGAACAAAAAGTGGCCAAATCTAAGAAAGGCCAGGACCGCCTAACCGGTCTTACTACAGGTCTAAGCTTAGGTGAAAGAAAAGCCACACTCCGTCAAACAAACAATATTGTTCAAGATATCGTTTCGTTTGAACCCATGATACAGTCTGTAACTTCTAAGGCTTCAGAATTGATGCAGCAAGCTCCCGCCTCTGAAATTACCAGCAAGTACGAAACACTGTCAAAACAGGCTAAAGATTTATACGAGAAACAGAAGGAGACCGTCGAACAACATCAAGCGTTTATTGATGCTGGTACAGACTTCGTCCAGTGGATCAGAGCCGCTAAGGAAAGACTAGGCAAATGTTCCGACGCGACTGGAGACAAAGAATCGCTAAGCAGCAAAATTTCACAACTTAAGGTGTTGGAAAGTGAATTGCCAGAGGGTCAGAAAAAGCTGCAAAAGGCACTCGAGCAGGGAGAAATTTCATGTGGTCTTGCCGATGACGACGACAGAGAGGATATTGAGGAAGAAGTGGCTCTTTTACAGGAGGAATTCGATACCTACGTGTGAGTGTTCTTTACAAATATCTTTGCATCCATTTTATACATTTGGTACGATATGCGCAAAGGTTATAATTTTTGTAACATTATGATTAATAAAAAAAAAATATTTCCTTACAGGGAGCAATTAAACAGTACTAAATCCTTGATCGAAGGAGGTATCGTCAAGTGGACGGAGTACGAAGAGCAATACAAAGAAGCCTTGGATTGGTTGTCGAAGACTGAAAAACTTGTGCAATCATTTAACAAATTGCAGGACAGCCTGGAGCTGAAGAAAGTTGTTCTTGAAGGATTCCAGGTAATAATTATCAGACATTCAGTTTTCCAACTTACAGACAACCGGTACAGATCTTTTGAACTACTCATAAAGGTGTGTTGCGGTTGTCATGTTTCGGGACAAGGAAGTAAAGTTAGAACAGGATAATTATGCACTCATAACTCCCTACTTCCATCTTTTATAATGCATCAGATATGCTTCAAACATATGCAATATAAATACTTGTGAATATATTAATGAAATATAAGATAAAAAGATGTTTAAAATAATGTTCACGTTTAGGAGCACCTACAAACTTTATTCGATTGGCAAGCCGAGCTGGACAAGTTGAACATGCGAGCGCAGACGCTTCTGGAAACATGCGCCGATACTAGGATATCTAATGGCATTACCCAGCTGACTACAAAGTACAACGCTCTGCTGTCATTAGCTAAGGAGGTCATGAAGAGATTGGAACTACATTATCAGGTAAAGTGTTTTCAATAGAGCCCGTTAGGTTATGATATTGTTAATATTATATATATATATATAACCATAATCATAAAATTGACAGGAGCATCAACAGCATAACGCTTTGTATGGGGAATGCCAGGACTGGTTGGATAGGACCCGTGAGAAGCTGAACCAGTGCGCCGACATTCCGAACAACCTGCAAGAGGTTAACAACAAATTAAATACAGTGAAACTTCTTCGCCAATCCCTGGAGCAGGGTCAGAACAAATTAAGATACCTTCTAGAACTAAAAGAGAAGGTGATCATGAACACGGAGCAAACTGGCGCAGCGAAGATCCAAGAGGACACGGACAACTTGAAGCAAGAGTTTGATAAGCTCATCGCCGACCTGCAGGAAGTTAGGAACAAGTTGACCAGCAGAGCTTCGCAGTTTGATGATATTTCTAAAGTAGGTATAACTTCTAAGGATATAGAGATATGAAAAAAAAAGTTTTTGTGTTTAGGCATACATTTTTATTTTTTTTTTATATTCTATCATTAAAAACAATACTTATTTCAGATTCACAAACTCCTGATCGAGTGGCTTGAAGATATCGATCAAAAGATTCAATCAGATGACTCGCTGCTAAATGATCTTTCGGAAAAGAAGGCCAAGTTGGAGAAGTTCAGGACTTTCAGTCGGGACATAGACTCACACAAGGACCTCGTCAATAAACTCACCGAAAAGCTCCAAGAGGACTCCTCGCTCAAGTCAAAAGACATTGAACATACACTGAAGAGATATGAAGACATAAGGAAGACAGTCAATGACATGATCAGCGTAAGTATTTATCAAAAGAAAATATTATTATAGTGTTATGAGCGATGAATAAGCATCGCATAATTTTTTTTTATAATCTGTGTGCTTTCGTGGCGCAGTAGCTAAGCGCTTGTGCTTGTATTGTAACACGGTGGTCTCCAGTTCAATTCTACGACCACATGTTGTGGTTTGGATGATGGTAGGGCTTTTCCTACTGATATTATCATGGTGAAAATCTGCCGTCATAACAACATCGACCGCTAGCTCACCAGAATCAGAATATTTGAGTGAATACACTTAAACATTCACGTTTTATCTTACCTAAAAAAAAAAAAAACTTATTTTCCAGAAACTCGAAGAGTACGTTAACTCTCATATTCAATACAAAGGATCGTATGACAACTTTTACGACTGGATACGCAACTGCAAGATCGAGATCCAGCAATGCTCTGATTCGCACGGAGAGAAGAAAGAGGTACAGGAGAAACTTAAGAACGTCAACAGGATCATTGAGTCACTCCCGAAAGGAGAAGCTTTGCTCAAAAAGGCGATACAACTGAGCGAAGCGGTCCTCGAAACGACGGGCAATGAAGGAAAGGACAATATTAATCAAGAGATAAAACAGTTGAAGATCGAATGGGAAAACTTGCAGCACATTTGCAAGGACACCAAGAAGTTACTGGAGAAGTGCCTGTCCGCTTGGTCGGACTTCCTGGAGACTTCAGAGAAGATGAGTAAATGGGTGAAAGAGTTCGAGGGCAAATTGAACAATGTCCAGAAGGTTGATAAGATCACTCCGGAATATCTAGACAAGTGTCGCGTAAGTACCGATGTGTATGAACTTAAATAATTTCAAAGTAAATATTTTTTTCTTATCGTTCGACGTTCACGTAATGGTAAGTGATACGCCAGGCCGTAAGTGTGGCGGTAAATAGGACGACATACTCTCTACCACACTGTGTTCGTCGTCGTGAGAAAGTATAACATCATTCTTTCAGTAATTTGACTGACTAGCTACAGCGCCCTACAAACCGTAACATAATGATTGTACACCGCTGTTTTACGACAAAAATACACCTAGTGGTCATATCTACCTACACGGTCTCCAGCAGCAGGGACCGACTACCAGTAAAGAAGAAAGAGTCAATTCACTATTTATCATTTTCCCAGAGAGTGATTGTGCAATGCACTGTCGTGCTATCGACTCTTATTTGATTAACTGTTATTATTATAAATATATTAATTATTACAAAAGTACTGATGTGAAACGTGGTGTTATGTAAACCTCAAAACTTGCCCGTAACTATTCTACCACCACCTCCCACGCTTTAGCAACCTCGGCCTCACTGTCACTTAACATCGTATTAAATGAGAGTAAGGCTAAGATCAGGATATTTTTCATTAAGGTTTCTTAATTTATAGGATTTACTTGCACAAGCTCTGGCGAACAAGCACGTTTTGGAAGAGCTTAACGACAGGTGCGAAAATCTCATGGAGCTGAGCGCATGCGCATGGGTGCGCGACAAAACCGTAAACTTACAAACTGAGTACACTTCTCTGCTGACTAAGATACAAAGCTTGGTCTCTAATGGAGAGAAGAATCTTTCTGATCACACCGAGTTCATAAAAGCCAAGGAGGACCTTCAGCGCTGGCTAGAAACAGCTCACGGCACAGTGCAAGATTCCATTGGTGTAGGTGACATCGAAACGACAAAAGACAAACTTGAAACCGTGAAGTTAGTAAATAACAGGATGACCGAGGGCCACCATCTTTTGGTCGTTTTACAAGAAGCGTTCAAGAAAGCTCTTAACAATACGCCGCCCGAAGAGCAGGACAGTTTGCGCAACGATGTGCAAGTACTCCAGGAGAGCTGGGATCAGCTCAAGATTGACCTGAACTCTATAACGGCACAACTTAAAGCTGCGATCGGAAAGTGGGAGGACTTCGAGGAATCTAAGAACAAACTCAATCAATGGATTAGTGACACCGAGCAAAATCTGGACAAAGTACCACCTACCGGCGGGGAGTTGGGAGAAATGAAGACTTTACTGGAAAAGTACAAGCACATCGAGGACGAGATAGATAACAAGAAACCGGAGTTAGAAAGACTAAAAGACGAAGCCGCAGAGCTCAGTGGCTGGGCGAAGAAACCGGTAGTCAAGGACTCCGTCATCGAGATCGAAAAGAAATGCAACGCGTTGAGAACCAAATGTTCTGCGAAGAAAGCAGAGCTGGAGAAGGAGATAAAAGACTATAATCAGTACCACCAGTCTTTGCAAGATACAGAGAAGTGGCTCTTACAGGTTTCATTTCAGCTTATGGCGCACAATTCGCTTTATATAGCTAACAGGGAACAGACGGAAGAACAGCTGGCACAGCACGCTGTTCTGTTGGACGACATCCAGAAGTACCGCGCAACTCTTGACGAGCTTGAGGAGAAGGGTCGCGCGCAGATCGAGCGGTACGAGGCGACTACTCCGTCGGTGCGCGACACCGTTGGCAAGCAGTTGAAGAACGTCAACGATAGCCACAAGAGTCTATTGGCTACCGCTCTCCAGATAGAAAGACGTCTCAGAGAAGGTCTTGCGAAGTTTAAGGAGTACGAGGACACCCTAGAGAGCATCTTGAATAACCTGGACGAATGCGAACCGGCCATCACCGAGCTCGATGTGCCGGTCGACGGCCTGGCGCACGGCCGGGACTTGCTAGACAAAGCTAGGGTGAGTGGTTCGCTTAAATATATTTCATCATCATTATCATCATCAGCGTCCACTGCTGGACATAGGCCCCCCTGAAAGATCTCCACTTACACTTAGCATTGCCTTCGGTACCGCCGGGCACTAGGGGCTGTCTTTTGTAAGGAGGGGGGGGGGGTTAGTCATTTTCCGCCACGATGACCCATTGCGGGTTGGTGGAAACCAGAGCCTCGTTTGTTGATTGGCAGGATGCATCACGAACAGGTGAGGTCGGATGACTCCTGTGAGTTGTTGAGTGAGACCCTTTACACCCCAAAGTGGAAATATATTTTTTAATAAAAATATATATACCGCTAGAGCGACATTTTGGAAAAATTATTCAATAATTATGCCGAATATTGTGACAGAATCAGTTGCTGCTTCTGCTGTAATGTTCCACTTAACATCATTTGGATTTGCAAGGCTATTGAAAATATCAAGTTCCTTAGATGTTTATGTCCAGCAGTGGACTGCGATGAAGTAACGATAAGAATATCAAAAAAATATATGAATGGGGCGTCGGTCGATAATGCCATGTATAAATTATTCTTATCAAAAAAAAAATTGTCTAAAATTTATTACTACCTCTTTCTCTCTCTCTCTCTCTCTCTCTCTCTCTCTCAATTCTCAAATTGTTTGAGTTAAAGAAACACCATTGTGACCAATGTGGGGGGGACTGAAACGTAGAGCGGACGTGATATGTATTAGTAGTGAGGTGTGCTTGAACTGGTTTTGTGTGGGCCGCAGGGGCTGCACAACCGGCTGCAGACGGAGAAGGCGCGCCTGTCGGCGGCGGTGGCTGCGTGCTCGGCGGCCGCGGCGTCCGTCTCGCGGCCTGCGTCGCCCGCCGACACCGCGCCGCTTCCGGTGCCGCCGCGCGAGCTGCACGCGCGCGCGCGCCTCGAGGACCTCATCGACCAGGTACTGGCCGCGTCTGCGCGCGTGCTCACAAGCGAGCTGCTCGGCGCGACTGACGTTTGATGCTTAGATGTCGTCTACATGTGTGTTTGTGTGTGCGTGTGTGTGTGAAGAAGGCAGGACAGCGTATTGCTTAACCACTTTATATGAAGATGTATAATGAATATGGTAATTATTTATTTGTATATAAATGTTATAATAACCATTTTTCAATAGTTTTTTGTCATTTCGATTAATTTATTAATTATTTATGTATATTCTGCGATTTATACGAAGTGTTTATCGCACAATATATAAATAATCGCACACTTTGTCCTTCTCTCTTCCTTTAAGCACGACTGTCTGTTAATTGTGACAGAAAAAAGTAACTTGAATTCTCAACCAAAGAGTTTGTTTTTGTTGATTTTTTTTTAATTTTTATTAACAGTTACATCTAAAAAGTGGTAGGATGGTGGGACCGTAATAAAACTGTTCAGTTATTTGTGTAAAGACGGATAGATAATATTTAACATTTCTTATTTATAATTGATCGTAAGTTATAATAAGATCTTACTAATACTATTTCCGCTGTTGATAAGCTTCAAGTTTGCCAGGTACGAAAAAGAGCACCACCAACGAGTTACGATGATTAAAGTAAGAAGTTGATTTTGTGATGGTAAATGACACAGCGTCGCCAATTGGGTAGATAGTGTAGTTAGTGTGAATACATCAGTCGGCTTCGTTTGTCGTTGGCAGTGTGATTTTTTTTGCACCTGGTATTGTATATTTGATCAGGGCCGGCACTGTTTCATCCATCCGTACCTGCACATTCGTTTCCGCTTTTACTTTTTCAAGCATATGACAATAAGTCGACCAATTTATATATTTTCCTGCGTGAAACGTAACGTTCCTATTTTTGAGGTTGTATAGATTCTAAAGGTTATTACAATTTCTATGGATATTTCAGAAATTTTGATGATTAAATTAGATTAATTTAGACCTATGTTAAAGATATCTAGCAATGTGTATATACTAATAAATATATAAATAAATATATCACTTATGTTTTACACACTGCGTTGTTTCACAAAAAGATAATCAAGGTCTTTGAATCTACCACGGTGACGGAAGTGTGGGTCGGTGGGTGTCACATGTTCATGGCAAAAGTTTTTCTTGAAACATGGTCGACTTCCTTAATATAATCTTTACTGGAAGTTGAGCTTCATGAGGTTTGAACTTGCGTTTCTTTGTCACCTCTAGCAAGTTGTAGAAGTTTGGTCCATGATTGATATATAAATTGTATCGACTCATTCTGTGTGTGATTTATAAATATTCGATACGACGCAGTGGAATTGTTTGCACATGCGCATTATGTTACACTAACCCACCGCGATATCATTACGCTGAGCAGAAAACGTTTTCAATAGCGATGAACACTGAGGCTGTGTAAATCTCCTAAGTAGTACCTCGTCATGGGCATTACCTAGGCAATTCCCCGTCAATCTATTGTACGTTTCTGCTTTACGTATTAGTGTAAATATGTATAACAACACATCGCAGTACTAACACGCACGGTGTTGTCGCGTTGCTGTGAGCATGCCGTCTTTCCGTAGAGACATGTGGGCGTGGTGGGCGAGGTGGGCGGCGCCGCACGCGTAGACATTTTGATCGAATGCCTCCACGCGCCCGAGTTCGTCGACAAGATGAACTCTTTCGAGAGGAAGGTAAGGCTTAAGCACCGCCACTGCACGATACACCGGAGTGCGGCCTGGATTGATCGCCATGAGTTTAAAAAAAAAATTATTTCAAAATTATATAGAATGAAAATTAAACAGGTCCTTCTGAAAATATGAGTTTCGTGAAATATAAACTTTAATGTGAATGAAAGCTGCATAAGTAACTATAAAAGTTTTCGTTTGTTATTTTGCAACAATGAGATGCGCGCGCATCTTTCATTACAGTCATTGACAAGTTAGATGTAAGGCATTCGAAAACAATTGTCACTATAACCTAAAACAATTACTTACTACATCTACGAATACTGGGAATGTACTATATGTACTCATGATAATAGACAATTCTAATTAATACTATTTAATTAAATCCAAGATAATATACAAAAGAATAATCTAAATTGTATCTTCTTTACACTTTGAAGGCTATTGCTCTTAGAACACCCTCTAAATGATTTAATTAGATATAATGCAGCAATACTAGTAGTATATATTAAATAAATCAGTTAATGTCGTTACTAAGGTAGTTAGTAAATAAATGTATAGCACTGTAAATAAATATAATTAATGACATGTAAATATTGTCGCTTCGCACCAAAACATCCTGTACATAAGTAGTTAATACGGATTCGTTTACGACACCAATTGCCATGAGTGACTTGTAATACGCCAATCACTGTTAGGTACAAAGTCATCTGGAGACCCTCGGCGATGCCGTCCACGGGATGGAGGAGGCGATGAAGCAAGTCCTGGAGATCCAGGAATGGATAAATGTGCACAAGTCTCTGGCTCACGACTGGCTGTCGAACCCATCGAAACTTCGTCCCGAAGCGGCGAAGAACGATATGGCCGCTATGAATGACGCCTTGGCGTCTCTCGCTGAAAAGAGGAATAGACTGCTCACTGAAATTCCTACAGAAGGTAAACAGCGTTTTCGCTTTCATCATCAGCATTTCCATCTAATAATATTCACTGCTGAAAATAGGCCCTTTCAAATATAGAACATTGTCATGTGAAATATTCTACTAATATATAACTATTAGGTCTTTTATATATATATGGTTAACTGGTGGGAGGTCTCTGTTGCCGGAGACCGTCTAGGTAACCTAGACCGCCTATTGCAGTCGACAAACTATAGTGCGCAAACATTACTGTTCCGGTGTGAAGGGCGCTGTAGCTGTAATTACTGGTGTAACTTGACTTAACATCTTATGTCTCAAAGCGACGAGCACAATGTGGTGCAGTGTATATCATCCTAACTAGCATAACATTGTTGAGAGTAAGCGTATCACTTACCATCAGGTGAACGTCTTGCTCATCGCTTCGTCGAATAAAAAAAATATTTTGCATCTTGAAACGACAACGACAATGTGGTGCAGTATTTATCTTATCTCGCATTAGGAAAACGACCTGTTGGTCTAATCGCCTCAATTTATTTCTTGTCACTTCTAGTACTTCCACATTCAATAAAATCTACTGTCGACTATGTATAGATTACGTTATTTTGAATTATTCAAATATTCTGGGGTTTACATCCATGATCTGGCAAGTGTTTAAGTTATAAATTCAGTTTAGTGACCGCCTTTTGAAATAAGCTGCAATACTAATTAATAGAACGTAAGATATTTTGTTTGGCGAACGGCCAGCGACATGTTCGGACATGTATGTTGTGGCAGAATACTGACTTGCTCGCTGTGTATTATTATTAGGTAAACTATATCTTATTTTAGGAGATGTAATTACAAAAGTAAAACAAAATAAACTACATTCTAATTTGTTAATAAACATGATGCAATAGATAATCTAATTATACATTCCACAGGATTGGAAGATGAAATCAATCTCGACGAAGAGTTGGATAATCTAGAGAGGACAATCCTTCAAGCAATCGAAAGGGAGAAATCTAATCAGGGCATCATCGACGATTTCCGTCGCAGGTGCCAAGAGATTCACGATTGGTTTGATTCAGTTTTGAAAAAGATGTGCCTTGCGGATAAAGGATCAGGTCTACCTTGTCCACAAAAACTTAGCGCTTTGAAGGAGCTCTCAGCGGAATTCGGGCAAGCCGGCAAAGATAAAGTTGAGAATATCAAAACTGTCGGTTCGCATGTGATCAATATTGTCAGTAATTTGGAGTCGCAACAGGTTGAAGAACAAGTAAGTTGAAAATCCCTTTATTTTCTTCTATGTAAACATTATTATTAAATTTAGCCATATAAATATTTATGGTGAATTTGATCTGTACACTTATTATTAAATGTATAAATATTTTATTTATCTCGAAAGATTCATTCACAATAAAAAGATTACTCATGTTATTTTCTTAATATTATATCGTGTAAGCACTAAAATTGTTACAGATGAAGTCAGTGGAGAGAAGATACAATGACATTGCTAAGCGAATTCAACGCAAGCTGCAGATGCTTGAAATCACATACAAAGCGATCGATGGAACTAAGAGTGAAGTGAATGCTCAAAACGAATGGTTACAAAAGGAAATTGACAACATTCTTCATCCCGAACCACTTGGGTATGAAAGTAAATCGGTGAAGGAGAGGCAGAAGAAGATCGCTAATCTTTTAAAAGAAACCGACGGCAAGAAGACTGTCATCGATTCTTTGGAGAAGAAGGTCAGTAACATACAATCGGAACTAGAACCTTCTGAGCAAATGCAATTAGAATCGGAATTAACTGAACTGGCTTCTAAACAGAAACAACTTGTTTCACTGATCAAGCAAGAGATAGACAGATTAGGCAGTTGTGTTGAAACTAGAAAGAAGTTAGAGAATGACATCGAGAAAGCTAAGAATTGGCTTAAAACGAAATTAGCCGAAATTAAAAAACTAGGTGGACCAGTCCCCCTGGAAGTAGCCAAAGTAGAAAAAGAAATTGCCGTGCACAAGAAACATCAAAGTGATCTTTCAGATTTTCATAATGATACTCTTACTGAAGTTATACGTCAAGGAAACTCAGTTTTAAAAGATTGTTCTAACGATGACCGCACAAAATTACAAAATATTTTAGAGGGTTTGAACAAATCATATACATCGGCCAAAGTGGACATCGATGAAAAACTGGCAGCATTAACCAAACTTTTACAAGGCAGAAACGAGTTTGAAAACGAAGTGGCAAAATGCCAGGGGTGGCTAAACGAAGCGGAAGTTGCAGCTACTCCAGAACTACGCACCACAAGCTTGCAACTTCTGGAAGAACAACTGGCTAAATTCGAAAAGCTTAGCAAGGAAGCCGAAGATGTAGAGAAGAACATTACGAAAATCAAGGACAAGTCAAAAGATATTATGGAAACATTATCAGACTCAAACAAATTGCAACTGAAAGAACAAGTGAACATTCTTTCGGATAAATTTGCGAGAATTAACGCAATTATTAACGACAGGAGGAATATTTTAATTAAACATATCAAGGAATACAAAGACGCTGCTGCCAAGATTGCTGCCGCTCTTGAATTCTTGAATGAAATTCAGAATAAGCTGAAAGCTCTTAACAAACCTATCGGTAGTAAGGTCGAGGATGTACAACCTATTATTCAAGCTTACGAGTCGATTCTGACAGACCTGAAGAAGAATAAGGCAATGCTCAATGAACTACAAGGAGGAAACCTTCATGACCTCCAAGATATACTAACACAACAGGACGACCTCATAAGCACCATCGAAGATCAAATTTCCAAATTAAAACAACTTCTACTCCTTCGAGAACAATTCTTTGCTCTTGTTAAAGAAATCGAAGAGTTCATCGCTAAATACACCGATGTTACTGCCGAAATCGAGAGATCTAATGAATCACTCGAAGACAAGATCAAACGTTACGACGACATCATTGTAAAGATTCAGGGATGCGAGGCGTTATTGGCAACTGCTACCGACAAGGGTCAACAAATCGCTGCAGAAGGAACTGTTATCGACAGGAACAATATCACAGAACTACTGCAGTCGTTGAAGCAACAATTGTTAACTCTGAGGAGACTGGTCGAATCTATGAGACAGGAACATGAAAGAGCTGCCGCGGAGCACAAGAAACTTGCAGCAGATCTATCCGAGATTTTGCAGTGGCTTCACGACAATGAAGCTGCGGTCCATTCGCGTCCACTGTTGAACAGGGACGTTGCCAGCGTCGACAAGAAGTTGATCGAGCACGCCACCTTAGCCAAGAACGTGCAAACATATTTGGACAAACTCACAAAAATTATGGACGTCATAAAGAGCGATGACGGCGTACCTGGCTCTCTTCTTGAAATGGTTTCTGAGGGTAACTCGTTGAAGACATCGCTACCTGCTGAACTGGCAAACAGGGAGAAGCATTTGAAAGACAATAAGAAGTATCGGCAGCAGTGCATACAAATGGTTGAGAAACTTAACATTTGGGTGAACGAGGCTGGAATAAGACTCGACATGGGCAAAAACGGAACTGACTTTGAAAACATCGAGGCAGATCTAGAAGAGCACAAGTCATTCTTCAACACATCCGAACCTGAGATGAAGGATCTCGTCGGCAAGAAGATGCAAGACATCGTAGACAAAATCTGGCCATCACTAACCGCTTCCGAGCAGGAGGAACTATCTAAGGACCATCAGAAACACAACCAGCTTTTGAAGAACACGCTGAACTCTGCTAAATCGCGCCAGGCACAACTTGAGCAGGATTTGGAGATCTGGAAGGACTTCTGCCAGCTGGTGGATAAGATCAAGTCTATACTGGACAAGAACGATATTGAAGACATAGCGATCGTTTCGGTGGACGTTCTCCGGGTGCACCTGGAGAAACTCAATCACGCGAAGAACGATTTGGAGGTGAGTCATTTTTATTTTACCATCCGCTTTTAGAGGTACGTGATGATGTCCACAAAGCTAATACTTGAACCATGCATTGCGTAAAACATTACACGAGATCTATGAGTCCAGCATTGGACACCCTTCGGTGATGATGATCATCACTATGATCCTATTTGAAAGACGCTGTTGTATGTACCACACAATAGTAGTACCCTAGCTTTTATTATTATCTAAAAGCAGTAGTGTAAAAACTTTACCCTGTTGTATTCTTCGACGTTTGAAGGTATACTGGTGGTCTCTGTTGCCGGAGATCGTCTAGGTACCACCGCAGCGCCTATTTCTGACACCAAACTGTACTGTGCAAACATTACTGTTATCCGGTTTGAAGGACGCTGTAGCTAGTATAATCACTGGGGTAATGAAATTTAATATCTTATGTCTCAAGGAGACGAGCACAATGTGGCGCAGTGTGCATCATCTTAACTAGCACCACATTGATATGGGCGGACGTGTCACTTACCATCAGATGAACGTCCAGCTCGTCGTCTCGTAGAATAAAAAAAAGTCTGACCGGCGATTATTCGTAGAAAGCGTATCGATAAGGGAGATGTTCTGTTGTCATACAAAATATATGTGACGATGAGACAGCATAAAAGTACTAAGTTTTCGACGCCGGCGGCCATTTTTCCCGCTGGTCTTCCACCCAAGCGTTGCGAACGGCATTACTTTGAATATTAATTAAGCAATTAATAATTTAAATGACATCACCGCGCATTGTTCTTAAGTACCACTTACAATGGCTCCGCGTGTTATTCGTCAAACCGCTCAACTTCACCAGCATCGTTTTTTTTATACAACGAATCGACGACAGACACAATACGATCACCTACTGGTGGTAGTGTCTCTGTTGCCTTAGACGACAAACAGTATGTGCAGACATTACAGTGATCCGGTTTGAATGGCGTTGTAGCTCATAACGAGAGTTCTCATCTTACGTCCCAATACCATGAGCGTTGTGTCACGTTATTGACAGGCGTATCACTTCCTTCCAAGTGTAATTCGTATTAGTATCGTCGCTTTGTTACGTCACACTCCTGATTAAATTTCTTATCTGCCGGTAGTAATATTAATGCTGGAGTCAATCAATACTTAAATAATGCTCTACATTTGACGCGGGGTCGATGTATGGTATGATTCCTTCTTCCTCTTCACTACCGTAGATGCGTGGCCTACTTGCGTCACGTCGCCTCTGCTGAACGCTGCCAGGTTTCTCTGACGCGTTGATACGCCGCAGCAAATACTCTATGACTTAGTAGGTGATGATTTGGTAAACGTAGCTGATATTCTCTTCGTGCTTGTAAAGAATTTCCATCACTAAGTCCATAACGATAGAAAATGTCAGCGTTTTCATCATTACCGTAATCCGCCATTGAAATTAAATTAATTTTGTATGGAAAAGAAAAACTATTCAGAATTAAGAAGACAACGACAAAGTACATCCGCCCACGGAACTAGTTACATTCTAACTGTCCTACTCACTCACTACCTAAAAAGTGTTTTTTTTTTCTAAATTTTAGAAACTTTATATACTTTCCTAAGTCTTGTCGCATAGGTATTGAAGTCGGGTACTTATTTATGTGCTTTATACGTATTTTTTATATAAAAGAAAATGATTTTAAGATTAAATGTAAATGTAAGTATGACGCCGTATTTGTTACTGTCACGACTTTCAAAGAACCTAATTTAAAGGTTTTAGTCTCTGAGTGATGATTATTAATTTAATTTAATAAAACAATGATTAAACAATAATTATTAAATTAAAATTTGTGTACAAATAAGTTAGAAATAAAATCATCGAATTTTTCCTACAAAATCGGGAAGTTTTTGAAAAATATTTACAAAATGAATAACTCCGGAAGCATTGTTTCTGTGCATGGTGCATTCCATACATAGACAGACAGGATACGAGCTATACTTTAGCCCATACAGATCTTTTACACCTATTACCCTTCACCCTGTATATATATATATTTTTATATAGTCCATTAGCTGACCTCTAAACGGCAGAAGCAATATCTTTACCAAAATTTGAGTGTTCACGTCTAATAGTTTCAGAGATGTCGTGATGAGTCAATGAATTTATGGATATATATATTATAGTGTTGGGAAGCGTTCCACTCCTAGATATCTCTGGACATAGGCTTACACCAAATATCTCCACATCGATCGAGTTCCCGCGATTCTCATCAGATCGTTGATCCACCTTGTGGGAGGCCTCCCAACATATATATATATCTATATAGCCATAGATTCATTAACTCATTACTAGATCTGCGAAACTATTAAACGTAAACAATCATTTGATAGAGATATTGCTTCTTAGAGGCCAGCTAAGAATGAATTTTACGAAATTCCTCCAAAAGGACTAATAGGGGGAGTAAGTGTTAGTTTTTTTGGAGGTTAGCAAAGTAGAAGAGGACCAGCTAGTAATACATAAAATTGATATCACAATACGTAATATTCTCATATATCTGTTTTTGTATACTAAATCTTAAGTTAAATGTTATGTAGTGCGTCGCGGGTAGGCGCGACGTCCACGCGTGGGCGACGGGCTAATGGCGCCCGCCGACCGCCGTGCAGTCGATCAGGTTGCCGTCCGTTCGTTTTTGTTCATTTCGTTCGCTTTCCATTCAGCCAGGTTATTGCTCCCAGCTCGAGTGTCACCATACTTCACCACACACAAACCAGGACGGTCGCCATTGTGATATACTAAATTATTTTTAATCATTTTATAGTGGTGAGCCTCGGTCACCGGAAACCGTCTAGATATGTATCACTGCAACGCTTATATCTGTTGTCAAACAGTAGTGCAAATATTACTCCGTTCCGGTTTGAAGGGCGTTGCAGCTAATGAAATTTGACATAAGATTCGCATCTTATCTCAAAAGGTGACAAGCAAAATGCGATGCTTTGTATATTACTAACTATTGCCACTTTGTTATGGCCGTATCACTTAACATCAGGTGAATTTCCCGCTCGTCGTGGCTTCATGGAATAAAAAAAAAAATTTTTTTTCCAAACATGGCTACACTACACCGCATTGGCCTATTGTTGTCTGGTTAAGGGGATATAGAGTCGACTGGTCCAATTTGGCTACTCGAATAATATGCATTTTTTTTTTACTTTCAATAACCTGTAAGTGAGAGGTTTCAAAAATATCCTTCATATTATAATTTTTTTTTTTGTTCAACTAAACGACGAGACGAACGTACGATCACCTGATGTTAAGTGATACGCTTACCTATTACAACGAGGCGCTATTTAGGATGGTATTCACAGCACCACATTACGCTGATTGTCTTGAGACAAAATATTAAGTCTCGTTAGCCCAGTAATTACAATAGCTACAGCGCCCTTCAAACCGTAACACAGTAATTTTTGCACCGTTTGGTGACAGCACAATAATGTTTGCACATTACTGTTTGGTGGCAGAAATAGATGCTGCGGTGGTACCTACTTAGATGGTTTCTGGCAACAGGGTCCTACCATCAGTAAAATGAAGCCATTACAAAAATTCTCTACTATTAACAATGCGGAAGTTAGTACATCTGCGTCAGCGGCGAAGTGGATAATTTCTATGTACTCTTAAAACGGAAGTCCCCAGGTCTAATTCCTATTGCTGTACCAATAAACTCTCTCCCCTCTAAAAAAAAAAAGTAGCAAAATAAGCTAATTGTCCTGGTAATATTGTTAGAAGCTGCGGAATTATCTTAAAATGATTCCCGTTTTAGTCGCCTTTGACAACAGGACAAAGAGAAAAGGATATTCCGAACCCTCCCCTCTACATAGCCCATATCCATGTTAACTTTTAACGAGACCGTTGCGCGGGGATTCCCCGTTGAATGGAACAATGAACGATACGTTCTTGTCTATGGAAGGTTAATTCTTTTAAGGTTAAACATGCATTAGTAAATCGTCGCGCTTATGTTGATCTATGCGCAATGTCTGCTGTATAGACGGTTAACGGATGAAAGTAACCATGGCAACGTGTACTTATATCGGATATTAGATCAGTGAAAGAGAAAGTCTACTCAAGGTACATAAATAGATGTTATTGTTTGTAATACCCCTCGAGCTACTTTCTAACTCTCAGGTAGATTGTGGCAGGTTAAGTTCTAGATTTTTCTTCTTATAGAAGAATCTTATTATAGAACATTGATTTAAATTCTCCTTTACTATTTTCATAAAATTTTCAGATTTGAATATTTCTCTTTAGATTATTCTTGGCTAAATTAAAAAAAAATAGAAATTAGTTTTCTATCTATACCTAATTAGTATTTAGTATTAAACGTACAGAAGTTTTTTTAATAGTTTAACTTGCTCATGAATACAACAAAGACGGTAGATGAGAAGTAATTAATATTGACTTTTAGAGCAAACGTTAACTCTGTACTAAGAATAGAACAAATTGTGAGATCTAAAAAAAAAACGAACAAACTAATTAATTGACTAAACTATTTCCATTTTAAGGTCTATATTAGTAAACAATAATTGCCAATTTTTTTTAAATGGGAAAGTAGACTGTTTCTTAAGACAGGACTAATGCTAGAGCCATGAAGATGGAGATAGAGAGTAAGAATTCTCTTAGCGTTCAAAAAGTTGGACCATTCGCCTTGAATTAAGTTCGTAATGTTTGTAGCTGTAAAGCTTAAAATTCTAGATTGGTAGATATATGGATCAACACTATTGCTAAAATTTATTTCTTCTTCGTCGGTATCACTCTTGACAGAGTGATTGTGGTCATCACTTCAGGGGTTGGTTGCGAGCTGAACAACACGTCGCCATTCCTCTCTGATGGCCGCCTTCGTATAGTGGCAATGTTGATGAGCCATTTACTGCCGCCTTTATCTGGTCAGTCCATCTCATAGGCGTTCTTCCTCGTGGCCTGGTACTCTCAACCTGTCCCTAGACCACAAGTCGCTCAATAGCTACCTCGGCGGCATACGTGTCCAAAAAAGGTGTGGATACGGGATTATACCAAAGATGATAAACGTTGCTTGATGCCGAGTTCTCGAAATTAATTTAGGTACAATCCATTGGCTAAAACTAAATTTATAATCTAAATGTGACCTAGGGTAGCCTGATCGCTTAAAGCGATCTCTTCCAGGCAACCCTGGAAGCAACCTTTAAAATTCTACTAAGTTTATGCAGATCTAATTTCAGATGACAATGTTAAACTAACCTATGTAGGTTGATGCGGTTTACTACCGCAGATATTGAAACTGGATCTATCAATACCCCGAGGACCAAATGATAAAATTAAACAAAAACACGTAAAACAGACAAAAAATTATCGTGCATTCATCATTACAGTATTTCAAGCATGTGATTCAAAGGATTTCAAAGGATCAAAGGATGTGATTAAATAAATGAACATTGTTACATTACAAGAGCACGAAGTTTGTGATTTTGACGTTTGTTAGGATGATATACACAGCATCACTTACCAGTCTCTACTACCCTTCCGAGTGCTCAATGTCCGGCGACCACGTCCAGCCATTGTCCTCCTCAGGGTAAATGTAGCCTAGCCCAACACAGTAGATTGGATGGCTTTTATGCTAGAGGCTGGTTAGGTAGGTACTACCGTAACGTATATATCTAGACTAGGTAGTATATTTGTCCAAAGTTTTAATTAAATATTTAGTACCGGGAGAAATGACTGAATTAAAAAGACGTATCATCGGGGCTCCCGCACAACAACCCACGGGACCCAAGCCAACCTCACCTGCTAGTGGTGTAGACTGCTAAACAACAAACGAGGCTCTGATTTCCACCAACCTGCATTGAGCCAGCGTGGTGGCCCAAATCCCTCCATATGAATCTCTATACATGACGGCCTGCTAGTGCCGCGCGGTACCGGAGGCCGTGCTGACTGTATGTAGAGATCTTTGGGGGAGGCCTATGTCCAGCAGTGGATGCCTATCGGATGATGTGTCATCGTCATGACATTCAGCCGAAATCGCTACATTAAAAAGACCAATCATCACCAGCGATATTTCTTGTGTAAACGTTTCACTCCACCTAAAAATATATATTCATCACAATGAGTAATCATGAATCGTCTCCATTAATCTTACACGTATTGAATTTAATAATTCATATCGCGAAGATAAGCGATGTTCTGTTCTGAATATTTGTACTGTTAGTCTTCACGATGACTTTTACGTATTCATCGGTATAAAACCTAATATATATATATATATAAATATACTAGGTTTTATATTGATTAATATGTATATATATACTAGGTATTCCCCGCTCGCTTTGCTGCCCGTAATACAAAATTAGATTTGAAATTTGTGAGATATATTCCCACCCTGCATCAACCAGCTGTCTCTCTGGCCCCTTCCCGTCATTAACACCCCCGCAACTTCCTTTGGAGAAGGAATTTTGTAAAATCCATTCTTAGTTGACCTCTAAACGACAGAAGCAATATCTCTACCAAATTTAGAGTGGTTTAATAGTGTCGAAGATCTCGTGATGAGTCGATGAATCTATGGATATATATATGGTGTTGGGAGGCGTTCCACTCCCAGCGATGTCTGGACATAGACCTCTCCCTCAACATCTCTAAATTACCCAAGGTAGACTGGAAAGTAATGCCAATGGCATGAAGTTCCACTTTTACACGATATATATAAAGCAACATAAATAATTCATCATCATCATTAGGTGACCTCTTCAAACTGAAGTTTGGTGATCAGATTGAGAAAACCAATTCGATCCTCAGCGATTCCTTTTAACTGATGGTTTTAAGTTTATAGTAAATAAATGCATAAACGTTAATAATCGTTACACAATACAAGCGAGGCCGCGTGCTCGCGGTAGTACGGGCAGGTCGTCGCTCCCCCTTAACTGGTGATGTCACGGCGCCGCGACTCCAAGGCCCGCGCCGCCAGTCTGCAGCCGTACACCCAGCAATGAGAACCATACGGAGTCGCATCAACGTCACACGTATTGTTTTCGCTTTGTACAAGTGCAGTATCCACGTGCCCACTTAAGTCTCACGTTTACCACATTCGCTGGTATATTTATTTATTTATTTATTTATTTACATCACACAAAGAAACAAACATTCCGCGCAAGAGGAAGGTGAGTTCTCGAAACGCCGGCAAGTGAAGTAATCGCTTTATCTGTGATCGTTTTTCATTCGTGTATAAATACACTTGTGATGCTTAAAATGGCGCATAACTTACACTTTAAGCGCATTAGGTATTAAATTAAGATACTAACTCATATCGTTATGTTTTGATAAGTTAAAAGTGTAAACGGAAACAAATAAGTATATGTACCTGTCGCAGTACGTACCATGTCCAATTTATTTATTGTGCAATCTTTCAAAAAGATTAATTAGCAAATAGTTAATATCTCTTTAGTTTTTATGTTAATATTAATTAAGGTATAACTTAATTACTGTGTATATATTTTAACATTTATTACTTTGGTATGACTAATGCCGGTTAGAGTTAGATATCTCACAATGTTATTGCAAGCAATAACAATTGTTCTAGGTTTATCTAGATATCTCATTGTTTTTAAACGGATTTGTCTAGTTTTTTTTTTGTTACTAACCTGTAAATAAATATATAATATACAATTGTGTTTATAAAGTAGTGGATCAGGCTTATATACGTTCATCTATATATCCTAATGATGGTAGGTCTCTCTCTGGAGACTAATAGTGGAGTGAATCTGATTGAAGAACGCTGGTGAAATTAATGGAGTAATAAGTAATAATAAAAAGATGTTGGGTGTATCATTCTAAGCAGTGCCAAATTGTTATAGACAGGCGTATCACCATCAGAAGAACATCTCGCTAAAATAGTATTCATTACTTTACCGTATATAGTTAATTTCTACTTTAGAAGCGTTCGAAATGAACTACTTGTGACGATAAAGTTATATGATGAGGTGCTCCTCGTGTTCGATGACCACCACTCAGCTGCAGAGTTAAATTTCGTTAACCCGAGATGAGCAGGACGGGTAACCTTAATACGGTATACGAAACGCGGAAACTCGAACCACCCAATTGTTCACCGGCGAATTTAAAGCGACAGTTCAGCAATAAGTTTTAAACAACGGCCTATTGTTTGTTGGACAAAGTAATGGCGAACCGCTGGCGGCAAGTTTATCAGGATCGAGTTTATAAATAGCCACCATTGTTGCGGACAACGTTAGAACCGGACAGGCGGTGATATCCTTTTGCGATGAACTCTTACGAGTACCTCATCTAAACCTATTAATTTCGTCCAGTTCGAATGTTTGCGCAGTAGATCGTTTTAAAATATTGACCGGCTCAACTTTAGTTGCGGACTGTATATATCACATTTCATGCGTATCTCATTGCAGTGTAAGTCATTCCGGATTTCACCCGTTTGTGCTTGTTAATCGCTTGCTCGAAATCTGACAGTATCATAACAAACAGGCTTTCACAATGAAAGCAAATGATCAAAATCTTTTCATATTTTTCATGCCCAGTCATTATCGTAATGAGTTTAGAAAGTTTTCCAAACGGACGACTTAGAGCGGATTCAATTCGGTGGTGTAGTTCCGATCCATTTTGTTTGTTTCTTTAATTGTTGCATAATAATCATAATTGTCATCATCATTTACATCCTCTCCACAGCTGGATATAGCTTCTTCCATTAAAACGTCTATCTCACCATCATCATTTTCAAATCTTTTTATCCGTGTAATATTGTCAGTGTAACTGGCTTCATAAATTTTCTGCAATCTTTAAAATTAGATTCCATTACTTCCTTTCTATATTTATGTGTAGCTAGTTACTTTGGTGCTGTTAGTTTGTTTGTCAACAGTCATTTAAATTTTCTGCCAATAAACTCTGAATTATTATCAAGCGAGATATTTACTCATTTAACATTGAAATTTGTACTTCCCACACATAGTTTCTTTAATGCTTAAATTTATTTGCTTTTCCGTTGCTCATCATTCTTACTACTCGAACGTTTAGCGACATTCTTTGCGTCTGTTCACTCGTCTGTTCACTTGAGTGATACGTTCGACTATACGACTATAACAGATGGCGCTGGTTACGATGGTAAACACTTCAACACATATTGCCTCGTCACCTTGAATCTCGAGATGTTAAGTCTCGTCGAGTAACGTACTTTTGTATTCTGTTGCAAATGTATTTAAAATTCGTCTTCAAATTGTCAATTATTATTTAATTTGCACGGGAGGGGTGTGTTTGTTTTTTACTTGCAAATTTCGTCTTCATATTTATTATCTTTCCTTCATAATTATTTAATATCCTTCAAATCGATTATTCACAATTATCTAACGTTAAATATTTATTTTGTAATTATTATATTAATCTTTGCTGTCTTATTATTTTCAATAATAACTTTACAACTTTCGTCTTTGTAATATTTTAAAAATTTATCTCTTACTACCCCATTTGGTGTAATTACGCTTAGTTTACTTTTGCCGAGAGGTATTGGATAATCTAGTAAATATTAGATTGAGGAAAAAGAAATTCATTATTTTTCGATCAAACAATTTCATATTTGGGCTCGTTGCAATAGGCGAGATCATAAAAAATTCTTTTGCTATGTTTTTGTTTGTTCAATTAATTTGTTAATTACAGTACGTTAAAGATTAAAGTTAACATAGAGATATTGCAGTATATTTTACAGCTTTCAAGAGTTTTTCGTTAATCGGTATCAAGACTTCTTTAAACTTAACGACTTCTATATATATATATTACTTTTCCCAAATCTAATATATATAATATTTTCTTTCTCCTATTTTAAAATTGGATTATGGGTTACATGTACATTTAAATGCATGTGTGTTTGTGTTGCGATAAACAAGTGCACTCGTTAACGGACCATCGAAACGAGGAGTGTCTAAATATATCCTCTGTGGAGTAAATGCGCAAGGTCAGGCATGCTTCAATGTCGGACCAAGTCGATGTTTTCCTCCGTACTCATTAGAAACAGTTTCTACTACAACCATTTAATCATTATTAATAAATTGTTTATAAAGATTAAAATCATTAAACACATCTATAGAATCTTAGATCTCGGAATGATCTTATTGTAGACAAACTTGTTATAAAAGAAATTATTGTAACTAAAAATCCCAAACGACTCAAAAATGCAAAATAAAAATCAACGATTGATTGAAATTGAACTGAGCCAATGTGGACCGAAGACCTGGTGATGATACCACAAAATCATTGGTGATGTCAGTACCATAGTCTACGTCCAGTGATGGGCATTATTATACTAAAATTCTTCATACGGTTTTTGATTATATTTCTTCTTCTTTGCATAATTGTTGTCTTACGATGTCTGCTTTCCTTCTTATTCTCCTAAATAAATTCTTATTAGGTTATTATTCATATAAGCATATTTGATGCTGTGTGAATATTCTATCCTCTGTTGTGTATTACATTTCCACCTAATATCTATCACGTACATCGTAGCGCGTTCTTCTTCTTCTTTCTAGACCTCGACCCATCTTTACTCGGAGTCGGCCCTCATGATCATCAACATCATCATCATCATTTGTCTTCCACCAAATACGATCTCAGCTTGTGACCCATCGCAACCATCCGCCCTCCTGGTCGTTCGACTAAATCTATATCTATTTTGTGTCGTGACGCATTATCAAAAAAAAAAAAATTCGTTATAAATAATCTTGATAGTTTCTAAGAGAAAATCTCTGTATGGCAAAAAAGAATTGATTGTATTTTATTAGCAAGCACATTTAGAGAGCTGTATGAGTTGAATGAGGTTTTCTTATCGGTTTTCTCCTGCGGCGTATGTACTGTACATGTATATGGGGTGCGTTCGTGTAACGTTTCACCTCCAGTGCGTCCTTATCTCTTATCAGTCATCGCCAAACTGATAACATTGTAAACAGTGCGGCGGAATGCTCGCGGCCAGTAGTTGATTAAACTGAAATATGTTATAACTCTTATATTGCTTTAGCAGAGGCTGACTTGGTTTTTTCCCCCTACAGATAACAATAATAACAAATAAATTATTTCATTTTCCTTGTATATATATATTAGACAGGATAAAATTAGTAAATAATAATAAAACAGTACTTAGCTGTATTGAAATAGAAATAAAACAGTGTATATAATCGGCGCTAGTCAGGATGGTATACACTGCAACACATTGTCGTCGGCGCTTTGAGGCTGATGTTAAGTCACCCCACCTCAATAATTTAAGGGGTGTAAGGGTTTCCGCACAACTCACGGGATCCAAGCCAATCTCACTTGTTCGTGGTGCCGCTAATCAACAAACGAGGCTCTTGCTCCCACCAATCCGCATTGGGCGAGAGTGGTGGAAAATGGCCTGAACTCCAACCCGATCGATTCGGGAATCTTTGCGGAGGCCTATATCCAGCAGTGGTCGTCTATCGCCTGATGATGATGATCTCAATAATTTTACTAGCTACAGCGCCCTTCAATCCGGAAGATAGTAATGTTTGCACAGTACTTACCAAGACGGTCACCAGGATCTAGTCGATAAGAATTATAACTTAGTTCTGTTTTGAACGGAATCTTTAAAGCAACCAACCAGTGGTGACCAACAATTACCACTTGACCAGCTGAATCGTTATCACCGGCTTAGGTAGACCTTGATGGTGTGAATACAGGAATGTAATGTTTATCTTCATCATCAGAATCAACAGCCGCTCCTAGACGTTGTCCGGGAGCGGGCTCGCGAGCTGACCATCGGTGCTGACGCTGCCAGCGGGGAGAGGATCGAGCAGAAGACCAGGGAGCTCGCCGACCGCTGGAGCATCGCTTGCGAAGGTACTGCCTATCGATTTTGCTCATATGTTTATGACATCTTAATGTACCTTATCATGCAGCTTGTAATGAGCAGCTCAATATACGAACTAATCGAAGTTTGGAACCGAAGAAGAATATGCTGGCAAAAGAACCTTCGCCAGTGCTTTGGGAAGAACACCCTTTCGCTCTCCATAGCCACGGTAGCAAAGTATAGATTGCCTTAATGTTTTTTTTTTATTCAACGGAGCGACAAGACAAGGGTAACGTTCACCTGATGGTTAGTGATACGCCTGCCTTTAACAACGTGACGGTCGTTAGGATGGTATACACTACACCTTACGCTCATCATCTTGTTACTCCAGTAATTTCACTAGCTCCAGCGCCAACCGGAACACAGTAATGTTTGCACACTACTGTTTGGCGGCAACGGTTCCTCTTAGAAAAGCAAATCAGACCCCACCTCAAGGATCTCCAATTTCACACAACCCATGGACTCTCGTTTTTGTTTTCTGATTCAAATTTACACACTAAATGTTTAGGGTATAATTTATATACCTAGTACATACATACTCAAGCAGTTTGATGATAAAATCGTAGCCAAATGAGATGATAGCTGTTCAGGGCATAGTTTCTTCTGTGGCAATGGCAATGTGATCTAAAGCCATTTTACCCTCTCTTATTTGTATACAAATAAATCGTAGGGTAAGTACAGCATGTATAGAAATAGGTGCAAAGGCAGTACTCAAGTTAATATTACTACTACATAGTAAAGTTAATGTTGGGCCAATGCCTTTAAGTATTAAGCTCATTCCGCCAAGTGCTCTCATATAATGATCTTCGGTAACATTTCAGTTTGCTGATAGAATATACTAGAAGTTATATATATCGGCCGATGTACAAAGTCCAGGCTTCGTTGTCAGGTCTAGCGAAACGGGCGACCACTGCGGACGGTCAACTCCAGCGGTGGAACCAACTGTTGGACACGCAGAGGAGCCTCGCGGCCGCGATCACCGCAGCGTCCGACCGCCTGCGTCAGCTGGACGCCAACCCCAGCACCAGGCGTCGAGCTCTCGACACGCGACATGCTTTGCAGGTTTGTTAAGCAAACGATGAAGTCACCATATCGTTAATCCTGATCTTGGTATTTATATTGTAGACGACATCCACCAAGCTATAGCATGAACTCCTTGCTGAGGTTTTCCCAAGGACCTACAAAATGGGGTTCTTCAAAAAAGGCATGGTAAGATTTCTCCGGAGCCGTAGGTAGTGCCAGCGTCCGTTGGCTACGGTAACTGCTTACCATCAGGCAGGTCATATACTTCTTTACCATCTTTGTGGTATAAAAAGGCAGTAAGCCTTACAGTCGAACCTGCATCAGTCTAATATCTGGTATGAGAAGTTTATTCCAAGGTTTCTTCTATGGTGATCACAAAGCGCTCCTATTGTTTATGGTGAAGTACACTATCACCACAAAAAATTATAAAATCATCTAGTAAACTATACTTTCTTAGTCATCGACGAGATGTTCTGATGGTAAGAGATACGGCATGCCCAACGCTCCTCTGGTTAGGATGATACAGCACCGCATTGAATCTAATTACCCCAGTAATCTCACTACTTCTGTTCTAGAAATAGGATATGTGACGGTACCCAGTTGGTCTGTAGGAACAGACCCACCACCAGCGCCGTCTGTTAACAGCATCGATTCCATAAAACCATTTCAGTTCTATGTTCACTGGTCGTAGGCCCGTCTAGGTAGATACCACAACGCCTATTTTTGCCGTTAAACAGTACCGTGCAGACATTACTGTGTTCCGGTTTGAACGGCTGCTGCAGCTGGTGAAATTACTTAGGTAACGAAATTCAACATCTTATGCACCAATGCGATGAACTCAATGTGGTGTGTGTATAACGTTCTTACTAGCGCCATGTCATGGGCGGACGTAGCATTTACCATCAGGTGAATGAAAAATGTTCCACGTCTCTCCTAATACTAATAACTGTAAGTTATAAATAAGTTATTAAGTAACTATTGCATGAAATATTTGAAAGTCCGCCGGTATCCGTTATAAGGCTTCGAGAAGCCAGCGAACGAGACCTTTAAAGGAAAGTTCCCAAGACTGGTTTCCACGTGGTACACTTGCAATGCGGCACCGAGCCTGCGCTTTGCCTCGGACCAGATTTAAAAATTCAATAACTGCTCCAGATACTTGGTAACTTTAAATACTAGATTCCAGTATTAGAGTTAATGTCTTATCTTTTTTTTATTATATAATACGCCAGCCCATAACAACTTTGTTCTAATATACCGCGAGACAAGATGTTGAGTCTCGTTACCCCAGTAATTTCACTACAGCGCCCTACGGACCGGAACAGAGCAGTGTTTGCACACTACTGTTTAGTACATACCTAGACGGTCTCTGGCGATAGAGATCAATGGACGTACGACACTATACGTCTCACCCATTTCGGGGCGGAACACATGACGTATTTATATGTCCTACCTTTTTTTTTAGCCTGGGGGAAATATTGATACATTGTTTCTGGAAAGAGAAGGTTATGTGGGGCATTACGAAGAGCTACGGTATCTCCTACGGGACGCACCGGTGCCCACTGCAGTCTGGCTAAAACATCCCATGGACGGGCAAAGCCTTCAGCACCCATGTTGTGCTACGGCAAATACAAGACCACCATGCATTTGCCGTCTTCCTAAGGCTCGCTTACTGAGCTCTGAGGGCCCTCACCCTCAAAGCCCACGAATCTGAGGACCCTTTTAGTCGCCTTGTACGACAGGCAGGGAATATCTTTGTCTTATTATTAATATCCCGAGACTACAGGCCCGGTCATGCTATTGTTTCCGTTTGACATATTTATACGTCCGGCAAGGTTAACAGGTTAACAAAGAATACACTACTTATTGTTAAATTAATTGTTTGAGCATCTATCATATCAGCGACACTGCTTCCGACACTTTCTAGCTTATCGCACCGGATGCCGGAAGTTGAGCTGCATCACAGTGCTATTTACAACAACGTACTATACTTCATATTGACATCAATCATTTTTAAACTGTCTTCGTAAATCATATTCCAAGTCATAAAAATGCAACCCCTGTTTACAACCAAAAATACAATTGACTGGTAGGGTGGTAGCAATCAGCCCTGTAGTCTTGGGCTAGTAATAATAGGACTAAGATAAGTCCTGACTATCTTAGAAGGTGACAAAGTGTTTAGGAGTTTCGTAGGCCTTGAGGGTGGGTGCCCTCAAAGTTCAACAAGCGAACCTGCGTGGGACAGCGTATGCCTCAGCGATGGTGTCTAGGAGGGTCAGGCTCCTCCTCAGAGACGTGTTCACACAAAGTGTAGAGGGAAGGGACCGGTGTGTTCTGTAAGAGATCCCGGAGCCTCTCCTAATGCACTGATGCAGTCCACCGGTGGGGTTTTAGTGAGTAAAAAACTCACACAATCTTTCGAAAATTTCGCCTCCGAAATTAAAAAAAAGGGGTGGTTGCAATAAAATAATTTTATCTCAATTGTATTTATCATCAGATAGTAATAGAGTAACTGTTCCCAACCCATCCGATGGAATGGCTTTAATATACCATTAAAACCTAATTGATTGATGTGCACGACGTTCTGTTTGTGCAGGAGCTGCAGTCGGACGTGTGTGGCATGGAGGATAGCAGGGACGACCTGCTGGAGCACGCCGACTTTGTGCTGAACATCCTCAAGCAGCACTCGAAGGAAGCAGCCGATGATACGGAGAAATCCGTCAAGGAGACGACTGAGGCGTATGAGAAGTAAGTGTTGTCTTGATGCTGTGAAGTAGAATTCGAAGAGATACGATTGTCCAGAACAACGTGGCGCTAGTTGGGATGATATATTCTGGACCACAGTGTTGTCGTCTTGAGGCATATAGTGTTTTCCTTTTACCTCAGTAATATCACTAACTGCAGCGCCCTTCAAACCGGTTCACAGTAATGTGCCCACACTGCTGTCTACCAACAGTAGAGAAAAGGTTATTCGATCTGAAAGCCATTTAACAATAGAACCGGAATAACCGATCAAAGATAATAAGGCTTTTTATTTCGAACCGGAAGTAGTCAACTGTATTGTTCAATTTTTTTTTGTTTTGACAATTTGTATGATAGCGCGATCGCTTTGATTTCGACGACGGTCTATTTTAACGGGTTTTTTGTTTGGATTGAAGACATGTTTTAAAGATCTAGAATAATCTAGATTTCTACTAGCTCAGCCTGCATCTTTTCAGTGCCTAGTATATTATCAGTACACCTTTCATCGTAATTCTCCAACAATATGTAATCTTGATAATATAAGTCCTTACATCCTTTGCTGTTAAGAGTATAGACTTTATTGGTATTATCTGGTTCAAAAGGTTCTTTCTATTCTACGAAGCCATGAGACTAGCGAGACGTTCACCTGATAATAAGTGATACGCTTGCCCATAACAATGTGTCGCAGGTAGAATGATACAGCACCACACGGTCTTCGTCGCCTTGAGACATAAGATGTTAGATCTCGTTACCCCAATAATTTCACTAGCTACAGCGCCCTTCAATCCGGAACACAGGTACGTTTTCACATTAGTATTTGCCAGTTTTAATAGGCGCTACAGTGGTACCTACGTAGACGGTCTATAGCAACAGAGACACTACCACTAGTGGAATTGAATATTGAAATGACTGGACGTAGTAGTGTCATGTAGACATCCTAACACGTCATTGTTTTGAACTGAATCTCCTGCTCGTCCCCTCGCTGTATCATATATTTTATACATCATCATTTTAATCGACGGGCGTCTACTGCTGGACATACTCCTCTGGTGCAGTGACCCAAGAGAGCGCCAGCGTTGTCCGTATCGCACTGCCTCTTGCCAGTCCACTGCTTGAAGCTCGCGTAGCTCGTGCTATACGGCATCCTTCCAGCGATATCTGGGCTGGCTGACAGGTCGGCGTCCAATTGGAGTTCCGAGGAACGCTTTGAACGTACGATCGTCTCCCATCCTTAGCAAGTCGCCCATTCAGCGAAGTCTGTGGGTTTTAACTTCCTCTATGATGTTCGGTTCGTCAACCGACTTCTAGATTTCAATATTGCATCGGGCTCGCCACCACCATCTTCTCTCTGGGTCGGGTCGAAGATCCGACGCGATTTTTTTTATGTCCTCTGTCCACCTAGTCAGATGGTCTACCAACGCTGCTCTCTCCGGAGCGGAGTCGTGACTCCAGCACTTTAAGACCACAACGTCCATCGGCTCTACGAGCTTAATGCCCCGCTAATTGCCACTTCAGCTTCGCGATTCGGAGGGCTATGCCGGTGACCCTGGTTCTTCTGCGGATCTTCTCATTTCTGATTTGATCACGCACATACTCCAAGCATCACCTTCTCCATCGCCCGCTGCGTGACTGAGCTTTTTTACGAGGGCCCATAGTTAGCGACCACGTTTCGAAACCGTCGAACACTGGCAACACGCACACACTCAGATATTACATCAGTCGGTTCCAGTTGAGGATTCGCCAAGAGTCGGAAGCTAAGTGTCGCTGCGTTTGGCACGTCATCAACTATTCAACTCGTTATCTCTTTATTACACAACGTTGATCTCGTCACAGTTAACTGCCATTTAACTGGTAACAACAAGGTTTATTTTTCCATCTCTTTATACTTCCTCTACGTTTGTATCTGCGGCGGCGTCAAGCGTTCTATGCTGGCCCCCGTGTTTATTGGGCTTGGCAACGAATCTCGTTTCGCTCACGTACTGTTCACATTAGTCCGGTTCGAAGTGTTCAGATGCTCTCTGGCGTTGCATCGACCGTTCGATGATTTGTCGACGTCAACTGTCACATTCAAGTCGAACAAGCACAATGTTTGGGCGAAATTTTTTTTTTATATTTTTTATCAACAATGACATATATATGTGTGCTATAATTGATAAGAATATATATATATAAACATATCTACATGGGGACATGAGCATTCGATGCTTATTTTTTGAATTTCACAGAAGTCCTTCATCATTTTATTGCGTATTAATTATGCGGTTGCTATGGTAACGGTTGGTATAGAATGTCATTTGCGGACTAATTTTATATTACCAAGAGCAAAGCGGACGGAGAACAGCTAGTATATATATATATAAGAAATTTCCACCTACAATAGGTGGTTAGGTTCTACATAGAAACTCATCACGATATGTCTGGAGCTACAAAACTTAGAGACTTGAAATTTTTTAAAAATATTCCTTTTATCCTTATAAAGGATATATTCCAAAATTCATATTCTCACCGCGAGATCTCGGAAACTATTAGACGTAAGTAATTAAAAATTGGGTAGATACCTTTCATCCGCCATTTAGAGTCAGTGGCAGCCAATGGGATGAAGTCGTCACGAAATTCAAATAATCCATATACACTGAAAATTTTAATTAGCAGACACCTTTGCACAGATATTCTTAATCACCATTCATCATATCTAGAACAGCAGTCAATTTTACTAGTATATAATATATTAACTTATAATGTTATAGTAGAACTTATTAATTTAATTTCATCGCTTGTAGAACATTGAATCAAGTTCCGTTGGAGCATGAGGTTTGCAGGCGACGCGAAATCGCTCTTACCAATGTAAATATAGAAAACTGAATCATACGAAGGAAAAAAAAAATAATAGTTCTCATCTGTGTCACTGACCTATTTTACTTTAGTGCGCATGCGTAGATCATCTATTACTTTATATTTCCGCCTATAATAGTTCTCATTTCTAAACACGGTTCAGACCCTATTGTTTACGTTGAGAACTAAGCGAAACTGAAAAATTTGAAAATGATTACAGAATCCTGAATATACGGAAGTCAAAGACATGATCCAGAAGTGGAAGTAAACGTAGAAGTAAATAGCGGTAGTACATATAAGTAAATTAAAAATGAGGAGATAAGTATAGAAAGATATGTAAAATATTGTAAATGTAAAATTTTATTGAAAGTATCAAGTAGTATTAGATAATAAATATTAGTGTTTAGTAGAAAATGAGATTCAAGAGAAGATAAATGTTCAGACGGCCATCGGTTGTTATGATGCTATTTAAGAGAAGCACGGGAACAGATAATCTACGAATGGAATGTGTCTGGGGAAAAAGTTAGTCCGTACAGACTCGCTGTATTTCACCTATTTTGGCTTATCAGCGACCATTTGTCTTTTAAAGTAGTCTGCCGGAGCCAAGACTGCGCTGCAGTGTCGCGTCGCATTGCAGCATCCGTTTGGTGACGGGCAGACACATCATTGTGCCGGCATTAAAATTCCGCAAACGTATCGCGATATTTCTTCGTTCGAGTCATACAAACTTCGGCCTTACTGCCTTTGCAACAAAGCTTCTGTTCGCTTTAAATCATTCAATTGCATTACTCACCCCCATTAATACCAAGGGTTCGGTTCAAATTTGAACTTTATCCCTCCGTGATAAACAGTAGTTTCATTCGACGGTTGAGGAGTTGGATGAACGACGACGGTCAAGGGCGTGTGGTCAAGTCGCGATCGCTAGTTGTTATCAGCGGCCAAAATAGAAATCATCAATATACGATCATCACTGGTAGCAGGTCTTTATTGTCGAAGACCGCCTTATCATCTCTGAGCTTATTTCTTCCGCCAAACAGCAGAGTATAAACATTACAGTGTTCCGGTTTTAATGACGCTGTGGTTAGTTAAGTTACTGAATTAAACGATACTCGACAACTTATGACTCGGGCGACGAGCGTAATGTGGTGCAGTATATATCATCGTAACTGTATCACTTGCTATAAGGCGAACGTCCTGCGTCGCTTAATTAAAAAAAAAAATCATCACTAGCACCGCTTTGCTCATCCTGATGCCTCATCTGAAGGAGAAACAACACCGCACCACGTTTATAGAGTTGTAGCGATGCTGAAGCGGATCGCGCTCGTGATGCTCGTTACCTCTAGAAATAGATTCGGCATCTGCCATCACCAGATCCGCGGAGTGTTTCATCATCAGCATTTATATTCGCGTAAGGACCTTCGGATATTTTTCTATCGCTCGCCGTCCCACCGGGCGGCCATTTAAGCCATTATGTCACACCGAATGCCTCATTACTTTATAATTCTGTCGCCGCTGATGTCATGGTCCACGAGTGCGCCATCCGCGCCACGCCTCGGATCCTTGTTAACTTATCTCTATCACCATGGTGTTAAGGTTCAAATCGGCGCGGCAATTTCAACTTACACGTCATCCGCACTCAATATCATACAACGCAAAACATTTGCACGGCAACTTTATTTTCGCCAGAGTACTGTTTGTTTTAGGTAGTGATGAGATAATTGGTCTTGCTCTTGCTCCTTCGCCAGACCAAGACCTATTCAACACCAGCAAATTCCAAGTCTAATTTAGTGTTACGGGCCTGCAAAGCGGCCGGGGAACAGCTTGTTATGTAACGAACCAAGTTACCGATCATATTACTATGGAACTACTCTTCATCACACTTGGAATACTTCTTTCTTCCCTTCGGTTTATGTACTGCAGTTTAGATATATGTATGTAATGTATCAGCTCATCAAACGCACCTGTTCCCGTTGGGCTAAAAATAGTGACGCACCACTTCCGTTTGCGCGCGGTTCGATATAGGCGGAATATTAATTATTTCATACACATTACTATGGGAATATGTTAAAGTAAACAATTTAATTGCTAACGTTTGTTTAACAGTAACCATCTGACTGTGTCATAGTAATGGAAGAATTATGAGGTTTTTGGATAAGTTATGAGATAGTTACTTGATTTAATGTCTCACCAACTGCGCAAGCAGTAAATATATATTTACTTATAATAATGGTAGTATATAAACATGCTAATATATATATATATATTGCACTCGTCTGGAGACATGAGATGGCACGGCTTAATACTTCAATAATTTCACTGGCATCAAACCCAATTTCCGTTGCTGTGGTTACGGAATAAACTGCAAGGGTAAACAGTCGAAGTCTGGAGGCTGATCAATAACGGACGCCGCGGCGAGGGTGCAAGATATGAGGGTTGTTATTGAACCGGTTTTTTTTTGTCCATAATCTCCAGTTGAAATTGGTAAATATTCAAATATTATTTTTGCGAGAAAACGTTATCTGCGTTCGTATCTCGTCCAACAAAATTCAACAATATTTGTTCAAACGATTTTAATGTGAAACGATAACGGATGTACACTTTCACCATTTTATAACATTAGTATGCATTATTATAATTATTAATAGTGCTTATAAAAGTCATAACCACACTAACGTTAATACAAAGGATTTTGGAATTAAGTAACGTTAGCAGGCGGCGACACATGCGCAGTGACTATTACTATACCATTCTAGGCTTTATCTTAGCATTTTCTCAGGTCAGAGTCAGGCTAAGACACTTTTTACTATAAGTAAAAAACGAAAGAATAAATTGTTTTAGTTGTGGCGAAAAACCGTTGCGTTACGCCCTATTGTCACCCCTCTGTGCGGCCCCTCGCCTATACCGATATCGAGCACGAATACACGCGAATATCAAAGTGATTCATAGTGACGTAAAAAAAAAAATTATATCCGTTTATTACATATTAGACTTCCTTAAAGACGTCTTCGAAATTGTAGTCTGATAGTCGTTGCTTTTTACTCTAATTATAATTTTTTAATTGCGGTTACGCGACTTAGCGGGGTTATGTTACTGAAACCCGCCTCACAGGAAACTCGTTGGATGAAAGTATTGATTTTTTTTCTATTGCTGTGAAAGTATTGCTGATGTATTGGTTGAAGCACGTTGTAGGTATCTATTCCATTAGTGAAGCAATCTTGTTAGCTGAACGTAATTAAATAGCATTATAACAATCGCTTTAGTGTAGCCGGGCGCGGCTTGGAATAGCTTATAAAGGACAGACGTCGGCGGGCCCCTCGCACGGGCCGAATTTAAACTAAAACATTTTTAGATTCTTATAATGTCCAGACAACTGGAATACATTTCAAATGCTTCGGTCGAGATGAAAAAGATTCATGCCGCATGCGGTACGTAGCGGAGACGACGTCGTGTTCCGTCGGCGTAGGGCCCACTTTCGATCGATGGGGGCGGGCGGGCCGTGCAATCGTTATGTACGCGGCGGCGGAGCGACGTGCCGGAGCGTTCCGCGCATGCGCACCGCAGTTAATGGGTCACGGCTCCGCTGGGTGAACCGGACCCCACAGACTATACTTAGAACTCGCGGCATATTGGCGCAACGTAGTACCCGTCGAGAAGGTTCCAGCCGCGAATGCAATGTGCAGTGTGGTTATGAACGTCCCACCGAGCAGGCGAGCGGGTCGACGCGGAGTACACCTCGTCGGACCGGTCCCGCGCTAAGTGCACGCACACCGGGACCGCTCGCGCGCTGGGCGAATGCGGCGTGCACGGGTGTTTCGGAACTGCGTTAAGTGAATGTGACTGCACGCACGCACTGCCGTCGGTGAGTCAGCAGCTAGCCGTATTAGTCTAGAATTTGGTCAGTTGCGTCGCGAGTTTGGCAGCGGCTCGTTTAATGTTTACCTCGCCCACTGCGCGCGGTGCGCGGCGCCGGCCGCTCCGCGCATGTCCCTCGGTTGCGCAATACGCCATCAGATTGTCGAAGGCTGAGCTGGAAATGTCACGTCAACGCCGTGCGATCGCAACGTAAACAGTTGCGCTGCGAACGAGAACCTGCTCACTGATGTCATCGTCCGAACGTTATTGTGCGGAATTTAAAATTAGAGGCGTCGGAGCGTCGGGGCGTCGGGGCGGGCGCGCCGGCCGGCCCATTGAGCGACGGGCGGGCGACGCGAGCGGAGCGCCGCGGGCCGCCGGCGACCGACCACGAGGTGCGACCTTGCACGTCACTCGGCCGCGCGCCGATTATTTTCGTCGCGTTTTGGCAGCTTCCATCCCGTCGTGCGCCCGCAGAGATCGCAATTCCGCAGCCCGAAACGAACGCGCCGCTGACCGATATTTTCCTTTTACAGATTGCGACAGACTCTAGCGGCGAGGCTCGCGGAGATCGACGACATTGTGTTCGAATTCGACCGCGTGGCGGAGAATATTGAAAAGCTCCGGCAACTGATTGAAGTTTTCATAGCCAAAGTCGGAACTTTCTACGTTTTCGGGGAGGACGAAGACGAAAGCATACGTGCACTCGCCGACGAAGTGTCCGAGTTGGTGAAACGCACGAAAACCTTTACGGAGGCGAGCAGGCAGCGGTACGGAGGCTCCGCTCCGGCAGACGTGGCCCAGGAGTTATCCGCTTTAGAATTATCGGCAGAGGGGCTAGCCGCGGCCATGGAAGAAAAGGAGAGGGAATGGAAACGCGCTCGCACTGCTCGCAGTGAATACGCGACAGATGTGGAGAGTGTGCAGGAGTGGTTACGCGCAGCAGAGCTCACAGCACGGGACCGTATACAGCCACCGGAGCCTTACAGGGAACGCCTGGTGGCAACTAGGTCGGAGGTGCCCAGTGTCGCCGACCGCCTTGAGCGCCTAACGCGCAATGCCCGCGCCATCGTCGAAGGCAGCCGTGACGCCGGGGAAAGGCAACTGGTCCAGTCTACAGTAATGGCTCTTTCAGATCAATTCGCAGCTGTCTGCAGCGAGCTTGAAGCGCGGCAGGCAGCCGTGGAAGACGCCTGCGATGCTGTAGCGCGATTCCTCGCGTTGTTGGAAAAAGTCTTACTTTGGGTTGAAACTCAGCGTGCATTCCTTGCGCGGCCACTCCCATTGGCCGATTTGCAGGAGGCGCAACAGAAACAGACTGAATATGGGGTAACGTTTCGAAGTCTCCTTTTTTTTATGGAAATATTTTCCATTGACATAGATTAAGCTTCTAAATTATTTGTTTCAGAACGCACTAAAAAGCTGCAAGCAGCAAGCAAAGAATCTCGCAGATATGGCTAAAGAAATAGAGGCTATCGAGCGTGTTACTAGTCCAGGCGACTTGCCTTTAAGACTGGAAGCGGCAGAGAACGCCACCGTTGATGTAGAAAAGAAATTGGCAAAGACAGTGCGTGTAGTTAATGCCGTCGTTAGTTATTTAATCTTAGGAAAACTTCTAACGATATTTTAATTTTTCAGAACGGTTTACTACAAGAGCTAGCGGAAGAATGGGAAAGATGTGAAAAGAAATTGAAAGACGTCGGTCACTGGCTTGAAGCTACGACGCGCACCATAGAGGCGCCGCAGAATGCGAAGAAACCACTCAGGGATAGACTTGCTCTGAGAGAGAAACTTATTAACGATATATCAACACAGAAAACTAAAATATCTTATGCAGTTGAAAAGCTCAATGTGAGTTGTAGTGATAGTTTCAGGGTTTTTACATCGGACTGTTTCCTTTTGTCGGTTGTTCTATTTTGTTGGTAATTTTTTTTTTATTTGGTGGTGGTCGTTAATTTGTCTTCTTTTTTCTTACATTCGGTCCAAGAGACTTAAATCAACCGCATTACAGGTACACTTCGGTCCGGACGGCGTGGCGTCCCAATCCCGCTCACCGGAAGGAGTACAACGGGCGGCTAGCGAGCTTTGCAGTGCACTGGACGCTCTCGGCGAGCAGACCGGTGTCCAAGCCCGTCAACTCGCTGCCGCGCTGCAGCAGCTGGACGCATACTGCGCCGAACTTACCCATCTCCGATCGCAACTGTTAGACGCCGAGCAGCAATTGCGTCACGCCGCTCAGCCCAACTACAGCCCCCGAGACCCCGACCGAGCGAACCGAAAGCAACAGGTAAGAAACATCCACAGCCTAGGTACTTCACGTATTCACACCCGCACCCACACTTGTAGGTGGCTAGCGAACGTTCTAGTTTTGTTTATCTCACTCTGAGGCTCCAAAGCGCCTGCTAACGATCGTAATGGCGTTATGTGCATTATTGGCATTCATTTGTTTTCTTTCTGTTGCTCCCTTTTACCTCTCTACTAACTCGTTAAACGATATCCTCTGCTAGGCATGTCGAGAGAAAATCAAATCACTCCAAAGCAAGATCCAGGCGCGCAACGAGCGCATCAAACTGCTAATACAGCGCGGCGGCCCAGACGCCGACCCGCTTAGGGACACGTAGGCCGGCGCCAACGGCTCTAACTTTAACTCGAAATTTAGTCATCTATTCCTATTATAATTTCATTTTAATACGAAATATACTCGTAACATCGCAGCCACCGCCGTTTTTATTTCACTTATCCCATCGCTCGCACGACAGCGAAACCGTTGTAAATTATGTATGTCCGTACTTGCGTATCAGGAGGTCACCCGGCGTATCGAAGAGCTGACTCGGTGTATCTTCGAGTTGGACCCGATGGTTGGCGTCGACGACGAGACGGGGACTCTGAGCCTGCTGCTAGAAGCGGGCGAGCGTGCGCGGGCTGAGCGCCGCCCCCACTCTCCGCATGTACCGCTGACACTTCACGCGACGCCAAACTATCGCTCGTCGCGAGCTACGCCCACACCGCTGTCTACCACGTATGCCGAGATAGTCAAAGGCTTCAATTCCCGCTCGAGCTCGGTTGGCTCTAGGCAGCCTAGTGCGCAGAGAGTGCCTAACGAGCCTCCCCACACTCCCGCCGAAGAGGAATACATCCCCAGTGAAACACGTGCACGCGTATGTGTAGAAAGTGATGTGGCCGATGAGCCCTGTGACGTATACAGTGAAACTGTTTACGCTAGTGAAAGTGATGCGTACAAGTCCGAAACTAACATTTCGTACCAAACAGAAGAATTGGAGTGTTATACTCAAGAAACAGAGGACTGTTATGATGATAATAAAGAAATACAGAACCTGGAATGCGAGGCTTCCGAATTGAACGAACAAGATTCATTACTAGCAGACTTACAATCGCCCAAATGCCATGACAGATCTTTAAGTCCTGCCACGAGATTAAGATCTCAAGACTTATCATATGCGGAAATATTAGCGTTAGGACTTCGAAAACAGGCAAAAAATCAAAATATTCTGTCATTACCACAACCTCAAATTGCACAGGTGGAGATTGTAAAAGAAATTATCGTGGAAGTGGAGAAAGCCCAACCTATTGTACATCACGAACAAAAAGTTCAATCGGACTCTACTTATCATAAAACAGATAGGCCACAAAGACCAATACAACGTAGTCGTTCGAGGGACATGCCTAGACAAAGGCGCGCTCCTGAAAAACGACCTACAAAATCGCATGATACACAAATTATTAAAAAGAAGAAAACTTCAAGAAAGGTCATTGAGGTAGAAGATTTTGATGATTCTTTAGAACAAACGGGTATAGATTCTGTTAATATTGGTAGTGCGAACTCACCTATTACAAGAAGCGACGAATCTAGCATAGAAAAAACTAATAAAGAAATTACTAAAAAAATTCATCATAGTGCAACGGTTGTCGAAACTGTTGTTGAAACTGTGAATGAAGGAACTACAAAAGAATATGGTAAGGTTGATATTGAACAGAAGAAAACTAAAAAGAAAAATAAAAACAAGAAAAACAAAGAAATGGATGATGAAATAGAAAAAGCTCTTAAGGAAATAGAACAATCAGATAGATTAAAAAAGAGAAAAGGTAAAGATACTCGTGATAAGAGCAAAGAAGCAATTAAAATCAGTGAATTAGATGAATCTGTTGATAGTAAAAAGGAAAATTTGGAGTCAAATATAAAAGGACTTCCATTGAAACAAAAGAAAAAGAAGTCAAATCAGAAAGATTCTCTAATGGCTGAAACTCGTACAATTAATCCGCAAATTCCTTCTCATGGCGATATACATGATATAGTTTGTGAAACCGAAAATATATCGGTTACTGGATATAACAATTGGAATAAAGATGCTGAACGTACAGAGGAAATTGAACCCAGCAAATTTGAAGCTGAAACTTTAGAAAAATGTGATAGCTTATTAATTGAAAAAGATGGAATACTTTCGACAAATATCAGTAGTAAACAAATTAAAGAAATAGAAGAAAAAACAACAAATTTCATTCTGAATGAAATGAATTTTCAACTTGCAAATAAGGAATTAGACAGAACAAAAGATAATACTAATAAGTTAGATCGTAAATGTCATACTGTGAAAACAGAAGTTGACATGGAAACAACATCAAAGCAAAAGAAAAAAAAGAAAACTAAAAAACAGGAAAAATGTTTAAGTGAGGATCCCACAAGTTTTATTGCAACTGAGGATATTGAAAGAGTTATTAAAGATATTCCAGAGTCTGTTGATTCTTTTGATGTAGTTAAACCTACCGATATAAATTCTGTAAACGATTTAGAATTTTCCGACAATGTTGAAGAGATATCTTATTGTAATAAAGAATCAAAATTAAGTAAAGAGAAATCAAACGAAATTACACACACATCTCCACAAAAGTATATATATTCAGAAACTTTTGAAAAAATTTCTGACGGCTCTGATGATAGGAAAGATGTTGAAAATCCAGTGGAAGTAGCTTTTACTGAAGTAAAAGCGCACAAAAAGAAATCTAAAAGTAAGAAACTTAAAATTAATCAAGGTGAAGTAGTACAACCAGTAAGTAGTCTGGAAAGTAAATCGATAGAAAAACCACGTACTTTAAATGACAACAAAAAAGATTTCACAGATGATAACATTTCCGATATAATAAATTTCAAAGCACCGAGTATTGAACACGCTATTTCTCAGATAGAAACTGTCGATTTTGATCAAGAAGTACAAAGTGATTTTGTTACAATGGATTGGAATACGTTAATGGCTGAAGAGGAAAATATTCCCGAGTCTGAAATTGCACCAATTAATCAACTTGAAAGCCAGGTAGACATATCGCCAGCTAGTGAACAAATAGCTACAGAAGTAACTATACTTCCTGAGGTGATAGATATGTTAGATGTACAAACTGACAGCGGAAAATGTTTAGTCGAAGAGAACATATCTTTAGAAGTTCCATGTGAGCTACGCTGCAGTGAACAGAATAATAATAGTAAAATTTTGGCAGACTCTGTGCAAGACAATTCGTTTAATATTGTAGAAGAGATAACTCGATACGAGCCTGTCATAGAGGATGTTGAAACACGCACAGTTTATTTGATCACGCACGAGGAAAAGAAATTGCCACCGATAAGAACAGTTAAAGTTTTCACTGCTAAGAATAATTCTTTTAGTGAATCTCAAGAAAACATTACTGATGTTTGCGAAAAAGAACCCACGATAATAGAAAGTATTGAAAAAGATAAAGAAGGAATAGTACGTGGCATTGTCGATACAACTCTTGATTCAAGTATATTATTAACTGAAGGAAGTTTTGATAAGGTTATTGAAGAAGAAGGAGTTGTAGATGCAAACCGGACTATAGAAAATGTTACATTATTAGGTGAACGCGGTTCTAAAAAAGTTATTCGAGAAGAAATAATTGTAGATACAAACCGAGCTACAGAAAATATCTTAACATCAGATCTTGAAAATAAGATAGGGGATAATATATTAGTTTCTCTTGATAGTGATATACGCAGTGAAAATATAAATCCTATAGAATTAGATTTAACCCAAGACAGTACTGAAAACCAAAGTACACTTGTCGAAGAATTCTCTGAGAATATTCTTGAGCATGCTATATTTGGTTCAGTTCAAGAACGTAAAAGACCAATACAAATAAAGAATCTCTCTATTCCATATGAACTTCTGGTAGAAGAAATTAAAACATATTCTTTGAATCTTGACTTTGATGGAATGGATTTTGATTACCATCAATTAATGATAAAAAATAGCAAAGATTTTTGCAATACCGAATATGAAATAGAAAAGAAAGAAAAGCAAGAAAATACTCATTCAGAAATTTTTGTGGATGACACTTCTAATGATGAATTTAAATTCAAACAACTCTTAAGTGTCATCGAAGTACCCCAATTTAGTTATTTTGAGAACAAAGATGCAGAAAATTTGTTACCATCACTTATTGCACCTTCTTTAGATAAGTACGACGCTAAAGAAAACAAGGAAAATGAGAACAAACGTCTCGATGATTCATATCAAGCTTTAATGGATGAAACTGCTGTAGATGTAACTTCTTCCAATGGTACCGATATCAAAAATACTACCCAGAATTACACTACGAACACAAATTACCCGTTAGAGGATTTGCTCTCAAGTACTGAAAAAATTGTAATTAATACGGAAAAATCTATCGCACTGTCCACAGAAAAGTCACAGGATATTTTTGAAGATGTTGAATTAACTTCGAACACTGTTCCAGAAAAAGTTTCCAATAATTATGTAGATGAGAAAACAATAGAATCGAGTAATTATCTATTACAGAATGAAATACCTCGTTTCAACTACCACGAGTTATCTGATTCCGAAAAACTCTTTGGACGAAATAGTGGTTGCCAACTGGAATCAGTTGTTATGGGTGGATCTGACATTACTAGTATTACTACACATGACCTAAATCCTAAAACGTTTGAAGAAAATGTTGAACAAGATTCCACTGTCTCATGTATTAAAGAAGTACATAAAGAAAAAACGTTACAAGATAAATCATTGTTACCGCAAGGTAATGGTGACAACGAGAATGAAACTTCACAATTAACAATACAAAATTTACGTTATGAACTCGCTCCTTATAATAGTTATCAGCATATTTGTGATGCAGAAAAGAACTATCCTTACTTTGTAGCAGTTCGTTGTGTAGAAGAGCAAAATAGTCATGTTGATAATGGAAATATTGACGCGGACAAAAATTTGCAAACTGTTATGAATACAAACATCGTCGATGAATCTGAGACTCGTGTAACAACTTCCACAGTAATGGACGAATGTCTGCCTGCCACTTCATGCCATTCAGAGCCTTCTGTTAATGAGGAATCATCAAACCTTTCTCTCATTGAAACAAATACAAGTGATATGTATTTTGATAAACCGAAACATTATCAACCTGAAATCAATGATCCTGAAATTATACTTGTTTCAATTTTACAATCTTCACAACCAATTAACGACGAAAATGAACATCATGAAACAGATTCTGCCTTTGAAACGGAGAAAATAATTTTAACTCAAACTGATGTTACGACACAAAACGAAAAATTTGGATCTGAAAATACATCAATTGCAGTAGTCAATATTGATAAAACAGACGTTTGTCTAGATAAACCGTATTATATAGACGAAACAGATACAAAGCAAACGTCATTGCGACCTTATTCTGAAATTTTGGATGCAGAAAATATGTATGCATCTATCTTGACTAAAGATTTTAACGACCGCCAAAATTCTATAGTAGATGAGACAACTATTGAAACGAGTAATAAAATATTAGATTTAACTCATAATGCCAAAACGGACGAAATCTTCTCTGAAAAGGGTTTAACACATACACGTGACATAAATACTTCAAATCAAAAATTAGAGAAATCTTCAACAGAAATACAATTGCCCAGGTCTGAGCATGTTGAAAATTACACCTCAAAATTATCTGAAGACCGCTTGTCATATTTTTATGAACCGATTTCCTATAATTACCGCCTTTTACGCGAAGCTGAAACTTTATTTGCTGTTTATATTTCCGCTTATAATGAATCTGGTTCTATGAAACAAAACAAAGAATTGCCAGAATCTGAGCAGGAAACTCAATACTATGATATGACTTTAGAAGAAAATGTCAGCATTTTGAAAGATCAAACTGATATGATTGATCTGACTGATGATTCATGTATTAATTCTGGTGTTCAAGAGATGGAAAAAGAAGTATCAGAGCTTATAATAAATGAAAGCGACGACAATATTGCTACAAATAATAATAAACTTTCTGAATTAAAAGAGTTTAGTACATTCGTGCCTGTGGTCTTTGGAGACGTGAAAGAAATTTCGAAATCTATGTTGGAAAGAGCAGTAAAAATGGAAGATTCACAACAACAAGACGTCGACCAGGACGTCCTTGGTTCGGTAGTTTCATTAGAAGCTGATGAAACTCCAGTGAAAGAAAACATGGAAGATGATTTTATTATAATAGAAGACTTCAAAACTCAGAATCTTCCTTTACCCGATTCCGAAAATGACAAGGATATTACTGTTAATAATGACCATAATATGTTTGAACTTGATTTCGACCACTCATTTGAAGTGATTGATGTTGAAAAGGACATTCCGTGTGGAAATACACAATCAATCGAAGATAGCTACATTGATGAAATAAATTTGAAATCAAAGACTCGAACTCTAACAGCAGATGAAGTTGATTTTTCTGTCGTAGCTGCTGATGATTCCTCTTCGGCGGCAATTGGAAAGGAATCTTTAGAACATGAGAACATGCCTAAAATTATCTCGACAACAGTACCTGAAACTTCTTCGGTTTATCTTACACCATCAAAAACTGTCGATACGCAGGGACAATCTGTTAATGTTACAAGTACGGACTCCGACGAAATATTAACAATTTCAACAGATTACGCCAGTGGTTTAGATCAATCTGTTCTATTTAAAACACCATCTACTAATAATACCAGATCTGATAAATCCCCTATTCATAGTTTATGTGATCTCCTACCTGAAATCGATTCCATACCTGAGTTTAAACCATCCCTTTCAAACACAATTCTTAATTCAAAACTTTCCGCTGAAGCCCCTGAATTTACACCTTCATATATGTATCAAACTGCTGATAATTCACAGTATGATCCTGATAATGTCCACACTAAATCTTTAATATATGAAGAACATGACCGCTTGCAAACGGGGGAAGATGAAACGAGGCGAACAAGCGGTGCCTCAAATCTACTACCTAAAAACGAAAAGTCTGATGATGAGACTAAAAATCAAAAAGATCAATCTTGTATTAATATACCCAAGGAGAAAGAGTTTACTCAAGAACATGTGGACAATAAAACAAGGCGATCTAAGAAAAAGAAAAAGACGAGAGAAGATGAAAAAGAAAAGAGCAAGGAAGATATAACAGAAGTTTCTGTTACCGAGGATTTTGATGAAAAACCTGATGTACTCGTGTCTCAAGACAATGAAAATTTGTCTGATTTAGATGGAAAGGAAAATATCTGGACAAAATTATCGAATGATGGTAAATCTTATGCCAAAGTACTTGCTGAAGGCATTGTTAACAACGAGCAAAGAAGCAATACGCAAACTATATGTGATAACCAAAATGTAGACCCAAAATGTTTAACTGAAACGTTTTTGACAATGGAAAGTGAATCGATGGAAAAAAAAAATAATGAAGTAATTTCAATTGTTGAAAGCTTGGAAACCAATGAAGTTCGTGGATCATGGGCTAAAGTAGTTGCATCAAATCGATCATCCCCTGAAAGAACCCCGACGAAAACCATATTATCTAATGAACCAAATTGTTCTAAATCTAAAACACCTATTATTATGGTAGACGAGTCTGAATCAGAGCATTATAAGCCTGACGTTGATTCCGAAGGGTTTATAACAATCGATAAAAACAGACGTTCTAGATCTAGATCGAGAGATAGTCGCTCCACTTCTGCTTCTAGAACGCTACAAAAAGAAGATAAGCGAGAAGCGTCCGAAAACAGGTTTGATGCTCTTACAAGTACTTTAGTTCCTGATAATAATGAGTCTATAAACAGTAGTCATTCAGATAATGAAAAAGAACAAATCAAAAGGGGAAGAAAAATCCGTACGTCAAAGTCTAAAGAAAAAGAAGTTAAATCTAAAATAGTTCATGTAGCGCCTAGTACATCTGATGAAGAAAAGGAACCTATAAAAAAAGATAAAAAGAAAAGATCGTCCAAATCTAAAGAAACTATAATCAAAGTTACAGATGCATTTGAAGTAAAAAATCCACTACAGGCATTGAAAGAAGAGCCTGTTCTTGGTCAGCAAATAGAGGAGAATGTAGTTCAAACTTCTCAGACCTCAATAGAATGCAAAAAGAAGAGTAAAAAGAAAAAGAAGGAGAGAAAACTTATCGAAGAAAATATTGATACACCATCTCCTGTAGAAATTACTTCTTCTGAACACGAAATTCAAGAACAAAAACTATTTTCTACAATATCAAAAGGCATTGAAACGCCAATTTCAACCCCGATTTCAACGCCAGAATTGCTTGAAACCCCTGTTAAAGACAGATATTACTCTGAAGCTCAATACTGGAAAGTTGATCCTTGCATTATTGATGAAATTTCAAATTTAACGGAGATTCTTACAGTGGAAATAGATAATAATACTAAAAAAGAACATGAGAGTACTACAATAAAAATACTAGAATCTCCGGTTGATGAGAAACCAATTCTTGACATAGAAGTCCAAAAATTTGAAAAAATGTTACCTGAAGAACAAACATCTAGACATTATATCGTAAAAGAAATTCCGATTGAAATTGAAGAACAAAGGATATCAGCTGAACAATCGTTAGAAAATAAAATGGCTGATTTACAAAGAGAAATAGAAGAAATGTTACTACCTGAAAACGATGTATCTGTGACTAGTGACGATACTCCTAAAGAACTGGTAGATACGGAGATTTCTTTAGATGAACACCATGATGAATTGTTTGAAAATATTACGCCCTCTCTTGCGTCTCCTGAACCGGTCGAAACACTTCCACAACCTCAAACTTATATTAATGAGAAACCTTTTTCATCAATTGATGTCCTTGAAATGTCAATTTTGGATAAATCAAAAACTAAATCTCCGGAAGAACAGACAAATGATGACATTAGAGTCGCACCGGAGATGCAAGATTTAAGTAATGTCAATAGACTTGATCCCGATGAAACACAAAATAATGAAGGTGTAAATTCATTAACAGCTAACAATTCTTTTGACACCAACACTAACAATCTCTTGAACATTACGTTAGATAAGTTTTGGAGCGACAAAACTGTTATTGACGATGCGGAGAAATTACTCAATGAGCGGAATGTACCTGCATTAGATACTTCCGCACCGTTAGAACAGGTAGACTTAACCTCGGACGATAATACCCATTCGGACCAAACACTAACAAACATTGATGATATAGAGAAGTGCCTCGTAATGGACTCTTCATTCTGGCCCGAGAAACATTTGTATCACGACGCGGAATGCAGATATTTCTCAGAAATGGCCAAAAAAATTAAAAATGTATTTATCTCAAACAGTGAAATCAAAGTTACGGACAGGAATGACAAAGATAAAGATCCAGGTGGCCGTTCAGGCCGCTCGTCTGAAAACGAGGAGCCGCGGGAATCTAGCGGTTCGCCGTTCGATTCAAACTACTTATCAATGGATCTGCCCGGCGGCGTGTGTAGCTGGAAAGATCATAGTTCGTATCTAAGTTTAGAGACGCCCACAGATTCTTTGATCGGTGTAACGAGCGAGGATACGCCTCGACTAGGTACCGACATACCAGAGGATAAACTAACAAACCTATCCCTAGAACCTGTTGCCTCTCTCCCACCCGAACAGGAGCCGTCGCCAGGAGAGGAAGTAAACCGGACCTCAGCCAAGGTGAACAAGCCACAGTCGTATTGTACTTTTTTTCGATATATATTCTATGTCTGGCATGATTTTGTAACGAATCTCTTGATCACAATATTTGCAAGATTTTTTGTCGCAAACCGTCGTCTGCAGAACTCGCCTTTCGTCTTGTAGTGCCCGCCGCGGCAAGCACCGTACGCCCGCCACTTTACACTACTCACCTACCTTGTCTGCCTTCGCAGTACTTTGTTCGTAGTCATTAGCATTAGCGTACGGTTATTGTTTGCAATCACCAAAATCTAGTCGTTGTCTAGTCCTACATCATTATCGTGATGAGATTATTTTCAAATCAAGATTTTCTTTTATTATAATTAAATAAATGTGTGCGCTTTAATATTGTTTTATTTTACTTTATTGTTATGTCAGTATCGAATAACATCCCTTTTTAAAGAGGTTATTCAAACCGGTTCAGGCCACTACGAGACGATCGACGGAGACATTGCTTTAGATGGATTTGTTTTAAGTTTTTATTTACAGCTTTAAAAAATTTATATGTCCGTGGCCTTTTCACAGGTCTATACGTTTTTTATATAATCCGATCAATTAGTTCATAGATAGTCGTAAGAAAGAAACCTTATTGTGATAGTATTGAGACTTAAATAAACAAAGCTGTAATTTTTTTTTAATTTCTTCAGTTTTGTTTACATAATAGAGACAATTATAATCTTGAACTATTTTGTTAAAAATTAATTGTGATTTGTTTTGTTTAAGTTAAAAGATAAAATCAGAAGTGAAATATTAGTTTAAGTTATAGTCTTGGTTGCGTTTCACGCGTTTACACCGGCTTGTGAGCACGCCGTACTAACGCTAGAGAAAAGATTATTTTTTTTTTTAAAAAAAAAACAGTTCTTTTACGGCGTTGTAACTATACATATAATGTTATTCGAAAATGTTTAACTTTCACTGTTTAAATTTAATGCTATGTTTTATTTTGCATTCATTGCCAACTACGACCTTAACATAACACTGAGGCATATTAAATCCTCGATTCGCTTTGAGTGTTGTTAAAGCTGTTCTATGGTCAAAATAGGCGCATGTCATGCCAACATTGATGTTACGATTAAAAACGTTTGCGATGTTATCTAATGTGTTGCTAACTCGGGTCCAAATGATATTCGATACAAAATTTCACTCAAATTTCATTAATATCTAATAATTTACATTTGAAATGATTTGAAAATGCTATTTCGAAATTTTGAGTTGAATACATTTGGACCTTTAGTCCCCTTGCATCCGGAATGTTGTTCCCCTTCGGCTAGATCAGGAAATGGCGTGGAATTTAAAGTAATTCCAATATTTTCTTCAACTTCAATTCTTTTAGATTTACAACCCTTATGGGAGAACATTTGAGGAACCCTGTATCTTAAAATTCCACGTCAGCAATTAAAATTGCGTTGTTTTACTAATACAGCTGTGTGTCCTCAGGATGATTTGTCTAACAATCTTGAAACAATCCTCGCGGAAGTCACAATTATCCAAGCTCAGTTGTCGGACCTTCCGAATGAAACTCTTGACGCAATGGAAGCTGGACTAAAGGTGAGTAGAAAAGTGAAAAACATTTTAAAATATAACTAGAATTTTATATGTTATAGATCCATTAAAATAGAATATTTCACTTAGTAACAATTCCAGGTCTGCCCGTTGACGGACATTTTAGACCTGTTTGGAAATACATTTGTGATAATATCATCATGTCGTGCAATTTACAGGTCATATGCTACCGCCTCATGAACTTTAGCCTCAATGTAAACAAAACTAGAATATTTACAACCCGCTCGAATAATGTCGACGTCCATTGTAAATTATAGTTCATTTAATTTCTTTTATACAACATTTTTTATTTTGTTTATATCTAATATTAGCTGTTCCCTGCCCGCTTTGCTGGCAGTAATATTGAATTAGATTTGAAATTTAAACTTGAAATTTGTCAGAAATATTCCCACCTTGCGACATGCCTCTGTCCGCCGGGCCCCGCCCCGTTATTAACACTCCTGAAATTACTTTTGGGGAAGTTATTTTGAAAATCCATTTTCAGCTGACCTCTAAATAGCAGAGGCTGAGTGTTTACATCTAATAGTTTCGAAAATCTCGTGATGAGTGACTGGATCTTTCGATATCTCCTATACATATAGATTTTTATTAACATTTTTGAAAGTGAAAGAAGATTACATTATACCGTATTATTTATAGGCCTGGACGGTATCGTTCGTCGCAACTAAAAATAAAGGATAAAAAATGGTTATTATGGGTTTACCCTAAGGGATAGACATAAAGCATCCCGGACTTTTTTGTAGACCTTCTTAAGGTGTATAATACTGTAGTATTATTATTTTGATATATCTCGTAGGGTTCACAATCTAAGCCAGCGTTTACAATGTGAGCGCAAAAAAATGTATTTATTTACGACACCACATTAGAAATTATCAGTATTTCTCTACTATATTGTAGATGTATTATACATATTAACGTTCCTCTTGAATCACTCTATTTATTAAAAAAAACTACATCAAAATCCGTTGCGTAGTTTTAAAGATCTAAGCATACATACGGACAGACAGAGCGGGAAGCGACTTTGTTTTATACTATGTAGTGATGTACGAACAAAAGATCAAAAAATCAGTCGCATGCGATGTCCGTTGTAAATAGTTCATCGTGATGTGCGCGGGCACACAATGATGATGATACCATGACTGTGTTACGTCATCGTGTGTATTTGTACCTGATAGCTTGCTGAAGTCATTGCTGGTTATAGTACACGTAAATATTTTAAGATCCGTGTTTGAATCTAGGTTACTGCTGATATTTATAACCTGTTCTGTACGTTTTATCATCATGCAACTTCAATAGGTACAGATTTTTGTGCAGCGTTAGGTTTCATTTTGGCTGTCTTCATCTTTACCCTGATCTTCTATAGAGATGAAAGTCGACTATTCAATATAAGTATTTTATAAGATATTTTATTAAACACGTTTTTATGTTGAGTTCACTGGCCCCAGTACTTTTTTTTTAAATCCTCTTTCGACCTAGTAAAGGTCTGTTTACACTGGTTCTGAATTTTATTCCAGCAGTTAAACATCACATATGTCTATTTTATTGAATTTACGGTTATTTATAACATTTTTTTAATGTAATACTAATAAACTTAAACCGAACCGAAACCTTGGCAGAAATTAGCGTTGCGACGTAACACATTCTACCTATTTCTATATCATCATCAGTCGATAGACGTCCACTGCTGGACATAAGCTTCCCCCAAAGATTCCCGTGTCGATTGAATAGGAATTTGGTCCTTCAAACCGGATCACTGTAATGTTCGCACAGTACTGTTTGTCGGTTGCAAGAAGCGCTGCGGTTGTACCTACCTAGACGGTCTGTAGCAACAGAGACACTATCACCGGTGAAAGCTATGGTCCTTCAAACCGGATCACTCTAATGTTCGCACAGTACTGTTTGTCGGTTGCAAGAAGCGCTGCGGTGGTACCTACCTAGACGGTCTATAGCAACAGAGACACTATCACTGGTGAAAGCTATGGTCCTTCAAACCGGATCACTCTAATGTTCGCACAGTACTGTTTGTCGGTTGCAAGAAGCGCTGCGGTGGTACCTACCTAGACGGTCTATAGCAACAGAGACACTATCACCGGTGAAAGCTATGGTCCTTCAAACCGGATCACTCTAATGTTCGCACAGTACTGTTTGTCGGTTGCAAGAAGCGCTGCGGTGGTACCTACCTAGACGGTCTATAGCAACAGAGACACTATCACCGGTGAAAGCTATGGTCCTTCAAACCGGATCACTCTAATGTTCGCACAGTACTGTTTGTCGGTTGCAAGAAGCGCTGCGGTGGTACCTACCTAGACGGTCTATAGCAACAGAGACACTATCACCGGTGAAAGCTATGGTTCTTCAAACCGGATCACTCTAATGTTCGCACAGTACTGTTTGTCGGTTGCAAGAAGCGCTGCGGTGGTACCTACCTAGACGGTCTATAGCAACAGAGACACTATCACCGGTGAAAGCTATGGTCCTTCAAACCGGATCACTCTAATGTTCGCACAGTACTGTTTGTCGGTTGCAAGAAGCGCTGCGGTGGTACCTACCTAGACGGTCTATAGCAACAGAGACACTATCACCGGTGAAAGCTATGGTCCTTCAAACCGGATCACTCTAATGTTCGCACAGTACTGTTTGTCGGTTGCAAGAAGCGCTGCGGTGGTACCTACCTAGACGGTCTATAGCAACAGAGACACTATCACCGGTGAAAGCTATGGTCCTTCAAACCGGATCACTCTAATGTTCGCACAGTACTGTTTGTCGGTTGCAAGAAGCGCTGCGGTGGTACCTACCTAGACGGTCTATAGCAACAGAGACACTATCACCGGTGAAAGCTATGGTCCTTCAAACCGGATCACTCTAATGTTCGCACAGTACTGTTTGTCGGTTGCAAGAAGCGTTGCGGTGGTACCTACCTAGGCAGTCTGCAGCACAACAGAGACCTACCTACTAAAAAATCATAGGTTATTACTCATATTATTTATTTAGGTAATGGTGCAATTGTACGACCTTGCAGTCACCCCTAAAACGATCTAGATAATGAAAAGGACACCTTGACTCATGCACCTATAAGTTATCTGTTTACATTCGCCGCTAGTGCGGTCCGTGATGAACGTTACCAGACCATGATGTCACCGTGCACCAGCTGGTTATGACATCACGTGTTAATTATAAACCGCACTTGTTTGGCATCACGCAGCCGCCGGCGCCGTAGTATCGCCCCGCGACACCGCCGCTCGGACGGTGGCCACACACGAACGAAACCGAACCCTTGACTCCTCGCGAAAGAGTGTTTGGACGTGATGTTTTAATGAAGCTGTGAAGTGTTCAAGTTTATCCTCACTCAGTATTGACTTTTTATTTCTTATTGCTGCTGCAATAAGGTAAACTCTTCCCTTATCTTTATTTCACACGAATACTTATGTACAGGTCTCTATTGTAGACCGACTAGATAAGTGCTAGCTAAGGTCTTAGCCCTGTAGTCTCGTACTGAGGTATTCCCTGCCTGTCATACAAGCCGATTGAAAGGGCTCTCGGATTCGTGTGCTTTGAATGATGGGGCCTTCAGAGCTCAATAAGTGAGCCTTAGGAGAACGGCAAATGCATGGTGGTCTTGTATTTGCTGTAGCACGGCGTAGGTGCTGAAGGCTTTGCCGTTCCATGGAATGTTTTAGCCAGAATGCATCCCGGAACCCGCTCCTAATGCAGTGAGGGAGAGTACCGAGGAGGGTTTTAGTGAGCAGAAGCCCCACATAACCTTGTCTTCCACTTAAAAGCTAGGTGTCTTTTAAGAATTCCACCGCGATAAAAAGAAAAGATAACTGGGTCTTCATATTCAATATTCACATTATAGCCACGCTTGTTCGTGAGAACCAAACCAACCGACTAGAAGATGTGGACGGTGACAGGTTCCTGTTGCCGGAGACCGTCTGTATAAGTACTAGTTGGTGGGTTTTCATGTTCATTATCAATCTTTAATAATTATCATTATGTTATATAAAATACGCTAGTGGTGGAAAGTCAGGCGTGTTCGTGACAGACCAACCAACCTGCAAAGCACGGGGATGTGATAGGCCTCCGATGCCGTTGGCATCTAGGTACCAACCCACCTCTTATTTCTGCCGTCAAACAGTAACGTTCAGAGATTACTGCATTCCGGTTCCGGGCGTATATCGGCTGATGACGATGACAATATTTATTGTTATTTTTTATGGGTGTTCTATGTCAGTTCTTAATTTTTTTTCAAAACGTTTCGAGTAGGGATAGTACGGTATATATATATATATATATATATGTAAGTGTTGTCATTATCTGTTACTGTTTACATATTTATATTTTTGTTATACAGATACATATGTTAATTAACTCGCAAGTTGTTTGGTTTTATTTAAGCGACGAAACAGGTTGTAACAATGGTAAGTGATACGCCTACACCTAACGTGCCGCCATTTAAAATGATATATACTCCACCACATTACATTGGTCGTTGGAGACATAAGATGTTGAGCCCCGTTACCCCAGTAATCACACTAACTACAGCGCGTTTAACCCGGACCACAGTAATGTTTGTATGCTACTGTTTATCAGCTACAACAGGTGCTCTTTCAAATCGTAGTCCTTACCTTATTATTGAAAATTATAAGAAATAATTATTTCGAATCATTCAAACAGACATGTTTATAATTTGCAGGAGGGTATAGAAGTTCTCATCAAGTGCGAGGAAGCAGCAGCACTTCTCGAACAGAAGATAATGGATTACGGACACGAGTCGGAAATTCAAACATTGTTAAAAGAGCTTATTACAATGAAGACAAGGATTACTAAGTTGCTCACACAAGCGAGACAAGGCCTTCAAACCATCAAGGTAAGCAAGGTAATAGTTTCCTTTTGTTTTATTATTATTTCGTAACATTTTTTTATGTTTTCAAACAAGCCAGAAGGCAGTCGGAAAACTAGTTTGACGCCTATGTAAAATTGCTTAGAAACATATTGCAAATTTCATCGTCTTCTTTCACATTAATTTTGTGACTAATTGTGAATTATAAAATTTCAGGACGCTAAAATGCAAATGGAGAAACAATCTAAACAAATTGAAGAACAGAAAGAACAAATTGCCAAACTCGATTACTGGCTCGATACCATAAATACCGAACTTAAAGAGTCCACTAAACAAGCTGATGTACTAACAGAAGATGATGTCATAAAATATATTGAAATTTATGAACGTTACATCAAAGAATATGAAGAATATGAAATTATTCTTAAATCTCTTACTGTGATATATGAAGATGAATCTAGTCAGACAATGCAGCCTAAATTTAATGCATTAAAGAAGGCATTACAAGAATCAAGGCTTCTAGTCATTACTGAAATAGAGCGGTTGAGACAAATATTGATCAATATAAAATATATACAAGAAGTTGTCGAAGAAGACATTTCCCAAACTGACAGAACGATTGACTCCACTTCTATGCCAGAAGAGATTGCCTCTTCTAGAGAAACTGAAGTTGTTGAAAAAGTTCCCAGCGAAAAACTCATCGAATCTCCTGTTATTCCAAAATCCGACGTTAAATTAGAAACAGAACAATTGTTATCAATGACCATAAAAACGGAAGAATCGAATATTCCAAAAGTTATAAAAAGTGAAACAGCTGTTGCAGTGGAAACTCAAACAGGAGAAAGTCTTAAATCAACTTTACCTTCCTTACGTGACAAGTCTGTAATTTGTCAACCAGAAGTTTTAGAAACTCATGACGTATCTATAACATGTGCGCCGCCACAGGAAGTTGAAGTACAAACTAGTGAACAGAAATCACTAGAAGGTGAAGTATTAGAAAACATTCAAGTCAAACAGACAACGTCAGATGGTCATGAAACTATTGTAATATCTAGCCGACCTGTAATAAGAGAACAAGCAGGTGGCGAAATGTCACTTATTGTTGATGCTGATTATGTAGATGATAATATTCTTCATAAAAATTCTCAACTGAATATAACCCACAGTATACCCCAAGCGTTTGAAACTGTAATGATGGAACCTGATGAAACTACTACAGAGGTTGTTGTGGATGCAGACGGTACCAAGAGAATAATTGTGAAGAAAGTGAGAAAAACTTTAGTTACACGTCAGCAGACTGTACAAATGCAGCAACACAGTTCTCACATACAATCTCAAGAAGGAATCCCGCAAGAACAGTTGTTCCACCAGATTACATTAAAAGAAGACCAAGGCTCTGCTTCTTCTACTTTCAATGACGGTACAATTCAAAATGTTCAATACCAAACATATGGAGGTGAAGTAATAACAAGTCTTCCTGGAAGAGAAATGTTCATACAGGAAATTACTTCTAAACCAGAGATGGTTATTAACATAGAAAAAGAAATAAATCCAGATCAAATTCTTCAAACTATAGAGGGTAACATTCAACCACAAATTCAAACTTCTTCATCTAGTGTTACCGCCGTTGTCGAACAAGTTACTAAGAGAATTGTTAAAACTAGACGTCGTATCATTCGTCGTGTAGTGATTATTGACGGTAAGGAACACATCACAGAAGAGGTTATTGAAGAACCTGATGATGTAGAAATTTCAGAAGAACAAATACCCAGGGTTACAATTAATGTCAAAGAAAGTAAACCCGTTGAAGATGATGATTCTGACAATAACGATAGCAAACCTCAACCTGCTCGTGATACGTATAAAGATAAAGATAAACAGGTCGAGGATATTAATAATGATCTTTTAAGTAAAGAAGATAAGTCATTAGGCTTTTTGGATATAACGTCGACAAAAACTATTGAACATGATAACGAACCCAAAAATGTAACTTTGGGTATAAATGAATATCCATGTGAACATGTTGATTACCCTAACAGTGAAACTGTATTGGGCAAAAGTAATGAAATATCACAACAAGAATCTCTGTCTACACATGTCTCATCAGTTACCCAAAAAATAACAAGAAAAATTACAAGAACAAGGAAGCGTGTGATCAAACACATTCAAATTATTGATGGAAAAGAACATGTAACTGAAGAAGTTATCGAAGAGCCTGATGACGTTGAAATTATTGAAGTAGAACCTGAAATAACACATACAGAAATCGATCAACACCATAAGGTGAAAAATATCAAAATTATTAGATTTGTGCAAATAATTGATGGCAAAGAACACGTAATAGACAAAATAGTTGAAGAAGGCGATGAAGGTTTTACACCACAAAGTGAAACTTTTGAAACTAGTGTCTTTAAAGTATCGAGTGAACAACCACAGCCTTTAGAAGATGAGTTACAACCTAAAAATATAGATCACAATTTAAAAAATGTTTCTGATTTAACATCCAGTTTGATTCACAGTGAAATTGATCACACCCTGCTATCGAAATTACTTGAGAATAAAGAAACGTTTGTTCAACAAAATACAGAATTAAATAAGATCAAAGAAATTTCTGAATCCACATCGGAATTACCAGTTTCCTTCATCGATGAACAGAGATATACTAGCAAAAATGAAACATCACAAAAAAGAGAACCAAAACTAGAAGTATCGATGCAAAAACTTGAAATGCAACCACCTGTAGTTGAAAACTTAGATGCTCTCAAAAGTGACACTGTTAACACTGAAACATTAGATGTTCGTGACCGGTTAGATGTTCCTGTTACAATACCTGATGATCAGGAAACAGAGGTTGTCGTAGGTTTAAAGGATGAAACAGACATCTGTGAGTCATCGTTTGAAAAAGAATTCGATAATAATTACAGCACTCCAAAGGACATATCTGACGGTTCGCCTGTAGATATTCATAATCTCTCAAGTGGATTACCAGATCTTCAAAAGAAAACAGTGTCGCCTAATGAAAACAAAGATAATGCTAACAATGTATCTAATAAAGACAGTAATAAGACTACAGAAACAACGACAACTGAAATATTTCGGACCAGGAAACGTTTAATAAAACGAATTCAAATCATCGATGGAAAAGAATACGCAACAGAAGAAGTTATAGAGGAGCCGGAAGATTTTGAAATAATTGCTAAGGAACCTAAAACATATACAATTCAAGAAGAAGGTTTAAAAACTAAACATGTTAAGATAATTAGAAATATCCGTATAGAAGATGGAAAAGAATATGTGACTGAGCAGATAGTGGAAGATGCAGATGACATGTACACTCCTGATTCTACTGTTAAAGCCGACATTGAACTCAAACTAAACGAATCTAACACTATGCCATTTGAAGTGAAACCTGATTTACCTAAAGCGCATATTTTATCAGATAAAACACAAGAAGAATTATTGTTAAAAGAAAATTTAAAGCAAGATAAAGTAAGTGAAGGTGGCGAGACTCCCGGAACCTATAATTTACAAGAATTTTTAAAGCAAGAAAAAAATCATTCTGTATATTCAATGGCACCACTAACCAAAACTGTACAAGATCATAAACTCGAAAATGTAATTATTCAGCCACAGAATGTAGAAGAAAATAAAGAAAGCCACGAAATCAATCTCACTAAACCGGATAGTAACAAAATAGTTACCATTACGTCCACTTCTCTTGATAAGTCTATCTCTCCTAACACTTTGTTGGAAAATCTAGGGGAGACATCGGCTAAGTTTAATAATGAAGTCGAGAAAGATGCTATATTCAGTGATAGAGATACCTTAAGCAATAAAGAACCTGATCAAGAAAAAACGCAATATATAGCACAAAGTACCGAAAACAAAATTGTTTTAGAAACTACTCACGAAATCTCACAGCTATCCAATATTATTGAAACTGATTTAAAACCGGAAGTAAAATCAAAAATTGATGTTGCTCTTTCTGGGAAAGCTTCTTCTGCCGAGTCTATTAAAGTTTTAACAGACACTTCAAAAGACTCACTCGAGAGTAAGACTGTCGAAGATATTACACAAGACCCTACTGAAACAATAAATGTGCAGCATGTGTTGTTTACTCAAACTACAGAATTTCAACCAGTTTCTAACTTGTCAGAATCTGCACAAGTTGAAAATATAAGTACACCTGCAGCATTCGCAACCGGTAATGATGATAATGATGAAGTTACTGCGTGCGATAAAGATGTTATATACAAACCGATATTAGAACATCCCCGTGAAATTGAAGTAACTGCAAACTTTCCTGAAGCTCCTGTAACGGCCGAAAAAGATGTATCCCTTGTTGATGTTACGAAATCTTTCATTGGAATTGAATCTGAAGATTCAGCATCACAAAAACTTCGAGGCAATAAAAATTACCTACAAGAAACAGATGTAAGTACCTCTGAAATACCCAAATCAGAGAAAACAATCGAACCAACAAATAACGACGTTGTGTCTCATTCTGTTGAGGAAAATTTAAATTCTTATAGCGAAAACGAAGAACAAAAAGAATATGAAAGTGTTTCACCTGATAAAGCAAGTCGATTAATAATAATTGAAGGAGTGAAAGATGAAATAGTAACTCCAAAAAGCGAAGAAAAGCAAATAGATACAGTAATACTTGGAACAAATATTTCTACAGTACCTAGTAAACCGGAATCAGAATTAATAGAAAAATCTGTAAAAACAAATGAAAAATATAGCAAAGAGAGTATTTTAAATTTGAGTGATGAAAAAGTTTTGGAACCCAATAAAGATCATGATAACACTGAACCGGCGAAAGATCTTCATCTTATGACTTATACAATTCAAGAACGTGGAGTAGAAACTACATCCAAGAAAATAATCAAAAATGTAGAATTAATAGATGGTCAAGAAAACTTGAAAGAACAAATAATAACATCGGGTGACGAGAGCTATGTTCCCGATTGTACGATTACTGCTCAAATTGATCTTTCATTATGCCAAACTCAACCTAATGAAAAGGAAACACCAAAAGTTAAATCTGAGGAACTAATTTCATATGAAACCAGTCACTCTTCTGAACAGTTTACAAAGGCCACTAAATGTTTAAATGAAGAAAAACCAAATGAAGAAAAAATGCATGATGTTATTTTTGAGAAAATAGATAGGGTGGAAGAAGAACAACTTCAAAAAGAGGCAGAAACAGTGACTGAAATCGTAGACAGTTCAGTTAAGTTACTCGATGAAAACATTTCTGTTCCCGAACAAACCTTCCAATCACTAAAGACAGATATCGACACATCTGCTCCTATTCCAAAACATGTTCTCGAAGAAAATGAAACAATTATACCGGATGAAAAGACTGATACAATATTAATAACTAAAGAAGAAGACGTTTATATAGGAGAAAGTTCTGAATCTAAAACTCCAAAACATGGCCATATGTTAGTAGAAACAGGTGCAACCCAGTCGACAGTTAACGTCGAACCAGTTCACACGGGCTCAGCTATTACTGAATATAACATTATTGCCCAGCCAGCAACATCACAATTATCTTATATATCGCAATATGAGACTGAAATTATAACACAAAATGATGTTGAAGATTTAAAGAAAAAACCTATTTTGGAACCCTTCGAAAGTTCTCTGACAACATCTATCGATACTAAAAATGCTGTTTCAACATTTTTAGACTTAGAACGTCACGATAGTTATTTACCTAAGACAATATTATCAGATATTGAAAATAAAGAAATACAAACCGATGTTTGTAAAGAGAAACAACCCGAGAATATTTCCCAAACCGTTGACGTTTTTATGTCCATTGAAAAGACAGATAATAAAAATGAAACTGTGCCTAATGTTCAGCTCGATCTTAAAGTTGAAAATTATGAACATGAAGAACCTGCAGTAGTTAAAAAAGATCTAAATGTTATACTTCCAGCAAGCATGAAAATTACTCAAGAAGTTATTAAGGAACAAATTCCTGAAATTACTTTGGTTTCAGAACCCATACTAGAACCAACATGTGAACAAATTACACCACTGGAAGTGAAAGAAAAAGCTAATAAAAAATCTCAAAAGAATAAGAAACCTTTATCAGAAGGTAGTGATTCGCTAGAAACAGAATTACTTACAGAGACAGATAAAACCATTAATGACACTGAAAGCTCTTCTCTCGGACATTATGTAGAGCTTCCCGCCTCGCCATTAAAAGAATCTCCAAAACCTTCCGATAACTTATTGCATACTGATGATATACAAGAAGAAACAGCTGAGCCGTTGTCTATAACTTTGTCATCATCAACTGAAGATAAGGGATATGAACCGGAAGATATTTCACTGTGTCCGACACCTTCTCCAGACATAACAAAACATCAGAAAAAACGCAAACGTCAAAGTTTTAGTGAAGACACAACTTATCCGAAACGAGACATTACCGAAAGTGTAACACCGGGGATTACTTCAATTGAAACAGATGATATTCATACGTACACAATAAATGAGAATAACCAAGAAATAAATATAAACAAAGATTCAACGGGAGATAAAGATGGTAAACCTATTGAGAAGTCCAAATTAACTGAAATTTTAAGCACTGAAATAATTTCTAGCTCACCCCAGGAAGAATCGTACCATACACTCAGCGAAACTTCTGACGTTAGTACTGTTAAAATTGTAGAAGAGTGCATAGCTCAAAGTCCCGAAGTAGTACAAAGTGAGGTTTCAACCACTGTAACTTACCCTGTGCCGGTTGTTGAAGAAATCTTAACACATGAACACTCTGGGCAAACTTCACCTGTTATGATAAAAGACTTACAAAGTTCAAAAACTGAAGATTTAATTAAAACAGACACTGTTGATACAAAACTACAAACTTCGCCTACCCCTGTAGACGAAGTGTTTGTTCAAACTATACCAATAGAAGATAAAGAAGTACATACTCAAACTATGGAAAGTGCAGTTACAGTTCCTAAAGCAGAGCTTCAAGATTTAGAAATTCAAACAAGCGGATTAGTTACGCCGGACGTTATTTTACAATCAGAAGCAATGACTCAAGTTATTCCTCATGATATTATTTATCTAGAAGAAAAGTATTCGCAAACGTCATCACCCACATTTGACGAAGAAAAGAATTTACGAAATCCAACAATAATAGAATCTCGTAAAATTCAGACTTCACCATTGCCAAATATTCTACTTGATGAAAAAAGTACTGAAATTTCTATTGAAACCTCTGATATAATTGTCCAAACTAGTGAACAGGAATACATTGATCAAGAAACGTCTACGACCCCTATAACAACGACGGATGTTAAAGAAATAAGTGTTCAGACCCCGGATGTACCTAAAATCAATACTTTCACTCAGTCTGAAGAAGAATTTTTACCTACTAAAGACCAAGTTACTACAAAGGTTGAAATCAGAGAAATACCAGAAATAACTCATTCTCATGAGAAGGAAGAAATAACTGCTGTTACTTTAGATTCGTCGCAACAAACATCTCCAAGAATAGAAGCACTCCCTTCAAGTCCGATTGTATCTCAAAATGTTGAAAAAATTGATAATAATCAACAAACATCCCCAAGGCTTGAAGATAAACATGAAGTCGTTCATGTACCTGTCACTGATAAAATATCAACTATTTCAAATGAAAAGTCTCAACAAACATCACCAAGAGATTATCCCGAATATATAATATCGCATAAACTCGAAGAAGTTAATGTCATTGACAAGGTGCAGCAGACTTCGCCACGTATATATTCGGATGATTCTGTGTCAACCTCTACCGATGAACCTTATGAAATACACCTCAGAGCTCAAATTTCAATTCCTCAAGTAACTGACGAGTTTATTAGCAATGAACGTCAAATTCATGAATCTCCTCAATTAATCATTGGTGACAAATCGAAACATAAGAGAAGGAGATCGAAAAAGAAAGTAGAATCGCCGTTACAGTCACCCGGAAGTCTCTCAGACCCTATCAATACCGAACTTTCTCTTTCAGTAACGCCTACTAGTGACGACTTGTCAAGCAAAGACACTTATTCATTAGATGAAGGTATATCTCAATTTGTTAGTCCCGTACTGCCACCAATTCAGCAGTTCCCTACGCAACCAAAACTCACTTATTCCGATGTAGTTCAACGATCAAAGTCTAAATCTCCTTCACCCAGCAAAAGCATTATCCCATTAAGAAAATCGGAAAAAGCAAGATTACTTGATTCTGTTGAAAAACGCACGCAATCAATGTCTGAACCACAAAAAAATATTCCAGAAGAGACAATGGTTGTATCATTAATCGAACCATCAATGGAACAGTCTTATAATCTCGTAATTAACAAAGAACTGGATGTACTGAAATCAGCAATAGGACAGAAAGACAATAATAAAATTGAAAAAAGTGTTTTTATTATAATTGAAACTATTTCGATTTGGCTCGAAGAAATTCAATATAAAATACAAATAGAAACCGTAACTCAAGCTACGGTTACTGATAAAACTGAACGGTTGAAAGAAATGCAAAACTTTGTCTGCAATCTTAAGGAAACCTTGTTCGTGACGGAGATTAATGAGGAAGTTATTACTTTAATAGAGACGTTGACACGTCAAGTAGAAGCAGTTAACAAATTGAGTAATCAAAGTTCTGTAAAAGTGAAGGAAGTTGAAAAAGAATGGAACAAATTTTTGGAAGATACTGATAAATTAAGTCAATCAGTAGAAAAAATCAAGTCGCGATTAGATGAGATGATTGTTTTAGAATTATCAGTTCAAGAAAAACTAGATGAATTAGATAAAGTTGAATTGGAAAATATTGGCAATTCAGATTCGGTTAGGAAACTGTTTAGGAGGTTCCGTAGCATAGTAGAAGCAAATCCAAAAAGAGAATGCCCGTTGAAGTTGTACTCTTGCGACGAGGACACGAAACAAATAGAAAACTCAATCAACACCGAAAGAGACCGTCTTGTGCAGTTGATGTCCTTGGCCGAAGAGTATGAACAAACATTACAAGATTTTGGACAAATAACAGATGTAGCGGAGGCTTTATTAGACGGAAAAATAATTGTATCCGATTTGGACCACCTGCATGAAGAAATCCAGAAGCACCGTAAATTCTTTGTCAATTTAAGCCATTGCAGAGCTATTCTTGAATCATTGGAAGACAATTTAGATAGTGAAACTAGAGCTAAATTTTCATCACTTCACAATTCCCTTCACGATAGAGCTACTAAAATAATAGACAGGGCGGCAGGACGAGCTCAACAAATGACTTTGGCTGCTTCAAGATGGGGAAGTTTGGATCACGGGATGAAGGAAGAGCAACAATGGTTACGCGTTGCCCATCAAAGAATCCCTGACCTTACCAATGTTACATCTCTCGATCATGAGCAATACATCAATCTCTACCAATCAATCAGTCTAGACGTCTCCCATCATTATGCAAAAATGTTACGTTTACTCTCGATAACTGAGAGTTTACACAGCCTCATTGTTTGCTCTGGCCTAGAGTCTGATTGTTCTGTGGCGCTTAATACACTTCTAGCTCTTCAAGATAACATTGATTCGAGATTGACAAGATTAAGAGCTTTCAAAGAGAATTGGATTACATACGAACATCTTATTAACAGGGTAGAGAGTTGGATGAAACTAGCCAATAGGGAGCTGGAGAATATTACATCTGAAAATATCACAACTACTGCAAACTTGAGACGATTTTGGGAACTGAAGGCTCAACATGAAATGCATCACAATCTTAAGAACGAATCCGGCGTACAGTTTGAAAAGGCTCTAGAAATACTCCCGATATCTGATGAAATGGTCCAACGACAATTCTTTTTGAAGATCGAAGATAAATGGCGGGAGCTGGCATCTTGTATTGGCAATTTACACGCCACGGCTATTCAAAACATCTCAGACCGTGACGTCTCGTCTGGCGAAAAGCTTCACATCCTCGAGGAAGAAATACGAGAATTGAGAGCCGCACTCGACGGTCTAAAAGGCGTCATTAAAAGCGAAGATGAACTGAATTTGTATATAGAAAGGCTACAGGTAATGAACGACCGCATCGACAGAATCCAGAACGAACTCGGCAGACTGAGTCTGCTCCCATCGGCAGAGTCTGAACGCTTGGGCGCTCTATTGAGTCAGTCGGGGACGCTAGACGATCTTATAGCGGAAGAGCTGGAGAGGAGTTTGATATTGAAAGAGAAAATTGTGCAAGTACAAACGGGTATAGTTCGGTGCCAGAAGAACCAGCGCCGGGCCCGCCTGACCTTGGAAGAGTGCGAGGCCGCCGAACGACTCGGCAGCGACGTGGTTGAACGAGCCTCGGAAACCTGCCAGATACTACTAGAAGACCTTGCTACCCAGTGGAGGGATATTCTAGCTCTCAGGCAGGCGCTCCACACTCTGCCTATTAGTCTCCGTGTGTGCGTGTCGCCTACAGGAGTAGAACGCGACATCTCAGCTTTACAGGTGAGTTCTTACTTCGTAAATGTTATAAACAAACAGAAGGATGTAATAAGTTTAAAATAGACCTGATTTTGATCTAGTTTAAAGTCGAATGTGAGTTGAATTTAATGTTATTATTAATTATTAAATAGTTAATACCCTTTTATATTTGTATCGCAGGAAACTCACGCAGACATCGAAGCGGCTTGTAATGATCTGTGCGCTCGCCTCCGCGCCAAGGTGCAGCTGTGGAAGCGGTTTGAGAGGCAGCTGGAGATGGTGCAGGGCGCGGTCAGAGAGGCCGACTACATGGTGGAGCTGCTGACGGTTCAGGGCCAAGTTGACTACGATCGCTTGCTCAAGGCCACTGAAAAACTCGAGGTAACTTTGCTTTATCCGTTATAATACTATAAATATGTGTTTGTCAGTTTGCGATGATCTTGGTATACTTAAACAGCTGCATCAATTTTGATAAATTTTATTATAAAAATAAATGATACCTAGTAGACGTACCATGTTATTTTTGCTTAAATATCGACGACAAAGAAAACCCGGGAAATAATTGCAGTATTGAGGAAGCATTGCACCAAACTGTGGGTAGACAGGCTAATAAAGTAAAAAATTAAAGACCTTTATTCCAGGCTCAAGATCCAAATCCCGGTCCTGAACATTGACCCGGATATCCGGGTCAATGTTCAACCACTGTTTATAAGTATAGAGCAACCTTATTGCCAGTTCCTGAACTTTATTACGCTTGCCAAGCCTGGCGATGAATGACGCGACGCGTTTCCTCTATAATGAGGATGATGATTATTAATTAGTGACCATTACCACTTCGTTGTAAGACGCTGAGCGAGTCCCTCTCGCGGAGAAGCGGCGAGCTGGTGGGTGAGCTGAGGGACGCCGCCGCGCCGCTGGAGTCAACCAGCGAGCCGTCCGTAGCCGCGCAGCTGCGGCGCGATCTGGACGACGCGGCCGCCGCGTACGAGCACACGTGCGCCAACCTCACGCAGATGTGCGACAAGTGAGTACTACTACTACTGCTACATCAGCCGATAAAAGTCCACTGCTGGACATAAGCCTCCCTCAAAGATCGCCACATTTGTAGAGCTTCATATGGAGGGATTTGGGCCATTTCCCACCAAGCTGGCCCAATGCGGGTTAGTGGGAGCCAGAGCTTCGTTTGTGGAATAGCAAGCTGCACCGCGAGTAGGTCAAGTCGACTCGGGTCTCGGGAGTTGTTGTGCAGGACCCCTTGCACCCCTTGTGTAAGGGGTTAGGTTTGATGATTAACCGTCTTTACGGAAAGCTGATAAGAGACAACCGTTTTAAACATGAGGAGTGTAATCCGAAGGTCAGTTAGGAAGTTTTTGCTGATGTGTATGTGTGGTTTGTAGGTACCAGAAGGCGGTGGAGCTGTGGCGGCGGTACCGGGACGCGGCAAGCGCGGTGCGCGCATTCGCGGAGTCGCAGGAGGGTCGCCTGCACACGCTGCGCCCTGCAGACGCGCTCGCAGCATCACAGGTCAGTCGTTGCATAGATATGTCCGCATATTTTTAATATTTACATACAATTAGGATTTTCACACTTATGTAATCTTCTAGCACACGTGCTGGCTACCCAATTGGTTGGGATAACAGATGCTGCGGACGTACGTGATGTCAACAGACACAACAACAACAACAAATACCTCCCAATCAAACCATATTATCAAGGACGTTTAATCTTGCCATGTTTGCTTCAGATTTTTTTTTAACTCGATAATTATTAATTTCTATTAATTGATATCAGTAATTTAAAAAAAGCTACTCGAAATATTGTGTGCAACAGTGAGAATATTTTAACCAGTCTCGTATATACCGCATCGCATTGCGCTCCTCGTCCTAAAACATAAAGATTTTAGGTCTCGTTATAAGTAATTTCACTAGCTACAGCGCCCTTGACACCGGAATACAGTAATGTTTGCACAGTACTTTTTGTCGGCTGCAATATGCGCTGCGGTGGTACCTTTTTTTTCTTCTCTTTTCTGTAATCTTTAAAAGATACCCTGCTTTTGGGGGGAAGTCAGGGTTACGTGAAATTCTTACTCACTAAAACCCCCTCCGTGGTCTGCATCAGTGCATCCGGAGAGGCTCCGGGATCTCTTATAGAACGCACCGGTGCCCCTCTACACTTCGTGTGAACACGTTTCTGAGGAGGAGTCTAACCCTCGTAGGCACCTTCGCTGAGTCACACGTTGTCCCACGCTGGTTCGTTTGTTGAGCGGTCAGGGCCCCCCACTCTCAAGACCCGCGAAACTCCTAGACCCTTTCAGTCGGCATCTACGACAGTCAGGGCTTACCTTAGTCCTATTCTTACTAGCCCGAAACTACAAAGCTCCGGTCAACAGAGACCTATCACCAGTTTTAACTTATGTTACTATGCTTTGTAACTTTCGTATAAAGTCCACAATAGATCCTCAGATTGGTATAGGAATCACTTCCTCTTTAGACGACTAACGCTACCTGATGGCACTAAAATAAAATCACTATGTTGAAATTGTGAAAATATTAAAAACGCATCCTTAAATGAGACATGCGAGCAAATGGAAACGTGACTCATGCGACAACACCGGGCGCGCCCGACCTGACTTCCGGTCAACGGCTCCAACTACATCCAGGAGACCTAACGTATAACATACTATATACTTAGGTGCCACGAGTGCAGTACTCTATGCAAGCGAATTTTTTGTTTTCCACTAAGCGACGCGACGATCGGGACGTGTTCACCTGATGATAATACCTTGCTTGCCCATGGTGGCGGTAGTCATGATGATATATACTGCAACTAGTTATCCCTTTAAATAGTACATTATTTTACTCCTGTTTTAATTCGCCCCCACTTCAGTGAAAAAAAAAGTCTCAAATCTATGTTTGCTTCTTCCCATCTCTTTCTCTCTCTCTTTCTCTCTTTCTATTTGTCACTTTCACATTGTACTCACCTTATAAATTAACTAGAATATAATGTTCCTGTGCTGCCGCGTGTGAACTCCTCATACTCAATTTTTAAATTGTTTTCTTCTTAATCTGAATAATCATTAATCGGTCACCGTTATAGTTGAAATAATGATAAATTATTTAAACTACTACATGTTTTTATCATCATCAGCTGACAGACCAAAGGTTTATAAACGTTTACAGGGATTCATTTGGGGGGATTTTGGCCATTTTTTTTTTTTTTTGGTTTTCGTGGGGGAAATGCCTACGCATACCCGTCCTTGCGGAGGCGAGGACGGGTTATGTCGGACTTGCACCGACTAAAACCCCCACGATGTTCCGCCTCATCGCCATGATGGCAGGGTCACGGGAACGCATGCACTCAACCGCGACCCTGCCGGTGCTGGCCGCTTGCGCAGCCCCACCTCGGGAGGGAGGGATGAATCCTCCCTTTCCAGGGCGGGCCAGAACATGCAGCGCGCCCCCTCCTCGACCTCATGCGTGTGCGGGCGACCGGTTCCCCCAAACCTGTCGTCCAGAGGCCATGGGAGCCACTGGAGAAAACCTCTCCCGGCTCCCGGCGGCGGAGAGATGTTAGGCCCGCCGCTACCTGTCAACGGCCGCGGAGGATAGGGAGAACGGCGCATCTCAATACCGGCACTCCTCTTCCCCCGCGGCTCCGCCGCCGCCGCACCGCCGGTGCGACACCGGTTGGCCGCAGAGGGTACTCTCTCCGCGACCCCACCTCGGCTGCGAGGGGCGGTATGAATCCGCCCCTGCAGCCGGCCGCTAGGGCAGCACACAGCCGCCCCTGCGGCCCCCGGCCGCTCCGGTGAGCTCCAGTTACCCCAACCGGTGCTCGAACCTGGAGCGGCCGCTTCGGCCAGCCTTTCGCCGCGGGCCGGCCGGGTGGGTTCCACTTGGCTTCACCGTGTACCGGACCACGGTTACTAAGCCCCTCCGCCACGACAAGGCGAGAACCCGTTGGAGGGGGGATTTTGGCCATTGCCCATTACACTGCCCCAATGCAGTTTGGTGCGAGTAAATGTATATACCAATAGATGGCGCTGTTAACAAAACGCATTCAAACAAATAAAACACTAAGGTTGTAGTGTTTGTGGGCTATGTCCAGCTGTGGACGTCTGCGGCTCATGATGATGATGATGGTGATGAAGTTTCTAGTAAACATTAAGTGGGTAAATGATACTTGTGTTAATTTTCGTATTCAATCAAATGATACGTGGCCATAGCACAAAAAGAACTTTCGAGAACTGTATATGATATCGTTTTTTTTTTTAATCTTTTTCTCCCTTTTGTGTGGAGTCATGGTGTTGTTGTTCCTTTCTGCCTTTTCTTTTCTTTCGTTTTTCTCCTTTCATACTTTGTATATTTCACACATCGAATATCAATGATTAGATAACTATAGCGAAAACCAAAAGGCTCCTCCGATCACGTGTTTTATAGTGTTACTAATCACGATGCACAGGTATTTTAAAAACATCATTAAAACATCATTAGTTTAATTGTTTATGGTTAATATTAGTTAATGGTTGATAATTTTATTAAATTATAGTATTTATTTATAAGATACACTGTGAGGTCGCTTGTCTACTATATATAGAGCGGGAAAATTAATATTTTGACCATTTGATTTTTTTTTTATTTTGTATACTGTTAAGATAAAGTAGTTTAACTATTATAGTATCAAAAACTGTATAATATAAATGATTTTTAATTTAACAAACTTTATCATCACCATCAGGTTGCATGCAGTACATAGAACTTTCAATTAGACCTATTGTGAACACTGATGCAATAGCTGTTTGTAACACCCCCACAACCCCTTTCGGGGGTAACATTTTATAAAATCCGTTGTTAGCAGAACAATACTCCACATATAGAATATACCTACCAAATTTCAAGTCTCCAGGTCTTATGATTCCAGAGATATCGTGATGATTCTCCACATCGGAGGAAATCTCCTATATTGTTATATATATATATAAAGATGACGATAATTTAGTCTTTGTTCGTTAAGTTATGTTAAGTACACAGTTAAATTTCAAACAACTGTATCAAATGCCGCGTATACGCAGCCGTTAAGTAAACAGCATCGCAGACTGTGTAGTGTCCCCACATTTCCGATTTTTTAATCTAGTGATTCTCGAACTGTAGGGTAATAAGTTAAAACTGTTAACTTAAACGTTATTATAATACTATATGTTTTTAAATTGAACCTTATAACTAACTAGCTTTTCGCCGCCGGTAACATCTCGGCGACCCCTCTTGGGGGTAATATTTCATAGCTGCCCTATACTCGGCAAAACGAATATATATACCAAATGTCAAGTCTCTAGCAATGGTTCCATAGACATCTCTAAAAAAAGAGATAGAGTGTATTTCAAAGTTATTAGCAATAGAGTTGTAGAGCAGCGAGACATATTTAGGAGTAGGTTTGGAGTTTTGAAGAGAGTCATCATCAACGGCCGATAGATGTCCGTTGTTGGACTTAGGCCTCCCCCAATACAGTACATACAGACATACAGTCGACATGGCTTACAGTAACTCTGGGCACTAGGGGTTGTCGTGTGTACAGGTTCAAATGGGGGGAATTAAAGCCATTTCCCTCCATGCTGGCCCGCCGGGTTAGCGGGAGATGAAGGTACTGGTACTAGGAAATGATGTTTAGGTACCAGAACTAAAAAAAGGTTGAGAAGCACTGTTTTAATTGAGCATCAGGATTTCCAGTATGTAACAGGTACATTCCCCTATGGATATATTTGGTAACGCCCTCCACTTCGCCGCGTCACTTAAATTTGTATCCTCATAACTATCTCTAATATGTTAAGTACCAAGTTAAGTACACTTTAAGTGATTTATTTGATTATTTTCTTTTAAATGATTGGTGGAGTATTAATGTTTAAAACGTGGCCGCAGTAATGGTGAGTCAAGGCCGGCGCGGTGAATACGGGCGCCATATACGAAACCAGTCGCCGTTTCTGATGTCATCCTGCACTCACTTAACCATACGGACGGTTTTTTTTAAAAAAAATAAGTACAGCCAAGTCGCTACTATTTTTGATATTGGTAAATAACTACAGATAAATTTCAACACTCCTATTTAAAAAATTATTATCTACTGTCTATTTCCGCTCGTTACGTCTTTAATGTAAAGCCTCCTTATAATTTAACGAAGAGACGATACCAGTAGGAGGTTCATCTTATGGTAAGTGATCATCATAATAATCATTAGTGCTCTCTTCAAACTGAAGTTTGGCGACCAGATTGAGAAAACCACTTCGATCCTCAGCAATTCTATTTAACTGATGGTAAGTGATACGCTTGCTTATAACAACGCGGCGTTAGCCACAAGAAATAAGAACAGCGGTGGTGGCAGGTCTCCGACAACAGAGACCTACCACCAGTGGAAAGTATGTTTACATAACATTACATCTTTCACCAGTAGCTCAGCAGGTAACCATGCCATGTACCACAAACGTTCCTTGTTTAATCCAGGGTCACACAAATGTACTTCGAATGGTTATAATAATATTCATCAATTGCTGTTCCTTTCCACTTAATATGGCGAGTATGTCATGAACTTGGACCTCCCGCTATCTTTGATCTCATTCTCACTCGATATCAATGCAGATTTAGGTCAAGTGTGAGTCCATTGTAGATAAAAACTAAACGTCGCGAGCGTTTCAAGATACACAAGATACTTTCTTACTTCAAGTTTTTATAGCTTGAAAACTGTTTGGTGACTGAGCATAGGTACTTAAGGTACTATATAGACTATCTCTAGAATATTATCTAGTATAATTTATATAAAATTAACTTTGAGTCTCGTAATTATTTCCTAATATTAACTGTATGTCTTCGGTTTATACATTGATGATACCATCGATTCTTTCACCAGATGAGATTCTCTCACAAGTCTATAAATTAATATGTTATATATGTTTGTATGTATATATATTATGTAACACTAATTTTACTTGAAATTTAAGCTTATTGTATCCATTCATATAAATATTATTTATGAGAAATCTCAAACTTTAGACGTTAGTCATCTTTAAGTTATGCTTGAAACCATTTTGGTGTATATAATTGTAAAGTGGCGCGTTTTAGTGATGAAATGCGGTTCGCTCGGATCTACTGTAAAAGACTGAAGAGCGGACTAAAAATCGACTGAATGAACTAATGAACTGATAACGCACTGATAACAATTCGCTGGCGGGCGCGCCGCCGGTCGCCAGTAGCTCAGCGGCCGTCCCGCCGGCCGGACGTCACTCGCTGAGCGAACACACTCAACGCGAAAACAAACGAACAAACTCGAATATAACAAACGATATAATATCAAAATTATAAACGAAATTAAAAAAAAAACCACCCACCCCTCGAAGTGAAAACCATCGTCTCATCATCAAACCCAAGGCCATGTTTACCGCGCGGTGTGACATCAGTGACATACGGTACAACGAAATTAAAGTTAACTGTGCATCGAAACGTCGCGAATATACATCTTACTATATGTTAGTAAGGAAAATTAACCTACAAATTAAACCTTCGTTCAGTGTATACGGAACCACTGTTAAAACAATCGCATAATACTTAAACTTTAAAGTCTAAACTTTAGTTAAAGACAACTTAGTAATGGTTGTGTTATACAAGTACGTTGATTAGTAGTGCTTATTATGTCCAGCGGTGGGCATCCGTCAGTTTAACGTCTACCCACTTTAAGGGTGCTTCGCTAGTATAGACTTTATGCATAATTCAATTAGATCATCAAGTGATAATGTTAGTTGAGTTTAAGCATCGACCTTGGGAGTCAGCCGTAACTTGGACGATGTGCGGTTAACGTTGAATTTGGAGAATTCAACACCCGAAGAATAATCGAATAATTAATAAATAAAAAAAAATAGCTTTCTTATTGTTCCCACTGTTGGGACACGAAAAGTGGTACAGTTAAGAATATCTATCATCATATTAAAGTCTAGATCGGTCTGTGTATCAAGAAGTGAACAATTTTCTCCTTCCAAGTGTACGTACAGTGTATTCCGAAATTATGACAGAATGTCACAGTGCAACACTTGTTATAAAGTGATAGTGAAGTGTCAGGCGATGGATCGGTGATTTTATAATCGCAATGTCACTACACGAGGTGAGGATTAGCGGAAACGTAAATATATTTTAAACTACTCACATAAAAAAATTGTCTATATATATATGTGTGTCTGTGCTTGTATATTTAACAATATTTATAACAAACTTTGAACCGTAGAAATATTTTGTTATCAGCTTCAAAGGGAAAGAGATAACTAATAATAGAAGTAAAATCTTTTTTTTTGGGATTTATTTTCTTGATACTTGATAACGTTTGTACATCTAACAAAGTTGACGACGGTATCGCAAGATTATGGACTTGATTATCGCGACGTTATTCTCAGGCGTGTCACTTACCTTTACGTGAACCTGCGGCTCCTCTCATAGTATAACATAATAAAGTCTCGTTTCCTCAGTAATTTTACCAGCCACAGTGCCCGTCAATCTTGAACACAGTAATGTTTGCATACAACTGTTTGGCGGTAGGTATAGGAGCTGCGGTATTTCAAATCTATGTTTATATATACATATATATATTATATATATTTTATATAGTGTATCTGCCCTAACTTTAACATACACCACCGCTGAGATCACCGACCATTTACCACCATACCTGTACTAATATTTACTCGGTTATATCAACAAAGCTATACATATTGGGATCCCGTTAGGCCGCCTTAAATAGACTGACGCGTTACGATTATTAATACGAGTATACAACACACCCGTAGCTCAGCGGTTAAGTGGTTGGTTCGGGACGAGATTCGAATCCGATTAGATGAACTATCCGTACCAACACTTCCTTCATGGTCTGCAGTTGCTGACAACAGATATCTGCCGCAATCGTTTGGCCAGATTTTAGAAAGCTGCAGTGAACTACACCGCCCCTAGTCCACCAAACACTCACTAGTAACCTTTTCTGAGTCAATTTTCGTTTAGGGCAGGATTTGGCTGGTCTCCAGGGTTCAGCCGTTGCGACGAGCGCTTCTGATTATCGTACAGTATCCACTTTTCATCACAAATAATGATTCGATTTAAAATCCCCTCATCATTGTGTCGGCTGAGCAAAGTAACACAGCAGCAGCAGTCGACGCGCGTTCGCAAGTCCGATTCACTCAACTCATGAGGTACCCATCGTTCAGGTTTTTTCACTTTCCAGATTTGCTTCAAGTGCATTAATACAGTTTTGTCACTTACCCCGAAGCATGCAGCTATCTCTGAAGTGCTTTGTGATGGATCCGCTTCCATAATAGCCTTTAATTATTCATTTTCCACTTCGGTCTCCGGCCGTTCACGGGGTTGGTTCTGAAGGTCTAAATTTTCAGAACGAAAGCGAAGAAACCAAAAACGTTACGTGGTATCTTTTGCGACACCAGCGCCATACACATCATTAATCCTTCGAGCTGTTCCTGCAGCACTGATGCCACGGTAGAACTCGTACTCGTAAATATACCGATATTTCATGTTTTCCATTGTGCGGCAATAAGCGACACCAAAGAAATAAATAATGAGGGTAAAAACAAATGAATGACTGTTTCCAAAACTCAAATGTAGCAGCTAAGTGAATTTATAAATTTGAATTTGGAATTCTTAACCAAAGAGGAGATATTTCAGATCAAAGCGGTCAGTACGGCAAAACGCTAATTTCATATGTAAGGACCTAATATTAATTTTGATACTTTTGAAACATTGCGAACTTTATTGGTCTTGGCCTTGGTATTGCGTAAGAACAAAACCCCAATACCAAGATTGTCGAAGTCCTGGTGTTCTTCTCGATTTGCTCTTCACTATTGATTATACGAAGTCGATGGTCAAGGGTTCTCGTCGAAGTATACTGACTGTTGTGGTCAAATTTACGTTATTAGTGTAGTAGCCTAAACAGGATCTTGAGGGAAAGGATACCACCACCCAAACTCCGCAACCTGGAATCAAACCAGGAACTTCTTTACTACTAGTCAAGTTTAGCTTAGCAAGATGGATCAATGGTGGCATACATTTTGTTTCTTTAAGAAGTCGATTAGACTTTTAAGACATTCTCCTGATAGTTAGGATGATATACACTGCACCACACTGTGCTCTTCGCCTTGAGACAAATTAAGTTTCATTTGTGTTTTAACGAAGCAACTAGACCAGGGAACCATTCACCTGATGGTAAGTGATACGCCCGTCCATAACAATGTGGCGCTAGTTGAAATGATATACACAGCATCAGATTGAGCTCGTCGCTTTAAGTCATAAAATGTTGTCTCATTAACATTATCTACTTTCGTCTAGTAATTTCACAAGCTACGGCGTCCTTCAAACCGGAATACAGCAATCTTTGCACAGTATTATTAAACGTCAGAAATAAGAGCTGCATTGGTACTTAAACGGTTTCCGGTAACAGAGGACTACCATCAGAATGTGCACTCATAAAAACCCGTTGATTTCATAGACTTTTTCATATTCTTATCCGCTGTGTGAACGGGGACAATATTAAAAAGAATGTATTCTCGTACTAGGTATTAGATACTAGGTACACACTTTGCAAGCTGATTATATTTTGTGACGGCGGCAAAGAAAACCTTTAGGAATGTACCAACTTATACCTCATAGGGATTTGAAATGAGAAATAACAATCGACACTCATAGTTGTGTATATGTATTGGAAATGTGTTTTATTTATTCGCCGATCACTTGAAAACTAGTGAACGTATCGACACGTGAATATGAGTATTCGACCTGGATTAATTTGTAGATGGTTATTGTATAATCTTTGAATTTCATAGATTCTTCATCGTTTTATTTCTAATTGACTTTTGTGTACAGTTTCATTTAGTTTTATTTATGCGGTTGCTATAGTAACGGTTGCTACAGAAAGTCATTTGCGGTTTCTCTCGACGAATGTTTCGGGCAAATTTCAAGTTTAATTCTGTATTACGGTACGCAAAGCGGGCGGAGAATAGCTAGTATATACATATATATAATCATCCACCGATAGACGTCTAATGCAGGACCTAGGCCTCTTCCAAAGATTCCCACATCGACTGGTTCTGCGCTGTTCGCATCGGTGGGCACTAAAAACGGTCGTTTGAAGAGATCCATATGGGGGGGGGGGGATTTGAGCCATTTCCCATCATGCTGGCCCAATATAAGTTGGTGGGAGTCAGAGCTTCGTTTGTTGATTAGCAGGTTGCACCACGAGCAGGTGAGGATGGTCTAGGTTCCGTGAGTTTTACACCCTTTATATATATATATATATATATATGTGTGTGTGTTAGTATATATAAATATGTTAGTAAAGGAAACGGAAATTCGTACGTTCACAATTAGCGCGATTAGTGTAAAACTTGCCAAGGACGTCCGCCGGCCGCCATTGTTGCGACCTGAGCACCGAATCTCTCAGACGCGCCGACTCATAAATTACTTTTGGAGGCGAACAAAATGGCGCCTGAATTGTCTGTAATATATAGGGCGCTTACAGGCTTGTTTAACGGGTCATTTATTTATTTATTGTATTTAACGAGACGAACGGGATGATCACCTGGTGGTAAGCGATACGCCTCCGTAATGCACTGCACCAAATTGCGCTCGTCCTTTTCAGACATAAAATAATAAGTGTCGTTACTGTAGTAATTTATTAGCTACAGCACCCTTCAAACTGGAACACAGTATACTTTGTATATTACTGTTTGGCGGAAGATATAGGTGCTGCTGTGGTAACCAGTCTCCGGTAACGGAGGCCTACCACCAGTACAAATGGTGAATATGTATTAGTGATTATTGGTAAGAGCGTGGTCTGTTGGTTAGCAGGGTTGACAGCGTGCAGGTGAGGTTGCGTTCCGTAAGGTGTCGGGCGGAACACCTTACACCCCTTAAACCCTATTTAAAGATTATCCATTAGATATAGTATATGCAATGAGAAAGGCCAGTGCCTAACATAAAATTTTTATTTCAACATATTTTCTTTTTTTTTAATAAATCCCTTGTTTTTTGACATTCGCTATAACATATATAGATATATACATATAGTGTTTAGATTCGCTCGGAGCTCGCGACGGAACACGCTTGCGACGCGATAAAGTTCCGTTGAACCTGCGCAATGACACTAGCTGGGTCATTTCACACAACAAGGTGGTTAAACTTTAAGGCATAAGAAACTTTGTATTCTAATTAACTTAAGCGTGAATGAGATGAATACACTATACAGGTGGTAGAGAGAGACGAAAAAAGAGAGTTTGATCTACAATTGAACGAGGGAGAAATAAATTGAAGCGCTTAAATAATAAAAAAAATTGTACGATTGGCTATGGAAAGGTTTCCTTATTATATATTTTTCCTACATCGGTTCTGTCTATCCGTGTGTGGCATAGCATGAAGAGAAGACGGAAGATAGAGAAACTATTAAAACACTATTTATCTCACTCTCTCACAACCCAAGCACTATAAATACATTTATAGTTCTCTTTTCCGTTACACTTTTTCGTTTCATCAAATCATCATCAAGCTATAGACGTCCACAGCTGAGCATAGGCCTTCTTTAAGGATCCTCATTGGGTGGGAATCGGGCCTTAGCCCACCGCACTGGTCCAGTGCGGGTTAGTGGGTAGTCAGATTCCTTGTCAGTTGTTCAGCAGGGTGCACCGCGTGCAGGTGAGGTTGACTCGGCTCCGTAAGATGTTCAGCGGTTCCCATTCGAGAAAGAATGAGTCTCGTAAACAGTTGATTAAATAATTTTCTTTTATTCGCTCGTTACTCGGAGTAATGGTTACCATCACCTCTACATTCTGGTTGTTACCATAGACTAACCGTCTTTTGCTTTGTCCATCTCGCAGGGAATCTTCCCTATGGTCATCTGACCAATTGTTTCCTTTCCATAGCTTTTTATGGAGTCTTTCTTAAAAATATAGTTCTTTGTATTTTTGATATTGATCACCAGCTCGTGGTGTATCCTGCTAATCAACAAACGAGGCTCTAGCTCCCACCAACCCACATTAGGCCAGCGTGGTGGGAAATGGCCAAAATCCCGCCACATGAACCGCTACAAACGTGAAGATCTTTGGGAGAGGCTTAAGTCCAGCCGTGGACCTCTATCGGCTTATGATGATGATGAACCTGTAAATACAACATTAAAGCTATTTACATGTGTAAATATTTAATGTATATACTCTTGTATTTTTTTACTCGGCATATTAGTCTTTGTTGGTCTTTGACCTCATTTCACTGTTCAGGTTAATCTCAGGGTTTTGTCTATTTGAACAATTCGTCTCCTTACTCTTTTCGTCTCTTCTCCATCTTATTAACCGCCATTGATATTGTTAGCTTAACGAGAATCTGACACTGTTCCGAGTCCAAAAAACGTAGAAATATTTTTCTACTTCTTTTCCACTCACAATATTTCCCCCAAGCAATCTCATATTATTGTCCTTAAATATAAAACCAGTCGGTCCGGATAAATGGCGCCGTGGATGAGTGTCCCACAGTCCAAGGGTGACTGCCGTCTAAATTTGGACTTGCTTGTCACCGCCGGCTGGAGTGTCGCTAAGAGGGCCATAAATAAAAATCGCATTATCCCACCATTTATCACCAGAAATCAGTGATGTGCCCGGTGATGTTCTCCTCTCTCTTTCAACGGGATAAATAAAGGCTTTTACTGGTGGTCGGTCTCTGCTGCCGGAGGCCGTCTTGGTACCACCAGCTCCTATTGCAGCCGACGGACAGTAGTGTGCGAATATTACTATGTTCCGGTTTGTAGGTCGCTGTAGCTAGTGAAAATACTGAGGTGATGGTTAGCGAAGGAGGCTAGTGAAAAAAGTGATAGTGTATCTGTCGCCGAAGACAGTCTAGGTAGATACCACTGCAGCGCCTATTTCTGCCGTTAAATAGTGATGTGCAAATATCACTATGATCCGGTTTGAAGGGCGCTGTAGCTATTGAAAATACTAATGTAACGAGACACCGTTATATGTCTCCAATCGACAAGGACAATGTAGTGCAGTGTATATAATCCTAACTAGCTCCACAGTTGTGGGCAGGAGTATATATCTAGGCATGCCGCTTCGTCGACTGATGAAGAAATTGCCATAGTTCGACCTGATCAGGGACCACATTAAAATATGGTCGTTTTATCCTCATTCAATATTTTTTGTATCTTAACTTTCACAATAGCAACACCGCCCATAACGTGATACTAGTTAGGATGATATACACTGCACCGTATGTTCGTCACCTTAACACAAAAGATGTCAAGTCTCGATACTGCAGTAGTTGCTCTAGCTACAGCACCCTTCAAACAGGAACACAGTAACATTTACACTATGTTGTTTACCGGCTGCAATAGGATCTGCTGTGTGGTCTAGACGGTCTCCGGCGACAGAGACACCTAATTGCCTAGGTGTGGTGCCATATACCTGATATGGTCTTTTATCATATCCGGCTATGCCATGTCTGACTAGAATACAGTCTTCGTGTGGTGAATATTCTTAATTGCGGAGGGCGTGGCCGGCCGCACCCCGGCGTTGTGGGCTCGCCGCGGAGCCCCTGGATCGATAGCCTTCTGGGGTGCGATTCCTTCCCCACCCCACCACTCTAAAGTTTTAGGCGTGATGGGTGTATACATTATTTACTTTACACATCTATTTAATATCCAACTCTATAGTAATAAACTAAAAAGTATTTTTTTCTATTCGTCGAGATGAGGGATACGTTCACCTGATGGTAAGTGAGACGCCTGTCCATAACAATGTGGTGTTAGGATGATATACACATCACCATATTGTTCACACCTTCAGATGTAAGATGTTAAGTTTGATTACCTCAGTAATTTCACCATCTACAGCGAACCATCAAAATGCGGTGAAGAATTTCGATCTTGAGCTGCGGTGGTCTCCAGCATCAGGGCCCTACCGCCGGCAAATTTGTCTGTTGCTGATGAACCTAGTTACATGGTCGGCCGGAAGTTCTTTAAACCAGAGAAGCTAGTCGTCGCTTATAGACATAAGATGTTAAGCCTCGTTACCCCAGTAATTACAATAGCTACAGCACCCTTCAAACCGGAACACAGTAATGTTTGCAAAGTACTGTTTATCGGCAGAAATAGGACCTGTCACCGGCAACGGAGACCTACCACCAGTAAATAATAAAGGCGGACACGGTTCCATCACCATCAGCCTCATCAGAAAAATCACCCAAAATGAAGTGTACTAATTGATTGACGTGATAAATATAGCTTTTGTTTTCCCTGTATATATATATATATATCTTTAACTACAAAAGCCTTCCGAAGACTACATATCGATACAAGTAATTATACTAACCACCAGTAATGAGACTGGTGGAAGGTCTGCGTTGTCAGAGACCGTTAAGGTACCATAGTAGCTCCTGTTCCTGCCGACAAACTGTAGTATGCAAAGATTATCATATTCCGGTTTGAAAGGCGTTGTAGCTATTGGGGGGTACGAGACTTGAAATCTTTTGGAGCTGTGTATGTCATCCTAACTAACGCCACGTTAATAGTCTCACTTAAATAGGTGCACAAACGAATAACTATTACGACACCAAATTGAGTAGGTCATGTGACTATGAATACGTCTTAGCACATCGCGACCTTCCGAAATTGGCATGGTAATATTTTAGCAACAGATTTGTTTGCTAGCGTTATACTTAGCTATGATGAGAGCAACCTTGCCATCGCCATTGTTTGGCATCACTTCGATTACGTCAACTTAATTACACTTAATTCGATTAAAATAACTTAATTGTAAAAATTTTGTTCAAAATTTGTATTAAGAATTACAGTATATTTGATAATTTGATATTCAAACAAACTATGACATCATCCATATCATCATCAGCCGACGGACGTCCACTGCTGAACATATGTCTCCCCCAATTATCTCCACATCATTCGGTCCTCCGCTGCCCGCAACCAGCTGCTTGCCCGCGACCTTCACCATATCGTCGGACCACTAAGTGGGGGGGCCTACCAACACTGGAGTCTTCCGCCGCGCAGTCGCCATTCGAGGACCTTGCTGCCCCATCGTCCGTCAGTACTTCGAGCGATGTATCCAATGCGATATATATGCGACTATGAATCACATTTACATGTAGATCACGTACGTCTACGTACTATCACCAAATCAGCTGATCGACGCGTATCACGGCTGGATGGAGTTGGGGAGAGGGGAGAGCGGGAGAAGGGGAGAGGGTCGCATACGTGCCATCTATAGAAATGTTTTACGTGTACGTGTTATATAGTTTTCATATAGAATTGGCTAATACTTGACCCTGATTTCATATGATGATGTGACAATGTGGGATGATGAGCGTCTAACAATACTCACATATAGTAACAAGATTTTCGTGATAGGTGAGATTGTTCATTGTGATAATGCTAATGCATCATTGAGGGTATACCGCTGACGTCTTATCCCTGACCAATGCTATGCTATGCTTTTTTAAAATCATTCTCAGCTTACCTCATCATCATCAGCCGATAGACGTCCACTGCTGGACATGGGCTTCCCTCAAAGATCTCCACATACAGTCAGCATGGCTTCCGGTACCGCTAAGCACTAGAGGCTGTAGTATGTAGGGGTTCATATGGGGTGGATTTGGGTCATTTTCCGCCATACTGGCTCAATGCGTGTTGGCGGGAGCCAGAGCCGCGTTTGGTGATTAGCAGAGTGCACCACGAGCAGGTGAGGTTGGCTTAGTCCCGTGGGTTGTGCGTGACCCCTTACACCCCTTAAAACCTCAGCTTACATATGCTCTGCAAAAGGAACAATCCTACTAAATTAATAAACTATTAATATTCCCACTTCGGACCTGAACCTTCGGCAATGGACGCCAATCGATGCCAATCAGACCTCGTCAATGAGTATACATTGAAATTGATTATACACTACACTGTCCATCTTTTTTTTTAAACGCGACGAGCGAGACATTGACCTGATGGTAGACGCGACTGTCCATAACAACGCAGCGCTTGTTGGGAGGATATAGCCAACACCACATGACTCAAACCTCGAGACGTATAGTGTTTAGTCTATTTACACCCAGAAATTTCACTAGCCACAGCGTCCTTCAAACCGGAACACGCAAACCTAGCTAGACTAACTCCGGCAACAGAGACCTAAGGTCTAATAACATCGATGTAATAATTTTGTGATGGAATCGAACCCACAATACAAGGATCACGGGCACTGCAAATCAATCACTGAACCATTGCAGTTATTTTTTATTCTACGAAGCGATGAGACGAGAGAAACATTTACCTGATGGTAAGCGGTACGCCTGCTCATAACGCGGCGCTAGTTAAGATGGTATACACAGTGTCATATTGTGCTCGTCGCTTAGATATATAAGATATTAAGTTAACCTAGTATTTACGCTAACTACAGAGTCCTTCAAACCGGATCACTGCAATGTTCGCACAGTACTGTATGTCGGCTGCCATAGGCGCTGCGGTGGTACCTACCTTTTTTTTTTGCTTTCGGAGGGTTAATGTTTCAAAGATACCCTGTTTCTGGTGGGAAGTCAGGGTTATGTGAGATTCTTACTCACTAAAACGCCATCGGTGGTCTGCGTCAGTGCATTCGGAGAGGCTCCGGGATCTCTTATAGAACGCACCGATGGTCCTCTACAATCTGTGTGAACATATCCAGGGACAACATATGAGGAGGGACCTAACCCTCCCAGGCACCATCGCTGAGCCGTACGCTATCCCACGCAGGTTCGCTTGTTGAGCGATAAGGGTGCTTACCCTCAACGCCCGCGAAACTCCTAGACCCTTTCAGTCGCCTTCTGCGACAGGCAGGGCTTACCTTAGTCCTATTCTTACTAGACTACAGGGCTGGTGGTGGTACCTACTTAGACGTATTTAACATTAAACATGTTACAATTGTGTTAACTTGTTACAACTACACTGCGTGTTACAACAGCTTAATTTAGCGTGTAGCTTATAACGTTATTTGATTATTTAGCGCGAACCCAACCCCCGCGGATGAGGCTCGTTGACCCACTTCCTGTTCCGGCCACGCGTGACCATTCAGTATACATTACATTCTCATGTTCCTATTTATACCATACTTTTCCTTCATATGTTGAAGAGGTGAGAGCGTCCGTTAAATTCTAATAATATTACAAAAAAAAAATCACCGAAAATCATAGATCATTGTATAGATCATCAAGATTATATAATAATTATTATTATTTTTGCTGACTTTCCCAGCGTTGGGACTCGGTAACATAAAATTATTAATATGTAATTATTCTTTGAAAAATCACGCTGTCATATATATATATATATATATATATATATATATATATTCACTACGGGTTGAAATGATGATGATGATGTTCACGTGTCTGGATTAGTGATGTGTATATTTGGTCTCGTTATCATCATCATCAGCCGACAGCCGTCCACTGCTAGACATAGGCCTCCCCCAAAGATCTCCAAATTGATTGATTGCCCGCATCCAGCTGCTTCCTGGAACCTTCACCAGATCGTCGGACCGCCTGGTGGGGGGCCTGCCAGCGCTACGTTTTCTGGTACGCGGTCGCTATTCGAGGACCGAGCCTCACGCTGTCCAACGCAGATTCACTTCTTAAGTGATAGGGGCCCTCACCCTCAAGGCCCGCGAAACTCCTAGACTCTTTCGGTCGCCTTCTGCGACAGGCAGGGCTTACCTTAGTCCTATTCTTACTAGCCCTACGGCTACCTTTCTGTAGTGATACCCTGTTCAGTATATCTGTACTCGTATACAATGTGTTGCAGTATATATCATCCTAACTAGCGCAATATCGTTATAAGATTCCATTCTTCCAACTCCATTCAAGACTTTGGATCGTAGCTCGCTCGTAACTGCTCTAAATATAAAGCTGTTTACAGTATACGAGATGCGCTGACGTCAGCACGCCATTTTGTTTATCACACACACACACACCCACACACACACGCACACACTATACGATTAATAGACCATGCTGTCATGGATTATAACCGTAAGGTGTCCAAAATACACTGCAGAAGCTATTCCAATATTACTGCTTCAATACCAGTTTAATGGTTGTACCTAGACGATCGAGACGTTCAACCTGATGGTAAGTGATACGCCTGTCCGTAACGACGTGGTGATGTACACTACGCCGCAATATGCTTCTCGTTTTGAGACGACATGTCGAGTCTCTTTATCCTCGTGATTCCCCTAGCCACAACGCCCTTGAAACCGGAATCGGAAACTGTTTAACGGCCTGCGATTAAAGACGATTACGAGATCTAATGGGTCCCCAACCAAAGCACATTCTTGAAGGACATTATAGGCCCTGACTCTCATGCGAGATAAAGATTCGAGTCCCAGTAGTGGGATCGATAAAGTGACTGTAACAGCCCCGCATGCCTTAGCTGACCTCTAAACGGCAGAAACATTATCTTTACCAAATTTTGAGTGTTTACGTATAACAGTTTAGGAGATCTCGTGATGAGTCAATATATATATATATATATATATATATAATGAAAATGAGTTTTGTTTGTCCGCCAATCACTTGAAAACAAGTGAACGTATCGACGTGGGACCACGACCATTCAACGCGGACTGATCTGTAGATGGTTATAGGCGATTTATTTTTTTAATGTCATAGATCCTTCATAGTTTTATTCCTAATTGCCTTATATATACATTTTCATTGCGTATTATTCACGCGGTTGCTATGGTAACGGTCGGTATAGAAAGCCATTCGCGGTCGCGGTCGCCCTCAAGCAATATTTCCGACAAATTTCAAGTCTAATTGTATATGACGGCCGGCGGAGCGGGCGGGGAACAGCTAGTATATATATATATATATATATATATATATATATATATATCCTATTAATTTATCTCCTACATCCTGTTTACAGTTCGTTACCAGGTTTGTTTGTTTGTTACATTTATCAAATAATAATTAACATATCTACATTATTAACGTGTTATTTCCCAACAAAAATATAATAATTACCGCAGTTAATTACTGGAATAATTAACAAACCGGAAATTAGAAATATAGTTAAATATTTTTTTTAATGTCCCTAAATCATTGTATCATTATCTTAATTGATGAATGTCCACTGTTGGGCATAGGTCGTTTTTATACTATACTAGTTTAAATCATAAATTCTGTGAGTATATATTAAATAAATAATTATTACTATAATTAAAAATTTATGTTTATTAATCTAATAAGTAGTAGTGTGCACACATTACTATGCTCCGGTTTGAAGGGAGATGAAGCTGAAGAAACTATTAGGGATAATGAATTTGACATCTTACATCTCAAATTGATGACCACTATGTGGTGCAAGATAGATTACATGGAACCTATGTCCAGCAGTGTACGTCCATCCGTTGAAATGATGATGATGTGGTGCAGTGTGTATTATCCTAACTGGGGCTGCATTGTTTTTTTTGATATCGTTTACCATAAAGATGTTGTGATAGTGTCACTAAAAAACGTACCATCATCATCAGCCGACAGACGTGCACTGCTGGACATAGGCCTCTTTCAAAGATCTCCACATCGATCCTGTGCTGCTAAGTCCTTCCCGCTACCCAAAAAACGTATACAAACAAACAACTATTATACCACCAAATATAATAAGACATTGTGGCAATGAAGATATCATATCACATTAAGACCTTTTTAAAATAGCATCATAACTTTTGATGTTCAGTTCTTAAATTAAAGTACTTCCGTAAAAGTAACAGTTTGCGCCATAATAATAAAAAAAATACTTTCACTACCTGCCACCGAGACCTTGGTGAAAGTACAGCGATCAATTAATGTGCTCCCATTTGTTGCCGTCGCATCAGCGCTCACAGAACCACCCCAAGCACACACTGCCCTGGTGGTTAGGTCTCCGTCGCCGTGAACCGTCTAGACCACAGCAGCGTCTATACCAGCTGCCTAACAGCTGTGTTCGCACATTACTCTGTTCCGATTTGAAGGATGCTGCACTTGACATCCTATAACACGAGTACATTGTAGTGTAGTGTAATCCTAATTAACGCCAGGTTTTGATATACAGGCGTATCGTTTACCATCAGGTGAAAATCTCGCTGGTCTAGGAAAACATTACTGTATACTAGTTTACTGTGAAAATAAATTAAGTTTTTTTATCTTAAGACGTATCTCAAAATATATTTATGAATATATCGGGGAATATATTATATTTACCTCAATGGTGTGATGCATGGAGGTCCCAGGTTCAATTCCCGAGACTCTAAAAGTTTAGTTTGGTCTGTTTAGCAACTACTCCCGTGTTAGGTAGGTGTGCAGACATTACTGTGTTCCGGTTCTAAGGGCGCTGTAGCTAGTGAAAATACTGAGGAAATGAAAATTAACATCTTCTGTCTCAAGCCGCAGAGCACAATGTGATACAGTGTATAACATAATAACTAGCGCCACGTTGCTATGCGCGGATGTATCACTTACTATCAGGTGAACGTCCTACTCGCTTCCTCGCTTAGAATCAAATAAAAAATACAGTCTGCTACTATAATGCTGTCTTCTTCGTTTCGTAGAATCACGTTCGTGAATATGCTTTTGTATCTTGTCGTAAAAAAAACTATGCACGGAGGGTGAGGGGGGTGTAAGGGGTTCCGCCCAACATCTTCAACGGAGTCCAAGGTAACCTCACTGTCACGCGGTGCTCCCTGCTAAACAACAGACGAGGCACTGACCTCCCGCGAACTCGCTCTGGACTAGCGTGCTGGAGCTAAGGCTCAATTCCTATTCAATGAGGATCCTTGAAGGAGGCCTATTCCCAACTGTGGAGGTAATCTGACTGATAAGATATATATATATATATATATATATATATGTGTGTTAGGTATTTTGTATGTTAATTGTATGTGATATAGTAATTAGTCGGTACATTTCCGACGTCCTCGTGCCGGATTACAAGCGACTGATATCTTTCTTAGTCCTCGCGCTGTAACGTTACTCAGTGCGAAGGCGGTAGTTAAAGAAAGTCGTGTTGTTACATTATAATCAAAATTTACTTTTTTTTTCGCATCGAGCGAGATCTTCACTTGATGGTAAGTGATACAGCCGCCCATGCCGCGCCAGTTAGGATACATGGCAACACATCGTGTGCGTCGCTTTGGAATATGTTAACATGTTACCCTGGTAATTCGACCGGTTGTAGCATCCTTCGAACCGGAACACAGTAATACCTTCAGACTTAAAGCTAGAAATGGAGAGCGAGATGGTTTCATAGCAATTATGACTGATTCATTGAACGTTAACTTTGTCCCACCAGGCTTGTTTAGAGCAAGAGGCTAGAGTGGCGGAGCTGCGGTCGCTCGCTGCGAGGGTCGCGGCGGAGACCGGCTCCAGGGCGCTGCAGGCCGACGCGGACGCGCTGGCCAGGAGGTTGCAGCTTGTGGCCGGCGCCGTGCAGGCCCTGGCAGACCTCGGGGAAGCCAGGCAGCTCGCCAGGGCGAAGGCGCAACACGCCAAGGAGAAGCTATGCGACATGAGACAGGTCGGTTTACCCAATCCTGGAATCAACGTGTGATACTAAAATTTTCAGATAGTGGCCCGCTTTATTATTTATTTCAAAATCTCATAAAGCTTGAAGATTGGATCGTAAGAGTAGATTTTATCATTCATCATCAGCCGATAGACGTCCACTGCTGGACAAAGACCTCTCCCAGAAATCTCCACATCGATCGGTACCGCGTTGCTCGCATCCAGTAGGTCAGAAGATTATATATATAGATATATTTTTGTTTTTATATAGGAAGTGTGAACAAACGAGTGCGCACAATTCACCTGGTGGAAAGTGATCACTGACGCCCATGGACCAGTCGCAACACCAGAGAGCTCGCAGCTGCGTTCCCAACCTTTAATATAAAAGTTACAAAAAAAAATATATACTTTCGCAGAAAAACACAAACTAGAAAGAAAATATCAAACACTACGGCTCCGCTATTGCCTGACTTAATTAAAAAAAAATAGCAACAGTATCAAGATCATTAACTGGCAATTTTGGCATGCCATCATAATATCTGATGATAAAAGGTCAAATAGTGCAGACGATAACAACTGACTATATAAATAAAAATTATGTATGTACCCACACCTGAACATTTAAACAAAGTTATATCTCACGGCGAGTGTTCGTGCATTGCAATGCATTGTTTATGAAAATGTTCACGATAACAATCTTTTAATAATAGAGACCACCTTTTTAATAAAAGACCCTATGGTCTGTAGAACGAAACATTGTTGTCTTTGATATCTTCTGATAATTTTGATGGTATTTTGTTAGGTCTTCATGTTATCTTCACCAACATACAATCGCTTGACAACCCCATTTCCGAGTATAGCAATTTGCCACTAAACTGGGGACGCCTATGGTCATCGATGAACCTCAACATCCTGAAACGATGATGATAAGCATAACTAACGTCAATCATTAACATTACTTCCTTTTTATTTTTAATAGAAAGTTTGTGAATTACCCGCAGATGTTTCGACCGATTCAGAGGAATATGGCCGTCTTATATTTATATTAGATAATACGGTGAAAGTGATATTTTTTTTTTAACCCAAACTATTTATATTTAATTTATAATGCAAATGAACAAAAGGCGAACAATTTGTCGCAATACCGCTACGGACTTATGAATTATCGATGAGTAACGGAATCTCATTTGATTTATTTAAATCCAGTCACGTCGTACCCTCGCACCAAAAGTATCGCCGCTTTTAAATTACTCGTAACTTCAGCACTGTACGCAGTAACACACAGTTTCGCAGTTAAAATAAAAATCAATCCTATTTTGTCGGTTTATCATCATCATTTCAACCGATGGACGTCCACTGCTGGACATAGGTCTTTTTTGCCGGTTAGAGAGTCAAAGAAATTCCACAATACTAAATTAGGCTATTTCATTTTTCACTGAAATGCAGGTGATGTGTTCAAAGGGTAGTAATAAAAAGAAAAAATTATAGAAAAATTAATAAAATGTTTGAAATTTTTTCATTGCAGAATTTGACTCCAGTGCACGAAGATGGAGAAATAGTTGAAGACAAATTGATTGCACTGCGGGACAATTTGATTGCGCTCGGTAAGAGCGAGGCAGATATTGCTCCAGCGAAAGCGGAACTACCCGATATTGACAGAGACGTCTCTGAGGAACATTCTATAGTAAGAATACTAGAACTATGGCAGGCCATGTTCAGGGACACCTTCCTGCACTATCACCGTTTGTCCACTGCTCTAGTCAGATCGGGAGATGCTGCGACTGCTTTGAAGTTATGGCACGAGTACTTGATAGACCTCCAATCTTTCCTTTCTGGTTCAGTGCCAGCTGATTACGAAAATCTGACAGAACACCGACGGTTATGTCGCGTACATAGGAATTTGTTAACATCTCAAAGGTCAGTCTTGATAAATGAGAACAAGGAAACAAAGAACAAAGACTTGGCAGACAAGTTCGACACATTAACAAACCTTCACAATGAGACACTAGCCCGAATCGTGGAGAGACACGACGAAGTCTGCACTAGGATCGCAGCCTGGGATGACTACAAAGAGATTTACACTGAATTGTTACGCTGGTTGAAAGACATTGAAAGAGAGAAGGAGAAGTTACAACTGCGGTATGTACACATCAAGAGGGTACACAAATTGTTATCAAAGATTCAAAATCTTACTGATAAACTACCGGAAGGTCGGAAATTTACGGAGAAGTTGTCTATTTACCTCAAAAGGGTGTTAGTTTTTACAGAAGAGACGTACGCAGCATCAGTGAGAATGGAATACGCTGGCATAGTAAAGCGTGTTGATAATTTACAGGCTAGTCTAGATACGTGGCGCGACTTCTTAACTCGAATACTAGGACTTATAGGAGAATACGAAAACTTGACTGGTGACTTACATAAACTGTACTCGAGAACTCAAGACGAAATCATGTCGTATTCGGATGAGGACCGTTTGTCACGTCCACAGATTAAGAAAACTATCGAGAAATATTTGGAAACGAGAAAGAAAGTAGACAAAACTGAAAACCAAATAGAAGCTCTCAGTGTGATCCAAGAGCAACTGAAAGAATGCCTCAGTCCTCAGGACATAAGAATCGTAAATCAAAAAGTTTGGCAACTGCGACAGCAAAGAGCTGACCTGGAGCATCAACTGTCGATAATAATCCACAGACTTCAAGAAAGATTAGAAATTTACGCCATATTTGACACAAGGTTAACAAGATTCTCCGAATGGATGACAGCCTTAGAATCACGTCTCGAGAGTTCCAGTTCGAGCAGCGAAATTAGCACTCTGGATCCAAAAGACCTTATCAGAAAGCTAAATTCCGAAATCCAGTCGGAGACAGTTCTTAAAGAACGTGAATTTGAGTGGCTCGCTGAAACTGGCAGTTCTTTAGTAAATCTGTCGAAAAAAGACGAGAAAGCATACAGCAAGAATACCTCCAAACAAATCAATGATATACAAGAACGTTGGCAAAGACTACAAGAAACGGGCCGAAGTAGAATTGCTAAAATAAGCGAGCTCCTGGAGACGATTACACAACTGGAGGAACGTCTTACAGAGATCAGATTGAAACTACACTCAATAGAAGCTAAACTCTCAGCGTCGATTGTAATTGAAAATCTAACACCAAAAGCCGTAGATGAGAAGTTCCAAAATCAAGACGAAATACAGAAGAGCATAGAGGATGAAAGCAGTGAAGTAGGGAAAACCCTTAATCTCTGCGAGCTCGTGTTCAATGACACGGACGTTCTTAAGGGTAATTTTGATCTGAGAAACCTTCGCACTGGAGTAGATATTGTCGACAAAAAATGGAAAAATATCTGCGAGATGTCAGAAAAGCGAAAGAATGCTCTCAAAGAAATTCGCAAATCTGCGGAGCTAGCGAACTCCCTCCTACCTAAAGTAGAGAAGAAATTAGACTCTATAGAGAAGAGAGTGGAAAAGGTTGAAATAAGGAAGCAGCGCGGTGAAACGGACGACGATAGTGTATCTAAGGCTGTGATAAAAGACCTGGATGCTTTGGAGGAAGATGTTAAAAGATTGGAAGATGCCTACAGTCGCATCGCGTCTGCGCGGGGGATAGAAATGGGAGGCGAGGGAGCCGATCACTCCGGACGCTTGAGAGCGGCGGTGCGTCGTTGGCGGCAGCTCCGGGCACGAGTGGACGCGGCGGGCAGCGACCTCCAGCGTCAGTTCTTGGCTGCCCACGGGAAGGCGGTCGTCGCGCTCGCCGAGGCAGACGTTCGTCTCACCAGAGTGCTGCACCTCGCGCCGGCGCCGTTAGACCAGGCCGCTACACTTCAAGAATTGGATGTAAGTAATGTTTAATTATCTTCTTAAATTGCCTCTCCAACTAGTGAAGGTTAGCGATCACCGTGGTACAGTCCTTTCTGTCTCTGGTTCGGCGGAACAATTTGGACGCCACAGATATGCCAGTCAATTCTCTGATATGCCTCAGCCATGACTTTTTCCTTCTCCTCACACACAAATGTCTTGAGATTTTCCTTTAAATTCATAAAACTAGGTTGCTCCATATTTTTAAAGTAGGATGGTACAAGTGGTTCGAGTACTTCAAGATAATACTATCCATCTTCATACCTTCTGTTTTAATTCAAGGCATAATAACTACCCTGTCTGATCTTTAGACGAGCCCCCTGTCTGACAGTTAATGTCTACCGGCTCATGATAACAATGATAAATATAACCTTGTACTACACAGGACTGTAATAGAACAAAAATATATGTATCGTTTTCCAGGGCGTGGAGGAAGAAGTGCGTGAGTGCAAAGCACTAGTGGAGGAAGCGGATAGGCTGGAGGCTGCACTGGCCGGCGCCGGAGGGACCGCCGCCTTGTCTGCTGAGTATCGTGCACTGTTGCACGATGTCACCGCGCGCCTCCAGCTTGCGAAGGGCGCCGCTGTCGGAGACGTCGACACCGCCGTACAGGTAAGTCACCAATCTCACATCTTCTCTATTCTGGATACGCTATCTTGTAGAAGAGTCGTACCAAGAAGTCACATTGTTTCGTAAAAAAAAAACTGTTCTAACCTGTAGCGTTTTACACCTAAGGTGGATACACTGAAATGGGAGACGGACGTGGCGCTCCAAGTGGACACGCTGACATCTAAAGAAACTTACCGGGTGGAACTCGCAGCGGCAGTCAAAGAGACGTCAGAAACACTCGAAGAGCTGCGAACGGCTCTACTTTACGAACTGAAAGATAACGCCAGCGGCGACGAGCTGGCAACGGCTGCTAAAGAGATAGCCAGAGCCGGTGCGAAGCCGGGACAGACTTTGGAGCTGGCCAAACATCTGTCCGAACTCCTACTAACCGAATGCGACGCGACGGAGGACGAGGCAATGCTCAAAGAGGTCGAGTCGCTCTCCCTGAGGTACGAAGATCTGCTCACTCAGGCGAAGAAACGCGAGTTGCAGATCAACAACCTGAGGTGAGTGCAAACGGTAGTTACATCACGGATGTCTGTTACGTTCTGCATCGTAAACTACACGCGGGAGCACACGAGACGGGAGATGCTGCCGGCGCACGCGCACATTTATTGACACACGCACCATTTTCCATTCCGAGCTTCCGCTTGTGACGGACGTACGGGATCCATTTTGATTTGAAACTCACGTGAAAAGACTATATTACATAACAATTTTTTTTAATACGACTACATGGATTCCTATTTCTTTTTGTATAATACGGTTTACTTTAAAATAGTCACAAGTACTTTCTTGATATTTTAATAAAAAAAAATCCTAATTCAATATGCGCAAGGTATCCACTGCAGCATCCCTCCGCTCGTGTGGCCTACCACGTTGTCCGTAGCACTGGCACTGGATATCGGTGGAGGGGCTTAACATATACAAGTGTATCCTTACTATGGGAGATTGTTGCAATATAAAAATCATATATTTAAATGGGCAAAGTTTAAAATTATGTTTGTGTATACATTTTTTTTTTTATAATTATAACAAATTTTGCAAGTTCCGTTATTAACTTTTATGTTGAACCTATGGCGTGTTCGGAATTGTTTTGCATTTTTACTTTAAAGAAACGTTTTTGGTGATTATTCGGATTGGACTGTCAAGAGCAACCTAGACGACCTAGGCCCCCACGTAGGCAATAGCGAAGTGTTTAACAAGCTTCTTAACCTGGCATGCCCTTTAAATTAAACACATGCGTTTTTCTGGTCCCATAGGTTGCCCCACTCTGCGTCATACGCTCTCACGTGTGAACAGTGAGTACAGCTTTCTAATATTTTATTAATCGCCCACAATTTTATTTATTTTACACTACACTGTCATAAGCGGGCATAGAGTAACACCTAACCATCTGTCAACTGCGCAGAGTAATAACGATCTCTCAAATTTGACGCACCGATTAAATATGAATTTTTTGTTAATTATTTTTAATATAACCTGTGAGGTATTATTAAACTTTTAATTTTTTTAATAGTATAGTTATTACCTGTGTTGCCAGATGGTTGGTAAAATCAAAGTATGTTTAATAGTATAATGCATCATATTATTAGTGCATGATATTTGTTGTAATTGGATGTAGTAATTGTAGTTGACTTTAATTAATTTACTTACACATTTAGTAGTTAGCACATTAGTTTTTTAGTGGTGATATTATGATTTTTTTTTACAACTTTTTAGATAATGTGTAAAGGCTCCGCTGTTAATGCTTTTTTCATCAATAGATTTTCTTATACATTTGAACTTAACCATATATAATTAAATTGTTTTGGCAAAGTTCAGAGAACATTCGAGGGCGTCTCTAAATCAAACAAAAAAAACTTTCATACATTTTGTATATTATTCTGCCATTGACATTTTAAAACATACAGCATATCGTTTCTGACGAAACCTAACCAATTATATTAACCTTAAGCATCGCATAACATTGTACGCGCTACCTCGCAACCAGTCTAATATGATCCCCCCCGCCCGCAGCGAGTCTGGCCGGCTGACATGCCCGCTGTGCTCGGAGCGCAACTGGAAACAGCTCGACAACGATCTGTGGCGGCTGGAGCAATGGCTGCAGTTCGCCGAGGCCACCGACGAGGCCCGTACCGACCCGCCGGCGCAGTACGACGCCCTGGAGGACGCCATACAGGTATAACGTCACCGGATTAAATGATATAATTAAATCAATGTTCCAACACGAGCTCATGACCTCATGGTCATCATCATATGGTCATCCATATGTCAAAAGTTAGGATGTTTATACAGCATCACATAGCATTAACCTTTACGAACTGAAACGCTGCAATGTTACCAGTGTATCTGTTTCATCACATCATCAGACACCAACCGCAAACCGGTTAAACCTTAAAGACTCTTTCTCTCATTTGTCAAAGTTTAATAAAATTATGATGATATTTGTTATTTAACGTTATGTCATAATGACAGGATCACCGCGAATTCCTACTGGACCTGGACTCTCACAAGGCGTTGGTGGTGTCGTTGAACGTGGTGGGCGCGCACGTGGCGCGGCACGCTCGCTCCGCCGCCGCGGGCGAGAATGCGCGCGCACGTCTCGCCGCCGCGAACGCGCGCTGGGACGCGGCGTGCGCGCGCGCTGCCACCTGGCAGACGCGCCTACAGCACGCGCTCGTCAACAACCAACAGTTCCATGACATCGGTGAGTCGGAATGCACGGCCCCTCATAAAGAATATAATATATCCACACAGTGCATACACACTACTGCATTTAAAATTTACTTGAATACAGTTAAAATTATTTCGTTATAATTATTAATTATATATATTATGACGTTGTTAGAAATACAACTTAAAGGGTAGTACAAAAACTTAAATTGAACATGAAATGTACCTATGTTTCTAACAAACAAACTAGGGTCAATAAACTCACAATACATTATTCGATCTTCCCAGTTGAGAATGATACATATACTAAATAACAGTTCAACAATAAATTATTCTTATCCGTGGTGCAGTCGTGGAGCTGGTGGGTCAGCTGTCGGAGGCTGAGCGTTGCGTGCGTGCTCGCGAGCCGCTGCGCCTGCGCCGCGCGCCCGAAGAGTTGAGGCGCGACTTCCGGCGTTTCAGCGAGCTGCGCGACGAGCTGGCGCGCGCGGAGCCACGCGTGCAGGCGCTGCGCGACGCGGCCGCGCTGCTCCACGGCATGGACACGCAGCACGTGTGCCGCAGGTGAGGACGCTAACCGGGTCCACTCATAACAAGACTGAAAGAAATATCTAACATACATAGAAATAAATACAAAGGCACTTCTTATTCGAATATGGAATTTCTACCAATGGGCCTGTGTGTGGCCTTCGGAGATTTGATTAAAGTGACAGTGAACCTGGTGCACTCTGATAATACTATAGAACAAAACATAAACTAAATATAATCTAGAATAGCTTGGAAGTTAAAAGAGATGAGAAGAAAAAAGTGCTGCTGTTCTAACCTCGCGAATCGCCGGTGGAACTGCATTCCAGAGTCTAACTGCGTATATTGCGAAAGAGTGAGAATATGATGTGGAATTGTGAGACGGAAATTTGAGAAGGGTTCCTAGATGAGATCTGCGTTCTACATTGGATGAGTGAACAAAGGAGATTCCATCTGATAAATACAATGTATATGACGGATTACGTACATGTCATAGAAAACATCTCGAGCAGTTAATATCACTCTAAAGATTTGAATATGTATCTTAAAGTGCAGTTTAATAGCTACCAGTTTATTACTGATTTACTGGTTTAGAAATGTTTGTTAGCGTCGGCTGCTTAGATACGTTGTTTGCTCACAGGCTGGGCGAGCTGCGCCTGCGGCTGCAGTCGCTGCGCAAGCTGTCCGCGGTGTACGCGCTGAAACTGGGCGCTGCACTCGCGCAGCATCCAAGCGACGCGCCCGCGCTGGCCGCCGTCACCGCCGCCGCGACCGTCGCGCCGCAGGTACGCACCGTGCCCACACCCACCACCACTACCACATTAGCCTTTAATTCTGTATCGCCAGGCGGTAAACGATACATCTGCCAATACCACTTAAGACGCTAGAATATTTACACAGCACCTCAAGATTGGTTATCTAATGTATTGAGTAATATTATTCCAACTATATTACCGACTTAATACACAGCCGCATAATAATAAAAAAAATTCTGTAAAAAATTCTGTGACTAGTAACAATGTTATTTTACATCTAGAATTATTCGACTATATACAATTTACCCAATGTTGTTCCAACTAATACAAAATTGAAGAAACATACACTACAACGTTATAGAAACGTTATTTTATAACATAATCAACTGTTTTCCTGTAATGTAGTGGATAGCCATTACGTTTGCCTGGATATATCAAATCTAGCACTAATTCATACGAAAATGACTGATCAACTCGAATAGGTACTTATTAGAGTTGCTTCACACTGCTTCTCATCATCACCCGCCACATTGTCAGAACTATACACAGGCGTACACATAGGCGAGCTTTATTTATAGTCACAGAGTAAAAACATTCAAATTTATAAAGTTACATTAGCGAATTTAAAGTGTGACAATTTGAACCACAGAGTAAAAAAGCTATCAGAGTTTAATATGACGCTATGTTAACACAGTTGTGGACTGGAAGCGATAATACCTTTGTCTAAACGTGATCAGGTATTTAAAAAGACATTTGTCAAGTGATCGTCGGAGGAAGTGAAGTTTCCCGCGCTTTTAATTTCACCTGTCATAAACAGCTTACAACATGAATCGGAAGTGGAGAATATTTAATTGCTGATGGCAGGTCTCTGTTGTTATTGACCGTCTAGGTATAGCTACTATTTCTGCCGTCTATCAGTAGTATGCAGATACTACCGTGTTCGGGTTTAAAAGGCGTTGTAGTTAAGAGACGTCATAAAGCGTCGAGCATAATGGGATTTAGTTATTATCAAACCAACTAGTCCCACATTAATATGACCGAGCGTATTTCTTATCATCAGGTGAACTTCTATCTCTTTCATCGAATAAATAAATACTTGATTAAAAAAAAATAGACAGAAATTTGTGTATGACTTGACATGAATTAAATTCAATGGAGAGTAGCAACTGTGTTGGCACCGCGCGACGACCTCTTAACTGTATCACACAGTAGACGCTTCGCACCGTATTTTGACGTATTCTTATCCTCCCTTAGCTAATGGAGGAGGAGGAGGAACAGTTGGCGTCACTCAACCTGCCGCCCCTCGACCAGACAGAGTGAGTATTGGGTTTTTATTGTGCACCATCTCCTTGAGTAGATCAGACACCTGGCCCGATTGACGTAGCACTAACTTAGATACTTCAGTCACTTGTGTTTGCTTAGATTCCCTCTCCTCTATTACTTTATATACACATATCTATATACCTACATGTTAAACATATATAAATGTATATTTTTGTACACAAAATATTTTATTAACATTGAAATATGGTTACTAACCTAATAGACACCTGGCTTCTGAAGGGAAGAAATTATTTGGGGCTTTTATCCAGTAAAATCCCCCTCAGTGGTCGCCATCAGTTCATTAGGGGGGACTCTGGGATCTCCTACGGAACACACCGATGTCGCCTGCACTCTGGTTAAAATATCTTACGGAAGGGCAAAGTCCTAAGCACCCACGCTGTGCTGCGGCAAATACAAGACCACCGTGCATTTATCGTCCTCCTAAGAACCGCTTATTGAGGTCCGAGGGCCCTCACCCTCAAAGTCTAACCCAACCTAATCTAACCTACAATTTCACACAATGCATGTGTTGTCTTCTTTTTCTATATTTAATAATAACTTTAAATGTGATTTATTAACAGATCTTCTCATTGTTCTCTTCTTGTTCTCCTCTTTATTATATACTTTTCGGAATGTCATTGGTAATATTTTATAATAGTAACACTACATGTTTTTTTAACTAAGGGTGGAGGTAATTAAATATTATTTTAATCTATTACATAAAGCAGAGCTTCCCAAACTTATTTTTGCTGTGACTACCTCCACTCCTCTTTATGTGTGGCCAAATTAATACTTACTAATTGTTATTCATTTATTAAAAGTAAAAATACTAAGTATAAATAATATCTTTATCTCTCAGTAGCCACTACTGAGGTGGTAGTGTTCTCTTTTCTGAACACAATTTCTCTACATCTTGACTGTGTTGCCATAGACAGGCAATCTATTTATTTATTATTAAAAAACCATAAATTTAATTTGTGTGGAATCGGTTCACACAGTTTGGGCAGCTCTGACATAAACGATACTGTCTGCAAACGGGTTAAGGTAGTGTCCCTTTTTGTTGAGTAACACTGGGTTGTATAAGTATTGAAACTGATAAAACCAACTCTCGGTGGTCATCCTTAATTCATTGCGAGAGGCTTCGGTATCGCCCATCAAGTGCGCCGGTGCCTCTCTGCCTTGCGCCTGAGCACGACACAAGGAGTGCCGTAACTCTTCTCAGTGCCCTTCGCTCGACAAGCACGAGACCACCTCTTACTTAACGTGCACCCTGGACTCGCTTAGTGTGCAATGAACGTCCCTATCTTCAAAGCCCACGAGCAAGTTATAGGCAAGGCTTACCTTACTCTTATTCTTAATAACACAAAACTAGAAGGCAGAAGTTTCCGGTCTAGTGAAGAGTTGAGGCCACGGAACTGGACTGTATTATCTGAATTGTGTTTTATACGATCCTTGTGCTCCGCAGCGTGACGCCGAGCGAGGAGAGTGAGGCGCGGTCGTTGGGGCGCGTGCAGCGCGGGCTGCGGTTCGTGTGCCGCGTGGCGCGCGCCTCGCTGCCGTTCCAGGCGCTGCTGCTGCTGCTGCTCGGAGCCGCTGCGCTCGCGCCGCACGCCCACTCTGACTGCCACGCGCCCGGGCTCGCGCTCGAGCCCGTGCTACGCTACCCCGACGGCCCGCCGCCATTGTAAACGCGCCCCCTGCACTTGCACCCGCCCGTGCACGTGCACGTGCACACGGCGGCTACCCACACCGACTTCACACCCAACTTTGCGCACTGGATACAGACCGAGCTCTAACTCCATCAAGTAGAGCATCGCAGATAACATTTAAACATTATCGTCGAGTATAAACACTAGATTTTAGAACAGCAATTGATTAGACGTGTACTAGGATTATGCAACGTTATTCCTTCATTTTTCAATCATTCCTCGATACGGCGAGACGGTGACGCGGACGTCGCGGGATCCACCCCCTCTTGGATCTCACTTACTGCAAGGGTGCGGTATCATTGTAATAAGCTTATGTAATCCGATGCCGCAATGTTTATTCTGATTTTACATGGGTAGCATTCTTGCAGTTGTTGAGGGTGCCGGGTGGGCATCCTCAGTGACGTCGGCGCTTGGGAAGTAAGGGGACAGCCGTAGCTGGAGCCGGCGTGTCGTTCGCCGCGCACGCGCACGCGCACGCGCACGCCGCCGCCTCCGAGCGCGCGTACTGACATTCCATAGAGATGGTGCTAGGCCCGCCGCCTGTATATACCGTGGTTTTTGTATATTTGTAACGATTATGTGATAGGTAAAGCGTAGGGGGACGAGCGGGCGCCGCACCGGACGCGCCCCAAACAATCGACCATGTTTATAAAGTATATTTATTATTTACATATACATAAAAAAAAATAAATAAAACATATTTAAATATGGCGCCGCACAAATCATAACGTCGGCTTTTCTATTCGCATCCACGCAATTGTTACTTAACTATTAGTTTGTAAGGACTTGTTTACAGCGGAGTCGAAATAAAGCCTTGCATTCATTACTAACGATGTTTTATTACATAACCTCATCGCGTGTGTATTTACACTATGTAACATGCAGCATCCAGCGCGGACCGCCTGGAACAACAACAACAACCCTATTATTTATGGAGAGATATTAGAAACAAAGAAATCATACAAACACATCATAGTACATATGAGACGAGCGAGACCCTCAACCTGATGGTAATGTATGACTGATTAGGATGATATATACTGCACCATATTGCGCCCGTCGCCTGGGACATAAGATGTTGTTGTTACCCCAGAAATTACACTAGCTACAACGCCCTACCAACCGGATCACAGCACTATTTGCAAACTATTGTTTCCACTGTGGTCTCCGGCAAAGGAGACCTACCCCTAATAAAATTGACGAAACGTACGAGCCACCTTTAACTTAGAGATGACACTTAAGATATTCAGATCACTCATCGCCTTTGTGTGATAAATTTTTAATTGGATCGGTTGAAGACATCCAGCATGTTGACATCCTGTTTGATAATAACTCACTCTTAAGACAAATAGACGTAGCTCCTAGGCACTCGACGATGGCTCAGTTCTGCGCGCGCGCTCACGAAGTGCTGCTCGCCTTTAGTTATCTGCAAGGTACAATTAATATATAACAATTTAACATATACACAAATATTCAACTTTGTTCCCACTGCTGGGATTTTCCGTACAAGATTCTCTACCACTTTGCAGATATACAGATCATTATCATCATGGGGTATCTTCTTCAAACCGCACTTTGGCGGGGTCACATTTGGAACATGCTCCGGTCTTCATATATATTATTCATCTGATGGTACGCCCGCTGCAATCCTTCATAAAGTTAAACTACTTCCTCCGCTGTCTACCATCAGTAGTTTCCAGGAAGTTTGTCTTTCGGGATCAAGCTTGAGAATTAATAAAGGCATTATCATTGAAGGTTTACGTATATTTAAGGTTCAGATGACTATATCATTTTAATTCATAATTTTGGATAAGAGATAAAATTATAGCCGCCTAGCTATATATATATAGGGGTTCGTTTGAGGGATTTGGACCATTTCCCACCACGCTGGCCCAACGCGGATGACATATATATATTCACTAGCTGTTCCCCGTCCGCTTTGCTGCCTGTAATATAGAATTAGATTTTAAATTAACACTTGAAATTAATTCGTCAGAAATATTGCCGCCTACCGGCAACATGCCACCTTTCAGATCCCTTCCCTTTATTAACACCTCCGTAACCCCCTTTAGTGAAGGAATTTTGTAAAAATTTATTATAAACTCACCTCTAAATGGCAGAAGCAATATCTCTACCAAATTTTGAGTGTTTACTTCTAATAGTATCAGATATCTTGCGACAAGTCTATGAACCTCTGAATATCTCCTATGTATAAGTCCATAGATTCACAAGTACTTATGGCATTGTCTGCTTAGATGGTCTACGGCAAGACCTGCTACCAGACAGATTATAGTCAGAACTTACAAATCTTCCCCGTTCCTCGGGCGTCATGTTGCCCAGCAGCCAGCCCCGGCCGAGGCCGTCGAAGTCGCCGCTCAGCACCGCCTCGATGGCGCTGGTGCGGAGCAGTTGCGTCAGTACAATTATAATGAACTGAAACCAATGTGGTGGGTGTGTTCTTATTCTGTACAGATCTTAGGTAGGTTCAGGGGTGTGCGCTTGATCCATTGCCTAGGTGACGACACGAGGCTGAGAGGATGGCGCGCACTTATAGAGATGGAATAGGAGCTTCGCACCCCGAAATGGTGGGCGAAGCGTTCCCATGGCCCCGCTATAAAGCGACGGTGGAACTTCGTGGAGGTTATAATCGGTGCAAGAAGTACTAGCACATGGCCTCTAGTGCGTGGCAGTACCGGAAGTCATGCTGACTGTTGAGCAACGCAGGACCGATCGATGAGGAGATCTTTGGGGGTAATCTATGTCCAGTAGTGAGCGTTCATCGGCTGATGATGGAGATGATGATTTATTAACTATAAATAAGCAGAGATTTCATAGATCAAAAAGTAACATTTTAAAATTTTATACAATATTTCTTATAACTAAAAAAAAAACAGCAACACCTCTATTAAAGTGTTTATTGGACGTTTCGGTGTTTCAATTAGTCGCTCATGATACATTAAAATTCCCAGTGTTTTTATTTCGACGAGATGAGCGAGACGTTCACCTGATAGTAAGTGATACGCCCGCCCATAACAATGTGGCGATAGGGTGATGTACACTGTACCATATTGTGCACGTCGCGTGAGACATTAGATATTAAATATCGTTATACTAGTAATTTCACTAGCTATAGCGTTCTTCAAACTGGAACACAGTAATGTTTGCTTACTACTGTTTGGCGGCAAAAATAGGCTTTGCGGTGGTACCTAGATAATGACCGGCAACAGTGATCTACCACGAGATCTATTGATGAATATAAAGTGATGTAGGGCATGTTTTGGTGAGAGTCGTGCGCGGACCTGCAGCAGTAACACGAGTACGTTGAAGAGCTGCAGGGCGAGCAGCGCGCGCACCAGCGGCGCACGGATGGCCTCCACGCAGCCGCGCGTGTGCAGCGACGCGCTCGGCAGCGGCGAGCCCGCCGCCCACGCGCCGCGCCACTCCACCTGCAACGGACACATTCACCCAGCACTGTATATTCAACCTAAATCAACTTCTAGTTCATGAATTCTCAACGCAGAACAGAGAAGAGGGAAAGTGAACTCAACGAAGACAAGAGACGAGTGGAACGTTCACGTAATGGTAAGTGACACATGTCTATAAGTTAATGCTAGTTAGGATGATATATACTGCACTACTTTGGGCTTGTCGCTGTTAGATATTAAATCTCGTTACCCCAGTACTTCACTAGCTACAGCGCCCTTCAAACCGGAATTCAGTAATGTCTTCACAGTACCATTTGTCGGCTGCAATAAGCGTTGCGGTGATACTTCGACGGTCTCCGGCAATAGAGATTTGTCACCTAAAGCCTTCACAAGCTAAAGCTTTTGCTTTGGCTATTGTCTGATGTACCTGCTGCAGGGGGTCGTGGTAACATGCGGCTAGGACCCTCGGGGTGCAGCAGGAGTACGGGGAGACAGGCGGCAACACCTTACCATCCGTACCTGCTAACCTGCAACATTTTATATAATTTTTATATCATAAGCGTAATGCTTTGAATTTATATCATTGAGTAGCTATTTCACAGCCGCTCTGTTGCCCGTTATATAGAATTAGACTTGAAATATGTCAGAAATATTACTTGAGAGCAACCGAAACCGGAAATTACTTTCTATAGCAACTGTTACTGTAACAACTGCAGAAATAATACTAAATGAAAATATTTAAAAAGTCAATAAGAAATAAAATGACGATGGATCTACGAAATTCAAATAGTAAAAAGCCTATAAATAACCAAATATAAATCATTCCGCGGCGAATGCTCATGTTCTCAAGTCAAAACGTTCACTAGTTATTACGTGAATCGCAAACAAACAAAACCTATTTTCATTATATATATACTCCCAGTAGATACAGCCATTTTGCTTTGATGATAAATAATATACTCCTTACTTCATTACGAGCTGCGAGTCCTCGTTGAGGAAGTCCAAGTTGATCCAGAATATCTCGTGCCAGTCGTTCGGCTGTTCAACGCCGCAACAGCTCAGCTCTATCTGACATCACCAGAACAAAACTACGTAAGCAATCATTGTATAAGTGAATATATTGATCATATACTAGGTACTAGGAACTATTATTTTAGTTAAACAGATAATATATATATTAGCTGTTCCCCGCCCGCTTTGTCGGCCGTAATATTTAGTTAGACTTGAAATTAGTGAGTGAGTGAGCGAATGAGTGAATGAATGAATAAACAGACAACAGATAACAGATGAATAGTACATATAGTCAAGACCGTTCCACCTGCATGGTGTCCATTAGATACTTCCACGTGGGCTCCGTCAGGTACTGCGCGATGCCGACCCGCAGCGATGACGACAACTCCTTCATCAGCGCCTAAAACAAAGCCTTCAGGAGAAAAGATTCTTGATAATATTATATTAATTTCCTGTTTTTTTTTTCTTCTTTTCATTAATGTTATCACTTACCATCAGGTGAATGTCCCGCTGGTCTCGTCGCATAATTTAATAACAATAAAAAATTATATGATGTATTATTTTTAACCCCTTTTGATATACTCACAATTTACTGCACCCCTGTTTTTGTTCTTAGCTCAACCCTACGGTAGACTATAACCCAATTTTTTGTTTGCAAATAATTTTTAAATAAATAAATATTGATGCTGGACGGATCCTAGTACTACTACTAACTAGTAAAATCACTGCAGTAATGAGAATATATATTGCGAAGTATTACGGCGGTGAGAGAAATGTAATGATGAGTAAAAATTCTATTATTTCCTTGTTTGGTATTAGTATGCAGTGTACAACTCCTCGGGTATAGTGTAAATACCTTGAGGGTTCCCCTGCAGGCTGTGTACACCAGTAGGCCGTTCACGGCGACCAGGGTGCCGCTGATGAGCCAGGTACGCGCCGCGACGGCCGCGCGGGGCCAGTGGGGGCACTTCAGGAGCCAGGATATGAGGCGGAGGCCGCTTGTGTACTGCAGCTTCATGCAGTAAGCGTGCAACACTATCAGCCCGTAGAACAAGTACACTGTTATCTGGAATAATGTAACGGTGGTAGCTCTCTTGCCAGTGACCGTCTAGGTACCACCACAGCTCCTATTGCCGCCGACAAACAGTAGTGTGCAAACATTACTGTGTGCCGGTTTGAAAGGTGTTCCAAATTAAATTACTGGGGTAATATGTTTTAACACCTTATACAAGGCGACGAGCATAATCTGGTGCTGTATCCTAACTAGCGGAACGTCTCCTTCGTCCCGCCACTTCGTTAAATAATAAAAAAAAATTGAGCCAAGTCTCTTAAATCTAAATTCACTAGATACAACGCCCTTCAAACCGGAACATAATAATGTTTGGACACTGCATTCAGCGGCAGGAATAATAGCTGTGGTGATCTCCGGCAACGGATATATCCCTATTCTCTGACGATGTACATGGTTTGCTGGAAATTGTTGACTTAGATTATCTGATACTGAGCTTGTAAGCCTGGGGTCCACGACCTAATCAGCAGGGATGTGCATGGTGATCAATGACAATTCCATCTCCAACATTTCCTTGGCGTTGGACTAAGTTTAGTGCCTAACAGGTAGCTCTATGTAAGCTAGTGCAATAGTCATCAGCGTCTTTACCCGGTGCACGTGCTTGAGCAGCGACATGACGCGGAAGGAGGCGTTGTAGCTGAGCAGCACGACGAGCAGCGAGACGACCAGCTGCACGATCAGCAGCGCGCGCAGCACGCCCGCCAGCCGCGCGCGCCCCTCGCGACTGAACGTGAACGCGCACCAAGCCATGCGCACGCGCCGCGGCCCATGCTACCTACCTCTGGTACACGTCACGGAAAAAAAACATTACGTTTTAATTTAAACACTCGCTAGCTTTTTTTTTAAAGTTTACTTATTATACCTTAGACAAATGTCTTAGGTAGTATTCGCTATAATATTTATAACGTTATAACCATGTAATTAATGAATCGATTTTAAAATCAAATAAAGGCTTTTATATAATAATCGATATAACTAGCTATATAATAGTCGATGCTGTGAGCTTTTATATAATTATTGATTCAATCTATGCCTAAATACCATCAACCCGCATTGGGCCCGCGTGGTGGGAAATGGTCCAAATCTCTCCAAATGAACCCCTACAAAAGAAAGTTGCGGTAAGCTGCTGGCTGCAAGCAGCCCTGGACCGATCGATGTGGAGGTCTTTGGAGGTGGCCTTTGTCCAGCTGTGGGCGTCTATTGGCTGAATATGTTATGTAATGTATAATATCCTAAATAGCGCCACATTATTATGGGCAACCGTATCACTTACCATCAGATGAACGTCTTGGTTCTCTCGTCAATTCATAGAATAAGAAAAGACTATAGCGAAGATATATATTGTAATATAGAAGTTTAGACTTGAAATTTGTCAGAAATATTCCCACCCGCTGTCCCCCGGCCCCGGCCCGTTATTAACATCTTCGCAACTCCCTTTACGGGGAGGAATTTTGTAAAATCCCTTCATAGCTGACCTCTAAACGGCAGAAGCAATATCTCTACCGAATTTTGAGTGTTTACGTTAGTACGTAGTTACGTAGTTCCGGAGATATTGCGATGAGTCAATGAGCCGCTGGATATCTAATATATATTATATATGCACTTAAAATACTTACATTTTTTTTTAACAATAATAAAATATCATTAGGAAAGTTAAAACTTGTGCCGGAATTATGTCATGTACATAACACAAGTTAAGTTAAACTAAATCAATACTTAACACACTTTAACACGAATTAAAACATGTAATTCATTCACCTACTGCAACGGCCGGACGACTTCATGCGAATTGCATGCAGAACGTGTAAGGAAATGACCACTGCCAATGCCAAACCGATTCACTTAACGTATACGTCATTTAATTTGTTTTTTATGTACTTTCATTCAAAAAGGTTTTAATGGGAACACTTCTTTATAAAGGAGTTACAATAGTCTCAACATCATGCAGACTAGAGACTAGATTATATCTTTGTCTATAAATAAACATAGAAGTAAATTGTCTATATATATATAATATATATATATATATGTATATATCTATATATGAGTAACAGATTTCCACCTATGTAGAGACTCGCACGATATCATCTCTGGAACCATGAGGCCTATAGATTTGAAATTTAATAGAAATAAAAAAGTGACTTGACGTGATTGACTTTGACGACGAAGCTATTGACTTTGGCAGAAATAAATATTTTTCTGGGTATAGGTCAGTTAAGAACGGATTTTATTAAATGTTACCCACAAAAGGAGTTCCGGGTATGTTAGTAACGGGAAAGGTCCCCGGAGGACGGCGGATTGACGAGTAGGAATATTTCTGACGAATTTCAAGTCTAAATTTCAACTGTTTACAATAGAAATTAGAGTTGAAATTTAGATTTGACGGGGAACTGCTAGTCTACATATATATATTACATCCAGAGACTCATTGATATATCACGAGATCTCCGAGACTCTTACCACATCGTTGGGTCGCGTCCACCAACTGGATTAGGAGAAGTGTTCTCTTCACCAATTTACGCTCCTCGCTTAGAGACATGAGATGTCAATTCGTTGTTGCAGTGATTTCACTAGCAACACCGCACTTCAAACCGGAACACGCTAATGTTTTCAGTACTCTTTTGTGGAAGAAATAGGAATCAATAGTGTACAAGATTTCTCTTAAAGAACAGGAGACCCTCGCAGTGTCGCATAGCAACTGACTTTCGATAAAACAGTAAACTTTCTACGAAAGAATTGTATTACGATCAGAATATTTATTTTAGGCTATAATACGTTTATTAAATCCATATTTATTTAGATATACATAGAAAAGGTTTAATTATTATAAACAAGCAGTTAAAAATAATACATATTAAAAAAAAGTAATAATCTTTTCCCTGTCGGAGTGACGTCGACAAACTTAGATAATTGTTTTGTCTTTTTCCACCATTTAACATTGTGTTATAATAAGATACTTATTAACATGGAGGAGGAACCTCCGAAGAGGGTGAAGGTAGCCTGGAGTGACGACCTAAGCCATGATTCGGAGGAAGAGAGAGGTAAGAAAGCGGTAATCTAAATAGTGAAAAATTGTTGATCGCGAAAATTAAGACGGTAGCATTCACCATTCGATTTACTCTCCTCCTGAGTGCTGAAGGAGAAGAGTGCGAGGAGAATTAGAGTAAATTCGAGAAAAGTTTTAGGATGCTGTAATTAATCGGCTGATGATGATGAACAGTGGAATTTAGGTTTTCCATGATGACTATATACATAACATCAAAGCGCCTACTTTTTCCGTTAGGAAGTAATGTATAAATGTCATATAAATCCAATTTGAATATCATCACAATGACCGCAATTTCGTGTTGTGTAAACATGCTAACTTCCGCATTAAACTCATAAATGTTATAAATTTTCTTCTCCTTTACTTTATCCAGAGCGGGAGCGCTTGGCCCAAATAGAACGCGAGCTAGCAGAGCTCCCCGTGAAACCGGAATATCCGCCTGAGGAACTGGCACAGCTGATTATATTTATAAAGAATATAACAACACTCTACGACCTGAGGGACGAGGATTGGAATCCACAAGCGGAACAGACGATCGAGGATTGGATCCTGGAGCCGAAGGCGCTCATGCTCTCCGTCTATTTCAAAGGCGACATCCTCAAGGCGTCATTCGACATTCCGCTGACTCCTGTTTACGATCTGACCTATTTCATAAGACAACCAGATTACGTGTTCAAAGCGGAGACGTTTCACGACGACATCGTTTTTGGCACTTTCGTTTACTCCGTCGAATCGAACATGATACAGATCCTGGAATCTGTTTACGCTCCATATTTCTTTGCGATCTCATCCTGGCCGGAGAGTAAGTTTGTTAACTTATTTGTTTATAACTTAAATAATCTGCGTAATGAATGTTCGGATGTGATTGTTCATTTCATGTCTTGGATGTCATCTTGAAGCATTGCGCCGATCATGATAATTAACGTCTGTTCACATGATCGCTTCGTTAGGGTCAACCAGCTCGTAGATTGCTTTTGATTTTAGATACACAACGAAAAGAGTTCCAGAAGTTTACAATTAAATGCATTTAATGATTTTAATTAGTAGAGGAGTTCACTGTGTTCCAACTTAATATGCGCTTTTGTTAGTGAAGTTTGGTTAAGTTAAAGTAAGAAGACTTGACTCTTGTCTGAGATCAAGGAGGGAAATAATGCTTTGTGTAATATCCAAATACAACACAGTGACGGACAGTCGTATACCACCAGACATCATTACACCTGTTTCGTCACTTTGCTGTATGAAAGAATTTTTCGCAGGTGTCAAAAGCGAGTTTTGCTCGCACATCCACACGTTCCTCGCCAAGCTAACGGACATGTACTACAAGATGCTCGGCCTGACCGTCCTCTACATACCCCGCGAGGGCCAGCACTTGACCTTTGAGCAGGCGAGCGCCGACAGGGAGCTTGTGAAGCGGCTGGAAGGTGTAGTGGTGTACTGGACACATCAGATAAAGTCGTGCGTCGAGGACCACGCGTCCATGGCGTCGCAAAAGGAACTATTGTGTCCCAGCGATGAATACGACTTTTGGGTCTACAGACGTAAGTAATACAAATAATCTTTAAGAAACAGTATTGACTGGAACTAAATCAACAGAAAAAGATGCAAATGGTGATAATCTGGTAATAGTTGTTATGAATACTGGGTCAAAGGTAAAAAGTATATTAAAAACCGTTTAAGCTTTGTGGTTTAAGCCACCCCCGAGCCAAGGCTGAGAGTAGGTAAATAGACCCCAAAATAGAGGCACTACATATTTTTAACCTAATAAACTTCCTGCTATGAGTTCATTTAATAAACACATTTTTTGTTTGCTAGGCTTCGTGTTTATCATTAGTTCGTGGTCTGTGAATGCGTTGCTATGGATACGAAAAATGAAGATCTAATTATTAAGGAGAATTCTTTAAAACACTGTTAATTTAAAAATTATTTACTAGCCATTTCAGTACGTCTATAATTTCCAGATGAAAACCTCAACGCTCTGCTCTACCAGCTACAAAATCCTGCTGTGAAACATATCACCAAAATCCTTGTCACCACTCACTCCACTTTCATCCATCAGTTCCAATCTCTTTGTGATGAAATAGTCCAGAAAATTCAAGAAGCCACATCAAACATCGAGTTCTTGCAAGTTATCAAACAGCCCTGCGCAATTCTCGAGTGCGTCGTCGATCCGGACAAAATCTCCGAACACATACCACAAATAATAAACTTATTCCGGTTCATCTGGATGGAGTCTCCGTTCTACAACTCGGAAGCTCGGATCACAAACCTGTTCAAGGCGCTGAGTAACCAGATCATAATTTTATGCAAGAACTATATCCAGTTGGACGATCTCTTCGAAGGTCAGACGAAGAAGGCTCTCGGCGAGTTCAGCAAGTGCATCGATTGCTGCAAGAAGTACAGAGAGATTTACGAGGTAATGGCCGAAGCGCACAACGAGGTGAACCCGGACAGCTGGGAACTGGATACAGGAGCAATATTCAACTACATCGACTCTTTCATACAGCGCTGCTTCGACATGTTAGACGTGTGCAACTGCATGATTATCTTTGGGCGGTAAGATATATGAACTTTAATCAGTAATAATTAAAATTCTGGGTGTGCCTCTGTTAATTAAGGAGGCACACTCGAATTCTTATTCAGGGTCCAAATATTATCGTAAATAAATGTACTTTTAGAATTGATGAACTGGAGCAAATAAATAAGCCAATATTTGCCGGCGCGAGAGGCGACCAGTTCGAAATGAAGTGCGACAACATTGAGAAGATGTTCAACTCTGCTCTCGGCAACGTGAGGAGAGTGTCCCATACCATACTCGACGTGCAAGCGCCTTCCTGGTACGACGACATTCTGCAATTCAGAACCACGATCAAGGATATCGAGGTCAGATATTTTTAAGGTGCTTGAAAACTGTTTGATGCTAAATGTCGTGAGAATAATTGTGAATGTTTTGTACAACAGATTATTATAGAGAATTTAGTAGAATCTGTCTTCGAAGGCGTCAATCATGTGGAGGAGGCTGTGGTTGCACTTTACTCTTTGTACACCTACTCCAAGAGGCAGAATTTGAAGCGTATTTTTAAAAGGAAAACTGCAGAGGTAACAATTAGTAACCGCATTACATATTTTTTTAATACTTATATTGAATGGTCTAAAGCGGTTCAATGGAACAGTTCATACTAATTTTACTTCTGAAAAACTTCACCTGATACCTTAAAAAATTTAAACTGCTGAATTTTTGCATCGAATAGCACATTTTTTAAAAAAAAAATATATTCGACAAAAACTTAAGATTAAAATTACCAAACATAGGATTAACAGGAACATTAAGTTATTGCAAAATCAATAAAAGTCCACTTTATTTTTAACATATACAGGATCCATTTAGTAATATTTTCTTCCACAGTTCTAGTAATTGTACCACATGGTCGCCATTTAACATGACTGTTGATATGTTAAAGGTTTGGTCGATGTTTAGTGAAGAAGTGCAAGACACTAAGAAGGACATGGTCTCCAACCGGGGCCAGTATCCATCGGATCTGCCTTCGTTCGCCGGCAGAGCCGTGGTGCTAAGGATGCGCAGGAACAAGCTGGCTTACTTAAAAAGTGTATGTAGTGTATATATATGGATCTATTGTAAAGTGACATTTGAATGTGTGACAATAGTTGTTCTTATCGGTAAGTCTTTCGAGGTAGTTATAGATATTTATGTAGATTATTGGTTAACGCAGGTTATGACCGACGCGTCTGTTTGGATGATGAAGTGCAGCAGCTCTGAAGATGTGATAATGCACGTTAATCGGCTCACGTCCGCCATCGATGTCTCCATCAGGGAGCTCTGGATCTCATGGACGGTGAGCTCACCTACACAGTTGCTTTCGGTTTAATTTCAGATTTTATAATCTGTATTGCTAAATTGATGATTCAAAATATTTTCGTCTCAGCACAACCTTGACGAGAAATGTGGAGCAGGTCTCAATAGAACTTTGATGCGGAAAAGCCCTGAAAATCCAGGTCTAATGGAGTGTAACATGGACGTGTGAGTGCATAGAGCTCTTAATATAATAGGTCGACGGTATTGTGACTAGTGACAACTGATGAATCATTCTCTACTTTAGGAACATTCTAGATTTGTGCAAGGAGGCCTACCATTGGGAGAACTTGGGGCTCGATATACCATTGCACGCGTATCAGGTAATATTTATACTTATTAAGCGGAACGTTCACGTTGTGTCACACTAGAACATGACAGTTTAGAATGTTTACACTGGACCACATTGATCTCGTTGAAGATGATCTCGTTTATTTTTTTGTTTGACGGGACAAATAGATAGGTACTTTTTTCCTGGGAAAAGAGATCTACTTTCTAATAAGACTTATCATCAGAACACATCAGGATGTGAAGTATTTCTTTAGACTATGAGGTAAGTGTTGTGTATACATCTTACCGGCGTCTCTTTATTACGAACAGTCTGGACGTCCTGCTTTCTTTTATAGAGAGACTTATAAATTTGAGACATTCTTTTACAAAGATTTACGGGAAGGCTAAAACACTGCTGTACGTCTACGAGAACGTTCTCGCGGTGGTCAAAGGCTACAATAAGATCCTGGACTCGCTGTCAGACGACGAAAGGCTCCTCTTCAAACCGCTCATTACCGTAAGTACCCAATATTTACTCAATTAAATAGACTTTAGGTTAATTTGACTTGGTCGTAAATATTTAATTAAACCTAAGAACCCACTTAATGCTTCCCATTGCTGGGATACAGGATTTTGTTTTACAAATTAAGTCAGAACTATGTGTGGGTTGTTTGCTGTCAAATGTCTACAAAAGTTGATGTTCTTAGATTAAATCTGTTTCCCTGAGCATATTTTCCTTCACCGGAAGTTCAGGCTGTGAGGGTCAAACCCGCGCCGCTGCTAGATATTTCGTTAAGTTGAAAGAAAAGTCAGTTAGTTTTAATCAAGTTAATTAGTTACTCTTTATTTTTAAAAATGAACACTAAAGATTACAACAAATTAACAATATCACATTTCTCATTATTGTAATAAAACATGATCCAGCTTCTGCATCCACGTCGCCGATACTAGGAGGACAGGCACATGTCTAGGTGCTCGTTGATCTCGTCCCGCTCGATCATTTTAAGGCAGCACGGGCACGGGTTTTTGGTCCCAGTCGAGTTCAATGTTAAGGTTTCGTCGAAAATGTCATCGTCGGCATTAATTACTATCGCATCGTTCGCGAAGCTGGTGGTCGCGCCTCCCGAGTCCTCAGTGAACGCCAGGCACTCGTCCAGGTGCTCCTCCATCGGCTTTTCAATTTTGACATCGCAACACGGACATGTTTGTCCTGTCGAATCTGAGGGAATATTTTTGCTGGTGCCCGGATCTACTTCGATCTTTGGCGACTTCATCACGCACGCTGATACGTCCAAAGATGGAAGGTTTGCAAAACAACGATTTTCATCTCTGGTCCCTCTCTCCACGTAACCATCCGATCTCCGTGCCTTACCCTTTTGTAAAACGAGTTTATCTGATAAGTCTGCAGTCTCCTTTTTGGTAACGCTTTTATTATTGAAACCGTGAAGATTATCAATTATTTCCATTTTAGGGTTAACATGTTTAAAATTATTTTGTTTATCTGCATTTGATTTCGATGTGTGCGTGGATTTACGCGTGTTTTCTAATTTTTTATCACCTATTCTGTTATTCATTATCACAGATGAAGTTATTTCTAGCGGTTTACTGTCTTTGCTTAATTCTTCTATAATATCTTTATTCAGGCACTCGTCTAAATGCCGATTTATTTCATCCTCTTTAAATTTAAGGCCACAAATGGGACATTTAACAAAATTCACCTTAACAGGTACTAACTTATTATCCTTTTCAGATACGTTAATTTCGAAATCTTCACCATAGACATCCTTTAAGATTTTTTTTGCTACATTTACAAAATGATTGTCTATTTTTCTAATTTTATTTGGCGGTGATTTGAGATGAATATCTCCAGATTTGTGTTTAACTATATTTATTATATCATTACTTGTACCAATATCATCATTATTTTTATTTTTAACAGTAATATTACTTTTCTCCATACCAGGGAGTTGTTTATTGGCCCACACATTTCTTACCATATCTACGACATCAACTGATTGGGTTCTTCTTCTGTTATCCTCTACTTTGCTTCCTTTATTCAATATTGGTGACAGTTTTTTATCCTGGTCTTTAAATACATTTACTTTTTGGATATGACCATTAAAATCATTTTTAGTGTTTTTAGCAATTCCAATACCTGATGGATTATTGACATTTTGCAAAATACCCTTAGTGATATTTTTCGGTTGAATCGATGATTTACTGTTCACACTTGTACTCTTATTATTGATAATATATTTGGTAATATCACCGTACGATTTTAGCGGTTTTTTCAAGCAAGCTTTTTCTGGTTCTTTGACTTTAACAAATGTACCACCACAAAATTTTTGGTGGGTATTCCACCAGAAATCAGACGGACCAGGAGCTCTGTTTACTGTTCGGCGTACCATGCCAAAATATGGGCTTTTTTTCTGGCATGGTCCATTGCACCGCCACCAATGTGTTTGATATAGTTTAACCTGCAAATCAATTACTTTTTTATTTTTAAAGTGAAGTATTAATAAAAGTCAAACTTATAAATCTAAGTTCATACTAATGTAACAATGTCATAAACATATTTCTGCATTTTTCCATATGAAAAAGATAATTGAGATAGTCCTGAATCAAGATTTATTTGCAGACTAGTACTAGATTTGGATTTTTTATTTTTTTGTCTTATGTGTTAAATTGGATAAAAATACTAATTTAATATAAAATGTAGCACAATAAATATACATACCTCATCATGAAAATCATGGTAAATTGTTATATTAACCCCAGCTAATTTGTTTATTCTAAACATATGGGATTGAAAGTTTGGTCCATGGCCATCCCTATCCCGGTCCCTGCCTATTACAAAGAGGAATGCATGTATCATCTCATGCAGCAGAGTTTCAACTAGATCTTTTCGTGAACGTAATTTAAGTAAAGGTTCACTGAGTGCAATATCACAGAAACCTGCCCTACACTCATATCTAAAATAAATACATATAATTATTTTTCATAATTTGTGTATTCAAAAATTAGAAAATCTTACAGTTTATATTTAAGCATCTTCTTATACATCAATTGAAGTAACTTTTAAATAAAACAATATAAATGCAGCGTGCAAACATAACAGTATCATAAGTACTATGATAAATATTAGATGCTATTGCTGAAATTAAGATGCCATAAAATCCAACTTAGTCTATTATAAATTCTTAATTACACAATAAGTTTTGATAATGATAAAAATAAACAATTTGCAGCATTCTTCTATTTATATTAATGCTCTCTCTCATTGTTTCTGTATTTAAATGTATCAATTTCATAAAGTTCAATAACTGAGATGAAGACATTTATTTAAATTGTATGGTCCAGCGGAATAAAATACTCCTAATCAAGATTGTTTACGATAGTTAGTTTAGGTTTAAAAACTTCACTGAAAGTTTCGAATACTTACGAACAAGTACCCGCACAAGAATACATTCGCTTACTCCATCGGACCGCAGCCCGACTGGCTAACTTTGACCAGAAAAATATTTTATCAAAATGTATAAACAAACTGTGCACATTTGGCGTGGGATCTATCAACTCTAGCTGTGGATCTCCTAAATTCATCTTCAAGCGTTTTTTTTACAAAAGAGTAGCTCTTTAATCTTTTGACATAATTCTTTAAGATTCATTGCTTGACAACAAAACTTCCAAATATTTGAATAGAAACTGACGTTCGAATTTCAATTATGACACAAGCTTTAATTTGGAGATTAATGTTGCCAATTTTCAAATGTTAATTATTAACTACAAAAAATATATAAGTAATGAAACGAATAATATAACGAAAAATGTAGACATATCTAGCAAGAAAGACCAAGTTGCTTAAATTTCATCATCCAATGTAATTAATAATATTAATTTAACAGGCTTGTGAGAGAAAAGTACAGCCAGGAATTTTAAAGTTGACCTGGACATCAACGATGTCTGATGAATACATTGCAGATTGTGTAACTCAAATTGGGGAGGTGTGTTATTGCTATTAATAGCAGTTAATTAAATATCTAACCATAATAAAAATAAAGACTACTTTCTTAAATATTCTTTTCAGTTACAAGATTTCTTAACTACTTACAAGAATTGTAATTTAAATTTAGTTAAGATTATGGAACAAATATGTGACACTCCATTTATAGAGTTCGATATTTATAATGTTTATGACATTAAAAATCTCCGCGAACATATTCGAGTTATGGAAGCAGAAGCTGCTGTTAAAATTTTGGATATGTATAAAGAAATTATAATTTATCTTGTTATTGTTTATGAAGGATTTGAGCCGTTTATAGGACAGGTGGGTAACTTTGCGATTGAGAATAATTTTAGGTAATTTTCATCATTAAACCGAAACATTTTTCAATACTTTCCATTGTTATTAGATTCTTTAATACTAAAAATATTACCATAAACAATGAATCACCAATCATTACAAAAACCTAGTACTATTGTAGAGCTATGCAATTTGGCTGCTTGCTATTGTTTATATTACATTACATTATGAGCCGGATAACGCCCACTGCTGAGCATAGATCTCTTTCGAGGATCTCCATTCCCATCGATCCTGCGCTGCGCACAACCAACGGCTTTCCGTGACCTTTATCAGATAGTCGGACCATCTTGAGGGAGAGGAGAGGAAGGGCTGCCAATAACCTTTAACTTCATCGGCCGTCAGTCCTTCGAGCGAAGTGCCCATTGCCACTCAAGCTATTATGGATTGCTATTGTTAATCTATTAACAGTTAGCATTTACTATGTTATTACTTCTGTTTGCTTGTTATATTTACAGATGGCCGATCAATGGGTAAAGTATGTGAGAAGATTTGACCGGCTCTTAGAAGATGCTTTACGTCTAGCTATAAAGGCTACTATGCAAAACATATATAAATGCGTCCACGGAGATGGTAAAAAGATTAGTTATATTTGCACAGTTTATTATATACAGTATAGCTTATATAAACTTAGTCTGAAGGCTCTACGTAAAACTACGTTGAGAAATTGATATCGTTGTTTAAAATAACGATATAAATTCGTCATCGTAATATCGGTATAATCCATTTGGCTTACGGAACCGTCACAATTATTAAAGCAAACAGTTGCTATTGATATGTTACTTCTGCACTTTTTTTGTGATCCATATGAATAATTACAAATGTTTAACTAAAAAGAGCGAACCAATGTTCATCTATGGACGTCGAGCGGCTGATTATGAATTAAAAAGAGAATGAATACAAGTTAAAGTCAATTATTATTTTTAGGAACGATGGCACCAGCGCCACTTATAAAAATGAATCTCTATCTGTCCGAGAAAAAGATAATCTACATTCCGACATCTTTTGAATTGTGGGAAACTTTTACCACCATTCTTGAAGAAATTATTCACATCATGAGTACAATACCGAGGTTATTTGAGAAGTTTTCTCTCCCGGCCGGTGGATTAAAGAGATTTTGTGAAGTAATCAAAGTAGACTCTGATAGCAACAAACTTCAAGCATTAATTGACGCCGGTGCGTTACTAATGCTCGTGTTTAATCTCTTGGTTTCATTGTGTTTGTTTACTGTACACAACTAAATAAATTAATGACGCATAACATGTAAGCTAGCCCTTTAGCTATTAATGAATTGTATGAAATTTCAGAAATTGATTTCAATTTAAATCTCATTCACGATCACATAAACATGTGGGATCCATACGCGCACATTTGGCAGATTGATAAGAATGAATTTATGGAGAAATATCTCGAAGAGAATCACAAAGCGATAGAATTTGATAATCTGATAATTTCTTACACCGATTTAGCAAACACTGTTCAAGTACAGGAAACTATTAATCAGGTTAAAAATATTATTTTGCTTGGAATTAAGATTTAAAACTAGACTTCAGAGAAGTTATTTCAACTATCAAAGCTACATTATTAATTACACTTAAAGGAGTTTCGAGACGAGCGTGATTTTCGACGTGTTTATCTTTCAGATACATTTTGTTACATTGAATTCGAGTGAGCTAAAAAAATCCATTATTGCGCATTGTCTAGTTTGGCAGATTAAATTAGGTGAACTATTACGAAAAATTACTGAACGAGATATTGATGTCATATATGCCTATGTCGAAAAAAGTAGCGAGGAAGCTATGACGGTACGTAATAAAAAAACCAAAAATACGTACTGATTGTAATATTTAAACTAAAATTAACATTTTATTTCAGATGCCCACAGATTTGAAAGAGTTAGCAACGACAATGGCAACTTACGAACGACTTATGTCCGAAATTTCGGCAAGGGAACAAACATTCCCACCAATAACTGATCAAATGACTACACTAGGTTCTATTACCTTATTACTTTGAATATATAATTGTCTTTAATAAACTTTAGTATAAAGAATGGAACATGTCTGTTAACCTATTTTTATATACAAATTCTAGCTAAATTCGAAGTAGAAGTAAGCTCTGATATGGTCACTCGACATGAGAACATTCCTGTGATATGGAGTGAGTACCTAAATCTTTTAGAGGAGGCCAAAAAACTGTTAGAAGCTAATAAAGATAAATTTAAGGCAGAGCTATTGGAGCAGGCGGAGGTAATTAGTTTATTATTTGGAGATCCAGGGCCTAACCTAACTTTCCTTAATCCCTATCCACTAATCCTTTTTTGACATTTTAAACTAGGAATTTAAAGAAGCTGCTAAAGAATTTTGTGAAGACTTTTACAAAACTGCACCATGCTCCTCCGATGTTAGTGGTAAAGATGCAATGGCACAGTTAAAAGCCTATAGAGATCAACTAAACGCTCTTAGAGCGCAAGAGCAACAAATACGAGATGGACTTGCTGTATTTAATTTAACGTAATATATATAGTTTTAATTTTTTTTCTGTATTCCTAATAATTTCCTAATTGTTTTTCCGCTTTGATGATGAAGTTTGATTTGCTATTTGTACATTTTAAATAATTATAGAACACCAGTAAATCTGGATCTCCAAAAGATGGAAAAAGAGTTGGAGAAATTGGAGGAGGTATGGGGATTGGTATCGATGTGGGAGGATTCTTGGGAAAAATACAGGACTCAAACATTTTGGGAGATGGAAACGGACCAGATGGAAGAAACAGTCATGTATTTATTTAGGTAAAGAATGAATTGGTAATTTCAAAAATTAGATTTCATTAGTACATTGGTGTAATTTTTAATTATTTTAAATTTTGTAGAAATTTTAACCGCCTCTCACGACAGCTCAAAGATAAAGGCTGGGATATTATCGATACCACCCGCGTTAAAGTAGATGCATTTAGAAGGACTCTGCCTTTAATTGGCGATTTAAAAAATCCATGTATGAGAGAACGACACTGGGACAGAATTAAAGATCTTATGGGAGTGTAAGTTAATATAAAATCTTTTATTTATAACCCACCCTTCATCGCTTTTATGTTAAGACAATGTTACTTTTATAATAAACATATTAGACTAAAAATTTCGTTTAATTCATTATAACTACGATCATAAGTTTTTATTTTTAATAACTATACACGAATCATAACAGTAATATAAATAATGTACAAGTGAACAAACTTGTATAATACAAAAAATATTTATCTGTTGCAAAAGTTTAATAAAAAGTTACTTGCAATGACGAAGTTGTTAAAAATTCCAGTGAATTTGATCAGGACTCGGAAGATTTCAAATTAGAATTGATAATGCGTTTAAACTTTCAAGCCTATGCTGAAGACATTGCTGAGATTTCAAATGCAGCAACTATGGAATTAAACATTGAAAATGGTCTCAAAGCAATCAGAGAGGTGTGGAAGAATACCACTTATGAAATGCAATTTCTACATGATGATATGTATAAAATAAAAAATGTCGAGGAAGTGATGCAGGTGGGTATTCCGGAATAAAAAATTAGGATACATGACCTTGAATTTTGGAGGATCGGTTGAAGTGTAACATTTCACTATCGACTGTTTAGTAATGCAAAGGATTTCCTTATTTTAGTTTTTGGAAGATCATCAAGTGCAACTATCATCCATGAAGTCGACAAAGTACGTGGAGCCGTTTATTAAAGAAGTTGATTATTGGGAAAAGAGTTTAGGATACGTTGCAGAGTGCATAGAGGTGAAACTGTTTAATCTATCATTCTAGACTAACAAAAACCTCCTGTTTATAATGCCGTTGGTGTTATCATCGTTATTATTGTCTAATAAAATACTATTTAAACACGTTATTTAGATATCACTACAAGTACAGCGACGTTACTTGTACCTGGAAATAATTTTTGCTGGTGAAGATATAAGGAAACAATTGCCTCGTGAGGTATTGATTTTTGATGCATTAACCGCGGACTGGACTGATATCACTAAGAAGTTAGTACACAATATTTTAATACAAGGATTATTTTGATATTAACATTTCGTTCATATGGTTATATCAATTCACATATATTTTGATAAAAACTCGTTCTAAACTAAGCTTTTTTTTATTCGATGAAGCGTCGTGAGAAATAGAACGTTCACCTGATTGTGATATCCTCGGCCATAACAATGTTGCGTTTTTAGGATGCATTGCTATGGCCGATTTATACCCTGCACCACATTGTGCTTGTCGCTTTAATGTCGAGTCTCGTTACCGCAGTAATTTGGCTATAACGCCCTTCAAACCAAAATACTATAATATTTGCACATTGCTGTTTGATTTAGGTCCCTAGCGGTACGTGAATGACCTTTGGCAATGGAAACCTATCATTGGTGATATATTTACTGACAATTGTTACATATTTTACTGGAGTGACTATTACTTATTTAATATAAACTAATCAATAGTAATTAAGTTACTAATTATTTTAAGTAAAAAAAAGCTAATACATCCATATCTTAATAGCATGTACGCCGGCGCAAATGCAATAGAAGCATGTCTTTACAAACCTGCACCTTATTTGTTTAACAAACTGAATACTATGGTGGATAATTTAGATGGAATCTTAAGAGCGTTAGAAAAGTACCTTGAATCGAAGAGGCAGATATTTCCTCGTTTTTATTTTATTTCTAATGACGACCTGCTGGAAATTCTTGGTAATTCTAAGAAACCACAGCTGGTACAAGTGCATCTAAAAAAGTTATTTGACAATGTAAACAAGATAAAGCTCGATAAGGTAATTGTTTAAACAACTATGAAGTTTAATTTGTATTGTTTACTAGGATAACAGTTGCGTAGGCCATGTAGGCAAGTACACCTGCTCTATCTCTTAAAGAGTATTTATCATCCTAATTAGCGCGACATTGTTACGAGCTTGCACTTCACTTACATAAGGTGAACCTTTTTTCAGTCGCACCTTTAGGTAAATTAATTTCGTTGTAGGAGGAGAATCATCATTTCATCATTATAATCTTTAGAATAATCATGTGTCTATTTATGTAACAATTTAAACAAATTGTTAATTCAAAAATACTTGGTGAAATAAAATTTTCTTAAAAAATACTGAAAATAACAAATGAACTTCGTTTTTTTTTTGGTTTAACACCAGATCTATTTGAATTGGTATTACGACTTATATTTATTCTAGTATATAAGATTTTTTTGCCATATTAAATGGATATTTAAATATAATAATAAATTATTAATAAATTGGTTTTATGTACACGCACATTTTAAATTAAAATTACCGGAAGTTGTAGTGATTACAAATGTCAGAAGTGACTTAATGTTTTTTGTCAAGTGTCATTACATGCGTAACATAATTCGTATAAGTTTTCGGAATATTGTGGTTTAAATCGCCTAGAGTATTAAAAATGTTGACCAAAGAGGATATCGAGAAATGTCACTTTGTACCTTTTAGCACTTTGGTGAGTATCCACACTTTACTAATCACTTTGTGTTTTTTTCCCACGTACAGTTTTCTCGAAGACTTGGGACTTATGTCTATAAGTTAGTAAATTTTGGAGATTTGTTTTTTCAGGAAAGGGTGATTGAATCTTTAGAGAAATCCAATCCGGGACCTGACAGAAGATGTAAACGCAACCTCTTAGAATTGCAACAACAGGGTAGTATATCAGAATGTGATGTGAGGCAGAGGAAGTGGAGACACAAGTTTCATTTAGCTCTGTGTCGCGCGATATACTCTCATGATTGGGATAAACTTCTGTATCTGTTAAAGAAATCACCTATTTGGGAACACGAGGCTAGGCTGGATCAAATGCCTATTTATATCAGAGTGAGTCAATGAAAAATATTTTTATTTTCTTTGGTCGTTTGTTACTTTTTTAGTACAACAGAAAGGAAATGTTGATTTGCTTAAGTTAGACAGAAACAAATTCTTTGTGTTGTACCACATTATATATAAAATGGTATTACACCAACATTTCAATAAGTATTAGTAACATTTAAAGTATCAATAATGTTTTCCCACATAGCCTGGGAACAAAAGTAAATGCTTACTCCATATATATATATACTTGAAAAGTATCTGATAAGACAAACTTTATAATCATAAAAAGTTTGTAAGAAATTCTTAGATAGGCTCTACCTCAATTCAGTAAGCAACTAATAAGTATTGTTAGATGATTATCCTCTTTAGGAAAACATTCATAAATTTTATGTAATTAAATTGATGGTTAGTTTTTATTTTCATAGAATCTTTTAAATTCTCATTATGTTAAATTTTCAGGCCTTAACTATCCTTTTGATGAATCATCCAGTTGCCAAGAGTCAGTCACTGCTGAGCGATTACTTTCACATGGTGCTATCCTGTAGATCTGATGAAGATAAGAAAGCAGTTTTCAAAGTTCTTCTTTCTCTAACCGATAAGTTGCATAGAAGAAATGATTGAAGCATTTCAAAGATATATTTATGGGCTGAAGCAGTTAGTGATACAATACTACTTGAAGTCATCCTACCTTGTGCTGTAAAACTTCATCATCTAATAGCCGAACCATCTTCAAATATCTTTGAAATGGAACTAACCCTGCAGTGATGATGAAGTAAAAATTAAAAGTAGTGTGAAAGTGAGGGAAAACAAAAATAATGTCTTAAAAAGAGGCTGGTTTCTAATGTAAGAAATTAATTTTAATTCTAAGCAGAAGTGTAAACAAATAATTGCAGTGTGATAGGGTTTGGAAACAGGGAATGTAATCGGAAGAGTTCTTCAACAAAAATTTACTACATGTTTAATGTTTTATTCACAATACTTGAAAACAGTAACTACATCCGAAACCGAGGAAAAATCTAAGTGATGTATACAAATAATGGTTACGCATCAGAGGGATGCTGGTTTGAGATAAAATCTACACATGTATCTCAAATTGTCAGGTTTCATATTTTTACTGTTGTCGGGTGTTAAAAAATCAGAATTTAGTTGAAGTTTTAAAATCTATCATGTTTGCCAGCTCCTGTCTTATCTATGTTCTTGTATCGTTATGAGACATGGACTATGAGAAAGTGTGATAGAGAAAGGATTGATGCCTTTGAAATGTGGTGCTGACGAATGGCTTCTCCATATATCATGAACAGTTAAAACGACAAATGAGTCCATCTTAAAATAATTCAAAATAACCATGAGGCTCTCCTCAATATGCCAATAAAGAGCCCTCAATGGTTTTGGGCACATTATGCATTCTCCGATGGGTTGTCTCGAGAGGCAAGTTATTTTGGGGATACTAGAAGGCAGACATGCCCAGTGAAGTGCCCCTACCATATGGATGGAAGTCTTCAAAAAGGCAGTGGGTGGCAGTATACATTTTGCTGTTCACTTTGAATATGACTGCACTCAATGGAGACTGTTTGTGCATGGTCACAATCCTCAGCAGTGAGGAAGCAATGAAGAATGTTTGCCAGGCCTTGTGCTGTAACGGTATTAGATATCCCAAGCGAAGTGAAGAATGGAGATAGTTGTTTACATGTTACAGTATTTGCCAATGGTGGGATATGAAGTGTATTCGGTGGCTCTGTGTGGTCCTCATTGGCTGGCTTAAGTCTGTTGATGCTAATGATGATGGTGTTGCCGTTGATATTGATAGTAATCATTTTGCCATTACTTGCCCACTGAATTATTTGGTTGGTCGTAAACGCTTTGGAATTGAACTCCTTGTGTTGCCAAAACAACTTTTATTTTGATGTTGCCAGTTAGAAGTAACGTTAATAGACACCAAGTCATATTTTTACGGTGTTCCTATAGTTGGATGTGTCGCACAAACCAGTCAATCTTCAAACAGTAAACATAACAACACGGCTCTCAATAATCTGTAGGCAGAGAATCCTCAAATTCTTCGGACACACGGTCAGGCGAAATCCAGACAGTCTGGAAAGGCTGATTATTACTGGTTGTGTGGAAGGTAAGAGAGCGAGAGAGCGGTATCCTACAAGATGGACACGCACAACTCGGGACGCTACGGGAGCTACCCTACAATCATCCATCCAAATGGCGTAGGACAGAAACGTCTGGAAAGAAGTGGTGGTCAGGGCAACGCACCATAATCACATTCCTCAGTCGTGAGGTTACGACAAAGATAGTTGGATGGTGCAACCGAGTCACCACAGGAGTACATAATTTATTTTTGATAAATACTTAAATAATTTTATAAAGATTGTTAACATTTTGTTTGTAGTAATAAATCTTTGGATTAAATATTTCTTTATTTTTTATTTTACTTGTTTAACTAATATTACGTTACAGACACAAGGACGGAAGAAATCTTTATCTAACAAGAGATGCACTTTAATAGAAAAATACTTTTACTTACTTCACCGAGATGTATGTAGATGTATCTCATTGCCACATATAAAACAATAGATATTGTAAATTTTCAGAATGCTATGGGTCTGCCCATCGCTAGGGCTATGATGTCCGAGGACGGTGAGGTTATAGAGTGGAAACATCCTTTGGTCCTGGATGGTCCAGCTGAGTCCTGGCTCCTTTCATTGGAGCACATGATGAGGGTAGTTCTGAAAGAGGTGAGAAAAGGCTGATATCATCTGAACATATATTATCTTCTGTACAACAAATTTAAAAATAAAAAAATAAAGCCCTCGAGTTGTAATGAATAATCATTTTCAGCTAAAGGAGAATTTATGCTTGTTCCTGTGGTATAAAGTTGAAAAGAAGGGAAAATCATGACTTATTTTTTTGTTTGCAGAAAGCTTGATACTTAAGTTAGAAAGCTAACTTAAGAACCATCATCATCATCATAAGCGGATAGACGTTCACTGCTGGATATAGGCCACATATTAAGGATACTAAAGTTAAATTTCAAAACTTGTACTTAAATGTTCTTTGGTGACTTAGCACCAGCACTAGGCATCTGTTTGTGATAATAAAACTGTTTAGTCTTAGTGTTGCTAGCTTTATTCCAGTGTATTTTTAAAATCTTATGTCAATAGTGTTTACTATAGCCATTTTCTCTCTCCCCTTCTAATATTAAAAGTATTAACTTAAATAAATTGGGAGAGGAAAAAGGACGACAAATCTTAAATATTTTCTGTTTAGAAATTTTAATTGTTAAATTGAGAGCAATGAATAATTAATTGGTAAATATAAATCTAGCAATTGATACTTACCCGAGCGGCTCTGAGGAAGTGCCGCTATCAGAGAGAGCAGTGGATAAACGACTGGCCGGGACAACTTGGCATCACCAGCAGTAAGGTAAACTCGATATGAAAATTAGAGAGATCAAGAGCCGTTGGTCAGAACCAATTTCTTTGTGGCGAGGAGTTAAAAAAAAAATACTTTTTTCAAGCACACAAATGAAAAAAAATTTTCTTAGTATCTGTGTAATGTGTGATTGAATCCGTGCTGGAGCAAATTTGCTTTCAGTAGCTTGAGGTTCGTTTCCAGGGTCTCGTGTGATACACTAACCGCTTTCATCAGAATATAAACATGCCGCTATAAGAGCATTGTTTTCTTGTGGATATAAACGTAAAGGCCGAGCACACGCACACACATGCACGCTTACGTACGAACACACGCATACGCACACGCACACGAACATGCACACGCACAAGCACATGCACACGCACACCCGCCCGTAGACACTCGCGCACACACACACACACACAAACACGCACGCACACGCACATACACGCACACACACACATGCACACGCTCACACGAACGCACACGAGAACCCACGCGCGCACACACCCACGCACACACACGCACACATACGCACGCTTACGTACGAACACACGCATACGCACACGCACACGAACATACACACGCACAAGCACACGCGCACGCGCACACACATGCACATACACGCACATACACGCACACGCACACACGCACACGCACATACACGCACACACACGCACACGTACACGCACACACACGCACACGTACACGCACATACACGCACACACACACGCACATACACGCAGATACACGCACACACGCACACGCACATACACGCACACACACGCACACGTACACGCACATACACGCACACACACACGCACATACACGCAGATACACGCACACACGCACACGCACATACACGCACACACACGCACACGTACACGCACATACACGCACACACGCACACGCACATACACGCACACACACGCACACGTACACGCACATACACGCACACACACACGCACATACACGCAGATACACGCACACACGCACACGCACATACACGCACACACACGCACACGTACACGCACATACACGCACATACACGCACACGCACATACACGCACACACACATGAACACGCACACACACACTCTTTAGTTACGCATTAAATATATCCTTTACCGCCTTTGAATTTACTAAAAAAATCAAATAAAAGTGGGCTCAAAAGATGTTTATAACCTAGATTCAATGGACGTCCGACTGCACCAGAAGTTTGTGCCGCTGCGAGATCATGAAGGAGAAAAAGCCGATGAAGAAGCTGAGAAAGAAGCAAAACCAGATATTAGCGACATTGCAGATGATGTCTAGGAAAGAGATCTCGAAAATACTGCGGTGTAAGGTCAACGCTCTCTGTGTCATCGAGATACATTCGAGGGACTCGGTCGACAGAATGTACAAAACGGGTACGAAGTACACCTAACCGTAACCATATCCTGAACAACTCCTTCGGCAGGAGCAGAGGATGGTGATAGTTGAAAAGTAAACTGTCTGCAGGCTGCATGTCGGTGACGGCGTTCGAATGGTTCTCCCAGCTGAAGTTCTACTGGGACCGCGAGCGCGAGGACTGCTACATCCGCCAGACGAACACTAACTTCATCTATACCTACGAATACATCGGCAACTCGGGCCGCCTCGTCATCACGCCACTCACCGACAGGTACCAGGTTCTCATCCTTGTAGATTTCCGGTGCAGCACATCCCAGCAGATCCCTGGCTCCGTTTCGAATACACATAAATAGTGAACCTGTTGATGACGGTTGCAACATTATTTATACGTCGCCTTGCTGGTTGATTACCCTGTTCATATATTTAAAAAAAAATCAGCTCAGCTGTATGGAAGGATGTACTCTGTTAGATGTTCAGTGTGGAATTTAGACGTCCACTGCTGGACATAGGCCTCACCTAAAGATCTCCACACGCAGTCAGCATAGTTCCCGGTACCACCGGACTGTAGGGCCGTCGTTTGTACGGGTTCTCATGGGGTGGCTCGACCTGGTGCGAACCAGACTCGTTTGCTGATTATGAGGGTGCACCACGAGCTGGTGAGGTTGGCTCGGGTCCCGTGAGTTGTTGTGCGGGACCCCTTTCACCCCCTTTAGTCACGTAGATGATATATACCACCGTGAAGGTTGTGGTTATCCTGTTACTTGTGTAGATGCTACATAACTTTGACGACTGCGCTGCACCTGTATCGGGGCGGTAGTCCACAAGGCCCGGCCGGCACGGGCAAGACCGAGACCACTAAGGACCTGGGCCGCGCCATGGCCCGTTGGGTCGTCGTCACCAACTGCTCCGACGGGCTCGACTACAAGTCCATGGCGAAATGCTTTGCTGGTGAGCTGCTTTAAACGCCAGTTTCCTTTCCTCTTCTTCCTTTACTCATTGGATGTAATGTTCACCGAGGGTTGTACAGGTTACCATTGTATTGCCTGATTTCAAAGCCTAACTAGGATTGATATGTTTTCCTACAACCTAGGTTTTCAGTCTAGTCCTTTTGTATCGAAATACTAACCTTTACTTTTTAGAGCATCACCAACAACGTTAAAAGTTGCGACTTAAGCAGAACCTGATGATGTACAAGATGATGAGCAATGATGAAATTCAATGTAGAAATTTTATGGATCTGTGTTTTGGACTTCCTGACTGACGACTATAACGAGCTTGCCTCCTGCATCATCAGGTATAGCGCAGAGCGGCTGCTGGGGTTGCTTCGACGAGTTCAATCGAATCAACATCGAGGTGCTCTCGGTGGTAGCGCAGCAGATCCTTGCTCTACTGCAGGCGCTGTCGCTCCAGCTGAAGAGGTTCATATTTGAGGGTTGTGACATTAAGCTGGATGGAAACTGTGGGATCTTTATTACTATGAATCCTGGGTAAGAAGCGTATTAAATATTGTACCGTTTCATTACAAACAGCCTCCGCTACCATCATGCCGCCATGTACCATAGCAGCTCTCATTCCTGGCGCCAAACAGCACTGTGTGAATATTACTGTGTTCCGGTTCAAAAGGCGCTGTATAGATTATATTACTTTCTTTCTGAGTTTGATGTATTATTGAACTGTTATCAGCTACGCCGGACGTACGGAGTTGCCGGACAATTTGAAGTCCATGTTCCGGCCGATCGCGATGTGCGTACCTGACTCCCTCATCATCGCCGAGAACACGCTGTTCTCGGACGGGTTCACGGCCTACAAGATCAGCGCCAAGAAGGTAAACGATCACTTTGTATAACGCGATTGGATTCAATCGAACGAGATATATATACGCATCAATTCTTAAAAATATCCTGGTGTCTCTTTAGTTCTGTCAAATGTCTCCAGGTGTTCACACTGTACCAGCTTGCGATGCAACAGCTGTCCAAACAAGACCACTATGACTTTGGGCTGAGGTCAATGGTGGCGCTGCTGAGATACGCTGGAGTCAAGCGGCGAGCGTACCCTAATCTTCCGGAACAAGAGGTAAACATCATCATCAGCCGATTCATGTCTAATTTGTAAGGGATAGGGCCTGGCAACACTGCGTCTGATGATATCAGGCTGTCACACCAGGATCTTAGCACCTCCGTAAGCATCAGTCCTTCTAGCGATGTGATCTACCCTTTGCTACATAAAGCGAGTCTTTTAGGCTATGTCGGTGATCTTCCTCTTCTTCATTGTTCTTTAACCTCTCAGCCTCTTAAGGCATATACTCTTGGATCTACAGACAGATATTTGCTGGATGTAAACGAAATGAACTGAAAGGATGTATTAAGTTCTTTGTTTACAACTCACCAGCAAATGCTGCTGCTGTATATCCAGCTTTCATACGGTTCAACCAACTTCCCTGAAAACTAGATACGAATATATTTTACCAGGTAGGTTAATGTTTAACCAGTTCGGCTGGTAGAAGTAAGATTTTGCCCTGCAGATTGTTATCCTGGCCATGCGTGACATGAACGTGGCGCGGTTGACGGCGAAGGACGTTCCCCTCTTCTCCGGCATCATGCAGGATATCTTCCCCGAGGTGGAAGTTCCCACGCTTGACTATGCCATGCTGGAGACGGCCATCTCCGCCGAGATGAAGATTGTCGGCTTGCAACCCGTTAGAGCTGCTCTCTTGAAGGTCATACAGACTTATGAAACTAAGGTAATTCTTAAATATAATCGCATCATCATCAGCCGTTCGACATCCACTGCTGGACATAAGCCTCATCCAAGATCTCCACATGGATTGATCCTGGCAGTGGAGGTCCATCGCTTGCAATGATTATCCTGTTGTCTACAAAATTGTATTACAGAACTCGCGGCACTCGAGCATTCTGCTTGGAGACACGAACACCGCCAAGTCGGTATCGTGGAAGATGCTCGCGGCGACTTTATGCAGGCTCCACCGCGAGGGAGTGGCGGGCTTCGAGCATGTGCACGTTTATCCCATGAACCCGAAGGCTCTAACCCTCGGCGAGCTGTACGGGGACTACAACTTGGCCACCGGCGAGTGGCGCGACGGCGTGCTGTCCTCGATCATGCGAACCGTCTGTCAAGGTGAGGCAGCTGGCCATCTACAAGTAGTTTTTATGGTGTACTTGCTTAAGGGAACACGATCTTCTCTTTCCATGTAGTTTTATTAGCTACAGCGTCATTCAATCAGATAATAATTGGTACGCTACTGCTTGAGACTATGAAGAGATGGCGATGGTACTTACCTGAAAGGTATCTGGTGAGTGACGTCTACCCAGTTCCTAAAGTACTGTGTTCTCTTGAAAATCTTTTTGGTGACTGCAGGCTGTAAAGGTCACATAGAAAGCTACAGCCTTTTCCTTCGAGATATTTTACCTTGGACTCCTTACGATATGCTGAGAGAAGAGTAGAGGAGAGAGAGAGAAATATGGAACTATATTTTTTGTAAAGTATATAAGATATTTTGCAGACGAGGCTCCGGATCAGAAGTGGATAATATTCGACGGACCCGTGGACGCGATTTGGATCGAGAACCTAAACTCTGTGATGGATGACAATAAGCTGCTGACCCTCGTCAACAGCGAGAGGATATCCATGCCGCCGCAGGTAAGCGATACTTAGCAGCAAACAAAGGAAAAGACAGCTTTCCTTCTGACATACGATGATAACTTACATTATCCCTTTCATACCAATTACAAAGCCCTTCAAACCGGAACTTAGTAATATTCGCACACTACTGTCTGGTGGTGAATATTTCGCTGCGATGATACATCTGCCTAAAGGAGGGACCGCATCTGAAAGCTCCATCGCTTAGTTCCTAGTCTATTCTGTATAGATCAGGTAGGCATTGGAATAACGAAAAGAAAGAGAAAGAGTATGAGCAGATGCAAGGCAGATTAGATCTGCTATATTGACAAGGACTTAATTATTTTGTTCAGGTATCCTTGCTGATTGAGACGTTGGATCTGTCAGTGGCATCTCCCGCCACGGTTTCCCGTAACGGTATGGTTTACAATGATTACCGCGACTGGGGCTGGGGCCCGTACGTCAACTCCTGGCTGGACACCGTCGAGGATGTGGAATACCGTGAAATCGTAAGTTCAATCATCTCTTTCTCTTACAGAATATTCTACAAGTCATCCTCGTTATTGTATCCCATATTGAGATGAAGCTCGAATGTAATAGATCATGATCTATAGATCACTATGGAAATCATGATAAGACGCTATCATCATCATCCAGTGGTAAGTCAGCTGGTGAGCCACAGATATCTTGCGTCGAGGAAGATCACTTGTTCGATACTGTACTCCTCAATTTTTTTGTGAAAAAACATTCCGTTATCATGTCTTCATGGAGCAGTTCTTAAGCGCTTGCCAGGTGACATAGAGAGCGTTGATTTGATTCCGTTACCTAGCGACCACATTTTTTTTTATTTATTCAGTTGAATGACGGGTTCACCAGGACCTTCAACTGGTGGTAAATGATACGCCTGCCCATAACGTGGCGCTACTTAGTTATATTTCTGCACCAAATTGTGCTGGTCATTGTGTAGATGCGGCGTCACTTCCAAAACATCCTTGGGCCGGTGCTGGCGCTGAAGCGGGTGCTCGGCGAGGGTCTGCGCGGGCACGAGCTGAGCGGCGTGCGCGCGCTGTGCCGGCTGCTGGCGCGCACCCCGCCGCCGCCTGGCTCTGCGGAGGAGGACGACGACACCTTCGCCAAGATGCGCTTCCTGTTCGCGTACGGCTTTTAGCATAACCATTTTTCCACTCATCACCAGCTGTCTGTGGCAAATTAATTTTTCATTATCATTTATATCCATGTTAGAAGTCTCGAAGAAACCCAAATGTTCCTGAAGTATAGAATGGTTCAGCCACAGCTACTGTTACCAGTAATCAGTATACGTAACATGTCTGATAAACGATGGACAATACTTTAGTGGCCACTATATAAAACAAGACGTTAGTCAATTCTCCATTCAGTTAGAATGTTCTGGAACAGCTTGGTATGGTCGGTGTGTTCCACTCTGGACGAGGACGCTCGGCGCCGCCTGGACAACTGGATCCGCGAGCACGAGGGCGTTTTTCCTCTCAAGGACACAGTGTACGACTACTACCTGGACGAGAAGGTGCGGCAGTTCCGACCGTGGGAGGACCGCCTTCCTGAGAACTGGCGCTATAACCCTGAGTAAATATTTGTCCCCATAAATTAAAGATTTCTATGTAATACTAAATTATTGTAAAAATATTTTATGGTGGAAGTCACGCGGATGGAAATTATTAAGGTAGTATCTTATCCCCTCCACCTCCTTCGGAAATAATATTATTTGGAGGGATATATTTCTAAAAGAATATTCACTAATACATTTTCAGGCTCGGTTTCCATATGATCCTGGTGCCCACGGTGGAGTTTATCCGCGTGCAGATCATAATGTTGGAACTGCTAAAGGGCGGCCACGGCGTTCTCGTCGCGGGCTCCACCGGCACCGGCAAGACCTTCCTCATCCAGGGTACGCTGGCGCAGTTGGACCCTGAAAAGTGAGATGTTCCATATTTCAATAGTCTTTGACATTTATGAGGCTTTCATTGTCATCAACATTTCAACCGATGCACGTCCACAGCTGGACATAGGCCTCTTGTAATGTATTCCACAAAGCACGGTCTTGCGCTGTTTGAATCCAGTGGCTCCCAGCGATTTTTTTTGTCCTCTGTCTACCTAGTGGGGGGTCTGCCAACGCTGCACTTTCCGATGCGGGGTCGCCATTCCAGCACGTTAAGACCCCAACGTCCATCGGTTCTACGAGCTATATGCCCCGCCCGTTGCCATTTTAGCCTCGCGACTCGTAGGGTTATGTCGGTGAGTGGAGTTCTGCGGATCTCCTCATTTTTGATTTAATCACGCAGAGATACCCCAAGCATCGCCCTCTCCATCGCCCGCTGTGTGACTCTGAGCTTTCTTATGAGGCTCATAGTTAGCGACCAAGCTTCGGAGCCGTAGGTCATCACTGGCAACACGCACTGCTCGATGGCTGGTCTTCAAGCACCTTGCGAAGTTTCTCCCACAGTTGGATTCGGCGGTTTATCTCTTTCTAGAAATTGGATCCACCTAATTGGACCGTATGCCCCAGATACACGTTCTCTTCAACAATTTCGTGTGCCGAGTTCTCAACTATCACCGGGTGGCGCTGAACATGAGTATGGACATGATTTTCGTGTTGCTCACATTCATATGAAGGCCTACCTGTCGAGAGTGTTGAGATCACCGAGCATTATATTGAGGTCTTCTAGAGTCTCCGCATTGACAACTATATCATCGGCAAACCAAACAAGTGATGTACTCGCCATTGATGTTGATGCCAAGCCGTCCCAATCCAAAAGCTTAAAGACGTCCTCCAGTGCAGCGGTAAATAGCTTAGGAGAGATTACATCTCTTTGGCGCACACCTCGCTGCAATTGGATAGGTCTCGTAGCCTGGTTCCGTATACGGATTGACATGGTGGCGATTTCATACAAGCTCTTCAACAGTTGGATATACGGGTAGTCGATCGGCATCTCTGACGTGCCTTCAATACTGCTCAGGTTTCCACCAAATCAAAAGCTTTCTCATAGTCCTCAAACGCTAGGCAAAGTGGCTGGCTCCTCGGTCTTCGGTATAACCTGCCGCAGCGTGTGAATGTGGTCTATGGTACTAAAGCATTTACGGAAATCGCCTTGTTCGGGAGGTTGGAAGTCGTCAAATCTACCAGCGAGACGATTCCTAATGACTCTCAAGAACAACTTATAAACATGACTCAGCACCGAGATGGGTCTGTTGTTCTTCAGCAGAGTGATATCACTTTTTTTGAAGAAAAGAACCATCACGCCCCTGCGCCATGCTTCGGACGTCGTGCCCTCGTGAATGATGGTATTGAACAACCGCTGAAAGATTTTCAGTATCGGTGTCCCAGCTGTTTTCAGGAGTTCTGCCGAGATTCCGTCGTCTCCTGGTGATTTGTTTTTAAGTTGTCTAAGGGCCATACTATAATCTCGCTCAGGCCGACGTCCAGAGTATCTTGCGTGTAATGTCGGGTCAATTTGGCTCTGGCATCTCTAGCCAATTCGACAGGTTGTATCGTCGACATCTCTTAAAATCTTGGGTTTTGAAGAAATGATACTGCCACTTACCGTCCTCAGTCCGGTCAGCTCGCGCTGTCCGATAGACAGATCTCTCGCGAACAGCTTCGTGCTTTTATTTTGCTCGATGGTGTTTTTTACGCGCATGGTGTTAAAGTGGCGCAGGTCGCGTTTCCGACATTTAGAGATCTGTCTATTAATCTGCCGGTAAGCACACGCGTCTACCGAAGACAGCAGTTTAATGTCCTGCCTTTCCTCCATGACCTTGAGAGTATGGTCAGAGAACCTCTTGGTGTTGGTGCGGTGAGTACTAAAAAACTTAGAACCGACCGTACGGACGGAAGCCTGTCGTTACGTTCGTCCGTTGTCTCGCAGTCAGCCAGGCATTCAAAACGGTTTTGCAGTTCTAGTTGGAATTTCTCGGGGTTTTGGATATGACCATGAGTAGGTCGGAGTGTGGACTTCGTCAGCCTCCTTCTTTCGACCTTGATGTTAATGTTCAATGTGCTTATTACCGTGCGGCGATCGCTCCCGATTTTCATCCTATTGATCTGATCACAGAGACATCATTGAATATATGTCGTTTTACAATAGTATGGTATCAAATGTCTTCGCAGGTACAGTAACCAGGTGATCAACATGTCCGCGCAGACCACGGCTGCTAACGTACAGGACATGATCGAGGCACGACTCGAGAAGAGGACAAAAGGGAACTACGTGCCTGCAGGAGGTACGCAACAGCACCACAAATATACTGTACCTTCCACCATTCACCACCGTCAAAGAAGCAAAGATATTGTAGAACTGTTAAACGCCATTAGTCTTCCAATTCTTCTCTTCACATTATGAATAGGTAAGAAGATGATCGCGTTCATGGACGACATCAACATGCCAGTGAAGGATGAGTATGGTTCGCAGCCACCGCTCGAGCTGGTGCGCCTGTGGCTCGACTACGGATACTGGTACGATCGCCAGAAGCAGTGGAGGAAGAATGTCAAGGTACAAGGCTTTAACAACACTTGAGAAATATCTGCCAGAAAGAACGTGTATTAGCTGATGATGATGATGAAGGAATTTACTTAAATATGGTTGGGAATTCTCTAAGAATGCTTCTTTTCCAAGACAATGAGAATAATTTTCCGGATTTGTTACTTCTTTAGATTTACTTAAGTTAGTCCTAATACCACAGGATTGCTGGTGGGTACTGGTCTTGGCGACGATATGATGAGATCTATTACCAATTTGACACTTCCACCAGGGTATGGTGTTGTGCGGTGCGGCGGGTCCTCCCGGAGGTGCACGGAGCCACCTGCCGCAGCGCCTGTTGTCGTGCTTCCACGCGTTCTTCCTCCCTCCTCCCACTCACCAACAGCTCGTGAAAATCTTCGGCACCATGCTCTCGCAGCATCTTATGGAGTTCGATGAGGAGACGAAGACCGTTGGTGAGTTTGCATTATAATGATTGTACATTATCACAGTTTTAATGAAGAATGCTCTAGACCACCTTGGTGTATAGTAGAAGGGGGTGAACAAGGAATAGATTCTCCTTTATGGCAGAATGACGAGGAAGTAATCTATTTAGTGGCAAATAATCACTGCTACTCATTCAGATCCAATACCCAGGGTAGCTGCTTTTATCTTTATGAATTTAGCGATGAGGCCGGAGATGGTGAATGTTGCCCAAGGTACTCTATCATACGTTGACAGCAGGAACATAGTAATGCTGCTGTGGTGACAGATGTAATATTTAGGGGTAGCAGCTAGTCAGGGAGGTTAGAAAAAACTCTGTCGTAAACCAAACATTGCATCCTGTCTCCTCGGAATCGAACCAGGAACATCCGTGTTTCAAGACAAGCAACCATTAATCCACGGAGACAGTTAATTGTATCACATATATCTATCAGGGAAAATAGTTCTCTTGGCGACGATGGACCTGTTCAACAACATCGTGGCCAAGTTGCTGCCTACACCGAGCAAGATGCACTATCTGTTCAATTTGAGGGATATCTCCAAGATATTTCAGGTACTTCCCGTCTCCAACTATACTGTGAAAGATGAAAAGAAGTACATCGAAAAGACCCTTCGCATGCTACCCAATAACAATCATCATCAGCCGATAGACGTCCACTGCTGGACATAGACCTCCCCCAAAGATTCCCACATCATATGAGGGGATTTGAGCGATTTCCCACCACACAAGCCCAATGCGGGTTTATTAGCAGGGTGCGCCATGAATAGGTGAAGGTTTTTTTTTTGTTTTACGTGGGGGAAATGTCTACGCATACTCGTCTTCGCGGGGGCAAGGACGAGTTATGTCGGGTTTGCACTGACTAAAATCCCCACGAAGTTCCGCCTCATCGCCATTATGGCAGGGTCACGGGAACGCACGCACTCAACCGCGACCCTGCCGGCGCTGGCCGCTTGCGCAAGCCCCACCTCGGGAGGGAGGGATGAACCCTCCCTTTCCAGAGCGCGCCGGAACGTGCAGCGCGCCCCACCCCCCTCGACCTCATGCGTCTGCGGGCGACCGGTTCTCCCGAATCTGTCGCCCAGAGGCCATGGGATCCACTGGAGGAAACCTCTCCCGGCTCCCCGCAGCGGAGAGATGTTAGGCCCGTCGCTACCTGTCAACGGCCCCGGAGGATAGGGAGAACGGCGCATCTCAATACTGACACTCCTCTTCCCCCGCGGTCCCACCGCCGCCGCATCGCCGGTGCGACACCGGTTGGCCGCAGAGGGTACTCCCTCCGCGACCCCACCTCGGATGCGAGGGACGGTATGAAACCGCCCTTGCAGCCTGGCCGCTAGGGCAGCACACAGCCGCCCCTGCGGCCCCCGGCCGCTCCGGTGAGCTCCAGTTATCCCAACCAGTGCTCGAACCTGGAGCGGCCGCTTCGGCCAGCCCTTAGCTGCGGGCCGGCCGAGTGGGTTCCACTTAGCTTCACCGTGTTCCGGATCACGGTTACTAAGCCTCTCCGCCATGACAAGGCGAGAACCCGTTGAAGGGGGAAGAGGCGAGGGTGGTTTGGGTTCCCATGAGTTGTACTAGACCCCTTACACCCCCTGTTAGGATGTTCATAGTGCATTAAACTGTCGCACAGTAATGTTTGTACATTACTGCTCTCTAGTAAAACATTAGATTAGCCTATCACAAATTGAAGTATTCCTGGTAACTGCTCCTTTACTTCTTTTTTCTTCTGGAACTGTGCTACCTCTGCTAGTAAACATTATTGTGCATTTGTCAGGGTCTCTTGAGAAGCAATAAGGACTATCAGAACACCAAGCCACGTTTCCTTCGGCTCTGGATCCACGAATGCTTCAGGGTCTTCGGTGACCGGCTTACGGAGGAGAAGTGAGTTTTTGCCAATTATGTAAATAACAGTTATTTTTTTTAATTTTTGACTTTAACACCGCTGAACCTGGTTGCTAACGTATTCGTCTTTCGCAGAGACCGTGACTGGTTTATGAATCAGATGGGCGAGATGCTTGGCAAGCACTTCGAGCTGACCTTCCACGCGTTGTGTCCGTCCAAGAATCCACCCCTGTTCGGACATTTCCTGAATCCATTTGAAGTTTACGACGATATGAACGATGCTGAAATTCTAAGAAGGTTGGTAGTTGCAGTATTGTAGCTCTGCAGGGTTACTAGGGGTTCTTGTGTCTTGTTCAGGGACATTTTAGACGTAATGATGAGGAGAGGGGTACTCGAGGGTTAAATGGAAGATTCCGCAGCTCATCATATTGGTGGCGGTTATATAGAGAACGCCTCCTAAATCACACAATGTAGAGATATTTGGAGGAGGCTTATGTCCAGCAATGGACGTCTATCTGCTGATGATGATGAAGAGTATGTATACATTTACTGTTTCCTGGTTTAAAAGACTCTGTGGATAGTGCAATGAAGAGGTAATAAGTCCTGATAATGTTTTATTTCTTAAACCTAGTCATGGAAGTCGTGGTACATTAACATCATTGTAAAAGTCTCGCTCGTCGTGATCTGTGCAGGTACATCGCGAACCAGCTGGAGGAGTACAACAGCTGCCCGGGCGTGGTGAAGATGGACCTGGTGCTGTTCAAGGATGCGATCGAGCACGTGTGCCGCATCGTGCGCGTGATATCGCAGCCGCGGGGCAACATGCTCTGCGTGGGCATCGGTGAGCGAGCTGGTCCAACATGGCCATTTTGCTGGTGGTGTAGAAAGAGTGAGGAGAGAGAAGAAAGTTTTTTTTAATATACCTAAGATTCAAGTTGATCGATACAGTCATCTTACAATCACCGATGAACTTCTCCAACGTTTAATATAACAGGCTAGCTGTTCCCAGCCTGCATTGCTGGACCTAAAATTGAACTAGATTTGTAATTTGTCTGAAATATTCCTTGAAAGCAACGGCAACTGTAAATGACTTTCTATAGCAATTGTTACTATGGCAACCGCGTGAATAATAAGAAATGAAAATGTTCACAAAAGTTAATTAGAAATGATGAAGGATCTGTAAAACAAATATAACCATCTACGAATTGTTCCACGTCGAATGGTCAAGTTCCTGTGTTAGATACGTTCACTAATTTTCACGTGATCGGAGAATACATCACCCATTTTCATTGTGATGAATGAAAAATGAATTACCCATATGATATGAGATAAACATTTGAAAGCGTGGTGGTAGGTGGTTCCGGGCGGCAAAGTTTAACGCGCGTCGCCTCCTACATATGCGAGTGCAACTCCTTCCAAGTGGTGGTGACGAAGACCTACGGCGTTAAGGATTTCCGCGAGGATCTGAAGGTCGGGTCTCGTTTTTAATACAATATATATATATATATATCGATTTATATTAATTTAAAGAAAATTCGTTCATAGAAATGGAAATGAATACGAGAAGAGTTGATCGACTCATAGGGCATTTTTTTCGGCCGGTAAAGCCGTTTGATATGGCAACACTTTTACTATTTTATTCCAATAATATATTGAGATTTTTTCAATGTATTTTATATACTATTGTAATATCCACCTGATATAATATATCAGCAGCACTTCGTCCATCGGCTGATGATATTGATGATGGGAATATTGTAATAAGACCCTGATTTGTTTCATAGGAATATAAATAATAAAGTGATCAGCACGTTTAGGTGCTGTACACGAACACCGGCGTGGACGCAAAGAAGACCACATTCATATTCAACGACACACAGATCGTGGAGGAGAGTTTCACCGAGATCATGAACAACCTGCTCAGCAGTGGCGAGGTCACCAACTTGTTCAAGGCCGACGAATTCGAAGATGTGTGTACTCAATTTTGTAGATGATGATGATTGTATAAACTTAATTCAAGACTTGCAGCAATAGCGGAAAGTAATCGTAACACTGATAAGGTAGAAACAGAAGATAAAGCAAACCAACTTTGAAAGGATCACTTGATAATAAACAACAAGTATTATTAAAAAAAACCTTATCAGTCGCTCCTGATGAATAGTGGAAGTTAAAGCTGATGCCATGTTTACTTTCTTAATGATAAGTAGTTTTTACTACTAGTAGTCTAGAGAATTTTGGTTCTAAAACTCGTCCCATGTTCCACCTGCTTTGAGGATATATCTTCGGATCCCTCTTATGTCAAACCTGATCACATTTTGATAAAGGACCTTAGAGGTCACAATGGAGTATTTATTCTGTGATGACCAACTCTAAAATAAACGATAACTTTAGATAAAGCAAGGGTTGGAGAAGCCGATGAAGAACGCAAACATAATGCAGACGATGGAGGCGGTGTACTTGTTCCTGGTGGATCGCGTGCGCAGCAACCTGCGCATCGTGCTCTGCTTCAGTCCTATAGGAGAAGAGTTCCGGTGAGTATCACAACATGTATATTGGTTGATCAAAGACCAACCGGTTCGAATATTCTTTCAGTGAATGGCGCTGTAGCTAATGAGATTACTTTATTCTTACATAAGGCGTTTCAAGCACAAACGTATTATTTTTCCAATGAAAAAGAACATCATCGCCATCATCATCATCATCATCATCAGCCGACAGACGTCCACTACTGGATATGGACCCCCCAAAAGATCTACACAGTGCATTGAGGGGAACTGGGCCGTAGCCCACCATGCGACCCAGTGCGGGTTGGTGGGTGGTCAGAGCCTCGTCTGTTACTCAGCAGGGTGCACCGCGTGCTGGTGGGGTTGACTTGGACTCCTTGGGCTAGCTATAAAAATAAATATTATTGACTATAATGATCCGTTAAAAATATCATAAAATTGCTGGCTCAAAAGTGAATACCAGTTTGTTGATGATGGAAACTTTGATGCGGTTAAGGAACCGCATCCGTCAGTACCCGGCGTTGATCAACGCGACAACCACCAACTGGTTCCTGGAGTGGCCTCGGGAGGCGCTGCTCGAGGTGGCCTACAAGTTCCTGCAAGGTGTGGAGTTGCTGGTTTCCATCACTGGACAGAGGGTATGATTAGTTTTCGTTAAGATTTGCATTATTTGTTCAAATACTAGGTTTTTAATGAATAAGGTTACCGGTGACTGGTCGGGCCGCAGGTGAAACGCAAGGAGTCGATAGTGGAGAGCCGCGAGGAGCTGCTCCGCGCGTCCGTCGCCTCCATAATGTCGCTGGTGCACTCTTCGGTGGGGCGGTACTCTGCTCGCTTGTGGACTGAGTTGCGGCGCGTCAACCACGTCACGCCCACCAACTACCTCGAGCTAGTGTCAGGGTACAAGGAGTAAGTGGCCATTGGATGCTGTACCTTTAAACATGAGCCGTACCTTCGCGCGTAACTTCCGCATGTAGAATATGGAAGGTATAGTTAAGAATTATATAATTTCTAGAATGCTCCGATATAAGCGTGAGGTGGTGGCGCTGCAGGCGAACAAGCTCAGGAACGGTCTGGGTAAAGTGGAGGAGACGACCGAGCTGGTGGGGAAGATGTCTGAAGAATTGGCCGTGGCTAAGGTGATTTATTCTTTACTGTTTTTATATAAGCTACCAGACGAACAGCAGATCGAGGATATACAGGATTGAGGTCTTCACTTGTGACATGTTGCTTGAAGATGAGAATATTTTCAAACTATAGCATTCGGGCCACATGTGATACGTTTTACCACATCCACCAACAGATACAGCCAACCGTGGATTAACAGCCTTGAACTTCTCTACGAGGAGAGAGAGAGAGAGAGAGAAAGCGCCTTGAGTCCCTGCTGGAACATTAACAGGTTTATTTTTGTGTTGTTGGTAAATTTTTTGACATGGAATATTCAAAGATAGGAAGTGGATCGGGATCGCGAGTACCGCCCGACTGTTCCGCAAGAGACCTGGCGAAATATGGTGAACTGTCCGCCAACCTTCGCTAGACGGAGAGGCACCTTAAGAGGAAGAAGTAAATTATCCTTCTCTGTGTAAAGGTGCAAGTGGCAGAGTACACGGACCAGTGTATCGAGTACATGGGCGTGATCAACGTGCAGCAGCGCAACGCGGACGAGCAGCAGCGCAGCGTGGCGGCGCGCAGCAAGAAGACGATGGAGGAGGAGGTGCAATGCAAGAGGCTCGCGGACGCGGCTATGCGCGATCTCGCCAGCGCCATGCCCGCCCTCGAGGAGGCTGTCAAGGTGATACTCACAGACCTCTTCTTCTTCGTGTTGCCGACTTATGACAGAGTCTGCTTTCTTACTTCTTTCACTCCGCTTCGCTCTATTTATAAACATCACCTTCTTTCTTCTTTTTTTCTTCATCTCAAAACCCTCAACTTGCTGCTGAAGAGAGTAAATCACTGAATATCTGTTATAACGAAACCTCCACGAAATTTAAAATTTAACCTGATGTGTTCACAGGCCCTGGACGCTCTCAACAAGAAGGATATCACGGAGGTGAAATCCTATGCAAAGCCTCCGCAGAAGGTCGAAATGGTGATGGAAGCCGTCCTCATTCTATTGCAGGTTACCTTTTTTGTATTATGAACCGAAGAGACCAGAAGACGTTTGATCTGATGGTAAGAGATACTTTGATCTGATCTTCTTCTTAAAGTGCCTCTCCAACTTGTGAAGGTTGGCGATCAGCACGTTACAGTCCTTTCTGTTTCCGGTTCGCCAGTCCATTTCCTGATGTTCCTCAACCAAGACTTTTTCCTTCTACCCTCCTGGATCCGATGCCGTTGTCTATAACAATGAGGAGCTTGTCAGTGAATGGATTAAGTCCAAAAAAATCATAATAAAATCCGTACACTACTTGTTTGGACATAGAAAGAGCCGACCTGGGCGGAAGCGAAGCGTCAACTAGGTGATCAGTACTTCCTGGATCGGTTGCGCGAGTTCGACAAGGACAACATATCGGACAAGACGCTCAAGAAAATCGGCACGTACACCGCCAAGCCGGACTTCGAGCCGGAGATCGTGGGCACGGTGTCCCTCGCCGCCAAGTCGCTGTGCCTGTGGGTGCGCGCGATCGAAAAGTACGGCAAGGTCTACAAGTGAGTATTTATAGTTACACCATTTTAATACCCTGGACAACTCCACAAGAATGGATGAACCTGAAGCATCTAAAGTAGGACGTCCATCTGATGATATGCCTTGCTGTGACAATGTGAAGCCAGCTAGTATGATGCATGCATGGTGGTCTTGCATTTGCCGTAGCACAGCGTGGATGCTGAGGAGGGCTTTGCCCCAGTGCAGGGAGGCACTGGTGTGTTCCATGGGAGATCAGGGAACTCCTTCCAATGCACTGAAAGAGACCACCGAGGAGGTTTTATTGGGTAGAAGCCCTAAATAACCTTATCGTCCCCCCAGAAGCAAGATCTCTTTTAAAATTTCCTCCGCGATAAAAAAAAGCTGTACACTGCACCAAATTATTCTGGTCGTCTTGAGATCCTAGCTTCTATACCCCAGTAATTTAACTGGTTGCAACGCCCTTCAAACCGGTACACAATAATGTTTGTTCTGTACTGCTCGGCGTTTTAAAAAATCATAATAGACTTAATTCTTAATAATTATAGAATCGTCAAACCTAAAAAGGAGCGTCTAGAAGAAGCACTAGAGTCCCTCCGGATGAAGCAACAGATCCTCGCGGAGGCACGTGCTAAACTGCGCGAGTTGAGCGAGATGATTGCCCGTCTGCAGAAGGAGTATGATGAGAAGCTAGCGCAGAAGGAGGAGCTGGAGAGGAAGTCGAGGATGCTGCAGCTGAAGCTGGAGAGAGCAGAGGCACTCATTACTGGACTATCAGGTAATACACGCCGTAGAATCATCATATTAAAAATATCTACGGATATGTGTGTGAATGCATAATTAAACGTAGCTCCTAATCATCAGCCGATAGACTTCCACCTCTGGACATGGGCGTCTCCCAAAGATTCCCACCTCGATCGGGTAGGGAATTATATGGCGGGATTTGGGCTATTTCCCACCACGCTGCCTCAATGAGTGTTGATGGGGGCCAGAGCCTTGATTAGCAGCACCACGAGCAGGTGAGTTTGGTTTGGATCCCGTGAGCTGTTCTGCGGGAAACCTTACACCCCTTGGCTCTAATCGGCCGAACCGATTTTTTTTAATGTAATTCAATCGAAGAGCTATCAAAAAATTGTATTGTGTTGCTGTGTAAAAATCTTCATCATCATCAACCGACAGACGCCCACTGCTGGGCAGGGGCATACTTGTTTATGAATAGGACTAGTAATTACCAAGCGAAGGTTCTGCTCATCTCATCACATATGAACAATATTTTGTGTTCAGGCGAACGCGAGCGATGGGAGCTGACCGTGGAGCGGCTGGACCACGAGTTTGACAACCTGCCCGGTGACTGCCTGATCGCGACCGCGTTCGTCGCATACCTTGGACCCTTCATGTCCGAATACCGAGAGGAGCTCATGGACGAATGGTTCTTGGAGGTCAGGTCTTTCATTATAACGACTCTATTATTTAAAGCCTGTACAGCAACCAAGGCAGTGCTTATTTCTATCATCAAACATTCGTCTGCTCATCTCACTGTCATCCGGTTTGAGGGTCGTTGGAGTTAGTGTATTGACTTGTCACCATATTTAACGTCTCAAGTCTTAAAGCAACGAAGATGTGTTTTATAGGAAGTGTGAGCAAACGAGCGAACAGTTCACCTGATGGAAAGTGATCACTGACGCCCACGGCGGTCGTGGCCGGCGACCTTTAAGGAAATGAAAGTGTAGTTACAACGTCAGACGATGAAGTCTCAGATGGTGACACGAGCTCGTTCAGGATATTTCGGTTCTCATGACAGAACACAGCAATGGTACTATTGGATATGATGGGGGTGGAAACTAGGGACCGAAAATACTTTTTAAATTGTCTCGGAGCTTTTTAACTTTTTTTTTAATTATTCAATTCAATTGGCAGGTATACAACGAGTCTGTACCTGTGACCATGGATCTGAGCATGAAAAATTTCCTCCTGGATGACGCTACACTCAGGGATTGGAACTACATGGGCTTGCCGGGTAAGTCTCTCTTAATCAAGATCCATAAATTTTGTTTTATTCTATTCATTCTCGTCTGTTAGATTGTTAATTGCTCTGTCTTTAAAAAATAATACTCCATCATCATCCTCATCATTCTTGGGTCAGATAAGAATTCATTTTACAATACTTTTTCCCCTAAGAGGGGCGTTGCGGGTATATTTATAACGGGAAGGGGTAAAGGATTGTCGGCGGGCGGGAATATTTCTGACGAATTTCAAGTCTATATTTGAATTCATTTGAAATCTGAGGTGTAGGAGGTTTTGTACAACTCACGAGACCCCAACCATCCTCATCTGCTCGTGGTGCATCCTGGTAATCAACAAACCAGGCTCTTGCTTCCACTAAAGTGACAGGAAATGGTCCAAATCCTCATATGTGAACCCCTACAAGTGAAAATCTTTGGGAGAAATCTGTCCAGCAGTCAACCTCTATCGGCTGACGATGATGATGAATGGTACTTTATAAAATGTATTTATCTCTTATCATAATCATCAGCCGTCCAATGCTGGGAATCTCACGGCTGATGAACATCACTTTCCTCAAAGATATTCCTGTTTTTAAATATAAATTGACTGGTGGTAGGTTTCCGTTTCCGGGGACCGTCTAGGTAGGTACCACCGCAACTCCTATTGCAGCCGACAGACAGCACTGTACAAACTTTACAATGGTCCGCTTTGAAGGGGGCTGTAACTAATGAAATTACTGGGGCAACAAGACTCAACATCTTGTCTCAAGATGACGAGCACAATGTGTTTCAGTGTATACAATCTTAACTAGCGCCACGGTGTTATGGGCGCGCGTATCATTTACCATCAGGTTCTAAACACCCATTGAACGAATCGATGATGTCCTTAACTAAAAGGAATATAAATCTATGTTGAATTCTTTAGTAACCTTACTTTTTTTTTAAGTAGTTCAAAGTCTAGATTTCCCTTTATGCACGCAGACGATAACTTCAGTGCTGAAAACGGGATAATAGTGAGCCGCGCGACGCGCTGGCCGCTGGCGGTGGACCCCCAGGGGCAGGCCCTCATCTGGATATCCAGGTTGGAAGAGAAGAATGAAATTGAGGTATATAATCTATTCACGATGTAAAACTACACGCCGCTGATAGTAAATATCAATACTAACAATACCTAGAAAATAATAGAAAAAACCACGAAAGTGCGCATGCGCAATTTCTTTTTCTTTACGATTTCAACGGCGTTTTAGTAAATTACTCGAGTAACGATTCTTATAAATTGTCTTAAGATGAGAAGCGCAATATGGTATAGTGTTTATTATTCCATCTGGCGCCAAAATGCTATAGGCTGGTGTTAACTTACCATCAGGTGAACTTCTTGCCTGACTTTTCGGTCCATGATATACAAAATGATGCAGAAGAAAAGATGGAAGTCGTAGGGTTTAAAAAAAAAGCGAAAAAATAAAATGTAAATAATTATAACGATAAACTATATTTTTTCGGGTGACTAGTTGGTAGATTTTGGACAACCGAATTACCTGAAGGTAATGGAGAAGTGCCTGTCGGAGGGGAAGCCGATTCTAATACAAAACGTTGGCGAAATCCTGGACCCCTCAATAGCGCCCATCCTGGACAAAGCCATCGTCAAGATAGGCGCCTCCCTGGTCATCAAGTTCAATGAGAAGATGGTACCTTACCATCAGGCCTTTAAATTGTACCTCACTACAAAGCTAGGTAAGCTAGATTTTTTAAGCGATAGGTAAAAAATAGGGGTGCAAGGGGTACCGCCCAACATCTTACGGAGCCCAAGTTAACCTCAGCTGCACCCCGTCGTTTCGAACAGGTTCCCGCCTTGTCGTGGTGGTAGGGCTTGGTCGCCCTCGGTGAAGCGAAGAGGAACCTACCCGGCCGACCCGTGGTGTAGGGCCGGTCCGAGGCGGCCGCTCCAAATGAGCTCCGCGAACTCACCTCGGTTGTGCGACGGCGGGCTGCAGGGGCGAGGTTGTACTGCCCTTTGCAGCCGAGGTGGAGTCGCGGGGGAAGAGAAGTTCAGTATTGCGTTCCGCCGCTCTCTCTTTCCTCCGCGGCCGTATAACGGTTGGCGACGGAACCCAAGATCAGATCCGCCGCAGGGAGTCGGGAGAGTTTTCTCTCTTGGCTCCCATGGCGTCTGGGTGACGGATTCGGGGGGATCCGTTGCCTAGGTGACTGTAATAGGCCGAGAAGGGGGTGCGTTGTGTGTTCCAGCGTGCCTTTAGAGAGGTGGAAAGGAGGGTTCTTCCCTCCCTCTCGTGGTGGGGCTGCATTGTCCAGCCGGCGCTGGCGGGGTCGCGGAGGTGTGCGAGAGCGTTTCCGTGACCTTACCTAAAGTCACGAGGTGGAACATTGTTGGGGTTTTAGTCGGTGCAAGTCCGACATAACCCGTCTTTGCCCCCGCGAGGGCAGGTATGCGAAGGCATTTTCCCCACGTAAAATAAAAAAAAACAACCTCAGCTGCACGTGGTGCACTCTGCTGAATTACAGACGAGGCTCTGACCTCCCACGAATCCACACTGAGATAGCGTGGTGGGCTAAGGCCCAATTTCCTTTCAATTAACTCTGTGGAGATTTTTTGGGGGAGGTCTATGTCCAGAATAAGATAAAATGAGAATTGTATCAGGTATTAGTTCTTCGGACATATTTGCTGCAGAATTGCTGTATTGCCTCTTTTAAATAATCTTAGAAAGGATATAAGAAAGGACTTTACACGAGATATTATTTCAAGCAATGGAGCCACGACCCTCAGCACTGAGGAACCGATTTAAAGAGAGAGAATGGACTATGGTGTGAAAGTAAATAAAGATAATACATATATTATCGATTGAACATTTGTAAATGTTTACAATATTAACAGGGAATCCAATCTACACGCCGGAGATCCTCACAAAGACGACGATGGTAAACTTCGCGGTGAAGGAGCAGGGTCTGACGTCGCAGCTGCTGGGTATTGTGGTGCGAAAAGAACGTCCGCAGCTCGAGCAGATGAAGGACACCCTCGTGCTGTCCATAGCGAGGGACAAGAAAGTCTTGGTGGGTGTAGATTTTTTTTTACACAATCTAACAATAAGGAAAACAGAACGATACGGTAACCACTAGTCCAGATAGAGATTTGATGTGACTGAAACGAATCAGTTGTAATGGCAGGTGGATCTGGAGAACGATCTCCTGCGCATCATGTACGAGTCGCAAGTGCCATTGCTGGAGAACGATGAGCTATTCATGACGCTGCAAATCTCGCAGCGAACCTCCCTTCAGGTTAAAGAGGCGCTCATCACTTCGCAGGTCACAGAGAAGGAGATTGACACCGCGAGACAGGTGAAAGAAATGTTTAAAAAGTTCTGAACTTCCTTTCGCTCTCAGACGCCCAGAAAGGATTTGAGTAGTTCCTTTATGAAGCTTAGCCTGTTTGAGTATCACAGCCACCACCAGCCGATACACGTCCACTGCTAGACATAGGCTTTTCCCAAAGATCACCGTATCGATCGGTCCTTTGCCACCCGCATCACCGGGCACTAGGGGCTGTTGTGTGTAGAGTTTTATATGGGGGGATTTGGGCCACTTCAGTTTTGCTTGGGTCCAGAGAGATGTAGTGCGAGACCCCTTGCCTTTTTGACTAAACCACTTAATCATTTTCAGGGGAAGAAAACTTTTAATGAAACCTGGAGGCTGTTTCTCGCTCCTCTCTAATTCTTCAGAGAACGCAGGGTGTGTTACCACCTATAATGACATCACTCATCCCTCAGGGGTACGTGCCGGTGGCGGTGCGCGCGTCGGTGCTGTTCTTTGCCCTGAACGATTTATCGAGGATCGACCCCATGTACCAGTTCTCTCTGGACGCGTACATCGACCTGTTCATATACTCCATCGACCGCAGCCAGAAGAGCAGCGAGCTGGAGGAGCGTATCAATTACCTCAACGAGTTCCACACGTATGCAGTATACAAGTAAGTACTTTTTTGCGTAGATCATTGAGATGATGAAATTGAGGATATTGATACAGGATAACAGTCTCCAACTGCGCAAACCAAATACGAAGTAAATAGAGGAAAAATACAGTGTCAGCAGAACAGTGAGCCCATACCCCAAATGGAAATGGTAATGACTGGTATTCGAGGAGCAGGCTTCGAATTACCCGAACACCCTCCTTGTTCTCCAAATCTAGCCCCCCCCCCTCCAGCGATTTCTTTTTATTTCTGCGGCTCTAAGAAAGCGAAGGGTGTAAAGGTTCCTGCACTACACCTCACCTGCTCGTGGTGAACCCTGCTAATCAACAAATGAGGCACTTGCGCCCATCAAGCTGTATTGGGTTAGCGTGATGGGTAATGGCCCAAATTCCTCCATATGAACCCCTACAAACGTGGAGTTCCTTGGGGGAGGTCTATGTCCAGCAGTGAACATCTATCGACTGATGACGATGATGATGAAAACGATGGTCGCTGTAGAGCCCCAACATAAAGATTTTTCCGGAAGGTATTTTAACTTTAAAAGAGAAGCGGACTAAATGTTTGACCATAACTTTGACAGCATACTCATAATCATTACTTTCTGGTCACCCCCTCGTGTAAATGAATGTCGGATGACCATCAGGAACACATGCCGCGCGCTGTTCGAGCGGCACAAGCTGCTGTTGTCATTCCACATGGCCTCGCGCATCCTGTTCCAAGCAGGCAAGCTCAACATGAACGAGTACCTCTACCTGTTAAAGGGCGGCGTCGTGTTGGATCGCTCCGAGCAGCCTGATAATCCCACAAGTAAGCTGCTTGACAACGATCTGGTGAGAATCGCGGGAACTCACTGGATGCGAGCAACGCGGGAACGATCGACGTGGAGATCTTTGGGGAGGCCTGTGTCCAGCAGTGGGCATCTATCAGCTGATGATGAAGAAGCTGCTTGCAAGCAGGACTTTTCTGGTGGTAGGTCTCTGTTGCCGGAGACCGTCTAAGCGGCTAGCACCGTAGCACCGATTTCTACCGCTAAATATTAATGTGCAAACATTACTGTGTTCCGGTTCGAAGGGCGCTGTAGCTAGTGTAATTACTGGGGTAACGAGTCTCCTCATCTAACCTCTCAGGCGACGAGCGCTATGTGGTGCAGTGTATAACATCCTAAATAACGTTATTATGGCTATCACTTACCATCAGGTGAACGTGGATTTAAGTCTACGGTTTTCAAATTGCTGCAAATGGTAACTCTTTGGTATTCTGACTATTGCAGATTGGATCCCGGACGAGTGCTGGGACAATATAACTGAACTGGACAAGATCGCCGGCTTCCACGGCCTCATCGACTCCTTCGAAACCATGTCGAAGGAGTGGCGCGACTGGTACTTGACTCCAGAGCCGGAGAACCAGCCGCTCATTGGTAAGCCGATAATAGTCGAATAAATAATATCAAAATGTATAGTTCAACTTGTTAACCGGGGTGTTCCCTTTTTAATCACTAGGACGTGTCAGTACGTCACGTCACGTATTTATATGTCCCACCCTTACACGCTATTGTTTCCGTTTGACGTATTTATACGTCCCGCTCGGTTAACAGGTTAAAACATTCGGTTAAGTCACTTTACGAATAAATAATAAATTGTATTCTTAGTGAGGGTATCAGATTTAGTTTGGGGAAATTGAAGGGTGTAACGAAATTACCAAAAAAAAAAATTCGTGAACAAACTTTATATTATGGGGGTAGGCAAGTGAAGGAAGTTGCTGATGCGGCATAGATTTGGAAAGTCAAAGAGAGAAGCGTGTGGTAATCTTTGGGAGATAGAAAATATATTAATAATTTACACATAAAAAGCTTCATCATCATCAACCGATAGACGTCCACTGCTGGATATAGGCCTCCCCCAAGGATTTCCACATCGACCGGTTACATCCAGTGGATTCCCGCAATCCTCACCAGACCGTCGGTCCATCTTGTGGCAGGCCTCGCAACACTCCGTCTATCGGTACGCAGATGCCACTCGAGGTCCTTACTGCTCCATCGGCCGTTGGTCCTTCGAGCAATGTGCCCTACCTACTGCACTGAAGTCTAGCAATCTTTAGAGCTATGTCGGTGACCTTAGTGCTTCAGCGGATCTCCACATTTCTGATTGGACCGCGCAGAGACACTCCGACCGCAGCCCTCTCCATTGCCCTTTGGGTGACTATCAACCTGTTTATAAAGCCAACAGTAGGGAGCCACGTCTCGGTTCCGTATGTCAACACTGGCACGAGTTGAAGACGTTGGTCTGAAGTTTAAGTGTATAGAGGCTAATGTGTGTCACGTTGTCAATGAAAAGGCGAGTGGAACGACATGTGCAGCGAGTTCCAGCGCATGCTGGTGGTGAGGGCGCTGCGCACGGACCGCGTGGCGGCGTGCGCGGCCGCGTTCATACTGCGCGCGCTCGGCCCGCGCTACATCGAGCCGCCCGTGCTCGACATACGGGTACACAGGCACGCACACGCACGCACGCACGCACACACATGCACGCACGCACTCGCACGCACACACGCACGCACTCGCACTCGCACACGCACACACACACACACACACACGCACGCACATGCCCTCACATGTACACGCAGACGCACACACACGCACTCACGCGCACACACACACGCACACACCATACACGCACGCACGCATACACTCTCACGCACATGCACATGCTGACGCACGCTGACGCACGCACACGCACTCACACGCACACACCATACACGCACGCACGCATATACTCTCACGCACATGCACATGCTGACGCACGCTGACGCACGCACACGCACTCACACGCACACACCATACACGCACGCACGCATACACTCTCACGCACATGCACATGCTGACGCACGCTGACGCACGCACACGCACTCCCACGCACACGCACACACTCACATGTGCATACAAATGCACACACGTATGCACCCATTCGTATACATAGGAAATATCCAGATAATCATCGAGTGATCATGAGATCTTGAAAACTACTAGACGTAAACACATAATTTGGTGGAGATATTGCTTCCGCCGCGCATTTGGAGGTCAACTAAGAATGGATTTTACAAAGTTCTAACCCCTATAGGTGTTGGGGAATGTTAATATCGGGAAAGGGGCTAAGGGTTGTCGTTGGGCGGGAATATTTCTGTCAAATTTCAAGTCTATATTTGACTTTTGGGGTGTAAGGGGTCTTGCACAACTCACGGGACCCAAGTCAAACCCCTGTCTGTGGTGCACCCTGCGGAAAGCTAATAACAATAACAGTCATAGACGTTGCGGAAGGTCATCAGGTCAAGTAGGTAGATAGGCAGTGAGTGATGACTACACGGTTCATTTATATAACGGCTGATCTTCTACAGTTCTACTCTAGTCCAAAATATCAGCAAGGTGATATCAATACTAATACAGTCATTCAACACTAGACCGCCTGGGAGGAGTCTTCGTGGAAGACGTCCCTCCTGTTCGTCCTATCTCCCGGCGTGGACCCTACGTCGTCTCTGATCCAGCTGGCGATCGATGTGAAGATGTTTGATAAGTTCCAATCCCTCAGTCTTGGACAGGGGCAAGCGCCTGCGGCTGGCAGGTGAGATTTCATTTGCGGTCGCGGTGATCCAATCAAGCAATGGGTTTCCATTAAAACTGTTGAATTACAGAATGCTAATCCAGGGCATGGAGGAAGGTGGATGGGTGTTTCTAGCAAACTGTCATCTCGCCTGCGAGTGGTTGGGCGGCCTTCGTGGCCTGGATAATCCCAACATTCACCACCGCTTCAGGCTTTGGCTTTCATCCATGCCCGACGACAAGTTCCCACTGAGCGTACTGCAAAGGAGTATCAAGATGACTACGGAACCTCCTCAAGTAAGTGGCCAGCGTTCACCTTGACCTCCACACGGAATCAAAATATCTAAATGTAAAGGGATTACTTGGGGTAGTTATCTCTTCACGTAGACTGTTGTTCAAGTGTAACTGCCATTCAGTAATGTTATATACATTACTGTATTCTAGTTAGATGGGCGTTTTAGCTAGCAAAGTAGTAGTAATATAGATAACTAAGTTATATCAAAGAACATCACTAGAGGACAAGGAGACCTCACCGACTCCAACGGCTTCCACAGGGTCTGAAAGGGAACTTGGTACGCATATTCGCGAACCTGAATGAGGAGAAGTTTGATGAGGCCACGCCGAAGTACCGCAAGCTGCTGTTCTGCGTGGCGTTCTTCCACTGCACCCTCATCGCCAGGAAGCGCTTCCGGCAGCTTGGTTACAACGACGTCTACAGTTTCAATGACGCTGATTTCGAAGTAAGCATTAGATCCAGGGTCTGGTAAATTCTCGAAGTAACCTAAAGACCAGTTCACTCAGTGTGCAAACATTACCGTCTAAGAGTAGTATGGAGTTGAGTAATGAGACTAATCCAAGTAGATGACATTATGCTGAGTTTTGGCAGTCACATACCAGAGCTGGAGTATTCCTGGAGAAGGCGTGATGCCTTCAACCTCCTTGACATTTTCAATGTAAACCTCCAGTAGGTCTAAACTTGCTATGATGGATAGAACCTTCTAGACCCTTAGATCCCAAAGTGGACCCTCAAGGTTTTTGAGAGACATGACGGGAGTCTACATTGGCTCCAGTCGTCACATTTTTTGTCGAGTTTTGGGAATATTGTAAAAATATAGCTGATGAGGGTCCACCGGAACCAGTTAAATTTTGAAAGTGATCCAATGAGAAGGAATGTTTTCGAACCTTGGCTCTAGGCCGTAGGCTAACCACGTGACTACGTTAACCAGGTGTCGGACAACCTGCTGGCGAACTACCTGGAGGAGTACGACGAGGTGCCGTGGGCGGCGCTGCGCTACCTGCTCGCCGTCATCAACTACGGCGGCCACATCACCGACGACTGGGACAAGCGTGTGCTGCTCGCGTACATCAACCAGTTCTTCTGCGAGGAGGCTCACGACGTGCCCTTCTACAGGTAACATCCGCATAAAGCATCGCTTACTCTTACTCTTACTCTTATGGCAGGTCTATTGTCGGAGACCGTCGAGGCACCACCGCAGCTCCTATTCCTCTTGCCAAACAGTATTATGCAAACGTTAGTGTATTCCGGTTTGAAAGGCGCTGTACCTAATTACTGAGGTAACGAGACTCAACACTTTGTCTCAAGACTATGAACACAATGTGGCGCTCTGTATAACATCGCATACCATCAGGTGGACATGTCGCTAGTCGCTTTGTTGAAAAAAACAAATAAAAAAAGAGATAGGTGATGTGTGTACCTATGATCGGGGATTCCCGTTAAAATTAAATGTATCTAATGCACCGTTCCATTTCAGTGTTGCCAACATTTCGAATTCTTCGCAAAGTTTTGAGCATGTAAGCGCTCTTTTTTTGTTCGCGAGAGGGGGTGGGGGGTCTACGAAAATGTACTCTGTCTTATGTGGAGATTTTTACTTAATAAAACCTCCTCGGTGGTGATATTCAGTTTTTGGAGTGATCACAGGATCCCGTTTGGAAAGCAACCGCTGCCTCTCCAACGACATGCCGAAATAGTCCGTCCCGGAGTCTGGTGTAAAGGGCTCTGCCCTAACACTGCTACTGCTGATATTGGCATAATAAATGGTTTGAATCTTAAAGCGTGAATATGTAATGGCTCCCGCAGACTGTCGAACATGCCGGCGTACCACGTGCCGCGCGACGGCAGCCTGGAGTCGTACCGCGACTTCTTGGAGCTGCTGCCGGCGGCGGAGCGCGCCGAGTCGTTGGGCCAACACAGCTCTGCGGACGTGGCGGCGCTTGCGCAGGTCCGGGCATGCAATTACTGATGCGGTGCATACTGCGTACATTTTCGTGTACTGGTCTCCTCTCAAGGTCTTCATGCATATCAGTCCTCGTTATCAACTTTCCTATGTCTTATAATCTACGAGGAGAGACCATGTCGAGCTGATTGCCTATAGATATGGGATGTTAGACCTCATAACCCAAAATATGTTACAGCTGCAGGAATAACTCTTGACGGTAATAAACTCCTACAGTTTGCAAGAGATGTGCTCGTGTTTCAGGATGCATCCATCATGTGCTCGACTCTGTTCCTGTTGACTTCTTCCGGTAGCGGCGGCGCGTCGGGCGGCGAGGATCAGAAGGTGAGAACCGAAGCAAATTGTCAACACTATGGTATGCAATAGAAGAACAAGAGAAATCACCAAGGTCACCAACGATACCACCACGAGGAGCTGAACGTACACCTGGTGGTTTATCATTTACATGCTAATCTTAATAATACTCTTTTTTAATGTCGGCAGTTGAAAAGAGATGGATGTACTGCATTGGTTGTAGGTCGACGAGCTCGCTGCCGAGATGCTGAACCGTCTGCCGAACAAGATCGACGTGGAGACCACGGAGCGGATGATGGGCCCGGAGATCGTGATGCCCATGTGCGTCTCGTTGCTGCAGGAGATTGGATACTTTAACGTGCTCATATCTTTTATCCTGACGGGCTTAAGAGTAAGCGATGGTTGTTGCTCGTTTGCGCAGTCACTTAAGATCGAGTGATTTATAATAGGTAATTATAAATCACTCCATTTTTAGATAGATGAATTTAATTGTATATCAGGAGTTGCGCCGCGCGATCGAGGGGCTGGTGGTGATGTCGGAGATATTGGAAACAATGTACACGTGCATCTTCGAGGGCAGGGTGCCGCAGTTCTGGCAGAAGGGTGAGTCCTTCAGTTGCAATAGTTCAGAATTCACAGCTCCTACTTTCGCCATTTCATTGGCTTCTATTTCTGTGCTTACTGACGGGGTATGTCCTGAAGGTGGTGTAATGGTGTAATGTCCAGGGCGCCCGACGATGAAGCCGCTCGGCTCCTGGTGCCGGGAGCTGCAGGCGCGCGGGGAACGGCTCTATGCTTGGGCGGCCGCGCCTCGCTCCCCGCCACCCCTCTGCTGGCTTCCTGCACTCCTCGCGCCCACGGGCTTCCTCACCGCCGTCATGCAGGTCCTCATTTCATAGACCACTAACCACACTTCTTTATACGTGTTAACGAAGAGATGAGTACATCTGCTGATGGTATAACGTGCATCCGATAGTTCGGATGGTACACACTGCGTTATATCATATTGGTTGCCTTAAGACCTGAGACTTTATTCCAGACCACCGCGCGAGGGGAGGGCTGGCCCATCGACACGCTGGTGTGGGAGTTCAACGTCATGACCATCGAGGAGAACAACATCGTCCGCGCGCCTAGAGACGGCGGAGTCTACATTAGGTGAGCAGCTGTCTAAGATCATCGTAAATGGTGGAGCCTCTTTTCGATGACTGAGATAGGAGGAGTAGAAATACTAACCTGAACGAGTTCCTGTTTCCCACGAGCCATGACCACCGGAAATTATGATTTAAAAACAAGCGGTAAAGAGAACGGATCTTCTTCATGGAGGTGGGGAGCCCTTCAAACTGGAGTAGTTAGTTTTACACTTTGAAGAACGTTTTTGCGATTTTCTACTAGGGGCCTGTACTTGGAGGGTGCGAGTTGGATGAAGAAGGAGGGCTACCTGCAGGACCCGCTGCCCATGCAGTTGGTGTATCCCATGCCGCCGATACACTTCAAGCCCGTGCGAGCGACGGGAAGGAGACTGAAGAGTAAGTCTTATTTTCAATGTTACAGCTTCCAGGGGTGTACTGCTGTACATGGACCAGGTGATCAGGTGAATGACTTAACCCGTTTTCTTCGTCTCTGATGGATAAAGTTTTTCTTTAGATCGTTACACATGCCCCTGCTACTACTACCCACGGCGCAAGGGCGCGTTCGTGGTGGCAGTCGACCTGGCTTCCGGCAAGGAGTCGCCTGACTTCTGGGTGAAGCGCGGCGCCGCGCTGCTCTGCACCCTCGCCACATAAACAACCCCCACAGATATGAGCAAGGAGTGGTGATGGGAGATTCAGCTTATTATTGACTTCTTCTTCGTCGCTCCCTCACTGCTGAGGATCGTGACGACGCATGGACAGTCTCCATTGGGTGCGATCAATTGCAGTGTGGACAGTAGGGGCTCTTCCTTGAGCACGTCTGCCTTCTTGTCTCCTCAAATAACTTTCCTCTCGAGGCACCCCATTGGAGACTTAGCTACTAGTTAACTGTATACCAGTTAGGAGACAACCATCATGATCTTCAGACCGTAAGAGGACCAATAAGGTGGCGTGGCCAGTATTAACGTGTACAAAAATGCCTATTATATCTTTGTCCTTCTCCAGTATAGATCAGGATAAACCTTCCGTTACCCTGCTCCTCCCACCATATCCTTTCTAACCGTGGGATGAAGATGAAGTTTTCCCCAAATTTTCATACTTTAAGTTGTTACTTAGAATTAAAATTTAGTCGAAATGTTTACGTTTTTTTAATTATCTTACTGTATATTCGCCTTCGACACGAGGTGGACCGACGATCTGGTGAGGATCGCGGGAACCCACTGGATGTGAACAACGCGGGACCGATCCAGCAGTGGACGTCTGTCGGTTGATGATGATGATTATGGTATTTGCTTTTAATCTTAAAATGTTAAGTACACCACTACCGAGGTCATTACCCTCCCCGCTTAGCAGTAATTTTTGCAGACCCAATATTTAATTTGGTTAACCTTCTTCACAACAACCCCCTTAATGTCCCCGGACACTGGAACTCATCGTCTCCTCCCACAAGGAGGTCAGAAGTTAAGACCATTCATCCACCACGATGTAGTGCGGTCTGGTGAATGTTTACATGACCACTAGAGTTGTTGTCCTTGGAACCTGTCATTTTTTTTTTAACGATCTCCTCCATCAGAAGCTGACCCACTGCTGGCTTTGAATTCTTTACAAAACGTACCACGGGTAGTCTATCGAGTTGTTCGAAATTATTCCTGCCGCTACTTTCCACCAGCGCAGTACACGACACAACGCCAAGTTCCATCCTCACCACTTTAGTGGGATCAGCTGACGCCAGCGGTATTACTGAATCAATCCGACACGGGGATCTTCAAGAAAAGGGCGTACTATTCCCTTAAAGATCGGCATCGCAGCTGCGATACCTGGTGTTACCACTGTCAGTGGGCTTCAGTGATCACTTTCCACCAGGCTTACATGTCATCAGCTGATAGACATCCACTGCTGGACATAAGCCTTCCCAAAAATTTCCACATACAGTCGTCATGGCCTCCAGTACTGCTGGGCACTATGGGTTGTATGTATGGGTTCATATGGATTTGGGTATTCCCCACCACGGTGCACCACATGCAGGTGAGTTTGGCTTGGGCTCCCGTGAGGTGTATTGCTAGACTCCTTATACGACTTATGAAAAAGAAACTCCAGCAGTGAAGTTCTAGATATATAGCACCATATTGTTTAAAGTGGTAAAAATAACAACGCCATTGATAATACAAATTTATTTACAACTTAAATCTAACTTAAGCATCTACACGCGAACCTTAAACTTACCGCGGCAAACTCACCGCAGCAAACTTACCGCGGCGTACTTACCGCGGCAAACTATCCGCGGCAAACTTACCGCGAAAAACTTACCGCGGCAAACTTACTGCAGCAAACTTACCGCAGCGAACTTACCGCGGTAATAATTATAACATATTATGCCAATGTACAAGAGCCACTTAAAGCACATCGTTAAATATATATTATAAAACTGTGTCCCTCAATTAGCAGTGTTATTACTATAATTAGGATATTGCAAAAAAAATACTGATTTTCACGTACAAGTAATGATATACACATTTCATTCGGGCCTGATGGTGACGGTGAATCCTCACCAGGAATCCTAATATAACGTACAAAACCACATCATTCTCCGAAACCGACAAATTTGAGATACACGTAATGATAAACAATATGGCCGTCATTAATCGTATCCGTTGATTATATGAGGTCACCAATGTAGTCCGAGAGATTGCTGATGTCTACGGGCAGGACATATAGCGCGAAGGCAGACAGCAGCCAGGTCCTCGAGCGGCGACCCCACCACTAGATGACGCAGTGTTACAGCCGCCCCACACTAGATCGTCCGATGATCTGGCGAAGGTCGCGGGCAAGCAGCCGTGGAGATCTTTTCCGGCGGCCTGTGTCCAACAGTGGACCTCTATCGGCTGCTAATGATATATCATATTTATTTAAAGAATCTTCCGGTATATATATATATATATATATATATATATATATATATATATATACTAATTAAAAATATGGCACAATCGTAACATACATATATATTAACGGCGAAGGAAATATCAAGTTAGTTGATATATTACGGAATAGTTGTAACTTAATGTTAAAGTACACAGGTATGACGTAATACAGTTCCAAGATGCGTTTTAGTATCATGTTGAACACGTAAATAAACAACAAAATGGCGGCAGTCGACGGCTGGCAACACTTTGACAGATGTCAGTTTGACACTTGACAGATCGTCCGTCCCAGTTGCTACAGGCCGTCTAGGTAGGTACCACCGCAGCGCCTATTGCAGCCGACAGACGGTTTGAAGGGCGTTGCAGCTAGTGAAATTACTGTCGTAAGCAGATTTAACATTATATGTCTGAAGGCGACGAGCGCAATGTGGTGCAGTTTTTACCATCGTAGCTGCCGCCACACTGTTACGGGCAAGCGGATCACTTACCATCAGGTGAACGATTTGCTCGTAGGATAAAATGCACAAACCTTTTTACCATCACCAAACATATATGTATATATATGGTGTCAGGGGTAGCAACAACTCACGAGACTCAAGCCAACCTCACCAGCTCCTGGTGCAGCATGCTAATCAACAGACGCGGCTCTGGCTTCTACCAATGCGCAGTGGGCCAGCGTGGTGTGAACTGGCCCCTATCCCTTCATATGAACTCCTACAAACGACAGCTCCTAGTAACTGGCAATGCAGGTAACGAAGGACCGATCGATGTGGGCATCTTTGGGGGAGACCTATGTCCAGCGGTGGACGTCTATCGGCTGATGATGATATATATATATGTCAAATACTATAACATGGTACCAAAAGGTTACAGCAATTGAAACTATAGTGATAAGCGATTATCATTGATGAACATGTCTGCCGGAGCTTGACCTTCGGAGTGATCATGACCATGCTTTTGTTTGATGGAAAAGTACAAGTAGTATATATCAGCTCGCGTCTGACTGAACCTCTGTATCATTTACATCTGCAGTCCGCAGCCAAGGCACAGCATCCTTCGATCCTCGTAAACGTTTAACACTAGATCACCCAAAAAAGTGTGACTGACATTTTTTTTAATAATGCACGCTTGGAGTCTACTTTAAACCCAGCACCCTGCTAATCAACAGACGAGGCCCTGGCGCTCACCAACCTGCATTGCGCCAGCGTGGTGGTAAATAGCACAAATCTCCTCAAATGAACCCTCAGGTCATTGGAAGAGGCCTGTAACCAGCAGTGGGTGTCTATCGGCTGATGATGATGACAATACCCAAGTAACAAAACCGCCAACTATCATGTACTCCAGCTCCGTTCCAGAACACACCATTAACCATCTCAACAAACATTGAGATATTGAGGGTTGATCTCCGGTGCCGTTTAATACCAGTCGTTTCGAGGGCAAGTCAGCTGGAGGTGGAGCCGAAGTCAGGCCTCTTTGGGTGGGAGCATCCAAATACCAACTTGGTGCAAAAGCCGGCTGGGGGAGTTGTGGACAACGTCAAGCTTGCAGACGGTCTCGAACACCAGAGCCTCTGACGCGACTTTGCCGCCTGTACAACGGGATGGCTTCTGAAGACCTTTTCGGCATAATGATGCCCACGGGTACATTTTATTATCCTAACGTCCGCCGTCCTCAGGGTCATCCCCACCTAGAACCATCAAGTTTTGGAATGAATTCCCGAGATTTTCCCTAAGAGCTTGAAAAAGGGCGTGATAAGGTTACTCCTGGATCCACAAAGCGCTTGTGATGTCTCTGGTAGGTGAAGTGTTCATAAGCTACGGTAACTGCTCACCATCAGCAGGCATAAGAAACAGCAGCAGGTGATACGGGGTTAGTGTTGGTGATTTTGGGCGATCTAGTGTTTGTTGCAATTGACGCCTGGAGCCGTTGGGTGTGGTGGCGTCAAGCAGCGTCAGGTGGCGTCAGGCAGCGTCCGGTCAGGCGTCGGCTTTGTCCGCGTGGTAGCGGCGGTTGTAGCGTATGCGCCGGTACCTGCGCAGCGGGCAGCGGCCGGCCGCGCGGTCGTACGCGCCGTGCTCGCACGCAGGCGCGCTGCAGTCGCCGCGCGCGACGCACACGCGGTCGCGCAGCCCGAAGTGCTCGCGGCCGCGCGCCAGCGACAGGCAGTCGCGGCGGCGCGCCGGCTCCGACCACTCGCACGTGCACGCGCATGCGCCGCTCGAGGTGCGCGCCATGAACAGCACCGGGCACGTGCACCTGTCCAATATATATTCATAACAAACTAGTAATCATCATCATCACTCAGTCCACTGCTGAACATAGATCTCCCCCAAAAATCTCCCCATCGATCGGTCCCGCGCTACCTGCATCACCGGGGATCAGGAGCCGTCGTTTATAAGGGTTCATATGGGGAGATGTGGGCCATTTCCCACCACGCTGGCCCAGTGGGCTCACAAGTAATATACAAGAGAAAATATCTAATGTCGTGGAACCTGTGGTGGAGAAGCTTGGAGTGTCAAAGCATTATTAATGACTGGTCTCTGTACTGTATTCCAATTTGAAGGGCGCTGTAGCTGGCGTAATTACAAGGGAAACGAGACTCACCAGCACGACGTGGTTTTGTGTGTATCATCCTAACTAGCCCCACGTTGTTATGGGCAGGCGTATCACTTACCATTATATGAACGTCTCGCTCGTCTCGTCGCCTCATTGAATTATTATAATTATTAATTATCCAGAATTAAGTTTTACCGCGTTGGGCCAACGTGGTGGGAAATGACCCAAACACTCCTTATATAAACCTCTACAAAAGTGGAGATCTTTGGGAGAGACTTGTGTCCAGCAGTGGGCATTTATCGACTGATGATAAAGTTATTACTATTGTAAGTAATAATATTAACATTAACAACCAAGTGAAGATGCTACTTTTTTGCCAAATATGATCACCGAGGATGAGCTCGCTTGTCAGAGGTTCCCATCACTGATTTACATATATACCAGCTGTTCCCTGCTCGCATTACTGGCCGTAACACCCTCCCCTATCTCTCTCCCGTTTAACTTTTTTTGGAGAAGGTATTTTATAAAATCCGTTCTTAGTTGACTTTCAAATAGCAGGAGCAATATCTCTACCAAATTTTGAGTGTTCACATCTAACAGTTTCGGAGATCTGGTGATGAGTCAATGGATCTCCGGAGATCTCCTGTATCATTTGATGATTGTAATAATAAAGTATTTTCCATTCTATTCTCTAAACGAGGGTGACCAGTAACCTGAGCAGTTGGGGCGGCGGAGTGTGCTCCTCGTCCCTCTCGAGCCGCGGCTCCTCGGTCGGCTGCCGCCACTCGGCGTCCCTCTCGCGGTTCCTCTCCTGGCCCTCGGTGCTCGGGTGGACCTCGGGCCTGGTCCGCGCGGTGACCTGCAGTGTCTCGCGCGACACGCACGCGCACCGCGTGTGGTTGAAGAAGAGCATGCGGGCGACGGTGAAGTTGCCGTCAACTTTGTTCAGCTGCGGGCGAAAATTGATAGTCTACTGATGGCTGTAGAGTCTGGAGACTTCTCGAGAACACTTTATTATCATAAAGACAGTATGTAGCCCTTTCTAAACCTGCTTACTAGTATTTTAAGTTATTTTACTTACATACAGTAATCTTTAAAAATCAAGGCAGTCCATGTCCTATTTATCTTACTGATACGGGGATATATGGAATCCCCCATAACAACTCACAAGACCTCCAGGTCTATTATAAACGAAGTCATCAAAACCGGATCACTATCTAAGAATTAACGGAGTCATCACGCGTCGAAGAACCGTTTGCCCACCCTTAACCACTTTAGTTCCTTTCTTAGAAATCAACTACCCCAAGTCCAGTGGTACGTACGTAGAACGGTATCGCGACGTACTTCCCGTCCACCGGCGCACACACTTCCGTCTCGCTGTAGCAGCATCCGGAGTCAGGGGCGCAGCGGTGCAGCTGCACGCAGGGTGGCATGTACCTGCAATTAAATCGTGATGATTTTAACTAACAGGGTGTTGTTATCGTATAGAAATTACTACGGTAATAAATACCATCAACGATGGCGTTCACCTGATGGTAAATAATACGCTTGCTCATAACGTGGCACTAGTTAGAATGGTAAACAACACCACATTGTGCTCGTCATTTTGAGGCATAATATATTAAGTCTCGTTACCGCAGTAATTTCACCAGCTATAAGCACCCTTCAAACCGGAACACAGTAATGTTTGCACACTATTAGAGGGTCTCCAGCAACAGACACCTGCCAGTGTAAATCATGTGTTTTGTTATTTGCTAACCGTGTATACTATCAGGGGTTTTCGAAGATCCATCATTTAAGGTATGATGGTCTGAAGATGACCACCGATTAGATTTCGAAAGATAAACTCCATCTGTAATGGGTCTCCCTTTTAACGTAACTAAAGAAAATGCTCACACAGTATCGGCCGCTGGTGCCAGCTGCCGCACGGGCAGCCACCGCGGCTGCGGCGTCAGGCACTTGGCGGAGAGCACCATGTCCTTCATGTTGGTGAGGGCTCCGCGGCGGAGCGACCGTCGCTCGGCAGCAGTGAGGTTCGCTGGGAAAGCAACATTTATTTTTATTTTCGTCCACCTGATGGTAAGGGATACGCCAGCCCATAACATCGTCCCTCTAGTTAGGATGGTATACACAGCATCACAATGCGATCGTCGCCTTAAGACAAAAGATGTTGAGTCTCGTTACCCCAGTAATTACACTAGCTACAGAACCCCTCAAACCGGAGCAGAGTATTGTATGTACATTGACAGTAAGCGACAGAAATGGGCTACAGTGATCTATCTAGACGGTCTGTATCAACAGAGATACATATATATATAAAAGTAAATTAGTTTATTTGTTCGTCAATCACGTGAAAACCAGTGAACGTATCGACATGGCAACATTACCATCAAAAGCGGAACGATTTGTAGATGGTTATAAGTTATATATTTTTCAATTTCATAGATCCTTCATCATTTATTCCTAATTGCCTTATATATACATTTTCATTGCGTATTATTCACGCGGTTGCTATGGTAACGGTCGGTATAGAAAGCCATTCGCGGTCGCGGTCGCCCTCAAGCAATATTTCCGACAAATTTCAAGTCTAATTGTATATGACGGCCGGCGGAGCGGGCGGGGAAGTTTTTATTATATAATTATAATTGTGTTCCCGTTGGTAGAGAGCCGCAACAGTATAATATGCTGAAAAGACTAGTCATCCTATAAATGGAAGTGGGGACTAAAAAGAATCTAGATTTACAATAATCTTTTGTTTGGCGAATAGAAAAGGCATTGTTGAATTCCTAGCGGATGAAACGGTGGACCATTGATTGCACATTGCAGCAATCTTACATCCGACTATTGGTTAACTTCTGAATATTAAAAATGAAAAAGAACAGATTTAAAGGGATCGGAGGCTAAAAATCTAGCCAAATTTATTATAGAAAGTTTTTTTTTTAATTTCGATTAAGGTATAGTTTATTTTGTTGAGAGATAGAAAATGATCGCCGTCCAAAGACGAGAATGAACTGTTATCTCCCAAGGTCTCTAAATTTTACCAATTCAAAAACACCTTTCCTTATTCAACAGAACGGGATGTTCAGCTGATGGTAAGTGATACGCCTGTCCATCACAACGTGGCGCTTGTTAAGATGACGAACACAGCACCACTTTGCGCTTGTCGCTTTATGACATAAGAGCTTAAATCTAGTTACACCAGCAATTTCACCAGCTACAATGCCCTTCAAACCAATACATAGTAATATTTGAACACTACTGTTTGTCAGCTGTGATAGGAGCTGTGGTGGTATTTAAACGGTCTCCGGCAGCAGAGATCTACCACCAGTAATGGACCTCATTAGGCAGCGGATTTCAATTTACAATAAGAAATTCTCACCGCATAAAACAGGGTACAGATGTTCGCCAATTTTCACAGTTTTCTTATAAAAAACACCATTTTAATTACTTACAGTCGTCAAGGATCCTCGGTCTTTCGTTAGTAGCTGCTACAGGGTCCACCGCTGATATCACCACCTCTTTGTAGCCCGGTTCGGTCTTTGTTATGGGCGACGGTACAACTGGATTAAGTTTAGATGTCGATGTGTCCTGTTCGTCCATCGCCTCCCATCCCTCGGTGTCGTCCATCGCGTAATCACCATCGCTTATGTCTTGCAAAAATGTGTCCTGTTGATCAAACAATATCAAATTGATACTTCAAAATATTTACAATTGACACGAAAAGCACAACCAGAACAATGAACAGACTTAAAATTGCAGCCAGGTACTCTGATTACTATATACAAACAAAAATATCTAGACTTCAGTTAGATCAGCTGCAACGTGTTTCAGACAAAGATAAAGTAATGCACGAAACGAAAGTCGGAGCAGACGCACAGTGAACCTCTATTTTATTGTTGTGGGAATCCCCAGATTGATAAGAAAGAGGTTCAGATCTTCGTTCTTCACGAGAACAGCAAAGGAGTGTAACTAATTACCGTCGATGTTCCCGTAAGTTGTTTTCAAGATAGGAGTCAATAGGTTATTATTAGGTTAGTGCGCTTTATCACCGTAGACAACATCACCACGTTGACGATTTAAAAAAAAAGAAGCAATTTTTTTAAAAGTAAGATAAACTATGTATTTACTTAGATCCATAGAGATTGGTTAGACTCGGTGTTTCCTATCACAAAACACTGACCGCACTGTTCTAGACCGGAAGAGGAGTTGGAACAAACCGAATCGTTATTCATTTCAGTCGTCTCAAGTATCGCCTAAGCACTTGCCGTTAAGTGCTCACAGCACCAACATCCGGTATAAACGTTAATGATAAAATTAGAAACTACAGGGATTGCGTAATTAATATCCGTGTACAGTTAAATTAGTATTAGAAAATGAATTGTTCTTGAATTTATATACTCTAACATTCCGTTTAGTGGTGATTCATGGCTTTTGAGATCACCGTCGCCGGTGAAAGTACCGTAAGGTATCACAGTACTTGCTCCGACGGTATTCAAGCTGAGTTAAGACATTTCACGATAGAACATGAGAATTGGCACATTCTTTTTGGAATTTTAGTCGAAGCCTATAAAGGATATCACTAAGGGTGGTACCTTTACCTTAAGAAGTCTACTAAAAGGATCTGCGATTAAACGAGCGTCACGAGCGTGGACAATCATCATTTCAATTAAAGCTTTCAGTAAAGAAGCTGATGATAATAGAGAAATTGGAGATACAAAATAGGATTTTAAAGTGAACAATAAAAAAATATTTAATAAGTGATACTGTTCGTTTAATTTTTATGATTCAATTAATTTTAAATGAACCGTTTCATTGAATTGCGGGACGGTTGAATCGGTTGGTGAGATTCCTCGAATATTTGCTACCAGCTTTATGAACGCGGCCATAGCGAATCGTACACGAGCCCGTCGATTACCATCGAGTACCAGATATAAAACAATCCCTTTTACAGTCCAGTCAACAAACAAGAATGCGCCCGCGCCCAGAATAGATCTTATTTAAAGATCCAGTGCGCCTGCCTCTTTTCAAATCGACTATAGATTTTTACTATGCATTCGATTAGGTAATGCATTAAGAATGTTTCGTTTTAGATCGCTTTGATCGCTGTTAGCCTTAATTTTACCTCTTAAACTACTTACGTGTACATTTTTTTTCTCAATAGCTGCAAATAAAGCTTTTACTTAAGCATTTGAAGCTTTGGTTTTAAAAGATTCCTTAGGGTAGATGTTTAGGTGCCATTTTATTTTAATTAACGTTAATTTTAAAACGCTCGGTTTTATATATATAAGTGAATTATTTTTAACTTTTAAAATGTTTACATGAATATAACTTAGAATTTTATTGTTTTTTAAGTACATTATATACAATTATAACTCTGAACACTATACGTAAATTAACTATGGAAGAAGTATATATTCAATAAAGATCTCTATGAGTTATGATGGTATATTAGATGAGGTAGAAGATTTGATTCGCGATGAGAGTAACTCGGAGATACCAGCGAATCTGCAATGTTATTTATATCAGATGTCAGTGGACTAAAAGTAAACAAAAGCTTTTAAATAGTAAATTATTCTAAACTAAAATAGGCAGCACGTTATACACGTCTTAATTAATTTGTTTTCATTTTAAATTGATGCTGCTCAGATTTTCCGCTGACATGTCTATTTTTTATCTCAAAGATTAATCTGTCGCGACCACCGACCCTCTGAATAATTACGCCGATATAAACAACAGACAAATTAGTTGTCTGTCTGTTAGTGAGGCGTGATGTTTCTCAAGGGTTCGAACAGATGTCTGGTGTTTGTTATGCTGACATCACACGCCCGGGGGATCTGGCATCCGCTTCGGGTTTTTTCCCCTGACGATCGAATTACACTGCTGCGTTTGCTATTGACCGGGTATTCCTAAATGATAGTGTGTGTGTGTGTGCGTGTGTGTGCGTGTGTGTGTGCTCTTTGAGCGTCAACCGACATCGTTTATTTTTTTATGTTCAAAGTGTAAAAAAAGATGATTCTAACTGAATACATGGAGTAGCGACTTGTAACACGGAGAGCACTGGTTCGACTCTGGGGCCACATTTTGTAGGATTTACTTGGTCATGAACCGTCTACGTTAGAGCAGCAGTGGACGTTCCCTGCAATTATGAGAGGAGGTGTCCTCTGGTATTGGTCATGACTTGATGAACACGATCATTCTGTCATGACTATTGGGAAGAAGAAATTGGTGATAGGTTTATTTCGAAATCACTTGGCTCGCTTATACCTTCACAGAGTAAATCTGCTATGACAGCACTGCTGTTTTCTGGCTGTTAACATATGAGAGCCTGAGTAATCTGGTCGAACACACTTCACCATCTAATGGGTTACTACCGTCGGTTTTCATTTAACCTCGGTATTTCTACGTTAGATATACACTGGGTGTTTTAATACAATAGGTTTAGTAACCTCTCTAACTTATCTCCGTGTATAGTTAATTGGATGTAATTTTGGTTTAACTAATATAATAAAAACCAAATAATCAACCCTTCACCCCTATTTTTATATTCCAAGATATATCACATGTTTAATATTATTAAAGAATCATCATCAAATGCTTTAGAGAGCAATTTGTGTATGTGAATTATCATCTGTTGTACTTTTGATGTTAATTGTTTGTCTTAATTTGCTTTCTTCTTTGTCGTCGTTAAAATTGTGGTAAAGTGGTCCTAATTAGTTTTAGTGTACAACCAAAAATTCAATTAAGTTCAATATTGAAAGCCTCCGAACCGTTTAGTGTTGAAGAAGGTTTGCTGCATCAAATTAATATGAACACCGATGTACTGTACTTTATCAAAAGGTTATTTGTGTGTGGGCACACATATAAAAACCAACTAAACAAAAGAAGCCACAAAAATAAGCGACATGTGCTAACCACTCTTTCCTGTGAATAGTTTGCTCCGCAAGGGTCTCAAATGACCCACAATTATTCACTATTTCACGTCGCACGAGTGTATATATTCGGAGAAACAACAATTGCTGGCGTTGGATTCTTTGAATCGTCCGCTTACCGACGTTTTGCTGTTATTACTTAAGTAATTACTAAGTTTATTATTCTTAACATGTGCTTCAACTCGTAGCACGGCAGTGGCGTAAATACTTACGTACACATTTCATACAAAATGTATCACTTCCAGCTAAATACCACAGTATCTATAAAATTTGTGTTAGTCCGTTTTACTAGATTCTTACGAGCAACGGAAATAGGAACACATAAACCTGAAGACAAACGTGCTGTTAACATGTGTCGGGTTTTAAAATATAAAATTTGGGTTAGTAACGCAACAAGCTCCCACATCGTCTAAGCTTCGGATTTCATTAGCTACAGCGTCCTTCACACCAATGCAAACAACATCCTGGAGACAGATGCTAGCTAGTGTTTTAATGAAACTAAACTCTAACGGTGCTATAAGCGGCCGGTCTTTAAGATCGAGATATGATTGCGGTCTTCCAACAGACCGTGTTTTAGGTTTACGATCGAGTAATGCTACTTCTGCAGGAACTCGAGACACGGGTTATGCGAATTCAACTAATAACACGCTGTCAGATGTATTTATAAATATTCACGCTTCAGTTGGAAATCGACAAAATGAAAAACGGTCAATACTTTTTGGGAACGAATCAAAATCAATAATAATGTAAGTTCTAATAACGAATCTGTGTCTGAATAGTTTAGTTTTTATATATTTATAGATATTAAAAGTATGAGAACTGTTATAGATAATCATGTTGAGATCGGGGACAAAGCGGAGACCGACGTCAGATCATCGAGGATCAGTTACAGTTGCGGTTTGGTTATGTTCGTTCTGTACGGCGACATCGCCCCTGTAATCTTTGATCTTTCCTTATAATAGCTGACATTACTTTAAAAGGTACAATATGCATTAAGTTGCAGCGAAGCAATGAGAAAGTACGGTTTCATGCATTCAATAAATCTTGAGTATCTATTAAAATATTTGTATACACAATAGTGATGAAACTTCGCCGAGTTCCAGTTGGAAAGATCCTTGAGGTGGGGCTGCATGATGTAGTCAACGTATGATGTAGCCGAAGGTCCACCCGTAAAGCGACGAAGGTGGAACATCCTGAGAGCTTTAGTAGGTGCAAGTTCAAAATAATCTGTCTCTGCCCCAACGAGGGTAAGTATGCAAAGAAATTTTGCCCACGTAAAGCAAAAAAAAGAAATGCAAAAATTAATAAGGAAGACAATGTAAATAATCCTTATCCTCCACTGCTACCTTCTATTCGAGATTTTGAGAAATTTATTGAGAACTAGGTCCTAGTTAAATTAGTGGATGAAGTTTAAAGGTTAAGCAGGAAACCGAACATTCCCTCGTATTTACGGAAGAAAGGAATAGAGAAAAATTATTTCGTCTAAAAAGCAAACGCAGCTTCTGTAGCTGACGGAGATATATGCGTGATGGATTATAGTGCAACAAATCCAACATTACCTGCTCCAACTATATCAATGAAAGGTCGACCAGCATTTGGGATGGAAACGTGTGCAGATATATTTTGTTGATGGGATGCTGTACCTAAAGAAATTCTTATGTAGTACTCTTAAAACGACCACCTATGACAAACCGGTTTTATCCGGAGTTATCAACTTTACAGATAAGGTAGTATCATTTCCTGATTATTCTAATATTTGTTCTTATCGGGAGTACACGTTGAATGCTTCTAGTGCACTAATACGGCCGCCGCTCATTGGGCCCCGATTGAGGCCATTATTAAAACGGGCCCTGGACCAGTAGTTGTAAAACGACTATCACAGATTTATGATGGGCATAAATAAAGTTAATTATTCCGAGAGTTTCACCACACCTCAATAAATAGACAATCAATTATATAATTAGGGTTCCGCGATAATGATAAAACTTCTATATATATTTTTTTTAATTCCACAAACCGAAGAGATGAGCCGGATATTCATTAGATAGCCATAAAAGTGTGGTGCTAGTTACAATGTTGCACACATCAAATATACTGTGCTCGACGTTTTAAGATACAGCGTTATTTACTCTCGTTACCTCAGTAATTTGATTAGCTGCAGCGCCTTTCAGACCGGAACACAGTAATGTTTGCATACTGACATCTGAACATATTCCAAAAAGCGATGATGGCTTCGTTTGTGCGATACGATTGGAATGGTTGCGGATTTGATCTACTCTGAGCTTGAGCTTCCGGTTGAAAAAAGACTATCATTGACTTCTAATATCCGTCAATAGGAAATCAATCACTGTGGTGGATGTAGAGCTTTAATTTTCCCCTTGTAGTGAAGTACCCAAGTTCAACTAAAGGATGGTGGTGGGTCTGTAATCTCGGGCTATTAAGAATAGGAGTAAGGTAAGCCCTGACTGTCGTAGAAGGTGACTGAAAGGGTGTAGGAGTTTCGCGGGCCTTGAGGGTGGGAGCCTTTATCGCTCAACAAGCGAAACTGCGTGGGACAGGGTATGACTACGCGATGGTGCCCAGGGTTATGCTCCTCCTTAGAGACGTGTTCACAAAAAGTGTAGAGGGGCACTGGTGCGTTCTTCAAGAGATCCCGGAGCCTCTCCGAATGCACTGATGCAGACCATCGAGGGGGTTTTAGTGAGTAAAAATCTCACATAACCTTCCCCTCAAAAGCAGGGTATCTTACGAGCCCCCCCCTCCCCACACACCGAAACCAAAAAAGAAAAGGTCTGTTGTCAGAAACTAGGTACCACCGCAGTTCCTATTTCTGCCGCCAATTAGTAGTACGCAGACATTATCGTGTTCCGGTTTGAAGGGAGCCTTAGCTAGTGAAATTACCCAGGTAATGACTTTAATATCTTAGATCTTCAACGAGCACAATGTGGTGCTGTTAATACCCTCCTAACTAGCGCCACGTTGTTATGAGCAGGCGTATCGCTTACCATCAGGTGAATAAAGGGAAAGTTAAGTTCTTTATCTATATTATATCTATACTATATTATATTCCTATTGTTGTACTATATGCTGCTGCTGATCACTAAAAATGCGAAAGCGTCCATTTTGTAAGGGATGTGTTTTTTTTTTTAATCGCCATCTGCAAAAGGTCACAGTTATGATTCACGAGAACCTCACAACACAAAGACGAAGTGGAACCGGAAAACAAAATAAACATGAACGCGCGATCATTTTGGCGCCAAGATTTTTTTATTTATTATAGCGACGAGACGAGTGAGACGTTCACCTGATAATAAGTGATACGCTTGACCATTACAACGTGGAGCCACTTAGTATGATTTACACTGCAGTACATTGCTGTCGGCGACATAAGATGTTGAGTCTAATCACCTCCAGTAATTACATTAGCTGCAGCGCCCATCAAACCGGAACACAGTAACGTTTGCATACTGTTCGTCGGCTGCAATAGACAACAGAGACCTACGAGCAATGCAATCACAATTTTGCATTTATAATACTTAAAATAAAATAGCAATCTTTTTTAACCCCATTTCACCAGTTTTTAGTTATTTAAATAAGTATTAGTATTTTAATTAATATATAAGTCAATTTTAAATATTCAAGGAGATCGAAAGCTCATTAAAAAGTTTCATTCAAATATTAACCCTCTTCCCATCCAAACAAACCCCAAGGTTTTCAAAGAATAACTACCCTTAGCATTCTCCATAGTACTAGTACTCCAGAGTATCTAAATACTGAATTTGTACATCGTTGACTGATTTTAGTTTGTTTTTTTTTTAATACATTTAAGGGTATTTAAAGAATAATTCTGACCCTATATCTCGTCTTATACTATCAGCTTCCTCTAATGAAATTCCTTTCAAAAGTGGTTCAGCCGTTCTCAAGATTAACTGGTGCGAGTAACCGATACACCTCTTAAGTTACATTTTTGGTTTAAGTATCTTGTAAACGTACGAACTATGTAAATAGTTAACTTAATTAACTTTCACTTAATTTTCTAATTATTTGTGTAAAAGTTGGATGTAATGAAAGGGATGTTAGTTGCTTATTCAAATCAGAATCAGAATCTAAATGGAGCCGGAGCCTGTGAAATCTCCGGAGTAACGAGGCGACTAAAATTATTCATATAAAAAGTATACACTTAAGAAAAAGATCTAGATGAAACTAAATGTACTAAGAAAAGATCTCAATTATATTTGGCACCGGCGTCGAACCCGAGGCTGCGAGGACGATTAAACGAATGATGGTGGATTGTACTCACCGTGGTCACCAGCGTGCTACAACACGTGATAACAAGTATAGCGTATGGTGACATTAATGCGCGGACACATCGAACGGACTCCGAGACTACACTGATCCTGACATCCGTAACGATCCATCCGTTTAATTACAAGGAGACGGTTCCGCGAAAGATTTTAGGGTTCCGTGTTCGAAGATCTCATCGCTATCGCACACGTGGTTCAGTAGTTTAAAGAGGAATAAGGTTAATTATGTACACCAACATTCCAAACCTCAATAATAATACCGCATGATAGATTGTGGTGTTGGTTGACTGATGACTACACGGCCCAACTGTGGGAATATTTAGTGGGATTGCTCCCGAATAATATTTCAAGGAATATTAGTCAAGGGAATTCGAAGAGACTTCACATGTTTTGATCTTCTTATTTTGTCTTGCGGAGGGATGGGGTGTAAGGGGTTCAGCCCAACATCTTACGGAGTCCAAGTAAACCTCACCTGCACGCGGTGCACCCTGCTGAATAACAGACGAGGCGCGGTTACGGCCCAATTCGCCTCAATGAACTCCAACAATGGTGTAGAGATCTTTAGGGGAGGCCTATGTCCAGCAGTGGACGTCTGTCGGCTGATAATGATTTTATCTTAATTCATGTGAATATTTATTCCAAAAATGTGTTAAAGAAAGTCTAGATATTTACTTGTGAAAATACTAAGAAATAGTATATATATTAGCTACTTCAAACTGGAACACGGAAATGTTTGCACGCTATATTTACCGATCGCGATAGGTCAGACATTATTTTATCAAATCAAGCAGCACTTTCATCTGATAGTAAAATATTTACTTATCTATGGACATGGTAGGATTTTTACACAGCACCACTTTGCGTTTATAGCTCGTAAACATAAAACGTCTCAGTGCCTCCGTAATTGCAAGAGCTTAGCCGCAGAAATGGTTATTGCGGTAGAATTAGGTCTCCGGTGTTAGAAAGAATAAATTTATCACATACAGAACCCGTCCATACAAACCGGATCGCGCTTGTCATTTATTTACAATAACAAATCGACAAACATTAACTGGCCGCTCTTATCTATTTACATTTTCTTAACAACGTTTACACTTTATATATTTAATTCAATAATAAAATGGAGACTGCGGCCGTTTAGATAACTCCATTTTTAACTTCAAATGGTCTCTTTCGAGATTAGTAACTTGAGAGATCTCCGAAAAAAAAAACAAAACAGATTACTTCCTCCCAATGCCGACAACATACTTCCTCTCTATCCCAAAAGATTCAAAAGGCTCACCAAAATGGCGTCTTTACAACAACTATTGACAAAAGACAGCTTTTTGCAAAAAGGTCCGAATACGATTATTCCTCTTTATTATAAAAAAATGCACTCACACTTAAATTTTTAAGATACACGTGGTGTTAGCAGTAGTTCCGTCTGTTTATTTTCCACCACTACCACTTATTTACATTTGCCGCCATAACAGCATCTTTTTGTTCCCGCTGTCAAAACATGCGACCTGTAGTATTATGTACAGCCTCATCATTATTTAGCACTATGACAAATAAAAAGAAAATAGAATATGTATTAATTAAAAAAAATAAAACAGATAATTTTATTTCTATTTCTTCAAAATTTATATTGAAAATAATTTTTAGTGTTGTTGATTTTTATTGTTAAAATGTTGCCAGTGAAAAAAATTCTATATATTGCAACACTTAGAATTCTGTCATTCTATTTGAGAGGTGAGGCAACGAGAAACTATTAACGTTGGCTGCATCTAACGTAACTTCCTTTTGTTTGTTTAAAAGTTGGCACCATTTAATTTGCATATTTTTTTTTATTACACAAATCGATGAGAGCGGACGGTGCGTTCGCCTGATGGTAAGCACACACACTGAATAAATATGGCGCTTTATAAACACATTGTGCTCGTCGCTTTGAGATTTTCAATTCTAGTCGTTCCACTAACATTTCCACAACTTTCGGTTTAAGATTTAACTGGTAATATCTCTCTGTTGCCGGAAACCGACTAGGCGCAAACATTACTCTGTTCCAGCTTGAAGGGCGAAGCTATTATAATTGCTGGTGTAATGAAACTCAACATTTGGTGTCTTACGCCACGAGCACAGTATATACCATCCTAACTAGCGCCGCGGTTTTATAGGCAGACGTATCACTTATCTTCAAGTGAACGTTCCGCATAAATAAAAATAGTAGCAATATTATTTTAACAATTTTCAAGAATAAAGCTTTTTTTAAAATTCAATGAGGCGACGAGACGAGCTGGACATTCACCTGATGGTGTGATACACCTACCAGCAACTTACCGCTGGTTAGCGCTGGTTGGGATGATATTCACAGCACCGCATTGCGCTCTTCGACTGAGACAAGACATCGAGTCTCATTAACCCCGTAATTATATTAGTCGCAGCGCTCTTCAAACCGGAACACACAAATTATTATATTAACACAAATTATTATATTTAGTTTGACAAATGTATTGAAGCACTGTTCACTAATTAATGCGTGCTCCGCAGCCAGCTTCACGCACATCGAATACAAATCACCGAAATGTAAATCACACCAGGTCTTGAACAGTTAAATCCGGGTCAAGACCGGATATGTTACGGTTAATAACTTACTCAAGTTATTTATTACGTCCACTCCATTATATGTCTCGGTATACTAAGTTATTTACGAGCGACTTACTCCTAATGATTGTATGACCTCGTGATGATTAAAAGCTACAGCGCCCTTCAAACAAGATATACTGATGATAAGACAATTTTTAATAAGAAACGGAAAAGGATATCATTGGTGGTGCGCCATTTTTCAGAGATGTAATTGACTGGACATCAATTTAATCCTCCCTAGCTCCCTCTTTCGACCGTTCTATCTTATTTCTCTTCCTCCCTCTCTTTCTGAATGTAATACTCTTAAACTAAATATGTCCCCATCACCATAGAGAAAGTAATTGTCACCAGATAATGAATTTAATCAACAATCTATACACACGGATAGCAATCATCACCTCATTCATCATCAGGTGAAGCGTCCAACTCGTCTAGTCGCTTCGTTAGATAAAAATAGGAATCATCCGGATTCGAACCCGCGCCTCCTTTGGGATGCACGGTCTGAGTCATCGCGGCATCGAATTTCTTCGTTCGTGGTAATGGTGGAATTTTTTTTTTCGGTCTCACGAAGCGGCATTCCGCGCGGAGCGGGGGCGACGCGCAAAAACCTGATCGTGCCGCAAAAAGTCAACTGATGCGAAAATAAAATTGCATGCGGCGAAAAGAGTGCACTAAAATTTAAGTGAACGATAATTTGTTTTTTTGTTTCGCGTAAGTTATATTTCATTCTACGAAACGACGAGGAGAACGGGACGGTCGCCCGTAACGACGTGGCGATAGTTAGGATGATATACACAGCACCACATTGTGCTTATCGGGTTAAGATATAAGGTTTTGTCTCGTTGCCCCAGTAATTTCACTAGCTACAGCGTCCTTTTAACTGGAAAACAGTAATGTTTGCGCACTGCTATTTGACGGCTGCGGTGGTACTTACTTAAACTGTCTCCGGCAACTGAGACCTAACAGCGGTGTAGTAGTTCTTCCACATCCACCACAGCAACTCCACCACATCCAAGGTTCACAGTTAGATTATACCCGTCATCATCATCATCATGAGCCTCTGTTTGTCCACTGCTGGATATAAGCCTTCCCTATAATCTTCCACCAAATGCGATCCTCACCTTTCGCATTCACCAACTTCCGACCGCTCTGATGATGTCGTCGGTCCATCTGGAGATGACCAAGCCCATAGGCATTCATTTGAACGCTATTGGTCCCTAATTTTAGGTGTAACCATAAATAATTTAAATAAATAAATATTTATATATCACATTCTTCAGTTTCTTATCAGTTGGTCCCTATTGAATAGTCGGTGTCGCTTTGATGCTGAAGGAGGAAGATGCCAGGGCGCGATACGAAGACCCCAGGCCGGGATCCGCGCTGCGCATTGTGCATTAATTATTTATCGTGGGCGCGGCGACCCACCCTGCATACAATGAGTGCGCGTGCGCACGCATACATCACTGCGGGTTCATTCAGACTGCGTTTCCTGTTTAGAAGTTCGCGAACGCAACGCACTGGACACTAAGTTTTACTGTCCGATAGTCTAGTATTAGTTACCTTCGCTGCAGCAGTTAACCACGCAGTAATTCCTGATTGTAGACCTGTTCAGCATCACGACGTAATATAATTTTTTTCAGTACCATTTCAATAATCTCTTCTTCTATCGTTCGATCAATGGAACTTTCTATCGCTGTTGTATCCAATAAATAAATAAATAAATATATATATAAATAAATTAATTAATAAAAAAAAAGCCAAAAAAACTTGATGCGATTAAGTTATTACATAATACGATTTAACAGCGATAATTGTCGTAATTAACGTTTTAATTAGACACGTTGTAGATGCATAATAAACGAGAAATAGTGTATGTATACACTCCATGTCAAGAGATACATTGACTCGTCGCGAGATCTTCGCAACTATTAGACGTAGACTCATCAGGTCAGCTAAGGATGGATACAAAACTCCTTCCTAGAGGGAGTTGCGGGGGTGTTACGAGCAGCAAAGAGGGCGGGGAACAGCTGGTGATTAACATTTCACGGTCTAGAAAGCATAGATTTAAAATTATTTAAGACGGTGACTTCCGACTTCATCATATGACTCCGGTTCCATGGAGAGGGGGGCCAGTTCTTGTGTGGGATACTGCTTCCACCGATACACTTGCTGATGCTGCAAACCATGCGGAGAACCTCAAGAGGAGCAAGTGTGAATGCCTTAGTGAGGGAGATCATTGAACCGTTTGGGATAGAAACGTTGGGTTCTTGGAGTCCGAGTCTACTTTAACTTTTAATAGAATTATTAAAAAAAAAACTAAGGGATGACACCCGGGCGTCGGCACAAAGGAACCTCGCCATCCAGGGCAGCAACGTCACCAATTTGCTGGGCACTCGGACGGGGATGACCTAGGTAGTAGGTAATACATATAACTTGATTTTATTATAGTGTTGTAAGTAGATGAATATTTTCTTTCCAAAGGTTAACGTCTTATGGAAAGGTTATCAGGTGAACGTTGTATATATATATATATATATATATATATATATATAGCGTGTGAATGCCTGTCTGTATGTTTCATATGTTCATTAGTTAGTTATATGTTAAACTAATATTTGTTTAATATAAACATATAATGAGTTGTATCAAAACACTAGCGCGTGAGAAATAACATAATAACATTGTAATGTGGTGCGGTGGTAACTGGACGGCCGCCGGCACGTCGTCGCTGGGGGTGGTAACGTGATAAAGATGACGATCTAAGATATCAACGTGGCAAGCTGAAATCTAGACGTGATAAATCTCTAGATCTGGAACTGAGCTCCTTTAACGGTGAACCGGCGGCGGTGATCCATTTGGTGCTGTTAATCAATGCGACCTGTTCCCCGAGCGATTCGCTGGCCGTACGGAAATATTCCTTGAGAGCAACCGCGACCGCGAATGACACCACCACCATTGACACCAACCGTTACTATGGCAACCGGTTAAACAATACCAATTGACGATGTATATAAAGGTTAATTACAAATGAAACGGTGAAGGATGTATGAAATTCAAAAATTAAATATCCTGTAATCAACTTCAGATCAGTCCGCATTTGATGGTAATGTTGCCATGTAGATACGATCACTCGTTTTCAAGTGATCAGCGAACAAAGGATACTCATTTATTTATATAGATTATATATTGATTTGTTTAAATTGTATTTACCATGATCAGGTATTCTCAACTTCAATAGGATCTATGTTGTTTAATTTTTATTTGCCACATTATTATGGACGGGCGTATCACTTACCATCAGGTGAAAGTCTCGCTGATCTCATCGCTTAATTGAAAAAAAAATAATGGTAGTTTTGCAAAATCCTACCACAAACCAGACTAGACAACATATGGTGGAAACCAAGGATCACGTATTTAACAAGACAGACGTAGTAACATATACTTATTACAGCTGTAACATATTTTTTTTTTTAATTATAGTAAAGTTTTTTTTATTCAATTTAGAGACGAGAGAAACGGGATGTTGATCTGATGGTAAATAATACGCATGTCCATATCAACCGCATTGCGCTCGTCGCTTGTTGACATAAGTTGTCAAGTCTCGTTACCCCAGTAATTTCACTAGCTACAACGTCCTTCAAACCGTACCATGGTAAAGTTTGCATACTACTATTTGTCGCAATAGGAGTTCCGGTGATACCTACTTAGACCGTCTCCGGAAGCAGAGGCCAGCGAATTTATAATTGATAAACAGGAATATTGATATTGAGTCTCGTTACCCCAGTAATTTCACTAGTTACAAGAAAATATATTTATATTTATATATGTATTGAGGATTTGGGACAACCCTGCGGAGGCTCAGTTCCCGGAAATGTGACATGAGAGCATATGACGCAAGCCAGTGTGAACAGTGACCGATAACTGTGCAGGTGAATGCATACACGGGGTTACGAGAGAGAGGATCAGCAGCTGGTCCGCGTACGGCGCGAGAAGCACTGCTTCGATTCAGATATAAATATATATATTATCATCATCATCAGGGTATAGACAACAGACAATAGCATTTCTGTGGGTTAATTATACAGGGTGAAGGGTAATAGGTGTAAAAGATCTGTATGGGCTAAAGTATAGCTCGTATCCTGTCTGTCTATGTATGGAATGCACCATGCACAGAAACAATGCTTCCGGAGTTATTCATTTTGTAAATATTTTTCAAAAACTTCCCGATTTTGTAGGAAAAATTCGATGATTTTATTTCTAACTTATTTGTACACAAATTTTAATTTAATAATTATTGTTTAATCGTTGTTTTATTAAATTAAATTAATAATCATCACTCAGAGACTAAAACTTTTAAATTAGGTTCTTTGAAAGTCGTGACAGTAACAAATAAGGCGTCATACTTACATTTACATTTAATCTTAAAATCATTTTCTTTTATATAAAAAATACGTATAAAGCACATAAATAAGTACCCGACTTCAATACCTATGCGACAAGACTTAGGAAAGTATATAAAGTTTCTAACATTTAGAAAAAAAAAACACTTTTTAGGTAGTGAGCGAGTAGGACTCCTACCAGAAAGATTTCCATATGCTTTTTATTTTCGATGTCGTTATCTTTATTGTCTGAAGGTTCTCTGCTGACACCGAAAACAGATGGAGCAGTTATGCAGTACGGAAGCAGGACTTTGATAAGCTGTGCATTAATCAATCAGCGGATCGGTGCAGTCCTCACCGCGCCGTCTCCGATTCCAGTCTAGATGTGCAGCTGAACGTTTCAACAATATTGTGAATACAAAGCCGTCGCTCTAACAATAATATAAACAATGACAGCAGCGCGGACTTGGCGACGCGCTGCAGCGGCTCGCGATCGTGATCCATCACTGAACCCTGCACAATCTGACGTAGTCAAACCGAGTATACTATACTGCAGTAAGGCATAATCAGGTAAAGTTATAGACTAGCAGCTAAACGTCTTCTATGATCAAGCTCACTAATTTAAAATCCTGTTTTCGTCTCTTGAAGACGTTGCTGGTGGCAGGTCTGCGTTGATACCGCTGTTACTGTGTTCCGGTTTGAAGCGGGCGCAATTATATATTATAGATAGTATATATATATATATTGATTTGTTATCCTATCTTTAACTTAACACTTAACCTCACACGGTTTTAAGTGAAACTAATGAAGCAGGTGCGGAAGAACTTCACCCTCATTCCAACTTTAATTTTGATATCAATAGTTCTACGTAACATCTAATTTATACTACTGGCCTTACTGCTGATAAACAGTAGTGTGCAAACGTTACTGTGTTCCGGTTTGATGGGCGCTATAGCTAGTGAATTTACTGGGGTAACGAGACTCAACATCTCACATCTCAGGCGACGAGAGCAATGTGGTTCTGTATCATCCTGACTAGCGTTGCGTTGGTTATGGGCGTATCACTTACCATCAGGTTAACGTCTCGCCCATCTTGCCGCATAAATGATTTAAAAAAAAAAATTTGTTTGACGGGAGTACTGTCAGCAGGAGACTGTTCCAATCCTTCCCTAATCCCGCCTGGTTGACATTTTGCTGCTAGTCAAGTCATTTCACTATATTATTATTACTAGTATAATTAAGTCATTTATTCATTATTATTATTATTTGATTATTTATTGCGGAACCCTAAATTTTTGTTTTTTTTCTGCTTATGGTGTAAGGGGTTCCGTCCAACATCTTACGGAGCCCAAGTCAGCATCATAAGCACGGGGTGCATCCTGTTGAGTAACAGACGAAGCTCTGACCATCCACCAACCCGCACTGGCTACGACCCAATTCCCCCCAATGAACTCTACGTACGGAGATCTTTGGGTAAGGCATATGTCCAGCAGTGGGCCTCTGTCGGCTGATTTTGCTAACGTTAGGATCGTTTTATATGACTTATATATCTAAGCAAAAGTTTAGACAGTTCCCAACCCTCTTAAAACTATTTTAGATATAAGGGGGAGGTTATATAATTTTCTTTTACAGTATTTGTTATATATTATTAATATTATTAATAAACAATATCATATTTTAATAATTTGTTATTAAAACTAATACAATAATGGTTACTATCGTCACGATCATGATCATCAGATAAACACATCCAATGGTGATGGTGGTCAGAGATGATATTAAGATTCTCTTCAGTAACATTATCACTGAACAACAGAGTGCAGTTTATCGCTTTTGTAGTTAATTAAAATAAAAACTTTACTGCGTGTCAGTATTGTATGAGAGTAATGATCGTCCACCTCCCGGCCTGCCCGAGCGCACTTCACCGTACTCTATCAGCTCGTAGCCGACGCTGCGGGGAATTTCGCGGACACAATCAGCGCCGTGTCGAAGGTTATCAGACACATGTGCCGACGGTTATCTCCGCATTGATGCTGCCAACACCAGAGAATACTCCCGAGATTGGGAAATCTGGGAAACCCAATGACGGAGCAGCTGTCGTCTAACTATATCATAGTAAAGTAGGTATATTTTTAAGTTAAGCTCGAACAGCGTCCGGAGTCGTTGGCGGTCAGGGTAGAGGTTCTCATCGCCTTCTAAACGAACCTGAGGAGGACGATAGCTGGACGTGGTCTCCGGCCATTGAAGTACTCACGAGGCTGGTAGGGTCTGCATAAGACAGACCCCGGGACGACCTATATCAGCATATCATTAGAGAGAACATGACCGCCAAACGCTGAAGATTACCACCGAGGGGGATGTAGCGGGTGGAAACTTCCACATATCTCTATCTTCCCCCCAGAAGACAGAGTATCTTTTCGAAGATTTTGCCTAAGGGTAGTCAACCTCACCTGCTCGTGGTGAACCCTGCTGAAATCAACAAACGAAGCTCTGGCTACCACCAACCCGCATTGCGCCAGCGTGGTGGGAAACGACCCAAATCCTCCCACTATGAACCCCTACAATCGCGGCGATTTTTAAGGGAGGTCGATGTACCAGGGTAATAAATTTATAACATTGTCTAAGTTAGTTTGTAATCCTATGTAAGATCAAGTTAAATTTAAATAATGTTACTTAATTGAAGTATTAGACTATTTTCGGTAACAGATAGAACAACACAGGAAGACGAGGGCTTACTGGACAAAGCTCCATATTTAGTACGCAAATAGAACTGGTAACCCTCCGTTATTAAGTTGAGCTTTCACTTATACTTATTAATCTTAAGTGCTTAATGTATCTAGAGAGACTTTCACTTTACAAGGATCAAAGGAACACGTCAGTGGATATTACTGTGGTAACAGCAGTAGAACACTGAGAGCCTCACGTAAAGTTTAGCCAGAACCAGATCGATGAAGAGATTCTTCATGAAGACTGGAAGTCTTCCGGCTGCTGCTGATAATAATGAAGATATATATAAAGCGAAGACTATCATGGATCATTAAATGAATTGAAATGAACCTTCCCACACTACGTCCACCGATACGCAGGCACCAATCGAGGATCTTACTGCCTCATCAGCCGTCAGTCCTTCGAGCAATGTGCTTGCAATTACACTAGCTATAGCGCCCTTCAAACCGGAACACAGTAATGCTAGCACACTACTGTTTATCACCAGAAATAGGAGTTGCAATGTTACTACCAGATTATATGAGGTATTAGATAGAACTATTGACAAGTGGAGTTGATGGTGTTTCTTCAGAACTTGCTTCATTAGTTTCACTTAAAACCGTGTGATGTTAAGTGTCAATAGTTAAAGATAGCATAGCAAATGAATATATGAATATATATATAATTATATATATATTATCGAGAATATATAATTGCGCTCGCCGTTGGGTGGGAATAATGTACTTGGCCGCCATTTTGATCATTGGTCTGTAAATAAATATATTTATGTGCTATTTTATGGTAGTTCACATCTCCGTATAAGGAGTCGCTGGCGCCGGGCTGAGCTGAACTGACCTTGGACGATGATGAAGTATCTGCATATAGCGATATAACTGGATCAGATAGTGATTCCTGTGAATGAGATCACTGGTGGTAGTGTCTCTGTTGCTACAGACCGTCTAGGTAGGTACCACCGCAGCGCGTATTGCAGCCGACACACAGTACTGTGCGAACGTTACAGTGATCCGGTTTGAAGGACCGATAGCTATCACTGGTGGTAGTGTCTCTGTTGCTACAGACCGTCTAGGTAGGTACCACCGCAGCGCCTATTGCAGCCGACACACAGTACTGTGCGAACGTTACAGTGATCCGGTTTGAAGGACCGATAGCTATCACTGGTGGTAGTGTCTCTGTTGCTACAGACCGTCTAGGTAGGTACCACCGCAGCGCCTATTGCAGCCGACACACAGTACTGTGCGAACGTTACAGTGATCCGGTTTGAAGGACCGATAGCTATCACTGGTGGTAGTGTCTCTGTTGCTACAGACCGTCTAGGTAGGTACCACCGCAGCGCCTATTGCAGCCGACACACAGTACTGTGCGAACGTTACAGTGATCCGGTTTGAAGGACCGATAGCTATCACTGGTGGTAGTGTCTCTGTTGCTACAGACCGTCTAGGTAGGTACCACCGCAGCGCCTATTGCAGCCGACACACAGTACTGTGCGAACATTACAGTGATCCGGTTTGAAGGACCGATAGCTATCACTGGTGGTAGTGTCTCTGTTGCTACAGACCGTCTAGGTAGGTACCACCGCAGCGCCTATTGCAGCCGACAGACAGTACTGTGCGAACGTTACAGTGATCCGGTTTGAAGGACCGATAGCTATCACTGGTGGTAGTGTCTCTGTTGCTACAGACCGTCTAGGTAGGTACCACCGCAGCGCCTATTGCAGCCGACAGACAGTACTGTGCGAACATTACAGTGATCCGGTTTGAAGGACCGATAGCTATCACTGGTGGTAGTGTCTCTGTTGCTACAGACCGTCTAGGTAGGTACCACCGCAGCGCCTATTGCAGCCGACAGACAGTACTGTGCGAACATTACAGTGATCCGGTTTGAAGGACCGATAGCTATCACTGGTGGTAGTGTCTCTGTTGCTACAGACCGTCTAGGTAGGTACCACCGCAGCGCCTATTGCAGCCGACAGACAGTACTGTGCGAACATTACAGTGATCCGGTTTGAAGGACCGATAGCTATCACTGGTGGTAGTGTCTCTGTTGCTACAGACCGTCTAGGTAGGTACCACCGCAGCGCCTATTGCAGCCGACAGACAGTACTGTGCGAACATTACAGTGATCCGGTTTGAAGGACCGATAGCTATCACTGGTGGTAGTGTCTCTGTTGCTACAGACCGTCTAGGTAGGTACCACCGCAGCGCCTATTGCAGCCGACAGACAGTACTGTGCGAACATTACAGTGATCCGGTTTGAAGGACCGATAGCTATCACTGGTGGTAGTGTCTCTGTTGCTACAGACCGTCTAGGTAGGTACCACCGCAGCGCCTATTGCAGCCGACAGACAGTACTGTGCGAACATTACAGTGATCCGGTTTGAAGGACCGATAGCTATCACTGGTGGTAGTGTCTCTGTTGCTACAGACCGTCTAGGTAGGTACCACCGCAGCGCGTATTGCAGCCGACAGACAGTACTGTGCGAACATTACAGTGATCCGGTTTGAAGGACCGATAGCTATCACTGGTGGTAGTGTCTCTGTTGCTACAGACCGTCTAGGTAGGTACCACCGCAGCGCGTATTGCAGCCGACAGACAGTACTGTGCGAACATTACAGTGATCCGGTTTGAAGGACCGATAGCTATCACTGGTGGTAGTGTCTCTGTTGCTACAGACCGTCTAGGTAGGTACCACCGCAGCGCGTATTGCAGCCGACAGACAGTACTGTGCGAACATTACAGTGATCCGGTTTGAAGGACCGATAGCTATCACTGGTGGTAGTGTCTCTGTTGCTACAGACCGTCTAGGTAGGTACCGCCGCAGCGCGTATTGCAGCCGACAGACAGTACTGTGCGAACATTACAGTGATCCGGTTTGAAGGACCGATAGCTATCACTGGTGGTAGTGTCTCTGTTGCTACAGACCGTCTAGGTAGGTACCGCCGCAGCGCCTATTGCAGCCGACAGACAGTACTGTGCGAACATTACAGTGATCCGGTTTGAAGGACCGATAGCTATCACTGGTGGTAGTGTCTCTGTTGCTACAGACCGTCTAGGTAGGTACCGCCGCAGCGCGTATTGCAGCCGACAGACAGTACTGTGCGAACATTACAGTGATCCGGTTTGAAGGACCGATAGCTATCACTGGTGGTAGTGTCTCTGTTGCTACAGACCGTCTAGGTAGGTACCGCCGCAGCGCGTATTGCAGCCGACAGACAGTACTGTGCGAACATTACAGTGATCCGGTTTGAAGGACCGATAGCTATCACTGGTGGTAGTGTCTCTGTTGCTACAGACCGTCTAGGTAGGTACCGCCGCAGCGCGTATTGCAGCCGACAGACAGTACTGTGCGAACATTACAGTGATCCGGTTTGAAGGACCGATAGCTATCACTGGTGGTAGTGTCTCTGTTGCTACAGACCGTCTAGGTAGGTACCGCCGCAGCGCGTATTGCAGCCGACAGACAGTACTGTGCGAACATTACAGTGATCCGGTTTGAAGGACCGATAGCTATCACTGGTGGTAGTGTCTCTGTTGCTACAGACCGTCTAGGTAGGTACCGCCGCAGCGCGTATTGCAGCCGACAGACAGTACTGTGCGAACATTACAGTGATCCGGTTTGAAGGACCGATAGCTATCACTGGTGGTAGTGTCTCTGTTGCTACAGACCGTCTAGGTAGGTACCACCGCAGCGCGTATTGCAGCCGACAGACAGTACTGTGCGAACATTACAGTGATCCGGTTTGAAGGACCGATAGCTATCACTGGTGGTAGTGTCTCTGTTGCTACAGACCGTCTAGGTAGGTACCGCCGCAGCGCGTATTGCAGCCGACAGACAGTACTGTGCGAACATTACAGTGATCCGGTTTGAAGGACCGATAGCTATCACTGGTGGTAGTGTCTCTGTTGCTACAGACCGTCTAGGTAGGTACCGCCGCAGCGCCTATTGCAGCCGACACACAGTACTGTGCGAACATTACAGTGATCCGGTTTGAAGGACCGATAGCTATCACTGGTGGTAGTGTCTCTGTTGCTACAGACCGTCTAGGTAGGTACCACCGCAGCGCCTATTGCAGCCGACACACAGTACTGTGCGAACATTACAGTGATCCGGTTTGAAGGACCGATAGCTATCACTGGTGGTAGTGTCTCTGTTGCTACAGACCGTCTAGGTAGGTACCACCGCAGCGCCTATTGCAGCCGACACACAGTACTGTGCGAACATTACAGTGATCCGGTTTGAAGGACCGATAGCTATCACTGGTGGTAGTGTCTCTGTTGCTACAGACCGTCTAGGTAGGTACCACCGCAGCGCCTATTGCAGCCGACAGACAGTACTGTGCGAACATTACAGTGATCCGGTTTGAAGGACCGATAGCTATCACTGGTGGTAGTGTCTCTGTTGCTACAGACCGTCTAGGTAGGTACCACCGCAGCGCCTATTGCAGCCGACACACAGTACTGTGCGAACATTACAGTGATCCGGTTTGAAGGACCGATAGCTATCACTGGTGGTAGTGTCTCTGTTGCTACAGACCGTCTAGGTAGGTACCACCGCAGCGCCTATTGCAGCCGACAGACAGTACTGTGCGAACATTACAGTGATCCGGTTTGAAGGACCGATAGCTATCACTGGTGGTAGTGTCTCTGTTGCTACAGACCGTCTAGGTAGGTACCACCGCAGCGCCTATTGCAGCCGACAGACAGTACTGTGCGAACATTACAGTGATCCGGTTTGAAGGACCGATAGCTATCACTGGTGGTAGTGTCTCTGTTGCTACAGACCGTCTAGGTAGGTACCACCGCAGCGCCTATTGCAGCCGACACACAGTACTGTGCGAACATTACAGTGATCCGGTTTGAAGGACCGATAGCTATCACTGGTGGTAGTGTCTCTGTTGCTACAGACCGTCTAGGTAGGTACCACCGCAGCGCCTATTGCAGCCGACACACAGTACTGTGCGAACATTACAGTGATCCGGTTTGAAGGACCGATAGCTATCACTGGTGGTAGTGTCTCTGTTGCTACAGACCGTCTAGGTAGGTACCACCGCAGCGCCTATTGCAGCCGACAGACAGTACTGTGCGAACATTACAGTGATCCGGTTTGAAGGACCGATAGCTATCACTGGTGGTAGTGTCTCTGTTGCTACAGACCGTCTAGGTAGGTACCACCGCAGCGCCTATTGCAGCCGACAGACAGTACTGTGCGAACATTACAGTGATCCGGTTTGAAGGACCGATAGCTATCACTGGTGGTAGTGTCTCTGTTGCTACAGACCGTCTAGGTAGGTACCACCGCAGCGCCTATTGCAGCCGACAGACAGTACTGTGCGAACATTACAGTGATCCGGTTTGAAGGACCGATAGCTATCACTGGTGGTAGTGTCTCTGTTGCTACAGACCGTCTAGGTAGGTACCACCGCAGCGCCTATTGCAGCCGACAGACAGTACTGTGCGAACATTACAGTGATCCGGTTTGAAGGACCGATAGCTATCACTGGTGGTAGTGTCTCTGTTGCTACAGACCGTCTAGGTAGGTACCACCGCAGCGCCTATTGCAGCCGACAGACAGTACTGTGCGAACATTACAGTGATCCGGTTTGAAGGACCGATAGCTATCACTGGTGGTAGTGTCTCTGTTGCTACAGACCGTCTAGGTAGGTACCACCGCAGCGCCTATTGCAGCCGACAGACAGTACTGTGCGAACATTACAGTGATCCGGTTTGAAGGACCGATAGCTATCACTGGTGGTAGTGTCTCTGTTGCTACAGACCGTCTAGGTAGGTACCACCGCAGCGCCTATTGCAGCCGACACACAGTACTGTGCGAACATTACAGTGATCCGGTTTGAAGGACCGATAGCTATCACTGGTGGTAGTGTCTCTGTTGCTACAGACCGTCTAGGTAGGTACCACCGCAGCGCCTATTGCAGCCGACAGACAGTACTGTGCGAACATTACAGTGATCCGGTTTGAAGGACCGATAGCTATCACTGGTGGTAGTGTCTCTGTTGCTACAGACCGTCTAGGTAGGTACCACCGCAGCGCCTATTGCAGCCGACACACAGTACTGTGCGAACATTACAGTGATCCGGTTTGAAGGACCGATAGCTATCACTGGTGGTAGTGTCTCTGTTGCTACAGACCGTCTAGGTAGGTACCACCGCAGCGCCTATTGCAGCCGACAGACAGTACTGTGCGAACATTACAGTGATCCGGTTTGAAGGACCGATAGCTATCACTGGTGGTAGTGTCTCTGTTGCTACAGACCGTCTAGGTAGGTACCACCGCAGCGCCTATTGCAGCCGACAGACAGTACTGTGCGAACATTACAGTGATCCGGTTTGAAGGACCGATAGCTATCACTGGTGGTAGTGTCTCTGTTGCTACAGACCGTCTAGGTAGGTACCACCGCAGCGCCTATTGCAGCCGACACACAGTACTGTGCGAACATTACAGTGATCCGGTTTGAAGGACCGATAGCTATCACTGGTGGTAGTGTCTCTGTTGCTACAGACCGTCTAGGTAGGTACCACCGCAGCGCCTATTGCAGCCGACAGACAGTACTGTGCGAACATTACAGTGATCCGGTTTGAAGGACCGATAGCTATCACTGGTGGTAGTGTCTCTGTTGCTACAGACCGTCTAGGTAGGTACCACCGCAGCGCCTATTGCAGCCGACAGACAGTACTGTGCGAACATTACAGTGATCCGGTTTGAAGGACCGATAGCTATCACTGGTGGTAGTGTCTCTGTTGCTACAGACCGTCTAGGTAGGTACCACCGCAGCGCCTATTGCAGCCGACACACAGTACTGTGCGAACATTACAGTGATCCGGTTTGAAGGACCGATAGCTATCACTGGTGGTAGTGTCTCTGTTGCTACAGACCGTCTAGGTAGGTACCACCGCAGCGCCTATTGCAGCCGACAGACAGTACTGTGCGAACATTACAGTGATCCGGTTTGAAGGACCGATAGCTATCACTGGTGGTAGTGTCTCTGTTGCTACAGACCGTCTAGGTAGGTACCACCGCAGCGCCTATTGCAGCCGACAGACAGTACTGTGCGAACATTACAGTGATCCGGTTTGAAGGACCGATAGCTATCACTGGTGGTAGTGTCTCTGTTGCTACAGACCGTCTAGGTAGGTACCACCGCAGCGCCTATTGCAGCCGACACACAGTACTGTGCGAACATTACAGTGATCCGGTTTGAAGGACCGATAGCTATCACTGGTGGTAGTGTCTCTGTTGCTACAGACCGTCTAGGTAGGTACCACCGCAGCGCCTATTGCAGCCGACACACAGTACTGTGCGAACATTACAGTGATCCGGTTTGAAGGACCGATAGCTATCACTGGTGGTAGTGTCTCTGTTGCTACAGACCGTCTAGGTAGGTACCACCGCAGCGCCTATTGCAGCCGACACACAGTACTGTGCGAACATTACAGTGATCCGGTTTGAAGGACCGATAGCTATCACTGGTGGTAGTGTCTCTGTTGCTACAGACCGTCTAGGTAGGTACCACCGCAGCGCCTATTGCAGCCGACACACAGTACTGTGCGAACATTACAGTGATCCGGTTTGAAGGACCGATAGCTATCACTGGTGGTAGTGTCTCTGTTGCTACAGACCGTCTAGGTAGGTACCACCGCAGCGCCTATTGCAGCCGACACACAGTACTGTGCGAACATTACAGTGATCCGGTTTGAAGGACCGATAGCTATCACTGGTGGTAGTGTCTCTGTTGCTACAGACCGTCTAGGTAGGTACCACCGCAGCGCCTATTGCAGCCGACAGACAGTACTGTGCGAACATTACAGTGATCCGGTTTGAAGGACCGATAGCTATCACTGGTGGTAGTGTCTCTGTTGCTACAGACCGTCTAGGTAGGTACCACCGCAGCGCCTATTGCAGCCGACAGACAGTACTGTGCGGACATTACAGTGATCCGGTTTGAAGGACCGATAGCTATCACTGGTGGTAGTGTCTCTGTTGCTACAGACCGTCTAGGTAGGTACCACCGCAGCGCCTATTGCAGCCGACAGACAGTACTGTGCGGACATTACAGTGATCCGGTTTGAAGGACCGATAGCTATCACTGGTGGTAGTGTCTCTGTTGCTACAGACCGTCTAGGTAGGTACCACCGCAGCGCCTATTGCAGCCGACACACAGTACTGTGCGAACATTACAGTGATCCGGTTTGAAGGACCGATAGCTATCACTGGTGGTAGTGTCTCTGTTGCTACAGACCGTCTAGGTAGGTACCACCGCAGCGCCTATTGCAGCCGACAGACAGTACTGTGCGAACATTACAGTGATCCGGTTTGAAGGACCGATAGCTATCACTGGTGGTAGTGTCTCTGTTGCTACAGACCGTCTAGGTAGGTACCACCGCAGCGCCTATTGCAGCCGACACACAGTACTGTGCGAACATTACAGTGATCCGGTTTGAAGGACCGATAGCTATCACTGGTGGTAGTGTCTCTGTTGCTACAGACCGTCTAGGTAGGTACCACCGCAGCGCCTATTGCAGCCGACACACAGTACTGTGCGAACATTACAGTGATCCGGTTTGAAGGACCGATAGCTATCACTGGTGGTAGTGTCTCTGTTGCTACAGACCGTCTAGGTAGGTACCACCGCAGCGCCTATTGCAGCCGACAGACAATACTGTGCGAACATTACAGTGATCCGGTTTGAAGGACCGATAGCTATCACTGGTGGTAGTGTCTCTGTTGCTACAGACCGTCTAGGTAGGTACCACCGCAGCGCCTATTGCAGCCGACAGACAGTACTGTGCGGACATTACAGTGATCCGGTTTGAAGGACCGATAGCTATCACTGGTGGTAGTGTCTCTGTTGCTACAGACCGTCTAGGTAGGTACCACCGCAGCGCCTATTGCAGCCGACAGACAGTACTGTGCGGACATTACAGTGATCCGGTTTGAAGGACCGATAGCTATCACTGGTGGTAGTGTCTCTGTTGCTACAGACCGTCTAGGTAGGTACCACCGCAGCGCCTATTGCAGCCGACAGACAGTACTGTGCGAACATTACAGTGATCCGGTTTGAAGGACCGATAGCTATCACTGGTGGTAGTGTCTCTGTTGCTACAGACCGTCTAGGTAGGTACCACCGCAGCGCCTATTGCAGCCGACACACAGTACTGTGCGGACATTACAGTGATCCGGTTTGAAGGACCGATAGCTATCACTGGTGGTAGTGTCTCTGTTGCTACAGACCGTCTAGGTAGGTACCACCGCAGCGCCTATTGCAGCCGACAGACAGTACTGTGCGGACATTACAGTGATCCGGTTTGAAGGACCGATAGCTATCACTGGTGGTAGTGTCTCTGTTGCTACAGACCGTCTAGGTAGGTACCACCGCAGCGCCTATTGCAGCCGACAGACAGTACTGTGCGAACATTACAGTGATCCGGTTTGAAGGACCGATAGCTATCACTGGTGGTAGTGTCTCTGTTGCTACAGACCGTCTAGGTAGGTACCACCGCAGCGCCCATTGCAGCCGACAGACAATACTGTGCGACCATTACAGTGATCCGGTTTGAAGGACCGATAGCTATCTCTGGTGGTAGTGTCTGTGTTGCTACAGACCGTCTAGGTAGGTACCACCGCAGCGCCTATTGCAGCCGACAGACAGTACTGTGCGGACATTACAGTGATCCGGTTTGAAGGACCGATAGCTATCACTGGTGGTAGTGTCTCTGTTGCTACAGACCGTCTAGGTAGGTACCACCGCAGCGCCTATTGCAGCCGACAGACAGTACTGTGCGAACATTACAGTGATCCGGTTTGAAGGACCGATAGCTATCACTGGTGGTAGTGTCTCTGTTGCTACAGACCGTCTAGGTAGGTACCACCGCAGCGCCTATTGCAGCCGACAGACAGTACTGTGCGAACATTACAGTGATCCGGTTTGAAGGACCGATAGCTATCACTGGTGGTAGTGTCTCTGTTGCTACAGACCGTCTAGGTAGGTACCACCGCAGCGCCTATTGCAGCCGACAGACAATACTGTGCGAACATTACAGTGATCCGGTTTGAAGGACCGATAGCTATCTCTGGTGGTAGTGTCTCTGTTGCTACAGACCGTCTAGGTAGGTACCACCGCAGCGCCTATTGCAGCCGACAGACAGTACTGTGCGAACATTACAGTGATCCGGTTTGAAGGACCGATAGCTATCACTGGTGGTAGTGTCTCTGTTGCTACAGACCGTCTAGGTAGGTACCGCCGCAGCGCCTATTGCAGCCGACACACAGTACTGTGCGGACATTACAGTGATCCGGTTTGAAGGACCGATAGCTATCACTGGTGGTAGTGTCTCTGTTGCTACAGACCGTCTAGGTAGGTACCGCCGCAGCGCCTATTGCAGCCGACACACAGTACTGTGCGGACATTACAGTGATCCGGTTTGAAGGACCGATAGCTATCACTGGTGGTAGTGTCTCTGTTGCTACAGACCGTCTAGGTAGGTACCACCGCAGCGCCTATTGCAGCCGACAGACAATACTGTGCGAACATTACAGTGATCCGGTTTGAAGGACCGATAGCTATCTCTGGTGGTAGTGTCTCTGTTGCTACAGACCGTCTAGGTAGGTACCACCGCAGCGCCTATTGCAGCCGACAGACAATACTGTGCGAACATTACAGTGATCCGGTTTGAAGGACCGATAGCTATCACTGGTGGTAGTGTCTCTGTTGCTACAGACCGTCTAGGTAGGTACCACCGCAGCGCCTATTGCAGCCGACAGACAATACTGTGCGAACATTACAGTGATCCGGTTTGAAGGACCGATAGCTATCACTGGTGGCAGTGTCTCTGTTGCTACAGACCGTCTAGGTAGGTACCACCGCAGCGCCTATTGCAGCCGACAGACAGTACTGTGCGAACATTACAGTGATCCGGTTTGAAGGACCGATAGCTATCTCTGGTGGTAGTGTCTCTGTTGCTATAGACCGTCTAGGTAGGTACCACTCGAGGTGGTACGTGCGGTACTTCCACCTAATACCTGTATAGGGGGTAGAGAGCAGTAGCTCCATCCCGAGACGTGGTCTTATCGAGGCCTCTCGCTGCCGGAACCACGGTAGTGTGCGAAAGCGTTTCCGTGGTTCCGGCCAAGTGCGATGAGTGAGAAACCGTGGGGTTTTAGCCGGTAAGAGTCCGGCATAACTCTTCTGTTGCCCCGACAGCGAAAGGGTATCAAATGCAGGATTTCCTCACAGAAAAAAAAAAAAAGGTACCACCGCTGTGCGCTCAAAACTAACTAGCGCCACGTTATGAGCAGGCGTATCACTTACCATCAGGTGAACGTCATAGTTGAACGAATGCCGAAGGTAGGAGGTGATGTCAGCGAACAGATGCGCATGCGCTAGCAGGCGGGCGCGGTCCGACGCCGAGCGCGCTAACTGACCGAGTTAAATTTAACCGGACGATTAAACCTATTTAACCTTCCGTACACAACGCGACAAATTACTTCAACCTTACAACTACGGACAGCATCAGTTGATGGTGATGATGGTGATGATGATGGTGATGATGATGATGATGATGCAATTATAAGACCGTTCTTTTTAGACAACAGTAAATATACTTATAGTGCATACGAGAGAATGAGATGGAACATTTCTATATAGTTCCTCTGCCCTTCGTCTCCTCTTCGTGCCATAGTCCAGCACATGGACCCTGATAACCATGAAGACTGCTCTCCATGCTATAACTACTCCGAATAGAAGGAGAAAGAGAAAGAAACGTTGAACTCTGTAGTACATTATTTTATTACTCTCCTTTGCTTTCTTCCGACTTTAATGAATAAACCGAATTCTCTCTCTCTCTCCTCTCTTTCAGTTTACCGCTTCCGCAGTATATCCATCTCATTCTATTCCACTGGAATATAGTTTGGCTTCTGCCAAGTTAGAACTCGCATTACTTGGGGAGACTTTCGTTCTCTCCTACTTCAATCGATAGGATATCGTTAATTTGGAGACCGTCTAGGTAGGTAGGACTATATCTGCCGCCGAACAGTACTGTGCCAACATTACTGTGATCCGGTTTGAAGGGCGCTGTAGCTAATGTAATTACTGGGGTAATGACACTCAACATCTAAAGTCTCAACGGTCGCAATGCGGTACTGCGTATAACAACCTAACTAGCGCCACGTTGTGGGCAGGCGTATCACTTACTATCAGGTGAGCGTCCCAACCTCACCAGCTCGTGCTGCTAGTAATCAACAAACGAGGCTCTGGCTCCTACCAACCCGCTTTGAGCCAGCGTGGTGGGAAATTAACCCCTACAAGTAACAACGCTCGGCGGTACCGGTGGCCGCGCGAGCAGCACAAGACCAATCGATGTGGAGATCTTTAATAGCCCACGCCCAGCAGTGGACGTCCATCGGCTGATGATGAATAGTCATATCTCAATGGATATATACTATAAATCTTATATATCCTTATACGCGGTTAAGCCCTAAATTTAACCTAAGAACAGTGTTTTCCCTATTAGAGCTTTTGACGGCGTCAATTAAATAAAAAAAAACAACAACAACAACAACAACAACAAATATTCATTTATTTATAATTAATACTAAAATAAACTTTTTTTATTTAATTAATTATGGGGCAAGAGGGATGTTAACTTGATGGTAAGTTATACGCCCATTAACGCTAGTTATGATGATACAGCATCACATTGCGCTCGTCGCTCGACGTACGTTTAGTCTTTTCACTCCAGTAATTACACTAGCTAAAGCGCCCTTCAAACCGGATCACTGTAATATTTGCACATTACTGCCTACCGGAAGTATATATAGATAGAGGCTGCATAGATCATAAAAATGATATCTTGTTTGATAGATCCGTCAGTATGAGAAGATGATCAGGACTGACCAATTTTTCCACTGGTCCTGGTGCCAATGGTCTTAATCAATGTGTAACATAAGTGATAACTTAAAATGCAATAGTTGGTGATGCATCATCAGTCTGACGCACACCGCAAACATGCTTAACCGTATGCTTATGCTTATCCAGTTATACGCGAGGCACGTTTTGAAGTTTAACGGTGAATTACCAGCTCACCTGGTACCGGTCTTGGATACCTGATGGTCCTCATGGATGTAGTATAAAGCACCAAGATCATACCGGGAACATACATGAGAGCAGTTCCTACCAAAGCATTAATATCAAAATAGTTCTGACAAACTAATGGCACTCAAGTGACGTTACCGGGATGTTCACCTGAAATTAAGTGCTACGCTTGCTCCTAACGTAGCGCTCGTCAGGATGATATACACTGCACCAGATTGCCCTGGTGGCTCGACATGAGATGTTTAGCCTCGTTACCTCAGTAATTACACTACCCACAGCGCCCTTCAAACCGGACCACAGTAATGTTTGCATACTGCTGTTTTTCAGCTGCAGTAGAAGCTGCTTTGCATATATGTTAGTACTTATATATTCTTTATATCCTCTACATCTATGCATTTCTTGGATACTTCTCATGACATCCGTCCGCCATTTTCTGTATTTTTTTTATTTAAAGTCTTTTAAACAATAGTAAAAGTAGTAAATATATGATAAAAGTATATACCCTGTACTTATTAAGTATTTTTAGTGCATAAATATTTAAGGTTTTTGTGATGGAACATGAAGAATGTGGTGTGGATGAACTGACCTCGTCGTTCCAATCGACGTCGGCGTACTCCACCCCGGCGCGCTCGTACCTATCCTCGCCGGGGTGCTCCTTCATCCGCTGCAGCTCCTTCACCACGTCGCTGAGCTGGTCATCGCTCATGTCACCCCACAGCTGCATGGCGGACACAAGCTCCTCGTCCTCATCCATCAGTCGGTCGGGTGTCAGCGCGTTCAACTTCGCCAGCTTCGCGTTCAGCTTGTCCTCGACGGGGTTCGCCGGCGGCGACAGTGTGAACCTTTCGAGTTTCTCGTACAGCCTGTCGAGCCGTTTCGCGAACGACGGCGGCTGGGTGACGTAGGCCACGCAGCAGTGGACCGCGAGGAGCGCGAGCAACGCTGAGCACGTCATGACGCTAGCGCGGCCGACTGGCGACTGAGCGGCACGCGCATGCGCGGCGCGGTCTCGCCGCCGGCGCGCGCGCGGTGGGGTAAACGCACCTGTAGTGGCACCAACGTGGAATTAATCAAATTCATCACATCTCCACTTTAATACTGTAACAGTTCACCTTCCAGAACCTTTCAGCATTCACCAACAGTCACTGGTCCTCGTGGGTATATGGCTATTGCCATGTGAAGGCCTCGCATCCTAATAATACAGTGCGTATATATATATATATACATGTTACCAGCTGTTCCCCGCGCGCTTTGCCGGCCGTAATATAAAATTAGACCGCGAATGACTTTCTATATCAACCGTTACCATAGCAACCGCATAATTAATACGCAATAAAAACTTTATAAAAGTTAATTAGAAATAAAACGAATAAGGATCTATGCAATTTCAAAAATAAATAGCCTGTATCCATCAACAAATCAGTCCGCGTCGGATGCTCATGGTCCCGTGTTGACGTTCACTAGTTTTCACGTGATCGGCGAACAAACAAAACCCACTTTCATTACATATATATATATATATATATATATATAGATTTATAATGGATTAAATTAGTTTATTTAAAATATTGTTAGAAAAAAGCTTAAAGGCTCTGATCGCTGTTCGCCACTCTCTGCAATGAATGTAAAGCATCTTCATGACTTATAAAACTTATAATAAAAAAAATAACCTCCTACAACTTCAAACCGGATGGCGTTACTAAATTTCTTCACTCACTTTCCGTTAACAACTTTAATCTTTAGCGCGAAAGAAATGTGAATCTGTGGTACACAATTTATTTCCTACAGCAAACGGAAGGTTTACTTTTATACAGTTAGAAATCGCAGTTAAGTTTAAACCGTTCACCGAGTTACTATTATACTTAACTATTAAACAAAGTATTATTATTATATGACATTTAAAACAATGTCGCCGGTTGTACCGTCCGATGACTGTACAGTGGAAGTTATCACACGGCAACACTATTAATGGCCGACCTCTGATATACCTACTTAACTGTCTGTTACTTATTTACTTAACTGCTCGAATACAAAATACAAAACATGCAAGAGTTGAAGATAAGTCCTCATCTCGTCCGTGCTGCCAGTGTTGACATACGGAACCGAGACCTGGCTCCTTACTGGCCTTGTAAAGAGGCTCAAAGTCACCCAAAGAGCAATGGAGAGGGCTGCGGTCGGAGTGTCTCTGCGCGGTCCAATCAGATATGTGGAGATCCGCTGAAGCACTAAGGTCACCGACATAGCTCTAAAGATTGCAAGACTTCATTGGCAGTGGGCAGGGCACATTGCTCGGAGGTCCTGGACCAGCGCCCGTATACCAGTAGACGTAGTGTTGGGAGGCCTCCCACAAGGTGGATAGACGATCTGGTGAGAATGATGGGAGCAACGGAAGACCGATTGACGTGAAGGTCTTTGGGGGAAGTCTATGTCCAGCTGTGGGCGAATATAAATTGACAAAGGTTCATTAAACCAGCTTCAGTCAGCCTATAAAAATGTGAGGCTAGTTAGTATGATATACACCAAAGTTCGGCGACAGAAATAGGAGCTGATGTGGTCTCTGGCCACAGGGACCAACCACCAGTGGTGATGGCGATGAAAACTCTTCATGAACATTTTAAGATTGCTTCGTATTAATCGAAGTTCTTGACGAGAACACTGATGACTCTCTGATGATGAGGCACTGTAACGCTCTTACGTACTCGTAGCACAAATATGATGAATTATTCACCATTGCGATCATAATTCACCAACAGCTCTTCGGTGAATACAAGCCCTTTCATCATCAGCCGACAGACGTCCACCACTGGACATACGCCTCTCCCAAAGATCTCCACATCGATTGATCCTGTGCTAAAGTTATAAATTTTTTCAATTATTAAATATATAATGCAACATGTCGACCACGACGGTTTTCACCCCCAATTGGATTCCCGACGCGTATCCATGGTTACGAGTCATAAAATACGGGCCAGCTCTGTGCCTCCATTCACGCCGGGCGTTGCTGAGGGTCTCTCACCACAGAAACCAAACCGTCATCGCGGATAATGATATATTTAATGGGGCTGACAATGGAGGCCCGATGGACCGCAATGGGATGGGAGGAGTGGGGAGGAAGGAGGAGAGGAAGTGATTTCGTCGAAATTAACTTTTTTTTCGTCAAGTGGCAATAACGACGTTGATAAAGCACGCCGGCTTGCTTATACTTTGACAACCGGAAGTTGAGTTATAGCGGCAGATCTACAACACAAAGGTCGCGGAATCGAAGCAGCGATATCCGTGTTACGCGAACGTTTAACCACGGATCCGGGGAGACAGTTAAAGTTGGCGCTTAAGTAACGAAGTACTTAAAGTACGTGTTAAGTAATCGATTGCGAGAGCATCGATTTGGCGCAATGTTACATTGCGGAACATCGAATTCAAATGTCTGAACGTACGCGCAACATATACATATAACGAAGTACAAGTGTCCATGTGTACACCATATACATATATTAACATATATATGTACAGCTATATATATATATATATATACATATAATTATTCATATATACATTTTTATCGACCAATCCGCACTTGGTTAGTATATATATGCGGTTAACTCTATACTTGTGAGAGAATTCGAGTCCCAGTTGTGGGAAAATTAATTGGGCTATTTAATTTAATTATTTTGTATATTATTTCATATATTTTTTAATGTTTTATATTATAACAATGTTTACGTTTAGATATATAAAATATAGTTTCAACAATTACATTTGTCCGTACGTACATTCATAACGAGATATATATAATCGTTGGACTTTTTAATTTTTTTTTTGTTTTGGAATGTGAGGGTAGGGGGGTTCTTTGAAAAGATACTGTCTTTTAGGGGGAAGTTACTAAAACCCTCTCGGTGGTCACCTTCGGCGTTTGGAGAGGTCACGGGATCTCCGTTCGGAACTAGATAGCGATGAGAACCCCCATCCTAACCGCCAACAACCCCATTAAAGTAGGGGAACATCATTAACCGGTGCACCGCGACGGCGCGGCGGCTTCGTCTCCGAGCGGGATCTATCCTCTTGCGATCAGCAGCTCAGCTTAGCAGCCTCCTTCTGTACCATAACACTATCACAAAAGGAGGCTACGGCTCTCCATGGAATATCTCCTCCCAGCATCGCCGACACGACTGCTGACAAAGAGAGGTTCCGTCCAACAATAGCTGGACCTACATCAACTTACGCTTACATGTAATCTATATAAGGAGTAATTTAAACTTAAACGTTTTCCTAAAAGCATTTTAAGTTAATTGATACATTACTTATTAGCTGATATGTTAAGTGTCTAACTTACTGCTTAGCGAGGGTCTTCAAGTTAACGCTATTTGTAATGTATGCAGGAAAAGTTGCAGTCTCCAGTCGTCTCTTAAAGTGAAATCGTCGACAACTTAAACTTAAGTACTTCTCATTGAGATGATAGTATTTATAAGTTATCTTATAAGTAACTTGAAAGCTCATTTTCACTAAAGACTTAGAAAGTTAACTGGTTTAATGTAGCTGGTAATCACTTGTTCACCAGAGTTGGATTCCGAAGACAGATGTCGAGTACTGCCGAAAGGTGTACGTCGACGAACACGTATAGAGTACTGTTCCGGTTTGAAAGGCGCTGTAGCTATTAAAATTTTTGTAGAGAAAGATTTTATAAATCAGGTCTTAAAGCGCTTATGTGATGTGGTGTCAATCCCAACTTTTTTCTTAGTTTCGGGGCGGAAATCTTCGAAGGTACTCTGCTTCTAGGGGGAAGTCAGGGTTATATGAGATTCTTACTAAAACCCTCTCGGTGGTCTGCGTCAGTGCATCCGGAGAGGCTCCGGGATCTCGTATAGAACTCACCGGTGCTCCTCTACACTTTGAGTGAACACGTCTCTGAGGAGGAGCATAACCCTGGGCACCATCGCTGAGTCATACGCTGACCCACGCAGGTTCGCTTGTCGAGCAATAAAGGCCCTCACCCTGAAGGCCCGCTAAACTCCTACACCCTTTCAGTCGCCTTCTACGACAGGCAGGGCTTACTTTACTCCTATTCTTACTAGCTGATCCATCTTACTTAGAACCACGCAGATATAGACGTCTTACTTATTATCAAGTGAAAATCTCCCTGGTCCCATCACTATTAAGCCGAAGTCGTATTAATGAAATCCTGCCAAGAAGGAAACCTAATGAAATATATATTAAGAAGTTATTTGTGTATGCTTTACACTAAACCCAAAGCTGGATCACTTATCTGACCCCTGTCCCCCCTCAACTGGGTCAGCGCCTGCAAACAGTGATAAAGTCATCGTCATCATCATTTCGTAAGTCTTAGTTGGTGAGTCATGTTTATCCACCATCGCTTTGGAGATTAGTCTCCAAAGTGATGGGATGGGCGAGATGTTCATCTGTTGATAAAACACTTGTCCATAATAACATGGTGATACTTACGACGATATACACAGCATCAAATTGTGCTCATCTTAAGGCACAGTTAAGTCTCCGTTACTATAGTAATGCAGTAATGTTTGCACACAACTGTACCAAGGCATAAGTAGGAGCTGCGTGTTACCTAGACGGTCTATGGCAACAGAGACCTACCAGCAATAAACACCGGTACGATTACTTAAATTTAAGTGATATTTAAGTTGAGTATCTTATCATATTTTATATATAGGTTTCGCACTCACTTTGCTTCCAGCGGTGGGCGTATCTTATACTAATATTGGTTCAGCGATGAGTCTCGTTCAGGGTTGCCAATTTAGACAGAATTCAGGGGCCAAAGAAAAAAAATATTTACTATCATAACTCCTGTCTTATAATTCAGGAATCTCTGGACATCCACCTTGAGTATTCTAATTCAGAGTGGAAGGGTGGACCCCCAACTAGGTGGTCCGACGATCTGGTGATGGTCGCGCGCAGCGTAGATTCGATCCACGTGGAGATCTTTCGGGGAGGCTTATGTTCAGCAGTGGCCGTCTGTCGGTTGATGATGATGATGATGATGTCTGTTTAGCGCAGAATCTCAGGAGGTAACACAACCATCAACGATTCCACCTGTCAAGCAGTGAGCAGTATGTATTACGGTATCTAGTGTACTAACTATTAATGGTAAGTCTCTCTGTTACACATTTTCGTTTCATAAAATCAATTTCAATGGAAGCTTCATATCTAGAAGAAACTCATCATCATCATCATGCGCAGCCAATAGACGTCCACTGCTGGACATAGGCCTCCCCCAAAGATCTCCACATCGATCGATCCTACTCTGCCTGCATCGCTGGGCACTATGGGGTATTTGGGCCACGTCCTCCACGCTAGCCTAATGCGGGTTGGTGGGAGCCAGAGCCTCGTCTGTTGATTAGCATGCTGCACCAGGAGCTGGTGAGGTTCGCTTGGGTACCGTGAGTTGTTGTGCGGAGACTGGATCGCTGTAATGGTTGTAACCGAGGAACTGTGTAACATTGGAAAGCGATCGCTGGACAATCAGCAGCATCAGAGTTCATCGCGTTTTCGTGTCCATCAGAGAGTTTCACCAGGCAATTATTAATTAATCCAAATTGAATATTAATTTATTAATTAAAAAGCCCAACATGGTCTGGTCATGTTCAGAATATACCAGAAGACCACGTTGAAGACAACCTTAAACTTACCAACGATGAAGCGTGATCGAGGAAGAACTTCCGACAGTTGGCTGACAACGGTCCAAATGATCTAAATCTGAAAGAAAGCGACTATAGGTTGATCTTAAATTACTAGGATAAAATGCATGGGAGAGCAGGTGGTGGTGGTGCTGATCGCTAGATCTAGGTCTTATACAAACAAGCACGGGTTCTATTACCATTAAAAATAAGCTTCCGGTAAAGGAATAGTTTTCGAAGATTCCCTACCTTATTCTACCAGCGTAAACCGTCAAACTTGTTGCCTAGACTGTCACCTTGAGATATAAGGTGCCTTAACCCAGCAGTGGGAACACGATGTGGTCTATTACAACGTTATGTAATATCCTAGATCAATTGAGGCAGCGTCTAGACATAAAGCACTTTATTGCCGTGTCTATACAATTAATATGGCGACGGTCATTATTAATTCCGACAATTTGCTAAAGGTTGTCTGGTCTTCACGCAATAATAAGTGTTAGCGTGGCACATAGATAATTAATCATTCAGTTAGATTGTCATATATATATATTTTTATTTTAGATTAATAAGACAAAGGAGTAAACGATTTAGATTGTAAGAGAGCAAGTTCTAAACGATCATACTACTGTTGACGTTTAGGACAGCGGTGAAGTTCGGTCTCCAGCAGCAGCGACTTACCACCAGTTAGGACTTACCACCACGACTCTCCCAAATTACCGTACGCTAGAACCACTTGTACCACCATGAACGCAGTTCCAGGAATTCGAGTAAAATTGCAGCACAATAAATCTTTGTGCAAATTTGTTGCGTTTTCTTAGAAAGCGCGCGCCGACGCCGGTGCCAATTACATGGAAGAGCTGAATGTAGCCATTCAGATGCATAAGTGCGTAACTTCAAAGTTGCAATGTTTATTTACTTAAACTTAAATACACCAACAGCAGACTATTCATTCATTTAAATATGATACGATAATTTTTCTACGAAAAATAATATACACAAATCTTCTATGTTTTTCAAATGAAGAGACGAGCGGGACGTTCGCCTGATGGTAAGTGATACTTGAGACATGATGCTGAGACTCGTTACCCCAGTACACTAGCAACAGCGCCCTTCAATCCGGAACATAGTAATGTTTGCGCAGTACTGTTTGTCGCGCTGCGGTGGTACCTAAATAAATGGTCTGAGGCAATAGACACCTACCATCAGTAGACCATCTATATATATATATATATATATATATATATATATATATGGGCTTTGTTTGTACGTCAATCACGTGAAAACCAGTGAACGTATCTACATGGCAACATTACCATCAATCGCGGACTGATCTGTAGATGGTTACAGGATATTTTTTTTTCAATTTCATAGATCCTTCATCATTTATTCCTAATTGCCTTATATATACATTTTCATTGCGTATTATTCACGCGGTTGCTATGGCAACGGTCGGTATAGAAAGCCATTCGCGGTCGCGGTCGCCCTCAAGCAATATTTCCGACAAATTTCAAGTCTAATTGTATATGACGGCCGGCGGAGCGGGCGGGGAACAGCTAGTGCTATATAACATAATACTCTAAGAGTATCTTCAGTGTTGCATTTCATCATCATCATCAGCCGATTGACGCCCACAGCTAGACATAGGCCTCCCCCAAAGATCTTCATGGAGTTCATATGGGGGTATTGGGCCTTAGCCTACCACGCTAGCCCAGCGCGGGTTGGAAGGCGGTCAGAGCCTCGTCTGTTATTCAGCAGGGTGCACCGGTGTTGCAATTAAAAATCTCTAATTACAAACTTATAAATTATTACAAAAAAAATTAGTTATGTTATAGTAATATGTAAGGGGGTGTAAGGGGTTCCGCACAACAACCCACCCAAGCCAAGCTCACCACGAGCTGGTGCACCCTGCTAAACAACTAACAAGCCTCTGACTCTCACCAAACCGCATTGGGCGATCATGATGGGAAATGACCCAAATCCACCCATATGAACCCCTACGAATGTGGGCATCTTTATGGGACGCCCATGCCCAACAATGGGCATCTATCGGCTGATGAAGCTGATGATGATGATAAACATAATCTAAAAACTGGTGGTATGCTTGAAAAAAATTATTAAAGAGATTAGTGCACATCTGATCACTCGATCACTCGAATACGAGTGATACCTCTGTCCATAGAGTAGCGTCACGTTGTTATGAGCGTATCACTTACCATCAGGTGAACGTCCCGTCCCTTAATTGTATAAAAATCAAGTTCATCTGATATCGAGTGATACGATTGTCCATTACTGTGTCGCTAGTTAAGGTTATATACACTGCAGCACATTGCGCTCGTCGTCTCGTCACTCCAGTAATTACATTAGCTACAGCACCCTTCAAACCGGAGTACAGTAATGTTTAGTAGTAGGAGGTACATTAGTATTGAAATATAATGTAATTATAGGAGATATCCTGCAGTTGAGTTGGTGGTGGTCACCCATCCGGCCATCTGGCCGCGGCGGGTCGTGTGAAGCGCGAGCGACGTCTGTCGGCCGCATTACATCATTGCGGGCTCCGTGGCGGTATAAACAAGCCCCGCGGGCCTATTGCGGGCCTTGACGAATTAACGACAGCGATAATCGCATAATAATTGCTATGTAATATTTAACTAGTATTACGTTGCTCCTGATTACATTTTTATAAATATATAATATACAATAGGAGGTGCAAGGGATCCCACTCGACAACTCACGGTATTCAAGCCCACCTCACCAGCTCCTGGGGCAACGTGCTAATCATCAAACGAAGCTCTGGCTCTCACCAACCCGCATTGGGCCAATGTGGTGGGAAATAGCCCAAGTTCTTCCATATGAACCACTACAAACGACGGTCTCTAGTCCCCGGCGGTACTAAAGGCCTTGTTGACTGTGTGGATCGACGATCTGGTGAAGGTCGCGGGAAGACGCTGGATGCGGCCAGCGCAGGAACAATCTTTTTGGAGTTCTTTGGATTAGGCTGATGATGACTATAATGATGAAATAAAATTATCGTAATTTCAAACCTGAAAGTCCATATAAGATTAGTAACAATATAGTAATTAAATATTATATTAGTCTTGTTAGCTAGATAACTCCCACTGTTGGACATAGACCTCCCTCGAAGATTCTCATTAAGGAGTACTTGGGCCTTAGAAGCACCACGCTGGCCCAGTACGGGTTGGGGGGTGGTCAGAACTCCGTCTGTTGTTTATGAGGGTGCACCGCGTGCAGGTGACGTAGACTTGAGCTCCGTAAATGTTGTGCGGAACCCCCCACTATATTAGTAATGTTAGTCAAAACACTAAAAATGTGATTGTTTTTTATTATATTTTCATCAAAGACCACGAATTCAATGGTTCTTAGTTAGACAATCTAATCTAGTAGCTGACATCATCAGGACAGAGGATATTTTATCAATTGATCTATAGATCAATTGATAAGCTTTTCATCATCATCAGCCCACAAACGTCCAGAGCTGGACATAGGCCTCTTCTAAAAATCTCCACATCGATCGATCTTGCACTGCTCTCATTCAGCTGCTTCCCGCAACCTCCACTCGTCGGTCCACTCAGTCAGCAAGGTCTCCAGCACCGCTGAACACTAGAGGCCGTCATTTGTATGAGTTCATAAGGGGGAATTTGGGCCATTTTCCACCACCCTGACCCTATGCGGTTTGCAGAGAGCCAGAGCCTAAGCTTTTAGCGCTTAAGTAATTTTAATAGGAAAAATTTTGCGATTATCGTTACCGCCGATCATTCGCATGTAACGTAATAACACCGCCGATCTATTTATGTGACGATTGTCTTTACTTTTAAACATTAATTATGTCCAACGAGCTCCACAAATAATACACGCGACTCCATTATCCGCCGCGAGGGTCTACATCCAGGACACGGTCCACGCGGCCATCTTCCCAAGGAGCGGGACGGCTGATACCAACACCAGCTGCCACACGACCCCCGTATGTCGAAGAACGCGCCGGAAACACTTTATTGTTCATGAGTTTGGAGGAAGAGGTCACTGATTGTAGGAGACCGCTAAAAATTGTTATCCGGTTTGAAGGGCGCCGTAGCTAGTGTACATCATTTTGTATATCAGACGACGACGGTGATATAGTGTAATTATATCCATACTAACTAGCACCACTTAGTTATGGGGAGAGTTATCACTCGTTATCAGGTGATGTTATATACCTTCCGCATACCCGACCACCACCGCGACCATGCCAGCGGCGCTCAGATGGCAAGCATATGGATGGAGGGGTCGTCACTCTCAACGAGTGAGCTGATACGCCAATTGAAACCTTAGCTGGTGGTGTGAAGAGTTTACAATACCACGACGTGATGGTAGCCGTTGTTCGACGGGGCACAACCGCCAGACACTCCGGCGGGCGTTGGACGACTGAACACCATCTAAATTTATGCAACAAAGCGCTGATAGTACAGTTGGTACATGCGCAGGCTGATGGTAACCATCGTGAAGGTGCCCAAGGTTGATCCCGGAGCGCGAAGTTCCTGGACAACGTGCATATGGTTTGATGACGTAGAACAGTGGACCAGGTCTAAATACGATCAGATAAAAAGAACAGCTGGGGATCGAATTGGTACTGAGAGCACCTGATGGTGATGATGATGACCAGTGTAAGGGGCGCAAGTTGGATTCCTCGACCTTGACTTTTTGAAGTCACCAACAAAATCTTTCAGGCAGGACCTTGCTTCATCTTCCAATTGCTGTGTGCTGTGGCTAGCGTGGTCAAGGTATGCCTTCGAGTCTCTGTGTAATAAAACTCTCCAGTCCCAACAGTGGGATGAGACTGTGGGCATCCTTTGTCGACCTTCCATTTTGAACATATAAACATGAAAATGGTTCAAGATATGGTTCAAGCAATAATTCATAAGCAGCTGTGCGTACATTATAGTGATCCGGTTTGAAGGGCGCTGTACCTAGTGTAACTGCTGAGGTAGGTACTCAACATTTTATGTCTCAGACGACAAGCGCAATATGGTGATGTATATGTAATCTTGACTAGCGCTACGTGGTCATGGACAAGCGTATCACTTACCATCACGGGACGTTCACTTGATGGTAAGTGATACACCCATAACAACGTGATGCCAGTTAGAATGGTATACTACACATTGTGCTTATAGCCTGAGACATAAAATGTTGAGTACCTACCTCAGCATTACACTAGGTACAGCGCCCTTCAAACCGGATCACTATAATGTTTATCGACCTACACTAACCACCAATAGTTTATGATTGATGAGTTTGTATCGCTCCTCCTAAACGACTACACCGATTTTAATATAGAATTTTTTTGTGTGCAATGACACTCAATTATGAGTGTTCAAGTGTTAAAGCTAAACAACGTACAACTAGCGGCCCAACATTCCGACCGCCGGGGGCCGCTTGCTGATTGTTGTTTGTTGTTTAATAATTATACACAACAACAAAGCAATTTAATGACGAGTGAAAGTTAATTATACTGTTGCTGCGTTTTTTTTTTAAACTACAATCGGTACCATTACGAAACGGATGTAGTTAGATAACTGTAGGTTGATTTTTTTTTTAATTCTCTTAAGCTACGAGACAAGTGGGAACTTCACCTGATGGTAAGTGATACGCCTGCCCATAACAACGTAGCGCTAGTTAGGATGATATATGTTGCACCGCATCACGCTCGTCGCCTTGAGATATATATTAAGTCTTGTTACCCCGGTAATTATATTAGCTGCAACGCCCTTCAAACCGGATCACTGTAATGTCCGCACAGTACTGTCTGTCGGCTGCAATAGGCGCTGCGGTGGTACCTACCTAGACGGTCTGTAGCAACAGAGACACTACCACCAGTGATAGCTATCGGTCCTTCAAACCGGATCACTGTAATGTTCGCACAGTACTGTGTGTCGGCTGCAATAGGCGCTGCGGTGGTACCTACCTAGACGGTCTGTAGCAACAGAGACACTACCACCAGTGATAGCTATCGGTCCTTCAAACCGGATCACTGTAATGTTCGCACAGTACTGTCTGTCGGCTGCAATAGGCGCTGCGGTGGTACCTACCTAGACGGTCTGTAGCAACAGAGACACTACCACCAGTGATAGCTATCGGTCCTTCAAACCGGATCACTGTAATGTTCGCACAGCACTGTGTGTCGGCTGCAATAGGCGCTGCGGTGGTACCTACCTAGACGGTCTGTAGCAACAGAGACACTACCACCAGTGATAGCTATCGGTCCTTCAAACCGGATCACTGTAATGTTCGCACAGTACTGTCTGTCGGCTGCAATAGGCGCTGCGGTGGTACCTACCTAGACGGTCTGTAGCAACAGAGACACTACCACCAGTGATAGCTATCGGTCCTTCAAACCGGATCACTGTAATGTTCGCACAGTACTGTCTGTCGGCTGCAATAGGCGCTGCGGTGGTACCTACCTAGACGGTCTGTAGCAACAGAGACACTACCACCAGTGATAGCTATCGGTCCTTCAAACCGGATCACTGTAATGTTCGCACAGTACTGTGTGTCGGCTGCAATAGGCGCTGCGGTGGTACCTACCTAGACGGTCTGTAGCAACAGAGACACTACCACCAGTGATAGCTATCGGTCCTTCAAACCGGATCACTGTAATGTTCGCACAGTACTGTGTGTCGGCTGCAATAGGCGCTGCGGTGGTACCTACCTAGACGGTCTGTAGCAACAGAGACACTACCACCAGTGATAGCTATCGGTCCTTCAAACCGGATCACTGTAATGTTCGCACAGTACTGTCTGTCGGCTGCAATAGGCGCTGCGGTGGTACCTACCTAGACGGTCTGTAGCAACAGAGACACTACCACCAGTGATAGCTATCGGTCCTTCAAACCGGATCACTGTAATGTTCGCACAGTACTGTGTGTCGGCTGCAATAGGCGCTGCGGTGGTACCTACCTAGACGGTCTGTAGCAACAGAGACACTACCACCAGTGATAGCTATCGGTCCTTCAAACCGGATCACTGTAATGTTCGCACAGTACTGTGTGTCGGCTGCAATAGGCGCTGCGGTGGTACCTACCTAGACGGTCTGTAGCAACAGAGACACTACCACCAGTGATAGCTATCGGTCCTTCAAACCGGATCACTGTAATGTTCGCACAGTACTGTCTGTCGGCTGCAATAGGCGCTGCGGTGGTACCTACCTAGACGGTCTGTAGCAACAGAGACACTACCACCAGTGATAGCTATCGGTCCTTCAAACCGGATCACTGTAATGTTCGCACAGTACTGTGTGTCGGCTGCAATAGGCGCTGCGGTGGTACCTACCTAGACGGTCTGTAGCAACAGAGACACTACCACCAGTGATAGCTATCGGTCCTTCAAACCGGATCACTGTAATGTTCGCACAGTACTGTCTGTCGGCTGCAATAGGCGCTGCGGTGGTACCTACCTAGACGGTCTGTAGCAACAGAGACACTACCACCAGTGATAGCTATCGGTCCTTCAAACCGGATCACTGTAATGTTCGCACAGTACTGTGTGTCGGCTGCAATAGGCGCTGCGGTGGTACCTACCTAGACGGTCTGTAGCAACAGAGACACTACCACCAGTGATAGCTATCGGTCCTTCAAACCGGATCACTGCAATGTTCGCACAGTACTGTGTGTCGGCTGCAATAGGCGCTGCGGTGGTACCTACCTAGACGGTCTGTAGCAACAGAGACACTACCACCAGTGATAGCTATCGGTCCTTCAAATCGGATCACTGCAATGTTCGCACAGTACTGTCTGTCGGCTGCAATAGGCGCTGCGGTGGTACCTACCTAGACGGTCTGTAGCAACAGAGACACTACCACCAGTGATAGCTATCGGTCCTTCAAACCGGATCACTGCAATGTTCGCACAGTACTGTGTGTCGGCTGCAATAGGCGCTGCGGTGGTACCTACCTAGACGGTCTGTAGCAACAGAGACACTACCACCAGTGATAGCTATCGGTCCTTCAAATCGGATCACTGCAATGTTCGCACAGTACTGTCTGTCGGCTGCAATAGGCGCTGCGGTGGTACCTACCTAGACGGTCTGTAGCAACAGAGACACTACCACCAGTGATAGCTATCGGTCCTTCAAATCGGATCACTGCAATGTTCGCACAGTACTGTGTGTCGGCTGCAATAGGCGCTGCGGTGGTACCTATCTAGACGGTCTGTAGCAACAGAGACACTACCACCAGTGATAGCTATCGGTCCTTCAAATCGGATCACTGTAATGTTCGCACAGTACTGTGTGTCGGCTGCACGGATTTAGGAAGAACTGCATTAAAGTTTCTATTCATCAGCACTTGACAGCTGCTTGTCCAGAATACTCCGGTTCTTATAGGAACACAACGATGATGGTACGCTGGTCGATTTTCATTATGATGGTGGTAGATTTTACTGGCCATACCATCATCTAACCATTTCAAACATCCCATCCATCAGGAGTATGAAAGTTTCACCACAACCTCATATTCATCAGAACTCCGCAGTGATGAAAACTTCGGCATACAAACTTTACACGAACACCTTCCTACTAGACTGATCTTTTGTAATAAGTACTTAGATTAAACGATACTATGGTGATAAATTGTGGTGGTATATGCCTATGGGCAGGCATAGTAATGTAGTGTTGGTTAGGATATACACCACAACTTTCAGTAAGAAATCTTACTACTCAAGTATTTTGAATAAATCAGCTACCTTCAAATTTTAACATAATATTGTTTGAACATTATCCTTTGACAGTAAAAATATAAGCTGCAGTCTTGACGATCTTCGACACTGGTGGAATACCATCAGCTCGTGTTATTGGTTACCATCACATCACTCGTGTTTATGTCCTCGAAAGATTAAGCAAAGAAAAAGTATTTGAGTAATAATATTAATTTATTTAATTAATTCTTCACTTTATTGTCTGCGGGCGGCAGATGCAGTTTGGCGGCGAGGTCATGGGGCACGTCGAGGTAAGTCCTCTCCAGCCCCACGGTGAGGATCAGGGCACGGAGGCGGTCGACTTCGACGGGGTCGCCCTCGCTGGACCATACTGTCATCGAGGAGTTCAGGGACGCCGTCTCCCTCAGGAGATCTAAGATCACGGGCTGACTGTTTGAAGCGAGACCGGCGCGCACCTAGAAGAGAAGTAGTATTATATAGAAGTAACGATCTTCTTCGAAATATCCTTAATCAAGAAGCTCATATCATTTTCTCACCGGAAAGGTGACGGTCTGGTTGACGTGCTCGTTGACGAGCCGCAGCATGGTCCCGATCTGGTCTCTGCTGTACTCTCCTTCAGCGACGCCGCTTCCGTAGTTCGTCGTCCAGCCGACGGAGAGAACAGCGCGCGGATGCTTAGCGCCCAGCTCGAAGAACTTCACCGGATCCACGGGCGTGGTGGTAGCGTTGACGGGTCCCGGCAGGATGTCCGCGTTCAACCACAGTGGGAATGTGATCTACGAAAGATATCTTTATTACGAGAAATACTGATTAAACCGGCCGAACAGGTCGACAACGATTCTGAAGAGTCTATCTCATCTAATTTTAAAAAAGAAGCTAATTATACATAAACATTAGGATACTAATTAATATCACGTCGATTTAGCACCTTGTCATGATGCCTAACGCATAGGTTCTCCAAACCTTAGTAATTTCATAACAGTAACTTATAAACTGGAACATAGTAATTATTTACTCATCACTAGTCATTTGGAACCAACGAAGTAAACCTTTTTCTCAAGAGGGTAAAAAGTCCAAGAAGTTCCAATAGAGAATTTGTTTATCAAAAGAGAAATCTTCAAATATCAGAATCCGGATTATGATGGATTTGTAACTATTAAATACTACTCGGTGGTTACCATCAGGTGCATTGCAAAGGAAACCATGATCTACAAAACGCATTGATGCAGAGTTGACAGAGACCTTGCATCAGAAACACGGAATTTAGCCGATGATCGGGAACTTTAGAAAAATCAACTGCGAATAATTGCGAAATATAATCGGATATAAATTCGATTTTTTTATTACGTAATCGAATATAAATTAGGTTATATTATTCGATAATCGAATATAAATTCGATTACATTCGATTGCTACAAAAGGATTGTTAGAGAGATCAATTCGTATTCGTTCATTCAATGTAGAGGCCGGCGTATGTATGGAAATTCATGACTTTCTGAATTAAGCTCGTTAAAGAATAATTGCTTTGGGCACATTTAGGCAATTAATATCATCAGCGCCAGCGGCTCCTGTCCCCACATCCACCTCAAGCTAATACGGACCTTAACAAAATTCAATAGGCGCTAAATTAACTGTTAACTCAACAGTTAAGTTACCAGTCAAAGAATTACAGTCCTTAGGAGTTAGTGTTAAAGTTTAGATTGATATAAACATCTAGACAGCTTTTTTAGAGATGACGGTGCGTGTGAATTGTTTGGACCATTCATAGTGTCCTTTTCGTTGTTTAGATGATTGGAATACTTGTCTATTTCTGAAGTGATCATCATCGTCATTTCAGATTATTGTTGTTCACAGCTGCACATAGACCTTCCCAATTAAATTTCAGTACCATCGCTCCGATGATACCTGTAAACAGATTAATGTCGAGAAGAGTAAACAGTCATATTATAGTCCACATAACTGGGATCCCAGGTATTTATCCATCGTGCTGATGGATTGGTGGTGGTCCACGATACCTGGATAAGTAGCGAATTGGATGGATTCCCGCTGAGGAGCTTCCAATGAACGAACAGCCGCTATCAATCACAGGAAGGTGCTCCAAGGTCCAATGTTCAATTGTCTATTCATATTTCAATTTAAAACAGATTACCTTCATCATCATCATCATCATCATCATCCAAAGATTACATTTTCGTAATTAAAGTAATAGTGATAAATTTAACATAATCATTATGATCTTTTGATTCCTTTAAATTTCAAAGTCTTATTAACACCGGTTCCGTATCCCTGTGAAGCTGTTTCCTGGTGGTACATTTCTACTTCCGGAGACTGCTTAGTTTCCAACGGGGCGCCCTCTGCCAAGCAGTACTATGCAAATATCACTATGTTCTGGTTTAAAGGCTGATCATTTACAGGACTGATGATTTGCTTTATGTCCATGACTACCGTTTTATTATAGGTGAAAGAGTAATCAAATAGATCACTAATTCTTGGAGTGATTCATCTGATGATTAATGATTCATCTGTCCATCACTTAAAATGTCTACTTAGTTTACATAGCATTGCATTGTACTGTCTAGGGAACAGGTTAGAATATCCTCACTACTGCATGGTGAATGAATAGCTCCATGGACAGCTCAGCAACTAGCTATCACCAGCAAACCGTTGAGCCTTTAAGGAGATACCTCTTTTTGTCAATCTATGTCCAACGGTGGACATCTCACCGCGAATCGTGGAACTACAAGGTTCCCAATCAATACTAGCCGGTTCTTGATAAATATAAACCTGACACTAACTTCCGGCTTGCTGAACTGCGCGACCTGGTCTTGAGACTTCTCGAACGCTTCAATGCTCTTGAAATCCAACTTGACACCCTTCTGCTTCGAGTTGCCGTTGTTGTGTTGCGACACGGCGGTGAGGAAGTCACCAAGAGTCAGGTCGGAGGTGGTGGCCGGCGGGTGCGCCATGATTGGTATCGGCGGGCCGTCCTTGCCGGCGATGTGACCTAACACTATATCCGCTTCCAGCATTGCGACATCACCTGCAAATTTAAATGGGTTAACATTTGGTTTCCTACTTCTAGGGTAACTACTGGACAAGTTCTAGAATCAGATATTCTGCTGCCTTTGAGTCACTAAATCTATTATTGAGTTTTTGGGATAAAGTCTTTAAAATGAAGACAATACTGCAAGATCTCATATTTCTAATAAGATTAAGATTTCATCATCACCATCACCGTTAGCCGGTAGATGACCACAGCTGGACATATTCTTTCTCCGAAGATCTTCATCAGATCGTAATTTTGTATATTAAGTGATTCTACTCTGTATTCTTAACTTTAGTCCATCAGTTTTGTGTGGGTTAGTTATATTACTTCATCGGCAGCCTATAGAAGACTAAGTCTGGACATAGGTTCCACAGAGATGTTCACACCAGCATATAGAAATTTCTCACGACCTTCACCAGATTGTCGGTGCATCTTGTGGGGGGCCTCTCACCTCCACGTCTACCTGTTCCTAATCCATTAAGGTAATGAAACACTAAAGCGATCTAGTCTCCACACCAACTCAAGGAATCCAAACCAATCTCACCTGATCTTTGGGGTAGGCCTATGTCCAGCAGTGGACATCTATAGGCTGATAATGATGATGATGATATAGAAACTTATTCGATAGACGTACATATCAAGTATACGTGTGATGTTGCTACAGACCGTCTAGGTAGGTACCACCGCAGGGACTATTGCAGCCGACAGACATTACCGTGTTCCGGTTTGAAGGGCGCTGTAGCTAGTGAAATTAATGGGGCAACGGGACTCAACATATAAATCTCACAAGGCGATGTGGGCAATATGGTGCAATATATAAAATCCTAAATAATGCCACGTTGTTATCGTTGAGCGTATCACTTAGCATTAAGTGATCGTCCGGAACCTGTCGTAGTATAAATACTAGCTTTCGAGTGTAATCTTTAAGCGGTACAAGAGTTCGAACGCGAACTACGGGCGGGGCTTCGGACCGCGTTCAGTTTTAACTCGCGGAGCCTAAATCTGTCACAATAATTGTTATTAATCGCTCACAGTTCTGGGAACCCGACTCTTGGCATGCAGCAGCGCGCAGCCTAGCACCAATCAGCTCATCATTCAGAATATATTCACTGCCTCCATATTCATTAACGTGATAAGATAAAGTTAGAATGTTTACAAAGCACTGTCATGTTAAATATCCGACAGTACGTCGTGTTAATAACGATTAACTTGGATATTGATATATAGTCACCTGATAGTAAGTGATACGCCTGCTTATAACGACGTGGAGCTAATTAGGATGACATGCACAGCACAGTAATTTCACTAGCTACAGCACCCTTCAACCCGGAACACAGCTGCCGTGGTGGTACCTGTGATGGGTGTAAGGGATCCCGCACAACGACTCACGGGAGCCAAGCCAACTTTACCTGCTCGTGGTGCTGGTAATCAACAAACGAAGTCCTGGCTGGGCCAGCGTGGTGGGAAATGGCCCAAACCCTCCATATGAACCTGTACATACGACAGCCCCTAGTGCCTGGCGGTACTGGAAGCCATTCTGACCGCATAAGATCTTTGGGGGAGGTCTATGTCCAGCAGTGGACGTATATCGGCTGATGATGATGAACAGATACCTACCACCAGTCCATGTGTATCCATAACCCAAAATTATATTTACTATACTTAATTGATTTAATACTAGTATTCTATTAAAATGGATTAACTGTATTTTTTACTCTGTGGATATATTGCTCATGTAACACAACAGTCCAAGTAACAAATACTATTTCGTTTACCGGAAACCCTCAAACCGGGTAACCGGGTACATTTAATTACATAACAAAATTAAACTTTTTCCCATTACTTATTCATCATCATCATCATCAACAGATAAACGTCCATTGCTTTTTATGTCGTAATGTTTTTTTTTTTTAATTTCACATTTCACTCACTAGCCAAAGTTGCTTCCAGATAGGTCTTGTTATTGACCGCGTGGGCCCATGTCACCGTAGTCAGATTCTTCATAATCTCTTCCTCAGCTGTCACCGCAGTGGCTGAAAGAATACATTATACATACTTATATGGAACATTTATATTAAAGCAGCCATCATCATCATCATCATCTCCCTACCCAGTTCCAACTTCAATCGTTACAATAGGACTTATTTATATATGACCAATCTTCTACTTTTATACTTAATAAGAAGAGACTACATCTCTGTTACTTTAAGATAATTCTAGTTTTACACATTTATCCTCCTACAGTAGTCAGTCATGATAAATCATTTAAATACTGTCGGAATGTTTAGATATGAAATTAAATTTCCGTGAACACAATGAGGTGCATTAATATAACATTTCTAATTAGAGATCTACGTAAACATTCATGAACACTGTGTACTTTATTGGCACGTTCCGCAGGTCCACGGGCCCTTCACAGTTAAAACCTAGGTTATACAGAGGAAGTTTTAGTAGGTACAAATCACGCACGAACCTATTTACCCGCTAAAAAGAGAAATAGGGAATAAGCTAAAACATTTGAAGTTAAAGTGATTTAATAAAAAAAAAATTACTCTAAAATGAAAACGCAACGAAATTTCCTTTGTTTAATTATATTTCTAATTAAATAAACAAGAAAATTCCTTAAAAATAATATATTTATTTGTTAACTAAAGACTAGGTTAAAATACTCTATTGTTTCAAATCAATATATAATTGTTAGAACAATTCTAATTTAAACAGTAAAAAAATTATTTTAATAAAAAAAATATTGATATTATTTTAAACTGCATATATTAAATGACATTTTTTTTTTAAATAAAGCAAAATTATAAGTAATCTTATTTGTATGAAATAAAATTTATTTTACCGTTTTAAAGTCACAGCATTAATAAAAAAAAAAATTAAAAATAATAAACGTCTCATAATAAATTTAATTAATACGAAATCTTATTTAGTAGATAATTGTAATTACCAATTAATAACGAGCAGTATTTTTCACATTCAACGCTATGGCATCACTGCAACTGTCAAATTGTGACAGTCACAATAATAACAAACGTGACGTTGTGAAATTGTTACTGTGCGCACGGATCGTGGAACTGTTTAAATCATTTGATTTTAATGAAGTTCTATTATAATTCAAATAAAAAGGTAAGTTAAATATAACACTTACGTTGTAAAAGTTCACAAACGCAATCTAACGTCGATCAGTTAATTTTAATAGAGACCAAACAGATTAGCTGTCAAGTTCGATCGCCGACAGATTACAAACAATACATTAGGAGTAGCGATTGTGTAACGCCGGGGTGACCTGTACGAGTATTATTAAATACTAAGTACCGTACCACCAAATGTAAAAATACTATAAAGTATTTCTATTAATTGCTGTATAATATTGAAAAATTATACGTTAACTAAAGGTGATAAATAGAAAAATGGACTGTACAAAACGAAAATTATTTTTTTTTCGGTTAACATATAAATATAGGGTGGCGCAAAGATAACCTTATAACACAGGTAATAAGGTACTTTTTATAAGATTATTTTTGCGCCACCCTATATAAATCATTCGGCATACATTTACTTATTTATTATATCTACAATCAATCACACTGATACTGTTACATCCACGCATACTCTTAGTATACTATTGTAAAGAAGTATACTAATTAGACACTTTATAGGTAAGATAGGTTAAAGTGATTGCGTAACGCTACAGAATGAGTTCGCGTGGATGTCGGCAGATTTACTGCAGCAGTTCAGCAGCTGGGTGTAAGGGATCTCGCACAACACCTCACGGGACCCAAGACAACCTCACCTGCTCGTGGTGCACCCTGCTAATCAATAAACGAGGCTCTGGCTCCCACCAATCCGCATTGGGACAGCGTCATGAGAAATGACCCTCCATATGAATCCCTACCCGAATGTGTAGGGATGTTTGGGGGAGGCCTATGTCCAGGAGGACGTCTATGGGCTGACGATGAGTTCAACAGCTTGGACAACCTGAAAACTGGAAAGTGGCAACCAAACGCAGATCCCCACAGTGTAAGCGGTAGAGGAGTAATCGCACATCTAGGGATTCGAGTAAAAGAAAAGTAGTAGTAAAAGAGAGAGGAGAGAGTGAGAGGCAGTAGATAATGATGATATAGATAGAGATAGACGTCCACTGCCGGACATAGGCCACCTCCAGAAATCTCGCATGGCATCCGGCACCGCCGGATACTAGTGACCATCGTTTGTAGAAGTCTATATGAAAGGGGTGGGGGTGGATTTGGGCCATTTTCCACCACGCTGGTCCAATGCGGGTTGGTGGGAGCCAGAGGCTCGTTTTTTGATTAGCAGAGTGCACCACGAGCAGGTGAAGCTGCCTTGGATCCCGTGAGTTGTATCAGTTATTTAAAATACTATTAAAACTTTTTTTTTATTTTATTTATACGAGATTTTTTCTTGAGTAGAGAAGTTTTTATTTTTAATTATTATTTAGATCCAAATGGTATTTCACCACTATTCATCAATATTATAAGGTGTGTCGAAATCCACCCGCATCTATTTCAACATTATTAACACAAAGTAAACTTGCGGCTTTATTGCCTAGACTTCAAAGAGAGCTACAAATCTAGCTCGGGATAACATAAACAATGTTTGATGCGGTGTTCCGGCGGAATTTATGATAGCTCTTTGATATTAATTTTTAAAGTTTATTTATAAGTAACGCGGCCACTGAACTACTTCAACGAATCAAATGGTATGTTGTACTTTGCTGGACAAACAGTACTGTGCAAACGTTATTCTGTTCCGGTTTGAAGGGTATTGCAGCTACTGGCGGAGGCTAACGATACTTAACAAAAAAATTAGTAATAAGAAAGAAACTGTTAAAATAAAAATAAAAAAGTAGAAGAATCGAAAACAAGAAGGATGCTTAATTATTCTCAGGTTCCCTTTCAGGAAAATGGCGGCTGTCTTCGCTTGCGAGAGGTATGAAAGAAGGAAATGGGATGCAGTGTGACAGAAGAAAATAGGTGTGATAGATAAGCAGAGCATGGCAGAGAAGAGAGAATGAAAGATGAGTATGAGTTATAAATGAGAAAAATGTTCTGATGGTAAATGCTTAGTAATGAAAGGGCCAACGTATTACTTATCATCAAATGAATGTTTCGAGCGTCTCGAATAATAAAAAAACAGCAGTTAACGATAGTTCCACGTTGTTATGAGCAAACGTATTACTTATCATCAAATGAATGTTTCGAGCGTCTCGAATAATAAAAAAACAGCAGTTAACGATAGTTCCACGTTGTTATGAGCAAACGTATTACTTATCATCAAATGAATGTTTCGAGCGTCTCGAATAATAAAAAAACAGCAGTTAACGATAGTTCCACGTTGTTATGAGCAAACGTATTACTTATCATCAAATGAATGTTTCGAGCGTCTCGAATAATAAAAAAACAGCAGTTAACGATAGTTCCACGTTGTTATGAGCAAACGTATTACTTATCATCAAATGAATGTTTCGAGCGTCTCGAATAATAAAAAAACAGCAGTTAACGATAGTTCCACGTTGTTATGAGCAAACGTATTACTTATCATCAAATGAATGTTTCGAGCGTCTCGAATAATAAAAAAACAGCAGTTAACGATAGTTCCACGTTGTTATGAGCAAACGTATTACTTATCATCAAATGAATGTTTCGAGCGTCTCGAATAATAAAAAAACAGCAGTTAACGATAGTTCCACGTTGTTATGAGCAAACGTATTACTTATCATCAAATGAATGTTTCGAGCGTCTCGAATAATAAAAAAACAGCAGTTAACGATAGTTCCACGTTGTTATGAGCAAACGTATTACTTATCATCAAATGAATGTTTCGAGCGTCTCGAATAATAAAAAAACAGCAGTTAACGATAGTTCCACGTTGTTATGAGCAAACGTATTACTTATCATCAAATGAATGTTTCGAGCGTCTCGAATAATAAAAAAACAGCAGTTAACGATAGTTCCACGTTGTTATGAGCAAACGTATTACTTATCATCAAATGAATGTTTCGAGCGTCTCGAATAATAAAAAAACAGCAGTTAACGATAGTTCCACGTTGTTATGAGCAAACGTATTACTTATCATCAAATGAATGTTTCGAGCGTCTCGAATAATAAAAAAACAGCAGTTAACGATAGTTCCACGTTGTTATGAGCAAACGTATTACTTATCATCAAATGAATGTTTCGAGCGTCTCGAATAATAAAAAAACAGCAGTTAACGATAGTTCCACGTTGTTATGAGCAAACGTATTACTTATCATCAAATGAATGTTTCGAGCGTCTCGAATAATAAAAAAACAGCAGTTAACGATAGTTCCACGTTGTTATGAGCAAACGTATTACTTATCATCAAATGAATGTTTCGAGCGTCTCGAATAATAAAAAAACAGCAGTTAACGATAGTTCCACGTTGTTATGAGCAAACGTATTACTTATCATCAAATGAATGTTTCGAGCGTCTCGAATAATAAAAAAACAGCAGTTAACGATAGTTCCACGTTGTTATGAGCAAACGTATTACTTATCATCAAATGAATGTTTCGAGCGTCTCGAATAATAAAAAAACAGCAGTTAACGATAGTTCCACGTTGTTATGAGCAAACGTATTACTTATCATCAAATGAATGTTTCGAGCGTCTCGAATAATAAAAAAACAGCAGTTAACGATAGTTCCACGTTGTTATGAGCAAACGTATTACTTATCATCAAATGAATGTTTCGAGCGTCTCGAATAATAAAAAAACAGCAGTTAACGATAGTTCCACGTTGTTATGAGCAAACGTATTACTTATCATCAAATGAATGTTTCGAGCGTCTCGAATAATAAAAAAACAGCAGTTAACGATAGTTCCACGTTGTTATGAGCAAACGTATTACTTATCATCAAATGAATGTTTCGAGCGTCTCGAATAATAAAAAAACAGCAGTTAACGATAGTTCCACGTTGTTATGAGCAAACGTATTACTTATCATCAAATGAATGTTTCGAGCGTCTCGAATAATAAAAAAACAGCAGTTAACGATAGTTCCACGTTGTTATGAGCAAACGTATTACTTATCATCAAATGAATGTTTCGAGCGTCTCGAATAATAAAAAAACAGCAGTTAACGATAGTTCCACGTTGTTATGAGCAAACGTATTACTTATCATCAAATGAATGTTTCGAGCGTCTCGAATAATAAAAAAACAGCAGTTAACGATAGTTCCACGTTGTTATGAGCAAACGTATTACTTATCATCAAATGAATGTTTCGAGCGTCTCGAATAATAAAAAAACAGCAGTTAACGATAGTTCCACGTTGTTATGAGCAAACGTATTACTTATCATCAAATGAATGTTTCGAGAGTCTCGAATAATAAAAAAACAGCAGTTAACGATAGTTCCACGTTGTTATGAGCAAACGTATTACTTATCATCAAATGAATGTTTCGAGCGTCTCGAATAATAAAAAAACAGCAGTTAACGATAGTTCCACGTTGTTATGAGCAAACGTATTACTTATCATCAAATGAATGTTTCGAGCGTCTCGAATAATAAAAAAACAGCAGTTAACGATAGTTCCACATTGTTATGAGCAAACGTATTACTTATCATCAAATGAATGTTTCGAGCGTCTCGAATAATAAAATAACAGCAGTTAACGATAGTTCCACGTTGTTATGAGCAAACGTATTACTTATCATTTAATAAATGTTTCGAGCGTCTCGAATAAAAAAAACTATTTACATTTGTATACGTGACGGATCACTTAAAACCGGGTGTGGTTAAGTTCAAAGGCGTCGTGTTTTCCTCATCCGTGCTCACTTATCGGCGGTGAGACGTTAACGAGGTGCAGAGGCGAAACATTTGCTTTTCATTGCTGATCTCATCCGGAAATTCTTAGCAAATTGCCGCTGACTCACGCGCTAGGTTCACCACGTCGCCACTCTCGGATAATCCTGGACATAAAGTTCCTTTATGGATGTCAATCGACCCAAAAAATCTACCATCTTCTTCATTGTAGTTCACAGTACATATTCTATCGTGATGAGTTGGTTTTCACCTTTAGCTTAAGAGTTTTTTTTTTTAATTCAACGAAGCGACGGTACAATCGTTTGGTTCAACTGATGGTGATTCGTCTGCTTATAACAACATGGAACTGTTTAGGTATGATATACACTGCACCACATTGTGATCGTAGCTTTGAGACGTAGGGTGGTAAATTTCATTGCCCGAATAATTTCACTAGCTACAGCGCCTTTCAAACCGGAACACAGTAATGTTTTTACAGTACTGTTCGGCAACGAAAATAGGAGCTGTGGTGGTACCTACCTAGACGGTCTATGGCAACAGAGACACTACCACCAGTGATAGCTATTGGTCCTTCAAACCGGATCACTGTAATGTTCGTAGATGGTACCGAGCAATAGGGACCAGCCACCACTACGTCATTTCAGAAAAGCAAGTAAGGAAATGTTCTTCCAATTAAGCAAAGAAAGAATGACTGAATAAATTTTAACACTTTGGATTACAAGGTTGCCGACCACTGTTCTGGTCTATTCTGGTCTGAATTGAAGGAAAAATTATTTACCACAAACGAATTTCGCATTACGATGTATTTAGTAGGAAATCAAAACGATATTTGGTCTTATCGCTAATTGGTGATACATCATCATCAGCCGATAGATGTCCACTGTTGGACCTAGGATTCCCACATAGATCGCCACATATAGTCAACATGCCCTCTGGTACCGCTGGGCACTGGAGACTGTCGTATTTAGGAGTTCATATAGGGGGACTTGGGCCATTACCGACCACACTGGCCCAATGCGGGTTAGTGGGAGCCAGAGCCACGTTTGTTGATTAGCATCACCACGAGCTGGTGAGGTTGGCTTGGCTCCATTGTTGATACGCAAATGGTCAATTTGTAAGACCGGCTGCCCCGGTTGACCTTCGCAGTGAATAGTCCCAATTAATCTGGTACCACTTGGAGACCCTACGCGCGATGCACATCTCCCGCGGAGGTTATCGTGACATTGTGCTGACTTTATACGCCGCCATTGGTCCGTCCATTCATAAATTAAACCGATACGGCATTGTTAAGATGCACCGCTTAATTGGTTCTAAAAGCGACAGGTTCTTCTTCTTCTTCTTCTTCATCATCAACAGCGTCTAAAGTTTGAATTTGAGTTTTATCGAACTTTCTTTCTTAAATATTATATATACCATCAGTTTTAATTAATCGTTTATTGCTGGTCTGAAGCTCGACTTCCTTTGAGAGGAATTGATCTGTTCAGTTTCTTCAAGGGATTCGTCTACCCTGTAACCCTTGACCAAAATGAATGTTTTCATATATTTAACTCCTGCAAATAATTAAATATATCTAATGCATCTTCTTTCTTTTTTGATCTTTCTCCTTAATCCTTTACTTTTTGTAGCATCACTCAGATTTCAGGGTTGGTTTTTTATGAAGTCGTTTGAAAATACGAGTCGATTGTGAATTATGCTGTCATCTATAGTTTGAAAAGACTCGTTCAACCGTTCGTGATTTTTCCTTTGAACGATATTGATGCTGTTAGTTCTGTGGTCAGTTTGACGACTTTTACAGAATCCGTTCGAAGATCTATTTAACTATTTTCTTTTCTAGTTTCTCTTTAAAAAGTTTGACTTTAATGCAAAGAATGCTATTGTTTGATGGAATATACACAGTAAAAGCAAAATGAACGACTGTAAATAAATTATAATACCGTTTTATATGTTTTTTATTATCATCATCTCAATCGATGGACGCCCACTGTTGGACATTTGTCTCTTGTAATGTATCCGTATTTATATATATATATATATACTCAATATTCAAAGATTCATTGGCTCATCACGAAATCTTCGAAACTATTACACATAAACAATTAAAATTTGGTAGAGATATTGTTTCTGCCATTTTGATGTGAGCTAAAAATGGACTTTACAAAATTCCTTCCCCTAAGGATGTTTCGGGGGTATTAACAACGAGAAGAGGCCCTGGGGGCGGCGGGAATATTTCTGACAAATTTCAAGTATAAATTTCTAATCTAATTCTTAATTACAACAGCAAAACGGCTAGTATTACTATAAAATAAGATATTTAACGGTGGGGAGAAAGACAAAGTCATGGTTGAAGAATATCAGGGAATGGACTGGCATATCTGGAGCGTCCGATTCGTTCCACCGAACCAGAGACAGAAAGGACTGTACCACACTGATCACCAGAAGACAGTTGCGCTTTATTCTTTCATTATTTTTTTAATCTCAAAATACTTAGATTTTAAATAAATACTGTTTCGAGTCCTACCTCATGTTGGAGTAAAGTTTCGAATCATCCATTTAATATAATAAGTACAACTAATAGAAATATTATTTTAGTAAGTGCGTATCTGAACCCTGGATGCAGTCACCAGCGATATTTGAAACGGTTTCTACAGCATCTTCAATTAGTAGAAACGAGGAAAATGTTCCGTACTGTCCATTTACTGGAAATTAGTGACGCCTACTGACCCGAGTAGGAGATTCAGGTCAGTGGGCGTTGGAGAGTTAACAATTTAGACTTGCTTTACTTTATCAAACTTATAACTTATAATATTTTGTAACGAAGAAAACGTGTTGAATGGAAACATTACAATTGTTTTTAATGATAAAAATTAAACAAGTAATCAGGTCTCAAAAGCTTTGGAAGTAGAATTTTTAAAACATCAAATATATTTAAGTCCTAAACTTAAGGATAAGTAAAGAAACTTATTAATACTATATAAAAACTATCAATTGAATGCAAAGAAAATTATAGATATAAATATTATTAAGATTTTAGATATAATTACACAATTTTAATTCTAGTTCATCTAGTGGTCATACTGCTATTGTTTAATGTATATTAACGTGGTTTATTTTAGTTGTATTATTGATATAACTAAGCAAACATTACTTAATTTTAAGTAATATGTCCGTAGTATAGTCTCTGGATTATAAAATTTATCTTCGGAATAATTCTATGAAATATCTTCGTTCGTCTTCTTCAAACTTATAATTGAGGATCTCTCCTTCACCTGGTTTCCTTTATGTCTAATAATATATTTTTTCAATCGATGCTTCCAATTTTGTTTTACCGGAATTGTTTTAAAATTGAAGTCTAACGAAATAATAATAATAATAATAATATAAAAGAGAATTGGATATATTATGCGATTGTTAAAATGTTGTAAAACTTACCCGAGACAGCCATGAGCAGCAGTAGGATCATCATGACGCTGTCACGTCGGGCTCCGCCGGTCTCCTGCGCCTCAGAGGAGCACATTCGGGAGCAGTTAGTCCGGGCGGTGCTCACGCGGGGAAGGCAGGACGCAAGCCACCTGATGATTGCTAAATTGTCCAATTTGTTGGGTGACGGGCTGATTGCAACGGTTAAAGTGATTTGAATCGCCAAGGACTGCCCGCGACAGTTTGGAGTGGCACGTTTATCTCGCGCTGCTGATAGACTTTGCCCGCGGGTTTGTCCGCTCGTTTTCTGCTATATAATGTTAAAATATCAATTCATAAATACCCTCCACCGAACTACTTGCACACCAATCACACGCATGTGCAACGTGACGTCATAGTTCAATTGCAAGATCGAGATAAGTGGGAAATAGCCCGGATCCCAACGATGTAAAATCAATAAATATTTGATGGGGAACCGAAAAGCATTACCCGAGTCCTAAATACCAATAAGCTGAACATTCACTTAGTTTAACTAGTTTTTCTCCAAATTCTGCATAAAACATCAGTTTTATCCGTATTCATAGATTAATAGATAATACAATGGTTTCGAAAACGAGCGAACTCAAAATATGTCCTCCGTTTTTGCCAATACAAATTGTATATTATTGATGTGTCATCATCATCATTGCAACCGATGGACGTCCACTGCTGGACATAGATATGGATACGTATGCAATATATATTTCATTTGTATAATTTTAGATTATTTTCCAGCCCTGAATCTTCAATCCCACGCCCATTTCCTCTCGCCCAGAGCTGACGGGAAGAGATGAAGTTAAAACATTACTATTGTAATCTTACTTTTGGAAGTTTCAATAAAGTTTATTATATTAAAAAATATTCTAGATCCAGTGTTAAAGCTGCGAGTCTCCGGTCTGTCCCCCAGTGTTACATCAGAGCAGTAGCACAGAGGGGGACGAGTGGCTACGTTTTGCGCAGATAATTGTCGCAATTTATCGCTTACTGCGCAATTGATGACGTCAATGAATACTGGAGAACAGATCACGATCAGGTACATCTTTCTCCCTTTAAGCAAGGGTACGATTTCATAATATATGATCACCTTGAGCTCAAGGTATAGTTTTTATACAACCAACTTTTAAGAATACGTGTTAGACTAAAGCAATTCTTTATTTAGTCAAGAAGGAACTGTGCTTGAATAAACATTTCCCTAAATTTCGCGTGTGTTAATTAATATGATAAATTATGCTTTTTCAATAAATATAATAATATATACTATTATTAACAACTAATTTATTGATATTATAACGAGTAGGTGTTTTAGTTAAGTAAATAAACAGTTTCAATATTCCCATAACGACTTGTTAATCCATCAGACGCGTCCGCACGCCGCGGCCGACAGCTTACAACTGCCTATTTGTGGAGGCTTTTCTTATTTATCACACTACCCTCATTTATTGTTATATGCCTCAGATACATACGGTTTAAGTTTAATGTTTATATAGATCAGCAGATAAAAAAAATATATTTATGATAGTGACAGTTTCTTTTATCAGATATAAGATTACATGTGTAGATCGATTCAGTCTTCCCTGCCCTGCTACTTCCTAACCCATATCAGAGTCCTGACCTTTTTTAACCTTTGTTTTTTTTTAATAAATATTATCACATCACTGGTAGTAGGTTTTTCTAACTACAGATCATCTAGGCAGCGCCTGTGCCAACCGACAAACAGTATTGTGCAAAAATTACTGTGTTCCGGTTTGAAAGGTGCTTTAGCTAGTGAAATTACTGGTGCAGTGAGACTCGGCATCTCATGTCACAAAGCAAAAAGCGTGTGATGCTGAGTATATCATCCTAGCTAATAATAATCTTATCTAAATTAAAACACTGAATCCATTTCTAATGTCTTTAATACAGTTAGCTGTCGCTCGTGTTTGCACAAAATATAAAAATATCATTTAGGAATAATTTATATCTTCACCGTATATATATATATGTTATAATATGCCATCATATATAAAATTAATAATGACGAACTAACAATTCAGTTAAATATTTATATATAAGTAATAACTTCGAAGTTAATAACTAAATCTATCTCAGTAGAGATGGGGAAGAATACCAATATTACCTGATCGAAAACAGTTAGTTTTTAACTGTTTTTTAAATATGTTACAAAAATAATTATATTATAGTTTCTATAATTTTAGTGATAAATGCTGATTTAATTTTCATCCCCTTGGTATTATACCCCTTATCAAAATATCACACAATAATTCAGACTTACCACTGTTGATGAATCTAGTAAAAGGAGTAGGTGTTACATAAAAAAATAAAACATTTAACTTAAAACTTATTAATTATTTTAACACAAGTATAATGTTATTATTAAACAATAAAAATTACATTAACCTCATAATTAAAACAGAGTAGTTTTTGTGAGCAATTTTTTAACAACTAAAACTTTTTTTTGGCTTAACATACATAATATTACATTTTTGTAGCTATTGTAAATACTGGGATAACGAGACAACATCTTATGTCTCAAGGCGACGAGCACAATGTGGTGATGTATCATCATAATTAGCGCCACGTTGTTGTTGATGGTATCACTTACCATCATGTGAATATCCTGCTCATTTCATCGCTTCGTAGTAAAACAAAAAACTATGTATATTATATGTTCTTAAGAGTTAATGATTCTATAAATTAAAAATTATTATATAGCGCTATATAAAAGTAGGCGCCTACAGATTTACTAATAGCAAATTTTACGTACTGTATATTTAATATCTTAATAATTAAGGCGTAAATGAACTTGAAATTAGACCAGTATTCATACCACCATATTAACAAATACAAATTTATTGTCATGCTGTTTTATTTTAAAAATTATAATATACATTTTAAATACTTTGGATTTTGTTTAAATTAATCTATACCAGCTGTTGAAAACACACAGCCTTCTTTATATAATAGTTAATATAAAATTCTTTCATTCTATACCTCTTTAATCTTAAAATTAATACGAAAACATATGTTTTGTGTTTTAATAAAACTACTACATAAAATATATTTCAAGAGAGACCTAAAAGGAACTTGACAAACATTAAATATCATATACACTAGGAGGGTCCACATTCAGAATGACTTTCGACGATAAAAATAAACCGTTACACGTCGATAACACAAAGCCACCTGTATTAATTATACCATATTAATATAACTCATTTACTAGCACTGAGTAAAGAGTGAAGTCAATGACTTATTTACTAGTAGTAGGTCTCTAATTATAGAGACCGTCTAGGCAGCGCCTATTTCTACCGCCAAACAGCAGTGTGCAAACATTACTGTGTTCTGGTTTGAAAGGTGCTGCAACTAGTGAAATTACTGGGGTAACGAGACTTAACAACTTACCATGAACACCATTTTAACTAGCGTCACGTTGTGGACGGGCGTATCGCTTACCATCAGGTTAACGTCCGGCTCGCGTCGTCATAAAAATTACGCTAAGATCAAGCGCGAACTGGAAAACTATTGTTTGGTTCCTTCAGTAGTTTTCCTTCACCGAAACCTGAACCTCGTTGGAGACCATACCCGCTGTATGGCAACTGAACCTTATTGCTTTCATGTGGTCCATATTTTAAAACTAATCTATAATACCACCCTTAACAATAAACAAATATAATATCTTCAGTAATAGATCTTTATACTCATTATTACTATCAGACAACTGGCTAAGGCTCCAGCTTTATAAAGGATTTAGCTTTAGTTCCGCTTCGTCCTTCGGCTTCTCGGAGATCACCTCGCAGGGCCTGATGAAGACGGAAAGTTATTTAATTACATCTTCATTATAATCAACAAAGTGACAGGATTAATGCTGGAGATCTAAGTTGGTATCTTCAGGATCTATTACCGCTGCAAAGCAGTAACATGTTTATTATATTCCGGCTCTTGCCAGTAAATTAACTGAGACATAGTCAACATCCCATATCGAAAGGAAAGCGCAGTAAGAAGTTGTGTATCAGTTCTAACTGGCAACACAATTTTTTTCCTGTGATACACCCGCTCATAACAAAGAAGCGCTAGTTAGGATGATGACTGCACCATATTGCGCTCATCGCCTTAATACATAGGATGTTAAGTCAGGTTACTCTGGTAATTGCACCGGCTAACCGCGCCCTTCAAACTGCACAGGACAGTAATGTTTGCATGCTACTGTTCGGCGGCAGAAGTAGCCGCTGCGGATCTAGACTGTCACCGGCAACAGAGACCTACCACCAGTAAAGTGGAATAAAGTAAACAATGCGTACCTGGTGTACTTAGGCTTCTTGCTGCAGCAGAGTACTTTAGCGGCGAGGACGATGAAGAACATGACCATGCCGGCGCACGCCGCGCCGCCCCAGTCCAGGATCGCGCGCACCACCCGAAGCTCCGCCAGCACGCTGTCCTCCACGCGCACCTTCTGCTCCACCCACATTATCGGAAACAGCATCTTCGGTACGTCCTTGAACAGTCTGAGGAAGATATCGATTCAGGTAAGACTTGGCCATGAATTGGTGGTAACACATTATTTCGAAGCGATGATATCAGCACAACGTTCACTAAATGGTAATGACATCTTTTTTTTTATTCAACGAAACGACGAAACGAGCGAGACGTTCACCTGATGTTAAGTGATATGAAAGAAGCCCTGCTTAAGATGTTATACACTACACCACGTTGTGCTCATAGCGTTAAGACATAAAATGTTGAGTCTCGATACCCCGGTAATTTCACTAGTTACAGCGCCCTTCAAACCGGAACACATTAATATCTGCACTGTTTAGCGGCTGAAATAGGAGCTGCTGTGGTACCTACTTATCTTATAGATAAATCCCAAAATCTCTTTTCTTCTCACGATAGACACCTTCTATAATAAGGTCTCCCTCCAGTCCTAGTCAAATCTCCGGGTCCTATGGGAACTATTCAGGCTGCACTACTCTGGAGCTTATCCCAAGAGTTTCGGAATGTTTCCACAAATCATCTTTTTAAAAACCTGGTCCGATAACACCTTAAGCAGATACAGGCACTATAGCGTTAGTAATTAAGTTACCACCTACCACATCTCACCACACCGAAGGTCGGCTGATGGAGAATGCCAACAGGTTTTAAGATTTTCCAATGAAGAGCAAAAAAAAAAATTATTATTGTAGCATCCACTTACTCTATATTGGGCGTGGGCTCAATCCATATGTTGAGCTGGAACCTGGCCGCAACTTCTAGAGGCACTCCCAGTTTCTGCAAAGAAAACTGTCATTTCAAATTTGTGCTTATAGTCCTCATCCATCAACTCCATGTCTTCAACATTTTATGTAGTCAAAACCAGAAAGGGTTTCAGGCAATAGTTCCTGTGTTAGTCTTTCGGAAGTCTAAACAGAAGTGATTAGTCTCCCCCTCCAGCTACAGTTACCTCTCTTATTTCTACCACTAAATTGTAGTATGCAATGACAGCTGTTCCAATTGGAAAGATGCTGTAGCTAGTAAAATCACAAGATGATGATAATGAACATATCCTGTGTAAGGAAAATGACCATCTGTTACCATCAAGAAACATTCTTACTGGTGCTTCATACCGATCATCATCAGTTTGTATGTAAAATAATTGAAATTAAAACATCTAAAATTTCATCTTGAAACAATGCCAACCATCATCAGCTTACCGGTTCTACAGCAAAAGAAAATGAATGCTTCTCGGGATCAGGTTCCATCCCGTGCACTAGTTCGAGTAGATTCGGATCGCTGTGGAGGAAGTGCGGCAGCGACAGGAATGACGGGGAGCCGTAGCGGCACGAGGAAACGTTCATCACTCCACTCCAGGCGCACTCGCCGTTGCAGAAGCAGGAGTTGGAGGGAGTAGTCGATACTGGTGAGGAATGAGAATTTTCTGCATCAGCCGCCATTTTGGCACATTGCTGTCGTCCTATGACAAAATGAATATTTGCTCACTCTTCGTATACTTACAGCTATCGAAGTTGGACTCGGTCAGCTCGTATTTGTTGTAGCGTAAGCCGGCCAGCGTGCCGCTGTCGGTGTACTGCAGCAGCACAGTGCGGCACAGGTCCGGCACGAACAGGGTAAGTCCCGACTCCTCTGTCAAATTGTGCGGCATGAACTCACCAGCACTGCCCGCCAACTGGGTTAAAACAAATATTGATTCTCTCCGAAATAACCTAAATATTGTTTTCGAAACCTTGAATTACAGTATCATCATCAAATAATGGAAGACCTAACCTAAAACTGTTCTGGTGTCTTAAAATAAACTATAACTTTGGATTTATCGGGCACTAAAGCCCAGTGGCTAACTACTCTCCGTTCCAATCCTCACCTTGGAGCATTCGCCCTCGTAGAACGGTAGATGGTTCTCGTGATTCCACTTGAGAATCTGTCCGGGCAATGAGCCGCTGGAAGCTCCAGTGGACACCTCCATATAACCATCGGTATCCACTGAGTTGTTTCTCTGGAAAAGTAAAACTTGTAAGATATATACCCTTTTGGAGAGATTCATCATTTAGGTACGTAAAGGTCTTTCAAAAAGCACTAAAGAGAAGAACGAAGTGGGTTTTAAGTACTAAAAACTCATGAATGAAAAAATCTAAAATTTTTCCTCTTATGTAGATTAAAATCCTGTCAATATTTGAGTAGATTTTAGAGTATAATAAAAACAAATCCCTTTTGATGTTCACTGTCAACTTTCCCTACCGATGATGGATATGGTGATGGATGATGATGGATATGATGGAATTATCAGAGTTGTAAGAAATGAGCCCGTTTCGGTTATCAATAATATTTTTTAATGAGAATGCAGTTAAGAATTCCAAAATTAGTCGACTGATACGTACTCCGTAGAACAATCCAAATTTGTCAATGGGCGGCGCTCCACCAGTGGTACCAGCTGGTAGACTCTTCGCCAACGTAAGTAGTGGATCTTCGTAACCGTCGAATAGTAGTTCCGACGCCAGTCTAGTGATGGACAGATGGTGACCGAACATCGCCAGCCCCATCGCCAGGGCTTTCTGTCTGATGAAGCCCCAGTCTCGCGACCTATAAATTGCCGACTGAAAACAAGGAAAGGTCACTAAGTACTTTAAAGTCTAATATTGTCAAATTAGTCAACATGAGAGGTCAGGGGGGTGTAAGAGGTCCCGCACAGCAGCTCACGGGATCCAAATCAACCTCACCTGCTCCTGGTGCATCCTGCTAATTAACAAACGGGGCTCTGGCTCTCACCAATGCATTGGGCCAGCGCGGTGGGAAATTAACCAAATCCTCCCATATGAACCCTTACAAACGTGGAGATGTTTAGGGGAAGCCAATGTCCAGCAGTGGATGTCTATCGGCTGATGACGATGATGATGATGATGAGAGTTCAAGTGGCTATCTTCTGATTTCAAGTAATTTCAGTTTCAGATAACATATTTATAGCTTCATCAATTAGTTGTTTAAGTCTAAAGATTTTATTGTAATATTCTAAGGATATAATTCTAATACTCATCTATTATTTTAAGATGTTAGAGTTCTAAGTTGTACCATTTCACTTTACATCTGCATTATTGAGATCTGATTGGGATATCTCTTTAGACTATATTTAAGTTTTCTCAAATTTTTTCTGCTTCGTTGAAAATTGGAAAATCCGGTTACGAATTTATTTCCAGTAACAAAATTTGAATCCGTTGAAACTAATCCAATTAGGCAGTGCGACTTGATCCTGTAACGCGTGGGGGTAGTTAAGCAGGTCGTAAATCTGACAGTAATCCTCAGACCATCACTAGATTATTTATGTAAATTATTATAGATCTTACCTACAGAAAAAGGATAAATTTGATGGTAGTAATGATGCTAACATTTTTCTTTATCCTGTCTAACTCCTTTATCATCTAAAACTGGAAGACACTTATTACTAGACACGACTCATATAAGGCTACATCAATCTGTATTGGACCTGTTCCAGTGGTTTATCGTATCCTCCGGATCTTTCCCCTTAATGGGAAGCCTACGTCTACTGATGCGCCGTCATCAACCACTTCTGTTTATCTTATTAGCACTACATTAACTACATCACCATTCCGCTTTATAACGATCACGACCTTTTCAAGTTAAAACTAACTGTCACGGACTATTCTAGATAAACTTATAACTTTAAGTTCAATAACACGTTGAGGAGTTTGGATGGTGGTAGGGTTTGTTCGAACGCGTCTGACTGGCTAAACATCCTTGTGTTGTAAATTTGCCGCCATAACAGCTGGGAAGAAGGACATATAACGAAGAAAGTAAAGAGAATGAATGTGGATGGTTATAAGGGTAGAAGAAGACCGAAGAAAGTGTGGATGGATTGTGTGAAAGATGACATGTGTAAGAAGAGTGTGGAGTCAGATACGACGGCTGATATAGGGATGTGGAAGAGAAATACATACTGTGCTGATCCCACACAGCTGGGAAAAGGGCAGGAGGTAGAAGAAGAACAGCTATTCTGGCTCCCAAAGTTCCAGGTTATATATTTGACCATTCTTCATTAAAAAACATAAAGGTGAGAAATATACGTACAAATTCAATATACTTTTAAAAGGACGTAAGGTTTCATCACGTTTTTCGTTCAAAAAAAATCCAATTAGTTGGAATTAAGATCATCGCTTTCCGTCAAATATAATCCCCGAATCCAAAAGGCACGTGAAAATAAATAACTTTGCATATACTTAGATTAACATACAGCTGGCAACATTCCGAGTTCCTATATTTAACTACGTAGATAGAATAGAGAATAAATCACAATAATTATCACCAGGTCTCTGTTGCCGGAGACCACGGGAGACATTTCCTCAGCACAATGAGAATCGTGGTAACGATATCATTGACTACAAATGTAAAAATATATACACTACTATCTGTGAGTCATGGTAGACTACATCAAGATAGTTGTGTACGTCTAATTATTACGATTACTTCCTTATCAGTAGACCCTCGTGTTAAGTATTGTGTTATAACGTGAACTAACATTTCTTGTCTATAACACTTCCTGTGTCCACCAGCCACAGATGGAGAAGACGGTTGTGGTCAATTTAAAATATAGCAATTTATCTGTGGATCTGTGTCTTCCGGTTACATCATACCTTCAAAATGGACGGATTAGCCGCTGCACGTTTCCTTAATTAAAATTTATATTTTTGCTGTAACCTTTAAGCATCAACGTCATCGTTATCATCGAGATCAACCTCGTAAGAATCTTCATCATCATTATCACTAACATTGATTGTAAAGCTCTCTGAATTAACTGCAGGTCCTGAATTTAATAAAATAACACTCACGGCTGCGATAATGTTGATGGTAGTTATGGTGTCATCCAGGCTGCCGTTGCTGCTCTCATCGAAAGTCCAACTCCTCATTGTGCGGTAGGAGACGGAACCGTTGTGTGGGTGCCACGATACGTTGACGTGGCGCCGTTGCTCGCGAAACCGGTACGGACCTGATCAGTAAGTAATTTCATCATCGCCAAGTAGACACCTTTTCTCTTACTCCTAGATAAATTGTAATGATGGAGACATAGTGACGTCAGGTCACATATAGACTCACCAATTTCTTCGAGCTCCGGGATCTCGTCGGGGAACTGGTCGGCGTTCGTCCAGTTGAATAGGTACACGTCGAAGTAGAGTGGTACTGTGGGCTCCACCCATTCGCGGTAAGAGCGAGAGGTTGGAGTCATCGTCATTTGCTGAAACAGAAGACGTGTATCCTCGAAATCTGTTTTTAACTAGGTTCCAAAGTAAAGCTCGAACTTTTTTAAAGATCTGTTTATATATGGATAAAGTCATTAAAATAATAGTAAGTTAAACTCTAGCACCTTACATCCCTCCCAACCCCATCATACGTGGCTCCTGGATCAAATCGGGAACCTATAATACACCGCAACTTGCCAGCCAATGAGCCGCGGAGGTAGATATCAAATTACTATCAAGACATGTTAACCTTCAGCGATACCCTCTTGGGAGTTGGGCGGTGACGCAAACACATCCCTCCCCTTCCTCCTTTTTATCCCTCGCACGCACCACACCAATGTCATCCAAAGCCCAAGGGACGTACCATATTACAATACCATTAACTTTATTAACATCAACTCTTAAGGGACAGCTTATAAAAGACATCACTAAGTGTAATCATTTGAAAGCTTAATAAATAAAGTACACTTTTTATGCCACCATTATTTTAGAGAATATATAGAGGAATTCTAGTAAGTTTTTATTTTCATTTTATAGCCTGAAATAGTCCACTTTTACAAATCACCTTATGTATAACTTAATGCCGGGATCATATAAACGATAAATTTGGATGGGGGTGAGGGTTATTATTTCCCGACTGTCCACCGCCCTTATGATCTTGATCTGATATTATAAGATCATTGTTATGTTTTGGAGGTTATTATTTATTTTTCTTTATTATGGCTCAGTTTTAAGTCAACCGGTTTACAGATATGCACTGGCCTACGCCAAGTGCAAATCCGGGAGGGAATAACTAGATGGTTTATGAGAGGAGGGCTGGTGATTTCAGAAGCGTCAGTCATCAGTGTGTGCTGAATACAGTAGTGATGGATTCCAAAAGGGGCTGGTCGTTGCTTGGCTCTATCTGGTTTATTATTTATTATCATTGTTTTTAACAAGCGGTACTCTTCATCATCTTCGACTCTATTGTTACTTAACATCGTTTGACTTTGAATGTTGTAAGACTAAGCAATATCAGTTTGTTGGAGGTGTGATAGTAATATTACTATGGTAACAAAACAGCCACATATATTAAGATGCAACGTTTAGTAAAATTAGCATGCGCAAATTTTCCATCAGATCAACGTCCTACTGATCCTGTCGACTCTATGGATAAAGAAAACCTTGCTGCCAATTGTATTCACGTATGGATGAAGTCTTTAATCGCGAGGTTGTTATAAGCCCCAATTGACTCCTGGTCAATTGGTATGAGCTCCTGTTTATCCCAAATCGATTAACTGACGTTATTACCGCTCAAGGTGACCATCGATGGAGACATTGTATTGTCTCGTGTCATATGAACGAGAATACTCGATCTTGCTGATGTTTAAATCTTTAAAATACCACTTGCGAGGATATTATTTATACACCTTACAAATGAGCTAGGCCAGCGGAGATCTATGCATCCTTAAGGACCTCTTCATTCGTTTGCAAAACACCAAGCGCAGCTCTATTCCTAGCTCGTTCAGCGATTTTTAGATATTTATACAAACTTTGCGCTTTATTATATTTTAATGGTACAATGTGTAATTTCATTATGTTATAATAAAAAAAAAAAATATTCTCTTATCTAGTTCCTAACAAACTCGTTATAATATCGAGCGTCAACAGCGGATATTTGTTTTGAATTATCTAACGGGGCATTGTATTCAAAATGGCGTAACCGAAGATGACATCGCGCTGCAAACGGATCGTACTTTACAGTAATCGTTAAAAACACATTCGTTCACTATTTATAACGATTCATAGAAATAAACACATTTTTTATACATTATACGTGTTATACGTAACATGTAAATATAGGGTGGCGCAAAAGTAATCATTCTATCAGTAAATGCTATAAATTTTGCCTTGATGTAAAAAAATTAAACGACCAAATAAAAATAATCCACAAGAAGAATCAAAGTTTTTCATATTTTTTTTTAAATTACAGCAAAAAAACATCGGAAGGTTATTTTTGCGCCACCTTGTATACAAGGTGTATTTTTATTACATTATATTATTTACAAGGTATACAAGGTGGCGCAAAAATAACCTTCCGATGTTTTTTTTTTTGCTGTAATTTAAAAAAAAATATGAAAAACTTTGAGTCTTCTTATGGATTATTTTTATTTGGTCTTTTAATTTTTTTACATCAAGGCAAAATTTATAGCATTTACTGATAGGAGGATTACTTTTGCGCCACCCTATAAATCAGTATTTACATGTTAATTATTAATTGTTAAGTAGAAATTCAAATATAAAGAACATGTAACAAACCTTTCGCATAATATCCAAGAGGTAACTTATTCTATGTAAAGGCGGAATCCCAATAACTTATCAAATTAGAACCTATACAAGATTTCTTAATTATCATAGAATTAAACATTATTAAATCTCTATGAAATCCTCAAAATTTTAAATGGGAAGACATCTTTCATAAATGAACCTATCCGCCATTTTAACCAGTAAAGAAACTCACTATGATACTGCGTCACATTGATGGATGAATAGCTCCTTGAACATTCCCACCACTGGAAATTGGAACCTTCTTTCACATGGTGAGAGTCGAGGCTATTTATGAACCGACCAAGTACAGGTTGGCGGTTCTCCTTCTCCTCGAAATCTATTTTTCAAGAACCAAGAATTACTCAAACTCAGTGAGAATTAAACCAGCTACTGCTCAAGTTGTACAGTTCGTAGTTGGTTAATAGTGAACTGATCTATCACTGCTTCACTATCGTTTGGTAGGTGATGAATCTTACCGCGCTCAATGCCGCGTCGAAGATCTGGTTCCATGCTATGGCGGCGCCCAGGGCTGCTGCGGCGAGCAGGGCTGCCGTGCCCGCCACGAGCAGACGCCCGCGCGGCGCCCTGCCGCGCATGGCCTTCCGCCCTCGGCCACCGCAAACCCTGACACAAACAAACATTTTAACACCAGCACTGATACCATCATACCAGCCGGACTGAAAAAAAAATATTATATCTATAATTTAATAATAAAGGTTACTTCTTCAAGGTATCACTGCGGTAATATGTACCGTCAAATAAACGGTGCTGTGTAAATATCCTAAGTACCGCCTCCTTGTGACACTAGTGCAGCTCGTCTCTTAGCTTGCAATGTTGGCAGTGTCGCTTTACAACAATATACCCGTCCCTCTCGCACAGTTCAATTCAGTAGCGACAAATCGTCCGACCTGTGTGTACCGTGACCCCAATTAAATAATCTACCATCTTATCAAGCTATGTCACCATATTGTCTATAACTTATTATTGTTTAATACACTTATATTACATATATAACTATGTTAAGCACACGGCGATAGCTGCTTACTACCGCAGTAACGAGAGATAAAGTTAGATTTGTGAATGAGTATGTGTGGCTTTGTATAGAAAAGAGCTCTCATGTCATTGCAGTGAAAGTACTTGAAGAGACATGAGTTCGAGCCCCACTGAACAAGTGATTCTGATGATGGAAAATATGGTGAAGAAACCAGCAACTCTCAGCGGTACGTTCATCTCATGGTATGTAGCTAGGCGGTAACCGGTAGATGAGATCTCCAATGAACAATAGTAGGCACAGTAACTTACTACCTAATTTATCATGATGTAATGACAAGGATATTCTCTCGTTATGGTAAAAAATGCTGTTATGCTTCATGGTAAACATTGCCAACCCATCCACGTATCAGGACTTTGCATATGCGGATATTTATAAAATCGCAGGTACACCGCGACCGCAATGCCGATGGGTGGTCGGATATGGTTACGAGCGCGAGACGACCTTCATCAAGGTCGGATTCGAATTCCTGTACCTTTGAGAGGTACCAAGGGAGCTGTCTCGATCAATTATTTATGAGATGAACACTTTCGGGAATACACCCCTAGAAAGAAGTGGTAACAATATTATTTGTTGTCACTTATCCCCTAAGGGTAAACTATAAAATAGAAATTCGCTTTGTCGTCAAAACCTTGAAGCTTCCGTTAAATGTTACTTTTGTCACTCTCTCTCTCTTTTCATCTCAGTTTTAATAGAAAAATTAATAATTTTTCTAAGCTATTCTATTAAAATTGAAATCTAAAAAAACATGACCACCATATTGGGATATACACACGTGAGAAGATGCATCCCTTATAGTAGTTCCATAAATAACTTTTATCTGAATTATTGTATCCCATTTTGACATATAGCACATATCACGTGATCTTAAGTGATAATGAAGCCGTAAATGTTGACAGATGGAACACAGCGGAACTGATAATGCAGGAGATTGACATTTTGAAGGAAGTATCAAGCCAGAGATATGAACTTAAGGCTGTATTAATTATTTCATTACTTACTTTATTTCGACCTTAACGGTGGTATAGCTAGTGTAATAGCAGTAATGACTGATACCATCAGGTCTTTGAATGAGTAGTACGTAGTGCAGTTTATATATCCAAACTTGCGCTTCAATGTTAATGCAGACAAACTACTTGAGGAAACGATACTGTAGTGAAAACACCAGCAAGTCTAAAAATAACGCCATTTGAGGACATCCACTCTCAACGTGGACAACACAGCCTTGACTTTCTCCTTATGAAAGAAGGCTCCGAGTTTCAACAGTTGGAGCGTTAACTCGAATCCGCTACGTCCAATTTATTCCTTCGTTGTCGATGGGTGAAAAGGTAGAAGTAATATTTACTGATTACTGCAAAGCTTTCGATCAGATGGATCATTTAATACTCTTGCAAAAATCGCCTATGATCTATATCAGGGGTTCATAGTCATTTGGACAGATAGTTTTCTCTCTATATAGATCAATATAAGCAAAGGGTTGATATAAATTGGTTTAAATCTTTTTATAATGAATAGATATTCATACAGGACTTCCCCAGGGATCTTTACTCGGCCCACTCTTAATCTCTACTAACGATATTGCTTCTTATTTTCAAAATTCTACAAATAAATTAAAAGTATTGTTTATGTGTATTAAATTAATAATATTGAGAATCGTAATATAAACCGCGATATTACACGAATGTTATGCGACTATATTTTTTAATTACCAACGGCTGTACGTTAAAAAAACTTTTGACGTCATTGTAAATAAAAATGTAGTTTTGGCGCAGGAAGGTTTTTATGTGAAGGTAACCGTTTTGTTGTTTATTTTAATTGCTTTGAAAATACATGTGACGAATCCGTAACACTACAAATTGTTATGCAAGTAGCGATTACATGTACCCCTTTTAAGGACATTCGCCAACTCGCTCTTGGCCTAAGGATACATGGCTCTGTCTTTATCCATGTAAGGGTCCCCAGCAGTGGGAACAATGTATAGCTGTTTATATAAATCATCTATTCTTTTTTAACGCGGAAGCTTGAACTGCTTTTGTATATATTTTTTACTTCAAACCTAAATTATTTCAGCTAAAATCAATGGTAATTTGTGGACTTTTTTTTATTATTCCTTACATTATCAACTACCTACTAGTAAACATTTTTTCGATGGGTGTTCCGCCGTTTCGATGAATACCTGAATCAAATATACGGATAGACAAAACAATTACTTTCGTATGTAGGGACTTATCACGATATTCTAGAACCTTAAGACTTGGAGACTTGAAATTTGGTAGAAATATTCCTCCTTTATAGGTCAGCTAGGAACTGATTTTACGAAACGCCACCCCCAAAAGGCGTTGTGGAGGTGTTACGGCAAGCAAAGCGGGCGGGGATGAGCTAGTGTTCGATTAAATAATTCAACGTTGTTTAGATATAACGTTCAAATTAGGAATAGTGTGATGTTTATGAGGAGGTGGAGACCAGGAGAGGAGCATAACGTTCTTATGGTGATTAGTTGTCTGTTTAACATCGTAGCGCTAGTTAAGGTGATAACATCTTCTGGTGCCCACAATATCGTCCACGTCTGACGCTAGAAACAGGCGTCGCTGTGGTACCTACTTAGATAATAAATATTGAACTGTTTACACAATTGCAAACAGTGGATTATCAGTTAGGAGCTCGTGCACATGCTTCGAAGTATTTATTTAACACATATTTGGTGATGACCTGGTTACTACCATTATACTAGTCACGCTCCTTGGATAATCGTAATATAACAAGGCAGTGCTGCTTTAGTGGTAGCTTTCTATGGTTATGTCTATAATTTAAACTAGCGCTATATGGGCGCACTTATCACTTATCATCAGGTCAGCGTCTTCATGGAATAAAAAAAAAATATTTAGTGATATCTTCACTATTAGAACTTACTTGTGGATTACTGTTTGAGAGTACCAGTGTATTCTGGACCAGCCCGTCTTACTACGTATATATATATAGAGGTCAAGTGATTATAGATGGTATTTAGAAAAAATATCTCTCATAAACAAAGGAATTAAAAGAGATTATTTACTATTATGCAAAGTTTTTTTGATGGAGATTAGTATTCTTTTTATGGCAGCAGCTGGTATGCATCATTACCTTGGTAATTTAAAAAAAAAACAGCTCAAATTAAGCTTTTAATCTTTAAAGTTAACTAGAGGTGGCTAAAGCCGTTGCCGAGTTAATATGGCGGCCATTTTGAAAATGGTAGTCATAATGATAAATATCATGTTATATGTATATATATAATAATATGTCTTCTATTTATGAAAGTGAGGGTGCTTCGGAAGGCCGTGGTAAGTCCTGGTGTGTTTCGGAGTAGCGCTGATCAGTTCCACTGCGTTTCGAGTAACACGATACACTGTTGAATAACGACACCGAAATCATTCACCACCGTCGGAAGAACCTTGTTTTAGTTGGTTAAAATCAGCAATAGTATTTACTGGTGGTAGATTTCCATTTCCGGAGACCATCTCGGTACCACCGCAGTGTCTATTGCAGTCGGTAAAGAGTGCTGTCTCCCGGTTTGAAGGGCGCTGCAGCTAATAAAGTTACTGGGATATAGCGACGCAATATCTTGTGTCTAAAGCGACGACCACAACGTGGTGGTGTGTGTCATCCTAACTAGCGTGGTGTTGTTACTGGCGTATCACTTACCATCAGCTGAACGTCCCGCTCCAGCTAACCACCAATAAATACCGCTTGTCACTTATCAAAGATAAGTTGAAGTTGAAAAAAAAACCTCAGTCAAGTTAAACTATTATTATACTTGTTAATTGCCCTTTATAAATACTCCAATTTAACTGTGACAAGGTTTTTTTTTTTCGACGAGCTGAACGTTCACCTGATAGTGAGTGATACGCTTGCTTATAACATGGCGCTGTTTAAAATATTCACAGCACCACATTACGTTCGTCGCCTGAGACGTAACATATTGAGTCGCGTTACCTCAGTAATTACACTAGGAGCAGCGCCCTTCAAACCGGATTACAGTAATATTTGTACAGCACTACCTATACGGTTTCCGGTATTGTTCTATAGTCTCGGGCTAGTAAGAATAGGACTAAGTTAAGCCCTGCACGTCGTAGAAGGCGACCAGAAGGGTTTTCGGGCTCGTGGGCTTTGGAGGTGGGGATCCTCATGATCCATTAAGTAAGCCCATACAAGTACGAGCTGGTCTAGCGCTTGTGCCGAAGCGAGGGTGTCGATGATGGCTACAGCACTCCCTGGGACGTGCTCCAGCCGTGGTGGTGGTAGACACCAGTGCTTTCCAAAGGAGATCCCAGGGCCTCCTGCGACACATCGAAGATGACTACCTTGAGGTATCTCTTTAGAAGATTTCCGTTCCGATACCAAAAAAGACGGTCCCGGTGAACAGAGGTCCACCACCAGTAAAATTCCACCAGCAAGGTCCTGATACCTTGAGCTTGTAAACCTTTCCACAGTAGAAGCGAGGTCGGAGCAGCAATGCGTTGCTAATTTTATCTCTTGACAAGTCGCCCTTCATCTTGCGACAGCACACTCGATACAAACACTCAATCACCTAATTATAAGTGTTTCATACAATTAACTCGATTGTTAATAGGTTGACGGAGAAACATTAATTTATACAAATTTAATTATTTACCACAGCCTGCTTTTATTTATTCGTCGAGAACGAGACGAGAGGGACGATCACCTGATAGTAAGTGATACGCCCGCCCGTGATAACATGGTGATAGTTAAGATGGTATACACTGCACCGCATTGTGCTTATCGGTTTGAAAAGTAATGTTACGCCGTAACCGCAGTAATCTAGCTACCAGTGTATTTTGAGCTTGCACGTCTCATTACGTGTATGAATATAGAGGTCAAGTAATTATGGTTACAGCCGACAGACTACTGTGCGAACATTGCAGTGATCCGGTTTGAAGGACCGATACCTATCACTGGTGGTAGTGTCTCTGTTGCTACAGACCGTTTAGGTAGGTACCGCCGCAGCGCCTATTGCAGCCGACAGACAGTACTGTGCGAACATTACAGTGATCCGGTTTGAAGGGCGCTGAAGTTAATAATTACCGAAGAAACGAAATTCAACATCTTATGGCTTGAGCGCAATGTGGTACAGTGAGTAACATCCTAACTAGCGCCGCATTGTTATAGACAGGCATATCACTCACTATCAGGTGAACCTCCCGCCCGTCCCATCGCTTGATGATATAAAAATATATTGTAAGCGAGTTTAAAGCCGTGATATAATAGTTTACTATTTCCGTCGCCTAAAAAAGTCGACTTTTACTGACCAACAACCTGACAGCAGGTAAACTTTTATTTTCATCGACTGCGTGGCAGTACGCAGTCAGACAGTGAGCCCGTCCGCGGCCAGCCGCAAACGTGTTACATAGTACACGCTGATCGACATTACTTGAGTCATGCGTTGATGATGCACAGGTCCAAGGTTACCGCGCAGTGAACACTCTTGCTTTTGTGTTTCTACCAGCTACGACTACGGCGCTTTTCAAATTGGACAGCAGTAATATTTACTGAATGCGGTCTAGGCCACTCATAGCCATACCCGGCCACAGAGGCAATTCAATAAATATTACAGGCTCCTATAGGCCCTGTGCGGCCATAATGATTTTTGCTGGTGGTAATGTCTCTGTTGCTATAGACCGTCCAGGTAGGTACCACCGCAGCGCTATTACTGTGATCAGGTTTGAAGGATGCTGCAGCTATAGTAATTACTAGAGTAGCGAGACTCAACATCTTACGCTTGAGGCGATGAGCGCAATGCGGTGCAGTGTATTCATCCTAACTATCGCCATGTTGTGATGGGCAGGCGTATCACTTACTATCACGTGAACGACCCGCTCGTCTCTCTCAAATGTCACTACATATATAGGTTTCCACTTATGTGGAGACTCATCACGATATCTCCGGAACCACGAGGTCTGGAGGCTTGAAATTTGGTAGGAATGTTCCTTTTGTGAAGTGTAAGTCAGCTAAGAAGGGATGCTATGAAATGTTACCCCCAAAAAGGGGTTACGGGGATGTTACGACCAACAAAGGGCGTAGAGAACAGCTAGTATATGATAAACTTCTGCTATATAACATATAGGTATAAAGGTTCTGTTATTATTGTTACACCGGATTGAGTGCTGATGATGATGAAGTAGTAATGTGGAAATATGATCCACAGTAAATAGAAGCTTCCGGAAGCTGCAGCAGGAGTCCACCACCAGTTTTACGATGTACAATCGGAGGTAGAAATGGCGTGCTGACGGACCGGATCCAACGAAACTTGGTATGAGTATATATATGAAGAGCGCGGACGGCTCCCAATTAAGACGAGACTCCAAGATTCACTCGGACAAGTAGATAATAAGCTGCATCCTGCCGGCAGGACGCGGCAGGACGCGGCAGGACGATCTTAATATCAGCTCCATAAATGTGAATCAGGGCGGAGATATTTTATCACAGTCTGTGCTCCTTTCAAATTATCGCCCGATTCTAGGTTATCATTGTTACATTATTTATCTAACTGCACACTAGTAGACTACCTATATATAAAAAAAAACATAGTATACTAGTCACAAAAATGTGTTACATTTAATAAAGTAACAATTCCCACTGCTGGGACTGGATGCACTGTAAAGAAAGTCAAGGCCACATATTAACCAATCTAGCATAGTATGAATTAATGGTTTGATGATATAGCGTATAATAAAAAGCCCACTTATTATTCCCACCATTGGGCACGGCGTTTATAGAAGATGAAACTTCCTCAGACAAAGAACCAAGTGGGAGTTGACGGATTCGTTGCATATATTTCCCACAACAAGACCCAAGCCAACCTGACCTGTTCGTGGTGCTGCTAATCAACAAACAAGGCTCTGGGTCCCACCAACCCGCATTGGGCCAGCGTGGTGGAAAATAGCCCAAATGCACTATAGGTACCGGAGACCATGTTGACTGTGGCTTGTGTCTAGCTATGGAAGTCTAACGGCTGATGATGATTTACCGTTGAGATAGACGGCGGTTCGAAAGCATTGGGCAAATATTACTGTGTTCCAGTAAGAAGGATATTTTATCGCATCAAAATTTACTACCAACACCTTCCACGTTTCCAATGAATTATTAAGTATAACTTAAACATCATCACCGACTGACTTCTGATGATGAAATGGAAATAGACAATCCGAGAAACACCCTTAATTCTACCCTCAAAATTATTTTAAGTATATTTGAAATGATTTAAGATTAAAAAAAAAATCTAACTTTTAAGTGTTTCTATGTGAAGATAACTTAAGTTAATTAATCACAACTTAACGACTTATATCCAAGCGGACCTGTCCTCCGCCATCACGACCTGTTCTGAAGCTTATCTTAAGATTAATCACCAAGTTATCTCAACATTAGCTAAAGCCAATAAAATAGTAAATAAATTAAAAGTGATATAATAATAAGGGAGGGGATAGGGAAAGAACGGAAAATAATCTATCAGGCCCAAGAGTCAACCTCGGCTAGCCACGGCGCCTCCTGCTGGATAACGGACGAGGCTCTGGCGGCCGAGCAATGGCGGTATAACCATAACCCCGGCCAGGCAACCGGCTGGATGCAGCTCCAGCAGCCGTGAGGTATAAGGCCTGATGCAGAAGGCATCAGGAAACCACTGCACTATATTCCCTAGTAATCAGCTTGGAAAAGTCCAAGACCCCGAAGGTCCGGCGTCTCTTCGATGGAACAGGAATGCGAAGAAGCAGAGAAAGGACTGTACCACCCTGATCGTCAACCTTCACTAGTTGGAGAGGCACTTTAAGAAGAATAATAAGATGTCCACTTATTGTTCCCACTGTTGGGATTAGGCCCGTATCTCGCAAGGGAACTGTCTAAGGTATTTGCTAATTATATACTTGTTGGATGTAGAAGATTCGTGGAAGCTGTTCCACTGCTGGACGTAGGCCTCCTCCAACGATTCCCACACGATTCATATGGACGGATTTGAGCCATTTTCAATCAACCTGGAGCTAGAGCCTCCTTTATTGATTAGCGGGCTGCACCACGAGCTGGTAAGATTGGCTTGGATCTCTAGGGTTTTTATACTTCACCAGAACTGTAAGATTAGTGGGGATAGAGCCTAATAAGGGGTGTAAGCGGTCCCACACTACATCTCAGTGGACCCAAACCCACCTCACTAGCTCGCTGTTCACCCTGCTAATCAACAAACGAGGCTCCGACTCCAGCCAACCCGCACTGGGCCAGTGTGGTGGGAAACGACCCAAATCCTCCCATACGAACCCCTGCAAACGTAAAGATCTTCAGGGGAGGCTTATGTCCAACAATGGAAGTCTATCGGCTGATGATGATGATGATCCTCCTCAAATGTTTGTGACAAAATCAACCGTCACGCGTCTCTGAAAGAATCGTCATGGTGGAGAAATTCACATTGATAACCAGCGTGTCATATACCGTGAACTGATCATCGCTGGTTACGTGTGGATCGCTGATAAGGAATCAAAGGTCGGACTTCCGGTGCGAGGGGATACAGGGGCAGTGGTATCGGCGACGTTCCTCGTCTCCGATTAAATCGCTTCTGAAACAATGAGGTAAACAATTTTGGCTGAGCTGGTTTATCAGCTTATTAGGCCATAGATTAGATACTAAACAAAACGTATTCTGTTTTATCTACCTCGGTTCACTGATAAACGAGTGTCGGTATTAAAAAAAAACGTGAGTACTATATAAACATAATTATATTTAAACGCATATACCTTCCGAGGAGGGTGAGGGTGTAAGGGTTCCGCACAACAAGTTATGGGATCCAAGCCAACCTCACCACCTCGTGGTGCTGCTAATCAACAAAGAAGACCCTGGCTCCCACCAACCCCTACTGTGTCAGGGTGTTGGAAAATGGCTCAAATCCCTACCCGATCTATCAGCTGATGATGACGTACCTTAATATCTGTGTGATTAACGAAAGGACATGATTGATGTGTACAAGCCGAAGCTCCTAAACGGTTGGACCGATCTTTGTTTTACTACCCTGTTCAAGATGTTCAGGTGGTGGTGAGATGGTGATGAGAAGTGATACGCTGGTTCACAACGGTGCATCATACTATACAGTATGTTATCAGATATGATAAGATATATCGTTATCGTAATAACTTCATAAGCTACAACGCCCTTCGTACAGTAACATCTGCACACTGCACCCATCATCATCATCATCATCATCATCACCATCATCAGCTGTCACCTACCCCAGTAAAAATTTTCGCAATAGATTACGAAAAATATTTCCCCCATTTCAGAAGAAGTGCTCTTTACCAACAGTGTGAACATGCTTAATTGACGTTTTTCACTTGGTGTTAAACGCCCAATCCCACGCCCAGCGACTTAACCTGAACGCAGCTTGGTTATGCTGCTCCAGCTGATTCAGAAGTCCGCAAGCTGACACCGGAATCGTACCTGGAACTTCCGTTACAAATCAAGCATTAAACCACTGCACCACGGGGCCAGTTATAATTCGCTAACTGCTTTGTAATTGAACTGAGAGCTCTGCGGTTGTGGTGACTTACCATCAAAGGTGGTAAGATGACTATGGTGGTAGCTTGAGATATGAATGGTTCCCAAGGAGGCAGTAGCGCCCACCAGCAAAGGCTGGAGCTTTATCACAACGCGATTAAAAAGGGGCAGAGAATTAATTTTTAATTTGAGAGTATTTATAGGTTACTTCATCTTCAGCTGATAGACATCCACTGCTGGACATAGGCCTCCCACAAAGATTTCTACATAGCTCGATCCTGGGTAGCCAGCATCCAACAGCTTCCAGCGACCTTCGTTTGTAAGGGTTCTTATGGGGGATCTCCCATAAGAGCCTCGTCTGTTGATCAGCAGGCTGCACCACGAGCAGTTAAGGTTGGCTTGGGTCCCGTGAGTTATACTGCGGAACTCTATCCATAGGTTATATACAGACATAAAATTAGTACACTAAAGTATTATGTAAAAAAAGGGGGGCGGTAGAATTATTTCCTTGTTAAGAGGGATGGTTTATAAAAGGTTGAGAACCTATGAACTATATTAAGGCTCCGTTTGGTTCCAGCGTCTGATCATATCAGCTGAGATTAGATCCTCGCTTATCGGTCAGCTGATGGTTAATTCCATACAACAATATGGTTTCATGTCAACACATATTAGACATACGGAACTCTAAATATATATGAAGTTTGTCCCTGCCTGTGCAGAAGGGTAGCTGCGTGTTCTGCTGAAGATCCCTTAAACATTTATCTCAATCTCTCCATCTACATCTTCGTTAAAAAGAACATCCAAATAAATCTCTATAAAAATTTAACTGTTGATTAATTGTTGTTACAGCATACAGTTTGTTGTGGTGTTAGTCTTTTCCTCAAAAAAAAAAAAAAAAACTAACCAGACTATTACTGGTCACAGCGCATTAAATGTAATGGCGGACGTTGGAAGCGAGGATATAAAAATTTATCGCGTGTGGCGGATTACGAAGATCGTGCCCACTTTACTGGATAATACGATTTATATAATTTTAGCATTAAATGCGATTACTTTAACAGCATCGTCGGTCCACGGTAGCCCAACGCTGGGACACGAGCGCTATTTAAATACGCACCCAATCGGCAGCAAAATGACTCCAATGCGTTCATTTCTTAGACACACTATCCAAGGAAAATCTATATTTTGAACATGCTGTATAAATGAAATGAGCAGTATGTCCACCTGATGGTAACGGTACACCATTTCTGTACACTTACCGTAGTCTAAATACTGATGGTAAACATTCTTTCAATTACCACAATGTCGTTTTGATTGAAATATCAACAAATGCTGCCGCTGGATGCGAGCGACGCGGGAGGGGATGCCTGCGTCCTGCAGTGGAGGTGTATCAGCTGATGGTGATGATGATGATGACTATCAAATGTACTGGTCCTGTAATACTTTAAATTTTGTCTGTATATCTATTGTCTCACTCACGCAGATAGTGATGTCTCTCTTTAGTATAATGTCCATATCGGTGAACCTAAACTAACCCCCTTTTTTTTAGAGCGGGCGCCGAGGTGGCGGGAATGCTGAAGTCACAAGATGACGGTTCACCGCCATCAGGTGCAACTCGAGCGCACTACCGCCGATCGTATCCTCCGGCAGAGGAATCTGGCGTCGCGACCGACATGAACCGTTGGTCCGGCGCCCCCTTCGAGAGGGGTCCCGAGGTATACTTTGGAGGCGCATCTTGTGTTCCGATGCGTCGTCACGTAAGATTTGTTCGATGGGAGGGGTGGTTCACCGAGGCGGACCCGTTCAAACCGGGCGCACAGCGGGGGCTGCTGACAAGTTCGTATTTATTCTGTGACCCTCGCAGATATTGGTTGAGGTCGAACACTGTGTGAAGCTTTTTAGTCGGTTGGAGTCCGACACTACTTCGTTGCCGGCCCTTGGTCCCGGGGTGTGGGTTCCGTCAGCATTTTGTTACACACGTAAATAAATAAATAGAAAAAACCCTTTCATTTGGTTTTGGAGGGAAATCTTGGAAAAGATAGTCTATCGTCTGGAGGGAAGTTAAAGTTATACTACCCACTAAAACCCCTCGGTGGTCATCTTCAGCGTTTAGAGAGGTCTTGGGCTTCAGGCCGCAGCCGCGGCTTCTCAAACGCTCTGCTGGGATAGCCCATCCCGGATCCGGACCCGGGGTCCATTTCATGCAGTCCCTACCACCCACGCGAGTACTATCTTAACAGCAGCAGAACACGTCCAGCCATTGTCTTCATCAAGTTGATAAGAACCCCTATCCTGACCGCCATTGACCCCAAACCTAACTTAACCTAACCTAACCGATTTTAACAGGACTTTCACCAGCACAAGGCCGGTGAAAATCCTGAAAAATAAAAGCCTTTGTACGTCCACTGCTGGACTATCTATATATATATATATATATATGACATAGTACATTTAATAATTAGAGATCCGCACAAAAAAAAACTTTTACAAAACAAACAAACACCAAGTAATTATAATTTATTTTATGTTCTATACATTGTTCAGTATCAGAGTGGTGTTGGTATCACAGCATCTCCCACTTCTACCATCAAGTGGTAGTGTGCAAATATTACTGTGCTCCGGTTTGATGGGCGCTGTAGCTATTAAAATTACTAGGGTAACAAGACTCGACATCTTATGTTTCAAGGCAGAGAGCGCAATATGGTACATTGTATATCATTCTAACTAACGCCACAAAGTGTAGGAAGGCATCAGAGGTTGTGTAAGAGATTCCGGAGCCTCTCCGGATGCAGTGACATAACCCTGACATCCCAGAAGCAGGGTATCTTTCGAAGATTTCCTCCAGGCAAAACCAAAAAAAAAAAAACAACGCATTTCTATACGGAAGTGGATATGAATTAGCTTTGACCGGAAGTAAAAATAGAAGTAACAGACTAATAAATGTAAAACAGATATTACTAGTTGTTAAAAATAAAAGTCTTTACTTAGGTTAAAAATAACGACAAGGACCAAGTTATTTTTAACTAGCTGATAGTAATAGGTCTCGCAAACTGTGTGGTACATTTTAACTGTGATGATCACGTTTTCCTGATCGCTGAGCTTCAGTTTGAAGAAGGCACAGAATGATGATATCCTCTAACAGATGTTTATTGTAACTATCACAACCAATGAAGAGAGGTGTGAGGGGTCGCAACAACAACTAACGGGACCCAAGCCAACGTCATCTGCTGAGGTGCAGTCTGCTAATCAACAGACGAGGATCTGGTTCCCACCAACCTGCAATGGGTCAGCGTAGTGGAAATGGCCCAAATCCTCCCTTAAGAACTTCTATAAATGCGGAGATCTTTGCGAGAGGCCTATGTCCAGCTGTGGACGTCTATCGGCTGATGATGATGATAACTATGACCAATTAACTTGCCCAGGTCTTGAGGGGTTAGTACACTGCAACGCTATCTAGGGGTGAGTAGTACCGTAGGTCTACCAAAACATATGGGGTTAATATCAAAAACATTTCAACTAATGATTACTATATATACACTAATCAAATTTTAATATAATAGTCGCCTAAATCACACTTAATAACATCAGCTATGTTGCAGTGAAAGTCGGAAAAAAGTCGGTTCAGCCGTTTATGAGTTTAGCCGGAACAAACATAAAGCGGTCATATTTAAGGAGGTTCTGAATAATCTCCTTTTAACCTCCCAAACAAAAGGGAGATTTTATATATAACTGTTTAATCATCATCATCATCATCACCATCATCATAATCACCGTCATCATTACCATCATAATCATCATCATCATCATCATCATCATCACCGTCATCATCACCATCATAATCATCACCGTCATCATCACCATCATCATCATCACCGTCATCATCACCATCATAATCATCACCGTCATCATCACCATCATAATCATCACCGTCATCATCATCATCACTAATGGTTATATTCGAGACCTCATCCACATCACATGGAGAGTTGTTGCCGTTTTATAAAAATGCTTCCCTCCTCACTCGGCCTTTTACTACCAACCAGTAGGTGAATAGCGATGGAAATATCGTAACCAACTTCCCACACAATGCAACATTAGATGTCCACCGCTGGGCATATAAATTACCACAAAAAATAAAACTTCACGGATATACCATGCTTGCAAGCGGCTCCTTTCGGCATTCAGCCTCAGTTGATATAGGAGCCCTTAGAGCGCTACGTGTTCGCTTCATTGCTATACAATTACCGCGGTAACACGCACATACATACAAACGTAATAAGATTACAACATTTGGAGTGTTATTTAATGAGCTGTATTACCGGTAATTCATTTGGTGCGAGCCACGAGCTTTCAATTGATACGATAACATAAATATGACGGATATTGTACGAGAAAAGAAAGAATGGTTAATACGGAGGCGTATTAACCCTCACCCCTCCCTCCACCACCCACACCCCACCACCCCCATTACATTCACCCCTCCACACCGGCTTCTCATAAGAGAAGACCAAGAGGGAACATCTCCAGGAAAAATGCGGCGGAGCTTATCATGGTATACAAATATAACGCTCATCTCGCTTCCCAAGCGTGTGTAGTAAGTGACCCGAAATGTGGGAAACCTTTGTCTAGCTGTGGACTTATTATGGGCGAGCGTTAGATGGAAGACCGCAGCTGCTTTTCCATCAGCCTTTACCGAGGTAAGAGGTTTGGTTATCATATCAAATTAACCATAAAATTGGTGTGGGGGATCTTCATGTAACGAGTGCGTGTATGGTACCTACGATGGTGTTGATACTTAAGGTGTTGTCTCGCTACCACAGTAATATCATTAACTACAGCGCCCTTCAAACCGGAACAGTATCGTTTGGACAGTACTGTTTGACGGCTGCTATAAACGCTGCGGTGGTACCTAAACGGTTTCCGGCAACAGAGACCTGCCACCAGTGAATGTTCTTCAGCACAGCACAGGAATGATGGTGATAAGACCGCATTTCTTTTCCGAACATGTCCTTAGCAACGCGATCCCTTGGTATCAAGTGTTTATTTTGGATTTTATCAATCGCTGATAAAGTAGACTTTAAAGTATTCTCGACCTTAGTGACTCTTACTTGGGTGCGATAATATTAACAATTTACTGCGCACACGAAAACAATGCGAGAACACCTGAATGAGATAACTGTTGGGTTTCTGTAGTTAGTGATGTTATTAAGGGTTCTAACTTAACATGTATCTCAGGGCGACGAGCGCAATTTGGTGCAGTGTATAGCATCCTAACGAGCGCCACTTTATTATGAGTATACGTATCACTGACTGTCACGTGAACGTCTCGCTCGTATCGTCAAATAAAAATAAAAAACAATACGCACCCGGTTAAATCGATGATGCCGCAGATGAAACTTCAACAACAGATTATAAACAATTTCAAAGAATGGATATAGTTGTTTTTTTAAACACAAAGCACTTAACTTACACAGAATTATCGTCACATAAAATCGATTATAATAAATGAAAAGTATTCACTCGCAACGATTATCGATTTAAATTATTGTTATTTTTTAAAGTTTATGGGTAAATTTGAATTTCGAACGAGAATCGTTTGTAGGTCGGCGCGGGCTGCGCGAGGGACGTGCACACAGGATCGGCTCTCGCACGACACTGTCGAGTAATCATCGCATGTAGTCCGATAAGCGATCAATCGCATCGTACAACACTAAATGCTCCACGATACGGTGGCCCTTGACACCCTGGCTCTCAATGAGACCAGCACGCAGTACCACGTGCCCATATCAGCTGTTACGCAGTGGTTAACCGCTTGCCACGTACACGCATCCGATTCCGGCGCTGTATTTTATTGGTGATTTTTATTGTATGGACTAACGCTTGACTACAAGCACACATGATGGTAAGCGGTGATGCCTTTGGTGATCAACCGCACTGTTCCAGAACTCTGTTCTTAAAGAAGAATGGGTACGCAAAGAGCACCTGTTGCACACTGCTAAACAACGGACGATTCTCTGACCACCCACCACCAACCCGCAGTGGCCTAGCGTGGCCTTCATTGAGGGAGGTCTACGCCCAACTGTGGGCTGTGGGGTAGTCGCTGTGTTCATCAACATATGAGAGCCGGTCAAGTATTGATCAACTATACATATTATCACTGGTGGTAGTGTCTCTGCTGCCACAGGCCGTCTAGGTAGGTACCACCGCAGCGCCTATTGCAGCCGACACACAGTACTGTGCGGACATTGCAGTGATCCGGTTTGAAGGACCGATAACTATCACTGGTGATAGTGTCTCTGCTGCCACAGGCCGTCTAGGTAGGTACCACCGCAGCGCCTATTGCAGCCGACAGACAGTACTGTGCGAACATTGCAGTGATCCGGTTTGAAGGACCGATAACTATCACTGGTGATAGTGTCTCTGCTGCCACAGGCCGTCTAGGTAGGTACCACCGCAGCGCCTATTGCAGCCGACAGACAGTACTGTGCGAACATTGCAGTGATCCGGTTTGAAGGACCGATAACTATCACTGGTGATAGTGTCTCTGCTGCCACAGGCCGTCTAGGTAGGTACCACCGCAGCGCCTATTGCAGCCGACAGACAGTACTGTGCGAACATTGCAGTGATCCGGTTTGAAGGACCGATAACTATCACTGGTGGTAGTGTCTCTGCTGCCACAGGCCGTCTAGGTAGGTACCACCGCAGCGCCTATTGCAGCCGACAGACAGTACTGTGCGAACATTGCAGTGATCCGGTTTGAAGGACCGATAACTATCACTGGTGGTAGTGTCTCTGCTGCCACAGGCCGTCTAGGTAGGTACCACCGCAGCGCCTATTGCAGCCGACAGACAGTACTGTGCGAACATTGCAGTGATCCGGTTTGAAGGACCGAGAGCTATCACTGGTGGTAGTGTCTCTGTTGCTACAGACCGTCTAGGTAGGTACCACCGCAGCGCCTATTGCAGCCGACAGACAGTACTGTGCGAACATTACAGTGATCCGGTTTGAAGGACCGAGAGCTATCACTGGTGGTAGTGTCTCTGTTGCTACAGACCGTCTAGGTAGGTACCACCGCAGAGCCTATTGCAGCCGACAGACAGTACTGTGCGAACATTACAGTGATCCGGTTTGAAGGACCTATAGCTATCACTGGTGGTAGTGTCTCTGTTGCTACAGACCGTCTAGGTAGGTACCACCGCAGCGCCTATTGCAGCCGACAGACAGTACTGTGCGAACATTACAGTGATCCGGTTTGAAGGACCGATAGCTATCACTGGTGGTAGTGTCTCTGTTGCTACAGACCGTCTAGGTAGGTACCACCGCAGCGCCTATTGCAGCCGACATACAGTACTGTGCGAACATTACAGTGATCCGGTTTGAAGGACCGATAGCTATCACTGGTGGTAGTGTCTCTGCTGCCACAGACCGTCTAGGTAGGTACCACTGCGCTACAACGTCATGCTGTGTGTAACATCCTAAGTAGCGCCATGTTGTTATAGACAGGCGTATCACTCAATATCAGGTGAACGTCCTGCTCGTTCGTTGCATCTTTTAATAAAAAAAAAAACTTTCAGCGACAGTACAGTGCGACAGATAGGTTCCTTTTCGTCTGTATCCAGGCTGTCGAGGTCGTACTGACTACCACAGAAATTCTCACTGCTACTTGCTCTTACTAGTAATCAGTGTTGATTACCACCGCCACCATCTCCCTGATCACGCACATTGATTGAAGTGGCTCTGCCAATTGATACTTCTCAAAGCTAACCAGCAGCGTCACCAATTGGTAATGCATCAAACATCATTTTTATACAACGAAGCGACGAGACGATCACGACGTTCACTTGATTTTAAGTGATACGCTCGCCCATAACAACATGATATATGCAGCACCACACTGCGCTCATCATATAAGGCATAGGATGTTGAGTCTCATTACTCCAGTAATTTACGGTAGCTACAGCGCCCTTCAAACCGGATCATAGTAATGTTTGTACAGCACTATCTAACGGGTGCGATGGTACCCACATAGATTGTCTCCGATAGATCAGCGGGGAAATCTTCTTAAAAAATACCTTTCTTCTGGGGGGAAGACAAGGTTATGTGGGATTTTTACCCATTAAATCCCCCTCCGTGGTCATCCTCAGGGCGTTGCGGGAGTACTGAGGGTGACCACTGAAGAGGATTTGGTGACTTAGTGGACTCCATCAGCATCCTCGAATTGGGCCCAGCACTAGACCACCTCGTACCTGTAGTTCATCCCGGGCTAGCTTTGCGGATAATCAGGATCCCGACCTTCAAAACTCACCAATCCGAAAACCTTTGTCTGGTTTCATAATCATCATCAGCCGATAGACATCCACTGCTGGACATAGGCCTCCCCCAAACACCTTCACATCGGTCCACAGTCAGCACGGAATCAGGTAACGCCTGGCACTAAGTAGTGTCTTTATAGTGGTTTTCACTACGCTGGGCTAATGCGGCCTGGTAGGAGTCAGACCCTCGTCTGTTGATTAGCAGGATGCACCACGAGCTGGTAGGGTTGGATTGGATCTCTTGATTTGTTGTGGTGTCCCATCACCCCCACCCCTAACAAACAGTATATCACGACTCATTCCGCTGGAAGTTAATAGGAAAGCTAAAGCATTGACCTTTTGAACAAGTCGGGCCTTGATACAAAGTAATTGTTGTTGTTGTTGTTGTTGTATTTGTTTGTAACAAATGTAACAAGTTTATTTTAGTTAAGAAGGTTATGATTAATTTATTTTTACTTATGATTTTTTTTTAATTCCGTTTTGTTTCTGGACCCCCAACAAAGGGTATACATAATAAAATGATCCTTCAAACCAGATCACTGCAATGTTCGCACAGTACTGTGTGTCGGCTGCAATAGGCGCTGCGGTGGTACCTACCTAGACGGTCTGCAGCAACAGAGACACTACCACCAGTGATAGCTATCGGTCCTTCAAACCGGATCACTGTAATGTTCGCACAGTACTGTCTGTCGGCTGCAATCGTTGCAGTGGTACCTACCTAGACCGTCTGTAGCAACGGACTTGTAATCCAAAGTTATCACTTATACAAGTGTAAAATAATTATACATAACTTGTTTTGTTTTGTATCGATACAAAGTATCTTCATAACTTTGTTTAATGGACTTCGTGATACTTTTCGATAAGGAGTTATGTAAATAAATATATGAAAATTAATATAATCTGTGTGTTATTTATTCCGAGACTCACACGACGAAGCGAAATTATCTATATATATACTGAAACTCTACTGTCTGTCTGTTTATAACAGCTACATAGTACTAAGCAACTGGTTCCCGCCCTGTTGTGGTAGTGGTGGTGAAGCTAGGAGGAACCTACCCGAGATGGATGTGTGTCGGTGGGCTGAGGTGGAAAGCTTGCACTGCCCTTTGCAGCCGCGGTGGAGTCGCGGAGGGAGAGGAGTGTTCATATTGCATTTCTCTGCTCTCCCATCCACGGCCGTATAACGGTCAGCGGCGAAGCCCAAGACCAGACCCGCCATAAGGATTTGGGAGAGTGTCCCCTCTTCATGGCTCTGGGTGATGGATTCGGGGAAATCCGTTGCCCAGATGCTGACACGGGAAAGGAAGCGTCTGTCTGCGTTCCTGCAGCATCGCCGTAAAGCAAGTAAAGTTAAAAAAAAATGGTAGGTACTGCTGCAGCATCTATTTATACCGTCAAGCAGTACTGTGCAAACATTACAATTTTCCGGTTTGAAAGGCGCTGTAGCTAGTGTAATTACAGAGGTAACAAGACTGAACATATCGTATCAGGCAATGACCGCAATGTGTTGCACTATCCTTCCTAGCTCCACGTTACTTTGGGCTTATCACTTACCATCAGGTGACCGTCCGCTCGTCTCGTCGCTTCATTGTATAAAAAACGTAAACACTCAAAATTCGGTAGACATACCGCGTCTGCTGTTTAAATCAGCTATATGGATTATACAAAATTCCTCAAAACGTTAATAACGGAATCAGGAATATTTCTGACAAATTTCAAGTGCAAATTTCAAATATAATTCTATACTACAGTCAGCAAAGCGGGCAGAGAATACTTAGTATAAACATTATATTTCTGTATATAACATTTATATTAAGTATTTTATTTATAGACACTACATTTGCTAAATAATGTCATAGTGTCACAGTTTATTTTATCGCATTTTTCTCAACGAAGCGACGCGAGGAGCCGGACGTTGAACTCTTAATAAACGATACGACTAGCAGCTAGTTAGGATGGTATACACAGCACCGCTTTGCGCTCGTCGCCTTGACACTTACGATGTTAAGTCTCGTTACTCCAGTAATTTCACTAGGTACATCGCCTTTCGCAACGGAACAGTAACATTTGCACCGTACCGGTAAACTAATCGTGTAAAAAGCATTTTTTTTATGTCATTAAACGACGAGACAAGCGTGACGATCACCTGATGGTGAGTGATACGCTTGGCCATATCAACGTGGCGCTAGTTAGGATGATATGCACTGCACCACATTACGCTCGATGTCTTCTTATACGTTGAGTATCGTTACCCCAGTAATATCACTAGCTACAGCACCCTTCAAACCAGATCACTGTAATGTTTGCACAGTACTTTTTGTCGGCCGCAATGATATCCACCTAGACGATCTCCGACAACAGACACTTACCACCAGTCTAAGTGTGATGACGACTTACAGGAGTTAGAACGGTTGGATGGGAACAGTAGAAAGCCGTTGTTAATGTAAGGAACTGGATCTTGCAGCGCATCGTCTAATTTGAGGTCACACTGTGTTCCGGCTTGAAGGGCTCTTTAGTTAGTGTAATTAATTACTGGGATGACAAGACTCAACATCTTATGACTCTAGCGACGAGTACAATGTGGTGCTGTGTATAATATGCTGACTAGCGCCACGTTATGGGCGGGCGTATCACTTACCATCAAAAGCGGAGATATCATTTATAAATTTCCTGGACCGTGCAGCAAAAGTTTGGCGACTGCTGATCGAAATCATTTCATATTACAAATATAATGGGTGTAAGGGTTCCAAAGGGCCAACCTCACCAGCTTGTGGTGCACCCAGCTAATCAATAAACCAGACTTTGGCTCCGACCAATCAGCATTGGGCTGGTGTGGTGGGAATAAACCCAAATTCCTCGTCGTCCGCTGATGCCGACAGCGCAGGACCGCTCGACGTGGGAATCTTTGAGTGAGGCCTATGTCCAACAGTGGGCGTCTACCGGCTGACGATGATTACAAAAATAACATCATACTACATCCTCTTCCGGTAACAATGTGCTCATGTACTTTCAATGAAAATAACTTCAGTAAATAAGGCGAGCGAATAAAATTCATCATCACTTTATATAACGTTTATTATAAAACTTAATAAAATTGCTTAACAATAATATCGCTTCGTCGAGACATAGTGAACACCTAGAATTAGGTATTGCATTAGTAAATTTCCTAAAACACTCATCGATGGCTATTTTGGCAAGGAGCCTGCGACTGACATACAAAGACATAATTATATGTAGCACGAGATGAACTGTCCTTATTCCCACAGCTGGGACTAGTAGTATTCTCTCACTAGTAGCAATGTAGCAGGTTACTTTCAGAGCTTGCCAGTTCCTTCTAGTGGTCTTCGTGAATTTCAATACTGGGAATCGAACCCAAGCCTCCTCGATCACCGCCATCACAAAATATAAATACAACAAGTCCAATAAACAAACACAATTTTTTTATTTATTTTTTATATAACCTGGTCCCCTGTCTGAGGCTGATAGTGAATGCTTGAAGGCATTAACTCAACTATACATAAGTTTGTTAATTGAAAAAAAAAAAAACTTTATAACACTTCACCACATTATGGTTTTTTATAACAATATCGGATATTTCTTCCATAACATAGATAATAGAAACATTGAATTGAAAGTGTAAGTACAGAATATAATTTAATTATTTCTAAATTAAAAAAAAAAAACAATAGAAAAGTTTTATTTTAAAAATATAAATTTAAATATTTATATATAATATAAAATTGGGAAAAATGACATTTTTATTTACAGAATTCTATTTGAAACTTCAGAAGCCATTTTGTGACGTACCGTACACAAAATGGCTGCCGCAAATTTTATATTGCATATTCGCTTAAACGTATAACATCCATAGAGATGGAATAAAATGATTAATTCATTAAATAATCTATAATATATGTAAACATGTAATAATAATATACAGATAATAATAAATTACAGATTATAAAGGCACTTCATTAATATTTTTTAAATACAGTAATATGTTTTATTTATAATCTATAGACAAATACAATAACGTTAACATATATTTTTTTTATTAATTAGAAGTTATATATTTTTCATTAATATGATATACTATTAGAACAGAAAGGGATAGGGATAGAGATAAAGAAACGGAACGCTCAGTACATGTCGGCCATATTGGTTTTACAAGAGAACTGCGAAGATGGCCGTTGCAATCAAAAACGAAATTCATTTATTATCTGTTAACGTATAGAAGAAATATAAGTTTATATAGATTAAAATAAAAATAGTTTATCCATATTTTCTTGACTAATTTAATTTTTATTTAATGAATTAAATTACACACACACACATCCGCTTGACACACAACAACTCAGCTGCTAATCAACAAACGAGGCCCTAGTTCTCACCAGCCCGCATTGGGCCAGCGTGGTGAGTATCACCCAAATCCTCCCCATATGAATCTTTACCCGATCATGTGGGAATCTTTGCGGGCTACCTGTGTCCAACAATGGACATATATCGGCTAATGCTGTATTATATCAGTGGCAACACTCAAAGCAAAGATGGCGGGAAATATTTGACAATTAAGATACCTGAAATATTTTTAGTTCAAATCTTTTGTTTCCTGTTCCTCCACGTCCACACGATTGGGGTCAACATCAACAACAACAACAACATTGTGATTCATGATCACAATATTTGATGAATTGACGTAAGGCTCTTAATCGACAATACGTTTTTGATTATATTTATATTTATACACTTTTTTAATCAAGACTCGTTCTATGAGCTAGGTCTTCTATGCTCTGTATTATATTATGGCCCTGTAGTCTCGGGCTAGTAACAATAGGACTAAGGTAAGCCCCGCCTGTAGGTGAAGACGACTGAAAGGGTCTAGGAGTTTCGTGAGTTTTGAGGGTGGGGGCCCTTATCGCTCAACAAGCGAACCTGTGTGGAACAGCGTGTGACTCAGCAATGGTGCCTAAGAGGGTCAGGCTCCTCAGAGACGTGTTCACATAAAGTGTAGAGAGGCACCGGTGCGTTTTATAAGAGATCTCGGAGCCTCTCCTGATGCACTGATTCAGACCACCGGGGACATTTTAGTGAATAAGAATCTCACATAACCCTGACTTCCCTCCAGAAGCAAGGTATCTTTCGAACATTACCCTCGGAAACAAAAAAAAAAGGTCTGTGCCACCACCTAGGACACCCTGCCTTTTACATTTCATGGAAAAATTTATATAACCTGGGTTGCCTGTGTCAATATTTAAAGTAGTGAACAATATGGCAAGTCATACCCGGAAGTCCACAGATAGGACCTTAACTTAGTTTATTGTCTTGACTTTTATGTAGAACCTGAATTCAGCTTAGAGACTAGGTAACGAATTTAGACCAAAATAACATTAAAATGGCGTATGCACTACTCCCACCAGCCCGCATCGGGCCAGCGTGGAGGGAAATGACCCAAATCCCCCCATATGATAAATGACTCCATAGTCCCCGCCGATGCCGGATCGATGGATGTAGGGATCTTTGCAGTAGGCCCATGTCCAGCAGTGGACAGTTATCGGCTGGTGATGATGTATGCACTATACCAATAGCTGTAGCTAGCTTTAGACTATAGACAAAGTTTGAGAACTATTTAAGTCCTAGTGCTTTCACAAATTAGTATACTATAGTAGTATAGTATATATCACAAATGTGTATAACTGACATTTAATTTTTAATAATAATAAGCTTTAACAACCCTCTTACTCTCAACCCTATAACAACGGTTTTACACCCTAATGTAATAGACAGTGATGGTGAGAAATTCTAAAGGGTTTTAAAAAATTCTAAAAAAAAAGTAAAGGGTTCTTATTAATATTATATGAAAATAAAAAAAAATTGAGGATGAATTATTGCTTAAGCTATGATTACATAAAGTATATTTATCCCAGCAGTGGGATTAGACACCATTCCAATAAGAGAGCCAAGACTAGTTGAGTGTGGATTGGTGAATATATATTACATAGTAAATACTATATAGTATCTGTATTAATAGTATGTGGTGTTGCCATATACATAATTTTCCAAATGGGTTAGGTTAGGTTAGGTTACGATAGAATGTATGAGGCAAAGAAGAGTAATGAAAATATATTTTCTATCTAACTCATATTGACTTTTTAATAAGTGATACTAAGTAAATAACTTAACGGTAATAACAAGTGGAACGGCACACAACTTTGGCAAGACATGTTATAAGTACTTACAATAATTAATAATTTTTATCTGGGCCAGGGTCCAGCATAACGACTGAAGGTGGTAGGACACTAGTGGTAGTGTCTCTGTCGCTACGGACCGCCTACGTAGGTATTACCGCAGCGCCTATTGTAGCCGACAAACATTAGCGTGAGCTACCGTGAGCTGATTTGCCCAGTCACCACGTCCTGTACATAACCTATTTAATTATTACATTCTCTCATCCTTTTTTTTTATTCGATGAAGTTGATGGTAAGTTATACGCTTGCCCATAACAACGTGGCGCTAGTGAGAATAGTATACACTGCACCACATTGCGCTCGTCGCCTTGAGACATTAGATGTTTAGTCTCCTTACCCCAGTAATTACACTAGCTACAGCGCCCTTCAAACTGGATCATTGTAATGTTCGCACAGTACTGTCTGTCGGCTGCAATAGGCGCTGCGGTGGTACCTACCTAGACGGTCTGTAGCAACAGAGACACTACCACCAGTGATAGCTATCGGTCCTTCAAACCGGATCACTGTAATGTTCGCACAGTAGTCTGTCGGCTGCAATAGGCGCTGCGGTGGTACCTACCTAGACGGTCTGTAGCAACAGAGACACTACCACCAGTGATAGCTATCGGTCCTTCAAACCGGATCACTGTAATGTTCGCACAGTACCGTCTGTCGGCTGCAATAGGCGCTGCGGTGGTACCTACCTAGACGGTCTGTAGCAACAGAGACACTACCACAAGTGATAGCTATCGGTCCTTCAAACCGGATCACTGCAATGTCCGCACAGTACTGTCTGTCGGCTGCAATAGGCGCTGCGGTGGTACCTACCTAGACGGTCTGTAGCAACAGAGACACTACCACCAGTGATAGCTATCGGTCCTTCAAACCGGATCACTGCAATGTCCGCACAGTACTGTCTGTCGGCTGCAATAGGCGCTGCGGTGGTACCTACCTAGACGGTCTGTAGCAACAGAGACACTACCACCAGTGATAGCTATCGGTCCTTCAAACCGGATCACTGCAATGTCCGCACAGTACTGTCTGTCGGCTGCAATAGGCGCTGCGGTGGTACCTACCTAGACGGTCTGTAGCAACAGAGACACTACCACCAGTGATAGCTATCGGTCCTTCAAACCGGATCACTGCAATGTTCGCACAGTACTGTGTGTCGGCTGCAATAGGCGCTGCGGTGGTACCTACCTAGACGGTCTGTAGCAACAGGTGTCTGTGTCTCTAACACCAGAAAAATTTGTTGCATCTTATAAACCTCCCCATCCCCCTTTTTTAAAAAACTAATATAATCAAACATAACAGTTAAGTAAATTTTTAAGTTAGTGAGGAGTGATGGCTTCAGATCGCGGAACCGATCCGTTAGATATTTGTGGTGAAGACCTATGCCCAACAGTGGACGTTAATCGGCCGACTATAAACGCAAGTGGTACTGTAACCAAAAGATAAACTGATGCTTCATCAAATCACCACAATGGAACATCATACTATCACAGTAATTTCATCAGATATAACCAAGCATTCTCTTCTAATATTATTTCCAATTACCTCCCAAATCTGGTAATCACCTCAAAAGGGGTGTAAGGGGTCCAGCACAACAACTCACGGGATCCAAGCCAACCTCACATGCTTGTGCTGCACCCAACAATAAACGAGGCTCTGGCTTTCACCAATCCGAATTGGGCCAGCGTGGTGGGAAATGATCCAAACCCTCCCCCCAACATCATCATCATCATCCGATAGACCTCCCGCTGCTAGACATAGGCCCCCCCCAAAGATCTTTAAATCGATCGGGTCGTGATGCTAGCATCCAGTGGATTCCTGCGACGGCTGATGGAGGAGTAAGGTCCTCGAATGGCGCCCGCGTGCCAGTGGATGTAGTGTTGCGGGGCCTCCCACAAGGTGGACTGACGACCTGGCGAGGATCGCGGGAATCCACTGGATGTACACTATATAGTAAAATATACATATGGTGGTAACATGATATGGTAATGATAACTCTTAGTATTAGCAGTTTGTAGCGACGTCACCGCGTGTAAGTAAAGGCGCTGTTACCGCGGTAATCGGAGGAGAGAGAAAGAGAGAGATGGAAAGTGCAGTCAGTGCCCCTCTCCTCTTAGCGTCAAACTAGACGGCGGTATTTTAGCACTGCTCTTGACGTAGTAAGGTTCAGTCTCCTCAGCACTTCCTCCTCCTCCTACTATAACAGACTAAATTAAAACTATGCCCTGGGTTCCGGAGGCAGTATAGTACAGTCATCAGCCATATGACGTCACCGCACGTCCTCTCTCACTCTGTGACGTCACTGCACTTCCTGCGACGCCGCTCGACGTCACTGCGTATCCTCCGGCACCGCGGACTCGTGCAAGATCGGCGCCGTCTCCGGAGACTTCAGCAGCTTCCTTATCATATAGGAGATTCCCACTATTAAGAGCAGGATACCGATTGCCTGAAACGTGAAGTGTTATCCAGGTTTGTATAGGACGTACACCCAGCGCCACAAGTATGCACAGCTCTAGACTTTAGTACTTACGGTGAGGGCGTAGAAACCGTAGGGCATGCCGTCGCGGACGTTGAGGGCAAAGCGCGCCAGCCTGGCGTACTCCTCGTTGATCCGGACTATCTGCCGGAACCAGAACATGGGAACCAGCGTGTCTTTGTCCGGTAGCTGGTTGTTCAACCTACGGTCAACAAACAACATTACTTTTTTTTATACAACACAGCTCAAGCCGGACGTTGACCTGATGGTGAGCGATAGGCTTGCCCATGACAGGTAATCACAAAACGTAAATGTGTTTCCTCGTTGCTCCAGTACACTTCACCAGTTACTGCCTCCCCTAAGCTGGAAGACAGAATTGATGAACATGAGCTGCTGCTGCTTCCACTGGTCTTCGCACTTCGTCAGCTCCTCATTATCCAAAAAGTAAGATTCTCATCGCCCTGAATACCTCCTTAGAGCTATTTGTATTTTAGATAAAATCCCTGACTCATTCCCACTTCAGCCCGTTATCAGGTTAACCTCGCAGGTGGTTCGGTTCCTCATTGGTTAAACCATTAGTGCCAATTATCATAGTTCAGATCAGTTTACAGGTGGACACAGGTTTCTCCAAGTGCATGCCAAGTTCATTGTTTACCTGATGAACTGAATAAGTAAGCGGTTGACTCACGTGAGGCCCCCAATGTGGCGCACCAGCAGATTGATCTGCAGCTGCGCGGACACCTGCAGCGGCATGCCAGTGTACATCTCCAGCGCGAGCCGGAACCTGTACTCTCTGCAACGACATCCCACACCTTATACAGCAGATCGACCTTCGATACTTTAACAGCCCTCTTTATAAGTCTACTTTTGGAGTCACTATCAGGTCTCTGGGTCACGGTAAATGTGGGTTGCCGAACAACAACATAATAAGGAAGTGTAAGGGGGCCCGCACAACAACTTACAGGACCCAAGCCAAACTCATCAGCTCGTGCTGCTGCTAATCAACAAACGAGGCTCTGGCTCCCATCAATCCGCATTGGACCAGCGTGGTTGTAAATGGCCCAAATCCTCCACTATATGAACCCTATAAACGACGGCTCCTAGTGCCCGGCGGTTTTGGAGGCAACGCAGGACCGATCCATGTAGTGATCTCTGGGGGAGGCCTATGTCCAGCAGTGGACGTCTATCAGCTGATGATGATGATGAACAAATAACACCCACACACAAACACGATGTCTACTCGATGAATAAGAGGTCCATATATCCTCCATCCTCATCCCTAAAGATGTTTAATTTGAGCTGGTTTTTCCGAGTTTATAGTTGGAAAACATTTGATGTGTTCATGATGCAGAGCAGCGTCCGCGAGGAGTTAGATGACTGAATAAAAAATTTAACTGGTCTCCTCTACAAAAACTTTATCTAATGGTGCGTAATCTCTTTTAATTCCTTTGTTTATAACTAATATTTTATCTGGCTAGCAACCATCATAGCTTGACCTCTACGCTAATATATATACCGAATCACGGTGGCTCGAAATAAATTGGTTTACACAGAACAATAATCTACACGACAGTCAACACACCACCAGATACTTTTTTTTTTTAATTCTACAAAGAACTTGATGGTAAGTGATACGCCCATCCATTAAACATGCCAGTTATATACAGAGCATCACATTGTGTTCGTCGCTTTAAGACATGTTAAGTTTCGTTATAGCCGAATAAATTGACTAGCTGCAACGCCCTTCAAGCCGGAATACGGAAACATTACCGCTAAATATATGTTGCCTAGACGGTTTCGGATGAAGAATATGGTATTGAATAAGGTGCGGTATAAAAGTTGTATTATATGATGGTATACTCACTCATCAGGCGAAAGACCTTCGATCTTGTTGGCGTAGTAAGGATCCATACCCAGGAAGTGAGGTAGAGTTACGAAGGCTGGCGCACCGAATCGGCACGAGGAGACGTTCAGTGCGCCGGGGGGAAGGCAGCTGTCGTCCCTGACCTCGTCGCAGTAGCATGCCTGGTGGAGCCAAGAGGCATAACGAAAGACCACATAAAGCTTCAACAAGATGAGCACAGCACCAATAGTATATATATAGTACATACACAGCACAACGTTGTGGTCGTGGCCTTGACTCATGATGTTAAGTCTCAACGCCCTTCAAACCGGAACACAGTACTATTTGGCGGCAGAAACAGGTGCTGCGGCGGTATCTCTACCTCGACGGCGACAGAGACCCACCACCAGTAAAGTTACTACTGGTAATATTATGTATGTGAAAGTCCGTTTAGTTCGATCGAAGCCCTTCTTCATCAGGTTCGTGGTGACTCACCATGCTCGGGTAGTGATATCCGTTGTCGAACGTCGAGTCGTTGGTCGCGTACTGCACCCCGTCCATGCCCTGGACGGTGATCGAGCTTTGCTTGTTCAGAACTATATATCTGAAGAAAGAATAATCGGCTGAAGTTTCACAGAAGGGTATAACCTGGTGGAAACAATGTCTTCTTTATTAGCAGCTAGGATGCATGGTGAAGGTCAGAGGTCTGCGTCCATTATTGGACCTTTATCAATTTTTTTGAGCAGACCTCTCAACTGATAGACATAAGCTAAGCCTCAGGACATATACCATGATGAAGAGTCTTCTCCCAGAATAATATGACTTATATGTCGACAGCCGAAACAGCAGTACTGTTAAGGTGACCTTCACCTGATGGTAAGTGATACGCCAGCTCATAGCAACGTGGTGCTAGTTATGATGACAAATCACCACTGCATTGCCTTCGTCGCCTGAGATACAAGATGTCGAGTTTGGTTACCCCAATAATATCATTAGCTACAGCGTCCTTCAAACCGGAACACAGTAATGTTTGTACACTAGCCTAGCTAGGCGGTCTCCGGCAAGGCTTACCAACAGTTTAATTTGTCATTACTGATAGATTTTCAATAAATAATACTTTACGTGCATATGTCCGGCGCAAAGATCACCACCTCCTGCTGCCCCATCTCCGGCGCCCACAGCTCGCCAGTGGAGCCGCGCACCGCGCCGCACTCCTCGCGGTACATGGTCCGGTTCGAGTTGCGCCACTTCTCCACGTTGCCCAGCTGTGAGAAGTCGTTGGCGCCGGTGTTCATCAGAAAAACACCATCGAAGTCCAGCGATCCATTGCGCTAGAAAGTTCAGATAATATATTAACTAGCTGTTCCCCGCCCGCTCCGCCGGCCGTCATATACAATTAGACTTGAAATTTGTCGGAAATATTGCTTGAGGGCGACCGCGACCGCGAATGGCTTTCTATACCGACCGTTACCATAGCAACCGCGTGAATAATACGCAATGAAAATGTATATATAAGGCAATTAGGAATAAATGATGAAGGATCTATGAAATTGAAAAAAAAATATCCTGTAACCATCTACAGATCAGTCCGCGATTGATGGTAATATTGCCATATAGATACGTTCACTCGTTTTTACGTGATTGACGTACAAATACAACTCATTTTCATTATTATACATATCTTCTTATTGTGAAGTAGCGTTCTCACAGAAGAATATTATAACTTATGCAACATTATTATTCTAAGAAGCAACGAGACGAGCGGGACGTTCACCTGATGGTAACAACTAACAGGATCCAAGCCAACCTCACCAGCTCGTGGTGCGCGCTGCTAATCAACAAACGAAGCTTTGGTTTCCACCAACCCGCAATAGGCCAGCGTGGTAGGCTCAAGCCAAATTCTGTACAATGAACGGTAATAAGATGTTTAAAGGAGGCCTATGTCCAGCAGTGGACGTATATCGGCTGATGATGATGATGATGCTGACTATCAGCTATGAACCGGAGATAGTTCGATTGAAATCGGTTCAACCGTTTCAGAGTTGAACCGGAACAAGTAAATAGATATAACGAAGTGAATTATCCATAATTTTTTTTTTACAACGATGCGAAGAGGCCAGCTGGACGTTGAGCTGATGGTAAGTGATACGCGTGCCCTTATTGACGTTATGAACTTAGCGCCAGTTAGAACAATAGACAATGAATATTGTGCTCGTCGATAAGATATAAGAAGTTGCGTCTCGTTACCCCTGTAATTTCACTAGCTGCAGCGCCCTTCAAACCGGTTCACTGCAATGTTCGCACAGTACTGTCTGTCGGCTGCAATAGGCGCTGCGGTGGTACCTACCTAGACGGTCTGTAGCAACAGAGACACTACCACCAGTGATAGCTATCGGTCCTTCAAACCGGATCACTGTAATGTCTGCACAGTACTGTCTGTCGGCTGCAATAGGCGCTGCGGTGGTACCTACCTAGACGGTCTGTAGCAACAGAGACACTACCACCAGTGATAGCTATCGGTCCTTCAAACCGGATCACTGTAATGTCTCGCACAGTACTGTCTGTCGGCTGCAATAGGCGCTGCGGTGGTACCTACCTAGACGGTCTGTAGCAACAGAGACACTACCACCAGTGATAGCTATCGGTCCTTCAAACCGGATCACTGTAATGTCTGCACAGTACTGTCTGTCGGCTGCAATAGGCGCTGCGGTGGTACCTACCTAGACGGTCTGTAGCAACAGAGACACTACCACCAGTGATAGCTATCGGTCCTTCAAACCGGATCACTGTAATGTTCGCACAGTACTGTCTGTCGGCTGCAATAGGCGCTGCGGTGGTACCTACCTAGACGGTCTGTAGCAACAGAGACACTACCACCAGTGATAGCTATCGGTCCTTCAAACCGGATCACTGCAATGTTCGCACAGTACTGTGTGTCGGCTGCAATAGGCGCTGCGGTGGTACCTACCTAGACGGTCTGTAGCAACAGAGACACTACCACCAGTGATAGCTATCGGTCCTTCAAACCGGATCACTGTAATGTTCGCACAGTACTGTCTGTCGGCTGCAATAGGCGCTGCGGTGGTACCTACCTAGACGGTCTGTAGCAACAGAGACACTACCACCAGTGATAGCTATCGGTCCTTCAAACCGGATCACTGTAATGTTCGCACAGTACTGTGTGTCGGCTGCAATAGGCGCTGCGGTGGTACCTACCTAGACGGTCTGTAGCAACAGAGACACTACCACCAGTGATAGCTATCGGTCCTTCAAACCGGATCACTGTAATGTTCGCACAGTACTGTCTGTCGGCTGCAATAGGCGCTGCGGTGGTACCTACCTAGACGGTCTGTAGCAACAGAGACACTACCACCAGTGATAGCTATCGGTCCTTCAAACCGGATCACTGTAATGTTCGCACAGTACTGTGTGTCGGCTGCAATAGGCGCTGCGGTGGTACCTACCTAGACGGTCTGTAGCAACAGAGACACTACCACCAGTGATAGCTATCGGTCCTTCAAACCGGATCACTGTAATGTTCGCACAGTACTGTCTGTCGGCTGCAATAGGCGCTGCGGTGGTACCTACCTAGACGGTCTGTAGCAACAGAGACACTACCACCAGTGATAGCTATCGGTCCTTCAAACCGGATCACTGTAATGTCTGCACAGTACTGTCTGTCGGCTGCAATAGGCGCTGCGGTGGTACCTACCTAGACGGTCTGTAGCAACAGAGACACTACCACCAGTGATAGCTATCGGTCCTTCAAACCGGATCACTGTAATGTCTCGCACAGTACTGTCTGTCGGCTGCAATAGGCGCTGCGGTGGTACCTACCTAGACGGTCTGTAGCAACAGAGACACTACCACCAGTGATAGCTATCGGTCCTTCAAACCGGATCACTGTAATGTTCGCACAGTACTGTCTGTCGGCTGCAATAGGCGCTGCGGTGGTACCTACCTAGACGGTCTGTAGCAACAGAGACACTACCACCAGTGATAGCTATCGGTCCTTCAAACCGGATCACTGTAATGTTCGCACAGTACTGTCTGTCGGCTGCAATAGGCGCTGCGGTGGTACCTACCTAGACGGTCTGTAGCAACAGAGACACTACCACCAGTGATAGCTATCGGTCCTTCAAACCGGATCACTGTAATGTTCGCACAGTACTGTGTGTCGGCTGCAATAGGCGCTGCGGTGGTACCTACCTAGACGGTCTGTAGCAACAGAGACACTACCACCAGTGATAGCTATCGGTCCTTCAAACCGGATCACTGTAATGTCTCGCACAGTACTGTCTGTCGGCTGCAATAGGCGCTGCGGTGGTACCTACCTAGACGGTCTGTAGCAACAGAGACACTACCACCAGTGATAGCTATCGGTCCTTCAAACCGGATCACTGTAATGTTCGCACAGTACTGTCTGTCGGCTGCAATAGGCGCTGCGGTGGTACCTACCTAGACGGTCTGTAGCAACAGAGACACTACCACCAGTGATAGCTATCGGTCCTTCAAACCGGATCACTGTAATGTTCGCACAGTACTGTCTGTCGGCTGCAATAGGCGCTGCGGTGGTACCTACCTAGACGGTCTGTAGCAACAGAGACACTACCACCAGTGATAGCTATCGGTCCTTCAAACCGGATCACTGTAATGTCTCGCACAGTACTGTCTGTCGGCTGCAATAGGCGCTGCGGTGGTACCTACCTAGACGGTCTGTAGCAACAGAGACACTACCACCAGTGATAGCTATCGGTCCTTCAAACCGGATCACTGTAATGTTCGCACAGTACTGTCTGTCGGCTGCAATAGGCGCTGCGGTGGTACCTACCTAGACGGTCTGTAGCAACAGAGACACTACCACCAGTGATAGCTATCGGTCCTTCAAACCGGATCACTGTAATGTTCGCACAGTACTGTCTGTCGGCTGCAATAGGCGCTGCGGTGGTACCTACCTAGACGGTCTGTAGCAACAGAGACACTACCACCAGTGATAGCTATCGGTCCTTCAAACCGGATCACTGTAATGTCTCGCACAGTACTGTCTGTCGGCTGCAATAGGCGCTGCGGTGGTACCTACCTAGACGGTCTGTAGCAACAGAGACACTACCACCAGTGATAGCTATCGGTCCTTCAAACCGGATCACTGTAATGTTCGCACAGTACTGTCTGTCGGCTGCAATAGGCGCTGCGGTGGTACCTACCTAGACGGTCTGTAGCAACAGAGACACTACCACCAGTGATAGCTATCGGTCCTTCAAACCGGATCACTGTAATGTTCGCACAGTACTGTCTGTCGGCTGCAATAGGCGCTGCGGTGGTACCTACCTAGACGGTCTGTAGCAACAGAGACACTACCACCAGTGATAGCTATCGGTCCTTCAAACCGGATCACTGTAATGTTCGCACAGTACTGTCTGTCGGCTGCAATAGGCGCTGCGGTGGTACCTACCTAGACGGTCTGTAGCAACAGAGACACTACCACCAGTGATAGCTATCGGTCCTTCAAACCGGATCACTGTAATGTTCGCACAGTACTGTGTGTCGGCTGCAATAGGCGCTGCGGTGGTACCTACCTAGACGGTCTGTAGCAACAGAGACACTACCACCAGTGATAGCTATCGGTCCTTCAAACCGGATCACTGCAATGTTCGCACAGTACTGTCTGTCGGCTGCAATAGGCGCTGCGGTGGTACCTACCTAGACGGTCTGTAGCAACAGAGACACTACCACCAGTGATAGCTATCGGTCCTTCAAACCGGATCACTGTAATGTCTGCACAGTACTGTCTGTCGGCTGCAATAGGCGCTGCGGTGGTACCTACCTAGACGGTCTGTAGCAACAGAGACACTACCACCAGTGATAGCTATCGGTCCTTCAAACCGGATCACTGTAATGTCTGCACAGTACTGTCTGTCGGCTGCAATAGGCGCTGCGGTGGTACCTACCTAGACGGTCTGTAGCAACAGAGACACTACCACCAGTGATAGCTATCGGTCCTTCAAACCGGATCACTGTAATGTTCGCACAGTACTGTCTGTCGGCTGCAATAGGCGCTGCGGTGGTACCTACCTAGACGGTCTGTAGCAACAGAGACACTACCACCAGTGATAGCTATCGGTCCTTCAAACCGGATCACTGTAATGTCTGCACAGTACTGTCTGTCGGCTGCAATAGGCGCTGCGGTGGTACCTACCTAGACGGTCTGTAGCAACAGAGACACTACCACCAGTGATAGCTATCGGTCCTTCAAACCGGATCACTGTAATGTTCGCACAGTACTGTCTGTCGGCTGCAATAGGCGCTGCGGTGGTACCTACCTAGACGGTCTGTAGCAACAGAGACACTACCACCAGTGATAGCTATCGGTCCTTCAAACCGGATCACTGTAATGTTCGCACAGTACTGTCTGTCGGCTGCAATAGGCGCTGCGGTGGTACCTACCTAGACGGTCTGTAGCAACAAAGACACTACCACCAGTGATAGCTATCGGTCCTTCAAACCGGATCACTGTAATGTTCGCACAGTACTGTCTGTCGGCTGCAATAGGCGCTGCGGTGGTACCTACCTAGACGGTCTGTAGCAACAGAGACACTACCACCAGTGACAGCTATCGGTCCTTCAAACCGGATCACTGCAATGTTCGCACAGTACTGTCTGTCGGCTGCAATAGACAGAGCTGATCGCCAGCCGAGTGGTGCTAGCCACTACTCCTCGGCCGGTATGCCGTATGCGTGAAGATATTTACCACGCGATTGCTCAGTTGCGTGTCGTCAAAAGAAAGCAGCGCCTGGGACTAGTTTCACCGCTGGCGGGACGCCGTCTCACTGAATACCATCCGCAGGATATGTTACCACCACTATCCATTTTTATTATTCAACGAAGAGACGAGACAAACAGGAGGTTCACCTGATGGTAAGTGACACGCCTGCCCATAACCTGGCAAGTTAGGATAGTATACACTGCACCGCATCATGCTTGTCGCCTGAAATATAAGATTTCACCAGTTACAACGCCCTTCAATCCAGAACACGGAAATGTTAAAAACTATTATACGAAAATCGAGTATATGTTTATATTATTTCCGCAGCGCGTGTGGCAGCCGGCAGACAGTAGTATGCAATCATTACTGTGATCTGGTTTAAAGGGCGCTGTAACTAGTGAAATTATTGCAGCGACGAAACTCAACATCTTATGTCCCAAAGCGACGAGCGCAATATGGTGCAGTGTATACCACGTTATGGGCAGACGTATCACTCAGCATCAGGTTAACTTCCAGCTCGCCTCGTCTTAATGCAATGAATAAATTATGTTACTACTGTCGAGTAAGAATATTTATTTTTACCTAAAGTTTCCGCAGACGAAAAATTATGTAAATACTAATTAATACACGTATGTTAATGTGACTTGATAAACAGCTTATTAAATCCGATGAAATTATCATTATCATTGATCGCTGCCCCAAATCCGGCTCGAAGGATCACGTCGACATAAAGAACGAGTTAATGAAATGCAAATCTATTTTTCATTCGACACAAATAAAATATTTTATATATATACTGATATACTGGTACCAGGTCTCTGTTGCCAGAATCAAACAGTACTGTGATCCGGTTTGAAGGACCAATAGCTATCAGCGAAGGTACTGTCTGTTTCCTTTCAGTCTTTCAATATGTCAGGTATGTTCTGCTATTCTGCTCATCTACTTCTGTTTGTATCTCCATTTCCAGGTCCAGTCTTTCTTTCCCGTATACTGGGCACGGCAATATTTTCTTTTTTCTGGGTTCACATCCACATCCCGGATCTCCTTGCATTTGAAGCGATCTAGGTATTCAGAGATCCCGCCATCTCCTGTGAAGATCTGTGTATATACTTTGTTAGTGGGTACTTGCCCGACGGTAAGGTATGCTTCAGTGGCATCAGGTAAGAATGTCTTGCTTGTTTTGGAGGTTTGGAGGGTTAGGCTCCTTCTCAGAGACGTGTTCACACAAAGTGTAGAGGGGCACCGGTGCGTTCTATAAGAGATCCCGGAGCTGCTCCGGATGAACTGATGCAGACCAGTGAGGGGATTTTAGTGAAAAAAATCTCACATAACTCCAACTTCCCCCCAGAAGCAGGGTAACTTTCGAAGATTTCTCCCCAAAACAAAAAAAAAGGAACCACCGCAGCGCCTATTGCAGCCGACAGACAGTACTGTGCGGACATTACAGTGATCCGGTTTGAAGGACCGATAGCTATCACTGGTGGTAGTGTCTCTGTTGCTACAGACCGTCTAGGTAGGTACCACCGCAGCGCCTATTGCAGCCGACAGACAGTACTGTGCGGACATTACAGTGATCCGGTTTGAAGGACCGATAGCTATCACTGGTGGTAGTGTCTCTGTTGCTACAGACCGTCTAGGTAGGTACCACCGCAGCGCCTATTGCAGCCGACAGACAGTACTGTGCGGACATTACAGTGATCCGGTTTGAAGGACCGATAGCTATCACTGGTGGTAGTGTCTCTGTTGCTACAGACCGTCTAGGTAGGTACCACCGCAGCGCCTATTGCAGCCGACAGACAGTACTGTGCGGACATTACAGTGATCCGGTTTGAAGGACCGATAGCTGTCACTGGTGGTAGTGTCTCTGTTGCTACAGACCGTCTAGGTAGGTACCACCGCAGCGCCTATTGCAGCCGACAGACAGTACTGTGCGGACATTACAGTGATCCGGTTTGAAGGACCGATAGCTGTCACTGGTGGTAGTGTCTCTGTTGCTACAGACCGTCTAGGTAGGTACCACCGCAGCGCCTATTGCAGCCGACAGACAGTACTGTGCGGACATTACAGTGATCCGGTTTGAAGGACCGATAGCTGTCACTGGTGGTAGTGTCTCTGTTGCTACAGACCGTCTAGGTAGGTACCACCGCAGCGCCTATTGCAGCCGACAGACAGTACTGTGCGGACATTACAGTGATCCGGTTTGAAGGACCGATAGCTATCACTGGTGGTAGTGTCTCTGTTGCTACAGACCGTCTAGGTAGGTACCACCGCAGCGCCTATTGCAGCCGACAGACAGTACTGTGCGGACATTACAGTGATCCGGTTTGAAGGACCGATAGCTATCACTGGTGGTAGTGTCTCTGTTGCTACAGACCGTCTAGGTAGGTACCACCGCAGCGCCTATTGCAGCCGACAGACAGTACTGTGCGGACATTACAGTGATCCGGTTTGAAGGACCGATAGCTATCACTGGTGGTAGTGTCTCTGTTGCTACAGACCGTCTAGGTAGGTACCACCGCAGCGCCTATTGCAGCCGACAGACAGTACTGTGCGGACATTACAGTGATCCGGTTTGAAGGACCGATAGCTGTCACTGGTGGTAGTGTCTCTGTTGCTACAGACCGTCTAGGTAGGTACCACCGCAGCGCCTATTGCAGCCGACAGACAGTACTGTGCGGACATTACAGTGATCCGGTTTGAAGGACCGATAGCTGTCACTGGTGGTAGTGTCTCTGTTGCTACAGACCGTCTAGGTAGGTACCACCGCAGCGCCTATTGCAGCCGACAGACAGTACTGTGCGGACATTACAGTGATCCGGTTTGAAGGACCGATAGCTGTCACTGGTGGTAGTGTCTCTGTTGCTACAGACCGTCTAGGTAGGTACCACCGCAGCGCCTATTGCAGCCGACAGACAGTACTGTGCGGACATTACAGTGATCCGGTTTGAAGGACCGATAGCTATCACTGGTGGTAGTGTCTCTGTTGCTACAGACCGTCTAGGTAGGTACCACCGCAGCGCCTATTGCAGCCGACAGACAGTACTGTGCGGACATTACAGTGATCCGGTTTGAAGGACCGATAGCTGTCACTGGTGGTAGTGTCTCTGTTGCTACAGACCGTCTAGGTAGGTACCACCGCAGCGCCTATTGCAGCCGACAGACAGTACTGTGCGGACATTACAGTGATCCGGTTTGAAGGACCGATAGCTGTCACTGGTGGTAGTGTCTCTGTTGCTACAGACCGTCTAGGTAGGTACCACCGCAGCGCCTATTGCAGCCGACAGACAGTACTGTGCGGACATTACAGTGATCCGGTTTGAAGGACCGATAGCTGTCACTGGTGGTAGTGTCTCTGTTGCTACAGACCGTCTAGGTAGGTACCACCGCAGCGCCTATTGCAGCCGACAGACAGTACTGTGCGGACATTACAGTGATCCGGTTTGAAGGACCGATAGCTATCACTGGTGGTAGTGTCTCTGTTGCTACAGACCGTCTAGGTAGGTACCACCGCAGCGCCTATTGCAGCCGACAGACAGTACTGTGCGGACATTACAGTGATCCGGTTTGAAGGACCGATAGCTATCACTGGTGGTAGTGTCTCTGTTGCTACAGACCGTCTAGGTAGGTACCACCGCAGCGCCTATTGCAGCCGACAGACAGTACTGTGCGGACATTACAGTGATCCGGTTTGAAGGACCGATAGCTGTCACTGGTGGTAGTGTCTCTGTTGCTACAGACCGTCTAGGTAGGTACCACCGCAGCGCCTATTGCAGCCGACAGACAGTACTGTGCGGACATTACAGTGATCCGGTTTGAAGGACCGATAGCTGTCACTGGTGGTAGTGTCTCTGTTGCTACAGACCGTCTAGGTAGGTACCACCGCAGCGCCTATTGCAGCCGACAGACAGTACTGTGCGGACATTACAGTGATCCGGTTTGAAGGACCGATAGCTGTCACTGGTGGTAGTGTCTCTGTTGCTACAGACCGTCTAGGTAGGTACCACCGCAGCGCCTATTGCAGCCGACAGACAGTACTGTGCGGACATTACAGTGATCCGGTTTGAAGGACCGATAGCTATCACTGGTGGTAGTGTCTCTGTTGCTACAGACCGTCTAGGTAGGTACCACCGCAGCGCCTATTGCAGCCGACAGACAGTACTGTGCGAACATTACAGTGATCCGGTTTGAAGGACCGATAGCTATCACTGGTGGTAGTGTCTCTGTTGCTACAGACCGTCTAGGTAGGTACCACCGCAGCGCCTATTGCAGCCGACAGACAGTACTGTGCGAACATTACAGTGATCCGGTTTGAAGGACCGATAGCTATCACTGGTGGTAGTGTCTCTGTTGCTACAGACCGTCTAGGTAGGTACCACCGCAGCGCCTATTGCAGCCGACAGACAGTACTGTGCGAACATTACAGTGATCCGGTTTGAAGGACCGATAGCTATCACTGGTGGTAGTGTCTCTGTTGCTACAGACCGTCTAGGTAGGTACCACCGCAGCGCCTATTGCAGCCGACAGACAGTACTGTGCGAACATTACAGTGATCCGGTTTGAAGGACCGATAGCTGTCACTGGTGGTAGTGTCTCTGTTGCTACAGACCGTCTAGGTAGGTACCACCGCAGCGCCTATTGCAGCCGACAGACAGTACTGTGCGGACATTACAGTGATCCGGTTTGAAGGACCGATAGCTATCACTGGTGGTAGTGTCTCTGTTGCTACAGACCGTCTAGGTAGGTACCACCGCAGCGCCTATTGCAGCCGACAGACAGTACTGTGCGAACATTACAGTGATCCGGTTTGAAGGACCGATAGCTATCACTGGTGGTAGTGTCTCTGTTGCTACAGACCGTCTAGGTAGGTACCACCGCAGCGCCTATTGCAGCCGACAGACAGTACTGTGCGAACATTACAGTGATCCGGTTTGAAGGACCGATAGCTATCACTGGTGGTAGTGTCTCTGTTGCTACAGACCGTCTAGGTAGGTACCACCGCAGCGCCTATTGCAGCCGACAGACAGTACTGTGCGAACATTACAGTGATCCGGTTTGAAGGACCGATAGCTATCACTGGTGGTAGTGTCTCTGTTGCTACAGACCGTCTAGGTAGGTACCACCGCAGCGCCTATTGCAGCCGACACACAGTACTGTGCGAACATTACAGTGATCCGGTTTGAAGGACCGATAGCTATCACTGGTGGTAGTGTCTCTGTTGCTACAGACCGTCTAGGTAGGTACCACCGCAGCGCCTATTGCAGCCGACACACAGTACTGTGCGAACATTACAGTGATCCGGTTTGAAGGACCGATAGCTATCACTGGTGGTAGTGTCTCTGTTGCTACAGACCGTCTAGGTAGGTACCACCGCAGCGCCTATTGCAGCCGACAGACAGTACTGTGCGAACATTACAGTGATCCGGTTTGAAGGACCGATAGCTATCACTGGTGGTAGTGTCTCTGTTGCTACAGACCGTCTAGGTAGGTACCACCGCAGCGCCTATTGCAGCCGACAGACAGTACTGTGCGAACATTACAGTGATCCGGTTTGAAGGACCGATAGCTATCACTGGTGGTAGTGTCTCTGTTGCTACAGACCGTCTAGGTAGGTACCACCGCAGCGCCTATTGCAGCCGACAGACAGTACTGTGCGAACATTACAGTGATCCGGTTTGAAGGACCGATAGCTATCACTGGTGGTAGTGTCTCTGTTGCTACAGACCGTCTAGGTAGGTACCACCGCAGCGCCTATTGCAGCCGACAGACGGTACTGTGCGAACATTACAGTGATCCGGTTTGAAGGACCGATAGCTGTCACTGGTGGTAGTGTCTCTGTTGCTACAGACCGTCTAGGTAGGTACCACCGCAGCGCCTATTGCAGCCGACAGACAGTACTGTGCGGACATTACAGTGATCCGGTTTGAAGGACCGATAGCTGTCACTGGTGGTAGTGTCTCTGTTGCTACAGACCGTCTAGGTAGGTACCACCGCAGCGCCTATTGCAGCCGACAGACAGTACTGTGCGAACATTACAGTGATCCGGTTTGAAGGACCGATAGCTATCACTGGTGGTAGTGTCTCTGTTGCTACAGACCGTCTAGGTAGGTACCACCGCAGCGCCTATTGCAGCCGACAGACAGTACTGTGCGAACATTACAGTGATCCGGTTTGAAGGACCGATAGCTATCACTGGTGGTAGTGTCTCTGTTGCTACAGAGCGTCTAGGTAGGTACCACCGCAGCGCCTATTGCAGCCGACAGACGGTACTGTGCGAACATTACAGTGATCCGGTTTGAAGGACCGATAGCTGTCACTGGTGGTAGTGTCTCTGTTGCTACAGACCGTCTAGGTAGGTACCACCGCAGCGCCTATTGCAGCCGACAGACAGTACTGTGCGGACATTACAGTGATCCGGTTTGAAGGACCGATAGCTGTCACTGGTGGTAGTGTCTCTGTTGCTACAGACCGTCTAGGTAGGTACCACCGCAGCGCCTATTGCAGCCGACAGACAGTACTGTGCGAACATTACAGTGATCCGGTTTGAAGGACCGATAGCTATCACTGGTGGTAGTGTCTCTGTTGCTACAGACCGTCTAGGTAGGTACCACCGCAGCGCCTATTGCAGCCGACAGACAGTACTGTGCGAACATTACAGTGATCCGGTTTGAAGGACCGATAGCTATCACTGGTGGTAGTGTCTCTGTTGCTACAGACCGTCTAGGTAGGTACCACCGCAGCGCCTATTGCAGCAGACAGACAGTACTGTGCGAACATTACAGTGATCCGGTTTGAAGGACCGATAGCTATCACTGGTGGTAGTGTCTCTGTTGCTACAGAGCGTCTAGGTAGGTACCACCGCAGCGCCTATTGCAGCCGACAGACGGTACTGTGCGAACATTACAGTGATCCGGTTTGAAGGACCGATAGCTGTCACTGGTGGTAGTGTCTCTGTTGCTACAGACCGTCTAGGTAGGTACCACCGCAGCGCCTATTGCAGCCGACAGACAGTACTGTGCGAACATTACAGTGATCCGGTTTGAAGGACCGATAGCTGTCACTGGTGGTAGTGTCTCTGTTGTTACAGACCGTCGTAGTGTCTCTATTACAAAACTCAACATCTTATCGTCCCAAAGCGACAAGCTATATAGCTATATTGCTGTGTATGTCATTCTAACTATGGCCACGGTTTTATGGGCAGGCGTATCACTTATTATTAAGTGACCGTCGCGTTCGTCTCGTCGTCCTTCGCTCGATATGTATAATACGATCAATAACAAGCGGTTACTGCGCATTGGAATGCGTCACGCAATTAGTGAAAGTGCGCAAATTAGAACACGTATTTACATGCGATGTGCGATACGTAATTCAGAGTGAGTCGCTTCTGTAACAAGCCTCACCAATTTATCAGTGAAGTTATGCAATGTATGCAACCTACATACGGATGGGTGACCGATTAAACGCAAAATATTCAGATTCACTTACAATATCACTATATTAATTGGTAATGGCTCCTACTTCTGTGTACAAACATTAATATGTTCAGGTTTGAAGGGCTCTGAAACTAGTGAAGTTATTGGGGTAATGAGTCTTAACAGCACTGTTGGAACATCACAGTGATCCGCTTTGAAGGGCGTCGTACTTAGTAGAATTATAGGGGTAAAAGACTCAACAATTTTTTTTTTGTTTTAAGGGGGGCAAATGCCTACGCACATCGTCCTCACAGAGGCAAGGTCGGGTTATGACGGACTTGCACCGACTAAAACCCCCACGATGTTCCGCGTCATCGCCTGATGGCAGGGTCACGGGAACGCTTTCGCTCACAACCGAGACCCTGCCGGCGCTGACCGCTTTCGCAGCTCCATCTCGGGAGGGAGGGATGAACTCTCCTATTCCAGGGCGCGCCAGAACATGCAGCGCGTCGCCTCCTCGGCCCCCTGCAGTCGCGCGGGCGACGGGTTCCCCAGAACCAGTCGCCCAGAGGCCATAGGAGCCATCCAGTGGGCCTCCGGAGTTCTTACTTGGAGCGACCACGTCGGGCCGGCCCTTCGGCGCGGGCCGGCCGGGTCGGTCCCACTTCGCTTCACTGTGTGTCGGGCCAACTCAAGAACTCAATAATTTGTCTTAGCAACGAGCACAACTTCATGCAGTGTGTAACATCCTAACTAGTGCCACGTTGTTATGGGCGGGCGTATCACTTACCATTGAATGATCTTCTTGGTCAGCTGGTTTTAGTAGGTAATCTATTACTGTTTTAACATCCTATTACTGTGAGTCAAGACCTTCTCCCAGAAGGTTGTATATAGTCAAGGTGGTTAATCACCCACTGCTGATCAAGTTAGGTTTGGTGAATGTCACTTATCCACGAAAGCTGTTCTTCGAACATGGCGGTTCACTCGAAGCGTAAGGTTAGTGTAGATGAAACCCGCTCCTCTTCGAGACGAGCAGGGCGTACACCTGATGGTAAGTCATACGTATATCCATGACAACGTGGCGTTAGTTTCCTATCATCCTTGATATACTACACTATATTACACTCGTCTCCTTGAGACATAAGATGTTAAGTCTCATTACTACAACATAGCTACAACGCACTTCAAACCGGAATATGGTAAATTTTGCACATTACTGTTCGGCGGCAAAATTGGAACTGTTATGGTACCAGCCTAGACGGTCTCCGGTAACGAAGGCCAGTGAGTTATTAAATCGACAAGGTTTACTCTCTATCATAACACCTGATTTTAAGTGGTCTGCAGTCATAAGGCACACAAGCCTAGTAACAGCCTAGACATTCTTTTCTTGAAGATACGTTGTGTGGGAACACCGACGCCGGCAAGTTGTTCCACTCCCTTGCTGTTCTTATGAAGAAAGGAGAGCTGAACCTCTTTGGGCAGCTTCTTTAAGTTTTCAATGGCTTTTTTTTTTCTAATACAATTACTCGTCAAGAAGGCGGACATCTTCTATAAATATACAAGATGTAAGTATAAATAAAGTGTAATAATGCTAACGATGCAAAGCGATCATCTAATCATGCGCACACGCATTATCACGTGCATCCATCGATATTTAATTATTGATTGTCATTATTAAATAAATGCATCTCACGTGATGCGACGCGACCGTTGCCAATATTACTGTTATATTTATCAGTCTCGATGAAGTAATAAAATAATAAATTACCGTAAAACGAAAACGTCGGCCGCCATGTTTGTTGTTGTTCGCAGCCCGCCTAATGGCGCGGTAATGGCGCGGTAATGGCGCGGTAATGGCGGCGCTCGTGTCACACCGAAACAAATATTGTGTTATAATGTTATTTTTTTTCTTAACACATTTTTATATAAAAGATAACGATTACAAAGAATAACGAATTCGAAGAGGTGTTGCTATGTAATAATGTCCTTGAAAAGTATTAATTTTACATTTTTTTTAATTTTTTTTTTTATTAATTCTTAAGAAAGAGTACCACCACAGTACAGTATTAAATTTTGGTTATAAAGGTAAAGGAAGGCTGGTAGAGGGATATGGAAGAGAAGTACATACCGTGCCAACCCCACATAGCTGATTAAAAAGCAGGAGGAAATTCCTTCTTTCACGGTTTAGTGTATTCTTCTTTGGAATGCCTTGCCTAATGACATCAAACGTGCACCCTGTATACTGGCATTTAAAGGGACGCTTCATTTCACAACCCTGGTAGACGTTGAAATGTTGAAGGCGGGTGTAATGAATAATAACATATAATATAGACTATAAATAAATATCATTATCATCAGCCGATAGACGTCCGCAGCTGGACATACGCCGCACCTAAAGATCGGGCCCGCGTTGCTCGCATCCAGTGGGTTCTCGCGATTCTCACCAGATCGTCAGTCCACCTTGTGGAAGGTCCCCCAACACTACGTCTACCGAAACGCGGGCGCCTCTCGAGGACCTTACTGCCCCATCGGCCGTCGGCCCTTCCAATGTGCCTTGCTCATTGCTACTTAAGTCTAGCAATCTTTAGGGCTATGTCGGTGGCCTTAGTGTTTCAGCGGATCTCCACATTTCTGATTGGATTGCGTAGAGACACTCCGAGCACAGCTCTCTCCATTGCCCATTGGGTGACTAGCAACCTCTTTATAAGGCCAACAGTACGGGGCCACATCTTGGTTCCGTATGTCAACATTGGCTATACGCATGAGTTGAAGACTTATGTCTTCAGACACTGCCCTTCCCGAATGCTGCATTGCTTCCAGAGTTGGATTTGTCGATTGACCTCTTACTGAAAGTTGGACTTACCCAGCTGGACTGTTTGTCCCAGGTAAACGTTTTCGTCGACAACTTCCAGCGTAGAGCGCTCGACCATTATTGGAGTTGGTACGATATGGGCATTACACATAATCTTTTACTTCTCCATATTTATTTTAGGACCCACGCGTCGGGACGCTCTACAGAGGTAATCGAGCATTTTGCCAAGGTCTTCCATGGTCTCAGCCATGAGCACGATGTCATCAGCTATATATATAATGTGTATATTTACTAACCTATAAGCTATTTACTTTTTCATTTAACTCTCTTTTTAATAATAAAAGGTATTTTACTCTATAATTAAATATAAACTCACAAACGGAATAAACTAATATTGTCCTTACTGTACCAGAGGGAATTATTCATCAAATTTTATTAGTACCCTCTTTGACACAACACAAACAGGATCAACAAATTAAAATCTCCGTAAAATTATGTTCGTGGTTATACATTACAACATAATATACGCCTTGGATTGCGAACAATTTCTTTTGTATGTTGATAACAAAAAAAAAACGCGTACAGTGTGAACGAACTGATAACTACGGCGCAGTATCCGCCATTGATAAATATGTATGTGTAGTTAACGTTGCCAATGGGGTCGTGTACATGATAATTGTAACCGAATCACTTATATATATATATATCGACATATATATATATATATACGTCCCATAGACAATATATTTATTTTTATTTATAAGTCAATAATGAATAATAATAATAATGTCTTTCACATGCCGGTCGTCTACATAATGCCGACGTAGGGGTTAAGTGACCGTTAAGGGGTTTAATTAGTATCCGGTGTTCATTTCAACTCTTTCTCTTTAACCCCTTCCTACCCCTTCCCAACCCTTAAAATGTACAATCTTCCGAAAGACCAACATAAAAGTGTAAACAACATAAATATCTACGATATCTCTCTCTGACACAAAGGTGAGTGAAGTATAAAGCCGCAGCAGTTCGGGTGTTGTGTATGTTTTTTATGTTAATTATTATAATCACTAAATACCTACAAATTCCACAAATTTGAACCAATCAGTACCTTCTTACCACGCAGTACCACTTTGTGGTATCAGTACTCGTCGGAGGTAAAAAAAAAATGGTGAGCCGAAATTAATTATACAACATTGTATTTAATCTACAGCCGATTATATGATATCGCGTAAGTCCATGCGATAGTGTAGTGATGTAGTGTATTATTACTAAGCTGATAATGATGATGATAATGCATCAGGTTCAGTTTTTTTTTTAGCCGTTTAAGATAAATCTATTGCAGCGCAGTAAAGATTCCGAAGTGGAAGTTTCTAGACAAACGTGCAATAAGTGGCAATGAAGGCCGATAGCAGTGAGGTCCTGGAATGGCGACCGCGTACCGGAACACACTCCAACGACCTGGTGAAGGTTGCGGTAAGCAGCTGAATGCGGACAGCGCAGGATCGATTGATGTGAAGATCATTGGCGAAGGCCTATGTCCAGCAGTGGGCGTCTATCAGCTGATGATGATTATTATTCTTACCGGTGGTTAATCCAGATGATCTATGATCAGCCTAGTTACTAAAGGTTGTCACGGCAACAACGGAAACTGCTGATGAGGGCAGCGCTGGACTAACACCATATCAGGTGAACGTCCAGCTCGTCTTGTCTCCTATTAGAATAAAAAAAATTTACTGATACTCACCGAATAGAACCAGCCGAACCTATCGAACGGTATATCGAACGGAAGATCAGGGAAGCGCTCGGCGATGTCGAACAGCGGGTCCCGGATGCCGTCGAACAGCCACGAGGACACGTTGGCGGTAAGGAACATGTTCTTGTGATTCATCCGCATGAACACGTCCACGGCGAAGCGCAGGATCACCGGCTCGTGGCGCAGCACGTAGCCGACCGTCTGCAACGTGAGCTCAAGGTCAGAGTGTTCACGTTGTATATCTTCACTCGGCACTTCAGGATATAGAACCCACCACCAATCCAGCAGGGGAAACACATTTCATTCAAGATCATTCACAACTTGATGACCGGGACCGGTCTATCAAGACACGATTGAGAAGAAGGATAGAAATTGTATGATTATGGGAACAGAGATCAGACTTCTCCACAGAGGGAACTTTCTGGATCTCGATAAGGTTATTGCATCTGGTCCAATAGAAACTTGAAGAAGTCCACCTCACAGATGGAGAAGCTGGTAAGTTATTTAAGGCATTATATTAAACTAGAAGGATTGATACTCAGCCCTGAAAGAGCATGAGTTTCGATGGCCTTGAGGATAGGGCCGCTACCAATTCAATAAGCGAACTAGTGTGGAACAGCAGATGTGACGTGGTTCAGCACTTGATGTAGCTCAAGATGATGTTGAGGAAGAGTTAGCCCTTGCTTAAGACATGCTAAGCCAAAGTGTAGATGTAACAGATGCGTTATAGGATATCTTAAGACTCCCCCGAAGGAAGCTACAGTGGAAGTTTTAGTGGGCGAAAATTTCAAATAAACTTAACTTCCCCCTAGAAGCAGGATATCTTTCAAAGATTACCCCCTCACCAAAAACACGTAGTTTAATCATCATCATCATCAGCCGACAGACGTCCACTGCTAGATAGAGGCCTCCATCAGAGATCTCCACATCGATCGGTGCTGCGCTGCCCGTATCCAGGGACTGCCCGCGACTTTCACAAGGTCACAGTTGGCATTGTCTCCGGCAGTGCTGGATACTGGGGGCCGTTGTTTGTAAGGGTTCATTTGGGGGGATTTGGGCCATTTCGCACCACGCTAGCCCAATGCGGATTGCTTGGAGCCAGAGCTTCATTTGTTGATTCGCAGGGCGCACCACGAGTAGATCGTCGGACCACCTGATGGGGGGCCTGCCAACACTACGTCTTCCGGTACGCGGTTGCCATTCGAAGACCTTGGTGCCCCATCGGCTGTCAGTCCTTCGAGCGATGTGCCCTGCCCGTTGCCCTACCACACTACCCCCTACTAGCTACACTTACCCCAGGGTAATGAACCTTAACATCTAATGTCTGAAGGCGACGATCGCAATATGCTGCAATGTCCTGACTAGCGCTACGTTGTTGCGCGCAAGTGTATCACTTAATATCAAGTGAAAGTCAAAAAAAGAAAAAAAACTATTATACTCACAGCGAGTATGGGATTGATGCTGGTGATATTGTCTGAGAGGCTGCCGTTAGACATATCCGGCTGGAAGTGCCACCAGCGCTCGTTGTAGAACGTGATGGTGCCGTTGTCGTTCCACGTCAAGTTCACCTGGTAAGGAAGAAGGTAAACTTTTTTTTTATTCAACTTTATCATCAGTCATCACTTAACATATATTGAGGTGAAAGGGGTGTAAGGGTTCCAGTACAACTGACTGGACCCAAGCCAACCTCACCTGCTCGTGATGCTACTATTCAATAAACAAGGCTCGGGCTCCTATCAACCCGCATTGGGCCAGCGTGGTGGGAAATGGCCCAAGTGCCTCCATACGGACCATTACAAACGATGGTGCCTGATGAAGGCAGAGCAGGATCGACTGATGGGAGAGAGGCTACTAGGCTAGGCTATCCAGCAGTGGACCTTCCATTGACTGATGATGATTGAAGTGAATGAGACAAGTTTACTTTTCCATTCATTTCGGACGATCATTACTACTCATTCCTCCAGTCGAAAGTCCCGCTCGTCTTGCAGTAATAAAAAATTGCACTGATTATTGATCGCCCCGCAGTAAATATTACTGACGTGTAAGCAATCAATTAGAAGTATAACTGGAGTCAAGTAAACAATGCGACGATAACCCGTCGACCGCCGAGTAAACGATTAATTGAATTGTTATCGCACTATATATACCTTTATAAAGGAATGAAGATATGTTGCAGTGTATATACATTAACTTATAAATATTATTGGCATAAATATAAAAAAAAAAAAATGTTGTACTCAACGATATTTATTTTTATCTGTTGAAATTCACTACAGTAACAACAAAGAGAAATTGACTTCCTCAAGCGAGATTGTCTCTAACCTTAATTAAAACTCAAACAATAATTATAGGATGACACTAGTATTGTGCAAGCATTACAGTGATCTGGTTTGAAGGACCGATAGCTATCACTGGTGGTAGTGTCTCTGTTGCTACAGACCGTCTAGGTAGGTACCACCGCAGCGCCTATTGCAGCCGACAGACAGTACTGTGCGAACATTACAGTGATCCGGTTTGAAGGACCGATAGCTATCACTGGTGGTAGTGTCTCTGTTGCTACAGACCGTCTAGGTAGGTACCACCGCAGCGCCTATTGCAGCCGACACACAGTACTGTGCGAACATTACAGTGATCCGGTTTGAAGGACCGATAGCTATCACTGGTGGTAGTGTCTCTGTTGCTACAGACCGTCTAGGTAGGTACCACCGCAGCGCCTATTGCAGCCGACAGACAGTACTGTGCGAACATTACAGTGATCCGGTTTGAAGGACCGATAGCTATCACTGGTGGTAGTGTCTCTGTTGCTACAGACCGTCTAGGTAGGTACCACCGCAGCGCCTATTGCAGCCGACAGACAGTACTGTGCGAACATTACAGTGATCCGGTTTGAAGGACCGATAGCTATCACTGGTGGTAGTGTCTCTGTTGCTACAGACCGTCTAGGTAGGTACCACCTCAGCGCCTATTGCAGCCGACACACAGTACTGTGCGAACATTACAGTGATCCGGTTTGAAGGACCGATAGCTATCACTGGTGGTAGTGTCTCTGTTGCTACAGACCGTCTAGGTAGGTACCACCGCAGCGCCTATTGCAGCCGACAGACAGTACTGTGCGAACATTACAGTGATCCGGTTTGAAGGACCGATAGCTATCACTGGTGGTAGTGTCTCTGTTGCTACAGACCGTCTAGGTAGGTACCACCGCAGCGCCTATTGCAGCCGACACACAGTACTGTGCGAACATTACAGTGATCCGGTTTGAAGGACCGATAGCTATCACTGGTGGTAGTGTCTCTGTTGCTACAGACCGTCTAGGTAGGTACCACCGCAGCGCCTATTGCAGCCGACAGACAGTACTGTGCGAACATTACAGTGATCCGGTTTGAAGGACCGATAGCTATCACTGGTGGTAGTGTCTCTGTTGCTACAGACCGTCTAGGTAGGTACCACCGCAGCGCCTATTGCAGCCGACACACAGTACTGTGCGAACATTACAGTGATCCGGTTTGAAGGACCGATAGCTATCACTGGTGGTAGTGTCTCTGTTGCTACAGACCGTCTAGGTAGGTACCACCGCAGCGCCTATTGCAGCCGACACACAGTACTGTGCGAACATTACAGTGATCCGGTTTGAAGGACCGATAGCTATCACTGGTGGTAGTGTCTCTGTTGCTATAGACCGTCTAGGTAGGTACCACCGCAGCGCCTATTGCAGCCGACACACAGTACTGTGCGAACATTACAGTGATCCGGTTTGAAGGACCGATAGCTATCACTGGTGGTAGTGTCTCTGTTGCTATAGACCGTCTAGGTAGGTACCACCGCAGCGCCTATTGCAGCCGACAGACAGTACTGTGCGAACATTACAGTGATCCGGTTTGAAGGACCGATAGCTATCACTGGTGGTAGTGTCTCTGTTGCTACAGACCGTCTAGGTAGGTACCACCGCAGCGCCTATTGCAACCGACACACAGTACTGTGCGAACATTACAGTGATCCGGTTTGAAGGACCGATAGCTATCACTGGTGGTAGTGTCTCTGTTGCTACAGACCGTCTAGGTAGGTACCACCGCAGCGCCTATTGCAGCCGACACACAGTACTGTGCGAACATTACAGTGATCCGGTTTGAAGGACCGATAGCTATCACTGGTGGTAGTGTCTCTGTTGCTATAGACCGTCTAGGTAGGTACCACCGCAGCGCCTATTGCAGCCGACACACAGTACTGTGCGAACATTACAGTGATCCGGTTTGAAGGACCGATAGCTATCACTGGTGGTAGTGTCTCTGTTGCTACAGACCGTCTAGGTAGGTACCACCGCAGCGCCTATTGCAGCCGACACACAGTACTGTGCGAACATTACAGTGATCCGGTTTGAAGGACCGATAGCTATCACTGGTGGTAGTGTCTCTGTTGCTACAGACCGTCTAGGTAGGTACCACCGCAGCGCCTATTGCAGCCGACAGACAGTACTGTGCGAACATTACAGTGATCCGGTTTGAAGGACCGATAGCTATCACTGGTGGTAGTGTCTCTGTTGCTACAGACCGTCTAGGTAGGTACCACCGCAGCGCCTATTGCAGCCGACAGACAGTACTGTGCGAACATTACAGTGATCCGGTTTGAAGGACCGATAGCTATCACTGGTGGTAGTGTCTCTGTTGCTACAGACCGTCTAGGTAGGTACCACCGCAGCGCCTATTGCAGCCGACAGACAGTACTGTGCGAACATTACAGTGATCCGGTTTGAAGGACCGATAGCTATCACTGGTGGTAGTGTCTCTGTTGCTACAGACCGTCTAGGTAGGTACCACCGCAGCGCCTATTGCAGCCGACAGACAGTACTATGCGAACATTACAGTGATCCGGTTTGAAGGACCGATAGCTATCACTGGTGGTAGTGTCTCTGTTGCTACAGACCGTCTAGGTAGGTACCGCCGCAGCGCCTATTGCAGCCGACAGATAGTACTGTGCGAACATTACAGTGATCCGGTTTGAAGGACCGATAGCTATCACTGGTGGTAGTGTCTCTGTTGCTACAGACCGTCTAGGTAGGTACCACCGCAGCGCCTATTGCAGCCGACAGACAGTACTGTGCGAACATTACAGTGATCCGGTTTGAAGGACCGATAGCTATCACTGGTGGTAGTGTCTCTGTTGCTACAGACCGTCTAGGTAGGTACCACCGCAGCGCCTATTGCAGCCGACAGACAGTACTGTGCGAACATTACAGTGATCCGGTTTGAAGGACCGATAGCTATCACTGGTGGTAGTGTCTCTGTTGCTACAGACCGTCTAGGTAGGTACCACCGCAGCGCCTATTGCAGCCGACAGACAGTACTGTGCGAACATTACAGTGATCCGGTTTGAAGGACCGATAGCTATCACTGGTGGTAGTGTCTCTGTTGCTACAGACCGTCTAGGTAGGTACCACCGCAGCGCCTATTGCAGCCGACAGACAGTACTGTGCGAACATTACAGTGATCCGGTTTGAAGGACCGATAGCTATCACTGGTGGTAGTGTCTCTGTTGCTACAGACCGTCTAGGTAGGTACCACCGCAGCGCCTATTGCAGCCGACAGACAGTACTGTGCGAACATTACAGTGATCCGGTTTGAAGGACCGATAGCTATCACTGGTGGTAGTGTCTCTGTTGCTACAGACCGTCTAGGTAGGTACCACCGCAGCGCCTATTGCAGCCGACAGACAGTACTGTGCGAACATTACAGTGATCCGGTTTGAAGGACCGATAGCTATCACTGGTGGTAGTGTCTCTGTTGCTACAGACCGTCTAGGTAGGTACCACCGCAGCGCCTATTGCAGCCGACAGACAGTACTGTGCGAACATTACAGTGATCCGGTTTGAAGGACCGATAGCTATCACTGGTGGTAGTGTCTCTGTTGCTACAGACCGTCTAGGTAGGTACCGCCGCAGCGCCTATTGCAGCCGACAGATAGTACTGTGCGAACATTACAGTGATCCGGTTTGAAGGACCGATAGCTATCACTGGTGGTAGTGTCTCTGTTGCTACAGACCGTCTAGGTAGGTACCACCGCAGCGCCTATTGCAGCCGACAGACAGTACTGTGCGAACATTACAGTGATCCGGTTTGAAGGACCGATAGCTATCACTGGTGGTAGTGTCTCTGTTGCTATAGACCGTCTAGGTAGGTACCACCGCAGCGCCTATTGCAGCCGACAGACAGTACTGTGCGAACATTACAGTGATCCGGTTTGAAGGACCGATAGCTATCACTGGTGGTAGTGTCTCTGTTGCTACAGACCGTCTAGGTAGGTACCACCGCAGCGCCTATTGCAGCCGACAGACAGTACTATGCGAACATTACAGTGATCCGGTTTGAAGGACCGATAGCTATCACTGGTGGTAGTGTCTCTGTTGCTACAGACCGTCTAGGTAGGTACCGCCGCAGCGCCTATTGCAGCCGACAGATAGTACTGTGCGAACATTACAGTGATCCGGTTTGAAGGACCGATAGCTATCACTGGTGGTAGTGTCTCTGTTGCTACAGACCGTCTAGGTAGGTACCACCGCAGCGCCTATTGCAGCCGACAGACAGTACTGTGCGAACATTACAGTGATCCGGTTTGAAGGACCGATAGCTATCACTGGTGGTAGTGTCTCTGTTGCTACAGACCGTCTAGGTAGGTACCACCGCAGCGCCTATTGCAGCCGACAGACAGTACTGTGCGAACATTACAGTGATCCGGTTTGAAGGACCGATAGCTGTCACTGGTGGTAGTGTCTCTGTTGCTACAGACCGTCTAGGTAGGTACCACCGCAGCGCCTATTGCAGCCGACAGACAGTACTATGCGAACATTACAGTGATCCGGTTTGAAGGACCGATAGCTATCACTGGTGGTAGTGTCTCTGTTGCTACAGACCGTCTAGGTAGGTACCGCCGCAGCGCCTATTGCAGCCGACAGATAGTACTGTGCGAACATTACAGTGATCCGGTTTGAAGGACCGATAGCTATCACTGGTGGTAGTGTCTCTGTTGCTACAGACCGTCTAGGTAGGTACCACCGCAGCGCCTATTGCAGCCGACAGACAGTACTGTGCGAACATTACAGTGATCCGGTTTGAAGGACCGATAGCTATCACTGGTGGTAGTGTCTCTGTTGCTACAGACCGTCTAGGTAGGTACCACCGCAGCGCCTATTGCAGCCGACAGACAGTACTGTGCGAACATTACAGTGATCCGGTTTGAAGGACCGATAGCTATCACTGGTGGTAGTGTCTCTGTTGCTACAGACCGTCTAGGTAGGTACCGCCGCAGCGCCTATTGCAGCCGACAGACAGTACTGTGCAAACATTACAGTGATCCGGTTTGAAGGACCGATAGCTATCACTGGTGGTAGTGTCTCTGTTGCTACAGACCGTCTAGGTAGGTACCACCGCAGCGCCTATTGCAGCCGACAGACAGTACTGTGCGAACATTACAGTGATCCGGTTTGAAGGACCAATAGCTATCACTGGTGGTAGTGTCTCTGTTGCTACAGACCGTCTAGGTAGGTACCGCCGCAGCGCCTATTGCAGCCGACAGACAGTACTGTGCGAACATTACAGTGATCCGGTTTGAAGGACCGATAGCTATCACTGGTGGTAGTGTCTCTGTTGCTACAGACCGTCTAGGTAGGTACCACCGCAGCGCCTATTGCAGCCGACAGACAGTACTGTGCGAACATTACAATGATCCGGTTTGAAGGGCGCTGTAGCTAGTGAAATTACTGGGGTAACGAGACAAAGTCTTAAGTCTCAAGGCGATGAGCACAATGTTATTATTGGCGGGCATATCACTTACTATCAGGTGAACGTCTCGCTTGTCACAGCGATTTATTGAATTAAAAAAAACCGATACTAATACTGATGTACATACTTCAACATCATCATCAGCCAACAAACACCCACTGCTGGGCTTAAGCAAAGATGTGCACTACAATCTATATGTATGTTTAATAAACACAGATTTAAAAATGTCCTCTACCATAGACCAAGACCTTCACCTGATAGTAAATGATCCGTCGAACCATAACAAAATGGCGCTAGTGAGGATTGTACACACTGCACCACATTGTGCTCGTGGATAAGATAAAAGATGTTGGTACAGCGCCCTTCAAACCGGATCACTGTAATGTTCGCACAGTACTGTCTGTCGGCTGCAACAGACCTAGACCTACCTAGACGGTTATAGCAATAGTACTAGAGACCTTATTAGACAAGCTATAGCCCTTGTGCCCTGGAGCCGAGGTCAGAGGTTCGAATCCATGAAATTATATTTTATGAGTAAAATTGGTCTTGGTCTGGCGAAAAGACAAGACCAAGACTGGGGCCTATTATTGTAAAGCAGGAGCGAAGGTGGGAGACGATGATCAAGGACCATACTAGAAGTATTTAAGCACGACCAAAACCAAGATGTTCCAGGTGTTGGTCTGGGATCTTGCTTTGCTTATCACTAACGACAAAGTATAGATTATTGTATTTTTTTATCAAAATCAGGCAACTTTATATAAAATTTTTTTGGTCATATAAAGTCATCTTTATCGCTTACTGATAATTGATAAGCTGGCGGAGTTGATAACACGTCACTTTACAAAGGAATTCAAATGATGATGGAAAAATCAAGAAAAAAAATTTGGACAAACAGCAGTATGCAATTACTGTGTTCCGGTTTGAAGGGCGCTATAGCTAGTGAAATTACTGGAGTAACGAGACTTTACATCTTATATCAAGGCGGCGAACTCAATGTGGCGCAGTGTATATCATTCTATTAGGCGGGCGTACCACTTACTATCAGGTGAACGTCTCGCTCGTCGCTTCGTTTAAAAAAAAGAGAAATACTTATCAATTTGATAACTAATGGCTAGACGTGGAACACGTTCACCCGATGGTAAGTGATACGCCTGCCCATAATAACGTGACACTAGTTAGAATGTTATACACAACATCATATTCCGCTGTCATAACAAAAAATGTTAAGTCTCGTTATCGCAATAATTTCACTAGCTACAGCGCCCTTTAAACCGGAAAACGGCAACATTTGCACAGTACTTTTTGCCGACGTTAACAGGAGCTGTGGTATCTAGACAGTCTTACTACTTACTACCACCTACTTGTATCTCTTACCTTCGTATGTTGCTCCCTGTACACGTAGGGTCCGAGCTGCTGGACCTTGAGGGTTACGTTTTTCCCCGCGAGGATCTCGTCCACGTTGGTTATGTTGAACATGAAGCACTCCAAGTACATCGGTATCGGGATCTCGCGCCATATGGAGAACGAGGTCGAATGCTCCGTCAGGGTCATCATCTGGTGATGATCGTTTAGTTTAATATAGTGTATTATTACAAGAATATATACAATATCGAAATATATATATACATGGATGCGATCAACGAGAGACCGATCCATGTATCTTTAGGGGAAGCCTATGTTCAGCAGTGGACGTATGTAGGCTGATGATGATGATAATAATGGCGTATGTGTATAGATGTACTAGCCGTCAACTGTCCGCTTTGTTGGCCGTAATATAGAATTATGATTTGAAATTTGTCAGAAATATTCCCGTCCCACGGCAACCCACCGCATCTCTGGGCCCTCTCCAGTTATTAACACCCCCCTCCCCCAACTTCTTTCGGTGAAGGAATTTAATAAAAACTATTGTTAGCCGACATATACTGAAAAAGAAAAAAATCTATGTATATATAAGATTTGTACCTATATAGGGACTCATCACGATATCTCTGGAACCATAAGACCCACAGACTTGAAATTTGGTAGAAATATTCCTTTTACACCGCATAGCTCCGTTGTGAACGGATTTTACGATATATTAGCTCGAATGGGGGCTTGGGGGGTGTTAATAACGGAAAGGAGCCCAGACGGCGATGGGTTGCTGCCGGACGGGAATATTTCTGACAAATTTCAAATGTAATTCTATATTACGGCCAACAAAACAGGCGGAGAATAACTACTATGTTATAACGATATAGTATCTTATATTTAATTTGTTATTCTCTTAAATTTAATATATAACATATTAAGGATATATAGCATAAGTAACATATTAAGGACAAACTATAACTTGAAATATAAATATGTACGCTTATAATAAAATATTCATGAACATACTAAAATCCCACGCATTTAATGCATATTAATGTAACATATATATATGAAGAAGATATATATATATATAAATTAAAATATATAATATATGTTATTAAAACATTAAGATAAACGTACAATAATTAGGTTAATTAATTCACATAACTTTCCATACTTTAACAGTGGGCAACACGGGAATGCCGTCATGGTGACATATTAAGTAACACTCTCCAGCGAGAACGTGTAGCCGTACCACTTACCACCACTTTACCACCCATTGGTCAAGTTTAGGTTCTAGTTCTTGATGAAACCAGCAGAGGGTAGCAACAACTTGCCGGCTTAATTGTTCGTGTATAAATACGAAGTGGGTGTATTTTGGGAGTGTGAATAGGTTATCACGTTTCACTTGACCACTGCCGACTGCATCACCACTTAACACCAGGAACTAGGTCTTTTTTTATAGGGATGAGACGAGCAATACGTTCACCTGATGGTAAGTGATACGCTTGCCAATAACAATGTGCCGCTAAATAGGATAGTTACGCAGCAGCACGATGCGCTCGTCATGGAGACATAAGATGTTAGGTCTCGTTACCCCAGTAAATTCACTAGGTACAGCGCCCTGCAAACTGGAACACAGTAATGTTCACGCAGTATACTTTGTCGGCTGCTTACTTTCTGGTAGCTACCTAGACGGTCTCCGGCACCAGAGATCTACTACCAGACGAAGGTCAAGCGCTAAACTATTTCATCCTGTATTTTCATAACTGCCAAGATTATTTACCTTTTTCAACTGCTCGAAGAATATCGTCGGCCAGTAGACCACCATCACAGCACCGACCACCACGAACGCCGCTCCGAAGCCGAGTAGGAAGCCGCTCTTCATCGCCACCGTCACCATTTTCGCTTCAACGGCAGCCCTGTACAAACAAACTTACATTATAATTCAATAACCAGATTCTATCCAAAGAGGGTAGTTCTTTAATCGAGGAACTTCTTGAGGTCTTCCTTTGACCATTCCTGTCTCTTCATCAGAAAGTGAACATATATATATACATATACATACAATCTTTGCTTTAACTTGACCAAAATTCCTCATGCTCATAGTCCTGATGAAACATTCAACGCATAAAAGGATAAATACAAGATATATAATCCGCCATCTCAATTCATCGTTATCATCAGCCGACGGAGGTCCACAGCTGGACATAGGCCTCCCTTAAACACCTCCTCATGAACCATCCTGCGGTGCCCCCATCCAGCAGCTTCCTGTCACCATCACCAGATGGGAGGCCTGCCAACACTTAACTCCTCAATTATAACCTTATAACTTAACAAATAGTTTACTGGAAAGGATAATAATGAGACCTTGAAGCTGCAGTAATCAGTAAGCGACTGGCTTCAGTAGGTCAAAGTATAACAGTAATATATATACTAGATCTAGGTCATCGGATAATATTCGTCAATACACCAGTAATACATTACTGGTGATCAGTATTTACTAGTACGCGACAAAGGCTAAAGGATTTCAGTGATAAGTTTACTAATTAATGGTAGTGATAGTTTGAGAGCAATCTCCGAAACTTTACTTTCCAATAGTAATATATTACTACACAATTACAATAGATATACATTACAAGAATATTACAGTGATAGCTGAAGATGTTACTCAGATAATGTAGAATAGGAGAACTTTTTCTTTTTTGGTTTCGGAGTGGAAATCTTCAAAAGATACCTTGCTTCTGGGGGCAGTCAGGGTTATGTGAGATTCTTACTAAAACAGCCTCAGTGGTCTGCATCAGTGCATTAGGAGAGGCCACCTTCAAGGCCCGCGAAACTGCTGCAAGACCCCTTTAGTCGCCTTTTAGGCAGGGCTTACTTAGAATACGACTAATCCTATTCTTACTAGTTAGAGACTACAGTGCTGAGCCTGGGAGGACTACAAGCCTGATGTTCAAGTCATCATTAATATAAAAAAAAAAACATTATTTCATTCAGATTTTTTTTCTATAAAGCGATAAAATCTGCAAGACGTTCACGTGATGCTAAGTGACACGCGTGCTGCTAACGTCGAAGTTCTTGAGGGGTATGTTCTCGCCGCAACTATTTTTCCCACTGACGCCAGCAGATAGTTCAGAAATGATGGTGATGATGACCATCATCCAAACTCCACAGCATACGCCCCCTGAAAAGAACTTGTCACCTCGGGGACAGTTAAACAGTAGTCCGCCAGGGATCAGTTTAAACAGTGGCGCCGTTATTATATTGCAGTAAAACCTGGCGAGAGACCGCACGGAGCTGCAAGGACAGTAATCAGACCTGTCCACAAATCAAACGGATAATTATCGATAATCACAATTTTACAGCAAACGGCCGGCATGGCCGACGGAGATATTTATGTTTCGCAATGGACGCGCTTGCAATAGATCTTCGATCGGACAGCTGATGAGTCAGAGTTTTTCATAGTCTGTTCATTTTGGCTAAATAGGTGAAATGTGGAGATCCGCAAAGAATTAAGGTCACCGACATAGCCCAAAAGATTGCTAGATTTAAGGGGCAGTGGGCAGGGCACATTGCTCGAAGGACTGATGACCGATGGGACAGTAAGGTCCTCGCGTGGTGCCCGCGGACCGGTAGACGTAGTATTGTAAGGCCTCCTACAAGGTGGGCCGACGGTCTGGTGAGGATCGCTAGCACCCACTGGATGCAAGCAACGCGGGACCGATCGATGATCTTTGAGGGCGGCTTATGTCCAGCAGTGGACGTCTATCGGCTGATGATGATATAAGTGAACATGGAAATTAAAACTTAAATATGATACTGAACATAAACATATACCAGCTCTAGATATGGCGAAGATCAGCCATGTAGTCTCGGGTTAGTAAGAATAGGATTAAGGGAAGCACTGCCTGTCGTAGAAGTTGACTAAAAGGATCTAGGAGTTTCGCGGGCCCTGGGGGTCGTGACCCTCATCGCCCAACAAACGAACTTGCGTGAGATAGCGCATGGTTCAGCGATGGTGCCTAGAGTTAGACTACTCCTCAGAGACGTGTTAACACAGTGTAGAGGGGCACCGATGCGTTCTACAAGCGATCCCGGAGCCTCTCCTGATGCACTGATGCAGACCACCTAGGGGGTTTTAGTGAGTAAGAATCTCACATAACCCTGACTTCCACCCAGAAGTAGGGTATATTTCGAAAACTTCTCACCGAAAAAAAGGCATAGCGACGATGGATATCCAATATACTACGAGGTTTTTATGTTTAAGTTACCGTTGTAAGTTATATTTATAACTTTATCGATCAGCATAAAACTCTTCAAGCGTTCCTCACTTCCGATTAGATAAGATTTCAAGGCTTTACTGTTTCCGAGTTAAGTTATTAAATGTTTACTAGGACGAATCAGAAGCGATTGAATCGCTCTATGTGACTAATGTAAGTTAAGTAATATATAAGTATTAAGGTATATAACTTGTATACATACATGCATACATATATATCACGCCTCGTTCCCAATGGGGTAGGCAGAGACCACCTCTCTCCTCTTGCTACGATCCTGGCACACCTCTCGCTTCCTCCACTTTCGTGAGCGTCTTCATGCATGCTCGTGGGTTGCGAGTACTCTTAACCCGGCCTTTCTTTAGAACATCAACAACTTGTATACATTTGATTTCGAGACTATGAGAATACTCCTCTCATCATGGTGATACACTATACCACCGATAAGGCAGTGATTTGTCTCCGAATTGGAGCACAACAATTTACGGGATCCGAGCCAACCTCATCTGCTCACAGTGCACTCTTCTAGCGTCTTTGGCTTCCGCCAACCCGCATTGGGCCAGTATGTTGGGATATAACCCAAATCCTCCCATATGAATCCCTACCCGTTATGAGAATCTCTGGGGGAGGCCTATGTCCAGCAGTGGAGGTCTATCGGCTGATGATGACGATGATTGTATTATTTGTCCTTGTTACAAAGGGCGCTCTCATTTGGACAGTCTAGTTACAAAGTACTCCAGAATCAAGGATTACAGATGAACTAATTAGTAACTGTTTTGGCAGACTGGTGCATATATGGTATATAACCAATGATTATCAATACGAAGACTACATGGTATCTTTGGGGGTGAAGATGGTGAGATCTACCCGACTAGAATACTCCAATAGTATATTGAAAGAAGGAAGACAATATTAATGTTATTGCGGCGGATTTAAAATATGAGGGTAGTAGCCGGCCAGGGGTGGAATAACCTGTACCATCAAGTAGCCATGGAATTAGTCTTGCGCTTCGACTGCAGCGTGCAAGAGAAGCACTTACAAAACGTCTCCACCAACGTCATGATCACTGCAAGTGAACACAATTGCACAGTTCCTCGAACAACAAAGTAAGTTTCACATTGAACTCCTCACCCCCGCACTATCTTAATAACCACGATTAATATAATATACCTAACTTGGGACACTGTAAAAAGTAAAAAAAAGTGATTTATTTATAAAAAACTTTTATCACTTAAAAAAAAGACAAAGTTAGCACAAGCGAAACTTTTGTAGCTTGAAGTTTATTGAATAGATACTTTCGTATATATATTTGAAAAAAATTAATTAAATGTGTGTAATTATTAAAAAAAAATGTATATATATATTTACACACATATACATACATTTACATATGTAAGTCAAGTTTGAAGTACACCATAGTGTACCTACTGGGAGTGTTTCCGATTTCTCACCGCCACGCCCTTCCTGGCCAGCCACGCTTTGGGCTCACCGCAGCCGTGGATGAGGTTGTCGAGGCGCACCCTCAGGGCTATGTTCTCCTCGCGTGGCATGGCGACCCCTCGCGCACGAGACCGAAAGCACGACGAGACTGACCGTCCGCGGCGGACCGGACACCGCGACCACCACGACACGACTACCGCCGCACGCGTACAAATTTCGTGTTACCCGTAATTATTAACTTAGTGTAGTTAACCTTTTGACTTGTCACAGCCTTACAGTATCAGACCATTGGCGCGGACCGTGAAGGTGCACCACGGCAATGCCTTTTTCTGCTTTAGCATGCAGTAATAAACACTACTGCCTACCGGTAAAACAATTAAATGTATACAAATAATTTATATTAAATAAACGAGCTGAAGTGAGGAAACCAACGTCGTCCTGCTGTAAAATTTATAATTATATTTATGCGCCACCTTGTATACAAGGTATACAAGGTGGCGCATAAATAACCTTCCGATGTTATTTGGCTGTTATTTAAAAAAAAAAATATGAAAAACTTTGATTCTTCTTGTGGATTATTTTTATTTGGTCTTTTAATTTTTTTACATCAAGGCAAAATTTATAGCATTTTCTGATAGGAGGATTACTTTTGCGCCACCCTTTTTATATATATATATATATATATATAAATGTATATATTTCCACACATATACATATGTATATTGATATGTATTTATATACTAGCCGTTCCCCGCGCGCTTTGCTGGCCATGATATACTCATAGAATGAGATTTGAAATTTGTCAGAAATATTCCTTCAGAGCGATCGTAAACGCGAATTACTCTTCATAGTAACCGTTACTATTGCAACCGTATAAATAATACGCAATAAAAGTTAAATAGAAATAAAATAATGAAGTATCTATGAAGTTCAAAACATAAATGGCCTATAACCATCCGCAGATCAGTCCGCGTCGAATCGTTCATCATTATAACAGGTCTGGCTATAAATACTGTTACATGAAAACTTTTCTTTTTTTTTTAATTTTTAATAATAGTTTAATTTGAAATATGTATATTATTTTAAAAACTTCATTCGATTTTACGCCATTTCACTTATTTTTTCGTTTTCATTATCAAATTACAATATGGTATAGGGTGGGGGTGTTAAAGAAAATAGGATTGCAGTGATCGCCTTCTAGCCGCTCCGGTCGCTCATATTCCATACACTTCAAGTTGGTATCAGCCGTATGTTCGTATACCGTACTATCAACAGATACAACAACACTTCCTCTGCCGAAGACCGGAAAAGATCGGTGCGGCCGCGTGCTGTTAGAACTACAAAGGCTGTTAATGCTGCTAAAGCCAGAGTTCGTCGAAACCCCATCAGGAAGCAAAAAATCTTATCGCGATAAATGATGATTCCCGCTAGGACTCTGCCGCGTATCGCGTATTACAAAACGAGACCTGAAGCTCGGTGCTCGGTGCTTATCAGGTCACGGTCCATATACAGGACATGCTCTTAATCAATCTTTACAATTAAAGAGAGTGGATCGATCAAAACGCCTTCTGCCGCGCTACGCAGATGAATGGCACAGAAATATCCTCTTTACAGATGAAACAATTTTCACGATTGAAGAACACAGTTCTAAAGAAGCCGCTCACCCTACCACTAGGGGCGAAGACAGGGTTATGTATGATTTTTACCCAATGAAACCCCTTCGGTGGTCGTCCACTGTTCGGGACTCAACTCCCTGGCCACAACAATGACTGGAGACCACGTCCAACTATCATCCTCCTCGGAGGCGTTTAGAGGACGTTGAGGACACCCATCCTTAAACAGCATTGTACATTATTTTTCTTAACCTTCAAACCTCGACTGATGGTAAATGATGCTCCTACCCGTAACAACGTATCGTTATGATCATATACACAACAGAAGTTAAGTCTGGTTACTGCAGTAATCACACTAGCTGCAGCGCCCTTCAAACCGGAACACAGTAATTTTCGCACGTTATTGTTTGGCGGCAGAAATAGGAGCTGCTGCGGTACCAAAAAATTTAACTGACAAGTCGACTTTTGAAAAAAAAAACAATAGCATTGCCAACCGGATATTTTTATCTTTTTCCTTTCGCTTTTTCTCGAAATATCCTTTTTATTGCCATGGTCGTTTACCTTGTATCCACCAATCACCGTGATTGGCCATATTAAGGAATGTGATGTCTTTGTAGCTACAGCGACCTCTTTATCAAAACGCACATCAGGTAACTGGATGTAGCTGTACGTTGCCAGGTACCGCCTGCGTACCACCACAGCCCTCATTTCCACCACCAAACACTAGTGGGCAAAGTGGGAAATTACTGCAGTGATGAGACTTTAAATACTTCAGTTGCTGTGTATATCATCCTAACTAGCGCCACGTAGTTATGATCAGGTATATCATTTAGCATCAAGTAAATGTCTTCGCGAAAGGGATGTAAGGGGTTACGTCTAATATCTTACGGAGCCCAAGTCAACCTCATCAGCACGCGGTGCACTCTGCTGAAACAGACGAGGCTCTGACCATCCACCAACTCGCACTGGGCCAGTATGGTGGGCTAAGGCCCAATTCCTTTCAAACTCGGAGAAGATCTTTGAGGAACGCATATGTCCAGAAGTGGATGTCTATGGGCTGATGATGATGAAATTTTCCATCGAGTCTATACATAGAAAAAAAAAGGTATGGTGTCAGATAGCCACAACAACTGGATCCAAACTAGTCTCAGCTGCTCATGGTGCAGCCTGCTAATCAACAAACGAGGCTCTGGCTCCTACAAACCCGCATTGGACCAGCGTGATAGTAATGACCCCAAATTCCCCCATACGAATCCCGACCGATGTGGGAATCTATGAGGGAGCCCTGTGTCTAGCAGCGAGGGTCGATCGGCTAATGGTGATGATGTATCAGATATGTGGGTTACTAACCTTAAGACCTTCAAACCATCTACTAAACTATACTGTACCAATATTACTGTACTACGATTTAAAAGCACCGTAGTAAAATTACCACGGTAATGAGACTGAGACTGAGACATTAGTTGCAAATGGACAAACGTGATCTCCATTCCTGAGGGTGGGGATACTTCCCTGTTAATGAGGCGGAGGACAACACAGACTAAAGTCTAGAAATACTATTGTATCTGTCTCATCTTCGGCATAAACTACGACCACGTCTCATCCTTCAGATGACAGCAGGGACGTTCATCTCATGGTAAGTGATACGCTTGCTCATACTAACGTGGCATCACGGTGTGCTCGCCGCCTCTAAACATGAAATGTGTCTCGTCACCCCTGTAATCACATTAGCCACAGCGCCCTTCAAACCGGATCGAATTAATGTTTGCACTGTGCCTGTTCGATTGTTGTTAAGTGTCATATAACACTTATGTTCATGTTTGTACATATGTTATTAATTTTGCAACCGATTGTTGGTTTTTTTTTTCTTGACAACTTGTAATGGGTGACTGGAAGAGAATTCCTCATCACATCATGTCCGCCTTCATGATTATGCCATCTCCATTGTATTATTATTTCATGTTCTTTTTTTAATAAATAAATAGTTTGCTTTTTGGATATTTTGAGGATGAATGCCCTGTCAATCCACAATGCAGGGAGGATGGCTATCACGGAGTATGCCCAGGTCTACATCGCTTACCATCAGATGGAATCACAGTCAAACACTAGTCTACACAATAAAATTTAAAAAAAAAAATGCCGACTTATCTTCCGAAGATTCCTCCCGAGGTTACTTCGTCTCACCGACCACTTTGCACGGTGACCCATTAAATTACAGATTATAAATGCAATTTTGTTAATCGAATCGAATTTATAATTCGCATTCGCCCAATCGATAATATAATAAAAATCGATTATGGCAACATTAACAGTTTGATAAATCGATAATACCATCCGTATATTAATTTGTTGCTTGATAATGGCGTTATTTTAATTAATTACAGATTATAAACATTGCATAAAGTAATTAACATAAAATATAAATTTATACGGTCGTTAATGGCGCAATGCTGATCATCATCATCAACAGCCGATTGACTTCCAGGACATAACGACTCCCCAAAGATCATCGCGTTTGTAATGTTTCATATGGGAAGATTTGGTCCATCACCACGCTGGCCCTGCGGGTTGGCGGGAGACGAAGCCACGTTTGTTGATTAGCTGGATGCACCACGAGGTGGTGAGGTTCGCTCGAGTCATGGGAGTTGTTGTGTGGGAACTCTTACACCCCAATGCTTATATATAACGATAACCAGCTGATCAATGATGATGATCTATGGATCGATACTATCAAGGGCCTAATCATCATACGCTGCTTCCTCATGACGACCAATGGTACGTTCATCTAATGGTAAGTCATACACGCCTATAACCACGTGGCGCTGCTTAGGATGATATACACAACCACATTGTGATGATCACCTTCAAACGCAAGAAGCTGTCTCATTACCGCAGTAATTTCACCAGCTGCAACACTCTTCATGCTGCAACGTGGGAATGGCTGCGGTAGTACTATTTTATCATCAGGAAATCCTGCATTGGTTACTGGACTCGTGATAACTTGACCCTACGGTTCCCTCGCTACGCCTTTGGCCGGAGCTGCTGGAACTCTTCGTACACCACCGCAGTTCCAGCAAAGTCTGCCCACCAATAGGTCTCGACGTAACATAAATTGTATACAGCATCCACGGCTCATCAAGCTCATTATGGAACCAGTCGGAACATCAGTGCACCATGCCGCTTATTTATCCAGTTCGTTAAGACTGGACGCACATGGTCAACAGTTCTACTTCCTGCCCACAAATGCGTCAATCTCTAATTTGATCCATCAGGTGGTGAAACCTCTTGAAAACTAAACCCTACTCTCTCGGTGGTAGTTGCTGAGCTCCAGTTCGTAATTCCAAAAGCCATTCGCCAGGATCATGATCATGATCACCAGGAATTCCGCCTCTAAATCCCATAGGACTAGATCCCACCAGTACGCACGCTTCCTCATGTGAGATAATTTTGTATCCCCGTATGATCTCGACCGCCATGGCTCTTTCAGGTCTTCAAAGGGGATAACATGTTCTGTCAAGGCTTGCGTCTACACTGGGTTCCGTGTGATACCATAGAGCGCTACCCCAAAATAGAGGTGACGACTACCCGACTCTGGTCTGCCAAGATTGGATAGTAGACTCCACCCCCACTCCCATTATCGGTCGATCTAGGCGGGAGAACTGCTAACGGGAGTTCCATCGGCTATCAAAGATGAGCTCAAAGTACCATTGGATCCAACCTTGATATTAGCATCAGCAGTGGTACCTTTTTTTGGTTTCGGGAGGGAAAACTTCGTAAGATACTCTGCTTCTGTGGGAAGTCAGGGTTATGTGAGATTCTTACTCACTAAAATCCCCTCACTGGTCTGCATCAGTTCATTCGGAGAGGCTCCGGGATCTCTTATAGAACGCACCGGTGCCCCTCTACACTTTGTGTGAACACGTCTCTAAGGAGGAGCCTGACCCTCCTAGGCACCATCGCTGAGTCATACGCTGCCCCACGCAGGTTCGCTTGTCGAGCGATAGGGCCCCCACCCTCAGGGCCCGCGAAACTCCTAGACCCTTTTAGTCGACTACTACGACAGTCAGGTTTACCTTACATACTTACTAGCCTCAGACTACAGGGCTGATGGTGACCTACCACCAACGAATGAAATTTTCGAACGACCATTTAACTCTTAGACGACTATCATTTACTAACAATATAAACCATTTTGTTTTCTCCTAATGTTGCAATAAAATGTTTAATTTATGATGATCACGATTATCACTCGAATAAAAAAAATTAGCGTTATCACAAGGGTACCACATTTATATGAATTAATGTGTATTACCAATGCAAATATGTTTGTTAATAACTAAATCTTGTCGCTATGCAAATTAAATGGTTTATTAAATCAATGAAATATATTATGTGTCTGATCCAGGAGTTCGGAGCTCCTCTCGCTGCCCACTCGGCACCGAACGGTGCAGCGCTACTCAACCCTTGCGACCGACCACGAGACCACGAGCACGTTTGTCATGGCGTCACTGAAAAATAGCTAAGTGGTGAGTCTCTGTCTGGGGGGTGTAAGTTCAGCCCAACGTTTTACGGAGCCCAAGTCAACTTCACCAGCACGCGGTGCACCCTGCTGTATAACAGACGAGGCTCTGAACATCCACCGAACCGCACTGGGCCAGCGTGGTGGGACTATAGTCCAATTCCTCCTCAATTAGGATCCTTAATAGGCCTCCCTATGCCTAGCAGTGGACGTTATCAGGCTGATAAGAAGAATCTCTGTAACGGGGGACCGTCTAGGTAGGCACCAAACATTACCGTGTTCCGGTTTGAAGGGCGCTGTAATCAGTAAAATTACTTGGACAACAACACTCAACATCTGTAGGCGACTAAGCGATGTAGTGCTGTGTGACTTCCTAACTACTACCACTTTATGAACGGAATCACTTGCTATCAGGTCCCGGTCATCTGGTCGCTTCGTGGTATAAAAAAAAATCGCTATGATAGTGAAAATTAAACATCGAAATTTTAATAGGGAAGATGGCTGATGGTCCTATTAGCAATGGAACCATCCCTAGTATGCCCAGTGATACCTCTGATGTTACTGGCGGTTATAGGATGCGGTAACCGCTCATCATCAGGCGAGCCGCAAGTGTTTGTCACTGAAGTGCATTGCCAGGAGTTTCTATGCAGGTATTAGAGGAGAGATACTCGTAAATGAAAAGTTTCATTAACGCAAACGGGAAGGGGGGGAAAGGTTGAGAACCACTGAATATGATGAACTGTTCGCGTCATGTTGAATGTAGGAACCAAAGAGCTCTGTGTTGTTCAAAGTAAATATCCTTGTTCACCGCTAAACCAACGCCGAGCTCGTGTTGCCGCGGTGAATGACGCGTGGCAGTGCCGTGGTGACATCACACTGTCGTTTATACGTATCACCCGATACCGCGTGTCGTATCAAATTAGTCAACGCACACTCGGGACGGAAACGACCTTTGAACACTGTAACTAAGACTATATATATATATATAATCAACAAACGGGGCTCTGACTCTCACTAACTCGCATTGGAGCAGCGTGGTAAAAAATGGCCCAAATCCGCGGTACCGGAAGCCATACTAGCCATCGCCAAACTTGGAGATCTTTGGCGGAGGCCTATACCCAGCAGTAGATGTCTATCGGATGATGATGAGATATATATATATATTAAGCGCAGGATCATTTTTTTTAATTGAACGACTAAACGAGGGGTACGTTCACCTGATAATAACTGATATGCTTGACCATGACGACGTGGCGCTAGTTATAATGGTAAACAGCGTCACATTTGTAGGGGATCATTTGGGGGGGTTTGGACCATTTCTCAAGACGCTGGCCTAATGCGGTCGGTGCAGTACTGATCGACGTGGGGATGTTTAGAGAAGACCCATGCGCAGCCGTGGGCGTCTATCGGATGATGATGACAGGTCCACATATTACGATGTTGAGTTTCATTCCCCAGTAACTACACTGGTTACAGCACCCTTCAAACCGGATCACTGTAATGTTCGCACAGTCCTGTCTGTCGGCTGCAATAGGCGTTACGGTGGTACTTGAACAGTCTCCGGCAGCAGAGATCTATCACTCAGCATCAGAAGGACGACCAGGTAGCGTAACGTCCTTTATACCAAACAAGAAGTATTTAATATGAGCAAATCTTTACGTCTACATTACTAAATTGTTATCGGAAAATAAAAAAAAACATTAAAAGACAATGCCGAAGCAAAAACACGAGGATTGATGCAACGTGCTGATCCCTTCATTATACAATTTTTTTTTGTTTCACCATCATCATCACCCGATGACGTCCACACCTGGACATACGCCGCCCCTAAAGATATCCACGTCGATCGGACCCGCGTTGCTCGCATTCAGTGGATTCCCACAATTCTCACCAGATCGTCGGTCTACCTTGTGGGCAGCCTCCCAACACTACGTGTACCGGTACGCGGGCGCCACTCGAGGACCTTACTGCCCCATCGGCTCTTCCAATCTGCCCTGTCCACTGCCACGTAAATCTAGCAAACTTTTGGGCTAAGTCGGTAACCTTAGTTATTCAGCGAGTCTCCACATTTCTGATTGGATTGCGCAGGGACACTCCGGGCACAGCTCTCTCCATTGCCCTTTGGTTGACTTTCAACCTGTTTATAAGGCCAACAGTAAGGGGCGCCTTGCCAACGTTCATCACAGTCAGCTTGGCCTCTGGTACGGTCAGGCACTAGGGGCCGTCTTTTATAGGGGTTAATTTGGTGGGATTTAGACCGTTTCTCACCACGATGACCCAATACGGGTTAGTGGGAGCCAGAGCCTTGTTTGTTAATCCGCAGGGTGCACCACGAGCAGGTGAGGTTGGCTTGGGTCCCGTGAGTTGTTGTGCGGGACCCCTTACACCCCTTTATTGTTTTGCAATAATTAATATTACTCATTGTAATTCATACCGAAGGAAGGTCTTTACTGTACACAAGATGCTAATACCTGTCTAAATGACATTATATGAATGAAAAATTAACATAAATCCTTAAAAATAAAGTAAGAATCTTATTACGATCTTGAAATAATATAAGGATTTACATTTTTTTTAATACATCTATATATTTAATAAAACATATATCGAGTAAATAGACACACGGCGCCGTGTAACCGGCCCCTCACGTACATGGCGTGCTGTTCATATAGAGAAATAAGCACAGCCCAGTAAGCGTCCGTAAAGCCCTAGGTAAGGGTTTCGCAAACTATAAGAAGCCCTTTTTTTCGTAGGGAAATTCTGCATTGGATACCCTTCTGCTGTCGGGGCAACGGAACAGTTACGCCGGACTCTTACCGGCTAAAACCGCAAGGTTTCTCACTCATTGCATTTGGCCGGAATCACAGTAGCGCTTTCGCACACAACTGATGGATCCAGCTTTTTGCTGGGAAACCAATCAAGAGGAACTTGGCGTAGCTCCCGCTATTACACTTCATCCCTGTTTAGAAACGGACTTCTAACCTCAAGAAGCCCTGGAAGATGAAAAAGAAAGGCTTTAACCATCACTAGGCCATTTTGCGGGAATAAAGTTGGGCATAAGTGCAACCTGTGGGAGATAGCAGTTCCTCTACTAACGCACTGAAAGACACCACCGAGGAGGATTAAATAGAAATAAATCCCATGTGACACTGGCTACCCTTCAGACATGTAGTATCTTTAGATATTCCACAAATGTAATAAAGGCATATACCTCCCCCAAAGATCTCCACAAGCATAGAGATTTCAGGTACAGTACGCACATCTTACTCGAAACGTCTGTGTAATCCTCAGAGCATATACAGGCAATTACATTAGAGGTAACCAAAGTCCCGAGAAGTATGGTGTATGAAATATTTTGTTTAATTTCTATTTTACTCTATACACATATGAAAGATACCGTCCATCATAGTTTATTGCTCTCATTCTGATAGAAAACACACTAATTCTTAAACCAATAAATTGTGCTAAATTACATGCAGGAAATGTAGAACATAGTTTAGGAAAAACCGATGACATATATATTTAACTAAAGTAACAAGTGACTAATGTTATTGTAAATAATCTCCTTCAACAATGACCTGAAGAAAATCCTAAATAGTTTCCTTCTCCCACTACTGATTTTAATTCTTAGTTGATGCTCGTGATATTTATACTATAACCATTGGAATAACTTATCAAAAAGTGTGATTGGATCTATTAGAGATAATAGATTTATAGTATTTATCAGTTTAAATGTCTTCAGGTTCATTACAACACTAACAGATATAACATATCTTTAATCTTAGAAGTATAAGGATACCAACTAATCTCTGATAATAAATACAAAGTAATTAAATATTTAAAGGACATTGCGTAACAAGAAATATTTAAAAAATAATAATTTTCATTCTTTATAAACAATAAAACAAGAATAATTGGAGTAAGACACAGTTTAAATGGTTTTATAGCCATTTCTGTAGAAGACCTGATCTCCAATAAAGTATTAAAAAGACTTAGTCACATTTAACGCAAAGCTCCTATCACAGGATATGAACACTAAAACCCCAAAAGTATCTCTTGAGCATTGACAACCCTATAGAATCTCATTTCATAACTTCAAATATAAACTACTAAAAGAACCTAACAAGTAAATTAAATTTAACTTAAACTTGTATGAATGTCTATATATTTAGATGTAAATGCCTTATAGATGCAATCACCAGAATGTTTCTTGTTGTCTCTATAGTACAGCACCTAGATTACATTTTATATATATTGTTTTGTTTATTTAATATATCTATACAGCAATATTTAATACCTTAAATAAAATGTAATATAGATTAATAACAAGTGAATTGTGTGACGGTTGAAATGTTACGGTACCGGTGGACCATGGAATGTACTGCCTTGATTGTAAACACCTTGGCTCTAACACAAGACATAACAAGCATTAGATACATTGGTCAACATTACATTACAGATTCGTGTGTAACTTAATTACTAAAGGCACAAAACAAAAATCAATTGCAGTCACAAAAATTTTTTTAAGTAAAAAAATAAGTAAGATTTTGCAAATTTAATCCTTACAGAATAATCCAAATATGCATGTTTTTTTCCAAATAAAAATAAAAAAAAACATATAATTTATTATGTGCTGTTGTAAAAAATTTACAATTGTAGATAATAATAATGTGTAATAAAATTATTTAAACAAAATTTATCAGTTGTGAATACTTAAATAAAAAAATATTACTTTGTGGTTACATTTTTTTATAAGAAAACGCTTAGTGTTTAAATGAAGTAAAAACTGATAAACAATAATGAACTTATATTACTCACTTTTAAATGATAATATCACCGCCTTTGTAAGTAGCAAGTGTATACACGATTGATGTTTACATAAAGTTTATCGTAATAACAACAATTTGTATTTCATATTACAGGCACTAAAATTATTAGTCAATTTATAATTTGGTCTATCTAGAACTTTTTGCACTTTGTTTATTAAAATTAATTTCAACGATAAAAAATATAAAAATTCTAATCGGCCGTCTAAGCAGCGTTCAGTGTTTACATATACTCATTCAACAAAAAGTTTTACAATCAGCTGTCAAATCAGGCTGTCATAAGACCAACGTTAGTAATGTTGTCATAAGAAAACATTAAAATTGTATTTAATGTTAACTCCCCAACCCATAACGAAGTTAATGTACAAAGAGTTTTTATAACTCTGGCAATGCTGGATAAAAATATATTCACAATTTGAAAATTCATAATTCTAAAGATATATTTTAAGATTGATTTTTACTTTTAATAACCAATATATAATAATTAATGTATAATTTAACAATAAAAAAAATTAAAATTGTACTTAATAAGTTATACGCGTTTTATTTATGTATTTTAAATAAGTTTTTTTAAATCCTTTAACTATATGACTAAGTTGTTATTTATACATTCAGTATAACATTATCTTTGACATAGTAACACTTAAACAATGTTAAACCATATCTTCGTATTATTAGTATCAAAATTAACGTATGCTATTCTACTACAAAGAAGTAATAAACAAATTGGATATTATTGAAAAAATAAAAGTTACACTATGAATGATTCATAGTTAATCGTTGTTATTCATCTTTAACGTTTATACGACTGTAACGACATTTTAGCAAAAAACATTATCAAATAATTTGCTATTACTGCAACGTAACATATCATTATAAAACATTACCAGCACTATGTCTACTAATATACAATGTCAATGTAATTATCGATCCGACGGTATAAATCTACTGTACAGATTCATACCATATATATTGAGAAATAATAAATAGTTTATAATAAAACGATGTAACAAATGTTACGATGGCCTATTTAAAGCTCGTATGTGGAACATTAAGGGGACTTTTATTTAAAAGAATATGAGTGCAAGAATTTTTGAAATAAAAAAAAATATTTAACACCGAGATTTGCTTCTCGTTGTAAATAAACAAATTGTTTATTTGCTTTAAACAGTAAAACTTATTTTAGATAAGCTAATAACATCCACATGCTGTACAAATTTCTACTTTACTGATATAAGCGAATGAGAGCCGTTGCTAATTAGCTGGGATTATTACTTCTTCAGTCGTCTTTTACGAAACATGATAGATTATCGGTGGGGATATTCTAAGCTAACTCCCTTATAGATTATGTTAAACTCTTACGCGACAGAGATATGGTACGGTTTGACATTTTTAATTTCAATACAGATAACCTAGCTGGAACTTTCCAGATGGTACATCTGTCCATAATCGACATTGATCACTTATGCCTATCATTATGTTTACTCTATCTAATTTCGGATAAGACAAATTATTTAATAATTTATATGAACACCGAAGTAATTCTACTTCTGGTGTAAAACCTTCGTAAGTAATCCCTTCATCCAGAGGAATGATGAGTAGGGTCGAGTCCTCATCGCCTTGAGACATAAGATGTTAAGTCTCATTACCTTAGTAATTACACTGTTATTAGTCGGCCGCAATAGACGCTGCGGTGGTACCTAGACAGTCACCAAGAACAGGGATCTACTACCAGTATAATTTAAATTCTTTTTAGGTCTGTGAACATTAATTCATCTCGATAGATATGATTTACAGTATTAATATTGTGCAATAATTATAATATTATTGTTAATGAGAATGGCGTCAGTGTTTTCGATGAGGTATGCCGTAGGGGAAGATAACAATGACTATTACAAAGTATTACAACTAGTATACATTCCAACAAGAGAGAAAAGAGATCGTAGTAGCAAGCTAGTGTTTGTGTAATCTGTTTTTTTTTTTTATAACGATATTAGATAATTTTGTTATTGTCCATGCTAGATTAAAATATTCCAAGTTGCTAAACTACCTTACCATATTTAACTTTTTCTATACAATAAAGCGATGAAACAAATAGAACGCTGGTACGGCCGCGAGTGATGGCTTTGCTCACACATCGAGAAACTGGTTAGGATGTTTATACAACACCAACTGCAGCTTTCGTCTCCAGGTACAACTACTTGTCCGACAGTAAATTGTGGATATCGCTGATTATTGTTAGAAAAGCACTGTTGCTACCTAAATAGCGTGTTATATCTATAGGGACGATTATATTCTTGTGGCGGGTAAAGAAGGAAAGTCACTTGATTGAGAGTGATCATAGTCAATCAAAACAGCGTTACGAATAACAGTTTTTTTTTGTCGGAAACTTAACAAAATTTGCGTTTAAAATATACTGAGGATGGAATTTTTCTTTATATCCTATAGGTCGATTGGAGAATACTGCGGCCGGAGTCAATCTGAAACATCAATACCAACATCTCCGGAACAGTCTCCATGATAGATCCTATCAAATAAACAAGTAAAGGTTAAGTTAATACGTCGTTATAAACTAGCAATACATCCTCGCATTTATTGTTTAATGTTAATAAAAAATTAATATGCAAAGTCCAATACTAAGAAATGATAAAGGCCTGCTGTATAGAATCATATTAGTAAAATTAATCATCGTTATTATTAAATTAATTAATAAATTGCTTTGGGAATGTATACAAAAAAAGAGAGAATAAAACAATAGTTATCTTATGAATATTATTAAAATGATCTAAAGATCAACAATGAACAAACAGATCGAAATGTTTTTACATGTGTACGAAACTTAAATTCTGACGCAATGGGCAATACCGGCGGAACGCGATAAGGAATAATGTTCAGCGACCATATGTTGACAATATTGTTATTCTCCGTCTCGTGGCCAGTGTGACGGGGAACTGCTCCTGGTCCGGTGGCCAGCGCACTGCGGATCATTCAACAACATATACAAGTTGTGTGGGAAAAGCAAAAATGTAAGTATTTTTATTGGTTTCATAACTTAATATGAGATTTTGTTTATTTAAGATTTCCGTCTCACAGCGCATCAATGCACAATCAAACTTATAAATGTAAATAGCTAAATCGTCAATCACTTGAAAACTAGTGAACCTGAACACGGGAACAGCATCCGACGAGGTATGATCTGTAAATGATTATAGTCTATATATTATTTGAATTTCATAGTTCATTCGTCGTTTTATGTCTTGACTTTTATATACATTTTCATTGCGTACTATTCATGCGGTTGCTATGGCAACGGTTGCAATAGAAAGTCACATGCGGTCTTAAAGTTGCAATGCGGGAAGGGAACCGCTAGTATATATATATATATATATATATATATAATATACAAAATAATATTTACTTTGTTATATTGAAAAGAAAGTACGTACAAAAGAATACAGATAGTTATTACTCTCATTTCGAAAGTAAATATACTATTTCCTTTTCTTTTCTTTGTTTCTATACATGAAAAAAAATGGAGGTCCAATAAGGATGTCTCTCTTTTGATGAAAGCGTAGGTGATCCTAATGATACTATGTAAAATATACAAGCACTGTTATAGCACAGTTACTGATGCAAGGTGTCTGTTGCTGCAGACCGTCCAGGTACCACCTCAGCGCGTGTAGTGGCCGACAAACACTACTGTGCAAACATTACAGTGTTCCGGTTTGAAAGGCGCTGTAGCTAGTGTAATTACCGGGATCACCTCCGTAAACACGCTAGCTACTGGGTATAATCCTAACTAGCGCCACGTTATGGGCGAGCGAATCACTTAACATCAGGTGATCGTTCCGCTTGTATCGCAGCTTAATTTATTAAAAAAAAAACTTACTCGACTCATTAAACTGTTTATTTTAACTTTAAGCTAATATATTTAATTAGATCTCTTATATAGATCATCTAACATGTGTTTAGTTTAAACGTTTTGATATCGGCTAAAAACAAAATGGCGGCCACGAAAATCTCTACTGCACTGTGTATGACTTCCTAACTGGCGCCATATTATGCGAAGGCGTATCACTTACCATCAGGTGACCGTCCGGCTCGTTTCGTCGCTGCGTAGTATAAAAAAAAAGTTATTTTCTGTACGGACTTTGTTTATTTTACCGATTAATATTTAAAAATGTATTTATAAACAATGTTCACTTAATGTCAGGTAATGGACAAGATATTGACTGTATTGGAATTTTTTTAATAGCATTAATCTAGATTATTCTCTTTACTGTATTTACACTTGCTTGTAAGGTCCTCGAGTGACGTCCGCGTACTGGTAGACGAAGTGATCGGATGCCTTCCACAAGGAGGACCGACGATCTGGTGAGGATCGCGGGCACCCTCTGGAGGCGAGCAACGCTGGACTGATCGATGTAGAGATGATGAGTCAGGCCTATGTCCAGCAGTGGACGTCTATCGGCTGATGATGATACAAGATTATAATGATATCTATCTAGTATTTGTATTGAGTTTGTTTCCTGCTCCTTTTCCACGCGAAGGACCATTCAAGAGATACAAATTGATTTATCTTAAACAGTGAGAGTCGACAATGACCCGCCACTTGTCCCAGGCGTCGTGCGGCGATTCCGCCATGTTCACGAGGTCCGAGAGGCCCGAGGTGAAGATCATCGTGCAGCCCACCAGCACACACAGGTACATACACAGCCGTTTCTTTTCTTATGTTATGAAGCGACGACGAGCCGGACGTTCACCTGGTAAGCGATACGCCCGTTCATAACAGTGTCGCGCTAGTTAGAACGGTATATGCTGCACCACATTGCACTCGTCTCCATGATATATGGGATGTTAAGTCTCTTTACAAATATTTAAGACTTTTCCACATGTCCGTGGCGCACATAAACCTCTCATCAGCTCTGTAACTGATGATAGATTTATGTTCCTGTCCATAACACAAGATAAGAACAACGTTCACCTGATGGTGAATCTTGTTCCTGTCTCGTCGCTGCGTGGGAAATAAACAAAATAACCGCACCCTTCACTCCTCATTGGTTGTTTCTCTTCGCGTCCACGCGCATTCCTCTTCATCATCATCATCAGCCTGCAGACGTTCACTGCTGGGCATAGGCCTCTACCAAAGATCTCCACATAAAGCCAGCATGGCCTCCGGCACCGCTGACCACTAGAGGCTGTTGTATGTAAAGATTTATATAGGAGGATTTGGACCATTTACCACCACCCTTGTCATGGTTGATTAGCAGGATGTACTACGAGTAGATGAGGTTGGCTTGGGTCCCGCAAGTTGTTGTGCGTGACCTCTTACACTCTCATTCCTCTTAATTCTCCCAAAACTCCTCAATTACAGCAGCTCGCTCATTGAACTCTTTATCGTTCCATCATCACCGTCAAGTTTAAATTCTACCTTTTTTATATGCTTGCTTCTTTCAACAAATGCTTTAGTTCCTAAGTATCTGGTGCACCATCAGCTTTACTTTTCTTCCATGTCTTCTTCACCAGCGATTCTTCTGAAATAGATTGCTCTCTAAGCAATAAGACCAGTCCATTCTTCATTTTTGTTAATTAATGTCTTCCATATTTGTGTAATTGGGGTAAAGTAAAGGATTATGATGATGATGAAGACACTATTATATGGAAGACAGAAGAATTGAAGAGGTGAGATATTAACAATTCTTTATTACAGATTCCGCTATAAGTCTGAAGGTCGATGGGCGGGTTCCATCCCTGGTGATAAAAAGAACAGTTACCCCACCATCGAGATAAGCGGCTGCAGCGGCAAGGCGTTCGTGGTGATCTCCTGCGTCACTAAGGACACACCGTTCAGGTAAATTGTAGATTCTCTCATATTTACTAGATGACCACAGATTCTTAAGTTCACTGTAGTTTTAGAATCTGAAGAAGATCCGGCTCTTAGTATTCCAGCTCGTATAACTGCAGCTTATTAATAAGATAATAATACGCAAGCTAAATTAGGAAAAATTTTTTTAGCATCTTGACTGATGATAGGTTCTGCTGAAAACCGTCTAGGTAAGTACCACCGCAGTGCCTATTGCAGTCGATAAACAGTTCTGTGTTCCGGATTGAAGGGCGCTGTAGCTCGTGAAATTACCGGGGTAACGAGACTCAGGATCTTATGTCTCCAAGCAATGAACGCAATGTGGTGTTATATATACCAATCTAATTAGCGCTACGAATTTATGGAGAGGTGTATCACTTACCATCAGGTGAACACGACCGCTCGTCGCGCCGCCTAATTGAATAAAAAAAATTTACAAAACAATCCATAAAAAATCTGATTTGTCGGCACAGACCACATCCGCACGGTGTGGTCGCGCGAGAGATATTCAGTTCCGATGAGGAGGTGAAGAAGGGCGCGTGCAAAGTGGAGGTGGAGCTGACCGGCACCAGCACGCAGGTCTCGTTCAACAACATCGGCATCCAGAGCACCACTCGCAACGAAGTCAAGGAGATGCTGCGCATGCGTCACGCCCTGCGCCTCGACCCGTTCAACAGTGAGTTTGTGAACTGCTGAAAATTAACTTACTTAATGTGATACTGGTGGTAGGTCTCTGTTGCCGGAGATGATCTATGTTCGTACCACCGCAACGACAAACAGTATTGTGCTCCGGGTTGAAGGGCGTTGTAGCCAGTGTAATTACTTGGGTAATCACACTCAATGTCTTATGTAACAAGGCGACGAGCATAGTGTGCTAGTTAGGGTCTACCATCCTAACTAGCACCACATTGTTATAGGCAGGCGTATCACTTAACATCTGCTCATCTCGTCGCTTCGTTGAATTAAAAAAAATGGTATTTATCCGTCATCTTAGATATATTTACGTAAGATCCATAACGTTTAAAGAAACTAACAAATATTCTCTTCTAAATTCTCAATAATTTGTTTTATGTATGCCAGATGGCTTCAGCTACACTCACTTGAAGAGCATCGACCTGAACGCAGTCCGCCTGTGCTTTCAAGTTGTGGTCGTGGACGAGAGAAACAAGCCGCGATACGCGCTGCCGCCGATCGTCTCCAATGTCATCCGCGACAAGAAGACCGTCCACGAGCTCGAAATTGCGCGCACCTCCCACTGCGCGGGCCTCGCGGCGGGCGGCACCAGCATGATTCTCCTCTGCAAAAAGGTATACCATCAAACATCAAACACGTAGATATATTTCTCATATCGTTCATACGAATGTCCATTCTTAACTGTATTAGATTAAATAAACATTTATTAAATATTAAAGCAAAAAATGTAAAAAGACATTACATCAATAAATTTATCAAATATTGCAGTAAAATTTTATTAAATTCTACAACAAAATATTGATCAAATATAATAGTAAAAAAATTATTAAATACTACAACAAAATATTGATCAAATACTGCAGCAAAATATTGATTAAATACTACAACAAAATATTGATCATATACTGCAGCAAAATATTGATTAAATACTACGACAAAATATTGATCAAATATTGCAGTAAAATATTGATTAAATACTACAACAAAATATTGATCATATACTGCAGCAAAATATTGATTAAATACTACGACAAAATATTGATCATATACTGCAGCAAAATATTGATTAAATACTACGACAAAATATTGATCAAATATTGCAGTAAAATATTGATTAAATACTACAACAAAATATTGATCATATACTGCAGCAAAATATTGATTAAATACTACAACAAAATATTGATCATATACTGCAGCAAAATATTGATTAAATACTACGACAAAATATTGATCAAATATTGCAGTAAAATATTGATTAAATACTACAACAAAATATTGATCAAATACTGCAGCAAAATATTGATTAAATACTACGACAAAATATTGATCATATACTGCAGCAAAATATTGATTAAATACTACGACAAAATATTGATCAAATATTGCAGTAAAATATTGATTAAATACTACAACAAAATATTGATCATATACTGCAGCAAAATATTGATTAAATACTACAACAAAATATTGATCATATACTGCAGCAAAATATTGATTAAATACTACGACAAAATATTGATCAAATATTGCAGTAAAATATTGATTAAATACTACAACAAAATATTGATCAAATACTGCAGCAAAATATTGATTAAATACTACGACAAAATATTGATCATATATTACTAATTTGTGTATACGATTCATATTTGGGTTACGCAGATACGATCACATCACTGAATTTCGCAAAAAACTCCAGTGGCTGCCAATCCGTCTTCGCAGCAATACTCACATTCTCTCCGTCCTATACAAGATACTGTTCAATCCTCTAACATGTTCCTACCTTAATAATCAATTCGAATTTATTTCCGATTGCCACAGTCGCACTCTGCACTCTTGAATAAACCTTTCGCTTCCCGTTCCCGTGCATTCCTCTTCATTCTTCGAAAACTCCTTTGCCGTTCCGCCGGTTCGCTTATGGAACTCTTTACCGAACCATATCCGTATCGCCAAATCCCTATATTCTTTTAACAGACACTTAAGTAACTACTATCATAAAGTTTAAATTGTGCCATTGCTTGCATCTCTCACCTAATGTTTTGGTTTTTAATAATTTAGTGCACCACTACCTTATCTTTACTTTTAGTTCACGTCTTCCTCTCCAATGGGTTGTCTGGAAGAAATTGCTTTTTGAGCAATAAGGCCGCCCATTGTATATATAATGTATTCTATATTTTTTGTAACTGGTGTACAATAAAGAATAAATAAAATAATTAAATACAGCAAAATATTGATTAAATACTACAACAAAATATTGATCAATATATGTGAAAACAAAATCAGTACAGAAACCATCTAGGAACTAACGGCTTCACAAATACATAGAGAGATCTGATCATGTTTAAAGAGAGTATTGGACGTGATGTACAGGTGAAGGCTGATGATGTTGCGGTGGTATTCTTCGCGAAGAGAGAGGGACGGGTGGTGTGGGAAGCGACCGCCACTGACCTCTACGTGCACCAGAACTACGCGATAGCATTCACTATACCGCCGTACCGCGACGTTACGGTCACCAACAGGGTTCAGGTGAAACCTCATTAATTTTACGTGTTCCGGTTTGAAGGCGGTAGCAGTTAGCGAAATTACTGGGGTAACGAGTTTACATTTTCTATCTCATAGCTATGTTTTTTTCCCTTTCTTCCGTCAGCTGTGGTCCTGACGTCAGAGTATAACAACACTATTTCTTTACCTCTGACATAATCAGAGATGTTATATACATATTGTAAGTTTTTATCTATTTGTTTAATTTTTTTTATGATAGCTTTAATCTATAGATAACAATCAACATCAATTAATGTAATTTAATTTAACAGATATTGATTCAGTACTATATTTTAATATTACAATCGACAAACAAGTGTACGTAGTATAATGAAGTGTGAAATTATTGTAGAATATGACTAATGGCTGTAATTAAATATATCTATATATATATATATATATATATATATATATAGATATTCTTAACTTAGTTATTATATATGATGTTATAAAATCAAGTCTTAACACTAGGACCAATTTAATTGTATTTCTCTCTATAGAGTCCCTTGTTATGCTCTTCATAAATTTAAGTAGTAATTCTGCTTTGTTTCACGTTACAAGTATAATCTCACTTAAATGTTCTCTACTTATATTTCTAAGTTTGTTCTCTTAGCTGAGTGCTTTGGATATGCTGTCAGTGAGTGCATGATGTTTTCTTTATTATTGTCGCAAATACAACCAGGTGCGTCTATACGTTTAAATTTATGTACGCACTGGCCAAAGCCCCCACGTTCCGTCAGAGCTTGAACAGTCCCAGGTCCAAGATTGGGGTTTGGACAAAAGACTTTTGTTACTGCCGCAGATTCGCTCTCTGTGTATCTGTCGGTTAATGTCTGATATAGGACATTGATCGTAGTTATTATATATATAGTATTCGAGACGGGTCCATGAGGACATTTTGGCAGCATGGCATACCTACTACGAACAGCTTTTACACACAACAACAAGAACAGTTGATCTTCCAAACATGAGAAAAAACTTAGGAGTAATATCCCTCATAACACCTCAAGAAGTAGAAGTTGCCCTCAAGAAAATGTCCAACAGGAATCCCCAGGGCCCGATGGACTGCCTGTAGAAGCCTGGAAATGTCTAGGGGAAACGGGTATCAATATCCTCACACATTTGTTTCTAAAGGCTATGGAAACGTCACGCATACCAGACGCTTGGAGATTAAGTACAATTGTTCCACTCTATAAAGGCAAAGGAAGTAGGTACGAATGCAACAATTATCGGGGCATAAAGTTGATGTGCCATACAATGAAGCTGTACGAGCGAATCGTAGAAGGTCGATTACGACAGGAGAGCTCCTTATCAACCAACCAGCATGGTTTCATACCAGGCTTACCAACTGTGGATCCGATGTTCGCAGTGAGCATGATCGTCCAAGAGTTTAGAGCTAAGAACAAACCGCTTTACCTTGCGTTCTTAGACGTGGAAAAGGCATTCGATCGTGCACCTCGAGCAACAATCTGGTGGAGTCTTCGTAAGAAAAATATCCCAGAAAGGTATATCGATATTATAGCCGACGTGTACAAGGACGTAAGATCGGTTATCAGGACAACAGTAGGGCAGACCAAAGCGATAACAGTTACGGAGGGGGTACATCAGGGATCAGTACTGAGCCCATATCTGCTCTGTTTGTTGATGGATGCCCTCACTGAACATGCGCAGTCACTGGCACCTTGGACATTTATATATGCCGACGACGTGGTAATGTGCTCGACCTCCCTTGATGAACTCAATCAGGCTCAGGAAAAGTGGAAGCGTCAGTTACAGAAAGGTGGCTTGCTACTGAATATTGCGAAGACCCAGTACATGGTTTGCAACGATCCAGTTTCAGAAGAGGTACCTCTTATCATCGATGGACAACGAGTCACAAAATGTGACGAATACAAATATTTGGAATCCATATTACACTCTTCTGGAAATTTGGACACAAATATTCAGCATCGTATAGCAGCCTGGCTTAAATGGCGGGAAGTGACTGGCGTAACCTGTGACAGACGAATGCCAGTAAAAATCAAGGGCTTAGTATACAAGACCATAATCAGGCCGGTCCTAACATACAGCAGCGAGACTTGGGCCATAACTCAGCGCCAAACCAACGAAATCCAAGTCGCCGAAATGAAAATGCTTCGGCGGATGTGCGGAGTGACGAGACTCGACAAAATCCGCAACGAGTACGTCCGCGGCAGTCTCGGTGTACGCAACATCGCCGACAAGCTGCAAGAGAGCAGACTTCGTTGGTATGGGCACATAAAAAGAAGACCTGACTATGTTGGAAATGTTATGGCCAATCTGAACATCACGGGGTCCAGACCCAGAGGGCGGCCAAAGACAAGATGGACAGATGTGGTCAAAAAAAAACTAAAGTTCTGCAAGATTACCGAAGAGGACGCGTCCGACAGAGCGAAGTGGAAGAGAAAGACCAGAAAGGCAGACCCCACCATCAGATGGGAATAATAAATGCCACGGAGAGAGACAGAGCGGACATTGACCGTGGTTAGGTGCCGCTTTCTTATAAAGTGCAGCTTCTTTAGCCAGTAGGTCTACTTCCTCATTACCTTCGATACCAGAGTGAGCTCTCACCCAGAATATTCTCACAGTTTAGTTTATATCCTTTAGTTTGTGGATTCGCTCTAATCTCGTATGCCAATGCGTGAAAAGTTGAGGAATTTTGCAGTTCTAAAGCTGACCTTGAACTGCTGAAGAAGATGATACTGCTGTCCTTAACTTTCAGTGTATGTTCCTAGGCTCTGTGTAAAGCATAGAGCTCTGCTTGGAAGACAGTACAGCAAGACTCATAGCTATGTTATACACAGCCAAAATAAAATCTTCATACACTTAGAATATATATTAAGTTTTTTTATTCGAATAAACGACGAGACGAGCAAAGCGTTCACCTGATGGTAAGTGATACGCTTGTCCATAACAAAGTGTCGTTAGGATGTTAGACATTGTACCAAATTGCGCTCGTCGCCTTGAGAAGAAAGATCTTAATTCTCGATACCCCAGTAATTGCAATAGCTGCAACGCCCTTCAAACCGGATCACAGTAATGTCTGCGCTGTACTGTTTGTGCGCGGTGGTACTTAGACGGTCTCCGATAACAGACATAATCAACCATAAAAATGTTACTATTTTTTTTAATATATCAATAAATGTATCCTGTTTGCGCTCAGGTGTATCTCCAGTTAAAGCAACTATCGAACAACGCTCGTAGCAACGCTGTGGAGTTCGAGTACATCCTGTCACCGGAAGGTAATTAATAAACCAATTAATATACGGACAAATGTATACTTCATCATAGACTTAGGCTGGAGATCTTACTTGCAGACGATAAACTTTTTTATTTACTTAGTAGCTGTTCCCCGCCCGCTCCGCCGGCCGTCATATACAATTAGACTTGAAATTTGTCGGAAATATTGCTTGAGGGCGACCGCGACCGCGAATGGCTTTCTATACCGACCGTTACCATAGCAACCGCGTGAATAATACGCAATGAAAATGTATATATAAGGCAATTAGGAATAAATGATGAAGGATCTATGAAATTGAAAAAAAAATATCCTGTAACCATCTACAGATCAGTCCGCGATTGATGGTAATATTGCCATATAGATACGTTCACTGGTTTTTAAGTGTTTGGCGAACAAAGGAAATCCATTTTCATATTATATATATAGATATATAATCGGCCGATAGAAGCCCACTGTTGGAGATAGGCCTTCTGTCCTGTCCTGCATGGCCTGCATTCAGCGCTTTCCCGCGACCTTCGCCAGATCGTTGGTCACGGTCAGCATGGCCTCCGATACTGCCGAGCACTAGAGGCCGTCGTTTGCTAAGGGTCATATGAGGGGGATTTGGGCCATTTCACAACACGCTGGCTCAATGCGGATTCATCATCATCAGCCGATAGACGTCCACTGCTGGACATAGGCCAATGCGGATTAGTGGGATATATATAGTTATTAACTGAAGATTACAGTTCATCATCATTTACTGATGGTAAGTCTTTTACCATCTAGGTATGTTAAAGGATAATTTTTTTTGGCAGGTAGATTGAACTCTAAACTTAGAAAGCCGCTCCCCTCCTTCCCCAAGAACTGTAAGTAGTCGAATTGTATTTTAAGTTAGAAATAAACTAATACATACTTATTAAAATCCCTTTTTTCACCCCCATAAGAATCATTTTAAAAAGTAATAAATATATTTCTTTTAACCATCGCCGTGGAGATGCAGATGAATCTGTTTTGATTCCGTGGCCATCTCACTGGAGTTTGGTTGGAGGTAGTTTTATCCAACCCACCCCTTTCAACTACCACTATCATATGTATGTTCCGTCAACATAAAAGCGGAAGTAGTACTATGGTAGTATTGAATGGTGGTAGGTCTCTGTAACTGGAGACCGTCTATGTAGGTAAGTCATCACTGTGTTCCGGTTCGAAGGACGCTGTAGCAAATGAGATTACTGAGATAGCGATACTAAACATCTTGTCTCAAGGGACGTTGCTATACTTAGGCGTATCACTTACCATCACGTGAACGTCCCGCTCGTTTCTTCCAACCATGCACAGCATTAAAGACTATTAACATATCGTATACTTTATGTTACAGTTATGCCTATGGAGATCGAAGAAGCTAAGGCTTCATGCACACCAGGTCAGCAAGAATTTATGTATTTTTTTTATTCAATGAGGCGACGAGAGGAGCTGCACGTTCACCTGATGGTAAGTGATACGCTTGTCCACAACAACGTAAAGCTAATTAAAATGCTATACATAGCACTACATTGTGTTCGTCGCCTTAAGACATGGAATGATACGTCTCGTTACCCCAGTAATTATACTAGCTACAGCACGCTTCAAGCCTGAACATGAAAATAAACAGTCTTTGAGGAGATTAAATGAGATGACTTTCTTTTAATAGTGTGTTAAACTTATGTTGGTTACACTTCCAATGCTCCAAAACTTTTGTTTACAGATTTAACTAACCAAGTAGTTGACACTTATAAACAAGTGAATATGGACTCTGAACATAAACCTATACCGGTGAGTTTTTTTTTCAATTAAGCGACCAAACGAGCGGAACGTTCATCTGATGGTAAGTGATGCGCCTGTCCATAGCAATATGACGCCAGTCAATATGATGGTCGGAGGACCTATTATGCAAGACCAAGATCAAAACTAAGACTGGAAGTATTTAAGCAAAACCAATACCAACACTGGAAGTATTTAAGCAAAACCAATACCAACACTGGAAGTATTTAAGCAAAACCAATACCAACACTGGAAGTATTTAAGCAAAACCAATACCAACACTGGAAGTATTTAAGCAAAACCAATACCAACACTGGAAGTATTTAAGCAAAACCAATACCAACACTGGAAGTATTTAAGCAAAACCAATACCAACACTGGAAGTATTTAAGCAAAACCAATACCAACACTGGAAGTATTTAAGCAAAACCAATACCAACACTGGAAGTATTTAAGCAAAACCAATACCAACACTGGAAGTATTTAAGCAAAACCAATACCAACACTGGAAGTATTTAAGCAAAACCAATACCAACACTGGAAGTATTTAAGCAAAACCAATACCAACACTGGAAGTATTTAAGCAAAACCAATACCAACACTGGAAGTATTTAAGCAAAACCAATACCAACACTGGAAGTATTTAAGCAAAACCAATACCAACACTGGAAGTATTTAAGCAAAACCAATACCAACACTGGAAGTATTTAAACGCGACCAATACCAACACTGGAAGTATTTAAGCAAAACCAATACCAACACTGGAAGTATTTAAACGCGACCAATACCAACACTGGAAGTATTTAAACGCGACCAATACCAACACTGGAAGTATTTAAACGCGACCAATACCAACACTGGAAGTATTTAAACGCGACCAATACCAACACTGGAAGTATTTAAACGCGACCAATACCAACACTGGAAGTATTTAAACGCGACCAATACCAACACTGGAAGTATTTAAACGCGACCAATACCAACACTGGAAGTATTTAAACGCGACCAATACCAACACTGGAAGTATTTAAACGCGACCAATACCAACACTGGAAGTATTTAAACGCGACCAATACCAACACTGGAAGTATTTAAACGCGACCAATACCAACACTGGAAGTATTTAAACGCGACCAATACCAACACTGGAAGTATTTAAACGCGACCAATACCAACACTGGAAGTATTTAAACGCGACCAATACCAACACTGGAAGTATTTAAACGCGACCAATACCAACACTGGAAGTATTTAAACGCGACCAATACCAACACTGGAAGTATTTAAACGCGACCAATACCAACACTGGAAGTATTTAAACGCGACCAATACCATGACTTTTTTTAAGCAAGACTCAGCCCAATACTAATATTTTCCAATTCTTGGCCTTGTTCTTGCTTTGCTCATCACTATTAAGTATTTGTATAAAAAAAATCTTACTACAACGTATTTATAATTAAAGTTACTACAACGCAGTCGGACAAACATACCAGCGTTAAACTGATAACATTCCTCTTTTTGTTCGTGTTAAAAAGTTACTTCATGTATGTTAATATACAATAACTTCATTGCAGCAATGGCCGATGACAGTCGACCTTCCACCGCTACAAGGACCAGGCCCGTCCCGGGCCGACTGCCTCCCGCTAGGTGAACACTTAACGCATCAGAACTACCTCCAGCTCGATCACGCACGCCAGAACTACCCCGATGTGTACACACAGCCCTCTGCGATAAATCAACGAACACCATCCCTTATTACGGAACGACCATATTTGCGAATAACCCATTCTAAGGATAACGAAGGACATTATACGCTGAAGGACCAATACGCGAACGGTCACGGCGGCCATGTTGGAGTAAGTTCAAGTTCATCAAGTTATACTTTAGATCGAATGGAAGACATTGGGGAAGGTCTATCCACCAGCGGATAAACAAAGACTGATAATGATGATGATGACTTTAGATCGACGTGACATTTAACTTGAAGTTACTTGCAGCTTGCAAGTAAGTTATAGCATATACTGGTGGTAGGTCTCTGTTTATACTGTAAGAGGGTGTTAAGGGTCCCGCGCAACTCACGGAACCCATACCAGTTTCATCAGCTTGTGGTGTACCCTGCTAATCAACAAACGAGACTCTGGCTTCCACCAACTCGCATTGGGCCAGCGTGGTGAGAATTGGCCCAAATCTCCCAAAATGAAACCCTAGAAACGACGGCCCCTGGTGTCCGGTGGTGCAGGCGACATAGGACTCGATCAACGTGAGGATCTTTGGGGGAGGCCTATGTCCAGCAGTGGAAGGCTATCGGCTGATAGTGGTGGTGGTCTCTGTTGCCGGAGACCGTCTAGCTACTATCACAGGGTCTATTGCAGCCAACAGGCAGTACTGTGCGAACATTACAGTGTTCCGATATAAAGGACGCTGTAGCGAAAAAAAATTACTGGGGTAACGAGACTCAACATCTGTCTCAAAGTGGCGAGCGCAATGTTATGCAATCATCCTAACTAGCGGCATGTTGTTATGGGGAGATGTATCACTTACTATCAGGTGACCGTCTCGTTGCTTCATTGAATAAAAAAAAAAAAAACTTGAAATTCTTGTCCGGTCTATGTGAATGTGTAAATATCCTAACTACCATTACACGACGAGGAGGACGTTCATACCCTGGTCAGACGCCATCGCATAACGCATGAATTTCAAGTCTCATTACCGCAGTAATTTCATTAAGATTCAAATTTTTTTTTCATCATTCCAGCGAGATACCGTCTCACCAGATACAGCATCGACCAGCAAGCTGAGATACACCGCCAGCGATGAGATGAAATTGAACTCGGACCACTTCTCCGACATCTGTGACAGCGACCTCAGCGACAGCCTCAGCGGGCTGTCCTTGAAAGATCTGATAGGGAGCGTGTGGAAACCGGATACGCTGTCCAATTACTAGTCGAATTACTGCGGTAACAAGACCTATATAAGTGTTTTTCTGCAAGTAATTGTAAATAATCACATACGTGGTAGCAGATGTTAGTTGCCGAAGATCTTTTACGTAGGAGCAGTAAGGAGTTTCTACTGCCTAACGTTCTTGTTTCAGTTCAGTAGCAGTAGGTGGTGAGCTTACTGTGGTAACGAGACTTAAATCCTTACTCCTCAAGGATAACAGTGCTGTTCTGTGATGTTATCACTTGGTGATAAGTAGTATATAGTGGATAGTAAGGCGGGTTCGAAGACAATACTTCTGCTCTCATACGTTGACAGCAGGCATTACTGCTGTGCCGTTACGGTGGAGGCTAGACATCCGGGTTCCTACCACCAGCGACACTACTCCTTCTTAAGGTGCGTCCCCGACTAGTGAATGTTGGCGAACAGGTCATCATATTTCGCCAGGTCTCTTCCGGAACAGTCGGTCGATACTCGCGATCCCGGTCCACTAGCTGGTGTTATGCAGCCACGATTACTTCCTATAACCAAACCCTACAATTTTTTTATCCTATTAAAGGATGTGACGATCGGGACGTTCACCTGATGGTAAGTGATACGCTTGCCCATAACAACGCGGCCATAATTAGGATGGACATACTGTACGATATTGCGGCCGTCGTCTGAGACAAGATGTTGAGTTTCTTTACCTCAGTAATTACACTAGCTACAGCACCCTTCAAACCGGAACACAGTCATTACACAGAACTGTCTGTCGGCTGCAATAGGCGCTGCGGTGGTACCTACCTAGACGGTCTGTAGCAACAGAGACACTACCACCAGTGATAGCTATCGGTCCTTCAAACCGGATCACTGCAATGTTCGCACAGTACTGTCTGTCGGCTGCAATAGGCGCTGCGGTGGTACCTACCTAGACGGTCTGTAGCAACAGAGACACTACCACCAGTGATAGCTATCGGTCCTTCAAACCGGATCACTGCAATGTTCGCACAGTACTGTCTGTCGGCTGCAATAGGCGCTGCGGTGGTACCTACCTAGACGGTCTGTAGCAACAGAGACACTACCACCAGTGATAGCTATCGGTCCTTCAAACCGGATCACTGCAATGTTCGCACAGTACTGTCTGTCGGCTGCAATAGGCGCTGCGGTGGTACCTACCTAGACGGTCTGTGGCAACAGAGACACTACCACCAGTGATAGCTATCGGTCCTTCAAACCGGATCACTGCAATGTTCGCACAGTACTGTCTGTCGGCTGCAATAGGCGCTGCGGTGGTACCTACCTAGACGGTCTGTGGCAACAGAGACACTACCACCAGTGATAGCTATCGGTCCTTCAAACCGGATCACTGCAATGTTCGCACAGTACTGTCTGTCGGCTGCAATAGGCGCTGCGGTGGTACCTACCTAGACGGTCTGTGGCAACAGAGACACTACCACCAGTGATAGCTATCGGTCCTTCAAACCGGATCACTGCAACGTTCGCACAGTACTGTCTGTCGGCTGCAATAGGCGCTGCGGTGGTACCTACCTAGACGGTCTGTAGCAACAGAGACACTACCACCAGTGATAGCTATCGGTCCTTCAAACCGGATCACTGCAATGTTCGCACAGTACTGTCTGTCGGCTGCAATAGGCGCTGCGGTGGTACCTACCTAGACGGTCTGTAGCAACAGAGACACTACCACCAGTGATAGCTATCGGTCCTTCAAACCGGATCACTGCAACGTTCGCACAGTACTGTCTGTCGGCTGCAATAGGCGCTGCGGTGGTACCTACCTAGACGGTCTGTGGCAACAGACACTGCCACCGGTGACCTTCCGACCTACCTACATTTACTTCGTATTATAGTTTACGCGCATACCAAAGAACATGATTATAAACATACAATACAAAGTAATTCATTTCCATGTAACATGTTTTTTATATTTAATGTAGTTATGAAGTTAATGTTTTTTTCTTCTTTGTAACTTTGTCCAATATAGACTTCAGATCACAATTACTGGATACCTCTATACCTACATATACTCTAAAAGAAATCATAAATGTTATGTTTTTATATTCATACTGTTATGAAAGAATAATAAAAAAAAATTATGTTGGTAACACTGCATTTATTTATAAATTGACTTAAAAATATGACGAGACGAGCGGGAGGTTCACCTGATACTAAGTGATACCGCTGCCGTGGCGCTAGTTTCCTAACTTCCTAGTTACACACAGCATCACATTTCGCTCGACTCATTAAGACTTAGATGTTGAATATTGTTACCTCGCTAATTACACTAGCTACAGCGCCCTTCACACCCGAACACAGTGGTATTTGTCAGCTGTACATACATAGACGTTCTCCGGCAGAGAGCAAGTATCCCGTAGGCGAAGTGAAGACATGGCTTCTTTTCAGTGGTATTCAACTGCCTTCGTCAGCAGCTGGCAGCTTTTCAAATATCCAGGTCCCTGGTTCGAATCTGTGGCCACATATAAATGCGTTAGCTGGTGGTAAGGCTTTTTAAAGACCCACTTTCTGCCACCACTTTTATAATACAAATTTGACATTGTGTTAGTACCGCTGATACATGATATGCAGCCATCAATATATAACAGCTGGTGTATGTTAAGTGACATACACTACTTATCGAGTGTGTTACTTATCATATTGCACAGGATAATAAGTGAAATTACAAATGAAAACCGGACAATGCCTACATATTTATTTATTGAATAAATTACAAAAACCAACGCAGGCGGTACATTCGCTGAGGATCAACATTATCATATCATGAAAACGTCCTATATCCTTAACTTAAAAAAAAAATCGAGAAGGTCGACGCGTGGCTGATGTGGCAAAAGCGCACTGGAATGGTCCGCCGGCAGGTTGCGCGCGCGCCGAGGGGCGTGGCCAACGCTTCAAGCTGCGCAATTACAAATTGCGCCATACAAAGATGAGTGAGCGGCGAGTTGTTGCGATGGGAAAAAAAGTGTGTCATCAACGTCACCCGAGACTCGTTTCCCACCCATGGGCCTAAACACGGTAACACGATCACAGACAAAGCCGCAGCCAGCTGTAGCTCAGCGCGGACAAACGGAAACGGCGCACACGACACAGCTTACGCAAATCTTTATCAGCTCTCGACTAGCGACTAGTAACTAGGCGCTGTGGGGGTGGGGGTTCCTTTTGTGACCTCAAGTCCCCAAATATTATTAATCCATGCCCATATACAAAATATTCGTTACTTCGAAACATGCGCATGCGTGGTGCGCCCTGTATTAACTTATTTTCATAAGTTAAGCTTATTTGGATTAAGTTAAAACTTAGCAAAATTAATAAGTTCCAAATGATAATTGCGCATTTCCGCAAACTATATCGCGTTGCAAAGAAATAATTTACCGCGACGGCAGGTTCTGGTAAAGCCTACACAATATATCCTCACGGCGTCTCCATACTGTAAGGTATTTCGAAATTAATCATATTTGAATATACCCACAAATTCATCGCTTTTAAAGTTCAAGTCTTAAGTCCCAAAATCAGAGACAGAGACCGGAAATAAAAGCTGCCCCACCACTTAAATGTACAGTTACCGGTAATTAAATAAAAATTTCTCACGATATAGACATTTCTATGTACCCTCAAATTCATAAACAATTAACTGCGTTTGCCTAAAATTAAACATCGGAAATTAAAGATAGAGACCGGAAACAAAAGCTGTTCCCGCTCATTTAAAGGTACAGTTACTGGTAATTCAATCAAAATTTCCACATATTACACATTCCTATGTACCCTCAATTTCATAAACATTTAATCAACTGTGTTTGCATAAAACTAAACATCGGAAATAAAATACGGAGACCGGAAACAAATGTTGTCGGCCCTATTTTACCGGTAATCGAATTATTCAGATTTAATAATATATAAAAACAAAAGTATATATAAAAAAATACTATGGAATAAGGTTCTTTTTTTATTCATATGTCTTCGTTTTCGAATGCTTTCGCAAAAGAACACCAAGAACAGAGTTCCGGCTCCTCAAATCACAAAATGACATTATCTCAAGTCGGCTGGTAACTAGACACTGATCATGGTTAAACCTGGTGAATAGTGATGCCTCATCGGTTAAATTTAACCAAGACAGGTGGTAATAAACTTACAGTCAATGTAATGGGAATTGATAAGTTGCTCTATAACTTGAACTTGCTCCACAATAAAACTTCAAAAAATAAAACATCATCAGGCAACCGGTATAATCCAACCAAAATAGCTGGACTTGAAGTGGTCCACTCTGAAGCTGTGATAACACAGATCTTTACTTGAGTAAACCTTCAATATTGAATTGATATAACCAGAAATAGCTTGAGCTTCTAGTGAGTCATCATGATGAATCTGACATGTTCCGTGAACAACTTTCATGAACATGTGAGATCGGTCAACTCACACTTGTCCAAGGTAAAGCTCGACTCACCTTGAGAAGGCTTTGTGAGACCCAGTAGTGGCGAAATTAGGTAGGCTACGTTAAAGAAAAATATTCAGCATTCAAGCATCTCGTGTCAAGTCAAAAGATTTGTAGTGGTGCTGACCTCGAGTCAATGAATATGCGATAGTGACAGTTGGCGCAAAAGTAATCCTCCTATCAGTAAATGCTATAAATTTTGCCTTGATGTAAAAAAATTAAAAGACCAAATAAATATAATCCACAAGAAGAATCAGTTTTCCATTTTTTTTTAAATTACGGCCAAAAACATCTGAAGGTTATTTGGCTGTAATTTACAAAATAAAATTAAAAACTTTGATTCTTCTTGTGGATTATTTTTATTTAGTCTTTTAATTTTTTTACATCAAGGCAAAATTTATAGCGTTTTCTGATAGGAGGATTACTTTTGCGCCACTCTGTATAAAATAGTGGGGGTAGGTAGAGAAATGTTTGAGATATAAATGTTGTCAAAGCTGACTATTCCCCATATTCTCATGGAACTTTGGGCAGTACAAATGGTACGTGGTGGTAGCCGGGTAGAGAGTGCGACCTATAGTACAGACCATATGAGGGTAGTTTAAAAATTTAGGGTAAGTCAGTATATGTATATGGATAGTTTTAGCTTGTATACAGCAATGGAGGATACTTGAATATTCAAAACGTAGTCAAAGCTAAAATGTAGTATTAGGAGACTCCGGTACTGAGGGTATATGTAACAATGCGATTTTGATACCGCTGAACTTAAAGCTTATTGAAGGTTAGGCTTTAGGGTTAAGGTCATACAGTTGGGGGCTCTTGCGTCGCTGAGCAACCTACATCGCCGGTTGAGCGACAAGCTCGTGATGTTTATGGGTTGAAGGAGAGTGGGGTGGTAGCGGTGTGATGAGGTGGGTGCTAGTGTATGGCGATGAGGCCCGACTCGAGCAGTTTCTGTATCTTGGCGGCGATGTTCGGGTTGCGCAGGTGCTCCTGCAGCGCTTGCGGATCGTGCTGCATTTGCTCCAGGATGCAGCGCATTGCCGGGTCGCCCAGTATCTGCTGCACTTCAGGATCGGCCATTGCTCGTTTGCGGACCTGCGGCGCAAGTGAGTTGAACAGTAATTCAGAATCTTTTTAACAGGAACCTTTCTCATATCCAAAATTCTACCAGTACTGGTGATAGGTCCCTGTCACCAGAATTTCTAGGTAGGTATCACCGCAGCGCCTATTGCAGCCGACAGACAGTACTGTGCGAACATTACAGTGATCCGGTTTGAAGGACCGATAGCTATCACTGGTGGTAGTGTCTCTGTTGCTACAGACCGTCTAGGTAGGTATCACCGCAGCGCCTATTGCAGCCGACAGACAGTACTGTGCGAACATTACAGTGATCCGGTTTTAAGGGTGCTGTAGCTAATATGAATACTTGATATCCAATGTCTTAAGTCGACGAATGCAATATGATGCTGTGTATATCATCCTAAGTGTTGCCACGTTGTTATGGGCAGGCGTGTCACTTACCATCAGGTGAATAACATGTCCGTATCATTGCTTCATTAATTAAAAAGTATGTCTTGAAGTAACAAGAACAATATATTCTGTAAATATACTAAACCCTCATCATACTATCAAGGTATTTCATTTATGGTCATGGTCCTCATCTTGTAAAATTTTTGTGTCCAAAATGACTCACCTCCTCTGGATTGGAGTGGAGTTGTGTTGAACAAGCCCTATACCCTTCCAGAGCTTCTGCATTGCTTGGGTCAAGTTCCAACGCTTTCTGATACGCAGTGAGGGCCTTGGACTGTTGTTGCATACCCTGGAAGTAAACAGTAATTGATAATAAATATTGACCCTTTGTGACAACTAATTAAATTTTTTCTATTACTCCACATGCAATGAAATTGAAGACTTCCATGTTCACTGGTGGTTAGTCTCTGTTGCCAGGAAACGTCTAGATAGGTACACACCACCACCATCAGCCGATAGACGTCCACTGCTGGAGAAAGACCTCCACCAAAGTCCCCCACATCAATCGGTCTTGTGCTGCCCGCATCCAACAAGGCAACCAAGTGCCGTCGTTAGTAGGGTGTCATATGGGAGGATTTGGGCCATTTCCCACCGCACTGGCCTAATGCGGGTTGGTGGGAGCCAGAGCCTCGTTTGTTGTTTAGCAAGCTGCACCACGAGCAGTTGAGGTTGGCTTGGGTCCCATGAGTTGTTGTGCTGGATCCCTCACGCGCCGACACACAATGGTGTGCAAACATTACTGTGTTCTAGTTTAAGAGGCACTGTCACTAGTAAAATTGCTGGAGTAACGAGACCTAACATCATGTTCCAGGGCGACGAGGACTATAGACTATAGGGCACTGTGTTTAAAATTCTTACTGGCACCACGTTGTCATAGGCAGGCGTATCATTTACCATCAGATGAACTTCCCCCTCACCTCGTTGTTTAGTAGAACAAAAAAATCTTACAAAGTAATTACCTTATCACTGGGTTAGTTAAAAAAGTTGTTCACCTGTAAGATCTTGCCCTTTCTGATCCAGCCCTTGATGAACTTCGGGTCGAGCGTGCAACACTTCTCGCAGTCCTTGAGACCGAGGTCGAATGCTGCCAGCTTTGTGTAGCAAGCGGCTCTGTTAGAATACAGCTTGGCTTCGTCCGGGTTCCGTTTGATTGCCTCTGTGTAATGCTTGACTGCTGTGCTGTAGTCGCCTGCAGTTGTATATAGAAATGTTCACTCCATAAAAGATGAGCTGGACATTCTCCTTGTTGTAAGAGACACACCCTACCTATGAGATTAAAGTGGCAAAAGCCCACAACAGGATCACTGTTTGAATGCACTAAGGAAAATTTGTTCAATGGTGACTCATTTAGGCAATGGTAGTGTGTCTCCGTTCACCAGAGGCAGTCTAGGTAGGAACCACCGCAGCACCTATTTCTGCCACTAAACAGTAGTGTGCAAACATTACTGTGTTTCAGTTTAAAGGGTTGGAACCTCGTGCAATTATAGGAGTAACGAGATCTAACATCTTTTGTTTCAGATAAAGAGTGTAATAGTCTAGTGTATACCATCCTCACCATCTTTGTTATGTGCAGCTGTGCCACTGCCCAAGTTTACATAGATAACACTATATTGAAATTAAAAAAATAAACAAAAATATAATTAGGCAGCAGAAAGCAGTTCCAACTCGGCACCATGCTGCAGATCTAAGCAGTAGCAACAAAGATATGTTTCATAAAATAATTAACAACTTGAATAACAAGAAAAAAAAAATTACCTTTTTTGAAATATTCATTGCCGAGTTCCTTTTCTTGTTCGGCTTTCACCGGATCAATGTAAGCTTTCTTCTCCTCCTCGACGATTCTACGCTCCACTTCGCTCAACAGAGTCTTGATTTCCGGTGTCCGGTGCTCTGACATTGATTTCTCAAAGTATGTTTTAGCTAATTTCCATTGTTCCATTTTCTTGTATGCATTACCTGATGAAGTAATTATATGTTTCACAAAAACACTTTAAAGATCAAGTAACACTTTATTTTATCTGTACCACGTTATCATCGTCATCATTTCAATCGACGACGTCCACTACTGGACATATGTCCCACACGCATAATGATAGCACATTATAATTAGTTCTTTCTGGTTTATTTAATACATGACAGTTTCTTGACTTCTATCATGATTATAATTCAGAAAGCTGACAGCGGAGATGAACAATCATGTGAGTACACATAATATTCTCAAAGGATTTTGGATTTGAAAGCAACTAGTTTTCTCGGTTAATATTTTTACAATTTCTTCATTGACTCGATTTTAACAAAAACTTTAAATTCTATTTTTTTTTTCTATAACAGTAATTGTTATATTGATCTTTTGTGGTTCAAATATGTCACCATTGTCTGATAGACATCCACTGCTGGATATAGACCTCCCCCAAAGATACCTAGATGATCGGGTAGGTATTCATATGGAAGGATTTGAGCCATTCCTCACCACACTAGCCCAGTGTGGGCGGGTGGTACAGACAGAGCCTCAGTATTTGATTAGAAGGGTGAAGCACTAGGAGGTGAGGTTGGCTTAGATCCTATGAGTTGTTGAGCGGGAGCCCTTACACCTCTTATGTATAATAAAAATTGAAATATAAATAAATTAAATTATTTTCTTTATATATGGTTGACGGCCATTTTGTAACAGTATTCACCATCATCATGATAATTTCAATAGATGGATGTCAACCCTTACACCTCTTGAAATATGTAGACATATGTACATATGAGTATTCTAATGTGTATACACTATATGTAATCATATTTTAATAGACCAACCATTTTTTAAAGGCAACAGAGGTATAATAGATAAATTAATTATATTATTTAGCAGCACAAAATAACATTTTAAGTAATTTTCCTTATTTTAAGAGTATATACAATCAAAAAAGCACAATTCAATAGACTAATTAGATTTTTGTTTAATGTTGCCCTTGATTTATTTGGAAATGCATCTGGCTCTAAGACATGGCTGCAACGATTTCAAAATGACCTGTAAAAGATTAATAGAAAGAATAAAACTCACCGATTCGTGTGAACGCTTTAGCTATTAGTTTGAAATCGGCTCTGTTCTCTCTACCAATGTCAATAGCCTTTTCACACTCCTTAATACATTTCTCATACTCCTTCTGTTCAAAATAAACAGCGGCCATGTTTGTGTAAAATGTAATATCGGTATAATCATGTTCGATGGCCTTCTGATAATGTTTGATGGCATTATCAAAGTCTTTCTTCTTGTAATACTCATTGCCCAGGTCTTTTTCATGCAATGCTAACCTACGATGCTCTGGAACATTTTCATATTTATGTTTGGATGGCTCTCCTTTCTTAGATTGCGGTGTTGGCTTCGGCTCTGACGCTGGTGGATCAACATCCATAGCTGTACCAAAATCTATTCCTAAGATTATACTAAGTGTTGTGAGAATACGAGGATCGGACATCTTGCCTTGTAAAAGTCTTGTCTCAAAGGGATTCAGTGCTAATTTCTGTAAAAATTACCAAAAACATTATATATTATATTCTACCCCAAATTGATTTTTATCAAAAAATTAATAATCACTATGATAACAAGTACTTCTCTAGCTAACTGATAGTACGCAAATAGTAACTGTTTATACATATTCCAACAGAGAACTGTATATAAATGTAACTAGTGACACTCTTAAGATAATAAGACATCTACTATCAGTGTCATACAAATATATTTTAGGTTTGAGATTTAATATACTCCGAACATAAATGACATTACATGTTATTTAACACGTACATTATAAGCATAAAGTAACATTCAGTTTGTATAGGTCAGGGGCCAGCAACCTGCGGCTCGAGAATCACATGTGGCTCTTTAGATGTGCAGCTGCAGCTCTTTAATTCTATACGAAAATAGGATTTATTTGTTTGTCATTGGTTTTTTTTTTATTTTTAGTACATGTTACATTATTAAAGTTTAAATTTTCTACTTAAATAATAAGTGATTATCTAATATCATATATATATATAATTAGTTTTTTTATATATAATTAATTTTATATATAAATATGTTAATATTATTTCTACAAAAAACTATTTATACAAGTACTATTTATTATTGGCAAGAAATTTGTTTGTGGCTCTTTAAAAAGTAAAAAATTTGGTTAATTGTAATTTTTCACTCTTCCGACTGAAAAGGTTGCTGACCCTTGGTATAGCTATGATGGTATGACAGTTGTGTGGGGTCAATGGAAAAACACTTTGTAAAGAAATGGTACCATGGAAAAAATTGTAATGCCTAAAAGCTTACCTGCACCATCTGAATATATTCAGGATCTTTTAACCATTCCCTGGTCTGTGGATTAGCCTTTAACTTTTCAAAAACCTTTTCAATCTCTATTTTACTAGCCTCTGCTTGTTTTCTAACTTCTGCAAGCCCTGATGCTAACTGTTGGTTTTCAGGTTCTAACTCCAAGCCCTTTTCATAAGCGGCTATCGCCTCTTCATGTCTCCCTAAGTATGCTAACGCGCTACCTTTTCTAGAATAACCCTTACTCCATGTTGGATTAAGTGAAATTGTCTGGTTCGCGTCTTCCAGTGCTGCCGCATAATTCTCTGCTTTAGCGTGCGCCGCTGAGCGATTACTGTAGAGAACGTGATTATTCGGATCCAATTTAATTGCCTCACTGTAATATTTTACAGCCTCTTCGTAATTACCCGAAGATAACGACGCATTACCCTTTTCTTTTAACTGGTTCACCTAAAACGTGATTTTTGACTTATAGTACCTACTACATTCAAATAACACCGCGGTTTTGTATCGACATAACCTACCTGTTCCATGATTATGCACTAAATTTGTTGTATTATAAAATAATTAAGACCCTTATCAGACTAACTGCTTATTTGCTTTAGTAAGAATATTAACTTCCTTTGTTCACTATGCTAGCAATTCAAGCTACCGAAATGTGTGGAAATTATGAATGAACGAATACTGACACTTCAAATTCGAGAAAATTCTCGTCCGTACCAAACTTACGAAGCGCTATCGTACTTCCCTACGTTCCGATTCGTTTCTGAAACATAAGTGCATTTAAAGGTGCTTTAAGTGGATTATATTCTTGTGTATTATCTCATTTTAAAATATTTAAACATTAAATCCATGTAATTTTTATAAATTAAATATAAAAATTATGAATTTGTCAAGTAATTATTTCATTCTTATGTATTTATGTGGACGTTTATCAGGTGATGATGATGATTAATTTTTTTAAAAAATGTTAGGTTTTAGTTATATTATTAAAAGATTGTAGGTAAGTTGTTTAAAATTTTAAAAAATCGTTTATTACTGGTAATTCAATACCAACTATATTTATTCTATATCTGTAATAACAATTGCAAAATAATAAAAACTTTATACAAAATAAATTTCAATCACAGTAATTTATAACTGAATAACCAAAAATTGAATACAATATTACATTGTAGCAACTTTTAAAGCAGGCGATATATATTGTTGGAAATTTAAGTAAATAAAAAAGACAATAAAGTTAATGAACGCGGCTTTAACTTTTTTTTTTATCTGTCAGAGTCTAGTGTCACGCTAATCGCTATTTTGTATGTTCGTGATTGTAATTGGATCCTGGATATTGTGGGGAATACCAAGTGAGTTAATCGATGGCCGAATGAGTGTTTTCGCGCTACAGTAATCGGCAGGCCCCCTTTCTTTTGGTGACTCATCGAATTTCCCATACAACCGACATAATGGACACCGACGATGGTGAATCTTCTAGCAGTGGACCCATGTCAAGTCTGAATAGCCTCTTTTCATTTACTAGTCCTGCTGTGAAGAAACTGCTTGGCTGGAAACAGGTAACGTCGAACATTGATTGCGCTTTCAGTATGTTACTATTTGTTATCACTTTAGTCCTGCTTGTCATTAATGTTGTTTTATTTATTACGTGTTCTTTTTTAACATCTGTAAAGTGTATAAAACAAAAAAAAAGAACTAATTGTTATATTAATCCCACTTTTATACATTGTTGTAAATATCATAAATTCATGTGTGTAATAAAAGTTTTTTACAAGTTGTGATCTAGACAACATTGATTGATTATAATGTAATATATTTTTGGTAATTATAGCAATGTTGATAAATAATCATGAGGAAAATTTCGATACAGAGGTTCATAGTATTTATAATTCTAGTTTCAAGTTGTTTACTACCTATTATGAGAACTTAAAATTTTGGAATTATTTACTGCCTTTACCTAATAATTCATTATAAGAAAAAAGGTCCAATAGCTTAATATTATCTTGTGAATAATTGCAGACCAGGCTATAAGTTAAAGATTGTGAAGTATGCTTGCTTAGAATACTCTGGCTATTTACTGCTATAACACAGTAAATAGGGTTATGACTAGATTGATCATAAAGGTGGTAGATAGTGAGATGGTTTAAAAAATACAATTGTCCATGGTGGCTCTTATTTTTGCATAGTACAAACATAGAGTATAAACTCTAAACTGTATTTTATGAATTATGAAGACATTAGAATACTATAATATGCCTAGTTCCTGCCAAGAGAATGAGCCTGCAGAAGGCATTCTAGGATGTTGACTATACGTTCATTACCTCTTATTCAAGTACCATGAACAGGATATTATTGTATTGTTGTGAGTCAGTTTATCATCTTGCAATTATTCAACTGAGGAGTGTGAGTCATAGTGATCTGTTTACCCACAGTACTATATTTACAATGCCTCTTTTAGTTTGTTTGCATGTTTTATGTAACAAAGCATATAAATTAATAGAGTTGCAGTGTGTGTTGTGTTTGTTAATAACCCACCAGGAATTGACTTAACAACTAATCAATATTTTTAACTAATTATTTATTTTTGTACAGATCTTGGCCTAATAGACAAGATGTATTTAATTTATAGCAATTATAAACATGAATATTAGTCATGTATAAAATTTGTATTGTGGAGAACAGCTATTTGGTGTCTTAAGTAGTATGAAATGGATAGCAAAAAATTCTCTCCATAAAGAATACTTGTTGGATCAATATTTATTTTGCTCAGATAAATGGTTTTCAATCTTAGTGTCCTCCCACTAACATTGTTCAATGTTAGTAAATAAATAAATAAATAGTTTCATCATATTAGACAATAAATGTTTTTAAAGAATAATTGCAAATGTTTTTAAATATTTAAATAGTGTTTTGTGCATTATGAGTCAACATTTTATTTTTAACTAAATAGAGACTAACTCTTCAAACACTGTACACACTGTACACAGTACTGTTTGTACATTACTGTTGGTTGGCTGCAATAGTAGCTGCAGTAGTACCTATTTAGATTATCTCCAATAACAGAGACCTACCACTAGTTAGTCATTATTGTAATTGAGAAATAAATCTAATTTTAGGGTGATGAGGAAGAAAAATGGGCAGAAAAAGCAGTAGACAGTTTGGTTAAGAAACTGAAAAAGAGGAAAGGCGCTATAGAAGAGCTGGAAAGAGCCCTCTCCTGTCCAGGGACACCTTCAAAATGTGTCACTATCCCCCGGTCACTAGATGGCAGATTACAGGTTTGTATACGTTTTGAACAAAATAAAAAAAATGGCATCTTTCCTGAATAAATGCAAATATTTCCTGTCACATGAATGTGACATTAATTTTAGTAAAGAATAATTCAATATGAAGCGGTGATGGCACATGTGCGGTGATAATATAAGCTATATGAATTGAAGTAGTTCGAGGTCTTGGTTAGGAAAAAACTTGACATATTCGAAGAACAAAAGCAATTATGGATGTGCTAGATGGTGGTCAGTGAGTATATGCTCTTGACTTTTTTCTCATGGTAGCGGATCCCAGGGTGAAGGCTGAAGCAATATTAAAGCTGTATGTTATAGTTATTATTAAAATGCAAATAATATAACTTTTCAACTATTTACACATTTTATGGTGGTATAACCATCGACTCGGCCAGGCAAATAGCTGGATGAGGTGTCAGCAGCCTTGAGGAATAAGTAACCTGTAAAAGACCTGGTGCAGAAGGCAATGGGAAAACACTGCACTATATTCCGTAGTATTAAAAATCATAGAAAAGTACAATAATAACAAGGCCCAAAGTGCCTGGTGTATTTTTGATGGGACAAGGATGTGAAGAATCTCCAGACAGGCAATTAGAATAGGAACCTGGAATGTGAGAAGTCTAAGAGCCCAGAGAAGGCTTTTAGTTTATTTAAGGAAATAAGGAAAAAGTCATGGTTAAGGAATATCAGGGAATGGACTGGTATATATGAGGTATCTGCATTGTTCCGCCAAATCAGAGTCGGAAAGGACTGTACCACACTGATCAGCCAACTTTACTAGTTGGAGAGGGGCTTTAACAAGAAGAAGAACTATTTACATCATTAATTCTGTTGCTACATAATCACCAATTGTTTATGATGGATATAGACCAGAAAATGTGACATAAATGACAGTTTTTTTGTGTTCATGCCAACTCAGGATTATTTTACTTTTTACATCACTATCTTTACTCAGGATGTAAGCGGTTCCGAACGACAACTCGCCAGACCCAAGTCAATCTCATCTGTTTGTAGTGCACCCAGCTATTCTACAAACAAACCTCCGGCTCCCACCAATCTGCACTGAGACAGTGTGGTGGGAAATGATCCTAATCCCACCATACAAACCACAACAAATGTGGTGATCTTTGAGGGAAGCCTATGTCCAATAGTGGACATTCCCTCCTCTAATAATGGACCTTAATAAATACTTGTTCATCCTTTCATTCTATGATGTGACAAGACAAGTGGGATGTTCACCTAATAATAAGTGAGCAAACATATAAACATGGCGGTAGTTAGAAAGATATACAATGGACCACATTGTGCTTCTTAGGTTGGAACATAATATGTTGAGTCTCGTTACACCAGTAATTTAACTAGCTACAGCACCCTTCAAACCGGAACACAGTACAATTTGGACACCACTGTTTGACCTACTTAGATGGTCTTCGAGAACAGAGATTTTCCACCATTAGCAGAATAGTTCAATGTTGCATCAACAGAGAACTATTTTGGAGAAGATTATTTTATAAAAAAATTAGATGCTGTTATCATGTGTCTGATCTGCTGTTTATCTTCTTCCAGGTCTCCCATCGCAAAGGCTTGCCGCACGTTATATACTGCCGGGTGTGGCGATGGCCCGATCTTCAAAGCCATCATGAGCTAAAGCCTCTCGAAATATGCCAATATCCCTTCAGCGCAAAACAAAAAGAGGTTTGCATTAACCCATACCACTACAAGAGGGTTGAAAGTCCAGTGCTTCCGCCAGTTTTAGTTCCCAGACATTCGGAGTTTGCACCAGGACATTCTCTGCTGCCATTTCAGAGGACTACAGAACCGGCCATGCCTCATAACGTGTCTTACTCGGGATCGGGATTCCCGCCCTCGGCGTCCTCAGAGCTTCCTGACACTCCACCGCCGGCGTATTCCCCACCGTCAGATGACACGGAGCCGCCCGGGGAAGTGGCACCGGTGTCGTACCAAGAGCCACTTTACTGGGCCTCAGTCGCTTACTACGAACTCAACTGTAGGGTGGGCGAAGTTTTCCATTGCAACTCCCACTCGGTTGTCGTCGACGGCTTCACCGATCCGTCGAACAACAGCGACAGGTTTTGCCTCGGCCAGCTCAGCAACGTCAACAGGAATTCTACCATAGAGAATACTAGGCGTCACATAGGTAAGGGGGTGCATCTTTACTACGTCGGTGGTGAGGTCTACGCGGAGTGCCTCTCGGACGCAGCGATATTCGTACAGAGTCGTAACTGCAACCACCACCACGGCTTCCACCCCTCCACCGTGTGCAAGATACCCCCAGGGTGCTCGCTGAAGATATTCAACAACCGGGAGTTCGCGCAGCTGCTCTCGCAAAGTGTTAATCACGGTTTCGAGGCGGTTTACGAGTTGACTAAGATGTGTACGATCCGTATGTCGTTCGTGAAGGGCTGGGGGGCGGAGTACCATCGCCAGGACGTGACGTCGACCCCGTGCTGGATCGAGATTCACCTCCACGGGCCCCTCCAGTGGCTGGACAAGGTTCTCACGCAAATGGGCTCGCCGCACAACGCCATCTCATCCGTGTCTTAGCCTGATCTCCACGTAAGATGCCCCCACCGTATTCCACTGTGTTTCAATATCTGATAATCTCACAAAAAGAAATGTGCATTTTGTTTCAAACGGCGACGAATCGCCTGTGTAACAAAATGGCGACCGGACTTGCGCGCCAAAACTGTATTAAAATGAGAATTTCATCTCGCATTTATTATTATTAATGAAAATGAACACTGAAATATATATATATATATATATTATTTACAAACCAAAACTGCGCAGGCGATGTCGTCGCAGTTGTAATTGTTTTTAAATCATCTCAAAACAATTTTATGGATTTTCTTATTATTATTTTTTTGTTAAAAAAATTACCATTTTCGTGTCGGGCAACATTATTTTTGAATAACTTAGCTCAAATTATGTGTCCAAGTAAATCTTAAACGTAAGACGTACATATTTAGTGTTAACTATAATTAATTATAAAGACATTTTAGTGACTGGTGGATTGTCTATGACAAGGTAGGAAGATATTGTGCGGTGTAAATAATGCTTTCCGATGAAAATTGTCGTGTTGGGGGAAATATTTCCATATTGCGAATTTATTTGTGAGCGTTTGTGAAGGCTGGTCACACTGAATGTTATGTGTCATATATGCGCGTAGTACACAGGTAATTGTCTATGCCCGGGTTTTACCCGTGCTCGGTTTCATTAAAATGACAAAGACAACGTTTTGTCTATGGTCTGTTTGAATGAAATGACAGCGTAATTAATTAATAGATAATATATAAATATGTTCATATATTTTACAAGAAATGTAAAAATCGTTTATTGAATAGAAATATAAAATATCCTCCAGGTGATGTGTGAATATTAAACATGGATTGATAGAAACATTTAATATGCAGGGATATAAAACTTTTTTTTTTGCAAATTATTGAGTCAATATATAATTAAGTCGCGATATTTTCGAATGAAATTGTAAATAATGCTAAAGTTTAAAAAAAAATACGTTAACGTATATTGTTTAATATACATTATAATGGTTGCAAATTTTTGGGGAATTTTACTATTTTTCAATTCGACGTTGTTAAGAGTCACGTTGTGTATGATTTTAGTGTTTCGGTTGTTATTGGCATGTGTCGAGGAGGCGGACTGTGGTCGAAATGGTTTTTCGGGGCCACGTTATTTATTACATTTGGAACTAGTTTAATCATGGTTCATGTGTTCTTTACTCTATAGTTAACGTTTAGTGTTAAGTGTACTTTAATTTACACACGCGGGATTGCGACGAGTGGCGTTTGGACTTTGTGCGGGTACAGGCCGTCCTCGAGTTATGGGGTGCTTTGGTTCGTCGAAAATCTAAACCGCGTAAGTTTAAACTAGCGTAAAACTAAATTTCAAAGTAGAAACCAGAATATGACAAAATTGCATGAATCGAAACCGGAGTAAGACTCGATTGCATAAGTCGTAACTGGAGTGAGACTAAATTGCACGAGTCTAAACGAGTGAGATTTGATTGAAAAAGGTAACTAGAATAAGACAAAATGCATAAGTCGAAACCAGAGTAAGACTAAATTGCATAAGTCGAAACCAGAATAAAATTAAACTGCATGAGTTGAAACCAAAGTAAGACTGATATGCATAAATCGAAACCAGACTGAGTTTAAATTGCGTAAATCGAAACTGATTAAGTAGAGAATCCAGTGTTACATTGAAGGACTTGCCAACAGAGTAATACTCGAAGGTGTCGCAGTCGCAACCGCGAAATTGAAATTTACGCATTTTTTAAGCTCCCGAAATTTGATTAACTCGTTGGACGCCTGTACTCGTAGTCATTGTCGCCTTGTATCGCATCTCCTTTTTGTTTAGTACAGTCGAGCACAAAATTATTATGGCGCATTTTCGTGTATCGTCGGTGCACGATCTGGTGGTGCTGTGTGCTCATCACCGATGGTAGGTCTCTCTTGCCGTTGAATGTATAGGTCGATATCGTAACAGTCTACGCTCTAGTTTGAAAAGCGATTCTCTATATCCGCAGGCGTATCACCCACCATCAGCCGGATGTTCTTTTCTTTTATCTCATGAAAGAAGATAATTGTTTCTTTGTATTATAAATGATAAATTAAAATTATCTAATTATTAAACAGGAAGCTTTAAAAGCTCTGTCTGTAAGGCGGTCGTACACGGTAGTACGGCGCCGAGAGGCGCGGGTTCGATCTCCACTGTGGTTCAGCTTCCGGTCGAGGTAACCGCCATGTTCCAACGACAGTACCTTTATTGGGCATGTGTCATTCAACCCGCGCATGGCTAGCGTCATGGATAAACTGCCTCGATTTTCTTGTGGGAGAACCTCCTGAGTTGGGAAGCTGTGGGTACATTAATCGGGTTGTTTGTTATCATTAACTGCATTGATATTTAAAGGTACGTTCGTTTACATATTTTTGTTCGCGACTGTACTTTACTTTATAATTGTGCCATTTGGATCACTTCAGAAGTTTATCATTTTCTTCTCATTAAGTTCATATAACTTGCAATTGTTTCGACCTTTCAGTTTATCAGCTGCTGAAATTCGCGCTCGTATCGACTTGAACCAAAATAGCGGCGGCGCGCGGGCGTGCGGTGATGGTGATGGTGAAAAAATGAAAGGATACAAATTGATCTCAAAATATAAGATAAGATTTCTTCAGTTCCTCCGGGAGTACCCCGCGGGCCGCCTCGAGCTAGCGTAATAGTATATCGAGAAACATATTCGAGTATAGTATACTTACATTGCGGACAGTTTCATTATATTTCTTTTAAAAAAACTGCCGTCGATGTGTAAGTTCTTTGCACATTATAATTTTAAAGGAATCCCAAAGGTTTCTATAAATTAAATTTATTTATATATCTATATACAGTAATTTCCCCTATAACACGGTATATTAGTATTGCGCATAGGAAAAAACTATGTTACGAACGAAATATGTGCGTTATTAAAATCAAACTAAGAATATTTTAAATAAAATATTTGTAGCTACCCTCGCCCGAGTGCTCGATTATCCAACTGACTATTTTGATTGTTTCGAAATTGTAAAAAATTTCAAAAATGACATAACATTTCTGTCCCTAATGAACAGTTTCGTTTTTCATTCGAAATATTAAAAAAAAAAAATTAATAGATCATCGTCATCCCATGCATCACAAGCAGTTAACATTAAAAGGTCCCTGGTGATAATTTGGTTAATGCTCGGTTGGACAATCCAGCACACTCGGTTGATGATATGATAACAAAAAAAAACGGATTAATTTCAAATAAATGAAATAATTTCATAAAGAGAAATACAACGTGGGGAATCCCCGCGTTGTATAGGGGAAAAACGTGAGATGTACGAGTGATATGCAAGCTCATTATAAGAGTACCTTGTTACTGCACGTGTAACAAGTTCAACATTAAATGTCGTAGCAAGCTTCTATATATATATATATATATATATATATATATATATATATGTATGTTTATAGAGATGTATTTTATATATATCTTTGTATATCTTCTGACCTATATACAGATGCTCAGCCGTCCAAACTTTGTATTATTCTGGCATATATGACTTGTTAAGACGTCGTGCCTTATGGAATACGTAGAGGCGTATCCGGTTATAGATCCTCCTTTATTTCAAGCCATGTATCTATTATATATATATACATACATAAATTATGAAAACTATATTATATATTAATTATTTTAAATACAAACATTTGTTTAAATTTTTCATGCTGTCTAATTATCGATTTATTTTTTGTTTATTATTAATTGTTTATAATTATAGATATTATATATATATATATATATATATATATATATATATACAATCAGTTCCTAGTATTTTAATCCAAGCGCCACCTTCCAGTTTAGAAGCCAATTTCTTTAAGTTGAAAAAAACAATTTCGTTAATTTTTTTTTTTTTATTAAATATTGCCTAAAATGCTCATGTTATTAATTTGCATAGAAGAGTATGTAAACTTCCAAGCTCTGCGTAATAACGAGATATGTACTCGGTGTGTCCGGTTTGAAGGGCGCTGTAGGTAGTGAAATTACTGCGGTAACGAAACTCATCGTATGTCGCTGGCGTCGAGTGTGATGTGGCGCTGTGTTATACCTTCTAACTAGCGCCACGTTGTGTATGGGCGGGCGCGTCACTTACAATCAGGTGAACGTCCCGCTCGTCCTGTCGGATAACGGAATAAAAATAAAATGATCGTGACAATGACATCGTTTTAAAAATTTCACGGCCTAACATCTTTCAACTACCGATGCAGAGAAGAAACTAATGTTTATGTTTACTTAATATGAATTTCTTGTTATTTTAGTGTTGCCAACAAAAATTTAATGAAGAATATGTTTAAAAAAAAATTGATAAAAGGTGTACTTACAATGGCTTATCAACAAAAGGAAGCTACGGGTATATCCTTTGACTAAGAAGAATATTATCTCATCAAAATTAAAAAAATATTAGAAAATACCAAAAAATTGACTTACCCGCATTGGTTTCTAAGCGAGTCGCGCATGTAAAAAAATATTGTTATTTATCTTTGTTCTTATAGTTCCGATATTTGTTATTGGCCCTTCGAGCCGGATGTACAAAAATTTCATTTAAAACTACCGTCTACTTTCGCTTCGGACGCGTCTCTTAATGTTCTTAATACATAGCACGCTTTTATCGGTTATTATAATAGTGCCTTTGTTTATAAAAAAAAAATTAAAGCCATAGGATTATATATTTTTTTTACTACTCTTAATATTTTATTTCTATTGTAAAGGTAGAAAACAGTTGTTTTTCATGAATTGTTTTACTACCCGCACAGTACGAGCCAGGCGTGTGCAATGCTATGATATATTAACAGGAAGTGTATATCACATCCTGTTACAAATATGAGATGTATCAGCTGATCGTCAACGGTCTAGCTAGGTCAGCATCCCCTACAAACAGTAGTGTCCAAACGTTACTCTGTTCCGGTTTGAAGGGCGTTGCAGCTCAACATGTCTCTAGGTGAGAAGCGGATTGTGGCGCAGTGTATACTATCCTAACTAGCGCCAGGTTGTAATGGACGGGCGTGTCACTTAGTATCAGGTGAACGTCCCGCTCGTCTTGTCGCTTCGTTGTATACAAAAAAAATCGTGTTTAATCTGTGACGATGAAAATAAAAGTGCCTGGAGTGTTTGTCGCGAATTTATTTATATATTTAAAAAGGATTTTTTTTAACTTAGAGGAAATTGTAAAATAGGCATTAAGTTATTTAGCAGTGGAGTGATGATGATAGGACTACTGAAGTACATACCCATGTGATGAGGAATGTGGATGAGTAGGACGTGGACGCTCACCGCTGGTAGGTTTCTGCCGCCGGAGACCGTCTAGGTAGGTACCACCGCAGCGCCTATTGCAGCCGACAGACAGTACTGTGCGGACATTGCAGTGATCCGGTTTGAAGGGCGCTGCAGCTGGTGTAATTACTAGGGTAACGAGACTCCACATGTTATGTCTAAGGCAACAAGTGGAATGTGGTGCAGTGTATGTCATTCTAACCATCGTCACGTCATGGGCAGGCGTACGTATCACTTATAATAAGGTGAACGCTTTACTCGATTCGTGGTTTAATTTAATAAATAAAACCGTGACGTGCCTCTAGTTACGATGATATACACAACACATTGTACTCTTCTTCAGACACGGGGTGTTGAGTTTCGTTACTTTACTAATTTCAAACTTGTAACTCTTGATTCTACTGATTATGGAGTATTGGTGATTATTGACTTTCACAAGTACCCTCATTTGTTCTGCTTATACAACCGCAATGTAAAATGGTGCAAACGGTAAATTTTACCTTCCAAATATATTATTGATATCTTTACCCCTAATTCATTTTTATATTCATTTCTATATTTTATACCTACTCTCATTTGTTACTCGAACGCAATTTTCTATTACGCGGGTACTTTGAAATATTACATCTGTTGCGATGCCTTTAAGCGTTTATTAGTCGATGATGTGAACTTATTGAAGACTTCAAAAACGACAAATACTTGTGTAAAGATATGAGGGTATACAAATAATTTTAAATTAATATATAAAAAGACTTTGTAATCTTCGAGCTTGTAAATTATAACTGAATCCAAAATTCCTCTTTCCTACCCGCTCAGCCCCGCCCCCCCTTCCTCCTGTTCCTGTAATTATATTAAATAAAACGCAAATTGTTGTTGTAAAATTGTGGGTACCCTACAATTTGTTATTATGCAGTGTAGTAGTAGTATTATCCTAACGCCACGGTCCATCATCGTATCCTGCCGTCTGTCCGTTTGTGATCGGTGTTGAAATTGTACAAATTGGGATGACCAGGCCCACGCGGTGGTGTCACCGCATTATAAGTGTGTATCGGTGCGTCACTATTGTTGTAGGTTAGTTTAAGTGTAATAGATGCCATTGTTCGTGTAATTTTTATTATTGATATTTTTCTTCGTATAGTATATAATAAATTCTTTTATTTAGTATGTTTGTGTGTCTTATTCGTATTGTTAAAATGGGGGTTTAAATGGGGGTAGTAAGTAGTAGGTCTCTGTAGCAACTTTCTGGTGACACCGGTGGCAGTGTCTCTGTTGCTACAGACCGTCTAGGTAGGTACCACCGCAGCGCCTATTGCAGCCGACACACAGTACTGTGCGAACATTACAGTGATCCGGTTCGAAGGGCGTTGTAGCCAATGTAGTTACTGAAATAATAAGACAACATCTTATGTTACAATGAGCGCAACGCGGTGCTGTGTATCGTAATTAGTGCCACGTTATGGGTAGACTTATCACTTAATATCGAGTGAACGTCCTGCTTGTCTCATAGCTTCGTTATTTTTTTTTTATATTTTACGGAGTGATATAAAGTTCGGATAATCGAGATAACAGCATTAAGCAATATTTACACAGCCGACCTTGATTCCGTCGTCGTTTGGCGCCACTCCCTGATCGACTTGCCACCGGATGTACCTCGCGCTCACTGAATCCTAAAAAGCAATCGGATGATCTCCGCATGCGGGATTGGTGATCTACGTCCGTTAAAGGAACCGACTTTTATATATCGACTACACGAAAAGGACATTCTCCTGATGGTAGGTGATACTCCTGAGGGATGAGGTGCTAGTATAATAATACGCACGTCACTAGCGACCTCTCTGTTGTCGGTCGCAGCGCCCATTGCAACCGACAAATTGGTGTAAGCATCTGTGTTCCGGTTTGAAGGGCGCTGTAGATAATAAAACTACTGGGTAGTGGTAGTATCATCAGTGGACTTCGGGCTCGTCTCGTCGATTTGAAAAAAAAAAAAATTGAGTCATTCTAGTATCATTATAAAGAGAAGCAGTAATGAATGTCTTTGAAGACATGGCCATCGAGGTTCCAGGGTTATCAGGCATGCGACAGGTACTCGGATTACTGTAATAAATACTAACGGCACAGGACCGGACAAAAAGCTCGCTTTTCAAATTCTGCACAACCATAAAAGACCTGGTTAAAGGATGCGAATTATCTGCTCCAGATGCAACCATGGTGCTGACCACCATTTGAACATGAAGAGCTGCAGACACAGAAGATGGAATTAGTACGTAGTAGTAGTAAATATTAATTTATAAGATTCAAAGATTGTATTGTTTTCTTTTTATCATTTTTTAAAGCGATGAGATGAGCAAGACCTTCACCTGATAGTATGTGATACGCCGAGTTAATCAAGATATACACTGTCCTACATTGTCCCCATCGCCTTGAGACGCACGATGCAGCGCCCTGCAATCCGGAACACAGTACTGTTTGTGGCTAGACGGTCTCCGGCAACAGAGACCTTTTTTTTGGTTTCGGGGGAGAAATCTTCGAAAGATACCCTGCTTCTAAGGGGAGGTCAGGGTTATGTAAGGTTCTTACTCAGTAAAACCCCTTCGGTGGTCTGCATTAGTGCGTCTGAAGAGGTTCCGGGAGCTCTTATAGAACGCATCGGTATCTCTCTACATTTTGTGTGAAAACGTCTCTGAGGGGGAGCCTGTCCCTCGTGGGCATCATCGCTGAGCTATATGCTGTCATACGCAGGTTCGCTTGTTGAGCGGTCAGGGCCCCCACCTTCAAGCTCCGCGAAACTCCTATACCCTTTTAGTAGGCATCTACGACAGGCAAAGCTTACCTTAGTCCTATACTTACTAGTCCGAGACTACAAGGCCTAACAGAGACCTACCTCTAGTAAAAAAAGGAAGTGTTTATACAATTCAACCGAATATTTAATATTGCGATAATTGTGTAAATATTTGATGATAATTTGGTAAGAATGACTAAACTAACCGTCACGCTATAGCAATGAAACAAAATGTATTTGTGTATGTGTGCATGGCCGTCGGCGCATGCGCGCATACACACAGTCTGCGCGCATGCGCCGGCGGCCATGACACCCGCGCCGTTTGTATTCCGGCCGGCGCGCGGCGGTCGATAAATTTCATACCGCCTCGCTACTGTTACATACCGTCCATGCTATAACCCAGTAAGCAGTTCAAGTTACCTAACACATTGCGCCGCGTCGACGAAAGCAGACGCGGTGGCGGTTAGTAAACACTCCCGGTGAGCGTTTCGACCACCGTGCACTAGCACCTGACCTCAGTATACTGTCGTAGGCGTCTGTTGCCGGAGACCGTCTAGGTACGTACCGGTTTGAAGGGCGCTGTGGCTAGTGTAATTATTTGGGGTGGACAGGCTCAACTTATTACGTCTCTGACGAGGAGCGCAGTATGGTCTTATATATATTATACTAACTAGTACCACGTTGCTATGGGTAAGCGTATCACTTACTATAAAGTGAACGTGTTACGCCAAGGATGGGGTAGTGTTTATATACTCTTCATCATCTACAGCCGTTAGACGGCTACTGCTGTAGATAGGCTTCCCCTACAGATCACATCTATCGGTCATGCGCTGCAGTCAGCATGGCTTCCGGCGACGCTGGACATTAGGGCTCTCGTCTGGAGGACTTCTAATGGGGGGATTTGGGTCATTTCCTACCACACTGGTCTAATGCGGGTTGGTGGAAGCCAGAGCCTTGTCTGTTGATTAGCAGGATGCACCACGAGCAGGTGAGGCTGGATTGCGTCCCGTGAGTTGTTGTACGGGAACCCTCACACCCCATAGGAAACATGTTACATAAATATTTTTCAAAGAAATTATCTTTATCATTCCCACCCCCATCACCACCTCCATGTGCGTGACCTGTTTAAATTATCATGTTATATTTTACGAGGTGTATATTGGCGCTCCACGGTGTTGCCATCTATCGTAAAATTAATTTAACAATATTTTATGATTAACACGAAATAAAAAAGTCTTGCATTTGACAGTTCCGTTATGTTGACACTTTGTTATTTCCGCTAGAAATCAACACGATTAAGGACTACATTAATTATTTAAGACTTTTGGTTTAAATAAATGGTAATTTTATATTATTATTATAATTACAAAGTGTCAAATAGATTTATATTTGTATTAATATTAAAAGCAGTCACGCTATCGGCCGATAATACAATTGAGGTATAACATTGGCCCGCTGTTATTCTGCGCTTTGGTTCAAGCAGATCTTACTGTCTTGCAGTTTGAATTACTAAATAGTATAAATAAAATTACTGAATAATAAGTATATTTTATAATAACCAAGTTATTTCCGTACTTGAATTTCGTTTTTAAACAGGAATTTTAAGGATAATCCCGGCCACCCGCCGACGTATACAATAGTACCGAGAATGGTTATAGATGCAACGACGTTTACTACCTGACGTAGAAGGCGATTAAAAGGGTCTAAGTGTTTCACGGGCCTTGAGGGTGGGGACCCATATCGCTCAACAAGGAAACTTGCGTGGGACAGTGTATGGCTCCGCGATGGTGCCCAGGGTCTGGCTCCTCGGAGAGGTGTTCACACAAAGTGTAGAGGGGCATCGGTACGTTCTATAAGAGATCCCGGAGCTGCTCCGGATGCACTGATGCAGACCATGGAAGGGTTTTCGTGAGTAAGAATCTCGCATACCCCTGACTTCCCCAGAAGCAGGGTATCTTAAGAATATTTCCCCTCGAAACCAAAAAAGGTGCAGCTACGCTATCATGGTAGCAGATTTATAGTGTGGGTCATAGCTACTCAAAATAAAATCCTACCACCACGTTATGATCCGCCCCTGTTAAGCCAGGCGTTCAGCCACTCCGCTAGTGGCTTTTGAGGGTAAATTCGGACATCATTCACAACGTATACATAGCGACGAGCGACAGGGAACAAAACAATACGATGAGATGGCACTTGTACAGGAATCCTTCTAACTCTTCACGATGATTGGTGTCGCATCCAATCACGAGTTCTTTTGACGGAAGCCTTTGCGAGATTGCTGTCGGGGAAACCTCATACAAGTCGATGAAACAAGATACAACCACTTATACAATATATGTGTACTCATTAAACTGGAAGAGCCTATCCCCCCTCCACTCCCTATGAATTCCCACCAGATCCATGTGGGAATCTTTGTGTGAGGTCTGTCTATCGGCTGATGATGAGCTAATATTTAAACCGCTGATCGAGCTTTTGACATGCGGGACGTTCACCTGATTGTGAGTGATACGCTCGCCCATAACTAGGTGCTATTCAGCAAGTTATACTCTCCATCATATTGCCCTGGTGTCCTTAAGACAAGAAGTTGAGTCTCGTTACTCCAGTAAATACACCAGTTACAACACTCCTCAAATTGGAAGACGGTAATCTTTGCATACTACTGTTGGCTGCAGTAGGCATTGCGGTGGTACCTAGATGGTCTCCAGCACCAGATCTAGCACTGGTGCAAAGATTTACCACCGGTGAATATATACTGTCTTCGCCTCCAGCAGACGTATTGCCTACGTACAGGAGTATAGGAGATATCCAGAGCTTCACTGACTCATCATGGAAACTCGGAAACTATTAGACGTGGACACTCAAAATTTGGTGTAGATATTTCTTATGCCATTAAGAGTTAAGCTAAGAATGGATTTAACACTCTAAAGGGGTTGCGGGGATGTTACGAGCAGCAGAACGGGAGGGAATAGTATCGTATCTATATATATATATATCTATATATATAGATATGAATATTACAGTTGGACTTTGACCAAAATTGGCTACGTTAATTGTTAATAGTAAATAAGTTGCGAGTTTAACTAGTTACTGGCTTCAGGACTATACACAGCTGCCAACCGGTTCTCGTTGACCTTGGCAGCAGCATCTAGGTCATTCGGTGTAACTTCTGCGACATCAAGGACTCACCATCTCGGCCTTTATTCCCTTGCAGTGGAAATTCTTTCGCTGAATATGTAAGACGGAAGAACTGATTTAGACGACAATAAATGCTTACGTCGAAGTCTATGGTTTTTTCACCCCTTTAGTTTTAATGGTAATAATTAAATCAATTAACATTTCCGGAGGAAGTGTTAATGTACATTTTCCTGGCAGGACATCCTTATGCCTTCGGAGACCTGCTGTTAAGTGGATAAACTCCATCCTTGCTTCTCACGAGTGAATATCCTGAGGGTGTATTCATTTTATGTACAAAGGACCTAGTGGAGACGAAGAGGATGAAAAGCGCACCCCTTCAAGATGAACTAATCTGAAAGCAGGGGGTTGGAAGTGCTTGAGATATGCTGAAATATGCTACACTTGCTCATGGGAGCCAAGCCAATCTCGGCTATTCGTGGTGTACCCTGCTAATCAACAAACGAGGCTCTGGCTCCCACCAGCCCGCGTTGGGCTAGCGTGGTGGGAAATGGCCCAAATCCCCCCCCTCTTCCTCCATATGAAACCCTACAAACGACGAGCCCTAATACAGGGTGCTCGAGAGACGATGCTGACTGCAGTGTAGAGCCGAGGCCTATGTCCAGCAGTGGACGTCATCGACATGATGGTGATGCACCTCGTAGCGAATGAATAAAAGCTGATGGTAATGACTATTCCCACCTTTGTTTCTTGACTTCCTAATCTTGATATTTCTCCTCCTCCTCGAATCGTACTCTTGACCTCGTGGTATTTCGCCATCTCGTCTCATATCCGGCCACTAGGAGAGCATCGTGCACTGTGGACTTGTGTTGCTGATCTGGAGACTGAAGACTAAAGCATTGGGCTGCTGCTTTATCCCTTTCACTGTGCCAGTAACCACAAGTACTTCAAGGTCAATATTGATATTACTCTCCTGAAAACCTGAAGAACAGTAAGAAGAGAATTGATAAGAAAACATTTGTTTGCTTAAGGACTTCAGCTGATGCTGTTGAGGAAAATAATTTCTTACTACCTTTCACTCTGATTATCATTATTTTACTAGTATGCACACTCGGATGCTTCTATTGATGACGGTTCTCCTCCGAGGGTCTGAGGAGGTGGACAGCGTGGTGGGTAAGCTTCATTTCATTCCTGGAAGATAAACTCCAGCCATGGTCAGTTACGGCAACAATGATAAAGATCTTTATTTACTGGCGGTAGTTTCTGTTGCTGGACTGTCTAGGTACCACTGCAGCATTGTCATCATCATCACCATCAGCCGACAGACGTCCACTGCTGGACATAGGCCTTCCCTAATGATCTCCACATCGTAAAGTTCATTGGGGCGAATTGGGTTGTAGCCCACTACGCTGGCCCAGTGCCGGTTGGTGAGTGGTAAGAGCCTCGTCTGTTCTTCAGCAGGGTGCACCGCGTGCTGATGAGGTTGACTTAGGCTCCGTAGGATGCTGGGCGGAACTCCTCACACCCTGAGCTACCAACGTAACGTATCACTTATTATCAGGTGAACGTCCCGCTCGTCTCATCGCTTCGTACTATTAAAAAAAAAAACAAAAGGTAATTAAAGCAAACGGAGCCTCGTACTAACCAGGTAGAACGGCGAAGGTAATCCAAGGACTCGCTGCGATCTTCAACAGACCTGGTAGTGATGTTCCATGTCCAGCGCTGGACGGTGCTAATTTGAAATGATGATGATGTCTTCATAAATTACCGCAGTAATTTCACGTGAAACGTCCTTAATCCGTGACGAAGAGAGCTTGACCTGGTACAGACCGCAGACCGCGGTTAAAGATTTTACACCGCCTCTCGTGCGGAATGTGTAATGACACCTGAAGCCAGGTCTAGACCTTCACCTCGTCTCGTATAATTACTAACAGGCTAGTTCATAGTTTTAGTGACGGAATTTATATCTGGTGATAGGTCTCTTTACCCCAATATTAACATTGGATACAGCGCCCTTCAAACCGGATCACTGTAACGTTCGCACAGTACTGTGTCGGCTGCAATAGGCGCTGCGGTGGTACCTACCTAGACGGTCTGTAGCAACAGAGACACTACCACCAGTGATAGCTATCGGTCCTTCAAACCGGATCACTGCAATGTTCGCACAGTACTGTCTGTCGGCTGCAATAGGCGCTGCGGTGGTACCTACCTAGACGGTCTGTAGCAACAGAGACACTACCACCAGTGATAGCTATCGGTCCTTCAAACCGGATCACTGTAATGTTCGCACAGTACTGTGTGTCGGCTGCAATAGGCGCTGCGGTGGTACCTACCTAGACGGTCTGTAGCAACAGAGACACTACCACCAGTGATAGCTATCGGTCCTTCAAACCGGATCACTGTAATGTTCGCACAGTACTGTGTGTCGGCTGCAATAGGCGCTGCGGTGGTACCTACCTAGACGGTCTGTAGCAACAGAGACACTACCACCAGTGATAGCTATCGGTCCTTCAAACCGGATCACTGTAATGTTCGCACAGTACTGTCTGTCGGCTGCAATAGGCGCTGCGGTGGTACCTACCTAGACGGTCTGTAGCAACAGAGACACTACCACCAGTGATAGCTATCGGTCCTTCAAACCGGATCACTGTAATGTTCGCACAGTACTGTGTGTCGGCTGCAATAGGCGCTGCGGTGGTACCTACCTAGACGGTCTGTAGCAACAGAGACACTACCACCAGTGATAGCTATCGGTCCTTCAAACCGGATCACTGTAATGTTCGCACAGTACTGTCTGTCGGCTGCAATAGGCGCTGCGGTGGTACCTACCTAGACGGTCTGTAGCAACAGAGACACTACCACCAGTGATAGCTATCGGTCCTTCAAACCGGATCACTGTAATGTTCGCACAGTACTGTCTGTCGGCTGCAATAGGCGCTGCGGTGGTACCTACCTAGACGGTCTGTAGCAACAGAGACACTACCACCAGTGATAGCTATCGGTCCTTCAAACCGGATCACTGTAATGTTCGCACAGTACTGTCTGTCGGCTGCAATAGGCGCTGCGGTGGTACCTACCTAGACGGTCTGTAGCAACAGAGACACTACCACCAGTGATAGCTATCGGTCCTTCAAACCGGATCACTGTAATGTTCGCACAGTACTGTCTGTCGGCTGCAATAGGCGCTGCGGTGGTACCTACCTAGACGGTCTGTAGCAACAGAGACACTACCACCAGTGATAGCTATCGGTCCTTCAAACCGGATCACTGTAATGTTCGCACAGTACTGTCTGTCGGCTGCAATAGGCGCTGCGGTGGTACCTACCTAGACGGTCTGTAGCAACAGAGACACTACCACCAGTGATAGCTATCGGTCCTTCAAACCGGATCACTGTAATGTTCGCACAGTACTGTGTGTCGGCTGCAATAGGCGCTGCGGTGGTACCTACCTAGACGGTCTGTAGCAACAGAGACACTACCACCAGTGATAGCTATCGGTCCTTCAAACCGGATCACTGCAATGTTCGCACAGTACTGTGTGTCGGCTGCAATAGGCGCTGCGGTGGTACCTACCTAGACGGTCTGTAGCAACAGAGACACTACCACCAGTGATAGCTATCGGTCCTTCAAACCGGATCACTGTAATGTTCGCACAGTACTGTCTGTCGGCTGCAATAGGCGCTGCGGTGGTACCTACCTAGACGGTCTGTAGCAACAGAGACACTACCACCAGTGAACAGAGAGCCGGGCCTAATTCGAAATGCTCGGAGCGGGCCGGGTTCTGTGACACAACCGCGCGAGGGTTCCGCACGCCGCATGACAATACGGCGCCGCGCTCGCGCAACGGAGACGGCGACATTATAAATACAGGCGGCGGGCGGCGGCGCGGCAGACGCGAGTCGCGCGGCCGCCATTACTGCTGCGAGAGCGCGGGAAACTTTGACTAACGGCGTTCGTGCGGAAACACGACATGTTGACCAAGGTCAGTTATTTTAAAATTTATTGTTTTTATTTGTGTTAATTATATACAGTTATAATTATTTACCCGGGGACGTAAGGTGTTTGCATAATTATTTTTTAATTCCTTTCACGGTTCGGTCTATTCTTTGTTAGCCTTGCCTGATGAAATCAAACGTGCACCCTGTGTGTTCGCATTTAAGGGGATGCTTCGTCTCCATTAGTTGAAGACAACCAATCTGACGTATTTCATACTTAAGTTAAAGTTTTTATCTTTATATTAGCATTATTTATATTTTGGTATATTTATGGGGTGTAAGGGGTCACAACTCGCGGGATCCAAACCAACCTCATCTGCGCGTGGTTGATCATGCACGAACGAGGCTCTGACTCCCACTAACCCGTATTGGGCCAGCGTGGTGGGAAATGGCCCAAAACCTCCCATATGAACAACTAAATTTTATTGGAGGAGCCCTATGTCTATTCAGCAACGTTGGTTTCCGAATTTAGATCATCTTTTTTTTAACCCTTAATGGAACCATCACACTGCTCGCTCCTTCATCATTTGTAACCAATAGTACATAAATAACTTCCTCCCGGAAGTCGTCCTGCATCATTTTTATTATCTCCTTTATTAAGCTCTACGTTCATGAGTAGTATTGCGTTGGTGTGTGTGAGTGCTGTGCAAGTCGACTATTATCGGTGGCTACAAATTGACTACTTCTTCTGTCTATTGATCAATCTAACTTTGATTTTTGACAGAGCCTTTATAAAAAAAAATTGAATTTCATTATTACAGCTAACAATTCTTTATTCTTTATTGAACCTAGATTAGAACTTAGTATTAAGGACTTCATTGTAGCTTACCATCACGTGGAATGGTAGACAAGGGCTAGTTGGATATAATTAAAGAAAACCAAAACCTTGTTTGTACTATTTAATAGACAACAATATAGACGTGATCATCAGGGGATGGACGTCCACTGCTGGTCATAGACCTCCCCAAAGATCTCCACATCATTCGGCCCTTAGTTGCCCGCGTCGTCAGGTACCGGGAGCCGTCGCTTATAGTGATTCATATGGTGGGGGGGCGGATTTAGGCCATTTCCCCACCACTGGCCACATGCGGGCTGGTGGGAGGTTGACGTAGTAATAGTAAAGTAGTTAATAATATTGAATATTGTAATGGTAATTAATATTTATATATATATATATATATATATATAAATAGGGATTTCCCGTAGTCCATACTGAACGTGGATGGTTATGAGGGTGGAGGAAGTTGGAAGAAAGTATGGATGGATTGTGTGAACGATGACGTGTGTAAGAAGAGTGTGAATCGGATATGACTGCTGATAGAGGGATGTGGAAGAGAAGTACATACTGCGCCGACCCCCCATAGCTGAGTAAAGGACAGGAGGAAGAAGGGTTTTCCCACTGGTCTGATGTTACATGGTAGATGTTCTCACTTTGTAATTAAGTACGTGAACTGTACCAGTCGGTCAAACGACTGGCAGCGTTGGACATCATCAGATAATAGATTACTTCTCTGATGAAAGAGCACCTAAGTAATCATGGGGGTAAGTATCGGAACATTTCGAAACTAATAAGTTTATGATGGGCTCACTTGAAACACTGATTGGGAATGATGGAAGCTGTGGAACTACTATCTAGTAATTACTAAGTACAGGCAGTGCTGAAAGAGCTCTATTATTTACATTATAGAAGACCTAAGTGTTTGCGAATGAGTAGAGCATAAGGGTTATTTAGCATCTAGCAATGTCTAGACTAGGGATGTAAGGCGTCCCGCACAACTCATGGGAGCCAACCTCATCTCGTGGTGCACCCTGCTAATCAACAAACCAGGCCCTGGCGCCCGCCAACCCGCGTTGGGCCAGCGTGGTGGGAAATTGCTCAAATTCCCCCCCTCCCCATATGAACCTTTACATACGACAGGTCGTAGTGCTCGGAGGTATCGGAGTCCACGCTGACTATATGTGGAGATTTTGGGTGAGGCCTATGTCCAGCAGTGGAGGCAGGGTGGAGGGTAGGTACTAAAGAGAACCTAGAATACTAAATATTCTTTAAATCATTTTCCACATCCAGTAAATTGGTTACTTCTGTAGTCTATTCACTCTTCTCCCCACAGTCTGTTTCAATATCCAGTTCAAGGTACGTGATATATTCTCGTGATATACTTCTTTAGAGTATCTGTCATGCTAAGAGACTATTGTCCAGGTCTTGACATGGTGATGGAGTTCAATGTGGTTAAGTCAATGCTTATTTTATATCTGAACACCTCATAGCTGGCCCATTGCGGCTTCCATCAATTTTGGCATTCCGCAATCTGTCACAAGTGGCTCCAAGTAGCTGTGGTGCATGCATCAGCCACACCTCGGTAAACCGCGTCAGCTCGCAGGCTAAACCTGGTTGTGCGGGATCTTGGCTACTTCCCGTTACATACACACAAGTGTAGACCAGCAGAATCGGGAAACCCATCGCTGATGTGCAGCGGAAACGGCGATTATTAGTCTTAATTCTAGGCTATCAACTATGCTTTAGTAATAGATTTATGATAAAAATCTAAACCTAACAATAGTGTTAATGATTTGCACATATGACCTTAACTATTTCCTTACAAGAGAAGGCTCCAGGTCCCAACAGTAGAACCATCGAGTGAGCTGTTCATGTTACGTTATACTGCAGCAGTGGTTGTAATCAATTAGATCTTGGACGGTGGCTTCTAATGGTGATATCACCATCACCATTAAAGCAATTAAATATATGAATAGTAAATAATTAATGCATCTTATAACCTTGCTTCTGGGGGGAAGACAAGGTTATTTGGGGGCTTCTACCCTCTATAACCCCCTGGGTGATCTTCGCCAGTGCAGCCCTCGCCACCCAACGCTGTGCTACGGAAAATACAAGACCACCATCAATTTGCCGTCCTCCTAAGGATCGCTTATTCAGCTCTGAGGGCCCTCACCCTCAAAGCTTACGAATTCGAGGACCCTTTTAGTCGCCTTGTACGACAGGATGGAAATAACTTAGTCCTATTCTTAATTGCCCGAGACTACAGCGCTAGAGGCTAAAGGCAGGTAGCCTAGGTAACCTATCACATTATAACTTTTACTATTAGATATCTCCCTACTACAGGGTGTCAGACCTCATTAGGAGAGACAAGGTCAATTATCAAGGTCAATTAAGCAGGCCGAAGCTTGCTCTTGGAACATGTCATTTTCTTCACAATTTTTTCCATCATTGAGAGCTGAAGCTCAGTAGGAACTGAGACCACAACTCCTCGAAATGTATAGTTATACAAATTTTGGACTATTTTAACAATTCTAAAACTTATACGAAATTGTATTAACTAGTTTTGTGATAATCATAAAATCTCATTTGTAATCGCCGGCGGAACTTACACTCGCGGTAATGTTTTAATAACTCACTTCCGGTTCTATAAAGGATGTTTCATCATACTCCGATAGCTCTATTAAGTTACTTACATAGAATCTATTCTCACACTAGTCTAGTTGGATCATGCAAACTGGAATATTACGGTTTTGATCCTCAAAAAAAGGACACTGCTTTTCGAAAGATATCCTGACCGTTGTGAAGGAGTCGAGGTCCTACAGGACTATATTTTTATTTATTTCTTCTGTCCTCTAAAGCCTGCGGCTGTACGGTACACAAAATGATTTGTACTTCGCCTGTACATTTCTCTGTGATCACAGATACTTTTATTAATTAAAAAAGTGAGCGTTTTTAATTAGACCTAGATTAGAAATTAGACCTTTTATTAGACCTATACCTCATGTTTTCAGGACTTTCATTAAAGTATTGAAACTATCACAGTTTAAAAGAAAATCATATACTTTATCTATCGCCTGTTAATTAAGAAGTTAACGTCAAATTGCTACAAAACTAGACCAGTCTAGGTAACCCATAATTAGTTTCGTAATTGCATCATAACGTTACTATGCTCCTTCACAATAACCTAACGAGTTGTGTAGTGTATATACCTGGTGTGCGAACGGCGACAAGTGGCAGCTTTCCGACTTGCCGTTAAATGCGGTAAGCGGTTAGAAATGTATGTTTTGTTACTTCCTCGAATTTTCTAGTCGTCTACTTCTTACGTATGCTTGACTGATTACGAGGTTCGAGAAGATTATTCATTTTATTTTGATGATGGTTGTCATATAAGTCCCTGCATCAGTTTTTTTCTTGTTACTTTATTGTTTTTCCATTCTTGTTTGATAAAATTTGATCAAGATGCTGATGTTATTTACATCACGCAAACTGTTTTCGTGTTTCTTGTAAACAGACTGATTTTAACAATAACGTTTTGTAAAGTCTATTCTTCAACATTGTAATTCTTATCTACCAATCATTTTTTTTTATATCTTAACCGTGGGAACTCCTCTTAATGAGGAGTACTCTGTAATAAGATTTTAGTGGACAGAAACCGCTTTTATAATATACGAAAATTTAAGTAATTCGAACCTTTAAAACGGGGTGTAAAGGGTCCCGCACAATAACTCACAGGATCCAAACCAACCTCACCGGCTCGTGGTGCACCCTGCTAAACAACAAACGAGACTCTGGCTCCCGCCAACCCGCATTGAGCCAGCGTGTGCAGTGGACGTCTATCGGCTGGTGATGAAACCATTAAAATATTTACAAAGTGACTTGGTGTATTTGTTAGCAAATAAACTGTAATTCACTAATTATCATTATGAATCTACAATCAAAAAACTAATACACCATCTTAAAATGTCATGACCTATTTATCTTCTATTCATATATTTTGCAGACAATCGGCTTATCATCATTCTAAATCCTATAATGTACTAACAACTGGAGAATTGACTATATCCAGAGCATTGCCAACGTTCTAATTGTTACGCAAATTTATCTATAACTAAGGCGTAGGCGGCATTCCAAAATGGCGGCCAATTTATTACAGGTTAAGAATGAGTTAGCGAGAAATGACAAAGGCTTTTGACATTCTGCCTTTATCCTTGTCTGTGGTCGGACTGAAAAATTATTAACAAATTAACATATACATTATAATAGAAAAAAATATATATTTATTTATTTATTAATAGTCGGAGACATAGTTTACAAATGGCTAACATAGAACGAACGCTTCTTTCTTTCATCTGAATACACTGTTTTTTTTAAAAGGAAACGAGCTGAACAAATATAAAACATTAAAAAATTAAACGTTATGTATATAAAGGACAAATATGCTCTACGAATATAAATGCTCTTATTAAAAGTAAAGCACAATTGACAAAAATATCCATACGTCTTGCAACATAGCACTACATTTTAAAATGACTTCTATAATAGTATCACTTTTTGGAAATGTCCTTAAATATATATAAAGAGATAATGTAACCCTTTCAGGACCAATATCCGAGAATAATCGATTAAATCGCGTGACTATACAATGCAAATATCTATTTAAAAATATATTTCGCGCTTGTCATGGACGTATACAATTTGTCAATACAATTACGTGTTTGAATACGTTGTGCTGTTTGGAGGAGGGCGTTGCGTAATGTGGGCCGAGTGCCAATTGCCGAACGATCGAGAGCTTGAATGGCATGCCAATGGGTTGCACCAAATAGTATAGCATAATATATACGAGTATATATATATATACACATACATAATAATTGCAATGCTTAAAGGAAAACTTTCAATTGTTTTCGTAGTACTGCGGCTAACCGCTTGCCTTATAATATCTCTCTTTAATTCGATAGCAAGTCACGAGGTCTAAGCCAACCTCACTTACTCCTGGTGCAACCTGCTAATCAACAAATGAGGCCCTGGCTTCCACCAACACGCATTAGCCCGGCGTGGTATGAAATAGCCTAAATCGATTCGAATTTGAGTCCCTACCCAATCGATGTGGAAGCTTTAAGAGAGGTCTAGGTCGAGCAGTCAACGTCAATAGCCTGATGATGATTGAGGAATTTAGTTAGCTACCAACCTCGTATCGTTAATTATCCATCATAATAGCATCGCTTCATTCTGACAGTCACATATGTTGGTGCAAAAGTATCTAGTGCGAACATTCTTTATCATTTAGAGGACCATTGTCACTTATCATATGACGTTAAGATAAAGTCTGAGATTTAGCTTAGGCGCTAGATTGCCAAATCATCACCAACATCATCGCCTGATAGACGTGTACTGCTGGTTATAGGCTTCCCACATCGATTGGTCCTGCGCTGTCTAAATCCAGCTGCTTCCCGTAGCCTTCATCAGACCGTCGGACCTCCTAGTGGTGGGCCAGCCAATACTTCGTCTTCTGGTACGCGGTAATCATTCAAGGTCTTTGCTTCGCCGTTAGTTTTTCGAGCGATGTATCGAGGGTGTAAGAGATTCCGCCCACCCTATGGATCCCAACTCAACCTCACCTGCGATGCGCTCTGATGAATAACAGACGGGAGCCTAACCACCCACCAACCTGCACTAGGCCAGCGTGGTGGGCTAAATCCCAATTCCCCCTCAATTGATTATTACAAAAGATTATTATCATCCTAGTTTTAATTCAAATACTAATCAAAATAATTATAACAAGTGAACAGGACGGAAGTAAAACACTTTAAATCTATATAACCATAACTTATTATAACTTAACTTAACACTTAGTTTACTTAGTGCACGTTCCGGATCCAGGAAGAGAATATTTAACTTCGAGCGGTGACTCACAGCGACTCCTTAAAACCCTTAGTCATTCGACATTCTCTCTGTTGAAATTAAGTTCAAGTAACTCGAGCTTTTTTTTTTAATCAGAGTTACTTAGCTCCGCAATCGAATATGGAACCTTTGTGTACTTATCTCCACTGGAACAAGATGCTGCAATAGTAGTGGGCTGGAAAAAATCATGCCATCACCACCTGTACTACTTTTGAAGCGTGAGAATCGAACCTGTGTTACGAAACCAGTGGTTCTTTACTGTGCTATAGGGGTGTGAAATTTTAAGCAATACATACAGTACATGTAGGTGTTAAGTAAGAGTAAGTTAGACCTTCAAAATCGTTCAAACAAGATAGACTTATTATGTTTGTAAAGATTTATGTTCATATATAACAAAGGTAGTTTTCTTTATAAAGTATTAACTTTAAGGTTATTAATAATAATAAAAATGACATAGCCAATTTTTTTTAATAAATAGTCCTTTTTTTTATTCTCTGCACACTTCAAGCCTTTTGTTATAAATAAACTACATAGAAAAAAAGCTGTAAAACAATCTCATTTAAATGATACGCTTCAATAACAAGCTGGCCTTGCGTTGAAGTTGATTCAGTTAAGTTAAACAAGTAAACAGCTTAACGTCTATGGTAATAAGGTTAAGTATACCATAGATTGAACCCCGTTTGGTGATAGGAATGCAGTGTCGACCAGTTCAATCATACCACACCCTCGATAACTATCATGGAGTTGCAGGAAGTCGTCGTGGAGCTTTATATACTACATTCCGTATAGTGGAGTATTTCGTTTATAAATCGCGTTTATGTTGTTTACTTAACTTAACTTTATTGATAAGTTGGAAGATAGGGAAGTTGGTGATGACTGCTTAAATGTGGACGGCCAGAGGATTGAGAGGGTACACAGATTTAAATATTTGGGTACGTGGCTTGATGAAGCTTGGAAAAGCCGACGGAAAGTCAAGACGCTTGTCGAAATAGCACATATAGGAACATGTACCAAGTTCTTTATTGTCGTGACCTTGTAATGCCTTTGAGCGTCCGTCTCCAATACTGTTGCGTCTGGTCCATTCTTCATTATGGATGCGAGGCTTGGAATAAAGACCCTTAGGAAACCTTTGGAAGCGATTGAGATATGGGCATACAGGCGAACGTCGCTAAGCTGGACTCGTAAAGTATCCAATGAGGTGGTCCTCCGACGGTACATCATAAACGAGAACTTTGGAAACTCAAGACGAGAGAAGTATCATATCTTGGCTATGTGCTTAGACCAGCTGCCCCAACTCATCTTGATGGGCAGAGTGGCAGGTAGAAGGTGTGCTGGTCGTAGGAAGAAATCGTGGTTGCGTAACATCAGCGCGTGGACCGGAATCGCGAGTAACGCCCGGCTGTTCGCAAGAGACCTGGCGAAATATGATGACTTGATCGCCAACATTCACTAGTCGGAGAAGGACCTTAAGAAGAAGATTAAGTATAAAACAATCATTACTTAATTTTTTTTAATAACTTGAAGTTAGAAGGAAATGAATAAGCAGATATTACCTTATTTTCATAGTTTATATATATAATTGTGTTATTCTAGATAATATAAAAAACTGACGGTAGGTTCCTGTTGTCTTGGTAGGCAGCCGACAAACAGCACTGTGATCCGGTTTGAAGGGCGCTGTGGCCAGTATAATCACTGTGGTCATGAGACGCAACAAATGTCTCAAGGCGATGAGTACAATGTGGTGCAGTGCATACCATCATAACTGATGAACGTACTGGCTGGCGTATCACTTACCATCAGGTGAACGTCCCGCTCGCCCTGTCGCTTCATTACATTAAAAAAAAACCAAATACATGTCTCATGGGAATGGAACCAAGGACTTCCATACTACAAACCAAATAATTGCAGTCATCAGATTTAATTAACAATTATTTACTAGTAAGCCATTCATCATAAAGTTGAAGAAAAAACCCTCATTTCCAAGATACAAGTTTCGCGTGACCAGCGCCAGCAGAGGTCACAAACGAATCGGTGGAACCTTTCCGCATATACTTCAAGGCTCCCACATTCACCAGCCAACGTCCGATTTGCTCCCACCTTCGATTGTATCAACAGCCGGCAGACACGCCAATTTATAAGGAAACCATGCAAATCCATACGCTTACTGCTGGATAGTAATCACATTGTTATAAACAACTGCACGAAGTATTTAACCAGTAATATAAAGTTCAAGGTTTTACTGGTGGTAGTGTCTCTGTTGTTGCAGACCGTCTAGGTAGCTACCACCGCAGCGCCTGTTGCAGCAGACAAACAGTACTGTGTAGACATTGCTGTGTTCCTGTTTGAAGGGAGCTGTAGGTAGTATCCTAATTAGGGTAACGTGTGTATGAGTGGTTAATTAAAAAAAAAATTATTTATTCTTTTTGTAATCGTATAGTGTGTAACATAATAACCATAATCTATTATCTCTAATCCTAATTTATGCCAAATAGTTAACACGATAAAGCGCCAAAGTTTGACAGCAGTTGTAAAAAATTATTGCCAGTAATTAAACATTTAAAATTTTTTAGTAATTTTTAAGTATTTCCAGTCGTAAGAATAAAATTAAAAACATTTTGTATCTGTGAAAAAGGATGACATTAAATATTAAATTGCTACCAATTACATTTTCAAAAAAAATTTTTTTTTTAAAAACAACATTGCTAGTAATAAAAAAAATGTGAAATATATTAAAAAAGTGTCGCTAGTAATTGAATTAACAAACGTTTTGTAATTGTTTTTAAAAAAAGTTGCCATTATTATTAAATAGACAAAAGTTGTAGTGTTTAAAAAAAAATGGTGCCAGTAAATATTTAAATTAATGTTTTAATTATTTACAATGGTTTGTTGTATTGCGGAAAAAAACGGCCAAATACACATTGTTAATGGCTCGTTAGATCCGAAGCGGCCATTATAACTACATTACCGGTGCCAGTTCAGCAGTGCGCGCGCAATCAATCATCCTTACTTACTACAATGGCATTCATATTTTGTCATCACTCACATTTAAGTATTTTAAGTGACTTCGACATATCATTAGTCGTCTCCTATGTACAAGAGATCTTCAAATTATCACTTAATTATTTAAGACGAGCGGAATGTTGGCCTGATGGTAAGTGATACATCTGTCCATAACAACGCGGTGTTACCTAGGATGATAAACACTGTACCGTATTGCGCTCGTCGTCATAAGATACAGGTTGATAAGTCTCATTAGCTCAGTAATTACACTAGCTATAGCGCCCTTTAAACCGGATCACTGTAATGTTCGCACAGTACTGTGTGTCGGCTGCAATAGGCGCTGCGGCGGTACCTACCTAGACGATCTGTAGCAACAGAGACACTACCACCAGTAATAGCTATCGGTCCTTCAAACCGGATCACTGTAATGTCCGCACAGTACTGTCTGTCGGCTGCAATAGGCGCTGCGGTGGTACCTACCTAGACGGTCTGTAGCAACAGAGACACTACCACCAGTAATAGCTATCGGTCCTTCAAACCGGATCACTGTAATGTTCGCACAGTACTGTCTGTCGGCTGCAATAGGCGCTGCGGTGGTACCTACCTAGACGGTCTGTAGCAACAGAGACACTACCACCAGTAATAGCTATCGGTCCTTCAAACCGGATCACTGTAATGTTCGCACAGTACTGTCTGTCGGCTGCAATAGGCGCTGCGGTGGTACCTACCTAGACGGTCTGTAGCAACAGAGACACTACCACCAGTAATAGCTATCGGTCCTTCAAACCGGATCACTGTAATGTTCGCACAGTACTGTCTGTCGGGTGCAATAGGCGCTGCCGTGGTACCTACCTAGACGGTCTGTAGCAACAGAGACACTACCACCAGTGATAGCTATCGGTCCTTCAAACCGGATCACTGCAATGTTCGCACAGTACTGTCTGTCGGCTGCAATAGGCGCTGCGGTGGTACCTACCTAGACGGTCTGTAGCAACAGAGACACTACCACCAGTAATAGCTATCGGTCCTTCAAACCGGATCACTGTAATGTTCGCACAGTACTGTCTGTCGGGTGCAATAGGCGCTGCCGTGGTACCTACCTAGACGGTCTGTAGCAACAGAGACACTACCACCAGTGATAGCTATCGGTCCTTCAAACCGGATCACTGCAATGTTCGCACAGTACTGTCTGTCGGCTGCAATAGGCGCTGCGGTGGTACCTACCCAGACGGTCTGTAGCAACAGAGACACTACCACCAGTGATAGCTATCGGTCCTTCAAACCGGATCACTGTAATGTTCGCACAGTACTGTCTGTCGGCTGCAATAGGCGCTGCGGTGGTACCTACCCAGACGGTCTGTAGCAACAGAGACACTACCACCAGTGATAGCTATCGGTCCTTCAAACCGGATCACTGTAATGTTCGCACAGTACTGTGTGTCGGCTGCAATAGGCGCTGCGGTGGTACCTACCTAGACGGTCTGTAGCAACAGAGACACTACCACCAGTGATAGCTATCGGTCCTTCAAACCGGATCACTGCAATGTTCGCACAGTACTGTGTGTCGGCTGCAATAGGCGCTGCGGTGGTACCTACCTAGACGGTCTGTAGCAACAGAGACACTACCACCAGTGATAGCTATCGGTCCTTCAAACCGGATCACTGCAATGTTCGCACAGTACTGTGTGTCGGCTGCAATAGGCGCTGCGGTGGTACCTACCTAGACGGTCTGTAGCAACAGAGACACTACCACCAGTGATAGCTATCGGTCCTTCAAACCGGATCACTGTAATGTTCGCACAGTACTGTGTGTCGGCTGCAATAGGCGCTGCGGTGGTACCTACCTAGACGGTCTGTAGCAACAGAGACACTACCACCAGTGATAGCTATCGGTCCTTCAAACCGGATCACTGCAATGTTCGCACAGTACTGTCTGTCGGCTGCAATAGGCGCTGCGGTGGTACCTACCTAGACGGTCTGTAGCAACAGAGACACTACCACCAGTGATAGCTATCGGTCCTTCAAACCGGATCACTGCAATGTTCGCACAGTACTGTGTGTCGGCTGCAATAGGCGCTGCGGTGGTACCTACCTAGACGGTCTGTAGCAACAGAGACACTACCACCAGTGATAGCTATCGGTCCTTCAAACCGGATCACTGTAATGTTCGCACAGTACTGTCTGTCGGCTGCAATAGGCGCTGCGGTGGTACCTACCTAGACGGTCTGTAGCAACAGAGACACTACCACCAGTGATAGCTATCGGTCCTTCAAACCGGATCACTGCAATGTTCGCACAGTACTGTCTGTCGGCTGCAATAGGCGCTGCGGTGGTACCTACCTAGACGGTCTGTAGCAACAGAGACACTACCACCAGTGATAGCTATCGGTCCTTCAAACCGGATCACTGCAATGTTCGCACAGTACTGTGTGTCGGCTGCAATAGGCGCTGCGGTGGTACCTACCTAGACGGTCTGTAGCAACAGAGACACTACCACCAGTGATAGCTATCGGTCCTTCAAACCGGATCACTGCAATGTTCGCACAGTACTGTCTGTCGGCTGCAATAGGCGCTGCGGTGGTACCTACCTAGACGGTCTGTAGCAACAGAGACACTACCACCAGTGATAGCTATCGGTCCTTCAAACCGGATCACTGCAATGTTCGCACAGTACTGTGTGTCGGCTGCAATAGGCGCTGCGGTGGTACCTACCTAGACGGTCTGTAGCAACAGAGACACTACCACCAGTGATAGCTATCGGTCCTTCAAACCGGATCACTGCAATGTTCGCACAGTACTGTCTGTCGGCTGCAATAGGCGCTGCGGTGGTACCTACCTAGACGGTCTGTAGCAACAGAGACACTACCACCAGTGATAGCTATCGGTCCTTCAAACCGGATCACTGCAATGTTCGCACAGTACTGTCTGTCGGCTGCAATAGGCGCTGCGGTGGTACCTACCTAGACGGTCTGTAGCAACAGAGACACTACCACCAGTGATAGCTATCGGTCCTTCAAACCGGATCACTGCAATGTTCGCACAGTACTGTCTGTCGGCTGCAATAGGCGCTGCGGTGGTACCTACCTAGACGGTCTGTAGCAACAGAGACACTACCACCAGTGATAGCTATCGGTCCTTCAAACCGGATCACTGCAATGTTCGCACAGTACTGTCTGTCGGCTGCAATAGGCGCTGCGGTGGTACCTACCTAGACGGTCTGTAGCAACAGAGACACTACCACCAGTGATAGCTATCGGTCCTTCAAACCGGATCACTGCAATGTTCGCACAGTACTGTGTGTCGGCTGCAATAGGCGCTGCGGTGGTACCTACCTAGACGGTCTGTAGCAACAGAGACACTACCACCAGTGATAGCTATCGGTCCTTCAAACCGGATCACTGTAATGTTCGCACAGTACTGTCTGTCGGCTGCAATAGGCGCTGCGGTGGTACCTACCTAGACGGTCTGTAGCAACAGAGACACTACCACCAGTGATAGCTATCGGTCCTTCAAACCGGATCACTGCAATGTTCGCACAGTACTGTCTGTCGGCTGCAATAGGCGCTGCGGTGGTACCTACCTAGACGGTCTGTAGCAACAGAGACACTACCACCAGTGATAGCTATCGGTCCTTCAAACCGGATCACTGCAATGTTCGCACAGTACTGTCTGTCGGCTGCAATAGGCGCTGCGGTGGTACCTACCTAGACGGTCTGTAGCAACAGAGACACTACCACCAGTGATAGCTATCGGTCCTTCAAACCGGATCACTGCAATGTTCGCACAGTACTGTCTGTCGGCTGCAATAGGCGCTGCGGTGGTACCTACCTAGACGGTCTGTAGCAACAGAGACACTACCACCAGTGATAGCTATCGGTCCTTCAAACCGGATCACTGCAATGTTCGCACAGTACTGTGTGTCGGCTGCAATAGGCGCTGCGGTGGTACCTACCTAGACGGTCTGTAGCAACAGAGACACTACCACCAGTGATAGCTATCGGTCCTTCAAACCGGATCACTGTAATGTTCGCACAGTACTGTCTGTCGGCTGCAATAGGCGCTGCGGTGGTACCTACCTAGACGGTCTGTAGCAACAGAGACACTACCACCAGTGATAGCTATCGGTCCTTCAAACCGGATCACTGTAATGTTCGCACAGTACTGTCTGTCGGCTGCAATAGGCGCTGCGGTGGTACCTACCTAGACGGTCTGTAGCAACAGAGACACTACCACCAGTGATAGCTATCGGTCCTTCAAACCGGATCACTGTAATGTTCGCACAGTACTGTCTGTCGGCTGCAATAGGCGCTGCGGTGGTACCTACCTAGACGGTCTGTAGCAACAGAGACACTACCACCAGTGATAGCTATCGGTCCTTCAAACCGGATCACTGTAATGTTCGCACAGTACTGTCTGTCGGCTGCAATAGGCGCTGCGGTGGTACCTACCTAGACGGTCTGTAGCAACAGAGACACTACCACCAGTGATAGCTATCGGTCCTTCAAACCGGATCACTGCAATGTTCGCACAGTACTGTCTGTCGGCTGCAATAGGCGCTGCGGTGGTACCTACCTAGACGGTCTGTAGCAACAGAGACACTACCACCAGTGATAGCTATCGGTCCTTCAAACCGGATCACTGCAATGTTCGCACATACCTGTCTGTCGGCTGCAATAGGCGCTGCGGTGGTACCTACCTAGACGGTCTGTAGCAACAGAGACACTACCACCAGTGATAGCTATCGGTCCTTCAAACCGGATCACTGCAATGTTCGCACAGTACTGTCTGTCGGCTGCAATAGGCGCTGCGGTGGTACCTACCTAGACGGTCTGTAGCAACAGAGACACTACCACCAGTGATAGCTATCGGTCCTTCAAACCGGATCACTGTAATGTTCGCACAGTACCTGTCTGTCGGCTGCAATAGGCGCTGCGGTGGTACCTACCTAGACGGTCTGTAGCAACAGAGACACTACCACCAGTGATAGCTATCGGTCCTTCAAACCGGATCACTGTAATGTTCGCACAGTACTGTCTGTCGGCTGCAATAGGCGCTGCGGTGGTACCTACCTAGACGGTCTGTAGCAACAGAGACACTACCACCAGTGATAGCTATCGGTCCTTCAAACCGGATCACTGTAATGTTCGCACAGTACTGTGTGTCGGCTGCAATAGGCGCTGCGGTGGTACCTACCTAGACGGTCTGTAGCAACAGAGACACTACCACCAGTGATAGCTATCGGTCCTTCAAACCGGATCACTGTAATGTTCGCACAGTACTGTCTGTCGGCTGCAATAGGCGCTGCGGTGGTACCTACCTAGACGGTCTGTAGCAACAGAGACTTACCATCAGTATACTGGTATCGGAAGGTATACTGGTGGTAAATCTCGGTTGCTGGAAACCGCCTAAGATGGTATGCAAACATTAATACGTTCCGGTTTGAAGGATGCTGAGACTTAACATTCCTATATCTCATGGTGACGAGCACTATATGATGCAGTGTGTAATATCTTAACTAGAGCCATAACAGATGTATCACTTACTATCAGGTGAACGTCTCGTCATCACTCGAAGACATCCTCCATCAATCCATTTTGATGGATATCGAATTATGTAATTACTCTCTCTCTACAGATAGTAATCTTCTGTGCGGCCTGGTTGGCCTGCGTGCAGTGCCAGCAAGGTCCAGCCACCACACCAGTCCCGATCCTCAAGCAGATCAACAGGCAGAACGACGACGGCTCCTACAGCTACGGGTACGAGGCCGCCGATGGCTCCTTCAAGATCGAGACCAAGTACCCCAGCGGCGACGTGGCCGGGAAGTACGGGTACCTGGACGAGAGCGGCAAGCTGAGGGAGATATCCTACGGAGCCAGCAGCAAACGAGGGTTTGAACCCCAAGGTATTTCATCTTACCAGGATTTATTCCTTTAGTATTATCAGCTTAGTTAATGACTACGCTCCGGCTTGAAGGACGTTGCTAGTGCAATAACTAGAGCAACAAAATTGACTATTCATATTTAACCTTACTTAACTGGTGATAAAATGAAAGCGAGATGTAAACTTGGTGACGTACTGATGAGCTGGACTATTTGGCTGGTGGGTCTCTGCAGCTGGAGACCGTCTAGGTACCGCCGCAGTTCCTATTGCATTACTGTGATCCGGTTTGATGGGCTTTGTAGCTAGTGTAATAACTGGGGTGACGGGACTCAACATCATGTGTTCCACGCAATGATAGCAATTGTTTTTTTTTTACCATCAGGTGAACAGTTCTTCCTCAATCATGATGAATAACGAATGCTTGTAGACCAGACTACTCGGCATTGGCGCAGTAAAGAGAAAGGCGCGAAGCCAAGTGTCCAAATGTGGTGCAATTAAGCAAATAGTAAATCTAAGTAAATGTTAAGTAAGCATGAATAAGTTATCAGCTCGTTCCGCATTCCAGGCCAAGGTATCATGGTGCCCCCCCCGACGCTCAACGACCCGTCCAACGCGCTAACGGACGGACAGGAGGACGACGGCCAGTACCGCGAGGACCCCAAGATCTACGAGGATCCCAAGTATAACGGGAGGGCGCAGTCCCGACCGGCACCTAACTTCAGACAGTTCCACCAGCCCGCGCGCCCTGAACCTCAGTACGAACCCGAGCCTCAGTACCAACCGGAGCCCCAATACCAACCGGAGCCCCAGTACCAGCCCCAATACAGACAGCCAGCATACCAGCCCCAACCGACAGCGCAACCACAAGTCTCTCAATACCGTTCACCCCTCTTCAACCAGCAGTCGAACCTCTTCAACCAGGCGCCGCAGCAGTTCCCGCAGGAACGACCGCAGAGCCAGGTCTACCACCAACAGCCCCAGTTCTCCTACCAAGCGTACACGCCGCAGCCTTACAACCAATATCAAAGTCGGACTCCCGCGTCGAACTACCAGCAAAGCTACCAGCCGCAGAGCCACCAGGGCCAGAGCTACAACCCCTTCTCCGGCCACCCCGCGCAGAACTTCGACCCGAACACCGGATCCTACTCCATCAACTTCACCGGAAAGTGATTACACGAATATTATAATATATGCTTATAATATATTTTGTACATAGAAACACATCCAAAGCTTTAGGACTGCGCTCGTTTTGTATTTTTGTATGTTTAGAACTAGTCAATAGTTCCGAAAGGTTCTCTTCATTACTGAATATGGACAAACATTCTAGATTTAATTAAATTATTTATAGCCTAGCCTAAATATATAACCTATCCCGATTTTAAGGGATGAATACATATACAAACATTTATATCGCCCATTGCATATTATGGCGACGTAAACCGATTTGTTATTATATCATTTAGAATTTGAAAATATTTATATGTATTATCAAAGATATATAAATGCTATTTTATACTTATTATTATTATTATATACTACAAACATTGTAACTAATTTGTATTCTTGAGTAATTTTCTTTTTTAAAATTTTCAATTATTAAAAATTCTTATTTCTGTTTATTAATACCGAATTACTATGATACTATGTACAAAGTATCGTATGTAGTTTTAGTATATTAATTTCACTATATTTTATTTCTATAATACATTAATAAATATTCGAAGATATTAATGATACAACATATGTATATATATAGTTATTATATGTCTAAATAATTACTCCGAATTTACCATTGAGCTGCAACAATGGGAGCAGATCGCCGTCGGTGCGCATGCGCGGAATTCAAAATGGCGGACGTGTGACATATCGCAAGGAGCGTGATCGACATGCGAATTACGTTTAATAAATTCTTACGTAAACGAACAGTGTGTTTTCTTTTTCTAAAGTGAAAGTATCATCGATGATTTGTTTAACACACCGTTATTCCCACAACTGGGATAATGGGCTATCTTTGTCAAAGAGAGCTTAAGGCATCCACCAAGCTCGATTAATGGAAAGCATATGTCAATAGTCATAATCGTCGTCATAAGCCCGTAGACGTCTATTGCTGGATACAGATCTCCTCATCGATCGGGTAGGAATTCATATGAGATGGATTTTAGCCATTACCCATGCTGGCCCAATGCAGATTGGTAGGATTCAGTCTCGTTTGTTGATTAGTAGGACGTACCACGAACAGGTGATATTGGTTTGGATCCATGAATTGTTGTGCGGGAACCCTTACATCTCTGTCTGGGTTTTGTTTGTTCGCCATTCACTTGAAAACTAGTGGGCGTATTGACATGGGAAGATGACTATTATACGCGAAATGAATGAGATACTGTATCATTTCGTTTACAATTAACTTTTATATTTTTGTTAGTAGTAATGTCTCTGTTGCTACAGACCGTCTAAGTAAGTACCACCGCAGCGTCTATTGCAGCTGCCTAATAGTGATGTGCAAACATTGAATTAAATAAAAAAAAATAATTACTGTGTTCCGATCTGAAGGGCGTCCTAGCTAGTGTAATTATTGGGGTAACCAGATTCAACATCTTACGAACATCCCACGCGTTTCGTCGTTTAATTGAAATAAAAAAAATATACACTGCATCACATCGCGCTCGTAGCATTAACATACATTAAGTCTCATTGACCCTACCAACTTGACTACTTTAACTACAGAGTCCTTCAAACCGTGCAGCTCGCACTGGTCACGTGTCGACCATTTGCCAATCTTTCTCATATAAAACAGTCGCTTTACTTGATCTCTTTCCGGAAGCTGTTACAGTATAACCAAACTTGAATGATGATTAATTGTATCATCAGTTATGGATAATTGCGGAAGCTTCGCAACGTCAACGCTCATTAAACTTAAGTTGGGACGAAGAATCAAGTTATCTGTAAGTACGAATGAATCAATGATTTATTTAGTAGTAGGGAAATAACCCAAATCCTCCCACACGAATCCCTGCCTAATCGGCCCGATATGTAGGGTCGGTTCGAGGTTGCCGCTTCAGGTGATCTCCATGAGCTTACCTCGGATGTGTGCCGGGGGACTGCGAGGGCAGGTTTGTACTACCCTTCGCAGCCGAGGTGTAGTCGCGGAAGTAGAGGAGTGTCGGGAGAGTTTTCTTTCTTGGCTCCCATGGCCTTTGGCTGACGGAGGAAGGATACCCAGGTGGTAATCGCTGGCACAGTCTGGTGTTATAATGACGGAGCTCGAGAAGCTAGATGAAACGTGTACCATCAGGGCGACGTAATCTTTCTTACGCTTCCATATAAAATGATTAAATAGCCTATTGACTATGTGTGCTATGTTTTTATAATAATTTCTTTAAGCAGCGCCGGATCTGGACCTTCAACTTTAAGTGTGGAAAGGGTGTCAAGTTTCCTATTTCGAGCGCACACACTACGTAGTCGTTACGTGGAGGCTTCGAGGCCAAAATCAGGTACCTTGGTGCATAAACATTTAAGCTTATCTAACCTTCTAAACAAGAGAGGGATACCTAATAAAATTATGGCTGGAACGCACGAGACAAATTTAGCCTGCCTCGCGCTCCCTGGTTGGAATCCAGGGTCCTAGTTGATGGAGTATATTGGTTGGGAGGGTTTTTTGGAGCTCTTGACTCTAAGACTAGGACACTTCACCATCCACGGGTTTATTGTCACTTAAAACAATTCGTAACAGCAAAAGGGATACATTAGATCTTAAGGCATATTGTGACCATCTCGTTGCTTATCATTCAGCTATTATAAAACCACAATCACTTAAATCTTTAAAGATTTTATGACCTAATGTATTCGTCATAGTGATAGTTTTTTTTTTAGTATTCAATTACGGTAAGGTTGTCACGGATCATGCGAAGTGTGAGTGTGATTTAGCAGCGACCGGTTGTGGCGGCGAGTTGAGGTCGAAATGTGTCGGCCTGGTGAGCGTCCACCCGCTTGGACCTTACAGCAGCATTCACACAAACTAACTATTAAAATTATTCATCTAAACATATTAGAATATAGTGCAGAAGTCTAGTAAGAATATCCTAAAGGACATCTTATCATCAGCGTATAGAAAAGGCGACCAGGAAGAAAACAGATCCAAATCATTACAACTGTTTTCCCTTTGACTATTTGTAGAGAGTAAGAGAAACATTTCAATCTCTATCCAAATATATTTAAATAATGTATTTATATAATGTCGTACATAAACTTAGATCTATATTTATATAGATAATAATATTATTATACTATTATTTTAATGTACCTAATAATTAAAGACATTTGGTTAGTTTAAAGGAAGCACTTTAATTCAAGCGCCTGCTGTCGACAGTATGATAGTTTCTCTTCTTCATATTTAGCATTAGAAGATTACAGGTTCATGTGGTTACGTTGAAAGTAGCAGCTGAAAGGAGTAGTTTCCTTAATCTGATCGCCAAACTGCACTTTAGAAACTCATGATGAAGATATCAGTTTGTGGCTTAACACAATCGCTACAAATGTCTTCGCGGATGGATGTGGCTTCAAATAAAAAACGAAGCTTTTGCTTAGTAAAGTTTAATTATAAACTTTAATTCACTTGATAAGCAAAAAATAAGTTTAGCCGTCCTTTAGTTTGGATCTAAGAATTCAACGTCTTTTTATTTGTATCTTTATATTTAGTTTAAATAATAAACTAAATCTAAAAAAACAACTAGATAAAGTTTAAGAATCTCGTTAACTACGATTTTTTTTTAATTAACCACGATCGCCTTCTTATTCTTATAAATAATGAGATAATATTACAAAGAAAACAAACTAGAATAAAAAATATCTTATGTTACAGACACATAGAAATAAAAAAAAACAACTCAACAGATGGCGCCAGCACAATAAATAGATCGCGCTATCGTTTGCCATAACGCAAATGGATATAAGGCTCGTACATCTTCGTGTGTATTGACTTGAGCCAATATGACATTACGGAGTATATAATTGTATCCATTAACTGGATCTCTCTGGATCTTCGTTATACCAAGACTCGAGGCAGTAGCCTATCATGAAACATACAACTGGACCTCTCTGGATCATCATAATACTGTTGTACTTAGTAACTTGCTCTGAACATTGAATTGCTCTGCTCATTATCAATATAGTGCTGATACTGCTGCGCACGATGTTATTCACCAGAGACCCCGCGCCCCACCACCACACTTTTGCAACCTCTATTTTTAACTGGTGTTCAATGACGACAATGTATGGTAGATCTCTGTTGCCGGAGACGCTCTAAGTTGGCTACCACCGTCCGCCCTGTAGTCTTGGCCTTTAAGAATAAGACTAAGGTATTGCCAGCCTGTCGTACAAGGTGACCACAAGAGTCCTCAGGTTGAGGGTGGGAGCCCTCAGAGCTCAATAAACTAGCCTTAGGAGGACGGCGAATGCATGGTGGTCTTGTATTTGCCGTAGCACAGCGTGGGTGCTAAAGACGGTTTTGCCCATCCGTGGGATATTTTAGCCAGACTGCAGGAGATCACCGGTGCGTGCTGTTGGAGATTCCGGAACTCCTTCTAATACACTGACCACCGAGGGGGTTTTAGAGGGTAGAAATCCCACATGACTTTGTCTTTCCCCTAGAAGCAGAGTCTGTTTCAAGATTTCCCTCGCGATAATAAAAAAAAAGGTAGATACTACCGCAGCGCCTCTTTCTATCATTAAACAGTACTATGCAAACATTACTGTGTTCCTGTTTGAAAGGCGCTGTACCTAGTGTAATTACTGGAGTAACGAGAGTCAACATCTTGCGTTTCCGGCGACGACCGCAATGTGGTGCTGTATATATTATCCCAACTGGCACCGCGTTGTAACGGGTGGACGTATCACTTAAGATCAGGTGAAGGTCCCGCTCGTATGGTCGCATAATTTGAACTAAAAATAAATGAAACGTATTTAGTATATGTGTGCTCCATATATTTAACTGCTTGACTGGTCACATTGACCGCGAACTTAAGGCTGGCTGCGATCAAATGCCACTTCCGCGTACACGCGAACCAGTACGGCGACATGTAATGGCCGAGTTTAATATTTACCAGCACAAGTTGCAACTTGAAAACAACAACAAGCGTATTACTTAACTGTAAACAAATGATTACAATTAAACCTTAAACTGGATCTATAACGGAGCGGTTATATTACTATTCAAAATGATACGTATTGTTTATATGGGATAAAGGCCTGCAGTCATACATACGAGAGCTGAAGCTGGTGGAAGGTCTCTGTTGCCCAGCCCGCCCAAGGCAGCTCATATTGCACCCCCGAACAGGTTCCCGCCTTGTCGTGGCGGTGGGGCTCAGTAGCCGTGGCTGGGTTGCCCACGGTGAAGCGACGAGGAGCTTACCCGGCCGGCCCGAGGCGGCCCACGCTAGAACTCCAGAGGTCCACTGTGAGCTCACCTCGGATGCTCGCCGGTGGGCTGCAGGGGTGGCTTTATGCTGCCCTTTGCAGCTGAGGTGGAGTCGCGGAGGGAGTAATCTCTACGACTAACCGGTATCGCACCGTGGATGCGGTGGCAGTGGAGCCGCGGGGAAGAGGAGTGTCGGTATAGCGATGTGTCACTCTCGCTATCCTCCGCGGCTGTATCACGGGTGGCGGCGGGCCTGACATCGGATCCGCCGTAGGAATTTGGGAGAGTTTTCTATCTTGGGGCCTATGGCTTCTGGGTGACGGTTTCGGGGGAATCCGTTTGCTCGCGCGACTGCAAGAGCACGAGGAATGGGCGCGTTGCACATTCCGGCGTGCTCCTACGGAGGTGGAAAGGAAGGGTTCTTCCTTCCCTCCCGAGGTGGAGCTACGTCATGAGGCCGGCGGGGTCGCGGATGTGTGCGAGAGCGTTCCCGTGACCCCGCCTTAAAGCAACGAGGTGGAACATCGTGGGGGTTTTAATCGGGCAAGTCCGACATGGCAGGCATTTATTTACCCCGCGTTAAACAAAAAAAAAGCTCCTATTGCAGCCGACAAACAGTAGTCAGCAAACATTACTGTCTAACATTTTTTAAGTCAGTGGTCTCCAATGGATGCAGTGGAGAACGTTTATACATGTTTCCAAGGGGTGGAGCTGAGTTACTTATACTATATAAGAAGGTATAAATAATATTTTAGGAAAGAGGGGCACGAGTAATATTTTATGTAAGGGGGACATAGATAATATTTAATGAAAGAATAGGTTAAGTTTTATTTTTGTCGGAGGAAAAAAGGGTTTACACAAAAGGTGACCAGCTTGCGCTTATGGCCATACCGACCAAAAAACCACCCAAGGGATCTTCTTGAGCGCCCTCTGAACCGCCGTTAATTATTACCTCACAGGGATGGGGAGGGGGACATTAGTGACAAGGTTTCGAACTCGCCCGTACGTTATGTTACTTGTATCCGGTAATGGTGCTCCTAACAGTCAACTTCATAATTAAGTCAGATCTTATAAAGCACCCACAAACGTCTGGTTCGGGTGAAAGTGGCCAAGGTCGACTAATTGTCCGTTTCCGGTTCAGTTCGCGTTCGTTTTATTTCGTTCGCTCGTTTGGTTTGTATTGTGACTACAATCGATATTTATTGTTTGGATAACGCGACGCTCGAATGTTAACTCGATTGTAGTAATAATGATATATATTTATTACGTTTGTGGAACTGTTTATCCGTATTCTATATACCCGAGAGTCGTCCTGGTCCTGGTCCTTGGGCCCGGTGCCAAGGAAACAAAAAAACAATTTTTTCATTAGAAGTTAAATAATATTGTTAATTTATGCAGCGAAGACAAAGATGTATTTTTGTTTGAAGATCAGTATGGCTTGTAGTATTTATGAGATACGGAGACGCAATGTTATCTTAAAGCAATAAGCTCATTATGATTTTATTTCTTATTGATGCTGTGTATAAAATGCATATCTTAGATTATATTGACGCTGTGTGTACATCTTAAGATTCTTCATCTTAAGATGGTAAAATTCTTATCATTTAATTGTAGACAGTCGTATAATTACAATTGATTCTTATAGCGAAAGCGACAGTTTCGGAGTCTTGGTGGGCCTACACCAGGGGTCGGCATTAAGTCCGCATCTTTTCCGCCTGGTAATGGATGCACTGACATCGGACACACAGGAGGACGCACCCTGGTGTATGCTTTTTGCCGACGACATCGTACTTGTCGGAGAAGATGAACGCGAGGTACAGAGCAGGTCGGAAAAATGGCCTTCTCTAATTTATTTCACCATTTTTCCAACCTGCTCTGCACCTCGCGTCTACTTCCCCGACAAGTCGGATGTCAAAGAGAATAAGCATAACTTTTAAGTTGTGATAACTTAGTGGTGGATGTGTGTGCGATAAATAATCCAGTCATCCGGCAGTCGGTCTCAGGTTAGGTTAGGGCGTACGTAAGAGCTAACCGGTCCACCTCGGCGGTCGCGGCTCGCATTCCAGCCACAGAGGTCATCGTTGGCCTCTCTATCAAGCCAATTCACTTAGCTGTCACTTAACGAGCCACATTTCACGAACAATACTCCAGTTCAGCACATTCAGATTTATTTTTAGTATAACTTAAACTTCCTAATGCACATTTTCCTAATGAATATTTTTCTTAAATGCTGCGGTTTTTGTTCTAGTTCTTAGTCTTTACTGTCTTCCTATTTCTACTGCTGAATAGTAGCTGACATACATTACTACATAGCCAGTAAATTTTTGGTGTCGCCATTAGTCGATGGAAACCCACTGTTGGGCGCAGGCCTCTCTTAAAGGTTTCCACAATAATACTTCCCGGGCAACGAGACTTGATATATATCTCAAGCGATGTTCATTAGTATCGTAATTTATTAATTAAAAAAATACTATTTACTTGTTTTTATGGATGTTTATATTAAAAAATTAATAGTTTTTTTTATTATAGATATATTGGTAAAAGAATATGTTTAAATCAATTTAAACATATTCTTTAATTAATCAAACAAAGTAAAGTGACAGTATCGGTATAATGTGACACTATGAAAAAGCTCTATTTTGACCTTTTCGATTAATAGTTAAAACATCCATGTTATCGTTTTCGTTTAACTTAATCTTAACTTATATTAGAAAATAGTTATTAAATGCTATGTACGTACAAAGCTACGGTTTTATTTATTTTATTTTCTATTATATTTTATTTGTTTGTTTACATACGTTGAACTTAATCAAAGTTATCTATCAACCTTTTCCGATGTATTCATACAGATTTCACTTAAAGCTTTTTCTTTATATGTTAAAGTAATTTAAATTAATAAATAAATAGATAAAGCATTGAATTAACATTATGATATAGATTGTAATGTTGTTAATGTATATTGAAACTGTGAAGTACTTACAAATGCGAAAGTATGATAAATGTGACGGTGTAACGAGCCGCCGTCAGCTGGACGGTATTACAAACGCATTAGATCCGGTCGCCGGGACGAGGTGACGCCTTCGGACATCATCAGGCGGAGAATTGAAGCGACCTGTAGACTATATATACACTAGTTGAAACCTGCTGTACTTACACTGCGTACTATATAATACAAGCAGGCTATATGTTGAAGTTTCGCGAATATCAAATATGTTCAGTCCTCGTTTCCTAAACAACAAGTTTAATCTACTGTACTTAATCTGTGTGTTTGATCTCAAGTGGTAAGGACAGGACACATCGCTGGAAGACTGACAGCTGATGTGGCAGCAAGGTCCTCGAATAGCGACCGATGCTAGATAGTCCAATGACCTATTGAAGGACGAGGAAAGCAGCTGGTTGCGGGTAACGTAGGGCCGATCGATGTGGTGATCGCTGGAGGAGGTCTATGTCCAGCAGTGGACCTCTGTCAACTGATGATGATTATATTTTTATAATATCATTTTCAAAGGAAACCTGGTGACTGCCACATATTGAAATTTGTTACTGATATTAACCAAACTGAAATTAAATTGGTTGATTATTTTATTGAATTCTTTGTACGGACCGTAATTAAGTTTTTTAATAAAAATTTACTTATATATGTTATACTTAGTATCGTTAAGTTGTCTACCAATGAAAGTTTTATCATAATTTATCCAGCGGTTTCGTAGCTTAACCGTACTTGGAAAACTTAATATCCGTACAGAAAATCATTACATTAATTAAAAAAAATGTTATTTTAATTCTTATTACATATATTTTATACTTTGATACTACAAACAGACATTTAGGTTTTCTATTGATTAATATTTTTACCTGAATGAATACCGTGAAGCCACGGGATGAGCAGGACATCCCCGAGATGCTAAATCATAAATCTACCCATAACTAGCACTAGTTAGGATGACATACACAGCACCGGTTTGTCGTTAAGAAATATATTAAGTCTCTATACTTTAAACCGGAATACAATAATATTTACACACTAGTGTTTAAACAGAACTAGGAGCGGCAGTGGTACCAAGTCACAAGCAAACCCCTACTACCAATACATATATATAAGCCGCTACTCCTATTTTTGCTGCTATACAGCAATGTGTAAATATTACTATGTTCCTGTTCGAAGGGTGCTGCAGTTTGCAAAATTACTCGTTTAACGAGACTTAAGATCTTAAGTCACAAGGCGATGCGCGCAATGTGGTGCAGGGTATAACATCCAAACTAACATCACTAGCGTATGGGCAAGCGTATCACTTAGTATCAGGTGAAGATCTTGCTTGTCTGGTCGTTTCATCGTATATATATATATTTATAATGTTCTTAATCTGTAGATTAAAGAATTATTGAAGAAATTTTAGATCATATTTACATTAACTTTAGTTTCGAGTTTCAACAATAGATGGCGCTGTAATTAAAAGTAACATATGTCTAATTAAATGAAAGTATCCAATACATTTGCTACTATCATTAACTTTTTGTTAAGGATAGTATAATTGTGTGGGTTCGATTCCCACTTAATTCAACTCTGTTAGGAAGAAAAGCATCGTCAGGAAACCGATAGGGTTAAACAAAAACTGTTTGCGAGGATATCCGTCTTTTACTTGTCACTTTTCCACGTGAAGGATAAATGACCTTAACGCTGTTGAGAGAATAGACCTCGAGCCCGTTCATTTTTATGAATATTTTTTTTTATATTCTACTAAGCTACGTCAAACAGGACGTTCACGTGATGGCAAGTGATACGCCTAAGCATAACAACGTGGCGCTAGTTAGGATGATCTACACAGCACCACATTGCGCTCGTCGCTTTGAGAGATAAGATGTTGGTTTTCGTTACCCGTGTAATTATACTAGCTACAGCGCCCTTCAAATCGGAACACAGTCCTGTTTGTATACTATTGTTTGAAGATAGAATTAAGCGCTGCGGTGGTACCTGTCCAAACGATTTGCAGCAGAGACTTATGACTAATTATAAGCAGATCACCACGATTTGATCTCTGCGACTGCACCTTGAGACAAGTATCAAGATCTGTTGGGTATATTGTAAATAATTAAGTAGATTAATTTTCGATCTAGTTCTTATCGTTACCTAGGCTATCTGTGGTTGAGACGTGAGGAAATATCCTCGCAGTATTTTGTATTCTTCATGGCGTCCGATGAATAGATTTAAATATTTACAATAATGTCCGCTTTCTATCTTAAGATATATCTTAAGATGGGAAAGGCACTTTCTTTATTGCGAAATAGATGGTAAAGATGAAGACGAACGTTAAGTTAGAATTCTTACACTACATCACTTGGCTTAAGCACAGTAACTTAATTGAGTACAGCCTTTAAAGTACAAAGAATAACTAACAGGTCTCGTTCTACTAGGACCCTTTAATTAGATGTTTCTGCTACGTTTTTACTTACTTGTACTTCTGTTGCTAAGTTAAATTATTAAGTTAAACTAAGTATGCTAGTTACGAATAAGCTGAGAAGACTACCAATCTCAGCTCTCGGACTATAATCGTAATCTGGTGCAGTGTAAACACTTTCGTTACTGCTTTGGCGTTACAAATTGCTCGCCTTATTTATTATTAAAAATAAGGTTTTAATAACGAAAAAATTGCAAAATAAAAAAAAAAGATATATTAATTATTAATAATAAAACAAATTTTATTCTGGTATCGAACCAGGGACTGTCTTGTTAAGAGATTAGCGCCACTGAGCTTTGGAGATAATTATTCAATATTTTTGACGTTATCATAACATGAACGCCGTAAACTTTTCGATTGTTTTTATCTAAAAACCTCTTTATATAAAAAAAAATTACTTTACAAATCGTTAAACTTGAATGTCGTGTTATTAAGAAGACGAAAAGCACAGCAGGATGCAGTGTATATCATCTCATTAACTCTTTTAAACTTGATGCAACAATGTACATACAAAATTCCTTAGTGACTGCAGCACAGCATATGCGTATAGCTAACCGGCCGCAAAAACCACATATAATTAGGTCACTTGTTTACTCGTCTATTTCACTTAAAATTTGGTGATAACAATTATCATTAATACTATAATCTTGATCGGAGATTAATGCCGTCTAAATAGTACGGATTATTAGTTTTAAGAAATGTATATTTTGCTTACTTTTTAAACATTACTTACCCTTATTGTGTACTGTTATCGCACGGCGCCGTGTAATCGGCCCTTCATACGATGATATACAAGTAACTTTAATGTATTTTGTATTATTTATGTTGAGGTCTATATTTATACTATTAATTATATAAATTTTTTCTTTTTGCTTAAAGGCATTGTATTAGCATTTTTTTTTATTTATTTTCATTGCATTTTAAAAGGACCTAAAAGCAGTGCAGACCATAAATGAGCTGGTCAAAGAGTGATTCTCTTTGGGTATTGAGATCCGTCTTAAAAATAGCATTGTGGGCACATCCGGGCTTTGTTAATCCGATCGTTAGTGCCATCCGGGTACTGAGGGCCTGTTCAGCGATTACTTATCATTTAGCAAGGTGTTCAAATAAGTGTTCACTTGAAAGTTCATGTCAAGAGCTGTATGGTGGTTGCTTTTAATTAGCTCACAACAATGTTTTAATTTGATAATTGTGATCTTCATCAATTGTCGATGATGTACAGGAAATGAAACCTTCATAGTAAAAGTAGCTTTCCTGTTAATTTAATATATTTTTAGAATATTTTAAAGGATATTGTGTATATTTCTTTTAATATCTACTTTGTGATGTTAATCTCAGTAATTCCGGTAGATGTAGTGTTGGAATTCCTCCCACGAGGTGGACCGACGATCTGGTAAGAATCGCGAGAGCCGATTGATGTGGAGATCGTTGGCTGAAGCCTATGTCCAGCAGTGGACGTCTGTCAGCTGATGATGATGTTACTCTCTCTCCTTAAAAATGGTTTATTCAGTTATTCACTACGCGGTTAGTTTCAATAATAGAAAGGTCAGAAAGTTTGTGCATAAAAATTTATGTATATATCGATCGCTGTATTAAGGATACGGAAACGTCAACCCCCTTTGCCGAAAAAATATTGTACAGTTTGTGTACAGTGAAAGGTTCCCCCCGACGCGGTATAAAAGTAAGGTGCGCGCGCGCAGCACCTCCGACTCCACGACATGGCGGCCGCGGCGCGATTGGTATGTTCACACATTTATTATAATACACGATTAATAAACACCAGGTGCTTCCTGGTGATCCTGAAGTGCATGAAAAAATTTTGCCAACATTTGAAATTTTTTATTTTAATAATTTATTTTAATTTTACCCTCACAATAGCTTAAAAAATCTTAAATATAAACTGTTATCTTTTAACTTTTTCTGTGATATTAAACAATTGTTTAAACTATCACATACTATACCATATTTATATTTTATTTGTTTTTTTTTAATTATCACATATATATATTAAAACTAATTTAATTTGAAACCTAATTGTTACAGTTTTATAATTGTGACATATATTTTAACAGCTCGTTTGTGCTTGTAGTTTTATTTCATATATTTTCAATTTGCGCGATAGTCGGGTTAATTACTTGTAATAAATTTCTAGTGAACTTAACGGATAAGACATTTACGTGTGATAGCATCCTGATAAGTGAGGTGATGGTGGAATGGTTGCTTTGTACCTAAGTGTTGCTTAGTGTGGTGTTTAACGAGGACGATGTGTTACGTGATAAAACTACCACTGAACTAGCATTATTGTTTGCAAACTTACTTCAGCGACACAGCGGCTAATCGGGTGGCTGATGCGCAGACCCTCACTTCGATTCCATGGTCATATACTGTGAAGTCAAGCCGAAGTTTTCTTAAAGATCCGTACAATCATCTATGGAAATTAAACATCAAAACACCATCGATATTTTGGGGGTCAACGCGAACACAGTTCATCACTGAAAAACCAGTTTACAATAGTAGTACAGATTTGAACCCGCTGCGACACAATCGCAATATACTTTTCAAACTTCTAAGTTACAACCTTCAAATCAAGTTTAAGTTACAAACGAAATATCGCTAACAATAATTATGTTAGTATTTATTGCGATAAATAATAATTAAATACATTTGTGAAAGTATACGCGCAGTTGGTATTTGTCACTGCTCCAGTATTACTAAGTATTGTTAGACGTACGTACAGAACCCCAGTTTTTTTTTTGGTTTCGGGGGAAATCTTCGAAAGATACCCTCCTTACGGGGGGAAGTCTTGGTAATGTGAGATTTTCATTCACTAAAACCCTCTCGGTGCTCTGCATCAGTTCATCCGGAGGCACTCCGGGATCTCTTATAGAACGCACCGGTGCTCCTCTACACTTTGTGTTACACGTGTCTGAGGAGGAGCGCAACCCTCGTTGGCACCATCATCACCATCTTTTAGTCGCCGTCTACGACAGTCAGGGCTTACCTTAGTCATATACTTACCAGCCCAAGACTGCAGAGCTTGATCAGATACCTTCTGTTAATAACCAGAAGTCTTGATATACTTCTTATTAAATTATAGAGGATGGTCCTCAGATATCTATCATCGTTTCTAATTCTTCTCTAACCTGCTTTCAAGAGTAGTAGCGGCCTATGTCCAGCAGTGGACGTCTATCGGTTGTTGATGATGATAATTAACAGGTTGCAGTCCACTGCTGGATACAAGACTCTCTCAAGGAACGCCACTTACTTATGTTTAAGTAAGGAGAAACAGTTGACTCAATTCCTCAGAAGTAGAGGGGATCTTTCCTATTGAACAAAGTTCCAATTGACACATCAGACTTCTTATCTAAGTCTTCATTAGGAGTTCAGATGTTTTCGTTTTTTATAAGAAAACAATTACAAAGTTACTAGTGTATATTTAAGTTATTGTTATAAGTTTGTCTCTAAGTAGAATCATTATAAAAACAGAAATATTTTTTTGGGACATTGAGTTTGTGTACTTTTGGGGCTGATGGCGTTTTTTTTGGTTTTTTATTTTTTAAATTCTTTAGACCCCATTGAAAATTAGGGTTGAAGTCTTTATAGGCTGCGACATTATCTGAGTGTTTTTTTTAAACACAGCGTTCTCCTGCTTTGCGGGGCAGTGCTATTAACTCATTTATTATCATTCCACTTCTTCACTTTCTTCCTTCTCAGTTTCTGTCTCTCCTATCCTTCTCCCATCCATTATATTTTCTTGCATATCCATATTGTTCATTACTAATTCCTTCTTTTTTTACATCACCTCCCATCCTTCATTATTTCCTTATTTTTTATTCTATCACAGTTTACTAGTCGTACCATTAACATTTATTTATATTTTATATCAAAGTTTTCTTCTCACATTTTTAAATTTTTACCTTTACATTCATTTTGTTTCTATTCTTGTTTACTTTGTTTACAACTCTTCATATTTCTATTCTCTTCTAGTTTAAATTATTATTACTTCATTTATCAATATTTACATTTACATTAATGTCAATGTTTTATTCCTGCCCATTACTACCTCTATAACTTTCCTACTGTATTCCAATACTTGAGTGGGTTCCTTTCCTACAAGATTCAAGGGTCCCTTTGCCTCCTGATTCCATAATTCCTTTACCACATGATTCAAGGTTTCCTCTCCCACATCATTTTGTATTTATTTTAATTCTTTCTTTACTTCGTATTTTTTATCTTGTGAGAATAAACGATATATTATTATTATTAATATTATATGTCCAAGTAAACGGCGACATGGTATAACCTAATAGTTTTTTAATTTTGCAGCAATCCATGTCACAATACATTGCTAAAAATAGCTCGTGTTAATTTCGGTTGTAAAATAAGTTATAAGTTGAATATAAGTTCGATCAACTTGCGCGAGGACCTTGAGAGCGCAGCGCGTGGCTGGCGGCGTGCCGAGTGTCGGGTAGCGGGTTACAATTACTTGACATATCGGCGCAATAATGAAAGTGTGACGCAAATCTACTGTACGACAGTCAGATTGTATTTGTTGTATATTTACTTATAGATTAAGTAACTAGAAGTACGGCTTTTGGGTCACTGTTTCATATCCGCTGTTCGTTTACTAACTCTATCAATACAAAGTTTATTCGCTTCATAGTACTTTCGTTAATTAGATTTCCGTTAGGAATTACATTAGTAGTAAAGTTAACTATGAGGTTTTATAACAAAAACATTAAAAATTTTAAATAAATATTATATCATCATAGAATGGTACATTGATAAATATTAATAAAAAATTCAAGCAGACCGCGTATATGCAATAACCATTTTTACAAAACTTAGTTATAAATTAAAGTTTACATGTCGTTTAACATTTTATTGTTTATTACTTAGCTATAGTCGCAAACTATCGATGTTAATAAATGTGTTATACTCAAGTAGGCCTATGCTCAGCAGTTTTGTATCTTCTGACAGATAATGTATGTATTCATAGCAGTACTTAATTACTTAAAATAGTTAATAAAGTTATTCATGGTTATAGAGTATACATTCATTATATACTTTAGAAAAAATTATAATTAGAAAAACTATAATAAAAAATTCTCTTCGCCTTCTGACTCTTCCCCGCGTAATAATTTTATAATAAACGCGTTGAAGTCTTTTCACCAGAAAATTATATTCGGAGATAAATGTTTTCCATAAAATCAAAATCTTTACATTTATCCTTTACGTAAATGATTTATATACACAATAGAAATTAAGAATATACTTACACATACATACACATACTTACATAAAATTATGAATATACTAATATATATTTATATTGGTATGACCTACGAAAATCCAGTGAATTATCATATCATTAAATCGCAGCTGTTCATTACTAGATAAGCCGGCGATCGGTTCATAACTTGATATTGAATTGAAATCATTATGCTTTGTAAATAAGCAGTTGAGTAGGCAAAATAAACTTGAAATAGCTGCAATGGACAGTTTTCTGATATTACACACGCGAGTTGCCACTATCGAGATTAATGCGGTAACGAAGGGAACAAACTGAAAACTATGTAAAGCGAATAATTTAATGAAGATTTTATATGCTCTCTTCATGGTCTCTGATGATGGAGACCGTCAAGGTATCACAGCTCCTATTTCTGCTGCTGAACAGTAATGTGAAAATATAACTGTGTTCCGATTTGTAAGACGCCTTAGCTATTGAAATTACTGCGGTAACTAGACGTAATATATTACAGATATTCTCCTTTCATGTTACACATTTACTTTGTTGATGTATAGACATACTTATATACCTTCTTGTGGACTTTACTTTCAAGGTCAGCAACTTGATCTTTTGATTAAAAAGTAACATTCAAATAAGACGCCAGTCATTTCCGATCCGCCATTTTGTTTTTAATTATCCTTTTGTATTTTTAATTACAATAAATCTTTTATATTATTGGTATACTATACTTCTACATACAGATACTTTAATATATATATATACTATATCCTTAGTACAATATTATTGATATTACATACAATTCTAGTAAATGTAATGACATAGGCTCCTTATGAAAGTACTGAACAATTATCTGAAAAGCTGTGAAAGGGGTGTTATTGATTTGAAATCCTGAATAAAGTCTATTTTTTCAACCTTTTACTATATTCATTAATTCTTACATAATATCTTCGTTATCTCATCATCAGGCGTAATATATCACATATATACAGGATATATGTATCAGGTCAACTAAGAAAGGATATTACAAAACTCCTTCCACCAAAGGAATTGCGGGGGTGGCACGACCAGAAAATTGAGCGAGGAACAACTATTATTAATATAATGACAGAAAAAAGTGAGACAGAGTATTCAGATCATCAATAGGTTTTCCCCGCTAGAGAAAATCTTTACACTGCAGCGCTTACTTGTAATACTAAGCAGTGTTAAAATATTACTGTGTTCCAGTAAGAAGGAACAACTGCTAATCAAAGCCCCACCCTTTACAAATTGGTGTAACATTATATATAACTACATTCCTTTGTTAGCTAGTCAAGTTGCCGGGGCACAATGCAAGCTCAATTTAATGCTACATAATTAACTAATTACTAGTAATTAATAAGGTTTTACTATAGTGTTTATAACTTTATTAATAGTAACAAAATATCCCATAAATATCGAAATTGATGAATATATATCATTCCACATAATACAGATACGCTTCCGTGTGTTATAAGGCGGATAAATCAATCATTAAGCCTCTTGGTCATCAACTTGACTTCCGGCTCTTAACATATATACGTTAACATTAACGTTAGCTTTAGTAGCGATTAACAGGTTTTTTTAGTGCAAGGTTTACTACATTCCTTAACTTAGTTTATTAGTTCGTTTCAATGTTACTTTTTACTGTATTAATTGGTAGGGTAACATCATTACTTCCGCTTTATGTATTACTACCCCCTTTTCATTATTCGAATAATTCGTAGATACTATAGTTTCTATTGTACAGTACGAATTTCATCATTATTATTGCAGTCTATCGTTGTCCACTGCTGGACTAAAACCATCCCAATCAATTCTTGTTTTTGTACAAAGTCAATGTAAACAATAACTTAATTAGGAAATAAAACATAATACTTCCGGTTGTAACTTCTGATAAAGTGTAACTATACAAAAATTTTAATAGTTTTGAGTTTAGATACTAGAACAGATTCTATTTCCGTCGTCATAGTGTTGTGCAAATATTACCGTGTTCCGGTGTGAAGGGCGTTGTAACTGGTGTAGCGTAATAACACATCTCATGTGTCTGTTTTGTATATTTGTTGTATTTCTTACCATCACATGATTGTCCCGCCAGTGCGGGCTCATTTTATTGATGGTAATAAATAATCGAATAGGGAATATCCGGTTGGTGGGGGCCGCCGTGGTCACCCCAGTGTTAGTGAACGGCTGCAACCGGACCGTGGCCTCTAAATACTACTTTCCGAGCCGACGCCCTTTGTACGAGCTGCTGATTCGCCCAGCACGAGCACTCCAGGAACAGAGCCGTCGCCAGGCTATAAATAGTCATGAGCGAACTTAATGCGACATAACTTATTAAGTTACAACTTGTTCTACTTCATTACTTACGAGCAAATGTAACATCATTGTTTATTATTACAAGGAAACCTCTTCAAGGTCCATTCGTACTAAGAAACTTTTCATATATAATTTTTTTTATTCGATGAAGCGAGGGTTGATGAAGACTTTCAACAGATGAAAAAAAAATAACCTTTTTTTATCAACAGCCAAAGTCATTTTTTTTCAAAGCCTCCATAACACTCCATAACTCTAAGTGAAAAGGTAATGACCACTTAATGTCCGTGCTTGTGACAAGTGTCTACGCACCGTGGCAAGTTATTAAAGTAATTAATAAGCAATCGAACGGAAATCGTTGCAGCATGACACGCAAACTCATCACCGCGTGAAGCATGGCCGAAGCGAGGTGATGGAAAGCTTCACATCCTCGATGATAACATCAGCGATGGAGTTGAACGATACGCTGATGTTGATGAAGGAATCGTCGGGGAGTGGAAAATTACATTGTTATTAAGTTAGCAACAAAAAAAATACCCCAATAGGAACCCTTACATACAACCTCTAGTGCCCAGCGATACCGGAGGCCATGTTGACTGTATGTGGAGATCTTTGGGGGAGGCCTATGTCCAGCAGTGGACATCTATCGGCTGATGATGACAACAACTTTTCATCACCACAGTTGTGAGATCTGAAGGATCTCCTACGAGTCGATGAACTAATGCGGCGTTCTCTGCTCCTGTACGAGAGACCGTAATTACTCTATGTGTCTTCATCGTCACCATCAACCGATAGACGTCCACTGCTGGACATAGGCCTTCCGTAAAGATCTCCACATCGATCGTTCCAGCGTTGCTCGCATCCAGAAATCTACCAGAGTTCAATAGTTAACAAAAAAAATTGGAGGTCCTTTAAGTCCCCAAGGCATTGCGATTAAGAGAGCTGCTGAATACCTAATATGTCTTCAGCAGCGATGTTAAAACAAAAAGTAATGGAGGCGGGCTTCGTTATATAACCCGACCGATTTTCATAGGTCGTTTATGCGAACATATTCATTTAAATCGGTTGGGTAATATATCAATTGAGAGGTGCTTCAGGGTGAATATGTTTTATTTATGCTAATCTTCAGCCGATAGATGTCCACAGCTGGACATAGGCCTACTCCAAAGATTCCCACATCCATCGGCCCACAGTCAGCATGCCATCCAGTATCGCCGGGCACTAAAGGCCGACGTTAGTAGGAGTTCATATAGAGAGGGTTTTGCGCCATTTCCCACCACTCCGTACCGATGCGGGTTGGTGGTGGAAATTTATACAACATTGACCCTAAAATCTACAATTACAGTTTATTATATATTTACGCCATTTCTAATGTTTTGTACCACAACAAATTGTATATGAACTAAGTAATGTTCACGCAACGCCCAGCCACTACGAGGTCACCATATTTCACGTGCACTTCGTCCAATTTGGCAATTGGACTAGATATAATGACGAAAAAAAAATTTAATTTTTTATCATAATAAATATTGCATTAAACCGGATAAAGTTATCCGGGTCATGGAATTTTGTTATAGAATAGATTTTTAATAGTACGTAGTTAAGCGGAAACGAAATAGTATTCTTTTCTGATCTATTGCACTCTAAGCAAATATACCATTAGATAAATATTAAATTTTTTATTAATCACTGATATTCAAGTGATCGTTATTTGTTTATTAATTTCGCAGTAACAATCTATTTTGTATATTAAGTGGCGTTAGAATAATTAAACACTCATTAAACGCACTTCTAATGAGTTCTTCTTCATAATCATACTATCACTGTTACTGTATGCTCATATTATTCTTATTATATATATATCTATATATATATATACCAGCTGTATCATGTCCCATTTCCCGGTCGTAATATGGAATTAAACCGGTTATGACTTTTTATAGCAACCGCTTAAATAATACCGAAATGAAACAGCTATTAAAAGTTAATTAGAAATTAAACGATGAAGGATCTATGAAATTCAAAAAATAAATATCATGTAACCATCTCCAAATCATCCCGTGTGGATACGTTCACCAGTTTTCACGTAAATATATGTAAATGTCAATAAATATTATATATTGTATGATAATTTGAATTTAGGTTTGAACTTCACGCATACTTTATACAGGGTGTAAAGTAATAAGCGTAAAGACGTGTAGGGGCTGAAATATAACTCGTGTCCTATCTATGTATGTATGGAATACACCAAACAATGCAACGCTTTTGGATTCATTCTATAAATACTTTTCAAAAAATTCCCGATTTTCTAGAAAAAAATTCGATGATTTTATTTCTTACTCATTTCTACACAAATTTTAATGTAATAATTACTGTTTAATCATTGTTTTATTAAATTAAATTTTGCTCAAACTGACGGCCACGGTTCCTGACACAAGCACGAAGCCTTTTTCTTAAGTCAGATCGTGTGACTCGCGCTGTGAGCTGTTTTCTTATTATGTCGGCAGCGACGATGATGCGCGATATAATAAGCACTTTTCCTCGCAGTAGACTTTTCCTCGCAGTAGACTTTTCCTCGCAGTAGACTTTTCCGCGCAGTAGACTTTTCCTCGCAGTAGACTTTTCCTCGCAGTAGACTTTTCCTCGCAGTAGACTTTTCCGCGCAGTAGACTTTTCCTCGCAGTAGACTTTTCCTCGCAGTAGACTTTTCCGCGCAGTAGACTTTTCCTCGCAGTAGACTTTTCCTCGCAGTAGACTTTTCCTCGCAGTAGACTTTTCCGCGCAGTAGACTTTTCCTCGCAGTAGACTTTTCCGCGCAGTAGACTTTTCCTCGCAGTAGACTTTTCCTCGCAGTAGACTTTTCCTCGCAGTAGACTTTTCTCGCAGTAGACTTTTCCACCCAGTAGACTTTTCTTCGCAGTAGACTTATCCTCGCAGTAGACTTTTCCTCCCAGTAGACTTTTCTTGGCAGTAGACTTATCCTCGCAGTAGACTTTTCTTCGCAGTAAACTTATCCTCGCAGTAGACTTTTCCTCGCAGTAGACTCTTCCTCGCAGTAGACTTTTCCTCGCAGTAGACTTTACGGCACTAAAAAATTCTTATGACTTCATAAATAATAACCGTATGCGCTTTCTTGCAGCTGAAGTCGGGCCACCAACACGGCGTTTGTGCAGTTGTATTTGTTGTAAATAAATCGCGTGCTTCAACAAGTATATTTGTATTTCGTAAAATTCACTTTGCAATGATTAAAGAAATTAAATATTGGTATGCACAGCTAACTCGGCTGTCTAGGAGTATAAGTGATCTGTACCGCAAGACGCGCGCGCACTCGTTTATACTTAATTGATTATTTGTGGGCGCCGTGCCCGTGCGCAGCCGCTCTCGTGTACTGCCACGCGTTGTATGTACGATACTCGTGTAAACAAATTAATAACTCGGCATTTGTTATAGATATAGGCGACAGATTCTATTGCTTGGTCTCCGAGTGCCAGGTGAGAGGACGATGACACCTTGCGATTATTACTTATGGGGTCACATGAGATCTTTAGTGTACACAACACCAATTAACTAGCTAGAAGAATAAAGGTCCCGTAGCATCGTCGCTGCTGACAAAATAAGAGTATAGTTTATGATAACAAAAGTAGCGTTAAATAGAGACCGCGTTATAGGAATCTCGATTTTATTACGAGAGCAAAAACTCTATGCCGGATGAACACGCTATATCATTTATAGCGTTATTTATCTTAAAACTTAAAACAAGAGTTCTAGCTCATTGTATAGGGTGGCGCAAAAATAACCTTATAAAAAGTACCTTATTACCTGTGTTATAGGTTTTAGGTACTTTATATAAGGTTATTTTTGCGCCACCCTATATATAAAAAGAAACAGTTGAACACTTTTTATATATACAAAGTACACATATATGTATATATACAAAATGTACAGCATTGAACTTATTAAATATTAACTGTTTGTAGATGTTATTGGCGGTTTGTGCGTGTGCGCATGCGCAGTACGTTGAGGAGCGCGCCCCGCGGTACATCGCCTCAGAATCTAAGGTCACCTCCACGCCGGTGCCCATACTAAAGCAGATCAACAGGTATGCATCTTTACCACAACTACTGCTACTTACCCTTCAAACCGGAACAATGTGAGATTTGTTCAAACATAACCTTTTCCAGCACCAGCCCGCCAACTTTATAGGAAGCGAGAAAAAAGCAAAAGCATTGTGACACATAATGCACATTCTCCTTATTCCTGTATCAGCAGTTGGTTTAATATAAATAATTAAAAAAAAAACCAAAGTAATTAACAGTTTTTTTTTTAATTACTGATAATACAATGCTATTACATCTTAATAATAAGTAATAAAAACATAAAATTACTTTCTCTATATCAAAACAAGAACACTCTCTCTTGAATATATTTAAGTAAAAAGCATTCTTTAAAAAAATCCTCTTATATTACAACGAAGGCTTTCACGGAAGAGGTTTTCCAGTTAAAAAGGACTACAGACTCCTCATAAAGGATATTTCCTTGGTAGAATCGTGACCTTAACTGAGAAGTAGTCCTAGTTGAAATTTTTCAATGGCTTTAACAGGTCCATGGTTACTATTGAAGGAACTTTGTGCTGATTTTTATCTTCGATAATTAATACATAACTCTTCAATGATCATCATCATCATCATCAGCCGACAGATGTCCACTGTTCCACATGTACCTCTCCCGAAGATCTCCACGTAAAGTTGATTGAGAGGAATTGGAGGTGTAAGGGTTCCCGCAAAACAACTCACGGGACTAAGCCAACTTCACCTTCTCGTGATACGCCCTGCTAATCCACAGACGAGGCTCTGGCCCCCACCAACCTGCATTGCACCAGCGTGGTAGCCCAATTACCCCCATATGAACCACTATAGACGACGAGCCCTAATGTCCGACGGTGCCGGAAGCCATGCTGATTGCAGCGCAGGACTGATTAATGTAGAGATTTTTGGGGGAGGCTTACGTCCAGCTGTGGACGACTATCGGCTGATGATGATGATGAGAGAAATTGGGTCGTAACCCAGCACGCTGGCCCAGTGCTTATTGGTGAGTGGTCAAAGCGTCGTCTGTTGTCCATCGTGGTACACCGCATACAGTTGAGGGTGATTTGGACTCCGTAAGATGTTGAGCGGAACCCCTTACACCCCATCATCAATGATAAATTAAGCTATATGTTGATCACAGGCACCATGAGGACGGATCGTACACCTACGGGTACGAGGCTGCTGATGGATCCTTCAAGATCGAAACTAAAGCTCAGAACGGAGAGGTCAAAGGGAAGTACGGATACAAAGATGACACCGGAAAGGTAAGCACTCCTCAAGAAGAACACTTAAATTTCAAGAGCTGACTTGGCTAAGTTCATTCCTCATCATCTGAACTCATATATGTCCATAGCTGGACGCTCTTACACAATGTACCCACACCCCCTTTACGTGTCCCCACACCTTGTTTGAGTTCAGAAGCTTCCAACCGTTTCGTTTGATGTCGTCTGTCCCAATCCTGGTGGGTGGTTCACCTGATCATCTAGTTGTTTAAGACCTCAACATCCATAGGCTATACTACTAATGTACTCTTCCCATTGCCACTGCAGCACATATCTAGTACGGCTTTGCTGGTAACCCTGGTTCTTCAGCCGATATAATTATAACACTAATAAACCTTTATCCAGCTAGGACGGTTATCAGCTGATGATGATGATGAAAATAGAAAGCTAAAACAGACACTTGAAATTGAGTGTTAAACTCTTAGCACTACTCTTTTCAGTTCGGAGGTTAGATAATTTGTGATATCATTTTCCTAGTTGCGTGTGATTGAATACGGAGCCAACAAGTACGGGTTCCAGCCGGCGGGCGAGGGCATCACGGTGGCGCCGCCCACCCTCGTCGACGAGTCCACCAGGGAGGAGGGGCTCCGGCCCAGCAAGTCGCAGGTACTAGGGCGTAGTCCGTTAGAAACGTGGAGAAGAAAATAAATTTTCACATTTTTTTTTTTAATTCGGCCAAGCTGTAACAAACCTGATCTGCGCCTGATAATAACCAATAGCTCAAGACTCGTTACTCCAGTAATCACACTAGGTAGAGCGTCCTTCAAACCAAATCACAGTAATATTTGCATAGTACTGGTTGCAGCTGTCCTATGTCTTGACGGTCACCAGCAACGAAGACTTCACTAGTGATGACGATGAGCTAGTCAAGTACCTGATCAAATCAATGAAGGTTTATCGGAAGGTCTATGCACAAGGGCAATGTGTTCGCTATTTCTAGACCAATCTTGACTTAAAGAAAGATCCAGATTAATATTTCGATATGGTTATCTAAGTCGTCTTTGTCAGGGTGGAAGATCAGAGTACCGTGCACCAGCGCAGTCGCAGTCCATAGACTACGACTACGAGGAGCCCGCGCCGCCTCCGCGTCCAGCGCCACGCCCCGCGCCCTCCTACAGGCCGCAGCCCCAGCAGCAGTACCGACCGCCGCCGCAGCCGCAGCACCAACCCCAGCCTCAGCCCCAGTACCGAGCTCCGCCACCACCACAGCCCCAGTACAGGCCGCCGCCACAATCTGCTCCTACACCACCTAAGGTTTGTAAAATAACAATAACCAGTAGTTTCAACATTTACATAGAAACATCTCATTACATGGATGATAAGCGTCTTCATCATCATCTCAAACTTGGTTGCCCACCAGTGGGCATAGATGTTCTGTAATAAACGCCACAAAACAGTCCTACGCTGTCTGAGTTGCGATCTTTGATATAATTCCAGCCGCAGTTCTTCGCCGGTGCCGCGCCATCTCCAGGGGACCAGGACAGCTTCTTCAGCCCGGAGCCGCAGCAGAGGCAGCAGTACAAGCCCAAGCAGGAGTTCAGGCCGGCGCCCCAGCCGCAGCAGTTCGCGTCCAGGCCGCAGGAGTTCAACGCGCAATTCGATCAAGCACCTGCTAGGTTTCCGCCGCCGAACCAGATACAGCAGCAGAGAAGTCAACCATACTCCATGTTAGATCAACTCCTCAAGGAGTACTCCTTACCCCAAGGAGGGTCTACACCCCTCCACGACATATCGTTCGGGTCCTATTAGTTTCGGAATTAATCTTTCTATTGTAAATATTTAGTCTATTTTTCCTCTTAATTAAAAAAAACCCTAATAAATAAACTCTTGGTTTTTTAAAAAAAAACGTAATACTTTTAAAAAAAATCAACACTTGATTATACGTGAAAGCGTATATTAATGAAAGCGATATAAATAAAATATAGTGGAGTTGAAGGAAGGAAGAAAAGGAAGTCATTAAAGTCATCTTCAGTCAAAAACGAAATAAAGTCTATTTATTATTTAACGAATTTTTTTTATTGTCTGCAACTAACCGGCGAGGACGTTCATCATCAGCCGTCTTTACCAGCATTACTGCTGGTAGGTCTCTATGGTGGGAGACCGAGTAGTTTTTTTTTCCTGCCAATCTTGCTGCTATTACTTAGTGACATTTGCTTCCGAATCTAGTTCTATTGTTTTCTGCTTCTTCTTCTTCTTCTTAAAGTGCCTCTACAACTGGTGAAGGTTGGCGATCAGCGTGGTATAGTCCTTACTGTCTTTGGTTCGGCGGAACAATTCGGCCGCGCCAGATATGCCATTCATCATCATCATCATCAGCCGATAGACATACACTGCTGGACATAGGCCTCCTCCAAAGATCTTTACATGGATCGATCCTGCGCTGCACGCATCCAGCTGTTTTCCGCGACCTTCACCAGATCGTCGGACCACCTGGAAGGGTACCTACCAACAATATGTCTACCGGTCTTCGAGGACCTTGGTGCTCCATCGGCTGTCAGTTATTCGAGCGATGTGTCCGGCCCCTTGCCCCTTGACTCTAGCAATCTTTTGGACCATGACGGTGACCGTAGTTTTCTGCGCATCTCCTCATTTCTGCTTCGATCACGCGTTCATATATATGCCAGTCCATTCCTTGATATTCCTCAACCATGACTTTTTCGTTCTCCCCACCTTTCGTTTTCCAGAAACTTTACCTACCATAATCAGCTGCAGAAGATCATATCGCTGATGTCGGAGTACATGAAGTGGAAGATTTTACGTTTCTTAACAATTCGATGAAGAACACTGACATTGGTGAATCCCTGACTCCAGCTAATAGGATCCTTTGTTTTACTTTCTTTTCATTAACTGCTTATGAAACCATCACACTGCTGGCTCCTTCATCATTTGTAACCAATAGTCCATAAATGTGGCCCTCAGGAAGTCGTCCTGCATTATTTTTATTATATTCTCTACACGGAACTCCACTCCATTTTCTGTTGGCAGTGGTGTTTGTCCAGAGCGGATTTGGGGTATTTTGATAATATACCTTCAGCAGTTTCTTCAGTCGCAGATACACATTGGATCAGCTAGTTGGAACTGATATAAGTATGACTTGATACCGCCGTGTCCAGTAGTCCAGGAGCTGAGGTTTGAGTGGTTACATCCTGAAAAAACAACTCGACTGTTGATTCCTTATTGTAATTCTCATACGTCGTTTCATCTCTTATTCTCCTTTTTGCCAGCGATCGCGGGGAAATGATCACAAGATGGCTCCTTCTCACATGATATGGTTGCTTCTTTGTCATGTCAGCCCGATCCTTACCTACAATCCTTACGTGTGCCTTAATCCACGTCAGCTCAATAGTAAACGACCAGGTACCACCGCAGCGCCCATTGCAGCCGACAAACAGTACTGTACAAATATTACTGTGTTTCGGTTTGAAGGGCGCTGGAGTATGTAATTACTGGGGTAATGAGATTCAACATCTTATATCTTTTATACATACCAGTACCTACTAACACTACGCCTAAAACACGTTCCAGGGAGGATTGTAGCCCTCCTCTACACCCTCATTTTAGTACCACACAAACTAGACCACCTCCGACTTACCGTTCATCCCGGGCTCGTTTAGTGGACAATGAGGGCTTCCACCTTTAAAAGGCCATGAACCCGAAAACACTTTCAGTCGGCTTCTCCTACAGGCAGGGCATACCTTAGTCCAATTCTTACTGGCCCGAGACTACAGCGCTGCGGTGGTATCTAGACCGTCTCCAGCAACAGAGACCTCCCACCGCTAAACTATTTATGCAGTATAAACACTGTCGTAACATTTGTATATATGTGTATTTAATATATCAGGTGTTCGGGGCCGTGGGACAGGTTCCCACTGTGAACAGGCAGACCGACAATGGACCTCTTGCCCGACATATGCGCCTTATTTCCCACGATGTTGCGCAAACGCAATTGTTCGTCACCGCCACGGTGGGACTACGGGGCGTATGGAATTTCGTGGCCGCCATTTTGTTTACACCACTTTATCCAAACACTTGGAATGGCGCCGGTTATGATTATATAAACTGTACTTAGAGTAATACTGAGTCGCTACTTTTAGGTATACACCCTTAGCTCCCCAGGGTCTACATACTTAGACTGTCTCCAGCAACAGACTTTCAACAGTCTACCACCAGTAAAGAGTAAGTCTCAATTGTTTCACTAGATACATCACTCTTCAATCTCGGCAGTAAAGTCAGCAGCGACTGTATCAGGTACTACAGCCAATGTTAGTAACACACACATGCGCACACACCGTCTAGCCTCATTACTTACCACGGAACGTTACGTTAAGTAATAACTTAGTAACTTCAATAGTGATATTACTATTCATACAAGAAATAGTTTTTAAATCGCATCTTCATTTATTTTGCTACTTTGATTACTTCTAGAAAATTATTGAGTACTGAATGATCTTGATTCTCATGGTGGGTGAGAGGATTCTGTATCCCAATGGTGGGAACATTAAGTGGGCTGTCAAATTAAAAAAATTCTGATATGGATTTAACAGGTAATTCGTTGTTGTCTACGTAATGCAATAGAGAAGTTTGTAATGTGGCAAATGAATGTAGAGGGGGAGTCTTCCATGGACCTCGTCGGCTCCAAGGTCGCAGGGTTCCACGCTGCTGTGCACAATGGATCACCTTCACGGTGCCGGCCGTCCATCTGGCGAAACGTTACTTGCTTTACAGGAGAATTAAACTGGTCACGAAATATACAACGATCGTTAAGAGAACTAACGCAAGGTTTGAAGGATTGATGCATTCGTGACGTGGTGCTGGAGGAGTACGAGTAAGGGTACCTTGGACAGAGAAACGTACTAATACATTGATACTAATCCAGCTCCGAATGTTATCATCATCATGATCAGCCAATAGTCGTCTACTGCTGGATATAGGCCTCCCCCAAATATTCCCACATCGATCGGGTAAGGATTCATATGGGGGATTTGGGACATTACCAACCACGCTGTACCCAATGCGGGTTGGTGGACGCCAGAGCCTCGTTTGTTGATTAGTAGCACCATGAGCAGGTGAGGTGGGCTTGGATCCCATGAGTTATTGTGTGGGAACCCTTACACCCCCAGCTACGAATAAAAGCTTGTTTATCCACCATAAATCAATTGTCGTTGGGAACACCGAAGGTAAAAGATGATCACCAACCATTTGGATCGATCAAGTTTAAGACACCTCATCCTCTAAATAGTATAAGGTAAGATGCGCTGGACAGAAACCGGTGGAGGCAGATTTTCTGCCCCTGTACGACTCCACATAGATATCCCTTTTATCAACTAAATACAATATAGATTATAAAGTTCTGATAGAAAAGCTTAGATTAGACCCAGACTTCTATCAATCTAGTACCTTAGCTAGGTATTTTATTTGATAATTCCTTAGCGCTTCAGGTCAACGTGTACCTTGCCACGTGGAAGAAGATCCTGGAGTCACATGATTAAAGTGATCTATGGAAAAACGAAGGTCACTGACGCAAAGTCCGGGATTGCTATAAATGATGACTTTTAACGAAGAACTACTCCCAACTGTGGAAGTCTCGCTGGTGGTGATGATGATGTTTTCCATTAGCTGAACTCGGAGACCAATGTCCAGACCAGACCAGTCCTGACTTCAACGAATTGGCCGAAAGCTCAACCTCATGTGTCATAAGAAATGTAAAATCTCCTACCTCGATCGTGTACTCCGTCATCAGCGACGTGATTTTATGCAGCTGATTATGGTGAGTGAAGTTTCTGGAAAACGAAAGGCGGGGAGAAGGAACGAGTCATGTTTGAGGAATATCAGGGAATGGATTGGCCTATCTGGCGCGTCCGAATTGTTCCGCCGAACCGGAAACAAAGGACTCTACCACGCTGATCGCCAACCTTCACTAGTTGGAGATGCACTTTAAGAAGAAGGTAAGGATATATGTTGATAGCTGCATTATTTATATCTTCATCATCAATGTTAGATATTGCAGATTTAAAAAACTTTTAAACTGTAGAAGACAAAGGTGTTGGATGTTTGTTTTTTTTTTTAAAATTGCGTCTTCTTTCCTTAGATATCTTTGTCTATATAAAAACAGTTATTAAAAAACTATTCTCTAAATAATTTTCATGTTTAAGGATTTATAAAAAAGGAAAAAAAATTTTTTTTTCAATTATTCGTTGTTAAAAAATAGGTACAAAAATTATTTACAAAATATCAATAATATTTTACTTATATCTAACTTTGAACTTGAAGCAAGGGTGAATTAATAGTAACGGCTTACTTAATGTCTTTGCAGGGGTTTCGCTTCGGCGCCCGGCTCGCCAAGGACCTGGACGTTCCTCACCTGCTTGCGCGCCGGCGCGGCTGTCGTCAGCTCCGTGGAGGGCGCCGGGGTCGGCATGAAGTCCGGGTTAATGGCCAGCATGAGCATCTTCAGCAGCAACGCTTCCCGAATCTCCGCCGGTAAATATTCTGGAGTTTCCTCGATGTTGTTCGATGAAGAGCCGGCTGTGTCGTATGGCCGGAGGTACTGCCTCCTCCGCGGCACGTACCTCTGGCTCTCGTACTGTGTGCTGTCGTAGTTCATCTGACTGGGGAACAGTTCCGGTCTGTACTGATGATCATATCTATAGTCGTAACGATCGTCTTCCGCGTAGTGCCGCGGCTGGGGGCGGCTGTAGTCGTAATCCTGCCGGTACAGCGGTACGGGCTGGTAGGGAGGACCTGGAGCCACAATCTGATCCATCAGAGACTGTAAACGGTTCTGTCTGAGTATCAAAACTTGGAGCAGACGTTTTAAATCTCTCGTGCTCACGGGTGCTTGAATAGCATTCATCTCCTCAAGAGGATCGTATCTTTGTTGGTATACCATAGGTGCTGGAGTGGGTCGATATGCATTGACAAATCTAGCCTGATACCCTTGAATAGGTACTCCTCTCTCATCTACTGGTATCGGAATAATCCTCGCCACAGGTCTAACGTCATAACCAACATTTGCCGGTTCTACTGTGCTTTTAATCTGCTGGGATGCAGGAGTTTCTTTCACGAACTGCTGCTCCAGTACTTTATCCGGATATTCGTAGTGGAGAAAGGGCCGCTGGTTGCCGATGGGGATGGGTGCACCCGGATTATCTCTCAGATACTCCTCAGTCCGGAAGTGGATGGTCGGTTGAGACCTCCGATAGATCGGTTGGTTATACGGTCCATCATCAGAATATCTTTGAGCTTGTATGTGGACCCCTGGAACGGGATTCGCTGTAACGACACTTTGTTGGTCGAAAACGCGACCGTTACTGGCCTCTGCCGTAGTCTCCTGCTCTTGGGGTATTTCTTGATATTGCGGCTGTAATTTCTGCCGTGCTGCGACCAAGTTGTGGAGCGCTACGAGTCGCGGGCGAGACGTCGTGGTGGTGAAGAGAGGACGCACAGTTCCATGGGATTGATGATTTCCATACACGTCTGTCGAATCGTCTCCGGCAGACTGTTGCAAACTGATCATGTGCGGGTTGGGGCTGGTGCCGTGCAACGCGCGACGTATCGTAATCGCCTTGGTACCTTCAGCTTCATCTTCGTCGACGTTCTCGTGTACTGGCTTCACCGTTTGTGGTAAATTAGTTGTTGTCTGTTTAGTAATTAGATCTTCCTTCACAGTGGCGGAAGTAGGTTTTGAAATTTGTGTCCTAGTTTTAGCCTCCTCTCTAGATTTGTAAAGGTTAAGGATGTTGTTCGTTGTTTCCTCGCCGTTCCTCTCGGTGTTTGTGTCGTGGTTTCCCGTTGCTCTGTTTGTAGTGGACCCTGGACGTCTCCGAGGTATAGACTGTATGACGGTCCCCCTCGTGGCACTTTCTCTTATGTTACTTCTCGTGGGATACACGACTGTCGACAAAGGTCGTCTAGTAGAAGATGAAATAGTTTTATTGACCCTGACAACCATCGAAGGCGTGCTGGACGAGGTGCTCGTCGTCACGGGAACTGGAGTTGTCTCACTGGAAGACGAATAAGTGACGCGCTTTATTTCACCATCTTGGTCTATGTACCCGAAGGTGCCTTTGACGTTTCCGAGTACGTCCCTGCTCTCGATCTTGAATGTGCCATCGTCGGCTTCGTACCCGATGGTGTACGATCCGTCCTCGTTCAGCCGCCGTATCTGTTTCACGATTTCCACTTTGCCAGGGTCGGCGGTTTCGCTGGCACTTAAGATTTCTTTTGTAGAGTTCGTTGAGGCTTCATCCACGTTTGCATCGTTGGTGGCGTTTGTTATTGTGGGTACTGTAGGGGTGGTGTTAGTGTTGGTAGTGTTGGTGGCGTTGGTGGCGGAGATGGCGGTGGCCAGGCACGCGATAAGCACGAGGTGTATCATGTCGCTAGGCCATCGGAGGGTGCATGACGGCGCTGCGGCGCCGCCGCGCTGACGGCTCCCCTATATAAAATATCGCCCCACTCGCTCCCCACTCGCTCCCCACTCGCGCCCCACCCGCGCCCCGGCGTGCGAACGTTACGCAAACCCACCATTGTTGTCATTTCATTATCTGAAACGGAAAATCTTTTTTCTATGCACTTACGTACAGTAATCGCAATTGTCTAATTGTCTACGCCGTTTCGAGAATGTCTAAGTATGTGGACGACATTCTTCTCATTACCTTAATAAATAACGCTTGTAATTATTCAGGATTGCGATACGCGGTTTTGGGTGAAATTATTTTTTTTTATGATTTTCTAATACTGTAATTGGTGGACGGTGCAGTTACCATCGCCGGCTATTGTTAATCCTTCTCACGGATGGCGTCAAGGTCTCGTGGGTTATATTGTTCGTCGTACAACAATAAATCTATAAAATCTCGAACTTAAGTTTGAATACTTATTATTGCTAGTAGCTATACCTATAATAATACTTAATATTTTCGGAAAAACATTTTCAAATTAATTTTTTTAATTATTTTCAATGTTTTAAAGTGAAACCCTATCAAAACTTAACAGTACTGTATCAGATACATATCACAGTAACGTTACGGATCGCTTGTAACGAATTATGTAAGAGTGGAAAAATCATTTCCCTTCTTAGATAATTTACGCTTAGTAGTATTCACACGGGTCTAGATTTTTATTCATCTGATAAATTATAATAATTTAGGTCTCATGCTGAAGACTGTTTTGATAAGTACCACATTACATTATCAGTAGGAGTTCTTCAAATATGTCATTTTATCTAGTAATATTATTAGTATGACTGTACAATCTATTTCTTTAACTAAACGTTAGAAGACAAATTTTGTTATGACTATTGAAATAATTGTTAATATTGTTTATAAATTAATATTATTATAAAATAAATGCACTTTGTCGCTTTGAAAATATAATTTGAAAAGTAATATTATATCTATTTGCTTACCCTTCTGGCGCGGCGACCCAAATGAGTCTTGTATCTGATATAAAACTAAATAAATTAATTATTATCAATCGCGGATCAAATTATCATAAAGAATCCAATAACTTACACAAATACTTATAACCATAAAAGATTGGTAACTTAGCTGACGATTATAATCATGATCAGGGATCGATTAGAGAAAAACGTCGACTCTCAGTACAGAACTTATTTTAATTTCAGCGCCATCTGTTCGCCGCGATGGAAAACATTTAAAATTGTTTTTTAAAATGAACTCTAGCATCATTTAATGTACGATGTTTCTAAGATTCGGCGTATTAACAGATGAAATATTCAACTCTTCTCTGTATATAAAATGTTGTATGTTTTTCTCTTTTTTCTTATCAAAGGATGTCTTTAAAATTTGCTCGACTTCTGAACAGAAGACTCGGTTATGGTCTATTTCTATCAGCAGCATCACATTTAGTAAAACACCATTTAAAACTATACTATAAACTTATACTTTTATTCATCTACTATTTTGTATCTAAATAATTAATAAGATACTTTCATGACAGACGAGAGGGACCGAAGATGTTGCTAAAACATCACCCGTCCAGTCTTTTCTGAATGAATAGGCCAAAAATTTAAAAGTCCTTAGAATAAAGTGACGTTGATAAAGAATTCTAGGTAAAGCTTAATATGTACAGATAAAATAAAATTAACCTTTACATCTCGAATACGGAACTAGGTATATAGGACTTCTTGTCCACCTCACCTACAAAGCGACTAAGAAAAGAGTAGACTTCTCCGTCATGCGAAGGGCATAAGTTCAATAAACTTTACCGGGTTTATATGCCCTGCATTATGACAATTTTAGGATCAAGAGTCATCAAGGTCTTGTACATTAGGATTAGAAAAATAAAAAAATTAATGTCAATTCAAACGCATTAGAGGATTTTGAGAGATAATAAACGGTTGAGGATATTCCTGTCGAATGTGGTTCTAAGTGAAATCTTTTTTAATATTTTTATGAAGAAAATATAAGTGTAAGGAATCCGGCACAACAACTCACGAGACCCAAGCCAACCTCATCAGCTCGTGATGCTACTAATCAACAAACGAGGCTCTGGCTCCCACCACCCGGCATTGGGACAGCGTGGGAATCAACCCAAGTCTCTCTATAAGAGCCCTACAAACGACGGCTTGTAGTGCCCGGCGATGCAGGTTTATATTCAGCAGTGGATATCTATCTGATGATGACGATGATGAAAAAAAATATTTAATGGAAAAAACTGAGCTTTTTGGTTACCAGACGATTTGTATCTTTGTACTAGCTGTCGCGCGTTAAGAAACTTGGCTCCAATAACCCCAATTCCTTTCCACACTTAACTGTTTAGCAATTTGGCTTCAGGCAGAAATTACTAGTTAGCAGTAAGTCTATCGGCATCAACTGCGATCGGTTTCGTTATCAATCGATATTTAATTGCTCTTATTCCACATCCAGATACAAATCATCAGTAAATAGCAGCCTTGTGATATAAATCAGCTGGTAGTTACGTTATGGTTGCGCAAAGATATGGTTAATAGATTTGCGAAATGTATCTGCAAATAGTGGCGTAAAGATTCAGTGTCTTACGGAGCTCAAGTTAACCTCACCGGTGCACCCTGAATAATAGACGAGGATCTGAACACCCACCAAGAGCCACTAGCTAGCTTGGTGGGCTAACGCTCAATTCCCCTCAATGAACTGTGGAGATCTTTAGAAGAGGCCTATGTCCAGCAGTGGACGTCTATTGACTGATGACGATGATGATCATCTACAAATAAAAACTAACCTAAATTAACTCCTTAGAAAATTTGTTATATTTATTAAAAAAAAAATTGAGTCATATCAGTGTGGCTAGTTAAGAAAATGCATTAATAAATGAAAGGTCATCTTTTAATAATATAAAAAATATAATTTATTATTAAAACAAGAAATATTACAAATTACTATTGCAATGTTTTTTTATATTTGCCTACACAACGTCATTTACAGGGTGTTCGAAGACGTACGAAATATTTCGATCGTTTAAATTATAAACTTAATTCTAGATATTACTATAGTCACATCTGTATTAACTGAGCGCCGAGCGAGACGGTGTCGGATCTCTCTTTCGCACTGACGGCTCTATTCGATCGGTACTAGTGATGTGCGTAGCAGTAGTACGAGTATATATCTATAAATTTATTTAATGGTATTATCTGTCGATGCGATTATTTAGTGCGCATGTTCAGTTAATAGAGACAACTATAAGTTCATTACAAGGTAGAGAAGACAGACAGAAGGCGTTCTATGTACAAATACGTCCGCCGTCGCCCCAACAACTAGATACCTGCACACACACATGCACAATCACCATGCGACCGAGGGGATCTGACTTGCAACTCGTTATGGCCATATCGGACTAAATCAATCGGTCCATGGTGTTAACAGTTCATTATATTCGTCTACTGGAGCTGGATACCGTGTCCCCTCAGGAAGGCGTCGATCTGACCGGAGGACGGGGATTCACCGCGGGGCGCGACGTAATAGTACTGCGGGGCCGGTCTCGGAGCAGTCTGGCTCTGGGCTGGCTGGCTCTGGTTCTGGGCGGCCAGTCGCTGAGCTTGCGCCCTCGCCGCCGCCCGGTCTCTCTGCAACTGGCTCTGCTGCAACTGCTGTTGCTGGGCGAACAGTTGCTGCGAATTTTGGAACTGGGCCTCGGACTGTTGTCTCTGGTACACCTCTTGTGGGTTCGCAATCTGGTGTCTATACAGAGGGGCGTTGGATGCTGGCGGACCGGCCGGTATCTGTGGAGAAGGAATGAACGGCCTTTGCTGTTGTGGTTGCTGTTGAGCGACAAATGGCTGAAGTCTTTGATTCAGGTTAAGTTCTCCCTTCGTCTGCGGCAGGGTTTGGTAGAGTTGAGTATTGTATTGTCCGGTTGAAGGATCATAAATTAATTCAGTCGAATACAGAGGGTTACTGCTGGGCGCTGGAGCAGCGATAGTGCTCTTTCCTGGTGTACTTAATGGCGCTGATGTAGTCGATTGGAATTGATTCTCTCTGTGAAACTTTGCGAACTCTGCTGCGAAATCGATTTGTGATGGTCTTCCAGTAGACACTGCGACTGGAGAAGCAGACGGTGAGTAATTTGTTTCAGGACTGTATTGGATCTGAGGTCGAGGCTGGGGCTGGGGTTGGGGTTGGGGTTTAGGCGTCACTTGGATCAACTGCGGTCTAAAAGTGGTTGCCGGTGGAAGTGCCCTAGGTGTAGATAAAGAAAGAGGCCGAGGAGTGATTGCAATCTGCTGTGGTTGTTGGTAAACTGGTCTTCTTGCAACAGGACGTTGTACAACTCTGGGTCGGATCTGTTGGAGAGGTTCCTCTTCGGGTTCTTCCTCTTCAGCGTCCCTGTAGTCATTTTGGAAGTAAGTTGTAGGTGGTCTCGCAGTCGTGGGTCGGACTGGTGGCCTCGAGGGATAGTTGGGGATGCCGTCGTCTCTCTCGGCTGATTCGGGGGCAGCCGACTCGGGCTCTTCCTCCTCGTTAGGTTTGTTCGGGTCGCAGGGGTTGCCGGAGACGTAGGTGAACTCTCGTTTGTTACCGTCAGGGTCGATGTAGCCGTACTTGCCTCTAACCACACAATCGGTACCTCTTGTCTCCTCTTTGAAGGAACCATCAGCCGCTTCATAACCGAACGTGAAGCTGCCATCGTCGTTCACCTGGAATTTTGAAGGTTAATTGTTAAAATTAAATTACTATCGGAGAGTCATAGATTAGAGTTCACTTTGACGACTTATCAACATCATGGTCAATACCACCATATGTTTAAATAAGATCTGTGTTAACTGCCTTCGTCGGTTTCCTGTGACCTTCATCAGACAGTCGGTCCTTCCAATAATCACCTTCAAAGTTTTAAGTTCGAGTTGGTAGAACTTAAGCTATATAAGTAGTATAAACGGTAATACTTTGTTATAGTTCCGGATCGTCTGCACTGGCGGCTGCTTTGGGCCCTCCTGCTGCAGCGGCTGCTGCTTGTGCCTAGGTGGCGCCCGCTGCACGGCTCGCGGCTCGTAATCATTGTCGATCCTGTCCTGAGCGCGGTACACGTCGTCGTAGCCATCGGCCTGGACGAGCACCACCTGGAAGTTGACGATATATATAAATTCTCCTTCTTTTCTCGAAACTTATTTTCTATTAAATTTATATATTAATGTTCTTTGTTTCGGTCAGAACCACCGCAGCTCCAATTGCGGCCGACGAACAGTTCTGTGTTCCGGTTTGAAGGGCGCTGTAGCTAATGTAATTACTGCAGTAAAGAGGCTTAACATCTTAAGTCTAAGGCGACGAGCACAATGTGATGGTGTGGATATCATTACAACAACCGCTATTTTGTAATATGCAGGAGTATCACTTACTATCAAGTGATCGTCTCGTCGTCCTGTTCATAGAATTAAGAATATCTCTAAACTTACACTCCCGCTCCGCTGGGGCTCCTGCGGTTCATACTCGTACTCGTCATCGATCGGTTGTTGGAGACGCGGCCGGGTGCGCGCCTCTGACCTTGCAGCTACAACTGCCAGCACTGCACACAGCACCTGCACACCAATAATACCTAAACTTAATCCTCATATAGTCTTCCAATCTAGATCAAATCCAGTCACCTTTCTTGAGATTTTCGTCGCTATTTCTGGAAAGACAAACAGCATTAAATCAGAATGCATGAAAAACTTAGAACACCTCCTTTTTATAATGATGTACTAAAGCCAACCTCACCAGCTGATGGTGCAGCCTGCTAATCAACAAACGAGGATCTGTCTTCCACCAATCAGCATTGGGCCGGCGTGGCGGGAAATGGCCCAAACGCCTCCATATGAACCCCTACATACGACAGCCCCTAGAGCCCTTCGGTACCGGAGGCAATGCTGACTGTATGTGGAGATTTTTGGGGGAGGTTCATGTCCAGCAATGGACGTCTATCAGCTGATGATGATGGTGATGTTCTATACATGTGTTCGATTTCCACTGAACTTATAGATAAAGGAACACCTTAAGAAAGCCTTCACGAAATATCCTAACAAAGTTATAGATTATAGAATAATTTTTGTTGGGACTTCCGGTCTTGTGGGACAACGCCTGAAGTCCCAGCAGTGGGAATATTAAACTGCGTGGCCTATTATACAAGCTTTATACGATTACAAATAATACTTTATCGTTACTTGTAAAATATTAAGATCCAACTTAATATGAACTAAACCTTCAACTTAAATCAAGCGTAAAGTTTAGGGGTTAGTCATAATCATTTCAACCCTTTGGAGGTTCAACTGATAGGGAATGAGATATTAATAAGTGATGCTTTTTTTTTTAATATAGAGGTGGAACGGGTTCCGCTCGACATCTTACGGAGCCCAAGTCAACCACACCAGCACAAAGTGCACCCTGATGAAGAACAGACGAGTCTCTGACCATCCACCAACCCCCACTGGGTCAGCGTGGTGAAACGAAGACCTCCTTCTTCCCAATGAACTCTTCGATGTGGAGATGAGGGAGGTCTATGTTCAGCAGTGGACATCAATCAGCTGCTGATGATGATGACAACTGGTATAAGCTTGTATGTACTGCTTATTAAGGCAAAAGTTGAAGTAAGTTGAACTTGCCATCGTGCCTCCATCGGTTGAAATGATGATGATGATGATGAAGTTGAACTTAATATGCATCCGCGCCTCGTCACAGAAACTTCAAGAGGTGGTGATTTATATATTCCATCATTCCAGCAAAACACTTGGTGAGTACAGCGGTACGTAAGTGTAACTTATCTGAATACACTTGGACTACTTGACGATGATGGACCCTCGACGGTACTGATGATTAAACAGTCTTTGAGTCTGATGTTCTCTTCAAATATTGATGGTGGTACAGGGGTTAACAATCATCTTAGAGGCCATACCACATGATTTTCCACCATCACCAAAAGAAGTTGACCTTCGCTGAGCGCCCACAGAGCAAGGTAGGACATGGACATCAATAGTTCATCAGGTGCTGTATAAATACCGTGAAGGTGTTCATGACTTAATCAGACACGCGAACAGCCCGGAGGTCAGTTCCGTTGCGCAACGATTGTTAAGTAATTAAGTTAATCATTTCAAGTTAAATCTGTTACTTAAGTATATGTATATTACATTTATGTACTCTCAAAGATGATGATGGAGATCTTTGGAAGAGGCCTACCTCCAGCAGTGGACGTGCATCGGCTGATGATGATGATGTACTCTCAATACATAAATATCGTTTTTTTTTTTAAATAAGTAACAACCCCTTTTGTTTTAATTAGGTGTGGTATACAGTTCTTAAGAGGGGTCTGAAGTCCAGTAAGGACCTCGACAGATAGTTTTTTTTTTAATACCAGCAGTAGGCGAAGCCGCAGTGTACGACGCCCGCCCTCCAGATGGAGCGATGACATCAGGGCGGTCGGAAGTGGTGATGAGCTGTGAATCGCGTTCGGTGGAAGACGTTGGTGAAGGTCTATATCCAGCAATGGATAAACAATGGGTAATAACAACGATGAAGATGATGATGAACAGCATCGCCATCACAACTCTCGAACTATTAATGCCATTAACTGCAACTTAAATCCGTTACTTTCAACCAGATCTTCACCAGATCGCTGGACCACCTAAAGATGGAATTGTCAACGCTGCGTCTTCCGGTGCGCATTACAGTCGGCCGATGTGGAGATGTTTGGGCGATCTATGCCCAACAGTGGACCTCTGTCGGCTGATGGTGATGATGAAGTAATGTATGTCTTATATTATTATATTATATATATACATGTCCTTATATTTAATTTTTTTTTCACCGAGACGAGCGCGATCGTCACTTAAAAGTAAGTGACACACCTGCTCATAAAAACGTGGTGATAGAATGGCATACACTGCACCACATTGCGCTCATCGCCTTAAGATATAAGACGGTTGGTCTCGTTAAGTAATCGCGCTAACTACGGCTCCCTTCAAACCGGATCCCTATAATGATTGCATCGTAATGTACAATAGGAACCTGCTGTGGAACCTCAATGATGATGCAATATTAAAAAGAAAACCTGTTCTCCATACGATTGTGATTGTGATATTTTAATAAATATAGATATAAATACGGCGTTTTCGTTTCGATTTCGTTGCGTTTTCGTTGCGATTATGTTGCGTTGTCGTAGTTAAAAAAAAAATTAAACATGTCAGCAGGCGAATGGTGAAACGCACAGCAGCGGCACTGCGACACGTGAAGTGACCACTTTCACAACAATGTTAACCGATTAATTTCAATAGACCTGCCGTTCCGCACTAGACTTTCTCTGAGACGGCTCAGCGTATACTGGACCGTGTGTAAATTGTTTGACGTCACCAATCTATGAAGCAGCGCCTGTAGCAGCCGACAAATATTACTATGCAAACATTAACGTGCTCCGGATGGAAGGGCGCTGTGGCTAGTGAAATGTCTCAAGGTAACGATCAGAATGTGCTTACATGAAAGGGCTTAAGGGGATGATATACACAGCACTGTATTGTACTCCGCCCTTATAGGCATTAGCTAACTCTTCACCTCAGTAATTTCTCTAGCAACAACGCCCTTCAAACCGGAACAGGAATAAAATTTGCACAGTACAGTTTGACGGTAGGTACCTAGACGGAGAAATATACCACCAGTTCAGTTAACCTTCAGAGTGGTCTCTCTGTTCGATGACCTTGAAGGATCCCTCATAGTGGATACGGTGGAGATGGAGCTTCATCAGCACTCGGGACACTTGATGCTTCCTGTTCAGCAAGAGAGCGGTGGTAGTGTCTCTGTTGCCGAACACCATCTAGGTAGGTACCACTGCAGCGCCTGTTGCAGCCGACAGACTTTGCGAACATTACAGTGATCCGGTTTGAAGGGCGTTGTAGCTATTCAAATTACTAGGGAAATGTGACTTAACATATTACGTCTTAAAGCAACAAATACGATCATCCATACTAGCGCCAGGTGGTTACAGGTACGCTTATCACTTAAAATCAAGTGAACGCCACGCTCGTCTCGTCGCTTAATTGACTAAAAAAACATAATTTATACGTACACACTCATTGAAAATAATTCCACTTTCTTTCCCACGGTTGCCACTTACCGCCACTAAAAATCAAGTGTTCTACTAAGTGATGAGCAAGACTTTCATCTGATTTTAAGTGAACAACGTGGCGCTAGGTTGAATGGTCGTATTCGTCGCTTTAAGACATAATATGTTAAGTCACATTTCTCTAGTACTTTGAGTAGCTACAACGCCCTTCAAACCGAATCACAGTAATGTTTGCATAGTAGTTTGTCGGCAGCAATAAGAACTACGATGGTACCTAGACGGTCACCGGCAACAGAGACCTACTATCACTAAAACACTATAAGTACTAACATCCATTCATTATTATTTCTACCACTTAACTTATAGTATCTTAGGCAAAAGTTTAGTTAAAAAAAAAACTTTTATCCTTTAATATCGTAAAATAGCTTAACATGATTTTATAAATAAAAAAATAATAATTAAAAACTTTTACATAAGTACAGGTACAAACAAAAACTTTTGTACTTTAATATCGTAAAATAGTTTAAAAAGGTTTTATATTTAAAAAGAAATGAAAACCTTTACATAAATAACGACAATTAAAAAAAAACTTTTGTACTTTAATATCGTAAAATAGTTTAAAAAGGTTTTATATTTAAAAAGAAATGAAAACCTTTACATAAATACCGACAATTAAAAAAAAACTTTTGTACTTTAATATCGTAAAATAGTTTAAAAAGGTTTTATATTTAAAAAGAAATGAAAACCTTTACATAAATACCGATAATTAAAAAAAAACTTTTGTACTTTAATATCGTAAAATAGTTTAAAAAGGTTTTATATTTAAAAAGAAATGAAAACCTTTACATAAATACCGATAATTAAAAAAAAACTTTTGTACTTTAATATCGTAAAATAGTTTAAAAAGGTTTTATATTTAAAAAGAAATGAAAACCTTTACATAAATACCGATAATTAAAAAAAAACTTTTGTACTTTAATATCGTAAAATAGTTTAAAAAGGTTTTATATTTAAAAAGAAATGAAAACCTTTACATAAATACCGATAATTAAAAAAAAACTTTTGTACTTTAATATCGTAAAATAGTTTAAAAAGGTTTTATATTTAAAAAGAAATGAAAACCTTTACATAAATACCGATAATTAAAAAAAAACTTTTGTACTTTAATATCGTAAAATAGTTTAAAAAGGTTTTATATTTAAAAAGAAATGAAAACCTTTACATAAATACCGACAATTAAAAAAAAACTTTTGTACTTTAATATCGTAAAATAGTTTAAAAAGGTTTTATATTTAAAAAGAAATGAAAACCTTTACATAAATACCGATAATTAAAAAAAAACTTTTGTACTTTAATATCGTAAAATAGTTTAAAAAGGTTTTATATTTAAAAAGAAATGAAAACCTTTACATAAATACCGATAATTACAAAAAAAACTTTTGTACTTTAATATCGTAAATAAGTTTGAAAAGGTTTATATTTAAAAAAAAATTACCTTCAAATATTCTCCATGTCATCTTTTACAAGGAAAGAGTCAACGGCGATTATGCACCCTTTCGTCGAAATTCGGTAAAAGGGTGCGCGTTAGGGTTACCTGTTGGATGTGAGGGGTTGGTTCTGGTTGTAGCCGAAGCAGGTTATAACCTGCACTGATTAATTGCCTCACGGTTACATAAAACAAAATGGACGTTGGTTATATCGTGATGGAATGCCGTTGATACATCAGCGCGACTGAACTCGCCGAGTAAATGATACGTAACGCGAACGGGTGTAATATGTAATCAGTTTCATGTAACTTCATCACTAGCAGGATGTACACTCGTTTTTAAGTGTCAGTTCATTTGAATAGCTAATGTGGTAAACCAGCGTGCAGTTCACCTGATGGTGAGTGGAAATCTCTGTATACGTTGTTAACAACAAAAGTACTCTTACCGCGTTGATGTGTCTGATGAAACCTTTTTTGAAGAACTCGATATCATCAGCTGATACATTGTCCTCTGCTGGCAGCCACCACGTCCACTGATACGCGATCGTCACTCTAAAACCTTCTATTTTACTATTTTAAATACAAATAAACATGACATAAGGATTTCCACATGCAGTCAGCATGTCTTCCGGTGCCATCGAGCATCAAGAGCCGTCGTTTATAAGCATTTATATAGGGAAGATTATGGTCATTTCCCACCATGCTAGCCTAGCCCAATACGGGCTGGTGGGAGCCAGAGCCTCGTTTGTTGATTGGCAGGCTGCACCAGGAGTAGGTGAGGTTGGCTTGGATCCCGTGAGTTGTTGTGAAGGACCCGTTACACCATTTCATATATAGACATATTGAAGTAAATGTTCACCGAAACAAATTAACATATAATATATATATATGTGTGTGTGTGTGTGTGTGTGTGTGTGTACATAGATTCTGTGCAAAGTGCCGTTGGTCTCGCAAAGAAAATACCAAACGACATAATAAATGGCGCCAATCATATCGCAATTTGACGTGACGTAATTTCGACACCGGAACCATAATTGTACGTCGTAAAGCAAACGGGGGAGGGAGAAGGGAGGAGGAAGTGGCGTGGAATGAAAGCGGTGATGTAGAGCAAAGACATAGTGAAATTAAAAAACTAGCGGGACGTCCACCTAATGGTAAATAATACGCCTGTCCATAACATGCAAACTACCCCCCTCTATCCCCCCATACGGGACCCAAACCAACCTCACCTGTTCATGATGCACCCTGCTAATCACTCATCATCAGCGGATAGACGTGCACCACTGGACATTGGCTGCCCCCAAACGATCTCCACAGAGTTCATTGAGGAAATCTCCCTTAAAAACTGTGGGAACGCTGGTGTTAAATTGTCAAGTGTATTGCAGTTTATATTGTTTAGAAGCTGTGATTAAAAACAGTTAAAATATATATATATGTGTGTTTATATATATATGTATATATATACATTTATATGTATATATGGAAACGGAACGTAACTGTTTAGACGGAGAGAGACAACATAAGGTGTAACTATAAATAGTTTATTAATACTTCTTCAGACACTGAATTAGAATACATCCCACATATATGTGTACATGTATATATGTATATATAGGAACATATAATTTAAATACACTAATACGTACAGACGGAAGCGTGCTGCATGTTAATATGTTCGAAAGTGTTTAGCGGACGATATATCTATCGCGGCAGGTTGTGATGCGAGGAATGTCTCCATTCGGATAGCTCTGATTAGTAGAGCAACTACTAAACAAGTATATATACTAACTGTCCCACGTCCGCGTCGCTGGGCGCGCATACCAACCGTTGCTATAGCAACCGCATAAATACGAAATGTAAAAGTTAATTAGAAATAAATGCCAGATTGAACATATGCCCTAGGATTCGAGCGCAATGTACTTCACAACGTATTATGTTGTTGTGGGCGGGCGCGTCACTTAATATCAAGTGAATATCCCGTTCGTTTCATCGGCTAATTGATTGAAAAAGCAAAAGTTCGTGTGCCATTGAACCCGCCCGCTCCGGCGACAGTGAAACCGGTGCTTTCCATCCGGCCGCCGCGGCGCATGCGCAATGGAGACGCGCGAAAGCAACTAACTGACATTAGAATAAATATCCGCATTTACTATTCTTACAATCCAACGCGTGATATAACGCCGTGTTAGAACCGTGATGAACATAATTTAGCTGATTTTTATTGTTATTAATCATCATTTATTCGTTTAGCATCGTATTATAAACGAGGAAGCTCATCATCAGCAATCAATTATCATTGCCTCCGGTACCGTCGGCCATTACGAGCCGTTCTTTTGTAGAGCTCCATATGAGGGAGGGATTTGGGCCATTTCCCACCACACTGGCTTTACTCTGGTAGACAGAGCCTCGCTTGTTGATTAGCAGCGTTCACCGCGAGCTAATGAAGTCGACTTGGGGCCTCTGAGTTGTTTTTCAGAACCCTTACACCACCAACACCTAAACCAGGAACACACAGACCCCATAGCCTGTAACAGTTCTTTATTACGAACAGAACATCGCCTTTATCTAAATATTTACTATCACGCCGTTTTGAGTGATTGCAAACAAGCTTCATACCGCACGACTGGCCGACTGATGACCTGATGTTATAATCATCAGGGAGTACATAAAGCTTTATAGTCCTCAGTCGGTTTTACACAGTACGAGTTCATTGCTTGTTAAAGCTTTCGCGTGGTGAGGGTTTGATTTATATTTATTGATAATGTTACCCCCAAGGGGGTGATATTACCCCAAGTCTCTATTGTAATCATTCTTGATAACAATCGGTGTTTTTTTTGCTACTATTTGTGATCTATCAAATGTAACGTTAGGTTTAGAATGATCTAGAACATGGTCACATGGTCTTAGTCAACTCCTTTGTTTCTAATGACTACACTTGTCATCATTTTTTTTAATAATTATAATTATGAATGGATTTTAAAAGTTTACGTTTAATATAATTACGTGTAATATCACAGTAAATTCCTGGATTAACCCTATAGGTATATATAGTCTCACCCCCACAAGTAATGTATAAATATATTCACACCCCCGCAAGAATGTGACTTCTCATCCGCATGCCATATGTTTAGATCTTTGATGGTGAATGATTTTACAATGAGGCAAAGGATGACGAGGAGTTGTCGCTCAAGATATTCATTGTACGTTTCCATGACAACCGGAAGACGACAACAGTGTCCAAGCAGTCATTGCGAAGGTAATGAACAATTCAGCCCTTACGGATATAAAAGGCATGAACCGATCTGTCCCTAAGCGATGAACTTTGCGAACGCGAAAGTGAATATGATAAGGGCTACATTCAATGATGGTCGGTAATCGAGAGCCTCATCAGAAAGGTTGCCGGTTGGGCAAGCAGCCTTGGTTGCTGGCCAGCTCTGTCGCCGGGCCTTACAAAACTCTCGTCATCACGTTTTCGCAAGTGTTAATTTCATTTGTTACAGGTTGCGTCGCCGCGTGAGAGCGGACGGACAGGTATCGAGGACGGATAAATACGTACGAGATAATTGGCCAAAGAAAATAACAAAAAATAACGATACCATACTTATCTACAATGTGGATTTATCATCAGCATCAGTCGATAAACGTTCACTGCTGGACATAGGCTTCCACCAAAGATCCCCACATCGATCGGTCTGGTGCTGTTCGCATCGCCTGGTTACTAAGGCCTGTCCTTTATAGGGGTTCACATGGGGGGATTTGGGCCATTTCCCACCACGCTCGCCCAATGCGGTTTGGTGGGAGGCTTTGGATTTATATATATATATATATATATATATATATATATATAGGGTTAGACTATGATCCCACCTGATGATACACGGCTATGTAAGTGCTTGTTATGGGGTGTAAGGGGTCCACAACACTGACAGGAACCCAAGCCAACCTCAATAGCTCGTGGTGCTCCTAATCAACAAACGAGGCTCTGACTCCTACCAACCCGCATTAGGCCAGGGTGGTGAAAAATAGCCCAGATCCTCCAATAGTTCCCTATCCGCTGTGGAAATCTTTGGGGGAGGCCTATGTCCAGCAGTGGACTTCTATCGGCCAATGATGACATGTTAGACGTTCTATTCTGGATGTGCTTCCTCATCATCATCATTAGGTGCCGTCAAACTGAAGTTTGGCGATCAGATTGAAAAAACTAATACCACCATGGATATGCTTCTTCCAAAGATCTTATCGATTAGTTCCATGCTACTCGCATTCGGAGTCTCCAACCTTCACCAGATCGTCGATAAAGACTCAAAGACCTCACTACCCTATCGACTATCTATCTAGTAATATGCCCTGATCATTTTTTTTTATTTAGTTCCCCTTCGTAAGGTAGGTCAGGACCTTTAGGGTGTTTTCCTTTAACCATCGCTTTCTTACTTTCTATTTCCCACTCATCCTCATCTTCTATTCTCTCCTCTTCTTGCATGCTCTGCTATATAAATATCCATTCTGTATAATATGAAGTGGTAATTGCTTTCATGATTTAAGTTGTAACCGAGAGTAATTTGGATATTACCAAGGTAACAGACGGCGAGGCGAAACAGAAGGCATTCTACATACGATCGACCAATCGCCGTAACGATTGCCTTTACGCTCTTGAACAGATTAATCTCAGTCTGTGAACTTTTGGTGTACCCTCGCAATTGCCTAGCTTTTATGCATGACCTAACGAAAACACTAAACATATATCTATATTGATTAATATTTAAAAAAAAATATTGCATCATATTCAGCTAATTAATTGATATCATTATCAAAGCACGATTAACTATATAAAGTTACATCACTGCTTATAGATCGGAAATAATTAATGATCTAATAGATCTATGATATAGATCATTCAGCCTCGACCTTTGAATCGTTGATTTGAAAGGACATTTGGAACTGAACATTAATGCAACATACCATAAAATAGATCTCTAAGTGTAACTTAATTTACAGCTTACTTTTACTTGAAGTAAGCTTTATTCGTGTCATTAACTACCAGTGAGTAAGGACACACACAAGGGTTGTAACGGGTTCACCCTCACCTGTACGCGGTGCGCCCTGCTGAATAAAAGACGAGGGTCTGACCACCCACCAACCCGCTAAGGGCCAGCGTGGTGGACTACGACTCAAATCCCCTCAATGATCTCTATGATATGGAGATCCTTGGGAAGACATGTCCAGCAGTGGACGTCTGTCGGCTGATGATGATGCGTAAGGACACATAATCTTAATAGTAAAATTATCTTTAGGTATATCACTATCATAGATCGGTTGATTTAGACCTGCCTCAAAAATATCCAAGGCTGAACCCCGCTATCTTCACCAGATCTTCGCTCTACCTCCTGGTAAACCTTTCAAATCATTACAGCTTCATTGTTAATCTGACATATATCTTGCACATTGATACTTAATTTTAACCGTCTAAACAATCATCATCATCAGCCGATAGGCGTCCACTGCTGGACATAGGTCTCCACCAAAGATCTCTACATCCAGTCAGCATGGCCTCCAGTACCAAAGGGCATCAGGGGCTGTGGTATATAGAGGTTCATAGGGAAGGATTTGAGTCATGTCCCACCACGCTGGCCCTAGAATGGGAGTTAGATCATGAGCAAGTGAGGTTGGCTTGAGTCCCGTGAGTTGTGCAACAATCAACCGACGTAAAAATAATATAACATCAAGATTTGTTGTCATCCCGGAATCGAACCGGAGACTCCCAATGCAACTAAGCGCGTAATCACTGAGCCACGAGGACTCAACCCCGTTCGGGAAATGCAAATCGAAAGGGAAGAAACTTAATAGATGTAGTGTTGTTTGTGCTCGAGTGCTCTCACTTTCACAGTTGCCCTTGGTTACTGTCTGCCAGTAAAAAGGCGGCCACTTTAAATTTGAATGTACCCACGAGACCTTGAAAGTTTTTTTTTATTAAGCATCACAGTACATTTCATTGTTTATTGGCGTGATATAACGATCACTTCCTCGAAAACTTTCCGCTGGATTCATTCCAATACGGCGGGCGTACGGCTTAACTATAACTGGTTGTAGGTCAATTAAAAGTTAAGTTATTTACTTGATTTAAGTATTATTTGAGGCCCCTAACTTAGGAATTACAATGGGAAGGCTTTAACGCTTGATATTGTCTTCGTTCCATTGGACCGTGGGAAGTTTTGATAAGGTTCTTTCAACTGCAAAACTCCACTTAAGAACTCAATTACCTTGGCGCTAATGGCTCAATGGTGTGATGTACGGCTCGCGGAACTGAGGGTCGCGAATACTTATCCATAATTGAACATTAAGAGTCGATTGTTTAAAGGACAATGGAATTAGTTTTTTTTTTTTTAATATTCAATAAAACTATTCCCATGAAGAAGGTTTTGTATTAAACATAATTTAAAAGGTAGATCTTTTAATAACATCCTATATATAGGAGGGGGTGTAACAACTCACGGGATCCAAGCCAAGCTCATCAGCTCGTGCTGCACCATGATAATCAACAAACGAAACTCTGGCTCCTACCAACCCGCGTAAGGCCAGCGTGGTGGGAAATGTCCATAATCCTCCCATATCTACAAACGTGGAGATCTTTGAGAGAATCCTTTGTCCAGCAGTGGACGTGTATCGGCTGATGATGATGAAAGGATCTATAATAGAAGGATCCATAAAACGAAGAAAAATCTTTGTATGATTGTATCTGTCTACAAAGATTTATCTTCAAAGTAGGACATTGAGAGGTTGTCCCTAAATCTAGACTTTATTTGCGAGTGAAATCCATCTAGAATGTTCTTGTATATTGTTGAATGTATAATCATCATCATCATCAGCCGATAGATTCAACTGCTGGACATTGACCTCTCCAAAAATCTCCACATACAGTCAGCATGATCTCCGGTACTGCCGGGCACTAGGGACCATCATTGGAAGGGCTCCGTCAGGGGGATTTGAGCCACTTCCTACCTTGCACTAATGCGTGTTGGTAGGAGCCAAAGCCTCCTTTGTTGAATAGCTGCACCACGAGCTGGTGAGGTTGGCTTGGATCCCGTGAGTTGTTATGCGGGACCCCTTACACCTCTATATGTATGTATATATATTTATATACGTGTAGGGGTGTAAAGAAGAAAGCGAAATATTCCTTGAGATCGACCGCAAGCGTAAATGGCTTTCTATACCAACCGTTACCATAGCAACCGCATAAATAATACGCAATGAATATGTTTGTAAAAGTTAATTAGAAATAAAACTATGAAGGATCTATGAAATTCCAAAAATATATAGCCTATTACCATCTGCAGACCAGACAGCGTTGGATGGTAATGTTGCCATGTAGATACGTTCACTTGTTTTCAAGTGATTGGCGAACAAAGGAAACACATTTTTATTGTACATATATATATAGGTACCCAATATCTATAGATTCATTGACCCATCGCGAGAACTCCGTCACTGGTGCAGATATTACTTCTGTCATGTAGAAGTCAGCTAAGAATCCTTCCCTCAAGATATACAAAAAATATGTCAGAAGGTATAGCGTCGTTCAAACCGGATCACAGCAATCTTTTCACAGTGCTGTCCGCTGCGATGGCCGCCAGAGTAGCCTACCTAAATGGTCAACCAGCTATGAGTAATGCGTGGTGTATATACACCATAACAAGCGGACCGGCGTATTACTTACCATCAGGTGAACGACGAGCATCGCTTCTCTGAATGAAGGAAATAATGTCGTAGCGTCCTTGAAAGTGCTGGACGCGACCTTTCGCCGCCAGCGTCAGCCGGCGACTGGTTCTCACGGGGTCAAGAGTATGCAGAGAAAGTACTCTGCGTTCAGCTGGTGCGCGCGCGCACGCAGCACTCAAAGCACCAGCTCAGACACTCCTCACAGTAACTTGTTTTCTTTCCAGTAAACTATTTAGTAACATCACAAAACTGTGACGGAAACATTTTAAAGTCTACCGTCAAACATCAGTGTGCAAATATTACCGTGTTCCGGTTTGAAGGGCGCTACAGCTAGTGTCATCATTGGGATGACGCGGCCCAACATCTTAGTTCTCAAGGCGATATCGGTAGAAGCTACTGGGGTGGTGATCAAAATGTGATGCAATGCATATCCTAACCAGGCTCTGACTAACAACATTTCGCTCCTCTCCTGGAATAAAGAACGATATAGAAGCCTTCATCGTCAGCCCACAGACGTTCACCGCTGGACATAGGTCTCTCCCAAAGATCTCTACATCGATGGGTCTCGCGCTGCTCGCATCCAATAGGTTCTCGCGTTTCTCACCAGATTGTCGCTGCATCATCATCATCAGCCGCTAGATATCCACTGCTGGACATAGGCATCCCCCGAAAATCTCCACATTGCCAATCAGCATGGCTTCTGGTGTCGCCGGGCACTAAGAGCCATCGTTTGTAAGGGTTCATATGGGGGGAGAGGGTTTGCGCCATTTCCCACCACGCTAGCCCAATGCGGGTTGGCTTGGATCCCGCGAGCTGGTATGCAGGACCTCTTACACCCACGTCTTCTCTACGTGTACATATTATTGTTTTTTTTTTATGTAAGTAATTAGATGGTAATGTAGCAGTAAGGACGTGCACTCCGTCCTCTGGCCGCGCATTCACCTGTGCAGGTGTACGGACGTCAACACCGCCCGTACACCACGCAACGCAGCACCAGTCACTAATACCCTTAAGGGCGGCAGGGGGGCGGGGGTTAACTGCTGCGCACAAATCAATTGGGAAATATTAGACAAGTGAATAATGAACCAGTAACAGCTGACAATCGGCCCCCGTTGGCCAGCGGAGCGTCACTTGTACGCAACATGAATGTCTAAGTAACGGTTAAGTAACAATGTTGAACCTTATACAATGCGTGCGGACGCGTTAAGCGAAACCTGTTATGATATTGTACTGATCTAGATAGTCTAGACCGCAGGTACTAAATCGGAAAAGACTCTGTTGAAAGAAATACAATTGAAAGGAGAGGGAGAGGGGGAGAGAGGGAGAATTAATATTTAATATATAATTATTGGTAAATAATAAATAGACATATAAAAACTTAAGCGTTGGAATATTTTTTTTCTTGTAAATACGGCGTTAGTTCATGAAAGGTTCATGACCTCTGTTACAGTAATTAATTGTTACTAATTGTTTCTCCGCGCCTGACAATAGGATGACTACATACAGATAGATTAATGAATAGGTATATATAGAGAACTAAATAAATAGATAGATAAATACATTGCTGAATAAATAGATACTATTACTGGTGATAGCGTTGTTGCCGTAATATGTTGTACGCAAACATTTATATAATCCGGCTCGAAGGACTAGTAGCTAATAATAATGCTGGGGTAACGATATTTAACATTTAGGCTCTCAAAGCGAGCGCATTGTGGTGCTGTATGTCTAAATCAGCGCCATGTTATACAGGCCGTATCACTTATTATTGAGTGATCGGTTCGGTAGCGTCATCGCTTTGTACAATAAATAAAATAAAAGCTTATCGAGCTTCGAAAAATTGATCAATGTCTCATCCGTATATATATTATATAAACTTTACTGTAAGCTTAAAGTTAATTTTCCTTCCGGCAATACTTAAATTAATACAGTCACATAACTTAACAAAGGAAAGGAATAAATTAAAGTTAAATAATCTATTCTACATTATATTTTAAGTTAATGTATAAACAGTATTTTCCTAAGAACGTTGACTTGTATGTTTCGGTTGGGGGACCTCACCCACTGTCTCCAACATGTCAGACCTTGATCTATAGGAACCGGAATTAAAGGGGACATTCGAAATTATGATCACTTACAACGAACTTATTTCGGATTAAGTTACAACACTCAACATTTTATGTTCACAACAAGAACTTTTCCAACTAACCTAATAGATGGCGCCACCGTGGATAATAGATCACGCTATCGTTTGTCTTCTTGTTATTGCCTTTGTTCAATAAGTCGTTATCGAGTATACAACTGTATTCTTTAACTGGATCTCTCTGGAGCTTCGTAATACCAAGACTCGAGACAGTAGTCTATCACGAAGTATACAATTCCTCCAATAAAAAAAAACAAACAAAAAACCTATCAGCCACAAACAGTGCCGATCGGCTAATGCGATATTAGAAAGGACGGGCCCAAGGCTGAAGTTGAAAGTTATTAAACAGACATACTTATCACTTATAACAACACCACCACGTTATCACTTGTGTACACTTTACCATGATATCTCCACCATTAAATGCCCAATCAATTCCATACAAACTAGTACAAACCGGAAGGATCTATAACTTAATATAATACATACGTTTAAAGCCTCCGCGATGTAGTGGCACTTGTTTAGGAAATAATTATTAATTTCTTATATCATCATCGGCCGACAGACGCCCACTGCTGGACATAAGCCTCCGCCATAGAGCTCCACATTGACCGGTTCCCGCGACTCTCACCAGATCGTCGGTCCACCTTGGGGGAGGTCTCCCAACACCACGTCTACCGGAACGCGGGCATCACTCGAGGACCTCACTGACCCATCGAGCGATGTGCCCTGCTCACTGTCCCTTGAATCCAGCGATTATAATAAGGCAGGGCTTAGTCCTATTCCTAATAGCCCTAGACTGGTACCTACATAGACTTGTCGGAGTCTAGTCAGTACTTACAACCAGTTTAGTATTTAAATCGTTTGTAAACAAAGTAAGCAGTAGACGTCCTTCCATGCTCATGAGTCACGTAAAACCGGACCCATAAACAGCGGAGACCTTAAACAGCTTTACGAGAGGATCAGGAACAGCAGCGGACGTCGACCTCCGACGTCCTCAACGTACACGAGAATGTGACACGCATTGCTCTCGATCTTCGCATCGAGAGTCGCTTACAAAAAAGGCAGTGGAATGAGGAGTACGTGGTTTCGAAGTGACTATCCTTCATCCAAGGCCGATCATATATATATGCATACATACCGCCATTTTTATATATCCTTTGTGGATTGAAGAAAGGAATGATATGTATATGAGACAGCTGTTAGAATCATCATCAGCCGGTAGAAGTCCACTGCTGGACATAGTCCTGACCCAAAGATCCCCACTCACATCATCATAGTAATACAATTTCTATTTGGAAAAGGTTTTATACAAATGTTGTATATATATTTTAGTTTAGATATTTTTATCTACAGTACAAACAAAGCACTAAACAAAGTCTAGATTTATCAAATATAAGACCCTAAGTTTTTAGTTTATGATAGGACAACCTCCCAATGTCTTACTTCGAAGATAAATCCTTGTAAACAGATAAAAAGATGCAGAGCTTCTGTTCCCAATACCTATAAGCTTCTTTACTTTCACCATGCCCAGACTTTGTCCAACACGTTCAGGTCACAATCTGGTAATTGATCTGATGATTTTCGAATAAACTGACAATTATTTTAACTAGAAATAAAAACTTAATAATTTCAAGTTAACTGTGAGATCATTACTTATACTTCAACATTACTTGTTATAGATCTTTAAAATATATTACAAAGTTTTCATTTATAAGTTTTTTCTATCGCAGAAATAACTTATAATTCACATAAAAATATTAAAATTACTTTGTCATAACAACAGTTAGTATTCTAATACTCTTATTTTTAATAATTACCGGTAATAAAAAAGCTTCTGTTACCGACGCGTTGCTATGCTTAGTCTGGATAGATACTTACCTGCAAAAGGAAATACATAAATTAGTATATTCATTTTTCATTTATATTCATTGAAATTGAAATAACTTAAACTTTAATGAAGTAAAACTTAAACTTTAAAAGCTAATTATTATTAAAGGGTAGGGTAGATAACAATTTATTTATATACAAACATTTGTTAAGTTATTTACATATATGATACGTTTAACTGCCTCCGTGGTATTGAATAAATATTTGATTTGTAATACGTAGGTTCCTTATTAAATTCCGGTGATACATGTGGGGAGGGGCAAGGTTTTTTAGAACCCACCTTGCAAGATTATCATCATCAGCCGATAGACGTTCAGTGCTGGAGGGCCGACGTTTATAGGAATTCATATGGGAGGACTTCGACCATTTCTCACCACGCTAACCCAATACGGGTAGGTGGGACCCAGAGCCTCGTCTGTTGATTAGTAGGGTGCACCACGAGCAGGTGAGGTTGAATTGGGTCCCGTAAGTTGTTGACCAGGACCCCTTCCATCCCTCTTGCTAGTTAGTACCCTCATATTGTAAATCTGTCACTAAACCATCATGAATGTATTCCAGCAATCAATATATGAGAGCCAGATTACTCAGACCTAGCGCGCTTTAACATCCGCAGCTTAATTGTCACTCAACACAATATAAAAATTAAGTCACATTTTTTTCTTCATCTTAAAGTGTACATCTTTCCAAAGTCGGCGACCATTAACTTAATCTCAACTTTCGATACCGCAACTTTAAAGTGCGAACGGGTACATTTTCCAAAAACCTGGCATAAATATTTTAGCCAGGATATTCTCCATCGACCCACATTTTGCTTCTCTTCAATCCTATCTTGTATGATAAGCTGCAGCAGTTCGCATTTTAAATACATGAATACATAGTCTAAATATTAATTGATGGACGTTATAGATAAAACTATTATATTAAATATTCCAACATTACGCCCTAGAATTTTTTTTTTATTATCATCATTAACCTCATTCCGACAGATGATTTGTACAAAAGCCGCGAGCGATGTGCACTTGCGCGCTGTCGTTACGCCACAGTGTGCTCGCACCCTAAACTCGTTCGGTTTTACATCGGAATGCGCGTTGAAGTCTTTTGTATGAATTTCACAACCGCGGCCTTCCACCCGACAGCCGGGAGAAAGACATGCCGCTAAAAAAAAAGCCGTTAAATACTTTCATAATTATCGCCGAGCTTGTATTCAATTTTTTTAATAAAGCCTAAGTATAGTATTGCATACATACAAATTTAAATACATACTAAGGGTAAAATATCCATACTAACTACGAAGCCATAGGATAAAGATTTTAATAATGTCTGTTTTATATGTATATATACAATACTTTATATATATATAAAAACTTATTTATGTGTATATATTATAATACATCCTTTTTTAAGACTCTTAACGTTTTACACACGGCGAGTTATTTGAAACCTAGGTAGGCACCACCGCAGCGTATATTTCCGCCGCCAAACGATATTGTGCAAACATCACCTGTGTTCCGGATGGAAGGGCGTTATGGCTAGTAAAATTACTGGGGTAAGGAGAATTGAAATCTAGACTCCCATAGAGCACATTGTATACATCACCCCAACAAGCGGCATATTATTTTAAGTCATTATATAACTTAGTATCTAACGTATAGTATGTTTCATCGCTTCGATAAATAAAAGACTACATAAAAAGTTAAGTATATCATTCGCACACAGCTGTAATCAGCTGTTGTGTATGTCCACAAACACACACAGACACACACACACACATAGATCCAGTTGGCGCGGAATGCGGCTCCGGTTCACCGTGTATCCGTATCATATGAATTACTCAACAATAAATACGATACACTGCCCCCATTGTATAACACTGGATATATTACTAGATATATCAACCATTGCGCCGGTACGCGATATCCGATTACGGCGCGGCCGGATACGCGGGTAGATACGTGGATGGATACGCGGATAGATACACGGGTAAATACGCGGGTGTACACGCTGGTGGATAGGATACGCGAGTTGATACGCGGGTAGATACATGGGCTCATCATATTTACACATAAAGTCTCGCTACCTCAGTAGTTACTACTCTGCACTCGTCGCCTTGGGACATAAGATGTTGGATCTCTTTACTTACTAATTATATTAGCCACAACGCCCTTCAAACCGGATCACTGTAATGTTCGCATAGTACTGTTTATCGACTGCAACAAGCGGTGCGGCTTTATGTACCTAGACGGTCGATGTAGTAGACGCTAAGTTAACATTTCTAATCCGCAACAATAACTTAACGCTCAAGTTACCCAACGGTACCTGTCGGTCGGACCCTTGCACAACCGACCGGTCCGAAGGGCAATAACTGGAGCAACGGACCCGCACGGGACCTTACTATCCAACAGTTTGCATCAAACATACCGCAATGCAGTTAGATTTAATACAAACACAGTATCTAAGTTATATAACAAACGTCTCATACAGCAATAAGTTTAAGTTGAGTAACTTAAGTTAAATTGTTTACACAACACATTGCGATAATGGTGTTTAGATTATTTTTATGAGACATTTACCTGATGGTAAATCATACGCTCACTCATAAAAACGTGACGCTAGTTAGTATGATATACACCACACCACGTACCTTGCGCTTTAAGACAGTAAATTACTGGTTACTGCAGATGGTAAGTCTCCGATAAGGTACCGACAAACAGTACTGTGGGAACATTACTGTGATCCGGTTTGAAAGGCGCTGTAGCTAATGTAAAAACATGGATAAGGAGATTTAACATCTGAAGATGAGCGCAATGTGGTGGTGTATATATCATCTTAACTAGCGCTAAATTGTTATGTACAGGCGTATCACTTAACATCAGGTGAACGTATCACTCGCGTCCTCACTTCGTCAAATAATAATAAATGTTTATACGTTCACCTGATGGTAAGTGATACGCCTCGTCGTAACAACGTTAGGATGATATATACTGTGCCACATTACACTAGTTCCCTTGAGACGTAAGACAAAGTTTCGTTACTCCAGTAATTATACTAGCTAGAACATCCTTCAAACCGGATCACTGTAATGTTCGCACAGTACTGTGTGTCGGCTGCAATAGGCGCTGCGGTGGTACCTACCTAGACGGTCTGTAGCAACAGAGACACTACCACCAGTGATAGCTATCGGTCCTTCAAACCGGATCACTGTAATGTCCGCACAGTACTGTCTGTCGGCTGCAATAGGCGCTGCGGTGGTACCTACCTAGACGGTCTGTAGCAACAGAGACACTACCACCAGTGATAGCTATCGGTCCTTCAAACCGGATCACTGTAATGTTCGCACAGTACTGTCTGTCGGCTGCAATAGGCGCTGCGGTGGTACCTACCTAGACGGTCTGTAGCAACAGAGACACTACCACCAGTGATAGCTATCGGTCCTTCAAACCGGATCACTGTAATGTTCGCACAGTACTGTCTGTCGGCTGCAATAGGCGCTGCGGTGGTACCTACCTAGACGGTCTGTAGCAACAGAGACACTACCACCAGTGATAGCTATCGGTCCTTCAAACCGGATCACTGTAATGTCCGCACAGTACTGTCTGTCGGCTGCAATAGGCGCTGCGGTGGTACCTACCTAGACGGTCTGTAGCAACAGAGACACTACCACCAGTGATAGCTATCGGTCCTTCAAACCGGATCACTGTAATGTCCGCACAGTACTGTGTGTCGGCTGCAATAGGCGCTGCGGTGGTACCTACCTAGACAGTCTGTAGCAACAGAGACACTACCACCAGTGATAGCTATCGGTCCTTCAAACCGGATCACTGTAATGTCCGCACAGTACTGTGTGTCGGCTGCAATAGGCACTGCGGGGGGTGGGGAGGGGGTTACTTTGACGGTCTGCAGAAAATATCATAGCAATACAGAAAACTTACAACACTTGAATTCAAGTGTAATAACTAAGTAAGGCGTTACATATCTAAAGGAAGCGACCGTTGCTCCAGGATAATATTAATATTTATACGAGTCCGTTCGTTACAAATTATATACAAAACAGTTATATCGACAGTTATTCGTTATTTCGCTTTATAACAGGAAATTGCTATTTTAAATGCTGTTGTTATATAAATGGTTCCGTATCACTAACACAAAGAAAAAAAAATATTGTTACTGGTGGTAATGTCTCTGTTGCTACAGACCGTCTAGGTAGGTACCGCCGCAGCGCCTATTGCAGCCGACAGACAGTACTGTGCGGACATTACAGTGATCCGGTTTGAAGGACCGATAGCTATCACTGGTGGTAGTGTCTCTGTTGCTACAGACCGTCTAGGTAGGTACCGCCGCAGCGCCTATTGCAGCCGACAGACAGTACTGTGCGGACATTACAGTGATCCGGTTTGAAGGACCGATAGCTATCACTGGTGGTAGTGTCTCTGTTGCTACAGACCGTCTAGGTAGGTACCACCGCAGCGCCTATTGCAGCCGACAGACAGTACTGTGCGGACATTACAGTGATCCGGTTTGAAGGACCGATAGCTATCACTGGTGGTAGTGTCTCTGTTGCTACAGACCGTCTAGGTAGGTACCGCCGCAGTGCCTATTGCAGCCGACAGACAGTACTGTGCGAACATTACAGTGATCCGGTTTGAAGGACCGATAGCTATCACTGGTGGTAGTGTCTCTGTTGCTACAGACCGTCTAGGTAGGTACCACCGCAGCGCCTATTGCAGCCGACAGACAGTACTGTGCGGACATTACAGTGATCCGGTTTGAAGGACCGATAGCTATCACTGGTGGTAGTGTCTCTGTTGCTACAGACCGTCTAGGTAGGTACCACCGCAGCGCCTATTGCAGCCGACAGACTACTGTGCGAACATTGCAGTGATCCGGTTTGAAGGACCGATAGCTATCACTGGTGGTAGTGTCTCTGTTGCTACAGACCGTCTAGGTAGGTACCACCGCAGCGCCTATTGCAGCCGACAGACTACTGTGCGAACATTGCAGTGATCCGGTTTGAAGGACCGATAGCTATCACTGGTGGTAGTGTCTCTGTTGCTACAGACCGTCTAGGTAGGTACCACCGCAGCGCCTATTGCAGCCGACAGACTACTGTGCGAACATTGCAGTGATCCGGTTTGAAGGACCGATAGCTATCACTGGTGGTAGTGTCTCTGTTGCTACAGACCGTCTAGGTAGGTACCACCGCAGCGCCTATTGCAGCCGACAGACAGTACTGTGCGGACATTGCAGTGATCCGGTTTGAAGGACCGATAGCTATCACTGGTGGTAGTGTCTCTGTTGCTACAGACCGTCTAGGTAGGTACCACCGCAGCGCCTATTGCAGCCGACAGACAGTACTGTGCGGACATTGCAGTGATCCGGTTTGAAGGACCGATAGCTATCACTGGTGGTAGTGTCTCTGTTGCTACAGACCGTCTAGGTAGGTACCACCGCAGCGCCTATTGCAGCCGACAGACTACTGTGCGAACATTGCGGTGATCCGGTTTGAAGGACCGATAGCTATCACTGGTGGTAGTGTCTCTGTTGCTACAGACCGTCTAGGTAGGTACCACCGCAGCGCCTATTGCAGCCGACAGACAGTACTGTGCGAACATTACAGTGATCCGGTTTGCAGGACCGATAGCTATCACTGGTGGTAGTGTCTCTGTTGCTACAGACCGTCTAGGTAGGTACCACCGCAGCGCCTATTGCAGCCGACAGACAGTACTGTGCGAACATTACAGTGATCCGGTTTGAAGGACCGATAGCTATCACTGGTGGTAGTGTCTCTGTTGCTACAGACCGTCTAGGTAGGTACCACCGCAGCGCCTATTGCAGCCGACAGACAGTACTGTGCGAACATTACAGTGATCCGGTTTGAAGGACCGATAGCTATCACTGATGGTAGTGTCTCTGTTGCTACAGGCCGTCTAGGTAGGTACCACCGCAGCGCCTATTGCAGCCGACAGACAGTACTGTGCGAACATTACAGTGATCCGGTTTGAAGGACCGATAGCTATCACTGGTGGTAGTGTCTCTGTTGCTACAGACCGTCTAGGTAGGTACCACCGCAGCGCCTATTGCAGCCGACAGACAGTACTGTGCGAACATTACAGTGATCCGGTTTGAAGGACCGATAGCTATCACTGGTGGTAGTGTCTCTGTTGCTACAGACCGTCTAGGTAGGTACCACCGCAGCGCCTATTGCAGCCGACAGACAGTACTGTGCGAACGTTACAGTGATCCGGTTTGAAGGACCGATAGCTATCACTGGTGGTAGTGTCTCTGTTGCTACAGACCGTCTAGGTAGGTACCACCGCAGCGCCTATTGCAGCCGACAGACAGTACTGTGCGAACATTACACTGATCCGGTTTGAAGGACCGATAGCTATCACTGGTGGTAGTGTCTCTGTTGCTACAGACCGTCTAGGTAGGTACCACCGCAGCGCCTATTGCAGCCGACAGACAGTACTGTGCGAACATTACAGTGATCCGGTTTGAAGGACCGATAGCTATCACTGGTGGTAGTGTCTCTGTTGCTACAGACCGTCTAGGTAGGTACCACCGCAGCGCCTATTGCAGCCGACAGACAGTACTGTGCGAACATTACACTGATCCGGTTTGAAGGACCGATAGCTATCACTGGTGGTAGTGTCTCTGTTGCTACAGACCGTCTAGGTAGGTACCACCGCAGCGCCTATTGCAGCCGACAGACAGTACTGTGCGAACATTGCAGTGATCCGGTTTGAAGGACCGATAGCTATCACTGGTGGTAGTGTCTCTGTTGCTACAGACCGTCTAGGTAGGTACCACCGCAGCGCCTATTGCAGCCGACAGACAGTACTGTGCGAACATTACACTGATCCGGTTTGAAGGGCGCTGTATGTAGTGACATTACTAAGATAACGAGACTTAATATATTGCAAAGCAACGATCTCCACTCCTGGTAGGTCTCTGTTGCCGGTGACCGCCTGCGTACCACCGCAGCGACTAACAGTACTCTGTTCCGGTTTGAATGTCGTTCTATCAAGTGTAATCATATAACGAGACAACATTTAATGTATTAGGTGAGGAGCGCAATGTGGTGCTGTATACCATCGTAGTTACCGCCACTTACCATCAGGTGAACTACACGCTCGTCTGCTACGCTTGAGCGACGAGACGACGGGACGTTCACCTGATAATAAGTGATACGCCCACCCATAACGTGGCGCTAGTTAGAATGGTATACATATTGAGGCTAGTTACCCCGGTAATTACACTAACTAATACATATTTACAGCGCTTGTCACTGTAGTTACTGGTACGCGTTGCATTCATAGTTTGAATTTAGTCTAATTACTACGGTAATTACGGTAATAAACCGGAACACTTTCATCTTTCTCATTAACTAAAGTAAGAGCTATACCGCAGCCTATATCTCAATGATGATAGCGAAGAGGTGGTAATTATATCTTCATTGATGAATGAGGAAACATTTCCTCATCAGCTAATAAATAATTCTCCATTTAAATGTCATGGGGGAGAGGAGAGACATGTAAACATTATAGTACTCTAGGGTCTTACCCAACTGAAGTTCATCTACATATATATGTATACATTTAGATTTTGTGTTGTTTTGTACCTTTGAATTTGTGTTTTATATCTTTGAGTTTTGTGTTTTGTATTTCTGAATGTTGTGTTTTGTATCTTTGAGTTTTGTGTTTTGTGTTTTTGAGTTTTGTGTTTTGTGTTTTGTAGTTTTGTGTTTTGTGTTTTGTATTTCTGAATGTTGTGTTTTGTATCTTTGAGTTTTGTATTTTGTATTTTTGAATTTGTGTTTTATATCTTTGAGTTTTGTGTTTTGTGTTTTGTGTTTTGTAGTTTTGTGTTTTGTGTTTTGTATTTCTGAATGTTGTGTTTTTTATCTTTGAGTTTTGTGTTTTGTGTTTTTGAGTTTTGTGTTTTGTGTTTTGTATTTCTGAATGTTGTGTTTTGTATCTTTGAGTTTTGTGTTTTGTGTTTTTGAGTTTTGTGTTTTGTGTTTTGTATTTCTGAATGTTGTGTTTTCTATCTATGAGTTTTGTGTTTTGTATTTTTGTGTTTTGTATTTTGTGTTTTTGAGTGTTGTATTTTGTGTTTTGTGTTTCCATCGCAGTGGCTCGCTTAATCGCCATCCTCGTGGATTTATATCACATTACGTTAGAAGTGCGTTCGCTTGATAGCTATCTGCTCTGCACGCCGAGACCACGTTTGTTTATTTAAGAAAAAAAAAACATTTTCGCAGCGTACACTTACTCATACTACACCACAATATACTGTACTGTACATATATCACCATCACCAGTCTGTAGACATCCACTGCTGGACATGGGCTTCCATCTAGAATCTGCACATCGAATGGATCCGCGTTACTTTAGTTGCGGCACCTTGAGAACGTCCGTCGCAGTGAAACTAACCTAATGCGGGTTGGTGGGAGCCAGGGCCTCGTTTGTTGATTAGCAGGCTGCACCACGAGCTGGTGAGGCTGGTTTGGGTCCTGTGAGTTGTTGTGCGGGACCCCTTATACCTTTATATTTGTATACATATAAAAAAATCAGACTGTATAGAGACTCATTACGATATCGATGGGACCGTAAGGCCCAGAGACTTGAAATTTGGTAGGAGTATTCCTTATTGTTATGTGCATTGTTCAGCTAAAACGGATTTAACTAAATGTCACCCCCAAAGGGGTTGCGTTATTAGCAACAAAGCGGGCGGGGAACAAGTACTTATCACTAAAACTTTTACTGTTAATCTATTTGATTTTAAATTAAATTTAAACTTAAATCGTCATTATACAAGAGTCCAGAGTTCAGGTCAGTACGACAAAACGCTCATTTCATATGTAAGGACCTAATATATATATATATATATATATATAATAGATTTCCTCCTATGTACTACTCACACGATATCACTTAAATAAACTATAAGGACTATAGACTTGAAGTTAGGTAGGAATATTTCCTTTAACGACTATAGGCCAGTTAATAACGCATGTTACTAATACTACCCTCGAAAAGGGGTTGTTGGGTTGTTATAACAAGAAGCGATGGAAATGTTTCCAACAAATTTCAACCCTAATTTTATATTACGTCTAGCTAAGCAGCAGGGAACAGCTGTTCAAATATATACCTGGATATGTCCGGCTCCATCTTTACCGATTATTTAGAAGTATAGTTATGTCTATCTGGATAAAATTAAGAATGAGTGTTGGAGGAAGTGTGAAAGTTGGTCCGGTGACAGAGGAGTTGAGGAGCGAGAGGTTAGCGTGGTGCGGGCATCTTCTACGGAGGGATGAAGGGTATATAACAAAGAAAGTAATGAGAATGAACGTGGATGGTTATAAGGGTAGGGGAAGTCCGAAGAAAGTGTGAATGGAATGTGTGAAAGATGACATGTGGAAGAAGAGTGTGAATTCAGGTATGACGGCTGATAGAGGGATGTGGAAGAAAAGTACATACTGTGCGAACCCCACATGACTGAGAATAGGGCAAGAGGAGTAAGAAGAAGTTATATCTATCTCCTCTTCAAGTGTCCTGTGTGGTGAACAAATAAATATATAAACATATAGTATAAATATATTAACTTTGGTATTTTCTTGCAAAGAGCTGGTGATCTTACAAAGTCTGAACGTATACAGGTAATGTGTCTTCGAGATCGTTTCTTGCTAAGATAATTATAAAAAAAGCGAGAGGAATATCCGGTATATATAAAAGAAGAGTTCAATATCACGCCATGAATATGGATAATGAATAAAACCGGAAACGGTTGGTATCTGCACTGTTGGTCTGATGAAGATGAGCTGTGGTAATTTCTCCATACGTAGTTAAGTCAGATTCAAAACAATATTATATAAAGTAGCTTTCATCATCAGCGCACAGACGTCCACTGCTGGACATAGGCCTCCCACATAGATCTCCACATCGAAGAGTTCATTGAGAGGAACTGGGTGTTAGCCCACCACGCTTGCCCAGTGCGGATTTATGGGTGATCAGAGCCACTTAGTCTGTTCTTCAGCAGGGTGCACCGCGGGCAGGTGAGGTTCACTTTGACTCCTTAAGATGTTGAGCGGAACCCCTCACACCCTTTATGCAGCTTCAATAAATTTTAACTTAGAAAAACTTATAACTTACACTAAACTTAAGGCCATAAATTATATTGAGTTCATTCGTTTTGTTATAACTCATATTAATTTATACTTCCGTATTAATTACTTTAATAGTTATTAATAGCGGTTTAATTTTATAACAACGCTGTTGTAATTAACTGTAATTAATTGATTTTTATTATACATATATATCTATATCTATATATATATGTATATATGTATCTGTATATATATATAAAGAGACGTAAAGATCATAAACAGTTTTTGACTATTGAGCTTCACTGATACATTACACTTTTATTAAGTTTACATCTAACTTACTATGTTTATATATCAAGTTTGGGGTGTAAGGGTTCCCGCATAACCGTCACGGGATCCAAGGCCACCTCACCAGCTCGTGGTGCACCGTGCTGATCAACAGAGGAGGCAACGAACGGTACATTGTTTAGGACGTGGAAGCTCGCCGGCGCATCGGATGATTTCCATTTACGTAACGAAAGGAAAAAAAACACACGGCCTCGTGTTAGCAGAGTTTAACAATTCACTCAAAGTTACGTAAACTCTTTCACTTTCTAGAAAAAGCGCGCAATGTCATTAACATTGTTTTCTACTTCACACGGTTTTACTTCCTTCGTTAAGTATACAATCACATTCAGCTCTGCACTCTCGGGCTGGTGACAATAGGAATAAGGTAAGCCCTGCCTGTCGGAGAAGGCGACTTAAAGGGTCTAGAAGCTTCGCGGGCCTTGAGGGTGGGGACCCTTATCACTCAACAACCGAACCTGCGAGGGACAGCGTATGACTCAGCGATGGTGCCCAGGGTCATCGTCCTCCTCAGAAGCCTTTCCGGATGCACTGATACAGACCACAGAAAGGGTTTTAGTTGGTAATAATACCACATAACCCCGACTTACCCCCAGAATCCTACCAAGAATAATAAAACTAAACATCCTAATTTCAATAGAGACGTTTGGGGTAATATCACCCCCTTGGGGGTAACATTATCAATAAATATAAATCAAACCCTCACCACGCGAAAGCTTTAACAAGCAATGAACTCGTACTGTGTAAAACCGACTGAGGACTATAAAGCTTTATGTACTCCCTGATGATTATAACATCAGGTCATCAGTCGGCCAGTCGTGCGGTATGAAGCTTGTTTGCAATCACTCAAAACGGCGTGATAGTAAATATTTAGATAAAGGCGATGTTCTATTCGTAATAAAGAACTGTTACAGGCTATGGGGTCTGTGTGTTCCTGGTTTAGGTGTTGGTGGTGTAAGGGTTCTGAATAACAACTCAGAGCTCCAAGTCGACTTCATTAGCTCGCGGTGAACGCTGCTAATCAACAAGCGAGGCTCTGTCTACCAGAGTAAAGCCAGTGTGGTGGGAAATGGCCCAAATCCCCCCCTCATATGGAGCTCTACAAAGAACGGCTCGTAATGGCCGACGGTACCGGAGGCAATGATAATTGATTGCTGATGATGAAGTTCCTCTTTTATAATACGATGCTAAACGAATAAATGGCAATTAATAACAGTTAATTACAGATATATGTAAAACATTTTTTTTTTACTTAATTAATAATTATTAAATTTCTTCTGTTGCGGAAACGGTAGTGAAATCATTTATTACGACCTCGACTAACGGACGATCGCAAATTGTTATTGTAATTGTTTTTTTTTTAAAAAAAATTATCGTAAATCATATAAACGTTTACTTGAGCGGAAATCATTAATATAATTAGTTAATATTAATTATATATTTAAAAGATATCCGATTAATAATCGTTAGATAAATTAGACGACTTTCTTTTATATACAACGAGCGTCAATTTCACATCAATTTTGTTTTAATTATATATAATTTTTATTTAACTTGAATGAATAAATTATAGCGGAAATAAGATAAATTTAATTTTAAGTTTTGCTACTTAGATGATTTTATAGAAGCATCCAAGATATAGTACATTTTACGTACTTGAAAAGAACTAGAATAGTCCTATACTAAATATATACTATGTCCTTCAATATCTCTTAACAATTATTCAGAAAAAGGAAACGGATATAGATATTTTATACCTTATATAAAAAACAATTAAAATCCATCATCAGCTCGCAGCTGTTCCAATATTGGAAATTATCACTCCCAAGGAAGTTAGGTTTACTTAATTTCTAAAATATACCTAGTCTTCCTAATCTAGTACATCGATAACCTTAATCACTGTCAGTGAAAGGAATATGAAATGCCGCTGATGCTTTAAGTCCACAGGCTTGAGCACCAACTCACCTATAATACAGTGACCATGTAATGTGGTGATCCTGTTGCTATACCCGTCACTAGTATAATTCACCATCAGTCAAACTTTTAGTTCATCCCGTTTTATGATAAAGTATTCAATTCTTAGCACAGATTTAAATTCTGGAATCTGACTGGTTCTAGTCCAGGGTCCATCCCTTGTTACCATCAGGTAATCAGACTTTATTTATCTATTGGATAAAAGCTTTTTATTATAAGTCGTCTTCCTCCTTATGGCTACTTACGGCCGTTAAAGTTTGTCTAGAAGTACACGAGTGAAACTCTTACGTCGATCTCCACTCCAGGACTTTTGTCTCCCATTCGCCGTCACCAGCTGGATGGATGTGGCCGGTTTGTTTCCGGTCGTGTCCCTTAGTACCGAACGACGACCCACGCACACCATCACACACGACTATGCACACAAACAGCACACACACAAACGTACAATACTTATATTTTTATGGAGGGTCATGGCGCTGATTTCTGAGAGTTCATATAGCTCAAGAACCAGAGGCTTTAAGTACTGAATCCTGGTGATATTTCGCATCACACTATCTTCATATTTATCTTTTTGCCGATAGATAAAAGGGGTGTAAACGGGTGCAAGGAGTCCCGCACCATAACTCGCGGAACCCAAGCCACCGCGGTGGGAAATGGCCCAAATACCCCCATGTGAACCCCTACATATAACAGCCCCTACTGCCCAGGGGTACTGGATGCCATGCTCACTATATGAAGAGTACTTTGGGAAGGCCTGTGTCCAGCAGTGGACGTCTATCGGCTGATGATGATGATAGATAAACAAAACATGTAATCTTTGAAATATAATGATATCGCGCCCATCTCTTTTACATGTTTAATATTCATATTGAAATATCATTACTGTTCTTTGACATAAACCAAAAAAAAAATTAAATCTATTTTGAAGACTAGAGCATATTCTAGGATATAATAGAAATGTTTTTTTGTTTTTGTTTTCTACGCTTCTATTTCTGTTTGTAAATGTCCCCGGAGCGGGCATTAGAAACTCGTTTGAACTAACGACGCCCGCCGCCGCGCCGAGAAAGTAAACAAACAGAATGACACTTTAAACACGCGCACACGTAATAATACGTGAAGTTGACAAATCTATAATTAACGATGGGAAGACGACCAGTTGTGCCGGGCGTTTTCACTGCGCGCGCCGTTTCCCACGCGTGGGACCGCGGTAAGCAATACGCGATTGTCCCGCCCGGCGCCTCAGCGCGGCCGGCTGACGCTCGCTTCAAGTTAGACTTCTATAGCTTTAATTAACGCCTGTGACAATGACGGGCGCTAAGTTACTTAACTTAAGTGTTAAGTTATAAAGTTAAGTTTCACTTTAAGCAGTAATAATTGTGAAATAAGCACGCGAATTGTTTTAATGAGTCAGTGTTGAGGAACAGCTTTAGTCAACAAGCACCACATCAGCCGACAAACATCCACAGCTAGACATAGGCCTGTCTCGAAGATCGACACGTTTTTAAGGCTTCATATAAGGGGGGGGGGGGTTTGGGCCTTTTCCCACCACGCTGGCCCAATGCGGACTGGTGGGTGCCACAGCCTCGTTTGTTGATTAGCAGCACCGCAAGCAGGTGAGGTTAACTTAAGTCCCGTGAGCTGTAAAGGACCCTTTACACCGCTTTCAATCATCAAATATTCGGGTACAGTCAGCAAAAAAAGTAACGGGTGTGGGATTTAAAGGTCCCGCACAATAGCTCACGGGACCCAAGTTAATCTAACCTGCTCGTGATGCACCATGCTAATCAACAAACGAGGCTCTAGCTCCGACCAACCCGCATTGGGCAAGCATGGTGGAAAGTGGCCTGAATCCCCCCATATGAACCCCTATAGACGACGAGCCCTAATACTGTTTGTCTGCTGCAATAATAGCGGTGGTACATACCATCAGTAATTACCCCCTATTATGCTTATCTTAGCTGGAATGAGGGTGAGGGGGATGACACTCCAGTGGAGAAAAGAAGCCTACATTTTAACTAGAGCTCGATGCACAGGGTGTTGCAAAAAGCGGCTGGAAGATCGATGACCTGATGATGCTGCACATCGCAATCTGTCAGTGCATTGTGATTTATGTACGCACGTTGCATGGCCCGAGCTGTGACCCGTTACAGCCGACCTGGTTGCTGGGTGACGTATGCACTTAAAGCGGTAACCTAGCAACGCATTAGAATATATTTAAATACCTTCACCCGCTGGTAAGTGATACTCCTACCCATAACGTGGCGCTAGTTAGGATGATAAAACTCTGCCCCGCATTGCGCTCGTCGTCTTGAGACATAAAATGTTTAGTCTCGTTACCCCAGTAAATACATTACAGCTAGCTACAGCGCCCTTCAAACCGGATCACAGTACTCTGTCTCGGCTGCAAAAGGCGCTGCTATGGTACCTACCTAGACGGTCTCCAGCGGGTTATATATGTAAAGAAAATGGGTGTTGTTTGTTCGTCAATCACGTAAAAACCAGTGAACGTATCGACATGGATAGCATTAGACGCAGTATGACCAGTAGATGGTTACAGATTTTTTTTTTAATTTCATAGATCCTACATCATTTTATTTCTAATTAACTTTTGTAAACATTTATGCGGTTGCTATGGTAACGGTTGCTATAGAAACTGATTATTTTTATATTACGGCTATCATATAATAGTTTTTGAGGCTGTATGTATGAAGCGAAATCTTTAGATTAGCAGAAGGTCAAATCGAATTGGTCGACAAAGGTGTACCCAACAAATGAGTGGCACGCTTATGAGGTCACGAGCGTGGGCCAGGTGTGAGCTGAACTCGGCCCGGTTCTCATGACCAGCACGAGGAGATATTGAAAGACTTCTTCACGACTTCGTTCTCACATGGAACACGTCACGCTTCATCGCAGCACACGGTGTCATTGCGCAAGCGTATATACGAGGAGGGATCAAGAAGTAGTGAGGACGATGTATATACTCCTTGGTAAGGAAAAATATAAACACTGGCGTAGCTCAGAGACATATTGGTAATATTAATGAAGGAAAAAATCTTTGAATATCTTTTGTTTTATTTCTGACTGCAGTCATTTGTTGGCTTCGCGTCGGTACCTGTTACCGGAAATGGAGGAGAGCGAAGTGCGAGCCGTTATTAAATAGCTCTGTTTGAACAAGTTGACGACGCAAGAGATTCATTGCGATCTGGAGGCAGCATTAGGAGAGTCTGCTCCGCCGTACTCCACCGTCGCAAGGTGGGCTTCTCAATTTCGAGTGGGGAGAACGAGAACGAGCACGGAAGACGAACATCGGAAGCGCACAGGTCAGCAGTTACGATGGCTGCCATTCAGCAAGCTGGCTTCGAATTGGTGGACCCCCTCCCCCCTTATTCACCAGATCTGGCGCCTAGCGATTTTTATCTGTTCCCCAAATTGAAAGAATACTTAAGGGGAAACAGGTACGAAGACGATAACGAGGTGATGGATGCCGTGGAGAGCTTTTTGCAGGACCAAGACAAAACTTTTTTTGAAAGGGATTGCAGCCTTGGCAAAGCGCTGCACTCGGTGTGCAGAGACACTCCGAGACTACGTACAAAAATTAATTATTAAGTTAACAATAGTTATTATATTCCTGTGATCCGGTTTGAAGGGCGCTGAGGTTATCACTGGTGGTAGTGTCTCTGTTGCTACAGACCGTCTAGGTAGGTACCACCGCAGCGCCTATTGCAGCCGACACACAGTACTGTGCGAACGTTACAGTGATCCGGTTTGAAGGACCGATAGCTATCACTGGTGGTAGTGTCTCTGTTGCTACAGACCGTCTAGGTAGGTACCACCGCAGCGCCTATTGCAGCCGACAGACAGTACTGTGCGAACATTACAGTGATCCGGTTTGAAGGACCGATAGCTATCACTGGTGGTAGTGTCTCTGTTGCTACAGACCGTCTAGGTAGGTACCACCGCAGCGCCTATTGCAGCCGACAGACAGTACTGTGCGAACATTACAGTGATCCGGTTTGAAGGACCGATAGCTATCACTGGTGGTAGTGTCTCTGTTGCTACAGACCGTCTAGGTAGGTACCACCGCAGCGCCTATTGCAGCCGACAGACAGTACTGTGCGAACATTACAGTGATCCGGTTTGAAGGACCGATAGCTATCACTGGTGGTAGTGTCTCTGTTGCTACAGACCGTCTAGGTAGGTACCACCGCAGCGCCTATTGCAGCCGACACACAGTACTGTGCGAACGTTACAATGATCCGGTTTGAAGGACCGATAGCTATCACTGGTGGTAGTGTCTCTGTTGCTACAGACCGTCTAGGTAGGTACCACCGCAGCGCCTATTGCAGCCGACAGACAGTACTATGCGAACGTTACAGTGATCCGGTTTGAAGGACCGATAGCTATCACTGGTGGTAGTGTCTCTGTTGCTACAGACCGTCTAGGTAGGTACCACCGCAGCGCCTATTGCAGCCGACAGACAGTACTGTGCGAACGTTACAGTGATCCGGTTTGAAGGGCGCTGCAGCTAGTGTAATTACTGTAGTAATGAAACTCAATATCTTATATCAGAGGCGACGAGCACAATGTGTTGCTGTGTATATCACCCTAATGCTACGTAGTAAAGAATGGGCGTATCACTTATCATCAGGTGAACGTCCCAATCGTCTCGTCGCTTCGTAGAATGGAAAAAAAAAAACACCGCTGTATTTTAACGGACATTTTAACTTTACTCCGAACAGTTTATAAAGACCAGGAGTATTCATCTCCGAGATTCGAACCCGCGTCTCTAGCAGCATCCGCAGCTACAGCGCTAGTACGCAGTAACCTGAGTGCGGAACCCAATCAGCTCGGGACACTGACTGAAGCTAAGCGCCGTGATTACCAAACACCAGCATAAAAACAGGTAATCATAGTTGAACGCGCTGCAGACCTCTGCAGATATTGAAATATATACTGTAATCAATTTATACATATATATATGTCGGTATAGTCGCGTCATGTAATATATGTTATATGGCAACACTGCATTGATCCCACTTCCGGTTGTGTGGTAAGAAATTTCAAGAACATATATACTAACTGTTCCTGACCCGCTTTGCTGGCGGTAACACCAGCGCTACTACCTTCGGATAAGGAATTTCGTAAAATCCATTCTAAGCTGACCTCTGAATAATAGAAGCGATATCATCACCGAATTTTGAGTGTTTACTTGTGACAGTTACAGAGATGAGGCAATGAGTCTCTGGATATCAAGTATATATACTTAATACTTGACTAAGTTTGAAATGTGTGAAAAAATTGCGCTCGTCGCTTGGTACGTAAGATGTTGAATTTCGTTACCTCAGCACACTAGCTACAACACCCTTCAAACCGGAACACAGAAATGTATGCACAGTACTGTTTGTCAGCAAAAATAAGAGCTGGTACCTTTTTATTGCTGGGAAAATCTTAAAAGATACTCTTCTTCTGTGGGGAAGACATGGTTATGTGGGGGCTTCTATCCATTAAAACCCTCTCGGTTGTCTTCCTCGGTGCATTAGGAGGGGCTCCGGGATGTACCGAATGCGCCGGTGCCTCCCTGCAGTCTGGCTGAAACATCCCACGGAAGAGCGAAGCCCTCTTTATGTGGTGGTAGCTACCTAGACGGTTTCCGGCAATAGACATACCACCAGTTAAAATGGACATATTGTAAAAAGAACCTCGTGAAAGAAAATCAAGGAAGAGCAAATTATAAAAAAAAAATCTGCTCGCTATGTTACCGGATATACCATTTACTGTCACTTAAGTTAAAAAAAAGCTTTAACGTATTAAGTACATGCCCCCAATTACTCAACACGTGAGAAACTATGCGAGTAGCTTTGGGCGTTACGGTAACGTTTCTTGTTTTTGCTTAATAAATAACTTTAATAGTAAACTTTAACAATTTACTTAAACCTAAACATAGAAAAGAAACTTAAGTATTATTACACTTAAACGCTATGTTATAACCTGCAAAGGATAAATAAATAACAAATTTATTTAATTTACTTAATAGCTCGTGTTTATTGAAAACAGTTTTTTTTTTCTGTTTTAAAGCAATTATTTATTATTGAGCATTAAAAAGTTTTTATATCGGAAATAAATAGAAATTTTTTTATTTGACGTCCTTCAAACAGGAGTAAAGCGATATGAGAAAAAAAATATTTATTAATATGAGCGATTGTAACATATATAGAGGGGATGTAAGGGGTCCCGCACACCAATTCACGGGACCTAAGGCAGCCTCGTCTGTTCGTGATGCTGATAACCAACAAACGAGGTTCTGGCTCCCGCTAACCTGCATTGGGCCAGTCTGGTGGGAAATGACCCAAATCCCTACAAACGACGGCCTTTGGGACTTCAGGCTATACTGACTGTGGACTGGAAATTACATTAAACGTTTTTTTTTTTAGAAAAAAACTACAAACTTCACTATCGATAATTCTCACTATCGATAATTCTCATTACCATAATTCCCACTGTCGATAGAGCGCTTGTCACTATTTGCCTGTCACTTTGCATATGTACAAAGTACGGCGACCATCATCACAGTTTTAATAACTCCTAAAAGACACAATTATCATTTCAATGGTGGCAGATATCTATTGCCGGAAACCGTTTAGTTACCACCGCAGCTCTTATTGCAGCCGACAAACAGTACTGTGTAAATATTACTGTGTTCCGGTTTGAAGGGCGCTGTAGAGTAACGAGACTCGGCATCTAATGTCTCAGGCGACGAGCGCAATGTTGTGCTGTATATCTCATCCTAACTACTGTCACGTTGTTATGGGCGGACGTATCACTTACCATCAGGTGAACGCTTAATTGCGCAATTTTTTTTTTAAATGTACTTCGCAGTAAAGAAAAGTTATCATAATAGTAAAAATATTTATATCTTACACGTACTATATATTTTACTCTCACTCCAATCCGAATAGGGCCAGCTTGGAGGGAATTGGCCCAAATCGCTCTGTACATGAGGAAGGCTATGTCCAGCAGTGGCTATAATCTGATGATGATGATAATATATAACACTTTCGATAACAAGCGGGAAAATAACAAAAGAGTGAAAGTGATAAAAATAATATAGACAATATCATAATCAAGAATCGATAATCAGTTATCGATTGGTTTAATAACGATTTAAAATCGATTTTATTTTTAGTTGGAATGTTCTGGAATGATTTGGTTCCTGCGAGCGCCTGCCCCTTGCCACCCTACACTCGATGAAAGTGAAAACAAGTGAACAGGTCGCCGCGCTACTGCAATCTCAATTCTAAAGAAATGTAATTAGAATCTGTTTTGCAACTGTTGCGCAACTATCGTTTGTAACGTGTTACACTGCGCACACGCAGTTGAGGAAATTTGTTAAAAATATATTGCTATATAATTTTAACAAAATATTCAGCGCATGAAAGAACTTTCGTAAAGATTTTGATTTGATAAAAATCTTTACAAATTAACGAATAAAAGTTTATAATAACATTTAGGGTGTAAGGGTTCCCGCACAACAACTCACGATATCTACTAATCAAAAAAAGGCTCTGGTTCTCACCAACCCGTATTCGGCCAGCCTTATAAGAGATGGCCCAAATCCCCCCATATAAATACATACCCGATCGATGTGGAAATCTTTGGGGGAGGCCTATGTCCAACAGTGGACGTCTATCGGCTGATGATAATGATGATAGTAACAATTAATTTCATAGTAACTACAGAGCACAGTAATTCAAATACTTGCTTCTTATAAATACTGAATCACTTAAATATTTTAACTTTGTATATAACTACTTAAATACATAATAAAAACCAAAACAAATATAGTAGAGAATTTCTGATCGCGAAAAAAAATTTTTTTTTACTGCAAAATTCGTGACATTTATTAAAAAATCAAAACAAAAAAAACTCTATAGATAATATTACTAGTCACAAACAAAAACTAGTAGAAAAACTATGAATTACCATATAAGTAGTCAAGGGCGTCAGCAGGATAAACATAAAATTTTAAATTGCATTCATGTATTCGATATAAATCTGATAAAACGAGGCCAACGAGCTGCCGCTGCAATTGTCCTTTCCAAGCTTGCCTAGGTACAGACAACCTAGACTCAGACATTAGGCTAGTTGCCCAACGGACCTAGGCCGTAGGATTAAATGCGCGGAAAATTTGCATTTTGTTTAATTACAAACCAATGCAAGTAGTCACATATTTAGAAATTCAGTTTATTTTAAGATTTTAAATGTTGGAAGTTTATTATTATAGCATTTAATATACACTACGAAGTATAATTGCGTAATTAATAATTAAAAGAATAGTAAACAACATAATATATACCATTTGGTAACATTCGTCCTACTTATGCCAAGAACATACAAATTTACTTAAATTTTTAAATAATTTTATTTAACATGAAGTCTATGGCAACACTTTTGATAAACAGATAAGGTATAAAACGTGTCTGGTTATTTTTCAGACAGCGAAAGGGCAACTAGTGGACATTTTAAACAGTCACCCGGCCCAAACTGCGCAATAACACACAAAACTTACTCACTGCCCACAAATTCCAACTATGCGATTGCATTGCGCGCAGAACTTACTGTTGACTAGTATGGTCTTACTGAGAAAGAATAAAAATAATGTCTCCGTAATACTGAGAAAACTAATCTTTCATTTTCATTTATCTCTATAAGAGTAGAAACTTTTGAAAGCTTATAATTAAATTACAAACTATTTGAAATGTAAATTAAATGCAAGTAGAAAAATTTATTAAGATATTTATCATATGAGAATATTGAAAAAAAAAATTGTTTTTTGCTCTATGGCAATAACTGTAGCTTGGCTTAAAAGTCTCGTTACCAGATCATAAAACCTTCAAAAGAAATATCTGTAGTGGTTATTCCATATACTAAAATATCTTTAAAAAAAAACCCAAGGATAATGCAACACTTACATAACAATAATATTAAATTAAAAATGTTAAGAAATATTGATATGAAAACTTAAATGATTAACTTGATAAAAATAATGAATTAAAAAAAAATCAATACAACTGTTTTTTTTAATTAAATACTGTGGTTCTTTACAATGTATAACACGATAAAAAAATTAACTATGGTTTGAGAACCTATTGCTTACTAAAAGTTAATTTATAGCTTCCATAGCACTAGAGTCACAGTACACAATGACAAAGAGTCCGAGAGCGAGGATATGTTCTGAAACCACAGTCCTGTAATAATAAAAAAAGTCCTTCGCAGGATTCACATATTCGTTAGGGAATTAATAAAATTCATTGCATGCCCGCATAGTTGATACTCCATAGATATTGGTGAATTTTTTTTAAAAAAATTAAAAATATTCACAGTTTATTATAAACTCAAATTCAATTAAATTATTATTAATTTATTTAACAGTGCATTTAATTAATTCCCGACAACGTTTTTAATGAATTTCACAGTGATCCAATCAATGAAAACACTTAATTTTGTCACTTACGTAAATTTTGGCGGTCATTTTGTGGGTCAACTGTCACTTGTCACTCGCGAGTCGGGCGCATGCGCGGTGCGGCGCGCGGAGAATGGCGGCCGCGGCCACGCGCGCCATATATACTCGCCCCGCCACACCATTATTATATTAATTACGTTTGAGTTTTCACTGTACAGGCACCGATCGATCTGGATCTAACACTTCCTACTTCCATAATCCAGAATCGGGTGGCAGTTGTTAGCGAGGAGAAAGTAAAAAACATTCCGTGTTTATCATTCCGCCAGCCTCCGAAGTAGTTTAGCGCTCGCCTGTGACTTTTTTTTTTCAAAGAAGCAACGCAACGAATCGGACGTTCGCCTGATGGTAAGTGATACGCCTACCCATAACAACGTAGCGCTAGTTAGGATGACATATACTGCATTGCGCTCGTCGCCTGAAACATACAATGTTGAGTCTCATTACCCCAGTAGCTACACTAGCCACAGTGCCCTTCAAACCGAAACCCAGTAATGTGTGCATGGCGCTGCAGCGGTACCTACCTAGACGTTCTCTGGCAACAAAGACTTACCAGTAAAATATGTTGTGGAGTTTATTTGGAGGTAGAGATTTCACGAATGCACCGGACTAGCCACCGCCCTCATATTGCGAAACTGCTGTCATGACAGCATCGCTGCGTTGTATCAACATACAAGAGCTGTAACATTCCAGATGACCATACTCCACCATGCCAGGGTCAAGCCCATTGCGGATAAACGTATTTCACTGAATTATTACTAACATTCCAATAGCATCAAATTTTCGCTAATGACAAAAAACAATTAAAACTCTTTCTCCGACTCGTTCGGACAGGGATAAATTATGTCGGACATGCACCGACTAAATATTTTTCGAAGTTCTCTACTGTATAGTACAAGCATTATATATTTTTAATAACACTTCAATAACCCTGCTAATGCTGGTCCATGCGGTTCCTTCTCAAGGGAAGTAAACCTCTACTCTTCCCGTGTTTTGGATTAGATCCTTTATATACATTTCATTTACAATCATAAGTAATTTCTATTTCCAACATTCTCATCATTCATTCTTCTCATCTTATATACTCAGTTCGTCTTTCACACTTCTGTTCTACTATCATTCTCCATTCCATTTCGTTCTTCCATCCTCGCCTCGTGTTCCCGCAGCGTGCCACAGACGACATCTTTGCATTTACTAAAAAAAATAACATTTCAAATTCATAATATTTATTTATTCTTCTGCAAATAACACTGAATACTACGCATTCCCTGATCATATGATTCGACTGGTGTTGGCAGGCACCAGGTGATACGACGATCTTATGAAGGTTGCGGGCAGCGCAGAATTGTTCGATGTGGAGATGTTTGGGGGGGCCTATGTCCAGCAGTGGACGTCCGTCGGCTGATGATAATGATCATCAAACACACCTTTCTAATTTCCCCACTATTGCATTGTTGGCTTTTTATCCACCACGCTAGTCATATATCAGCTTATGGACCTCATGTATTATCGAAAGCTGTTGTTCTTGGATATTTGCTTGTGCTCTTCTCTATATTGAAAAATCCGTCCTCTCCTTATCTCAAACTCATATTCCAAAATCTCTTTTCATCCCAAAGATTCTCACATCGATCGTCTAGGATATACCTCGTTGTAATGTTTTACAATAAAGAGAAATATTGTCGGTTTCCAGGTGATATTTTCCTTCACCAGCTCAAATACAATGGGAGCCGAACCCGAGCCTCCTGGAGAGGTACATATCGCCTCATAAATCGAGATTAAAAAACAAAGATAGTATATTAATCATTTTGTATGTTCGTGAAAGCAATTTGAGTTGTAATTGCGTACGATTAAGAAGTAGGCAGCGTTGCGACACCTGGAGCCTTCGCCAAGCGTTCATTATTCATTCGGCAGTGTTCAGCGCCCACCGTGGAGGTTAGATGTCTGCCTAATATATTGAGCGGTTTACGTACCGGCTCGTGGGACGGCCAGGGATACCATATTCGTACAGCGAAGGCTGATAACACTGATAAATGGCCCACAACGGACACAAACTTTGATTTAATAATAATAATATATCGTTTATTCACACTATAAAAAAATGTATATAAAAACAAGGATTAAAATAAAACAAAATATTATTCCTGGATATGGCAACCCTAGTTTTCAGAGAGCCTAAAAAATAAAAAAGTTATCAGCTCCAAAAGTATACAAACACAATGAACAATTTTCTACAAAAAATAAAATCATAACTAAAATACAAATGTTACTATGTTTACTTATAACGACAACAATAAAAATTAAAAAAACACATATAATACAATAAAAAAATTGTTAATAAAAAGTTCCAATAAAGGCAGAATAAAAATAGAAGAAAAAGGAAAACTCATAGATTTCATCGATTTCCCGATGTGTCCGAAACATCGAGAACTTTCTAATCCGAGTACCAAAGTAAACAATCATTAATAAACGTTAACTGTTGGTTTCTCCAGCAGTTAAATACACAGTAAGCAACAAAATGGCGAATTAAAAGAACACTTAAGGGTTTTAGAAGACAATTAGTCCACTTTCGCAGCGTTGGGGGTGGACGTGGACGTGGCGTGCGGTTTGTTTGCCGCCAAAATTAATGCACCGGCGAAAGTGCACGAGTTGCGGGAAAATTTTCACAACAGTACATTATAACGAACCGGAAGTGGTAACGCGGAACCTAATGAATCATACATTCCCGTGTTTATTGTATACTTGTATAAATTCGTTCATTGTTATTTATCCAGGTAAGTTATTGGAAAGACTTAAGGATCACATTCAACGGTTTCATGAAAAACCAACACTGGTATCCAATTTAAAGGTTATGTTACGCTAACGAGTGAAATCACTTTAATAAACAAAACTATTATCTAATGTAAACATTTGAACTATATACACAAGGAATTACCATCAGTTGAATGTTCTGATGTTTCTTTCTAGATTTTATATTACTTCCGGTCATCACGCCGCTTCTGCAAATATAAAATCATTTATCATATTTGAGTATATAGATCGCTTACTGTACGTCGACTCTGTTCCAAAACGCAAGAGAAACAAATAAAAAAAGAATAATGGCATTCTATCGAAAGCTTCATCCACCATAGTTTCCTTCACCGGGAGCTCGAGCTGAATGGGAATCGAGTCCAAATCTCTTGGGAGTCATACAGCTCGTAATTCGACCACATTATCAAAACTATTGCCAACATGTTTTAATTATTAATTTTTTTTTTACGAAGGCACGAGTCGGACGAAACATTCACCTGATAGTAAGTGATACTCCTGCTCATAACAAAGATATTGTGCTCTCCTTGAGACATGAGATGTTTACACTCGTTACTGCAATTATTTCACCAGTTGTACCATCGCCGCAGTACTGTCTGCCGTCGGCAAGAGTAGATGCGGTGGTACCTGCCTGGACCGTCTCCGGCAGCAGAGAGCCATCATCAGTATAATCGTTAGATATGTACCAGTTTGTCGTAAGTATAAACATCAACCGGCAACCGGACGCATTTATAACTTTGACACTCGCGTCAACCAGCTCCATTGTGACTATTCCACTTTCACTGCAAGCGCAAGGTCAAGTTGTAACTTAGCCAAGCTTTTCCAGTTCGCAGACTCTGTGATATGCATAATTTGGGTTATTCGTAACATCCGTTACACGCCGCAATAGTATAACTTAAGGTTGTTAACTTAGAAACAGCAATAAGTTACAAGTCGTTGCTTAAAACTATTGATTTTTTTTTAACTTAACAGTTAACGTTTACAAACAACTCACCGGACCCAGGCCAACGAGGCTCTGGCTCTCTAATCCATATTTGACCAACACCATCAGCTGATAGACGTCCACTGCTAGACACAGGCCTCCACCATAGATCTCTGCATACATTCAGCATAGCCCCCAGTACCGCGGGGCACTAGGGGCGGTATGTAGGGATTCACATGGGGGGGCCATTTGAAGCACTTCTCACCACGCTGGCTCAATGCAAATTGGTGGTAGCCAGAGCCTCGTTTGTTAATTAGCAGCATCGCGAGCTGGTGAGGTTGGTTTGGATCCCATGGGTTGTTGTGCGGGACTCCTTACACTACTTTATTTAGCCTACGTGGTGGGAAATAGCTGAAATCCTTCCAAATGATCCCCTACAAACGACAGCTTTTACTGCTCGGCGGTACCAGAGGCCATAGTGACTGTCTGGTAAAGGTCGCGGGCAACTGCTGGACGCGGGCAGCGCAGCACCAATCGATGTGGAGCTCTTTGGTGAAGGTCCCTGTCCAGCTGTAGACGTCTATCAGCCGATGATGATAGTTTACGAATGAGTGTTGAATATTTTCTGTATCTCTTCTTTCCAACGGTATAGGTTACTGGTGGTAAGTCTTTATTGCAGGAGACCGTCTAGATACCATCGCAGCGCCTATTGCAGCCGACAAACTGTAGTGTGCAAATGTTACTGTGATCCGGATTAAAGGGCGCTGTGGCTATTGAAATTACTGGGGTAACGGGACTTAATACATTATGTCTCAAGGCGACGAGTGCAATGTGATGCTGTATATATATATATATATATAAGCGTATTACTTACCATCAGACGAAAGAAAAAGAAAATTCAATGAATGACCGTATTATGAAAAACTAAACCTTCCCCGTTTTATATTGTAATCGGCTGCGGTATCAGAGATAGAGATAACAATAATACTTCTTCTGTTCAATACATCGGGCTTTTTTCCTTATCCATGAGACACTAGCTGAAGGTCAAGTAGACGAAGGATGGAAAAAGTGGACAAGCTTGCTCAAGCCGAAATAGCATAGCGCGGTTCGAAGTTCGGGTTATTACCGGTTATTACCGGTGCATTAGCAAAGACAAGGGCGCAAATTATCACACAAAGCAAGGCCGCCGGCGTGTCCGGCTGTCCGGCTGTCCGGCTGTCCGGCTGACTCATAGCCGATATATTATACGCTATTGTAGTATATACATTATACATACGTTATACTCTATTGTATTATAGTATGTATGTATAGCATTCGCCTTACTTACCAATTTATATAATTTCAGCTCATTAATGTTTATTGCCGAACGTTCATAAAGATTACACAGGAAGCTGCTCCGTCGTCTTTTATGACACGCCGGAAGTTTGAATTGTAATGATGAATACGTCGTCTTTTCACACTTTTAAAGTTGCATTATTGCAATAACTGGACGTAGGTGCCTGTTGCTACAGACCGTCTAAGTCGTTACCATCACAGCGCCCATTGCAGCCGGCAAACAGTACTGTGCGGCCATTACTATGTTCCGGTTTAAAAGACGCTGTAGCTAGTGTAATTACTGGGGCAACGAGACTCAACATGTTATGTCTCAGGCGACGAGCGTAATATGAAGTATATATCATCCTAACTACCGCCACATTGTCATAAGCGTGATTATCACTTACCATCAGGTGTAGGTCCCACTCGTCTCATTGCTTCATAATATAAAAAAAAACGTTTTGGTTTGGAACACTGCAATGTTAAGACATGGAGATTTTGTTTAACGTAAAATCAAAGCAAATGATATATATAAGCTTATGAATATCACTAACATCTAATCATCATCATCAGCCGGTAAACGTCCCCACTGCTGGACATAGGCCTCTCCCAACGATCCCCACATCGATCGGTCCAGCGCTGCCCGCGTCCAGCAGCCTCCCGTGACCGGTCGTTTGTAGGCTCCTATAAAGCGGTGTTTGGGCCATTTCTCACAACACTAGCTCAATACGTGTTGATGGGAGCCAGAGCCTCGTTTGTTGATTAGCAGGGTGCACCACTAGCAGGTGAAGTTGGCTTGGGTCTCGTGGGTTATTGTGTGAGACCCCTAACATCCAATGCAATAACAAATGTAAAGTTCCAATGCACGAGAAAGAATATTTCACTAAAACCATTTTACAAAAGCAATTTTAATTACCTTCACCTTGCATTTGTTCTTTCACTCACGGATTTCGTGAGGTCTTGGAGAGCCGGATGTGGACCGTGATAGCACAAGAACTAGGTATTTTCGATGAACTCAGATATCATGATACAAGGAAATCAAATTTTAATATAATTATATATTTTTAAGTCGTTTGTAGAAGGTTATAGAAACACTATCAGACACTCACTGCTCGACGAAGACTACTCCTCAAAGGCCTCAACAACCTGACCTTGCGCTTACTACTATCATTTTGTAGTGGATCTAGATTACCACATAGTCGTTACTACTCCAACTACTACTGTCAGCCGATTATTTCCAAGAAAGGTTAGCAATCCTATGTATATTGTAGATTTCCTTTTTATAATCTAGATCGCACAGAACGAATACATATCCTGATCTGATTACGTTATGATAACGAACATACATTATCAAAGCGTGATCACAGTTACATAATGACTTTACTTAGAACTGATTCATGAATAATTGGCTACATCAGGGTAACTGACGAGTAAATCTCTCCAAGTGCTCACAGATTACTGTGGAGTCGCGCCAAAAGTCTCGAAGGTCCCATTTAAACAATCACACGTGTTGCTATGCGATACAAGTGTTGCGTCGGAGTGAACATGTCTGTCATGTTCAATACGCGAATAAAATTTGGGTTACGCGGGAAACGATTGATATATATATTTAAATAAATTAAACCCTGACCTTTTCGCTGGTGGTAGTGTCTCTGTTGCCGCCTAAGTTAGGTACCACCGCAGTGCCTATTGCAGCCGGCAAACAGTACTGTACGAACATATGTAACAGCTGGTGTAATTAATGGAGTAATGAGACTCAACATCCTATATCACTGATGAATCAATACTGTGCAGTGTATATCATCCTAAAAAAATACAGGGTGGCGCAAAAGTAATCCTCCTATCAGAAAAGTTATTCGGATTATACATCGGAAGGTTATTTTTGCGCCACCTTGTATAAACAAACGTTATAACCTCATTGCAAGAGGTTCCGCACAACAACATAAGGGACCCAAGCCAACCTCATCAGCTCGCGCTGCTGCTAATCAACAAACGAGGCTCTAGCTCCCACCAACCCGCATTGGGCCGGCGTGGTGGAAAATGGCCCAAATTCCTCCTCATGAACCCCTACACACGACGACTCTAAGTACTCGGCAGTACTGGGGGTCAAGCTGACTATATGTCCGATCTATGGGGTACATATCTAATAGTAGACGTCCATCGGCTGATCATCATGATAATGATGATAACCCCATTAAAAAAAATTCTTCTCCCAACTACAACCAAATTGTATCAAATATAAAGTAAACAATAAAGCCGTAATCCAGCCGATAAAAAGAAAGAAGATTATATTATATTTAAGAACAGAATTAGAAAAAACCTCTAATTTGTTATTTCCTGTAGATTTCAAATAAATGTTTTGATTCCGTACAATGATTGCGAAATGCACCTGTTTACGAATGGGCGCGCACAATGGTTAGCATTTGACATATGTCAATGCGCCGCGCCATATTGCCGAGGCACAGGCATTGGTTATTCAGCCGGTCGGCTTGTTACGATACGTTCGGAAACCGCGACGAATAAGTTCGCCGCGGGCCGCATCGTAAGTTAAACAATGCAACTTTGCATTTGCGCCAAGTTACATTCAATTTCAACTTTAACTTACTGGTGTTACGGCTGTGTTAATATAATAAATTTATGTTTTTCTTTGTTTAGGACACGCGTTCGTGTTGCCACATTGTGTTGCTGTTCTAGATATGTCAAGGACTCTTTTGCAAAATTACCTTTTTTTTTTATACGTGCACTCATCTAAACCTGTCTGACAATTGTATTGGGTGCTTTTAGGACTGAGGTTCTGTGGCTCTGGTACCGATAGAAGACCGAGAAAAAGGCGCGCTGTATTTTCCGGCGCGTCCTTACAGAAAACGGAAAGAGGGGGATGTGTCGCCCTCTGGGATGTGGCTGCGCGGTGCAGCCGACAATGGCGTGGTCGTGGATATGTGCGAAAGAATATCGTAGGGAGTTTTAGTTGGAGCGAGTCCGACATAACCTGTCTTTTACCCCGCGAGGGCATATACTGCACCACAATGCCTTTATCGTCTGAAACAAGACGTTGAGTCTCGTTACCCCAATAAGTACACTAGGTACGGAACACAGTAACGTTTGTCGGCTGCAATAGGCGCTGCGGTGGTACCTACCTAGACGGTCTGTAGCAACAGAGACACTACCACCAGTGATAGCTATCGGTCCTTAAAACCGGATCACTGTAATGTTCGCACAGTACTGTCTGTCGGCTGCAATAGGCGCTGCGGTGGTACCTACCTAGACGGTCTGTAGCAACAGAGACACTACCACCAGTGATAGCTATCGGTCCTTAAAACCGGATCACTGTAATGTTCGCACAGTACTGTCTGTCGGCTGCAATAGGCGCTGCGGTGGTACCTACCTAGACGGTCTGTAGCAACAGAGACACTACCACCAGTGATAGCTATCGGTCCTTAAAACCGGATCACTGTAATGTTCGCACAGTACTGTCTGTCGGCTGCAATAGGCGCTGCGGTGGTACCTACCTAGACGGTCTGTAGCAACAGAGACACTACCACCAGTGATAGCTATCGGTCCTTCAAACCGGATCACTGTAATGTTCGCACAGTACTGTCTGTCGGCTGCAATAGGCGCTGCGGTGGTACCTACCTAGACGGTCTGTAGCAACAGAGACACTACCACCAGTGATAGCTATCGGTCCTTAAAACCGGATCACTGTAATGTTCGCACAGTACTGTCTGTCGGCTGCAATAGGCGCTGCGGTGGTACCTACCTAGACGGTCTGTAGCAACAGAGACACTACCACCAGTGATAGCTATCGGTCCTTCAAACCGGATCACTGTAATGTTCGCACAGTACTGTCTGTCGGCTGCAATAGGCGCTGCGGTGGTACCTACCTAGACGGTCTGTAGCAACAGAGACACTACCACCAGTGATAGCTATCGGTCCTTCAAACCGGATCACTGTAATGTTCGCACAGTACTGTCTGTCGGCTGCAATAGGCGCTGCGGTGGTACCTACCTAGACGGTCTGTAGCAACAGAGACACTACCACCAGTGATAGCTATCGGTCCTTAAAACCGGATCACTGTAATGTTCGCACAGTACTGTCTGTCGGCTGCAATAGGCGCTGCGGTGGTACCTACCTAGACGGTCTGTAGCAACAGAGACACTACCACCAGTGATAGCTATCGGTCCTTAAAACCGGATCACTGTAATGTTCGCACAGTACTGTCTGTCGGCTGCAATAGGCGCTGCGGTGGTACCTACCTAGACGGTCTGTAGCAACAGAGACACTACCACCAGTGATAGCTATCGGTCCTTCAAACCGGATCACTGTAATGTTCGCACAGTACTGTCTGTCGGCTGCAATAGGCGCTGCGGTGGTACCTACCTAGACGGTCTGTAGCAACAGAGACACTACCACCAGTGATAGCTATCGGTCCTTCAAACCGGATCACTGTAATGTTCGCACAGTACTGTCTGTCGGCTGCAATAGGCGCTGCGGTGGTACCTACCTAGACGGTCTGTAGCAACAGAGACACTACCACCAGTGATAGCTATCGGTCCTTCAAACCGGATCACTGTAATGTTCGCACAGTACTGTCTGTCGGCTGCAATAGGCGCTGCGGTGGTACCTACCTAGACGGTCTGTAGCAACAGAGACACTACCACCAGTGATAGCTATCGGTCCTTCAAACCGGATCACTGTAATGTTCGCACAGTACTGTCTGTCGGCTGCAATAGGCGCTGCGGTGGTACCTACCTAGACGGTCTGTAGCAACAGAGACACTACCACCAGTGATAGCTATCGGTCCTTCAAACCGGATCACTGTAATGTTCGCACAGTACTGTCTGTCGGCTGCAATAGGCGCTGCGGTGGTACCTACCTAGACGGTCTGTAGCAACAGAGACACTACCACCAGTGATAGCTATCGGTCCTTCAAACCGGATCACTGTAATGTTCGCACAGTACTGTCTGTCGGCTGCAATAGGCGCTGCGGTGGTACCTACCTAGACGGTCTGTAGCAACAGAGACACTACCACCAGTGATAGCTATCGGTCCTTCAAACCGGATCACTGTAATGTTCGCACAGTACTGTCTGTCGGCTGCAATAGGCGCTGCGGTGGTACCTACCTAGACGGTCTGTAGCAACAGAGACACTACCACCAGTGATAGCTATCGGTCCTTAAAACCGGATCACTGTAATGTTCGCACAGTACTGTCTGTCGGCTGCAATAGGCGCTGCGGTGGTACCTACCTAGACGGTCTGTAGCAACAGAGACACTACCACCAGTGATAGCTATCGGTCCTTCAAACCGGATCACTGTAATGTTCGCACAGTACTGTCTGTCGGCTGCAATAGGCGCTGCGGTGGTACCTACCTAGACGGTCTGTAGCAACAGAGACACTACCACCAGTGATAGCTATCGGTCCTTCAAACCGGATCACTGTAATGTCCGCACAGTACTGTGTGTCGGCTGCAATAGGCGCTGCGGTGGTACCTACCTAGACGGTCTGTAGCAACAGAGACACTACCACCAGTGATAGCTATCGGTCCTTCAAACCGGATCACTGTAATGTCCGCACAGTACTGTCTGTCGGCTGCAATAGGCGCTGCGGTGGTACCTACCTAGACGGTCTGTAGCAACAGAGACACTACCACCAGTGATAGCTATCGGTCCTTCAAACCGGATCACTGTAATGTTCGCACAGTACTGTCTGTCGGCTGCAATAGGCGCTGCGGTGGTACCTACCTAGACGGTCTGTAGCAACAGAGACACTACCACCAGTGATAGCTATCGGTCCTTCAAACCGGATCACTGTAATGTTCGCACAGTACTGTCTGTCGGCTGCAATAGGCGCTGCGGTGGTACCTACCTAGACGGTCTGTAGCAACAGAGACACTACCACCAGTGATAGCTATCGGTCCTTCAAACCGGATCACTGTAATGTCCGCACAGTACTGTCTGTCGGCTGCAATAGGCGCTGCGGTGGTACCTACCTAGGCGGTCTGTAGCAACAGTGACACTACCACCAGTGATAGCTATCGGTCCTTCAAACCGGATCACTGTAATGTTCGCACAGTACTGTCTGTCGGCTGCAATAGGCGCTGCGGTGGTACCTACCTAGACGGTCTGTAGCAACAGAGACACTACCACCAGTGATAGCTATCGGTCCTTCAAACCGGATCACTGTAATGTTCGCACAGTACTGTCTGTCGGCTGCAATAGGCGCTGCGGTGGTACCTACCTAGACGGTCTGTAGCAACAGAGACACTACCACCAGTGATAGCTATCGGTCCTTCAAACCGGATCACTGTAATGTTCGCACAGTACTGTCTGTCGGCTGCAATAGGCGCTGCGGTGGTACCTACCTAGACGGTCTGTAGCAACAGAGACACTACCACCAGTGATAGCTATCGGTCCTTCAAACCGGATCACTGTAATGTTCGCACAGTACTGTCTGTCGGCTGCAATAGGCGCTGCGGTGGTACCTACCTAGACGGTCTGTAGCAACAGAGACACTACCACCAGTGATAGCTATCGGTCCTTAAAACCGGATCACTGTAATGTTCGCACAGTACTGTCTGTCGGCTGCAATAGGCGCTGCGGTGGTACCTACCTAGACGGTCTGTAGCAACAGAGACACTACCACCAGTGATAGCTATCGGTCCTTCAAACCGGATCACTGTAATGTTCGCACAGTACTGTCTGTCGGCTGCAATAGGCGCTGCGGTGGTACCTACCTAGACGGTCTGTAGCAACAGAGACACTACCACCAGTGATAGCTATCGGTCCTTCAAACCGGATCACTGTAATGTCCGCACAGTACTGTCTGTCGGCTGCAATAGGCGCTGCGGTGGTACCTACCTAGACGGTCTGTAGCAACAGAGACACTACCACCAGTGATAGCTATCGGTCCTTCAAACCGGATCACTGTAATGTCCGCACAGTACTGTCTGTCGGCTGCAATAGGCGCTGCGGTGGTACCTACCTAGACGGTCTGTAGCAACAGAGACACTACCACCAGTGATAGCTATCGGTCCTTCAAACCGGATCACTGTAATGTTCGCACAGTACTGTCTGTCGGCTGCAATAGGCGCTGCGGTGGTACCTACCTAGACGGTCTGTAGCAACAGAGACACTACCACCAGTGATAGCTATCGGTCCTTCAAACCGGATCACTGTAATGTTCGCACAGTACTGTCTGTCGGCTGCAATAGGCGCTGCGGTGGTACCTACCTAGACGGTCTGTAGCAACAGAGACACTACCACCAGTGATAGCTATCGGTCCTTCAAACCGGATCACTGTAATGTTCGCACAGTACTGTCTGTCGGCTGCAATAGGCGCTGCGGTGGTACCTACCTAGACGGTCTGTAGCAACAGAGACACTACCACCAGTGATAGCTATCGGTCCTTCAAACCGGATCACTGTAATGTTCGCACAGTACTGTCTGTCGGCTGCAATAGGCGCTGCGGTGGTACCTACCTAGACGGTCTGTAGCAACAGAGACACTACCACCAGTGATAGCTATCGGTCCTTCAAACCGGATCACTGTAATGTTCGCACAGTACTGTCTGTCGGCTGCAATAGGCGCTGCGGTGGTACCTACCTAGACGGTCTGTAGCAACAGAGACACTACCACCAGTGATAGCTATCGGTCCTTCAAACCGGATCACTGTAATGTTCGCACAGTACTGTCTGTCGGCTGCAATAGGCGCTGCGGTGGTACCTACCTAGACGGTCTGTAGCAACAGAGACACTACCACCAGTGATAGCTATCGGTCCTTCAAACCGGATCACTGTAATGTTCGCACAGTACTGTCTGTCGGCTGCAATAGGCGCTGCGGTGGTACCTACCTAGACGGTCTGTAGCAACAGAGACACTACCACCAGTGATAGCTATCGGTCCTTCAAACCGGATCACTGTAATGTTCGCACAGTACTGTCTGTCGGCTGCAATAGGCGCTGCGGTGGTACCTACCTAGACGGTCTGTAGCAACAGAGACACTACCACCAGTGATAGCTATCGGTCCTTCAAACCGGATCACTGTAATGTTCGCACAGTACTGTCTGTCGGCTGCAATAGGCGCTGCGGTGGTACCTACCTAGACGGTCTGTAGCAACAGAGACACTACCACCAGTGATAGCTATCGGTCCTTCAAACCGGATCACTGTAATGTTCGCACAGTACTGTCTGTCGGCTGCAATAGGCGCTGCGGTGGTACCTACCTAGACGGTCTGTAGCAACAGAGACACTACCACCAGTGATAGCTATCGGTCCTTCAAACCGGATCACTGTAATGTTCGCACAGTACTGTCTGTCGGCTGCAATAGGCGCTGCGGTGGTACCTACCTAGACGGTCTGTAGCAACAGAGACACTACTACCAATGATGGCTATTGATCCTTCAAACCGGATCACTGTAATGTTCGCACAGTACTGTCTGTCGGCTGCAATAGGCGCTGCGGTGGTACCTACCTAGACGGTCTGTAGCAACAGAGACACTACTACCAATGATGGCTATTGATCCTTCAAACCGGATCACTGTAATTTTCACACAGTACTGTCTGTCGGCTGCAATAGGCGCTGCGGTGGTACCTACCTAGACGGTCTGTAGCAACAGAGACACTACTACCAATGATGGCTATTGATCCTTCAAACCGGATCACTGTAATGTTCGCACAGTACTGTCTGTCGGCTGCAATAGGCGCTGCGGTGGTACCTACCTAGACGGTCTGTAGCAACAGAGACACTACCACCAGTGATAGCTATCGGTCCTTCAAACCGGATCACTGTAATGTTCGCACAGTACTGTCTGTCGGCTGCAATAGGCGCTGCGGTGGTACCTACCTAGACGGTCTGTAGCAACAGAGACACTACTACCAATGATGGCTATTGATCCTTCAAACCGGATCACTGTAATGTTCGCACAGTACTGTCTGTCGGCTGCAATAGGCGCTGCGGTGGTACCTACCTAGACGGTCTGTAGCAACAGAGACACTACTACCAATGATGGCTATTGATCCTTCAAACCGGATCACTGTAATGTTCGCACAGTACTGTCTGTCGGCTGCAATAGGCGCTGCGGTGGTACCTACCTAGACGGTCTGTAGCAACAGAGACACTACTACCAATGATGGCTATTGATCCTTCAAACCGGATCACTGTAATTTTCACACAGTACTGTCTGTCGGCTGCAATAGGCGCTGCGGTGGCACCTATATGGTAGTGGTCTGCATCAGTTCATCCGAAGCGGCTCCGGGATCTCTTATAGAACGCACCGGTGCCCCTTTACACTGTGTGAACACGTTTCTGAGGAGGAGCCTGACCCTATGAACACCATCGCAGAGATATACGCTGTCTATCGCAGGTTCACTTCTTGAGTGATAGGGGCCCTCACCCTCAAGGCCCGCGAAACTGTTACACGCTTTCAGTCGCCTTTTAGGACAGGCAGGGCGTACCTTAATCCTATTCTTACTAGCCCGAGACTACATGGCTGCCCACTATAGAGATCTAGCTCTAGTAAGATCCCTTTTAGTCGCCTTTTATCCGGTGAACGAAATATAACACGGTGTGAACATATTAACGTTATCTATTATTAGCGCTAACAAAAAATAATAAAACATATTTTATGTTGGTAACACTGCCTTCATTGGTTACAAATTGGCAATATTTCGATTATGGCAACACTGAACAAACGTCAGAATGTTTTGCAGGCGGTCTCTCTAGCTAATGATTAATTCAAATAATTATGTCTAGTTTTTAATATATTTATTAACTATTTTATTATTGTGTATAATCTGTATGTTATGACAACGAAGAGTGGTGGAGTTTGAAGACCAGCACTGATCCTCAGACCACAGCGACTACTCATTTACTTTTTGCCGACATTTTTATAATTTCATATAGTTCCGTACTGTTGTTTTTATGGTTTGAATAAATATGTCATTGTTATTATTATTATATGTTATGTGCATGTTAATGGTCAAACGGGAAGACCATAACGGGTGTGAGACAAAAGCATGACTAACCCACGTAGCGGAGTTAACCTTCGTATCTTCGCGTATGCTGGCGGTAAGTCTCTTCAGCCGGAGACCGTCGAGGAACCAGTGCTGTGCCTTTTCACGTGTGGGAAATGTATCTTATAGTCACTTGACCAACGGATGCCCTCGGATCCGTCACCGAAAAAACTCTGCCGCCGCTCTGGACAGACGTTCTCTGTTATTCCGTCATCGTCCTCTCACCTGGCACTCGGAGACCAAGCAATAGAATCTGTCGCCTATATCTATAACAAATGCCGAGTTATTAATTTGTTTACACGAGTATCGTACATACAACGCGTGGCAGTACACGAGAGCGGCTGCGCACGGGCACGGCGCCCACAAATAATCAATTAAGTATAAACGAGTGCGCGCGCGTCTTGCGGTACAGATCACTTATACTCCTAGACAGCCGAGTTAGCTGTGCATACCAATATTTAATTTCTTTAATCATTGCAAAGTGAATTTTACGAAATACAAATATACTTGTTGAAGCACGCGATTTATTTACAACAAATACAACTGCACAAACGCCGTGTTGGTGGCCCGACTTCAGCTGCAAGAAAGCGCATAAAAGAGTAGCTAATGTAATACTGGGGTTAGACTCAGCATTACGTCTCAAAGCTATGACTAAATATGGTGCTGTATATCATCCTAACTAGTGTCATGGGCGGGCGTGTCACTTACCATCAGGTGAACGTTTCACTGGTATCGTCGATGTTGAATGATAAATATACATATAACTGAAGTCTATTGAAATTCATTTTCTTCTTTCCCTACGATAGTAAAGTTATTGTTTATTTTTATTATAATTTTATTTGCCACTTGACTTTCTCCTTTTTCTTCTTTGTCGGCGTCACCAATAAGAGAGTAGTCGTGGTCATCACTTTAGGAGTTGGTCGCCAGCTTAACAACACGTCGCCATTCCTCTTTGATTGCCGCCTTTTATATTATAATAATGAACTACGTAATACTGCAGCTATGTTTATTTTTGTAAGATTTTACTTAATCTGTGAACATACTCGTACGCTATTACGTACAAATTTGTGCATGTGTCAAATCAAAATCAAACATGTGGCTGTGATGTTGCAAAAGTAAACCGTTGGACAGTAACAAATAACAAATATAACAGTAATCTGCCAATATTTATAAAAAAAAATGACAGGAATACATCTGCAAATATAGCTGTGGTCGAATTTGCACAGGTTACCTAAGCTACCCTAGCCTCGCTTTATGTAGTGGAAATTTCCAGTGGTATGGACAGGAAACGCTCCAACTTTTTAATCTAAGACTACAATCTAGAGGAGTGTAGTGTTCCTTTGCTATTTCAGACCCAGAACGATCAGAAAATAAGCTTTCTTTTATGAAGTGATCTAAAATAATATTTACAATATATATAGAAAAGTTTGAGTAATAACAAATCATGATTCCAGACAATGATGAACGCAAAGAACAGCCTCTGGTGTATGAGATATTACGCTGCGCTTTTCTCGTGATCTTAATTATATTATTTTTAATTATACTAAAAACTAAATGTAGTGATTTCATTAAGAACGTTATGAGGGAATCTATGGAAAGGTATAATCGATCCCTGGCGAGATCAAGGCGTTAGCGTTACCACCCCTACATAAATTAAATCGTTTAAATATTCACATTGTATTTATTTAAAAACTCACCCTACGGTTAGATCAACAACATGTTACCTTTTCAATTGTTGTATATATATACTGCTCTATATGTATACATATACTAGACGGTGTACGTAGTGTTGGGGGGCTCCCACAAGGTGGACCGACGATCTGGTGCGAATCGCCAGAGTCCACTGGAAGCTGGCAACACGAGACCGGTCGATGTGGAGATCTTTGGAGGAGGCCTATGCCCAGCAGTGGACGTCTATCGGCTGATGATGATAATATAGCTGTTCCTCTCTTTGTTGGCTGTTATATAAAATTAGACCGCGAATGACTTTCTACAGCAAACGTTACTATAGCAACCGCATAAATATCAAATATTTTTTTTTTTACAAAAGTTAATTAGAACTAAAATGATGAAGGATCTATGAAATTCAAAATATAATAAATATCCTATAACCATCTACAGATCATTCCGCGTCGGATGCTCGAGTTGCCGTGTCGATACGTTCACTAGTTTTCACGTGATTGGCGACCAAACAACACCTATTTTCATTATATATACCTATAAATAGATATAAATATAAAAGAGATAATTGTCCCATCGCACGATCTCCGAAACTATTACAATTAAACACTCAAAATTTGGTGAAGACATCGCTTCTGGTTTTTAAGACGTCCGATAACAACAGATTTTACAAAATTCCTCCCCTTAAATTAGTAGCGGGGGTGTTAATCTATATATAAAGTGGGAGAGGAACAGCTAGTTTAATATCATCATCATCATCATTAGGTGCCTTCAAACTGAAGTTTTGCGAACCAAGATTGAGAGGACCAGTTAGATCCTCGGCTATTCTTTTTAACTGATGGTATTGAAACTCGAAGCACTGCTTGATGTCGTCAAACCATTACTTTTTTTATTTATTTCATATTATAATGAAAATCCAGTGATATTTAAAAAAATAATGTCAAATATAAACAGCTGTGAGAATAACGTCATCTCTGTGAACTCCGCCGCAAAGCTTCGAATATGTTAATTCAAGTTATTAAGCTACGCTTTAAATTATAACGGGAATTAACTTAGGAAACCATTAGTAAACATAGGAAACTATTAATAACATCATAAACAACAAATTATTTAAATCATACCAAATGGGGGCTGCGTAAAGTTCAAGTACGTATTCAAAGTTATACAGTTGTTTGTTTCATTCAATTAGGCTACGAGACGAGCGCTCACGTGATAGTGAGTGATAAGCTTGTAACAACTTAACTCTTGTTAGGACACAGCACCAGATTGTGCTCGTCGCTATAACACATAAGATGTTAACTCTCGCTACCCCAGTAATTTTACTAGCTACAACGCCCTTCAAACCGGAACACAGTAATGTTTGTCGGCTGCAACAGTAAAATTGCAAGTAGTAGTTTTATTGATTTCTTTTACATATTTATTTATTTATATAGCGGCATGTTGTAATATCTTTTACAGCTTATACGCCCTCCCTTTTTGGGTCGAGGAGGACTCTTCCAAAAGATACTTTTTGGACGGAACTCCATCCACTTGGACTGCGCGGTGAATGTCTTTAGGAGAATACCTTCAGTTCCAGCAGTGGCAACAATATGAATGCTACTTATTCATCAGCCGATAGAAGTCGACAGCTGGACATAGGCCTCCCCCAAAGATCACCACATTTGTAGGGGTTCATATGGGGCGATTTGAATTGTGTTCCACCACACTGGCCCAAAGCGAGTTAATGGGAGCCAAAGCCTCGTTTGTTGATAAGATGGTTGCACCACGAGCAGAGGAAGTTGGCTCGGGGTTCGTGAGTTTAGAGTAGCCTTCTTAACAACCCTGAGGAGGACAATGGCTGGATGTGGTCTCTGGTCATTGAAGTACTCACGAGACTATCCCAGCATAGCGTCAGCGACGCGGCGCACGTGTTTCGAACAGAGATTCCGTGACTTCTCCAATCAATGAAGATGGCCACCGAGAATTATCAGAAAGCAGAGTATCTTTTCGAAGATTTTCCCCCCACCCCCACCGACACCAGCAAAAAAGGGTCCTGTGAATTGTCTAATTACAAAGGGTTTCCTTTTCTCCTCAGCGGAAATTTCACTGGTGGTAGCTCTCCGCTATCGGAGACTAAGTATCACCGCAGTTCCTATTGCACCCAACAAACAGTAACCTGCAAATATAACTGTGTCTGGGTTTGAAGGGCGTTGTACCTAGTGAAATAATGGCTTAACGATGCTAACCACGGGATAACTAATGTATGTTAATGTTGATGTAACTTACGTCAGCACACGTCTGTAACTTAATTTGTTGTTAGACAACAATGAGGGGGGGCGGTGCTCGTTGGCAGGTCAAGGTGGGTTGGAGCCTTTTGTCCGAGGCGGGTCTCCGACTGCTAAATCTGACTGTTGCCCCACGGTTCAGTTCTAAAGGTTAGTAGTGTACAGTGATAACAATAAACACGAACAAATGGGAAAATTAGAAATAAGGGTGAAAATAAATGAAAGAGGGCGCGTCTGACTAATTTGAGGGAAGTAAGAAGGGAACTGAGGAATGAGAATAATAAAAAAGTAATGGAAGGTGAGAACTGTATAAAAGAAGAATAGAATGAAGGAAGGAAACTGAATAATGTAAATAAAGGAAGCGGAATGAAGCTCAGGCCCACAAATGGCGGGAACGCTTTTATGTAAATACTAACTAGTACTGAAATGTGACACGCTCGAAGAAATGGTCGATGTCAACTTACCGCGCGCTCGTTAAAGTTAAAATTCGTCATCTTCATCAGCCGACAGACGTCCACTGCTGGACCTAGACATCCCCTAAAGATCCGTGCACAACATCGATGGATCCTGCGCTGCCTGCATCCAGGCGCTTCCCGCGCCCTGCCGGCCCCTAGGGGTCGTCAACTGTAGTGGTTCATACAGGCCATTTCCCACCACTCTGAGCCAATGCGGGTGGGGTGATATCATCAGCATCGTCAACCGATAGACATTTACTGCTGGGTAGTAACATTGTCTTTTAGGTAGGCTTTATGCCAAATTTATGCAGTTATAAGCACGGGTCTATACGGCAATGTGGATATCCACCGTCTGACGATGATGATGATGTAGATTTTATTAAGGCTTCAGGTACAGGAAGTATGTTCCTGTAGGGTCAACATCGGTTAAAGACGGAATTTTGCTTGGTCTACCCAACTCACTACTCCCTCCATCTCTGACCAGCCAATTTATCATATTTTTTTTTAACCTCAAAACTGTTAACCCAGTAAACGTGGCGTTAAGAACATAAACAAACAGAAACAGAGATTAATTCTGTGTGATGCTGCGACGGCCTCTACGCAAAGGTGAAGCCTATTCAAAATTATTGGAAATCCATCAAAGGCTCCGACGTGAGGGCCGCGCACGGGGAAGTGACCTCACGGCGATCAGATTGTGCCGGGACACAATGCCCGGCGACTGTCGGCAGCGGACCTTGAACCGCGACCTTTGGCCCCGCGCTGAAACAATCGCGGCGCCACGAGAGGCTGACCGATCGCGCTGCGTTTGCCCGCTGCGTTCGAATTAAAAAAAAAAAAATAAACCAATCGATAATTTTTGCTAATATTCTTACTGGTGGTAGTGTCTCTGTTGCTGTAGACCGTCCAGGTAGGTACTGTGTTCCGATTTGAAGTATGCTGTAGCTGGTGTAATTACTGGAGTAACGCGACTCAATATATGAATCAGATGCAGTATACACCATCCTAACGCCACGTCGTTATGGACGAGCGCATCGCTTATCATCAGGTGGACGTCCCGCTCGTTGCTCCTTTTTCTTCTTCGCCTGCATCACTCCTGACAGAGTGGTCGTGGTCATCAGTTCAGGTGTCGGTCGCAAGCTTAACAACACGTCGCCATTTTACTCCGATGGCCGACTTCCTGGTGCATTAGTATAGCGGCAACGATGATCAGCTATTTAGTGCCGGCTTTATCTGATCAGTCCATCTCATAAACGTTGCTTAATTAAAAAAAAAAACTATTTTTTTTTATTGAAGGCATTGACGAAACGCACTCGACGCTCACCTGATGGTGATGGTATCGATTACAATGTGACATCGGTATTGGTGCATATCGGTTACCTATCGCACTTATGAAAATTGTAAGATAGGTGGCCGGTGGTAAGTATCTGTTGCTGGAGACAGTCTAACTACCATCAGAGCGTCTATTGCAGCCGACAGTACTGTGATCCGGTTTGAAGGGCGCTGTAGCTAGTACAATTACTACGACGAGCGCATTGTGGTGATGTGTATACCATCCTAACTAGCGCCGCGTTATAAGCGTATCCTTTACCACCAGGCGAACGTTCAGCTCGTATCGTCGCTTAATGAAATAAATCAACAGGAACACAACGAAAGACCTTATCTTCATAACGGATGTCCAGGATCTAATTCAGTCTCCACTACCACCTAACCTCATTCCTTCTAACCTCGTGAAGGTTCAGTGGTCCACCTTCACAAGTTAGGATCCTGACTAAACTCATGGTCGCAGCAGTGTAACTGAAGAGCTCCGCCTGCGCATGCGCGGCGGTGTACATTGCTGATGCGATACCCGACCCTCGGCGCACACAAGACCAGAGACATCCGATACAGGCACGAGAGGTAACCAACCTCGCTCGTGACTGGTCTACCGAAGCGGCAGGATCACAGGTTCGATGATATATAATGATAGATATGTCCAGCACAACTCACGGCAGCCAAGCCAGCCTCACCAGCTCGCGGTGCTGCTAATCAACAAACGAAGCTCTGGCTTGCACCAACACGCACTGAGCCAGCGTGATATATGAACCTTAACAAACGACGGCGTACTGCCTGTACCGGAAGCCGTGCTGGTGGAGATCTTTGGAGGAAGCTATGACCAGCAGTGGACGTGTATTGGCTGGTGATGACGATAGGTCGGTTGTCAAGTTTTCATAAAGAACTTCTTAATCATCAAGTGTTTAATTATCAGTTTTTTTTTTTTTGGTATCGTGCGAAAATCTTCGAAACGATACTCTGCCCTCTGGGGAGAGAGTCAGAATTATGCGGAAATGTTTACCCAGTAAAACCCCTTGGTGATCACCTTCAGCACTTGGAGACGTCATGGGATCTCCGTTCCGAACACGGCCGCGGCCTCGCCAACGCTATGCTGGGATAGTCCCAGGGTCTGTTTTATGCAGACCCCACCAGTCTCGAGAGTACTTCAATGACCGGAGACCACGTCCAGCCATCGTCCTCCTCAGGGTCGTTTAGAAGGCGATGAGAACCCACCACACAGAGACAGAGACACTACCACCAGTGACAGCTATCGGTCCTTCAGACCGGACCACTGCAACATATCCAACCATTGCGTAACGCAGGTGCAGTAACGTTACCATAGTTACGCAACCCGCATAACTTATCCCTATGCGCGAGGCCGCGCGAAAGAAAGCGGTGTCCTTAGACGCCGGCGGAGCCTGATAGGAATCTATAAGTTGGTTGTGGTGCCGAACTTGTCACGGTTGGAATCTGTATGTAGGTTGCGGTGTGACTCCATGCTCTATGCTCCGTGCTCCGTGCTGCATGACTTACGTCACCAGTCCGCACTGGTACAGCCGCGGACTCGGTATACGAAAAGGAAGCTTAATTAGAAAAAAATAAGAGATCTTCATTTTATACTCAAGATCCGCATTAGTATAAAAAAACAAAACAAACCTCTGCATATAAGTATGGCTGTGCAACCTCACTGCCAATTCCTGAACTAACAACTCGGCTGGGCAGCATTCGGGAGGATAATGACTTTTGGCACCGAGACTTGGCCTGGTGAAAATGCTTCAAGTCGCACAGAGAGCAATGGAAAGGGCTATGCTCGGAGTTTCCTCTCGAATCATAGATGAGGAGATCCACAGAACTAAGGTCACATAGTCCATAAGATTGCTAACCTCAATGAGCAGGACACATCGCGCCAAGGGCTGACAGCCGATGGATACTGGACACTAGAATACCTTATTAATCCCATCAGGTGTCTAAATATATTGTCGACTTCCTGGAAAACCCACTGACATTGTCCAAACTAACCTTCGGTGTGGTGTGGTGGTAACTCAATAATTGACTTAGACTTTATTAATAATAGTTACAACTATTACTTTCTTTCTGTTAAACTAATGACCTGGTCATAAACCATGTGGGCTGAACGCTTGAAGACATTCTCCTCAAGGTAACCTTAAATGAAGACGTCTATCGGCTGGCGATGATGACGGTAATGATATATAACTACTACAGCATGATGCACTTACACGTACTTACACGTACACGGCGAGACGTACGAACCTGTCGTTAACAGTGTGGCGCTAATTACGATGGTTACACAACACCGCTCCATGTGATGTGATGATGTTAAGATTTAATCTAGTGTACATACTACTCGGGATTTAGTTATCCGACGACGGATTTTCACTTTGCGTGTGTCTGGATTTCTGGACAGTGCCACATTGCACTCGTCGCTTAGGGTCAGGATATTATGTCTCGTTGTCACAGTAACGTCACTAGCTGCAACTCCCTTCAATCCGGAATATAGTCATGTTTGCACAGTAATGTTTGTCGGCTGTTCTTTGTTTACATAAATAATTTCAATAGACTAAACAATAAAAGTGAAAAAAAAACTATGTTATCTCCTTATTAATATAAACTACACCATAATTAATTCAACCGATGGGCGTCCACTACTGGGCATGGGTCTCTTGTCTTCCACAAAGCATGGTCTTGCCCTCTGATTCTTTTAATGTCCTCTGTCCACCTAGTTTAGGGTCTATTTAGTCCACCCGCCATTGCAGCATTTTAAACCCCACCCATAGCCACTTCTGCCTCACGACACGTAGGGCTATGTCGATTATCTTGGTTCTTCTGCGAATCTCCTTATTTGATCACGAACAGAAACTCCAAGTAACGCCCTCCATCGCCCGCTGAGTGACTGAGCTTTCTTATGAGGTCTATGTAAAACGCCATCTGTTAATTAACTTATACAACTCTTTTAGCTTTAGAAATACTAACAGTAGCTACAAATAAATTTTTATCAAACTGATCAAAATAGCCGGTTTGATATTTAGTTGACAAAGTATAAAATAATTAAATAAATGTAGCAAAATTTTTACAATTTAGTGTTATTGAATGTGTAATATTCGTGTGAATTTAAGAATGCTTTATATTTTGTTTAAACTAAATTAACAAATCATATATAAAACATTAAATAAAATTTAAAGAGAAACTTGTATGAAATTTTATACAACTAATAATTGTCGGTAGTTGGAATGATTAAATTTATTGTTAACAATTGTATTAAATAATAATTATGTGTTTAATAATTTAAACATCAATATAATTATTTTTCTGATCTATAAAAAAAACAATTAAACGTAGCTATTAAATACGTTAAAAAAATTTATATGGCAATTATTTATTTTAATTGTCATTACATATGTCAAATGTGCATTGATTCGGTATGATGCTTTACATGTGATAAAGTAAATTGAAAGTTTCGTGGGAACAACAACAAATGTGAAATTAGTATCGAATTAATGACATCAATCTAAGAAACAAAGTTTTATAAACTGTATACTGTTTCACAACTCATTGCGATATAGGGTAATTATACTATACGTAATACAATACACTGTAATTTAATTGGCTAACTCTAAAAAACAAAGATATTATGCCAAGTTTAAAGCGATATTTTAAATAAATATCTAAATCTCACGACAATAACGATATAAATATTGTTCTTCATAATCATTTGCATGTATTGCAATTAATTTTCTTAGTGTTCAGGTGTCGAGATTGAACTCGCAAAATGTCTATGCCACATAGCAGTTCTAGCACTACCAGCTCTAGTACAAAGCGTAAAGAGATTTACAAGTAAGTTCATTGACATAAATCATAATTAATAACGACAATACATACCAAAGTAAATAATTGCTCATGTTCATGCTTGAGTACTGATGGTCGATCTCTGTTAGCAAAGACCGTATAGGTAAATACCACCGCAGCACAGTTTTCTGCTTCCAAACGTGTTCTGGTTTGAAGAGCACTGTGGCTAGGGTAATGTCTCAGGTGACAAGTGCAATGTAGTGAAGTAAACATCATCCTAATTAGCGCTACATTGTTATGGATAGACTTATCGGTAACAATCAGGTGAACTTTCCACTTATCTCATCGATTAATTGAATAAAAAAAATTACCTTTACTACTGTAAAAATACTTCCCAATTCTAAAAATTGCCAAAATGTTAATAAAGTGTGAATGAAAAGTCACTCATAAAAAAATGCTTTTCTATTTTGATTTACCTGTATATATGTACCTACTGCTCTATTAAATGAAAAAAGGATTATACAAACAATAATACCACCTAGTTATCATACTGCTGTAATAATTAGTTTCTGATAAAATACAGTATTGTAAGAATGTCATGCTTTAATTCTTGTCTCCTTAGGTATCAAGCACCATGGCCGTTGTACTCAATGAATTGGTCTGTGCGTCCAGATAAACGATTCAGGCTGGCATTGGGAAGTTTTGTTGAAGAATACAATAATAAGGTACATTTCATTTGCTAGTCGTTTTGGAGAGCACAACTGTTATGTACTGAATGTATGATAAGACACATGAGTAGGTACTATGTGTTGTGAGCTGCTCCATAGCCGTGTTCTAAAGTGACATTACATGTAAATATTATGAAGTACCCACTTAGTTGATATTATTTGTCAATAACACATACAGATGAAATACCCACATATATAACAACAACATTAATAAATTCATTCTCTGCTGATGTTGAATACTGCTAGTCTTTGGACTGACTTGAAACTGCTTATCAAATACTAAATTCTACTGGCCTAGGCTCATCCGAGGCTCCTAAGTCTACTGTTACTTTACATAACTCATTGTGATTAAGTACTTGTTGGAAATGTGAATTAGGAGTAGTACCTTTTTTTTTGTTTTGAGGTGGAAAACTTCAATAGATACTCTGTTCCTGGGGGGAAGTCAGGTTCCTTTAGAGAGGCTCCGTTATCTCTTATAGAACAAACTGGTGCCCCCCCACACTTTATGTGAACACATCTCTGAGTAGAAGCTTAACTCTCCTAGACACTATTGCTGAGCCATACACTATCCCACACAGGTTCACTTGCTGAGCGATAAGGACCCCCACCCTTAAGGCTCGCGAAACTCCTAGAACCTTTTAGTTACGGCATGGCTTACCTTAGTCCTATTCATACCAACCTGAGACTACAGGGCTGATCCTCGCCATGCCTAGAGCTGATATATGTATATGAGCTATTACTAGTTTATATTTGCAACATAATAGATTACTTATAAAAAAATTTTGTTTATTATTTCAAAGAAGCAATGACACGAGTGATATTCACCTGGTGGTAACAGACACATCTGTCCATAAGAATGTGGTTCTAGTTAGGGTCGTATACTGCTACACATGCTGCTCGTCACCTCAGCCAGTCTTTACCCTAATAGTTTCACTTGCTACAGCGCCTTTCAAACTTTAATAAAGTACACACAGTTTTCACACTACTCTGGTGGGAAAAACAGGAACTGCATTGTACCCAAAATGGTCTCCAACCAATGGAGACGAACCACCAGTACTGCAATATTTCTCAAGTTACCAGATGTTTATAAATTTATTAACTGTGTCACTGTTCGGTTTAGGTACAAATTATATCTCTTGATGAGGAGACTAGCGAATTCAGTGCCAAGAGCACATTTGATCACCCTTACCCCACCACAAAGATCATGTGGATACCGGATAGTAAGGGAGTGTATCCTGACTTGCTGGCTACTAGCGGTAAGTTAATTCTCACTTGAAAAATTTAACTTCTGAGATGACTATCAAACCTCCTTGTAATCTTACCATTACTTGTTAGGTAACCTTCTAATTATAACCTTAATGTGTCATAATCAGGAGACTATCTTCGCATTTGGCGCGCTGGTGAACCTTACACACTGTTCGAGTGTGTGCTCAACAATAATAAGAATTCCGATTTCTGCGCACCGCTGACCTCGTTCGATTGGAACGAGGTGGATCCCAACCTGATCGGAACAAGCAGCATCGACACCACCTGTACCATTTGGGGACTCGAGACTGGACAGGTGTTAGGCAGGGTGAACGATGTGTCAGGGCATGTGAAAACACAACTGATTGCTCATGATAAGGTAAAATTAATCGTCAGTTCAATGGCTGCAAACTGTTCCACTTTAACTGGCAGTTGTTTAAAGATACCACTCAAACCCTTACCTTCATCACCAAGGTGCTGTGTGCAAATCTTATGAGAGGTGAGACTTTAGTCCCCCTTTTTTGTTATGCAACATTAACTGCTGACTCAATATGCTGGAACTTCTCCCTCCTCTTCCAAGGAAAGGATCAGTTAGAAAAATAAGCGATTTCCATGAAGGATCATCATCATCAGCTGATAGACGTCCACTGCTGGACATAGGCTACCCCCAAAGGTCTCCACGTTTATAGAAGTTTATATTAGGATTTAGGTCATTTACCACCATACTGGCCCAACGCGGGTTGCTGGGAGCCAGAGCCACGCCTGTTGATTAACTGGGTGCACCTCGAACAGGTGAGATTGATTTGGGTCCCCTTACACCCCCAATGAAGGATCTCCACATGGACATATTTTGACGTCGTCAGGAGGTGTACGACATCGCGTTCAGCCGCGCAGGCGGTGGGCGCGACATGTTCGCGTCGGTGGGCGCTGACGGGTCCGTGCGCATGTTCGACCTGCGCCACCTCGAGCACTCCACCATCATATACGAGGCAAGTCACACATCATCAAAATGTGAAGTACCCGCTCAACTTCGTGTAATATAGTAAAGTCTACCATCAATAAATCTAATTCTCAAACGGCATGTCCAGGATCCACAGCACACGCCGCTGCTGCGGCTCGCGTGGAACAAGCAGGACCCCAATTACCTGGCGACGGTCGCGATGGACGCGTGCGAGGTGATCATCCTGGACGTGCGCGTGCCGTGTACGCCGGTCGCGCGGCTCAACAACCACCGCGCGTGCGTCAACGGCATCGCGTGGGCGCCGCACAGGTGAATACCATCATCATTATGATGGCTCTGTTCATCATTAATATACCCTCTCTTTCTCCCTTCCTTTTTCTATCCCACATCAATATATTTAAGTTGAATATCTGTTCATTCTTAGCTCGTGCCACATCTGCACAGCCGGCGACGATCACCAGGCTCTGATCTGGGACATACAGCAGATGCCACGCGCGATCGAAGACCCGATCCTCGCGTACACCGCGGCTGAGGGTGAGGTGAATCAGATACAGTGGGGCGCGACGCAGCCCGACTGGATCGCAATATGCTACAACCGGCACACGGAGATACTGCGAGTGTAAGCCACCACCTGACCAAATTGACCACACCATTGACTCCGATGGAACCGGTGAGAGCTGCGATGTGGTATTTGTTGGAGGCATCTATTGCGAGGATCCATGTTGTCCCATCAAATTTTTTAACATCCTGTTTAAACCGTTATGGCAACACTACAAATAGAGTAAGATGCTTCAAATAATAATGAAGTTTCTTACAAGTTGCTGCAAAACTATCCAAGTTTCTTCTTAGTTTTTCCCAGCAGTGGGCGTGTTACGAACTATATAATTAATTAAATCTTGTAATTAAATGATTATTATATAAATCCATATAAAGAAATCATGGATTTGTATTAAAAAGCATTTGTATGTGGTAACACAGAAGCAAAGCGCTTTCGGAAATTTTACATTTTCTTAAATCTATTAGTATTCCAATAATTAATTACTGAATTTAAACTTTTTTTCATTTATATTTATACTCTTTTTTTTGTTAAAAAAACGTAAAACAAGAAAATGTATATGAAAATAACTTTGTCTGAAAACAAAAGTAACATTTAATGATTTATATATTATTTTACTATTAAGTTATCATTATGTACGGTTCGCCAAAACTATAGACTCTCTGTGAACCATAGATTCTGCTCCGTTCGTAAGATCAGTTACCTCCGAACATCAAATTGGCATCCTCCATAGCATAGTTGATAACTTCTTGCAGCGTAACATGGAGGCGCCCGGTTCTATTGACCACAATTGTGATTGATTAAAGAGTTTAGGTTATGAGGGCCGAAGTACTACTGCAAGTGTGTCTCACCATTGACTGAAATAAGATCTGTAGAACTTAGATCACCAGCTCGAAGGATTGCTAGAGTAACTGGCAATAGACGGAGCGCCTTGCCCAAAAGACTGACAACCGAAGGGATAGTAAGGTCCTAAAGTGACAGTGGAGCACAGAACTGATTGGTGTGGTGATCTTTGTTGGAGGTTAGTGATGTGACCGGGCCCTATTCAGTAGTGAGCATTTATCGGCTGAAGATAGTGATGATAACATTTAATAGAAACCATATCCTCATTGGAATTTGACACCGAAATTAAGAACTGCGAGCCATTTGCAGATTGCATGAGAGATTGCAGGTAGCAGTGAATTATTGTTTAAATACTGAGCTGAAATGAAATTTAGGATTTACCACCACATGAATAAATGTAGTCTAAACATTGTGTGGTGAAAGTAAATGGTGCACTGTTCCATTTCAACATATATATGGTATTCATGAGATCTACATCGAATCACTGGATTAAGAGGATACTGTGGCAACACTGCTTGTAGCTGAAATTTCAATAACTTTGACTCTTTATTCTTTCCCTGAACTCATCAGCTGTCATCTGTACTGTACATGTACTTTGGTTACTATACATCTCTTTTGCAGTATATATACCACCAAGTGTGTCCAATCTATTATACAACTAACCCCTTAAAGAAGAGAGGGAGTACTCTCATCCATCTTCCACCATATCTCTGTAAAGTTACCAATTGATTTTATTTATACTGTATTTAATGTATTTGTACATGAAGATGTCGAGTACTGGATTGTACGCTCTGGAGATGTGGTGCTGGTGGATAATGCTCGGAGTATCATGGACTGAATTCCGTACCCACAAGTCTATACTTTATCAACTTTGGTACAGTCTGCCGCTGAGGGGAGGTAGTTATTAAACGACTTGTGGTCCACGGAAAGGTTATGGGTACCGGGCTATGAGAAAGAACTCCTATGAGATGGACTGACCAGGTAAAAGCAGTGAATGGCTTATCATCGTTGCCAGTATACAAATGCACTAGGAAGGTGACCATCAGAGAGGAGCACCTGAACTGATGACCATGACCACTCTGTCAAGAGTGATGCCAACGAAGAATAAAATTAAATCATTTACTAATTATTTAGTAGGATTTCGCATTTACATGTAGCTGAGTAGATTCCCTTATACCAGTTTCCGTGTATGAGGGTATGTTTGTACTTGGAAGCATATTAAGCAATAATTGTATTATAGGGTGTTATGGCACATGGCCCTCTATAGGGGATGGAGATGACCACATTTAGCATAGACTTGAATGTTTATTTTGCCCCTAAGGCTCGTTTTGTGATGATACTATATGAGATACAGTGATGTATATATTTCCATCAAATTGAAGACGGCTGAATGAAGACGACTCTCATTGGAGGAAAAGGGACTACTACTCTTCAGAATTATGGAATTGTTCATATTTTGTCTCACCATCATCATCATCGGCCGATAGACGTCCACTGCTGGTCATAGGCCTCCCCCAAATATCTCGACATACAGTCATCATGGTCTGCGGTACCACTGGGCACTAGAGTGTGTGTAGGGGTCCACATGGGGGATTTGGGCCATTCCCCACCACGCATTGTCCCTAGCAGCTGATGCGTAAAGGTACATGTAAATAAAACCTGGTGTCCAACTATTAAACTGGCCTGACATGGGGAATATATGGAAAACCCTCAAAAATCCGCAACTCCCGTTGGGGAAGGAATTTTTAAAATCCATTCTTAGCTAGCCTCTATGCAGCCGAAGCAATATCTATACCGAATTTCGAGTGTTCGCGTCCAACAGTTTCGGAGATCTCGTGATGAGTCAATAGATCTCAAGATACAGATATATATTATGTAGATTATGGTGTTTTTATGATTAGACTATGCTCATAGTGATGCTAATCACCAAACGAGCCTCTGACTCCCACCAACCCACATTGGCAACCCGTCAGCGTGGTGGCAAATGGTCGAAATCTCCCCCATATGAACTGCAGATGATTGAAGTTCGCGGGAAGCCGCTGGACGCAGGCAACACAGAAACGATCGAATTGGGGATTGAAGGCGGCCTATGTCCAGCTGTGGACGTCTATCGGCTGATGATGATTGACACTCCTGGACGTAAGACCTCTTCAACAGGCAGGTGTGCGTGTGACTGCACAAGATGTTATAAAACCTCTCGCGCCCCAAAATCTTGCTACGCTACCGCCTTTGGGGTCGTGAGCCATAGTTCAAGAAGGCCTGCTCTAGACCTATTACAGAACCTGAACACTGGTAATGAAGTATATACAGCACTGTAACTCTTTAAATGATAGTCACGTGTCATCGGGGCTCGGTATGTAGGGGTGTAGACGTGTAGTGAGTGGGGTATTTATTATTAAGGTATTACAATTTTATTTTATTTATACACAAACAATATTTTGTAAGCTTCTAAGATAGTAAATAAATATTAAAAAAAAAAAAACTTTTTTTTTTGTTAGTGTCGTCCGGCCAAAGTAAATAAGAAAGTAATGAAGATAAACGTGGATGGTTATGAGGGTAGAGGTAGACCGAAGAAAGTGTGGATGGATTGTGTGAAAGATGACATGTGTAAGGAGAGTGTGGATTCAGGTATGACTGCTGATAGAGGAATATGGAGAAGTGCATACTGTGCCGACCCCACATAGCTGGGAAAAGGTCAGGAGGAGAGAGAATGTGGGCCGACCATGTCTGTCGTGTCAGTGACGGCCGATAGGGGAGAAGTCTTGGAGTGGGGCCTCGTACAGGTCGCTGAAGTGTAGGATGCCCTCCCTCCAGGTGGACCGACGACATCATCAAAGCGGTCGGAAGTGGGTGGATGCGAGACGCTGAGGATCGCATTCGGTGGAAGACATTGGGGAAGGCCTGATGAATAATGTGTTTTTTTTTATCTGTTGTATATATTTAAAGATAAACGGTACTCTAAGTTTTTTTTTTGTTGCTCTTTTAACCCAATGGCGCTGATCCAAGAGAAAAAAGCCTCAGATAAAAAAAAAGTATAAAAGCTACAATTCCTATGTACATAATACAAATTAATATAGAAACATCCAATAAATAAGTTTAGCGCTTAAAACTAAGTAATTACAAATATTGCAGTTTCAGCCAGATCTTTGCCCCAACGCGAACTCCTCGTACACCTTCAGTAATGAGGTGGGTGTTCGCGGTTTGAAATCGACCAGCACATGCTCGAAATGCTCCATGGTCACCTCGGGACAATCGATGTCCTTCTCCAAAGCCTTCAATGCTGCCTCGTGGCATAGAGCCTGCAGCTCCGCGCCCGAGAATCCTTCGGTCCTCGTCGCCAGGCTATGCGAATTGACCTCATCGCTGACACTCATTTTGGACAACTTCAGCTCAACGATCTGCAATCGTGTTTCAAAGTCGGGAAGCGGTACGTAGATGAGCCGGTCCAAACGCCCCGGCCTGAGCAGAGCCCTGTCCATCCTGTCGGGCCGGTTCGTGGCGGCCAATATCGTCACGGAGTTGAGCGGCACCACACCATCTAACTCAGTTAGCAGCTGAGCCAACACCCTCTCGTGTACCCCACCTTCTCCGCCACCCCTTTCCCCACCTATGGCGTCCATTTCATCGAAGAATATAATTGAGGGTGCAACCTGCCGGGCCTTTGTAAATAAATCTCTCACCGCCCTCTCCGACTCCCCTACCCATTTGGAGAACAGTTCTGGACCTTTGATTGACAAGAAATTAAGCCCGCTCTCGGTCGCCAAAGCTTTCGCGATCATGGTTTTTGAGCATCCCGGTGGACCGTACAGTAACACTCCACTCGGAGGTCGTATTCCTAAGCGTTTGAAGCTCTCGGAGTGCTTCAGGGGCCATTCAACCGCTTGCCGTAATTTCAGCTTCAAATTGTCTTGCCCGCCGATGTCTGACCACCTGACATTAGGTACTTCTATCAAGAGTTCCCTCATAGCGCTCGGTCTCACTGTAGTCAAAGCCCCTAACAAATCATCCTTCTGTATAAACTCACCTTTCCTTTTAATAGATTTTAAAGAAGCTTGAGTGCAAAGATTCACAATATCTGCAGCAACATAGCCATGAGCTAGATCGGAGATTGCATCAATGTCTTGCGATGATATATTACCTGGTAGAGATTTCAGCACCATGTACAGTATTTCTTTCCTTCTTGCTCTATCCGGCACAGGCACTTCTATTTCTTTGTCAAGCCTACCAAATCTTCTTAACATAGGATCAATGGCATCCGGTTTCCTGGTTGTCGCTAAAATGAACACTCTACTACTCTCCTCGTGTAAACTATCCAAGAGTGAAACAAAGGCTGATGTAACTCTTCTCTCTTGTTCTGTGCTGCCCGACGAGCGACGAGGACATATAGTTTCAATTTCATCTACAAGAATTATACTAGGCTCATTAGTCACAGCCTTGGAGAAAATAGCTTTCATGGTTGCTTCGGTTTCTCCAAAGTACTTGCTAAAAATCGTAGGCCCATTCAATTCCACATGGTGACAGTTTAAATTTTCTACTAAATATTTACAGATGGTTGTTTTACCTATCCCTGAATGCCCATAGAGTAATAAACCTCTAGTTGGTTGAAAGTTGGCAAAGGAACCATTGACATTAAAGGATATATTGACTAAAGTTTGAATTTCTTCAACAATATCATCCACACCACCCAATGCTAGAGGTTTCTTTTTACTTTCTCGGACTCGCTTCTCTTGCTCCCAAATTGTGTGTTCATTAAAAACATACCATTGTTTATTGCTACCACTTTTCTCCACTTCCGAATTAATACTTGTCACTACAATTTCTAACTTCTTACCAAAGTAATAGTAAACGAACACAGATCCAGTTGATGCAAAATTATTGTCAAAGTTCTGCTTGATTATTTCACTGATATCCGTATCAACTTTATTATTTCTAATTATATAAACAACACATAATGCAGGTTTCACCTCCTGTCGGAGTACACTCACTGTTACACTATTTGTTCCCCCGCACCATGCCCCAGTTAAATCTGTAACAAAAAATAAAATGATTAAGACAAACTTGCTCATGCAGGTGTTCATACTGAAGGATTTGAAACTCGACACACCAAAATTATTAGGTTCACAGCAGGTTACATACAACCGCCAATCCAGTTATTTACAATTTCTCATATTGTAACAACTTAAAATGCTGTTTCTACAAATGTTGCTTAAGGGTTGCCTACATCTTGGAGTGCACACAACAAGGAATCACAAATATTAACCTATGAGTCAAAAATGAACTTTCTTAATGGCTATCTTAGACTTCACCCTTTTCATCTACCTCCTTAATGAAACATTCTATTTCTTTTATCTTTTATTCAATGAAATGACAAGATGTTCTGGTGGTAAGTGATACTCCCACACCCACAATAATATAATACTAATTAGGATGATATATACAACACCAAATTATGTTCATTCTTTTGATATACAAGATTTTATATCTCTGTAACACAGTAATTTCACAAACTTCAACAGCCTTTAAACAGGAATACAGCAGTGCTGATACACTAGTGTGTTGTGGTAGAAATAGATGCTGCTATCAGAATAGATGAGACCATCTAGGAAGGTACCAAATTATTTAGATGGTCGCCAGCAGAGACATCTGTCAGTTAATTTATTCACCAAAAATGACGAACTAACCGTAATATAAAGTTTCATCACCTTAATGTATATCAATTACTAAATCTTGTTTCTATAAGAACTGACACTGAAACTGACCTGTGAATAAAAACACAAGTATCGTAAATGTAAAGTAGGTTACCCGCAGCTGGTACAATAATCGCCGCAGGAGCAGACGTCTTGGAGGGCCACATGCGCTTCACTAGCTTCGGTGCACTTTTCCTAGAGAGTTCGACTGGTGCGCCAATGATTGCTCCGATCATTGCTGCTGCTGAGGGGTGAATGAGAACAGCGTCCCGTGGAGCGCCATCAGGCGGCGTGCCTGCACGCTGCAACCATGTATACAATTTATCATCCTCCACGTAGGGACATTTCATTTGATCTTTAGCACAATTCAGGTCCATATGCACATTTCTATCATTCATAGTTACACTGCAGAGGCAATGCTCGCATTCTACCCACAGAGGCTTTTTGGCTTGTTTTGGTGGCATTTTTATTTATTTCCTACTTTATTTTAATTAATATCAATAATAAAATTTATATCATATACTTATAGGTTATATTTTTAATCAAATGTCAAACTTGAAGTCTAATTACTTCGTTATACGCATTCTAAGTTTATAAAAAAGTGACAATATATTTTAATAATATTTATATATTTTTGCAAAGATATATAAAAAAACATAATTTTTTAATACTGTAGTTGGATGTGTAATTCTAAAAACGTCAAAAATATTCCATAAACAGTTAGCACAAATTATATTTTCATATACATTCTGTACTATTGGATTGATAATCGTTTGACAGAACAATCTGACGTTTACATATTATTTTACTTTTCAGTGTTTTGTTACGCTGAGATTATATTTAAATATTTTTCATAGATTTATGAACTTGTAGAACTTACTGGAATTATACCAGTATAGGAAAAAACTACAGATATTGAATAATTTAAAAATCCGTTCTGGATAAAAAGTCATACTATTTTTGAAGATGACCCTCGCTGAGTTTTTCAGTTGTGCATTACTTGCTTTCGGGGCTCCGTTGGCGATGTTCGCGCTGACCATCGCCAATGATCCGGTGCGCATAATCATTATGATAGCGGCCGCGTTCGGGTGGCTGCTCTCTTTTCTCGTTTCCTCACTAATATGGTACGCGGCTGTGCCCCTTCGCTCTTATTTAGCCTTCGGTATGGTGTTTGCGGTTATCATTCAGGTAAGCCTAGGTTTTAGTCGTAATAAATAACAAAATATTCATCCTTAAATAATATGTACTAATGCCAAATTAAACATTTTAATCTATTTATATGGAAGTAGTATTTTATTAACATCATCATCATCACCGATAGACGTCCACGGCTCGTCTGTTGTCGTTTGTTGTAGGCAAAATTAATTCAATAATATAAAAATTTGATAATACCGTGTCAAGTAAAATATAATTTTTGTTTTAGGAAATTTTCCGCTATGGTATATATTGTCTACTTAAAAAAACTGAGGTGGGGTTAAAAGAGATCTCAGAAAATCATGACATTGGAACAAATAAGTTGGAAATGGCATATGTGTCGGGACTTGGGTTTGGATCCATGAGTGGGGCTTTTGCTCTAGTGAATGTACTTGCTGATTCGGTATGTTTATTTTTTTTTACTGAATTATTTCTTCAAACAGTTACTAATTCTTTTGAATATAAGTATATGGTTTGAGTCATCTTTTATAAGAAATATTTTTATTTGAATTGATTTAATTGATAGATTGATTGGAAATAACTACATTTTGCATCAAATTAAAATAAACTCTATTATTTCAGGCTGGTCCTGGAACTTTAGGCTTGTACAGTGGAACTGAATTTTTCTTTGTAACCAGTGCAGCAATGACCCTCTGTATGATACTACTGAATACATTCTGGAGCATTATATTCTTTAGCGGTCTAGATGAAAAGAACTACAAGAAAATAGTATGGGTTGTAGGTTCACATTTCATTGTGTCCGGTTTGAGCTTGCTGAACCGCAATCAGTTATATTCAGCATCAATACTACCATCTTACATAATTTTAGTAGCAACTGCCATAATCGCGTTTAAATCAGCTGGTGGAACTGTCAAGACATTAATTCAAACTTTAGCCATTAACTCATAAGTTATTCTTCAAATGTAGGATAAGGAGTTGAGATATGTCATTTATGTAAAACCTATTGTTTTAATATCATATGTAAGATTGCATTAATAAACTACACTAATTTTAATAATTATTAAGTTTATTTTAAAATTGCTTACTTACAATAAGTTATATTCTAAAATTGACAAACACAGCAAACATGGATGTTAATAATAATTATTGGTTATGATATGGCATAAAAGACAAAGTGGAACTTAATACTACAACTCAGATTGAGGTTGACACTGTCACGTCGATGACATGGACTTAAGACAAAACTAGTAACATAGCTGAAGTAGCTAACTTGCAAACAACAAATTTTTATATGAAAGGTGCAAGGTAATACAAAAACTGAGATTAAACATAGTAACAAACAATATAACTATAAATCTAGAACAAACAAAATGTATACAAATCTAGGCTAGGACAATAGTACGAGTTAAAAGCCTCCAATGAATGGAGCACATGGGGAGATGGGAATAAACTACTGCACGATTTATGTGTTCCCAGCAAACTCCCCAGAAGAGCCAATCTGCAGGCTTGATGTCACCAGCAGGCAACTCGCACTGATTAAGACTATTACGACATCAGTGATGTTGGTGACAGCTTCAGCTAATCGTAAAGTGTCTAATGTCTGTAGCTAATATTGTTGTTATTATTGTGATAACAATAATTTTCAAATGGATACCTATGCTAGCATGAGCAGAGACAACTATTGTCTGGAAAAACTGATTGTCGTTGGAAACACCGAAGACGGCAACATCATGTAGTCGGGTATCAGACAGCAACCCTAACACTGACCACGATCCTCAGACATGAGGGAACGACACTATAGAGACCTAGATTACCTGTTAACGTACCCCCCTAACAGGTTTCCGCCTTCTCGTGGCAGTGGGGCTCAGTAGCCGTGGCTTGGTCACCCACAGTGAAGGTAAGAGGAGGAGCCTACCCGGACGGCTCAAGGTGGCCGCTCCAAGTGAGCTCCGTGAGTTCACGATGGTTATCTGCTGGAACGGCTGCATCGGTAAGTTTATATTGCCGTTTGTAGCCGAGGTGGGATCGCGGAGGGAGAGGAGTGTTGGTATTGCATTCCGCCGCTCTGCCTATCCTCCGCGGCCGTACGGTGGTTGGCGGCGGAACTTAAGATCAGATCCGCAGCAGGAAGTCGGGAGAGTTTCTCTCTTGGCTTCCATGCCCTCTGCGTGACGGATTCAGGGGAATCCGTTGCCCAGGTAACTGTAAGAGGCCGAGGACGGGGCGTGCTGTATGTTCCAGCGTACTTTTAGAGAGGTGGAAAGGGGAGGTTCTTCCCTCCCTCTCGAGATGGAGCTGAGGGGTTTCGCGGAGGTGTGCGAGAGTCCCCATGTCCCCGCCGTGAAGCAACGAAGATGGAACTTCGTGGGGGTTTTAGTCGGTGCGAGTCCGACATAACCTGTCTTTGCCCCCGTGAGGGCAGGTATGCACAGGCATTTCCCCCACGATAAAAGAAAAAAAAAGGTATTTAAAATGCTTGTGGGTAGTGTAAATTGTTACGAACAGCATCAAACGTCGTACGGACTATGGAGGAAGTAAGAAATCAAAACATGTCTCAAGACAGAACACAATCTCACAGCTGTCAAAGAAAATCGAGAGCCGTGGGAACCATCGTAATGGACAGAATAATGCAAACCATTGACAAATAACTCATCACGCCTACACAACTCAATGCAGCCTTACAGCTGACATAGTCATAGCTAAGCTCGCAGTAATGACACAAATGTAATAGAAATTCTTAACCAATATTATACTGTATTAAACAATATCAATACTTATATATTAAAGTATTACTTAAAAAAGATATAATGTATCATTGAAAACAATAATATAATAATAATCTATATATCTATATATAGATAATGTAATAATTCTCTGCACATCTATTCCTAACACTAATGAATGACCTTAAACTTTAGCCTGCGCAAAAGGGACACAAAAGTTCATCATAAGAATAACATCTACAGGAAACAGAAATGACAGCAGCACCAGCGAGGAGTACAATAAAATATACCACCAGACGTGACTTACATAGCAACCATAGCAGTTTCATCAAACTCACAGCTAAATATAATTGTTCAGGGGACAAATGGAATATGACATTTCTTATTTGGAATACCAGAAAAGATTTTCAGAAGAGTAGATAGAGTTAGTGATAATGATATTGATTTAAAAAGAAAGAAGGGTACCGGCACATAAGGCTCAAGGATGGAATGAGACATTAAGAAATAAAAAACAGTGATTACAAAGATAGTAATGGGCCTAGTAAAATAAATAAAAGCTACATCATTATCATATTATCACCAGATCATAAATAAACGCAACTAAATGATTATTTTACTAAAGCCTATTTTTTCATTATGTAACATATGTCATATTATATATGTATGTTGGAGATAGTTATACAAACACTATTATAGAAATTAAAGAAAATATGTATTGGAATAGACATAAAATAAAAGCAGTTTAGTTAAATGAGTAATTTTTTTTTTTACTAATACAATTGGCCATAATGAAAATAATGTTCACATGTTCCATTGAAAGATAAAAACCAACGTGTCTATTTTTTTATCCTATCTTAATATTGCATTATCGATTTAAAAAAACATATCACAGTGTTTCCTACAAAGCAATATGTTTTAATCTCCAGTAATCAACAATGTACAAATCCGGTGAGAAAATAATTAAAAATGAATGTTTTAAATTAAAATCACATAACCGAACCTTACTTTGAATCTAAACTGGTAGCATTAAATTCTTCAGCTAGTTCATTGAGCAATGAGTCCACTGTCCACACTGTGTCTGTGGTATCTGGTTCCACTTGTGGTACATATGACATTAGCACATTCAGGACCAAATCTATTCCCTCACTCGAACTTGAAATACCACCTCCCACTTCTGCTAATGTATTCACAGTTTCCACATCTTTCTGATCAGCACTAAAAATGCATAAAATTATGAACTAAAATTATTTGTAAACATAGTTTCATCATAATCCTCATCAGCCTTTGTTAATCCACTGATATGCCTTCCCCAATGTCTTCCACCAAATAATTAGATAACACATTTATAAAATATGTATATTTATTAATTTGGAAGAAATTCTCCATGCACTATGCTTAAAACTAAATTGTTTCTACTGGTTATTATATATATTTTTCATATAAACAGTTTTTATAGTTGTATCTTGTACTTACACTGGAGGTATAGAAGTTTCTTTGTCTAAAATGTCCTGTAAATCATCTAAATCTGGTATTGTCGGTATATCGTCGGCAGATTCTGGGGATTGTTTCGGTATAACAAATTCTCTGAAGAACCAATTAAAATTTTAGATTATCTTTTATTAGTTATATAAACTGGCCCATGACTACAATCCCACCTGATGGTCAGCGGCGATGTAGTCTTCCAATTTATACAGAAACTTCACTGGTGATATTAAAATTGAATAACAAAATATAGTTTACCGTAAAATTGCATATTTTGTATATTTATATTATCAGTGATCACTTACTTAGTCTCTATACGAGTTCCTTCAGCCCAAACCCCTACTTTTCTAGGTTCGGGAACGTTTGAATTAAATGCTTCAGTCATATTGATAATTATTTTTGATAATAACAAATAATGAAGTGTCGCATTTGGTTGCTCAGCAATTAGTAAACAAATACTACTTGACGTAATTTAGTTTATTTTATAAGAAAGTCAAAGGAATATAATTCGTAAAGCCACTTCCTTGGAATGTGCCATCGACAAACTATTATTCATTCACAGTTCCAATATAATAAATAGTTCATAAAGAGGCTATTATAATTTTTTAAAGTTTATTTGTATAGATTCAAAAAGAATGTATTGCGCTACTTCAAAGTGTTATGATAATTATTGCACACATTTTTTTATATATATATATTATCACGCTCATTCGCCAGATGTATTCATATTAGGTCCCATGTAACAGGGGACGAGCCTGTTGCCACTTTATTGGGGCCACCACACACACAAAAATAATTTCAGTGTACAGGTTTCCTCGCGATGTTTTCCATCACCGTTTGTATTTCGCTGTTGTCACTAAAGTTCACAAAGGTACATAACTTAAATATTAAGTCATCGCTACATGCCGAAATTCAAAACACACACGTTTATTGTCGAAATTTTGGTCGGATTGGCTTTTAGAAGTCTCTAAGAATTAAAAAACAAACACCAATGGTTATAATAAATTCTTTATTTTTATACTATGAAAATGACAACATAAACACGGCACATTTTGAATGTGCAAAATTCACGTTTCACGTAAGTGATGCACGGGAAAATAAAAAAAAAATTACACATGTGATGTAAAAGCCGGTAGAAATTCAATATGATTAGCGACCATTGCCACATATTATAATTAATATGACCTAAGCTATAGGTCACTTGCGCGAAACAGTGACCTTATGACTTTAACTTAAGAATTATCGGGTGTGAGAAGTACGAATGGAGAGTACGAATTATTATATTGTTAACAAAGAATAGCAATAAATTCGCAATCAATGAGAGCCATAAATGTTGTACCAATACCCAATAATTAAATATATATTTCTACGTACGAACGCACATTAAAAAAAACTGAATTCGATAAAGAAATAGGACATCATCACAATTAGAGCATAATACAACTATCTATAAATTTATTCCATTTTGTAATATTGTTTTACTTTAAAAAAAAAACATTAAAGAATGTAATCTCAAAACTATTAACGTGGAAGCTTTTTCGCGCTAGAAAAAGTTAAAATAACTCATTTAAATAAAATCTATACATCTCAATTATTGTCTTTGACACGATCATTTTTTTACACGAAGTATGTATAATACATATGAGAAATAAAAATTATATTTTTAACGTTTAATCGTAAAGCACCAGAATTACTCAGTTTGCAGAATCCCGTAAAAAGTTGTATTTACATGATAGATATTAAAAATTGGTTTTTGTTTTTTTTCGTTAAAATATCTTGTGGACGAATAGCTAAGAGTGAATAATTAAAAAGCACCGAATTCTGAGATTAATCTAATATTAATCTTGATATCCAGCGTATTTCTCAAATAGTTTTTATATAATCTGTCATTCGAAAATTAATCTTTAGTTTAGTCTGACCATAACAATAGTCATCTCTATCCAGTAGAAATGGTATTGCGTTGTAGTACATTTACAAACACAAATAAGGGGTGCGTTTATTCATAATCTAATACGCGTTGTTTATTTGATCTAATATTAATAATTCACTTTCAAAAAAATATCAGACATGAAATATAAAAGCGATAAATTTTAATTTTTCATTTCAATTTGAATTCTTAATTTTCGTATAAAGGTATAAAAATCTTATTTACTATGAGAATTCACCTGCTAAGTAAGGTAATGTTATAGCAACACTTATTAGTAAAAAGATGTTGCCATCATTATTATAGCTTTTTTATTAACTTAGTGATGTCAACGGGTATATAACATCAGAATAAATTTTATATGGTATAATTTGTGATGACATTGATATAAAATAATTACAAATTGGTACATACAAAACTAAGGTTGTATTTTTTTGTTTTTGGAGTAATAAGTGCAAATGTTAGCCGTAATTAAAAAGTTCTCTCGAAATTGAAAATTATGTGATCTTTCCTAACAATTTTTGTTTATAACAACAGATTTGTTTTTTTTTTAATTTTGTTTTAAATAACATAAAACTTACACGGTAACTTATTTAGTTTCTTAAATGATTTTATCAAATCATATTTGACTGTAAACACTAACATGACATAAGATCAAAGTATATATACCTAACTTAGCAAATAACCTAGCCTTGCCATGGTCTGTGTGGAGCTGTCATAGACTATTTACATTATTATGTAAATTTACAACAAACTTTATTACAATATGTAAACCACTACGAAAATTATATTAGTTACAAATTGGTCATATGTATAGGAGGTCCATTGGGGAATTTGTCCAAAGCTGGAATAAAATTGGTAACAGCATAATTTGTTGAAAACCCAAACATAAATCAATCATTTCATAAATATGACCTTATGTATAAATTTGACCATATATATAATTCTGTGGAGTACACAAATATTTATTCATCTTCTTATTAAAGATCAAAACTCAAAATGGTAACCAAATTAATTAAACGGATCACATGTTACAGTTATGTGCTTTCTCATTTCACTGCACTTTTGAGTAGACACGTCCAGATCGGTGCGAGGGAGGGTTTAACCACCCCCGTGAGAGGGCCACTCGGGGTTGTTCAGTAAGTCTTTGGTGGAGAGCTCCCGCAAGCTGTCGCTGAGATCGACGCCGCAGAGGGGGAACGAGAGGTCAGCGCTGATCCGCATCTCCTCACCTTGACCTTGTTCCAGCAACTTGGATATGGACGGTGTGCTGTTGGACGTCGCATCCAAGTCCTGTACATTCGAATAGTTTATGTACTTTAATATATAATAAATTAAGCTTTTTATATGATGTAAATAAAATACTAAAGCTTATATAATAAAATGTTTAGGATCGTAGCATCTAATAAAATACTAAGATTTACCTGAATAAGACTCTGCTGCCCGATATTCTGGATGTACTGCCCCTGAACTTGATTCAATCTCGGGGAGACGTGACCCATTGCGGGCGACATATGCCCCATCCCGGGAGACACGTGGCCCATTCCTGGCGACACGTGACCCATTCCTGGTGACACGTGACCCATTGCGGGGGAAACGTGGCCCATGCCGGGAGACATATGACCCATCGTAGGCGACGGGTGGCTCATGCCAGGCGACGGGTGGCCCATGCCAGGCGACGGAAGGCCCATGCTCATTTGCTGGTGGCTCATGCCCGGCGAGAGAGGGGCGTGTCCCAGAGGCGAGTGCGTCATGTGCGGCGACAGCGGCTGCATATTGGGCGAATTGGATTGCAAGTGCTGATTGGGCTGAAGGTAGTTCTGGTCCATCCAGTTCATGCCTTGAGTGTGATATTGGGACACTTGACTAGGTCCAGGCATGTTCATCGATTGGGGTATATCGATTTGCCATTGCTGTTGAAAAAAAAAGGTTTATAAATATTTATATAAATCCACTATGGTGATGAAACGCCCAGGTAAACTTAAACCTCAGGAGACCGCCGAGCGAAGTCGGGCCAGGGCCGACTCCGTTCATAGACGAGTACGTTGGGGTGATGGCAACGGACGCCCCAGCCCGTCAGCCCTGTAGTCTCGGGCTATTAAGAATAGGACAAGGTATTTCCTGCCTGTCGTACAAGGCGATTCAAAGGGTCCTCGGGTTCGTGATCTTTGAGGATGGGGGCCCTTAGTACTCAATAAGCGAGCTTTAGGAGGACAGCAAATGCATGGTGGTCTAGTATTTTCCGTAGCAAAGCGTGGGTGCTGAGGGTTTTGCCCTTCCGTGGGATATTTTAGCCGGAGTGCAGAGAGGCACCGGTGCGTTCCGTAGATCCCGAAGCCCCTTCTAATGTACTGACGGAGACTATCGAAGGGGTTTTAGGGTGTAGAAGCTCCACATAACCTTGTCTTCCTCCTCAGAAGCCAGGTATCTTTGAAGTTTTCCCTCGCGATAAAAAAAAATATACTTAAAACCTGCATAAAGTCTGACTCCTTCTAGACAGTTCTGCTCAGTGCTCAATATCTAGTAATCATTATGGTTACATTTGAGTGAGAGAAGCAATAAAAAAAGCTCACTCACCTGAACCGGCTCGCGCTCGTACGGTGGGTACACATGCTGGGGCGGGCTGCGCATGTACCCTGGGGAGTCTGCGAAAACAAAAAAAATTAAAGTCTAATCATGTCTTTTACGTATTACCTATAAAGGGTGTAAGGGCTCTCGCACAACGACTCATGGGACCCAAGCCAACCTCACTTGCTCGCGGTGCACCTTGATAATCAACAAACGTGGCTTTGGTCTCCGCCAACCCGCGTTGGGCTAGCGTGGTGGGAAATGGCCCAAATCCCCCCACATAAACCAGAGGTCATGCCGACTGTATGTGGAGATCTTTGGGGGAGACCTATGTCCAGAAGTGTACGTGTATCGGCTGATGATGATGATTGCCTATCTATCATTACTTTTTTGCATTACGATTGTAATAAATATAATAATAGATCAAATCAAGAACTATAACGGGGGCTGTCTCACCTCGCGGCTCCGACTTGATCTGCCCGCCCATGTCCACGTTGAAGTTAACTGTAACATAACATACATACAAATAAATTACTTTATAATAGTATAACATTTTCAGAAATAAAACTTTTATTTGCACACATCAAAATAATTAAAAATAAACAAAAGTAATAAGCCACTAAGCTGGGGATCGTATTTGTTGGAAGTAATTGGGGAAGGACTATATCCAGCAGTGTATAAATAAAGGCTGATAATGATGAAGAATAGTGTATTGGTTTGCAGCGCGGTTTGCAATACGATTGGTTGCGTATTCGAATCTCGCATACAGTAAACAATCAACCAGCTACAAGCTTAACTTAATGTACTAATATAACGATTAAAAATACACAAAACAATAAAATCTACAGACTACATAGAAAACAATTGTGAATGTGCCATGCTATTAATGTATTTCGATAAACAAAGATAAAGTTAGAATATTTTATTAACAGCCAATTTACGTGCCCACTATTGGGGCACAGGCCTACCCTCAATATGAGAGCGATGGGCCATAGTCACCACGCGGGCCCAATGCGGATTGGTGACTACACACACATTTTAGAATATATTCTAATTCACGTGCAGGATGTTTTCCTTCACGATGTTTTCCTTCACCGTTTGTATTTCGCTGTTGTTACTAAAGTTCACAAATGTACATAACTTAAATATTAAAGTCATCGGTACATGCTGAGGTTCGAACCCGCGACTTTCAGAATGAAGGCCGCACGCTCTAACCATTACGCCGGCGAGCTACTTGTTAGAATATAACTTAAACAAATCTAATTACAAACACAATCATGCATTAATACACAAACGCCTGAACGCTAATATGGCTATGTGTGTCAAATTAAAGAATAATATAAAATAAACAACAAAGAGAACAAGCTTGACACAATATCTAGGTCACAAAACACGATCTAGATACTAGTCACATACTGAAAAAAAAACACGAACAACAATAAACATGCCACTACATACTCCGTACCTTCGTTCCCGTGTACAGGTAAATGCTTCAACATTGGAAGATGAAATAAAAAAAGGACATTTGATTACTTTTTTTTTCGATTTTAATAGCGTCAATAGTCTCGCATCACTCAAGCGGCCTAACCTTAAAAAGTCTCAATATAAAAAAATGTAAAAATCCATCCAAATTATTATACAGTTCATTTATTATATCATTCACTATAGTTATGCGAAAATTCGCGACGTTTGTAAATTCATCCAAATATTTATAAAACGCAAATGGGATATGTCATTAACATATATTATAGTGTTTTAAATTTGCCATACATCTTATTGCGACTTTAACCCATCTTTTTTTTTTATTAAGACTAAATCCCTCACGCCAACCCACATTGAGCCAGCGAGGTGGAAAATGGGCCAAATCCAATATGGACCCACATAAGACAGCACTAGTGCCCAGCGGTATTGGAGGCCAAGCCGACTATATGTGAAGATCTTTATGTCAAGCAGTGGACGTCTATCAGCTGATGATGATGAAGACTAAATCACGCTATAAACTACCCACTGAACATGACAGCTGTGTTAAAAAAAAATCATATTTATATTAATATCTAATGTCACTATAGTGCATTATCCCATACTCATACGAAATAATTTAAATCGACAAGAATAAACAAATAAGTTCCCAGACCATAGAGATTATAGAACTCAGTTAAACAAAGGACGGGGCTCTTGACTGGTTCTTCACTTGTTTCAAACAAAGCAATATTATTATAACATTTATATACATTGTTGTAGTCTGACTACAATTTATATTAATTTTTAAAGGCCATTGTAATTACTAATATTTTTTTTTCATAGACAAACATTTTTATATATCAATTTGTAACAAATTTTGAAAGCGTCAAATTAACCTAAAAAATTTCCCTTATTTGAATCTGTTTTTATAATAACACAGTTATAGTGCACATGCAATAGATTTGTTCATACATAATTTTTATTTTATTTTAATTTAAAAAAGTTGTTTCTGTAAAAACAATACTTAACACCTATAAACTTTTAATGTATATAGTGATCATGACCTTGCACAGCTCACTATGAAAAAAAGTCTAATCCCCAGCAGGAACATATAATAGACTATCCCTGCTCACAGTGTAAGGCTTGCAGGTTCGAACCTGCTAGAATTGGTAAGCATATAGTAGTTACCAGGACGCAGATTATATTTTAATAATATTGGCACTGCTACAGAAATTATGTGAAATAAATATATTTTTGTTCATAATGTTTTTGTAATCAAGTATATCCCCAAAACATCCCTTATGTATAAAACAGCTTGGTTCTCTTTGAGTGTCCGCGAGCTGTGGGCACACATACTCACATTAGCTGCGATTATGCACTGTTAATTGAAACAAATGTATGAAAATATGTAATAACTTATCACTTAATTAAATTAAATTTAATTGATGTGTATACATAAAGCAAAATAAAAAATATTATGCAATTGGCAAGTGAAACATTTAAAAACTAATTTGTGGTGATAAAATGAAAGAGATAGAAACCTTGCATTTTAATACCACAAATAAGAATAAATACATATTTCTTATAGCGTTTACATTTTTAATTTAACTATAATAATCAAATCAATTATAATTTAAGACATTAAAAATTTCGACAAACAAAACAAATTAATTAATTAAAATAGCCATAGACAATCATTACTCACTAGTATAATAATCAACTAATAAATAACATTAATTCTAGATATATTAAATTGATACGAAAACTATTTTTATAATTAAAAATAAATATAATAATGTTAGTAACACCGTCACCACCCTTACATATATATAGCAACCCTTTCAAATGACTACAAATGATACTTTGTATGGCAATAACTGAATGATATGCGACTCGGACCCCGCTTACATTAAACAAAACAAACATCAATTACAATTAAATTATTAACAACAACTTATAAATATAACCATGTACGAGACATTAATATAACATAATTTATGTAAATAAATAAATCATATGATAAATAGATATACATATATGTTGGTACATGATGAAGTAACACTTACTGTTCTGTGCGAACGGAGACAATGGCTTCTTTCGCTTAGAGTTTACTATATCTAGAAAACACGAAAACATTAAAACATCAAAAAAACAAATGCAAAAAACATAAATACCAGCAACAAATCATTAACAGGATAAAATTATTATTTCTATACTATAATGAATGGTAGTGATGTAACGAAATTGTTTCATTGGTGTATTATAAAATGATTGAGGACTGGGGAATTGTCTTAAGACTGTTCGTTCAGACTAGATCATCGACTTGGAACATTGGAGAATTAACTCTACTTACATTTGTATGTATACAAACAGGTAATTCTCTCACATTCAAATACTAAGTAGCTTAAAGGAAATTTGGCATCGTTCGACAGACTAGAATTTTCACTCTTGTTTAGATATACCGGAAACTAAATACTAGATTTATAAATTTTTCCTTAATCTGATAATTTCTCTTCGGAGATATGGTAGTGTGTTAAATTGAAAGTGTATATGTGAGAAAACAACTCGGCTTCCTCATGATTCAGAAGTTTTTTGGTTCTGCTCTAAGCAGTATTATTTCAGCTTAAAGCGTTAAGCATCATAGACAGAAAGAAAAATAATTTGTTTTGGAAGGAAATAAAATGGTGGTATTGTTTTTGTCTCAATATAAATTATCCCTCTTCCATCCACCAGAGCATTTGCTGAGGCAAATCCATGTAATAGCATGCGCAGGCGTTTCCTCTTCGCTCGAGCATGTAGCGAGACTAGTTATTGAATTTGCTACCATCTACTGGCGAGTAGTAGCAACTCGTCTCATCGAATTCTGATGCCGTCGCGTGCGGCGCTACCGCCATGTACAGGGCATAATGCTCTGCGTCCGTCAGGTCCAGGTCGTCCCGGAGCTTCTTGAACGCGGACGCATCCAGAGCCAATACGCTCTCCGCCACTAGTATCGTGCCATCGGAGGGCGGGATCGGCCCGGACTTTCGCAGGGATGTCTGCGAGACTTCATCCGGGTCCCCGTGCAGTGAAATATGCGTGATACTGTCCGCGTAGCTCAGCCCGGCTCCAGACGCGTTATCCTTCAGCGAGGTGTGTGATATGGATGACTTGAACCTGGAGGGCCGTAGCCCCGAGACGCTGCTCACCGACCTGCCCACTATTTTGCTTTTGGTCTCCTTCTTCCCTTCGGACTTGACGCTCGGAGCGGGAGACTTCTCCTTTCGCCTGAACAGTCTAGAGAAGAAGGAGCGTTTTTTCGGAGGCGGTGGCAAGGCAGGCTCGCTCTTGGCCACACTCAGCTCGGCTTTCTCTCTATTCCTCGTTATAGGGAGTTGTTTGCCCGGTTTCAGAATACTATCAACAGATGTCTGGCTGGTCTTAAACGGTTCGGTCGCTTTGCGCACGCGCTTCGGAGGCAGAGGCGGCGCCCTCTCATCGTCCGTGTCGCGCTTAAGCGGGGTGAACTCTATGATCGGGCCGCGGTAGGTCTGGACCTGAACGTCCTCGTAGGACATGGGGTCGGATTCCGGTTCCGGTACACTAATCGGTATGGGATTTTTAAATGCCAACTGCAAACTGGTATAAGTGCCCGCATCGTTAAAGTCCTCCAGATCGTTATCCGCTTCATTCATATTGGCGACGGTCTCCAAGCGGGTCCGGTTTTCAGAATATATCTCGTCGAGCTCCGCCACCTGGTCTAACAAGTCGTCGAGAGTCCTCTCGTTCGAGTCTACGACATCGACACCGTTCGTTTCGATTTCTTCGATGTCGCCGTTCATGTCGGGCATGGGAGCGGTCTCATCGCTGGTAGAGCTGACTAGGTCCTTGCTATCGGCATCAGTGTGTGTGAGTTCTGTGAGCGAGTGCGTGTGTGTGTTAGTGCGATTGTTGTTTGTATCGGGCTTGGTGCGCAGCAACGAGTAGATGGAGAGGTCTGGCAGCGGCTTGCGGGCGGTACCTGGCGGTGCGGTGTACTCGAAGTCCACGGCATTGCTGCGCGCGTTGTCCGTCACGCGCTTCAGCTGCAAGTAAACCTGCGAACGAAGATATCAATATAGCCTCTCTATTTATATACCACTTACCTAGGAGTACTTACCTACCAAGTAAGGGTCAATTTAACTTTTTCCACTTCTAAGCCATTAATCGTCAGCCCTGTAGTCTCGGGTTAGTAAGAATAGGACTAAGGAAAGCCTTGTTAATAGGGGCCCTTATAGCTCAACAAGCGAACCTGCGTGGGACAGCGTATAGCTCAGCGATGGTGCCCACGAGGGTCAGGCTCTTCCTTAGTGACGTGTTCACACAAAGTGTAAAGAAGCGAATGCACTGATGTAGAGCACCGAGGGGATATTAGTGAATAAAATGTCACGTAACCCTGACTTCCTTTAAAACAGGGTATCTTTCGAAGATTTCCCGTCAGAAACAAAAAAAAAAAAATTGGCCATTAATAGTGTGTAAAGCTAAAACAAGTTCAGTTTGTATATAGGTTGACGGCATGCGGCTGGCGGATCGCCAACCTTTCCAACCGTTTCTGAAGCGAAAACGGAAACCATGGTTACAATGAACGTTAACGGATCGCTTGCGATAATTAAACAGATGTTATACGGCGGGTTGCGTCATGATCGAGCACTTGCTTCAATGATGAACCATGTGCGTATCGTAAGGTACCTCACCTCGCCGGCCTAATGCTTAAAGCGTGCGGGTTTCATTGCGAAGGTCGCGGGTTCCAATCTCAGCATGTAGCGATGACTTTAATATTTAAGTTGTGTACATTTATGAACTTTAAAAAATCGCGAGGAAACCTACACATGAATTAGAATTTATTGTAAGTCATCAATCCGCATTGGGCCCGCGTGATGACTATGGCCCGTCGCCCTCATATTAAGGGTAGGCCTGTGCCCCAACAGTGGGGACGTAGATTGACTGTTATGGTATGCCGTATCGTCTACGTTGTATTTGCAGACCTAATTTTAATGCTGACATTCGTCAAAATGGTAGACGGTGAACTTAAAAAGTATGGTGGTAGGGATCCCTTGCCATACCGTATAGGTCAGTGTTTCTCAACCTTTCTTGTGTTATACCCCACCTTTGCCTTTCTAAAATTGTTATGTCCTCCTATGTAACATACATAATATTTAACAATAAAAAAAATTTTATTACTTTAAGAATATGCCAATCACCTGAATTTGCTGCAATAATTTAAGAATTAGATTTTTTCGATAAATTTAGCACCGAAATCTAGCATTATATTTAAAATTTGCCTTGGGCGTAAGGGTGAAACTCGTGTCGATTCCACTTTCGAATTGCCCCCCCTTTAATAATCAAATTGTTCCCCAATGAGGCGTGGGCTCTACGTTGGAAAACACTGGCCTAGGTGGATATAATCGCTTTATCTATTTTAAAAACTACCAAATAATGACCCTAGATAGGCGTCCATTGCTGGACTTAGGCCTCTCTTGAAGATCACCGTATCGATCGGTCCTGCGCTGCTCTGGTTCCGGCGCCATGCCTACGTCACAGTCAGCATGACCTCCAGTACATCCCGGCAACAGGAACCGTCGTATACGGAGGTTATGTAATGCGACAAAGTTCATCATTATCATCAGCCGATGGACATCCACTGCTAGACATAGACTTCCTCCAAAGATTCCCATACCGGTCAGGTAGGGATTCATGTAGGGGCATTTGGGCTATTTTCCAGCATACTGGCTCAATGCGGGTTGGTGGGAGCCAGAGCCTCGTTATTTGATTATCAGGGTGCACCGCGAGCCGGTGAGGGTGTGAGTGCGTCTGGCTGCGTGCATACCTTGACGTTGTCCTGCGGCACAGGGTTGCGGTAGGGCGGTATGTCGAACGCGATGGCGGCCTGCTTGTGCACGTGCACGTTTGTCGCCGCTGCCTCCCACACCACCTCGTCGTTCTCCTTCTCGAAGAACACCACCGCCGTGTCCTGGCCAGTCACCTGCACAACACGATCTCATGTATAAACAGTTAATAACTACATCTACTTTAAGAGGAGCTGAGTGGACAATCTTTTGATATGACACCATATTTTATTTAATCCTGGCAAAGAATAATTCTCGTAGCAGTGGTCATTCCTGGCAGGGTGGGTACTAAACGACTTAACGGATCATCATCAGCCGATAGACGTCCACTGCTGGACATAGGCTTCCCCCAAAGATTCCTACATCGATCAAGTAATGGATTTGTGCCATTTCTCACCACGCTGTCCCAATTCAGGTTGGCGGAAGCCAGAGTCTCGTCTGTTGATTAGTAGGCTGCACAACGAGTTGGTGAGGTTGGCTTGAGTCCGGTGAGTTGATGTGCTGGACCCATTATACCCCTACAATAAGAAAATATCTGCAGGAAGAGATGTTCACCTTCTCGCAGAGCAGAATCATAGTCATGCGGCCGCCGGCTGGGCCCGCGCAGTGCGAGACGCGCGCTATGTGGAGATCGCTCATTGCCTTCTTGTCGTAAATGATGTCGGAGACTGCGGGCGGCAGCGCTAGGCGCACCTTGCCACGCTCGCCCGTCACGAACACTTGGAAGCAGAGCCGCACGGCGTTCAGGTCGATGCTCTGCGGCTGGGCGCGGTGGCTGAACCCGGCTAATGGAGATAAGTATTTAATATTAGATTAAGACATGCAAGATAAATGATATTACCACGACATGACCTTGTCCAATATTTCTTTTAAGGTTTCAAGAATCAGCACTAGGGCCATGAGTCGAATGTTACTCATACCAAATGGATTATCAGCCTATTCAAAAAAGGAGCTGAGGCACACATACAAAAGTATCATTTTTCCACTACCACTTAAAGGTTGAAATAAGTGTTGCGTAACTTCAACAAAATGTTTGAAGGTTTTAATGAATATGAGTGACATGATGACATGGGGGTGTAAGGAGCCTCACAAAACAACTCACGGGACCCAAGCCAATCTCACCTGCTCGTGGAGCTGCTAATCAATAAACGAGGCTCTGGCTCCCGCCAACTCGCATTGGGCTAGCGTGGTCGGTAATGGTCCAAATCCTCACCCCCCCCCCCGCCCCCATATGAACTCCTACATACTACAGCTTTTAGTGCACACGGACCCGCAGGCCATGCTGACTGTATGTATATGATGATGATGACATGGTTTGGAGGACCGTGAATGAAGCGTATCAGTTTTTAGGATTTCCTGTCGGGAACATAACTGGGTCTATCTTCATTTAGAGCTGTCGTCAGGACCACTTCGATTACACCATATAATTTATTTTTATTACCTATCATGCCTGGAGTTGTATATGGATTAAAAAGCATTTGTTATCGTCATCGTGATGGTATTTCCGGTGCGGTTTTTATTTCAGTTTGATTTCATAATCGCGTGACGTGGACGTCGTCCGTCCGTCTGAGAGCGCCGCCGCGCCGCGGACCTGCGGGAACTGATCCCAAGGTCAGCCGGCCGGGCACCGTTCACAGTTATTTTTAATCGACCACGTAGAGGAGATGCTTCTCAATACGGCGCGAATATTTTTTTTTTTAAGGACGCAACTTACTGTTTCACCACGAACCCACCTGGTGTTAAGTGGTATGCGGTGGTGAAACTCATTAACCTAGTAACAGCCTATTCATTGGTCTCTTGAAGACACCTCACCTCGTTTGTATGGGAACACTGACGCCTGTAATGATTTTTTTTTATTCAACGAAACGATAAGACGAGCGGGACGTTCACTTGATGATAAGTGATACGCCTGTTCATGACAACATGGCGCTAGTTATGATGGTATGCACTGTACCATATTGCGCTCGTCGCCTCAAATGTAAGATGTTGAGTCTCGTTGCCGCAGTAATAACACTAGCTACAGCGCCCTTCAAACCGGAACACAGTGTTGTTTGCAAGCTACTGTTTGTCGGCTACAGTAGGCGCTGCGGTGGTAACTACCTAAACATGGACGTTCTGGTGGTAGTGTCTCTGTTGCTACAGACCGTCTAGGTAGGTACCACCGCAGCACCTATTGCAGCCGACATACAACAGTATACAAACATTACTGTGTTCCGGTTTGAAGGGCGCTGTAGCTAGTGTAATTACTTCGACAACGAGACCCAACATCTTACATTTCAGGCGACGAGCGCATTGTATATCACCTTAACTAGCGCCACATTTTTATGGTTAGGCGTATCACTTATCATCAGGTGAACGTCCCGCTCATCTCCTCATTTAATTACAAATAAAAAAGAGCTTACTTATATGATTTTTGTGTCAAAACAGCGTCATACGCATGTATTAATATTAATGGCATCCGATCTGACAGTCCTGAGAGACGTACGCCCACACGTTACCAGCGGAGCGTGGATCTAATACTTACAACTCCTCGGACGCGAAATGTTTGGACAGTCTACCTCGTGCATATGTTTTGTATGAATCATGTATTTAATATATCTACAATAATATACGTGGGAGCGATCGATGTGGAGAACTTTGGGGGTGTCATGTCCAGTAGTGGACGTCAGCTGATGATGATGACGATGATATATCAACATGGCGACTAATATACAAGATTTATAATAAAATGGTTATGACTGTCTCGTAGTGAAAATCGCTGCGTGGTGCTGTGTTAGCATCTTAATCAGTTCGTTCTGGTGGTGGGGCTGTTCGCTGAGCATCAAATAGACCACAAACCTATCGCAGTGTTGTATGAAAAAGAATAATGTCCAGAGCTACCAAAGATGAGAGTTGCTTTCAATACTCCAATGTTAGTGGTGGTGGTAACTAGTATATATGCTGATAGGATATTTACATTGCCAAAATAGTCTTCAAGATAATACGTCTCATTACACCAGTTCTTTAACTAACCTTGGTACTCATCAAACTAAAGCGAAGAGATAAATATAAGAGATAAGCATTGTATACTGCATCATCATCATCAGTCCATAGACTTCACTTGTTCCTCCAAAGATTCTCACGTCGATCTGGTAGGGACTCATGTGGAACGATTTGGGCCATTTCCCACTACGCTGACTCAATGCGGGTTGGTGGGAGCTAGAGCCTCATCTGTTGATTAGCAAGGTGCACCACGAGCTGGTGAGGTTGGTTTGGGGTACGTGAGCTGTGCGGTAACCCCATAGTGTATTACGTTTCCTTTTCTCCTTAGAGGAAATTTCACTGATGGTAGGTCTCCGTTGTCGGAGACCGTGTAGGTACCGCCGCAGTTCCTATTGCACCCAACAAACAGTAATGTGTAGACTTATGTGATCCAGTTTGAAGGGCGCTATACCTGTAATTACTGGGTTATCGAGGCTTACTATCGTATGTTTACTCTGTATAACATCCTAACTCTTGCCGGAAAGCCAAAAAAGTAGTGTGCATTGCTGATCCGGATTGAAGGGCGCTGTAACTAATGTAATTACTGGGGTAACGAGACTCAACATCTTACGTCACAGGCGACAAGCACAATATGGTGCAGTACATATCATCGTAACTAGCGCCACGTTGTTACGAGCGGACGTATCAGTTACCATGGGCTGAAGGTTCAGCTGATATGGTTGGGTCGAATAAAAAAAAATGAACTGAAACCCATGCTCCAATTACTCATCATCGTGAATAGTAAAGGTTTCGCAAGGTGGCCAGCCGCAGCCGTGCGGCAACGGTCACACCGAAATAGACCGCACCGGGAATAGACTCATTGTTACGTGCGACGGAGAGGGAACACTGCTGATGCTGTGCTGCTGCCGACACGCTGACAGTATGATTTAACCGACAGAAAAGAAAATAGTACGTCATCCATTATCATGATGATGAATTGATTCACCAAATTCCTTTATCATTGGTTTGTTTAAACTAACATGTCTTTTACTTGCCGGCAGTACTGACATACCCCTAAGGGATGAAACCGCTACTATACTAAACTAAAAAAAAAGTCTGTTACTTAACTTGGATAGAAAAAAGCAAAGTCAAGTTATTAAGTACTCTCCAATTTATAATGGATGCTTTCACAATTGAAAAGAACCTTTGGTTTTTTTTATCATCATCAGCCGACAGACGTCCACTGCTGGACGTAGGCCTATTCCAAAGATCTCCACATCGATTGATCCTGTGCTGTAGAGGTACCTGATCATTTGTAGAGGTTCATATGATGGAACTTATGCCATTTCCCACTACGTTCTCCCAATGCGGGTTGGTGGGAACCAGAGCCTTGTTTGTTGATCAGAGGCACCACGAGCTGGTGATGCAGGCTTTGGTTCCGTGAGTTGTTATGCGGGATCCCATTGCTTTTTTTATCATTTTGTTAATTTTGTTTTGACAAAAAAATTTACGAGAAGATTGTTCATATGGTGGTAACATAAGACTAGTTAAGATGATATACACTACATCACCATAGTGCTTTTCGCCATGACCATAGACTACATTTTTTTATTCCACGAAGCGATAAAACGAGCCGGACGTTCACCTGATGGTCAGTAATACGCCAGCCCATAACATGGCACTAGTTAGGATGTTATATACTACACCCGCATTGTGCTTATCGCCTTGTGACATAAGATATTAAATCTCTTTATAGCAGTAATTACACTAGCTACAGCACCCTCCAAACCGGAACACGATAATGTTTGCACAGTACTGTTTGGCGGCAGACGTAGATGATACGGTGATACCAAACCTCAATAGTCTCCGGAAAAGCTTTTAATATCATCAGTAACTTAAATGGACAATGACTAACTCTTGAACGGATCAACGCGGAGCTCCTCGCGAGTGCGCAGCGCCCCGTCGACATCCTTCCGCTTCACGCACTGGATGCCCAGGTTACTGAAGGAGACCAGCGTGCTGTCGCCGGACAGCTCCGCCTTAACCGTGCACACCCCGCGCTCGCACCGCTCCCGACCCACCAGGTTGTGGGGGTGCGGCCTGGGGACGAACCAAAAAAATATCGTCATATTATTGTTTTCTACTTCCTCTTGTCGTGCCTCTTTATATACCCGTAGTCGCAAGGTGCAGAAGTTCTTTGGCGGATATGATGCTTGATCACTTCCTTGTGTTTGGTGACCTTGAAACTAAGATTTTAGGTTTCCTTGTGCCAGTAAATTCAAGAGTGACAGCACCTGTAGGAACCCAATGACAGTGATGTTTGCACACTACTACTTAGGAGCAGAAATACCTTTAAGTATATATGGCGGATGATAAATTGTAGTATTATCATGAAGACTGACTTGTAAGGATGGTCCTTGGTAACGCAGGAGACCACGACGATGGCGTTGCCGGTGCAGCCGCTGATCTCTATGGTCGGGTAGGTCTTCCTCTCGCTCGTGCTGTTGACGCCGGGAATAGAACCCGCCGACCGACCCTCGCATTCGTAGCGAAACCTTCAACAAACAAAAAACATCACAATCGTATATTCAAACGATCACCACTCCACATCAACCATTACTACATTCCAGTTAATTATTTAACCCAACAAATACTTTAATATTAAAACACACTTTTCGGGACTGGACGTAGCGGGATGTTCACCTGATGGTAAGTGAAAACTTGGTGCTAGTTGGGATGTTATACATTGCACCATATTGCGATCGTTTTAAGACATAAGATGTTAGGTCTCCTTACCGGAAACGGAAACACAGTAATATCAATAAAATACAAGTATATATATATAAGGATGCATCAATATTGCTGAAAGTGGCGGGAGAGGGCAATAGTTATTAGTTAATACGATAGTTAGTTAAGTCTTTCCACTCCAGCGCAGCTCCGAATACTAGTTGATGAGATGTGCGTTACAGACGATGGTTCGCACCGCCCTCGCTTTAGAACAGGGCGCTACAGCTACATACACCTCGTACACGAGGTATACCCGCGACCAGGGGCGATCCTCACAGCCCAGTTTCCGATACGGGCGAAGCTGGTCGGAGAACGGATCCGAGCCCGTCTTCGACGACCAATTAGATTCGCCAGAAAGCAAAAATCCATACACAATACGAAAATCCGCTGTCGGATAACTACACCCTAAGTAGTACAATTTTTTTACAAAAAAAAAAACGGATCGGCTATCCGGGTCCACGAGCACAGATAGCTCATCTGGGAGGTAAGAGTCGCTGTGGCTTGCAAGCGCTTACATCATCAGAATGTATGTAGACGGTGGTTGTTTGGGTCCACTGAAGAGATCATTAGGTGTTCGGTAATGTGCCCTTTAAAACAATGATTAACCAGTTTGTGATCGTTGCTAATTCATCATCAGCCGACAGACGTCCACTGCTGGACTAAGGCTTCCCCCAACAATCTCCACATAGATCGATTCGCCGGGCACTTAGGATCGTCTTTTCAGTCAGTTCATCTAAGGAAATTGGGCCGTAACCCATCACGCTGGCCCAGTGCGAGTTGGTGGGCGGACAGAGCCTCGTGCACCTCATGCAAGTGACTTGACCTCCATACCCTCTCGGGGTAATTATAACTTGTGCGGTTGTATTATTTCTCGTCGCCCGTTTATCCACCCTTCGCGAGACAATGAACGCACTATCCAAAACATCATCGGCTCTACCTGTGCCTTCGTTAATATTAATTATGGGCAGACACCCCTATCTTATTTACATGTGCAAAGATTATATATTAGCAAATATGTACATATGTTGCGATATGGAGCACGAGCACAAGTTATCCACGCGCCGCGACCCGATATCTAAATATAACGAGAGCAACGGGCGACCCATTTAGCGCGGCGGACTGTTCGCCCGACACTCGCACCAGCTCGCGGCCCCAGCGTGCAGGGATTAGCTGACTGCACACCGCGGCTAACGATCATCCAATCGATACGAATCTGACCAGGCGAGGAGACGAGCGCGACGTTCGTCTGATGGTGATAAGCCGGCCCGAAACGCAGCGCCAGATAGGATGGATAGGACACAACGCCGCATCGTGTATCTCATCCTCGCCTCGGGTCATAGACATTCTCTGCTCATGTAACTACACTATCTACAGCACCCTTCAAACCGAAACACAGTAATGTTTGCACAGTACCATTAGTCTGCTGCAATGGACGCAGCGGTAGTATTTTTTTTCTGGTTTCGGGGGAAATCTTCGAAAAATTCCCTGCTTCTGGAGGGTAGTCAGGGTTATTTGAAATTCTTACTCACTAAAAGCCCTTCGGTAGCCTGCATCAGTGCATTCGAAGACACCCCGGGATCTCTTATATAAGGCACCCCTCTACACTTTGTGTTAACACAGCTCCGAGGAAGAGCTAAACCTTCCTAAGCATCATCACTCAGCCAGACGCTGTCTCACGCAGATTCGCTTGTAGAGCGGTCAGGGTCACCACCCTCAAGGCCCGCGAAAGTTCTACACCCTTTTAGTCTGCTTCTACGACAGTCAGGGCTTATCTTAATCCAATTCTTACTATCCCGAGACTACAGGGCTGAAAAATTCCGTGTCATCCTTGCGCAGGGGCCATGCTTATCTTCTCTATATCGTGAGGGGAGATCTACCACCAATGATATTCCCCTTCCCATCTCTTAACCTTTACCGATTCTGATCGAAGTAAGCACTTTAAAAATGTAACTTAATCACAATGCATTATCAGTTGCGTGGGTATGGACAATGTTTAATTGTGTACCTCGCTTTACTGGAACTAATTAATATTAATTATTTTCATGAAACAGTGATCAAATCAGAGTAAATAGAATAATCTGTATTGTTTACTGTTTGCCTCCTTTGTGTACTTGCGAGCGATCATCATATGATCATAACTCGTAAATGAAATTTTTTATAACCTTTATGGTAAGTGATACGTCGGCCCACAACAACGTGGCGGTAGTGAGTATGTTGTACACAGCATCCCATTGCGTCCGTCGCTTCAGACAAGATGTTGAATATCGTTACTCCAATAATTATATTAGCTAGAATGCCCTTCAAACCGGAACACAGTAATATTTGTACAGTAACATAAATAGTGTAAGATGATAAGGAGAAAATAAAATGTATAATAGGAATAAGAAGAAAGAAATGTAAAACAGAAATTGTAAGAATATAAAATAGAAGAGAAATGGAAAAACAGAATGTAATAGAAATAAGAAAACATGTTAGAGATAAGATATACTTGTAGAAATAAAGCCGTGTATGTTTTCCTTATGTAAGAGAAAGGTAAGAAAGAAGGAAATAGGATGGACGGTGAAAAGAGAAATGAAGTTTGTAGGAGGAAAGTTATAAAAGAGGAATGAAAGAAGAGAGCGAAGAATAAGGTAAGAACACGATGATTAAATAAAGAAATACATAAAAGAAAGGACAGGGCCCCTCACATAACCAGTGGGAACGAGTTAAAAAAAATGTCTGCACAGTACTGTGTCGGCTGCAATAGGCGCTACGGTGGTACCTACCTAGACGGTCTGTGGCAACAGAGACACTGCCACCAGTGATAGCTATCGGTCCTGCAAACCGGATCACTGTAATGTTCGCACAGTACTGTCTGTCGGCTGCAATAGGCGCTACGGTGGTACCTACCTAGACGGTCTGTGGCAACAGAGACACTGCCACCAGTGATAGCTATCGGTCCTGCAAACCGGATCACTGTAATGTTCGCACAGTACTGTCTGTCGGCTGCAATAGGCGCTACGGTGGTACCTACCTAGACGGTCTGTGGCAACAGAGACACTGCCACCAGTGATAGCTATCGGTCCTTCAAACCGGATCACTGTAATGTTCGCACAGTACTGTCTGTCGGCTGCAATAGGCGCTACGGTGGTACCTACCTAGACGGTCTGTGGCAACAGAGACACTGCCACCAGTGATAGCTATCGGTCCTTCAAACCGGATCACTGTAATGTTCGCACAGTACTGTCTGTCGGCTGCAATAGGCGCTACGGTGGTACCTACCTAGACGGTCTGTGGCAACAGAGACACTGCCACCAGTGATAGCTATCGGTCCTTCAAACCGGATCACTGTAATGTTCGCACAGTACTGTCTGTCGGCTGCAATAGGCGCTACGGTGGTACCTACCTAGACGGTCTGTAGCAACAGAGACACTGCCACCAGTGATAGCTATCGGTCCTTCAAACCGGATCACTGTAATGTTCGCACAGTACTGTCTGTCGGCTGCAATAGGCGCTACGGTGGTACCTACCTAGACGGTCTGTGGCAACAGAGACACTGCCACCAGTGATAGCTATCGGTCCTTCAAACCGGATCACTGTAATGTTCGCACAGTACTGTCTGTCGGCTGCAATAGGCGCTACGGTGGTACCTACCTAGACGGTCTGTGGCAACAGAGACACTGCCACCAGTGATAGCTATCGGTCCTTCAAACCGGATCACTGTAATGTTCGCACAGTACTGTCTGTCGGCTGCAATAGGCGCTACGGTGGTACCTACCTAGACGGTCTGTGGCAACAGAGACACTGCCACCAGTGATAGCTATCGGTCCTTCAAACCGGATCACTGTAATGTTCGCACAGTACTGTCTGTCGGCTGCAATAGGCGCTACGGTGGTACCTACCTAGACGGTCTGTGGCAACAGAGACACTGCCACCAGTGATAGCTATCGGTCCTTCAAACCGGATCACTGTAATGTTCGCACAGTACTGTCTGTCGGCTGCAATAGGCGCTACGGTGGTACCTACCTAGACGGTCTGTGGCAACAGAGACACTGCCACCAGTGATAGCTATCGGTCCTTCAAACCGGATCACTGTAATGTTCGCACAGTACTGTCTGTCGGCTGCAATAGGCGCTACGGTGGTACCTACCTAGACGGTCTGTGGCAACAGAGACACTGCCACCAGTGATAGCTATCGGTCCTTCAAACCGGATCACTGTAATGTTCGCACAGTACTGTGTCGGCTGCAATAGGCGCTACGGTGGTACCTACCTAGACGGTTTGTGGCAACAGAGACACTACCACCAGTGATAGCTATCGGTCCTTCAAACCGGATCACTGTAATGTTCGCACAGTACTGTCTGTCGGCTGCAATAGGCGCTACGGTGGTACCTACCTAGACGGTCTGTGGCAACAGAGACACTGCCACCAGTGATAGCTATCGGTCCTTCAAACCGGATCACTGTAATGTTCGCACAGTACTGTGTCGGCTGCAATAGGCGCTACGGTGGTACCTACCTAGACGGTCTGTAGCAACAGAGACACTGCCACCAGTGATAGCTATCGGTCCTTCAAACCAGATCACTGTAATGTTCGCACAGTACTGTGTCGGCTGCAATAGCCGCTACGGTGGTACCTACCTAGACGGTCTGTAGCAACAGAGACACTGCCACCAGTGATAGCTATCGGTCCTGCAAACCGGATCACTGTAATGTTCGCACAGTACTGTCTGTCGGCTGCAATAGGCGCTGCGGTGGTACCTACCTAGACGGTCTGTAGCAACAGAGACACTGCCACCAGTGATAGCTATCGGTCCTGCAAACCGGATCACTGTAATGTTCGCACAGTACTGTCTGTCGGCTGCAATAGGCGCTGCGGTGGTACCTACCTAGACGGTCTGTAGCAACAGAGACACTGCCACCAGTGATAGCTATCGGTCCTGCAAACCGGATCACTGTAATGTTCGCACAGTACTGTCTGTCGGCTGCAATAGGCGCTGCGGTGGTACCTACCTAGACGGTCTGTAGCAACAGAGACACTACCACCAGTGATAGCTATCGGTCCTTCAAACCGGATCACTGTAATGTTCGCACAGTACTGTCTGTCGGCTGCAATAGGCGCTGCGGTGGTACCTACCTAGACGGTCTGTAGCAACAGAGACACTGCCACCAGTGATAGCTATCGGTCCTTCAAACCGGATCACTGTAATGTTCGCACAGTACTGTCTGTCGGCTGCAATAGGCGCTGCGGTGGTACCTACCTAGACGGTCTGTAGCAACAGAGACACTGCCACCAGTGATAGCTATCGGTCCTTCAAACCGGATCACTGTAATGTTCGCACAGTACTGTCTGTCGGCTGCAATAGGCGCTGCGGTGGTACCTACCTAGACGGTCTGTAGCAACAGAGACACTGCCACCAGTGATAGCTATCGGTCCTTCAAACCGGATCACTGTAATGTTCGCACAGTACTGTCTGTCGGCTGCAATAGGCGCTGCGGTGGTACCTACCTAGACGGTCTGTAGCAACAGAGACACTGCCACCAGTGATAGCTATCGGTCCTTCAAACCGGATCACTGTAATGTTCGCACAGTACTGTCTGTCGGCTGCAATAGGCGCTGCGGTGGTACCTACCTAGACGGTCTGTAGCAACAGAGACACTACCACCAGTGATAGCTATCGGTCCTTCAAACCGGATCACTGTAATGTTCGCACAGTACTGTCTGTCGGCTGCAATAGGCGCTGCGGTGGTACCTACCTAGACGGTCTGTAGCAACAGAGACACTGCCACCAGTGATAGCTATCGGTCCTTCAAACCGGATCACTGTAATGTTCGCACAGTACTGTCTGTCGGCTGCAATAGGCGCTGCGGTGGTACCTACCTAGACGGTCTGTAGCAACAGAGACACTACCACCAGTGACAGCTATCGATCCTTCAAACCGGATCACTGTAATGTTCGCACAGTACTGTGTGTCGGCTGCAATAGGCGCTGCGGTGGTACCTACCTAGACGGTCTGTAGCAACAGAGACACTGCCACCAGTGATAGCTATCGGTCCTTCAAACCGGATCACTGTAATGTTCGCACAGTACTGTCTGTCGGCTGCAATAGGCGCTGCGGTGGTACCTACCTAGACGGTCTGTAGCAACAGAGACACTGCCACCAGTGATAGCTATCGGTCCTTCAAACCGGATCACTGTAATGTTCGCACAGTACTGTCTGTCGGCTGCAATAGGCGCTGCGGTGGTACCTACCTAGACGGTCTGTAGCAACAGAGACACTACCACCAGTGACAGCTATCGATCCTTCAAACCGGATCACTGTAATGTTCGCACAGTACTGTGTGTCGGCTGCAATAGGCGCTGCGGTGGTACCTACCTAGACGGTCTGTAGCAACAGAGACACTACCACCAGTGATAGCTATCGGTCCTTCAAACCGGATCACTGTAATGTTCGCACAGTATTGTCTGTCGTCTGCAATAGGCGCTGCGGTGGTACCTACCTAGACGGTCTGTAGGAACAGAGACACTACCAATAGAGGTAATCTCAAAGACAGTGCCTTCAAGATCAGTAGAGGTAAAGTTGTGTATTACCTGAGCGCCTTGCTGGCGGGTTGCTCCACGATGCGCACGGCTGGTGCGGCGGCTGGTGCGGCGGCTGGCGCGGCGGCGGGCGTGGGGCTGATCGGCATGGCGGGCGCGGTGGCGAGAGCTGGCGCGGGCCTCGGCATGCCGGCTACCGAGCGCGCATCGAACGCCGGGTCCGCAATGCAGATCGCGTCCACTGCGCACACGAGATAAGTGTTCGTTTATAGATCACACCGACAACTGGCAAGGAGTTCCACATCATATGAAACTAGTAATATACACGAGCACATGCCCCCGCAGTTACTCACATCCACTAGTAAGGATGATTTACACACAAGAGCGTGCGCTCCAAACAGACAAGTGCTGCATACCCTGGCACCCTAATGATCATCAACCAATAGACGGCCACTGCTCGATATAGGCCTCTCTCAAAGATTCTCACAACGATCAGTGCTGCGCTGCCCGCATCCAGCAGTTTCTCGCGACCTTCAATCTTATGTAAAGGTCACATGGGGGCACATGGGCCATTTCTTACCACGCTGGTCCAATGCGGGTTGGTGGGAGCCTGAGCCTAGTTTGTTGATTAACAGGGTGCACCACGAGGAGGTGAGGTTGATTCGGGTACCGTGAACTGTTATGCGGGACCTCTTACACCCTTAAACCTGGCTCCCTAAACCTATCTGAAAATGATTCTCCCAAAAGGTAAACAACAACGCTTTGACTACTGCTAAATTGGTGCTAAGTTGAATGAATTGCTAAATCGATAAGTTTAAGTGTAGGTAAGCACAGAGATTTCAGGTGTGGTTTGTAAACCCTAGCGGCCGCCGACTCGCCGCCATGGCACACTAAAGATGTTAAATGTTATTACTCCAGCAGTTCCATTCGTTACAGGAGAACATCGTGGGGGCTTTGGTCGGTGCAAGGTATTTCCTCCCCGTACAACAAAAAAAGGTAAGTACCACGCGCGACTGTACACCGGAGCTAGCAAGCATAATCATTTGGACGGCGCATTCTGCTCATCGCTTTGATAAGTTCTCGGTACTATAGTAATTATATAACAATGTTGTATATATATTTCAGGTAGAAGTCACGTTTCAATAGCAAGAGCGTGGCCCGCTGAGGGTGTGTTGCGGTTTCATCATACATATACACAGATGTATTCTAATTAGCATGTAGTTTGGTACTCTTCCCGTATATACATATACACCGGTATTACATTAATTTAATTGTCAAACTCGATCATAGAAGTATTGGAAAAGAGTAACGGACCTTTATTCCAGCCTTGCAGAACGCCTTGACAGAAAATAATACAACACTGACAGAACCATGGTAATGAGGAACATTTTTTGGTAATAAGTACTTTAGAATATAATAATTAGTAATAAAAATTGATTAAGAGAAAAATATAAAGAAATAAAAGACAAATGATAATGGTCCGAAGTGTCGTTTGATTTGCAAAAGTCGGAGAGAATCTGTTAGCCATACTCTTTTGGCCGGATGCGTTACGTGCGGTATCCGTTACAGTTACATTATGCAACTAGCCGTCTAGTAATACAGTGAATAGATCGACTTAAGATTTGTAAAATACAAGAAATTGTATATTTATAAAATGGCTACTTAAATACAACTACAACATTAAGGTTTACTCACAGTAAATATAACGCTTCTTCCAATTAACCTTTGCTAGAGCACTGTGCGGCACAGAAAGATTCATTGTTCGAAATGTTTTCAATAAAACTTAGCTAATTAAAGGGATTGTTAAGTACATTTGGCGTCGACGAATCACTGCGAACTGTTCTGCAACTAATACAATTTAGTTTCCTCCTATGTTGCCGACTTCGTGACGGAATTTGGGACTTTCCGCATCACGGCTTGGTCGTGGTAATATTATTAAGTTTATTTAATATTACATAATAAATTATTAATTAATTAATTGCCAGCTGTTGACAATCACGGTAAGGTATTGGCCGATAGCCTGTCTATAGCACAGGCGGCAATATTACGGAGTTCCCAAGAGTTTAAGCGAGTGGATCACCAACTTTTTGTTCGGTAGACGCATAAGAGCTGTAGTTGACGGCAATTTCTCAGACAGCAAGGACATTAATGCTGGAGAGCAAGGCTCAATGTTGTCACCAACGTTATTTTTACTGCATATCAATGATATGCTATCCATCGACGGCATTCATTGTTATGCAGATGACAGTACCGGGGATGCACTTTACATGGGCTGCAAAAGCAACTTCCGACGCACAGTCAGGGAAAGTCACGAAAACCTTGTTCGTAATCGAACGTCCTCTCGATCGAGCTTCCGGACAAGTTACAACAACATGTCGTCTTTGCGGTCGACAAGCTTTTCAACGCATTAAAAAAGCTCATTCACTCTGGCTCTTTGTTCCAGAACTAACCTTTAACCATCTCAAATAGCACAGAGATCCTAGGGGTTGGCATCTCCAATGACATTCAGTACTATTCATTTAGAGGACAAGGTTAGGTTAACTTCGAAAAAGCTTGGTGTACGGTATTCCACGCTGAGGAAAAGGTTAATGCTGTATAAAAACCTAGTTAGTCCTCACATAGAGTACCGCCCGCACTTTTGGACGGGAACACCCAAATGCTAACTTACGTCTTCTAGACTCAGTGTTAACGCGTGCTGTGAGTATCGTCGACGATCCCAAACTTACAGACGGTCTCGGACAACTGAGCTTCAGACGCGACTTTGCGCTGCTTTATGCGTATTTTACCATCTCTATAATGGAATGTGTTCTGAGGAACTCTTCGATCTGATGCCCACCGCTACATTTCACCACCATACCGTCCGCCTAGGGCAGACAATCCATTACTATAGTCTTGAACCAGCATGGTAAAGAACAATCCGGTTCTAGAGAAATTTTCTCCCAAGAATCATCAAGATATGGGAAGAACTACCTGTTTTCCTTATCAGCTACAAAATGGGGTGTTTCAAAAAGAGCGTGATAATGATTCTCCGGGGACAGCAATGCGCTTGTGATGACTCTGGTATTACAGGCGTCCATAGACTACGGTAACTGCTTACCGTCTGGTATATCAGGCCGTTCGTATGTTTATTTGCTACCTTAATAGTATAAAAAAAATTTCGGATTTCTAGCTCGGAGAAAATTAATCAGAATATAAGATTAAGAACTAAATTAATCTCTATTCACCGAAGATTTGTAAAAACATCAAAATCGTTACAGCAAAAAAAAATTCTGACAAAAAGGAAACGATGGTAATGTTATAGATATAATGAAAGTAGAAAACAGTATAATAGCTGTGGAACAGTTGGAAACTGTTTTTGTTTCTTCGTTCGATGGGTGGAAACTTCCAGAGCAAGTCAAGACTTCTTAAAACAAAAGATTAAACTCGATATGAAAACAACATTTTACGAGTTTTTAGAGCTGTCCGTTACAAAACGGTTTATATTTTGTCCTCTTGCATAACCACAATTCAAACCATCAAATATCGCCCATTATGACTACTTTTTCTCTATAGAGAATAGAAAATCTCTTATCGTCGTCTGTGCCCTGTGTTCAAATTTTTGGATAAGACTTGGAAGTACTTCCGAACAGTTGACAAAAATTAGATCTACATCGAATTATAAGAGAAATCTTCAATTGATACACAACATGACTATAGATATTAATTAAAATTCTGATCTGTAAGTTAGGTTAAGGTTAGATATAAGTACTAAATTAATAAAGTTAACATATAAAAGTCATCACATTTGATGATATGTAGTGATTGTAAGAGAGCATAAGTGGTTGATTGCGTATTATATTGACACAGATATGGTTCATGACTCACTTCACTTTAGTCAATAGGATAAAGTTACAAAGTTCCTAAACCAGTTTACAAAAAGTTGAGACCCCGAGATGGTCAATGAAAACTAGTTTGTTTTGATCAAATATTGAAGACAAGCACCGCATACCGATAACCTCAAGGTAAATTCAATTTACACATTACAACGCATTCGCAATTGTAATTATAACAGTATATGTAATAGACTAATTAAATAATATTAATAATAATAAAACCGTGTAATCATACGAACAATGATTGTGCCCTAACAAAGCTTGAAGAGTAACGTGGGACACGTTTAGCGAATGAAAGTGAGACGGCACTTGAGAAAGTACCAGAAATAAACAACACATATACATGTAGTAATCGAACAGAAGCGACCGCATTTGACCCACGCCCGCACATGAGGAAAATTGAAAAGCACCATTCATTGTATAATCCGCTACCATTAGATAATGGCTTCCATTCCGATGAGCCACCGGCATGCACCGCCCAACACGCCCAACAGACGACCTTACGCTGACGGAATACAGTCCCAAGTGCAATAAAGCACCAGTAGTAAAACTAGGAACGTACAATACCAAAATACCAGAGCGACGTCTGTTGCGACATATCAATTGAATGATGCTGGGAAAACGTACGTTATGAAATTAATTGATGAGGATGAATCTTCTTATTAAAACATAAACCGTAAAGGTAAAGCAGGAATGAGCCAAACATTTGCAATATCTTTATTGCCAGGGGTTGCCGTTGTTTTGATCTTTGAATGTAGCGTAATATTTTTTCTCAAATTTTCATCATCATTAGCCGATCCATCGGATATCCACGATCTTCACCAGGTCGTTGATCTACCATGTCGAGGGTTTTCTGCCTGTAGGTGGCTGCCACTAGAAGACCTCGCAAAACTTAAAGCCCAACTGGCTGTCATCCCTACGAACAAATGTGCCCTGACTATTGCCACAAAAGTCCAGCCAACATCAAATCCATGACTTTCAAGATTAATTGAATCTAAGATTTTAAGTAATAATGTGATCGAAAATGGTGAAGCGTGTTCGCTTAATACTCCGGCTCTCATATGTCAACAACCGGAACACAACAATGTTGGTATAGATACAGTTATAACAACATAAGAACTGAACGTGCAGGAAGTACATCTGGTGGGTAACGATACACCTGCCCATGACAATATGCCATAACAAGTGCTCTTTAGGATGTTAAAACATCACCACAAAATTTATTATCGTACTCATGTAATGCATCAACTAGAGAATGTGGTGATAATGTCTACAATTTGTTCACGTAACTTTACGTAGCACTGTATATTAAAGTAAAGATGGTAACCGCCAGTTGGCGAGTAAATTTGTTAATTACTACCGCTGTTTACACTAAATAAGATAACATGGATAACCCACTGGATGCGATCAACGCGGCACCGATCGATATGGAGATTTTTGGGAGAGGCCTATTTCCGGCAGTGGACGTCTATCGGCTGATGATGAAGATGAAGATAACATGACACTGGTTGCTGAACTAGGAGTTGAACCTATATCTCAAGAATCAGCGCCTTCTGTTAACAGTTAACTTCGGACTGATGTGTGAGTGCCTTAAGCTTAAGGCTGATGATGAAGATGAAGATAAGACTTAACAATGTACATCTCAAGAATACAAGTATAATGTAATGCTGTGTACATCATTTTTATGGTCAGGCAAAAAATTACATTCCGATGAACGTCCAATGTCGGTCCACCTTGCGAGGGGATTTCTTCAAATACTTGATCGATGTGGAAATCTTCGAGAGAGGCCTATGTCGAGCAGTGGAAGTCTATGATGATGATGATGACTTGATATACATTTATTTAGTTTCATTCTGTGTATGTGTGCGTGTAAGTGAATACAATGTTTATACTGGGCTATAAATCCGAAGGTATGGTATACTCACAAATATCGCTAATGTTCAGGTCGACGGGGCCCTTGTCTGCTTCATCGTGAGCTACGCCGATCGGCGAGCCGTGCTCTGCAAACACAACACACACACGTATTGTTCGTTTGTCTGTCCGCCGGCACAACCTCAAAGCTGCAAAGCCGCGACCACGGTGAAAGCACAGGCGAGGACAAATAAAAAGTAAATTATATGAACCTAAACACTGACTTCCGCTTGATAGTTTCCGTTGTGAATAATAGTTTATACGACTAACAAAATGACCCAGCCGTGGTTTACGACTGCCCCGTCTTCTGTATGAAATCATCTTCTAGACATAGCTTTAAATCGTTAAACTTGCGGTTCACTGGTCGTAGGTCTCTATTGCCCGAGAATTCCGGTTTGAAGGCCGTCGCAGCTAGAGTAGTTTTGTGGTAAGAAAACAACTCAATCTAAATCAACATCTTATGTGTCAGGCGATGAGAGCGATGTGGTGCCGTGTATAACATACTAGACTAGCGCCACGTTGTTACGGATGGGTGTATCACTTACCATCAGGTGAACGTCCCGCCTGTCTCATATCCTAATTTAATAAAAAAAAATCGAGTAGATGAAATCTTATTACAAATACTTGAAAAATATATTGATAATAACAGAAACAGTGAGAAATTAAAACAATTAACTTACATAAACATTATTATGTTTTTTTTTATCCGACTAAGCGGTGAGTCGTGCAACACGTTCACGTGATGATAAGTGATATGCCTGTCTATAACAACGTGGCGCTAGATGAGATGATATACGAGTACACTGCACCACATTATGCCTGTCGCCTTGAGACAAAATGTTGTCTCGTTACATTAATTTTACTAGTTATTGGTCCTTCAAACCGGATCACTGTAATGTGAGAGTGACAGTACTGTCTGTCGGCTGCAATAGGCGCTGCGGTGGTACCTACCTGGTCTATAGCAACAGAGACACTACCACCAGTCTTATGTGTACAATATAAAGTTTAAATTAACCTTATAACTAAAACTTGCCGAGATGTTGGAGAATAAAGAGAGAGAGAGATTATGTTACAAAGTTATCAATTAGAACTTAATTGAAACGAGACTCATTCAGTAGGTGAGGAGTTGTCAGAGGAATAGTACTCGGTCGAGTTTTATTAAAAAGTAAGAGAATAAAATTGGGTTAGTAAGTACTGTTCTGCATAAAACTATTTTTTGGAGGAAGAGAGACAAGAGAAATGTTCAAAATGATACCCTGTCTTCTCGAGGGAAGTCAGAGTTATGTTGAGATTCACGGAATACCGTACCGGCTTCGTGACTACCTCAATGACCGGAGACGACGTCCAGCCATTGTCCACAGGGTACAGGGTAGTTTAGAATGCGACGCGAGCCCCCATCTGGACCGCCAACGACCCCTGTTCTTGATAAAACTAGCACAACTTTATCGCTCTCAATGAGTTACTTAACATTATTTATGTTGGCACTGAAAGTACGTATTTGTTCTGATAATATATTTTTTATATCTAGTAATTTATCTAGTATATATCGCGATAGTATATTTTTTATATTTGGTATTGTTAACACATTGGTTATTTATAATTGAGAAAAGTAAATATTTCCTTTATAGTATTATGACGTTGATATAATCTAGTATTATTTATTATCAATAAATATATGGGTTATTTTAATCAATTGCCGATGGAAAAAAAATTATCATTATTATATAAGTAATGATAACCAAGCCACGTTCAGACATATCTACTAAACAATCCAAGGCTGAGGGATAATCCTCTTCGATACCAAGTTAGTGACGTGAAAATCGGTGATATATTCCGAGCTGAACGTATCGGCCAGGGAGTCGCATCAGTCGTGTGCTATACTGAGCGACTCAAGATCCGCCCTCAAGACAGTCGCAAGATCAGACTCCCTCCATCCCTTAGCGTTAAGAGTGAAAGAAAATGTAGCGAAAGGTAAAGCGGAACGGAAGGATATTAGACTGTATTGAATAAAAGCGCACGCGGGGACGGAGGGGAATGAGAGAGCGGACCAACTGGCCAAGGATGCGTCCCTGAAGAGTAAGAGACGATCGGATTACAAGGAATGTCCTGTTTCATTTGTGAAGTGGCAGCTTAGGCAAGCTACGCTGGACGAGTGGAACAGGCGCTATGTGGAAGGCAGCACGGCATCCACCACGCGGATTTTCTTCCCGGACGTCAGGTCAGCCCACGAAGTGCTCCGAACGACCCAGGTAGAGTCGTACATGGTCCAAATGCTCACAGGACACGGGGATTCTCGGAGTACCTCTACAAGTTTAAAGTCAAGGAGAGTCCCTCGTGTATCTGTGACCCGAGCAAGGACCAGACCGTGCAGAACCTAATCCCTGACTGCCCCGTATACGGAGCGCAGCGAGCGGAGATAGAGTTGGTAACAAAAGAAAGAGTAAATGGTAGAACTATTACCTCTCTGATGAGGACGGACCACAGCCAGCCGATCTTATTGCAATTTTGCTAAGAACAACTATAGAAACAGCAATAAAAAAGAACAAGACTTAAAATAAATGAAAGAATAGTAGAATAGTAGAGTAGTAATGAAAAAAATTTAACAAATAAAGCCAAAACGAAATATATTGTATAGAATAGAATAAGAATGTAATGTAACAAACTAAAACAAGAAGAGAATGTAACTATAGAATAAGAAAGAATGTAAAAATAAAATAAAACAAATATTGTAACAGAACAAGAAAATTGTAAAAGTTAAATAAATAAAGAACGTATCTCTATCTCCTTTATATTGAGCGCGATGTATGTGAGAAGGAAATGGAATGGAGAAAGAAAGTGGAATAAATAAAAACAGAAAGAAAGATAAGAAAAGAAAGAAAGAAGAGAATAAAGATAACAAATAAAGGAAATGTAAAGAATAGCATTGCAAACCCAGGCCCAAAAATGCCCGGAAGTAACGAGCAAAAAAAAGAACAGCCATACGGCCGCGGAGGATAGGGAGAGCGGCGGAACGCAATACCGACACTCCTCTCCCTCCGGCACTCCACCTTGGCTGCAAAGGGCAGTATAAACCCACCCCTGCAGCCCTCCGGCACACATCCGTGGTGAGCTCACGGAGCTCAACTGGGGCGGCCGCCTCGGGCCGGGCGGGTAGGCTCCTTTTCGCTTCACCGTGGGTGACCAAGCCACGGCTACTGAGCCCCACCGCGGGCAGGGCGGGAACCTGTTCGGGGCGTAGACTGTCATCTTACCATATAAGTATACCAGTGCTACCTGGTAAATGGTTAAGCCAGCGGTTGTCAGCCGCTGTTGCGAGACATTTAAGATTTTTTATATTTTTTGCTTTAACCGTCTAGGTAGGTGCCAACACACTGCCTATTGCAGCCGACACACAGTGCTGTGCGGACATTACAGTGATCCGGTTTGAAGGACCGATAGCTATCACTGGTGGCAGTGTCTCTGTTGCTACAGACCGTCTAGGTAGGTATCACCGCAGCGCCTATTGCAGCCGACAGACAGTACTGTGCGAACATTACAGTGATCCGGTTTGAAGGACTGATAGCTATCACTGGTGGTAGTGACTCTGTTGCTACAGACCGTCTAGGTAGGTACCGCCGCAGCGCCTATTGCAGCCGACAGACAGTACTGTGCGAACATTACAGTGATCCGGTTTGAAGGACTGATAGCTATCACTGGTGGTAGTGTCTCTGTTGCTACAGACCGTCTAGGTAGGTACCACCGCAGCGCCTATTGCAGCCGACACAGTACTGTGCGAACATTGCAGTGATCCGGTTTGAAGGACCGATAGCTATCACTGGTGGCAGTGACTCTGTTGCTACAGACCGTCTAGGTAGGTACCACCGCAGCGCCTATTGCAGCCGACAGACAGTACTGTGCGAACATTACAGTGATCCGGTTTGAAGGACCGATAGCTATCACTGGTGGAAGTGTCTCTGTTGCTACAGACCGTCTAGGTAGGTACCGCCGCAGCGCCTATTGCAGCCGACAGACAGTACTGTGCGGACATTACAGTGATCCGGTTTGAAGGACTGATAGCTATCACTGGTGGTAGTGACTCTGTTGCTACAGACCGTCTAGGTAGGTACCACCGCAGCGCCTATTGCAGCCGACACACAGTACTGTGCGAACATTACAGTGATCCGGTTTGAAGGACCGATAGCTATCACTGGTGGCAGTGACTCTGTTGCTACAGACCGTCTAGGTAGGTACCACCGCAGCGCCTATTGCAGCCGACACACAGTACTGTGCGAACATTACAGTGATCCGGTTTGAAGGACCGATAGCTATCACTGGTGGCAGTGACTCTGTTGCTACAGACCGTCTAGGTAGGTACCACCGCAGCGCCTATTGCAGCCGACAGACAGTACTGTGCGAACATTACAGTGATCCGGTTTGAAGGACCGATAGCTATCACTGGTGGCAGTGACTCTGTTGCTACAGACCGTCTAGGTAGGTACCACCGCAGCGCCTATTGCAGCCGACACACAGTACTGTGCGAACATTGCAGTGATCCGGTTTGAAGGACCGATAGCTATCACTGGTGGCAGTGACTCTGTTGCTACAGACTGTCTAGGTAGGTACCACCGCAGCGCCTATTGCAGCCGACAGACAGTACTGTGCGAACATTATAGTGATCCGGTTTGAAGGACCGATAGCTATCACTGGTGGCAGTGACTCTGTTGCTACAGACCGTCTAGGTAGGTACCACCGCAGCGCCTATTGCAGCCGACACACAGTACTGTGCGAACATTACAGTGATCCGGTTTGAAGGACTGATAGCTATCACTGGTGGTAGTGACTCTGTTGCTACAGACCGTCTAGGTAGGTACCACCGCAGCGCCTATTGCAGCCGACACACAGCACTGTGCGAACATTACAGTGATCCGGTTTGAAGGACCGATAGCTATCACTGGTGGCAGTGACTCTGTTGCTACAGACCGTCTAGGTAGGTACCACCGCAGCGCCTATTGCAGCCGACACACAGTACTGTGCGAACATTACAGTGATCCGGTTTGAAGGACCGATAGCTATCACTGGTGGCAGTGACTCTGTTGCTACAGACCGTCTAGGTAGGTACCACCGCAGCGCCTATTGCAGCCGACAGACAGTACTGTGCGAACATTACAGTGATCCGGTTTGAAGGACCGATAGCTATCACTGGTGGCAGTGACTCTGTTGCTACAGACCGTCTAGGTAGGTACCACCGCAGCGCCTATTGCAGCCGACACACAGTACTGTGCGAACATTACAGTGATCCGATTTGAAGGACCGATAGCTATCACTGGTGGCAGTGACTCTGTTGCTACAGACTGTCTAGGTAGGTACCACCACAGCGCCTATTGCAGCCGACAGACAGTACTGTGCGAACATTATAGTGATCCGGTTTGAAGGACCGATAGCTATCACTGGTGGCAGTGACTCTGTTGCTACAGACCGTCTAGGTAGGTACCACCGCAGCGCCTATTGCAGCCGACACACAGTACTGTGCGAACATTACAGTGATCCGATTTGAAGGACCGATAGCTATCACTGGTGGCAGTGACTCTGTTGCTACAGACTGTCTAGGTAGGTACCACCACAGCGCCTATTGCAGCCGACAGACAGTACTGTGCGAACATTATAGTGATCCGGTTTGAAGGACCGATAGCTATCACTGGTGGCAGTGACTCTGTTGCTACAGACCGTCTAGGTAGGTACCACCGCAGCGCCTATTGCAGCCGACACACAGTACTGTGCGAACATTACAGTGATCCGATTTGAAGGACCGATAGCTATCACTGGTGGCAGTGACTCTGTTGCTACAGACCGTCTAGGTAGGTACCACCGCAGCGCCTATTGCAGCCGACACACAGTACTGTGCGAACATTACAGTGATCCGGTTTGAAGGACCGATAGCTATCACTGGTGGCAGTGACTCTGTTGCTACAGACTGTCTAGGTAGGTACCACCACAGCGCCTATTGCAGCCGACAGACAGTACTGTGCGAACATTATAGTGATCCGGTTTGAAGGACCGATAGCTATCACTGGTGGCAGTGACTCTGTTGCTACAGACCGTCTAGGTAGGTACCACCGCAGCGCCTATTGCAGCCGACAGACAGTACTGTGCGAACATTACAGTGATCCGGTTTGAAGGACCGATAGCTATCACTGGTGGTAGTGTCTCTGTTGCTACAGACTGTCTAGGTAGGTACCACCGCAGCGCCTATTGCAGCCGACACACAGTACTGTGCGAACATTACAGTGATCCGGTTTGAAGGACCGATAGCTATCACTGGTGGTAGTGTCTCTGTTGCTACAGACCGTCTAGGTAGGTACCACCGCAGCGCCTATTGCAGCCGACACACAGTACTGTGCGAACATTACAGTGATCCGATTTGAAGGACCGATAGCTATCACTGGTGGCAGTGACTCTGTTGCTACAGACTGTCTAGGTAGGTACCACCACAGCGCCTATTGCAGCCGACAGACAGTACTGTGCGAACATTATAGTGATCCGGTTTGAAGGACCGATAGCTATCACTGGTGGCAGTGACTCTGTTGCTACAGACCGTCTAGGTAGGTACCACCGCAGCGCCTATTGCAGCCGACACACAGTACTGTGCGAACATTACAGTGATCCGGTTTGAAGGACCGATAGCTATCACTGGTGGTAGTGTCTCTGTTGCTACAGACTGTCTAGGTAGGTACCACCGCAGCGCCTATTGCAGCCGACACACAGTACTGTGCGAACATTACAGTGATCCGGTTTGAAGGACCGATAGCTATCACTGGTGGTAGTGTCTCTGTTGCTACAGACCGTCTAGGTAGGTACCACCGCAGCGCCTATTGCAGCCGACACACAGTACTGTGCGAACATTACAGTGATCCGGTTTGAAGGACCGATAGCTATCACTGGTGGTAGTGTCTCTGTTGCTACAGACTGTCTAGGTAGGTACCACCGCAGCGCCTATTGCAGCCGACACACAGTACTGTGCGAACATTACAGTGATCCGGTTTGAAGGACCGATAGCTATCACTGGTGGTAGTGTCTCTGTTGCTACAGACCGTCTAGGTAGGTACCACCGCAGCGCCTATTGCAGCCGACACACAGTACTGTGCGAACATTACAGTGATCCGGTTTGAAGGACCGATAGCTATCACTGGTGGTAGTGTCTCTGTTGCTACAGACTGTCTAGGTAGGTACCACCGCAGCGCCTATTGCAGCCGACAGACAGTAGTGTGTCGACATCATCCTCATCATCAGTCGATCATAATAATAATAATACATATACATAGTAGTTTTTACTTTTATCTAGTGAAGTTACTGGGGTAACGAGACCTAATATCTAATGTTTCAAGGCGATGAGCGCAATACGGTGCGATGTATTCCGTCCTAACGCCACGTTGTTATGGGCGGGAGCTTCGTTTACCACCAGGAAAACACCCCGCTGGTCTCGTCGAGTTAAAAAAAAAAGAATAAAAAAGTGTCACGTATTTGTAAATATTTACGAAGCTGATGTAAACTCTACAAGTTAACGAGTGCAACGTTTGGAAATCTCCGACACATCCACATCCTCACCCCGCAAATACACCCAATGCCTCAAGACGTAAGTCTTTAACCAGTACGTCCTCCCCACCATTACTAACGGCGCTGAGACACGGCACCTGACCATCGGACTGCTCCACCGATTCAGAGTAGCACAGCGAGCGATGGAGAGAGCTGTGCTTGGCATTGCTCTAAGGGACAACATCCGGAACGAAGAATTAAAGCTGCCGACGTAACTCCCAAAATGTGGAAGCTGGAGTGGCAGTGAACTGGTCATGTCTGTGTTGTCGGTGACGGCCGATGGGGGAGGAAATTGTTGGAGTGGAAGCCGCATACAGGACGCCCTCCCTCCAAATGGAGAGACGACATCATGAAGGCGGTCGTAAGTGGGTGGATGCGAGAAGCCGAGGATCGCATTTGTTGGATGATATTATGGAAGGCCTATATCCAGCAGTGAATAAACAAAGACTGATAATGATGATGATGATGAATGAGTGAACACTGAATGAATAAGAGATAATACCAAGTTTAATGAAGCGGTATAAATTATTTGAATATATATACATATATAACCTGTTTAACTTATCTATCCTGTTCTCTTGACTCTGTACTGTGTAACAACTTAAATATATTATCATTGAGTTTACTTTAAAAAAAACTCAATTTTTCTCAAAGATAACCCCTATCAAAGCAATTATTATAATTTTTTTACTATCGCTTAGTAAGTTTAATTTTAAGCATAAACTAAAGCATTAACTAGTGAAATTTAGTTATCTCCTCACTTATACCTCGACGTTCGCAGTGAAAAACTTTATTCGTATGAATTTTGTATCAAAACTTAGCCCACGCATGCGCTTCGTAACATATTATCCACGTACGACCAATTACCATTAACGACTTATTATCATACTGTTGACCAGTTAACAAACTAACTGCACGACGATATACAAACGTAGACAAGAACAATTGAATGATTTTGATAGATAATCGGATAAGTACCTTTACGAATTCCGCGCGGATACACTTGGAGGATGTACAACATCCTTCAGGTTCCATGTAGTGTTTATAGCGCTGATAAAGTTAGTCCACAAGTGTACTTAAGGAGGTCGGGCAAGTTACTGAAGCTGTGCGCGATGTTTACCTGCAGCATGGGGCATGAGGAAAATCGCGACGTACACAACGCTCAAGTATTTGCATCAGCCGGCGGCCCATTACGTCAGCACGGCGAATGTTAAAGTATGGAAACTGTTTTATTTATTTGTTTTTTTTTTATATCACGCTTTAATTGACCACCGATTTATGAGTGTTTGGTTTGAATGAATAGGAAGAAATATTCTTGATACTTGATTGTATTTATATCAAGTTCATTAGTTTGACTTCATATACGATTATTACCATCCAAAGCAAATAACTTATGCAAACATCAAAATTTTTATTTCACAATTCGAGCTATGCCTTCACTTGATAACACGTGATACGCCTTCGCATAACAATGTGGTGCTAATAAGGATATTATACACCGCGCCACGTTCTGATACATCACTGACATAGGTAGACACCACCGTAGCGCCTATTTCTCCCGCCAAACAGTACTGTACAAACATTACTGTGTTCCGGTATGAAGGGCGCTGTAGCTAGTGAAATTACTGGGGTAACGAAACTTAACGTGTTAGGTCTCAGGGCGACGAGCACAATGTGGTGCAGTGTGCAACCTAACTAGCGCCACATTGTTATGGGCGTATCACTTACCATCAGGTTAACGTCCAGCTCGTCTCGTCGCTTCGTAACATAAAGAGATATGTGTTGTTACCCTCAGTAATTTTACTAGCCACATCACTCTTCAAAAATTACTCTAAATTGCGCAGTACTGTATGGGGGTGATATATGGCGTGCAGCGGTATGTACCGAGACCAGTGGTATTCAACCTTTTCTTGATATGTGTCGGGGGCCGCAAAATAATATTAAATAGTGATCTTTAACAGAGTCCCATCGCCAGCAGTGGACGTTTCTCAGCTGATGATGACCTTTGTCCTAACATTATAGCAATTGTTTCAGATTTTCTTAAAGAACTAAGAGAAGATTTAGAGCCTATATAATTTTTTAACATTTCCAATGGTGAGTCCATTTTAATAATAGACATATAAAAAAATGGTTTAAATAAGGTAACATGGACCAACTCCTAGTCCGGTGAACAGCTGCATGAGCATAGCTGGATTGGACAGACTCCGAAGACAGGAACCAACAATTGTATATAAATATGATGTATGCGTATTGTAGCTTCGCTCTTAAACCCATTCATCATCAGCCGACAGACGTCCACTGTTGGGCATAGGCCTCCCCCAAAGATCTCCACGTCTATAGATCCTGCGCTACCAGCATCCAACTACTTCATGCAAACTTCACCAGATCGTCGGAACACCAGGTCTGCCTTGCTAACACTACATCTACCTGTACGCGGTAGCCATTCGAGGACCTTGATGCCCGATCAGCTGTCAGTCCTTCGAGCGATGTGCCCTACCCTGTGCCACTTGAGGTTAGCAATCTTTTAGACTATATAGGTGACCTTAGTTCTGTGGATCTCCTCATCTATGATTCGAGAGGAAACTCCGAGCATAGCCCTTTCCATTGCTCTCTGTGCGACTTGAAGCATTTTCACCAGGCCAAGTCTCGGTGCCAAAAGTCATTACTCGCGCCACGCATGAGCTAAAGACCTTCGTCTTTAGACACTGCAGTAATTGGGACGAAAATATAGTACGTAGTTTCCTGAACGCTACCCAGCCGAGTTGTAGTCGTCGATTGACCTGTTTCCGGAATTTGGACTTATCAAGCTGAACTATTTGTTACAGACAAATATCATCATCATTATCAGCCTTTACGTATTGCTGAATATAGGCCTTCCCCAACGTCTTCCACCAAATGCGATACTCAGCTTCTCGCATCCACCCAATTCTGACCGCTCTGATGATGGCGTCGGTCCATCTTAATGGAGGGCCCGATCCAGGTAAATATATTCGTCAACAATTTCTTTTAAACCCGTGAATACAAAAAAGACTAGACCTAAAATAGAATCTAGTAAACTTTGTTTAAAATAAGTTATTAATATAACCGCTTCGGCAGTTTAAAGATTATCCAACTCTTTTCTGTCATGATGAGCAACTTAGGGACAAACTTCCTAGAAGAAATGTAAATCTTCACATCAGACCAGTTTCATTCAGGAAATAAAAAAAAAACACCAATGACGCGATAATCGCTAAAATTACCGCCGTTACCTCGGTCTCAGTTGCTTAACCTGAGAACAATCGAACGGTTAAGTTAACTAAACTACATACAAAACGGCTTAAGATTGAAAGGACTTGGGTCGGGTAATTCAGTTTATTTAACAGTTAGGGGTGGAAGGGTTCAACCCTGTAGTCTCAGGCTAGTAAAAATAGGAGTAAGGTAAGCCCTGCCTGTGGTAAGCCAGTAAAGGGTCTAGAAGTTTTGCGGGGCTTGAGGATGGGGGCCCTGATCGCTAAACAAGCGAACCTGCGTGGGACAGCGTATGGCTCAGCGATGGTGGCTGGGAGGGTTAGGCTGCTCCTCAGAGACGTGTTCACACAAAGTATAGAGGGGCACCGGTGCGTTCTTTCGAGAGATCCCGGAGTCTCTCTGAATACACTAATGCAGACCACCGAAAGGGTTTTAGTGAGTGAGAATCTCACATAACCCTGACTTGAGTCCAGCAGCAGGGTATCTTTTGAAAATTTCCTCAACGAAACAAAAAAAAATGAGAATGGGGTCCCCCGCACAACAATTCAGGGACCCAAGCCAACCTCATCTGCACGTGATACAGCCTGCTAACAGACGAGGCTTTGGCTCCCACCAACACGCATTGGGCCGGCGTGGTAGGAAATGGCCCAAGTTCCCCATATGAACCCCTACAGACGGCGGCTCCTGTTGCCAGGCGATGTGGGCAGCGCGAGACAGATCGGTGTGGGGATCCTTAGGGATGGCCTATGTCCAGCAGTGGACGTATATAAACTGATAATGATTAAGAATAGTTAGGTCAAAAATTTAATTAAGTTTCATAATCTTAAATTATAATTAACCTTAAATATAACTTTTGTAACAACTCAAATTCTATTTGGTCCTGATCCTAAAACCCAGTGCTTCTCAATCTTTTTAGATTTAAGGTCTTATGTCTCAAGGCGATAAAATCAATGTGGTACTGTGTATACCATACCAATTAGCGCCACGTTGTTATGCACGTATCACATACCATCAGGTGAACGTCCCGCTCATCCCCTCGCTTGGTACAATAAAGGTGATTATTATACCTGAATACTAATTGTATACTACTACTTTTCAGTTATCCTAGTTCGAAAAAGATTAGTACAAGAGAAATAGGTACAACATCCTGAAGTAGCCGTAGGCAACTATAGTAATAACTTTGTCAATTATTTTTTAAAATTGACAAGGTTAGCCCAAAAGAATGCTGAACTTAAGAAGCAACGGGCAGGGCTTAAGAGGCAACATTGCTCGAACGACTGACAGCAGACGGAGAAGTAATGTCCTCAATTGGTGGCCGCGTACCGGTGGTCGTGGTGCTGGTAGGCCATACACAAAGGTCACGGAAACGTCTGGATAGGAGCAGCGCAGGACCGACAGGTATGAAGACCTTTTGAGAGAGTCCTATGTCCAGCAGCGGATGTCATTCAGCTGATGATGATGATGTTGGCGGTTGATCACGATCCCACCGGGTATTAAGTACTGATTCTATTCACCACTGGACGGAAACACTGACGCCGACAAGCCGTTCCACTCCTTCATACGAGTAAGACGAGCAGCAAACGGGGGTACGGGGAACACCAACTTTGAACATTGTAGTAGTCGTGGTGTGGGGTGAGGGGTCTCTGGTGAATGATAACGCCCGCAGCGATATCAGCTCTATATCGACAATGAGTAGAGCAGTTCAAAGTACAGAGAGCATGTTATTTAGTACAACAGTATTACGAAGATCCAGTTGTGTACTTCGTGATAGGGTTTTACTGTCTCCAATTTGGCTATTGCGCAGATTCGGAGAGATCCATTCAACGGATGCAATAGTATACTCCGTAATGTCTTACCGGCCCAAGTACTACAAAAATATACGAGCCTTATATCCATTTGCGTTATGGCAAACAATAGCGCGATCTATTTATTGTGCTGGCGCCATCTGTTGAGTTGTTTGAAAAGTTCTTGTTACTCAACATATACTTTCAGTGGGGGAGAAAAGTCTTGGAGTGGAGGCCGCGTACTGGTCGCAGAAGTGTCGGGCGGCCTCCCTCCAGATGAACCGATGACATCATCAGAGCGGTCATAAGTGGGTGGATGGGAGACGCTGAGGTTCGCATTTGTTGGAAGACATTCGAAGGCCTGTTGCAGCAGTGGATAAACAAATGCTGATAATGAATGATGATGATGATGACGATACCTTCCCGTAACAAAAGGCGCATTTGGCGCTAAGCCAAACACATTTGGCCAGCACATGTTTAAAAGTAAAAAAAATCGTCATAGTTCACACACTGTACATCAGTAAAAAAGTTTACAATTAAAATGTTGCAACACGTGTTTCCAAGTGAAAATTCTCTTGTGACACTATGAATTGGATTTTATGAGACGAAAGTGTAACGAAAGAGAGAGACAGCCATTAATCTATTTACAGGGTTCAGTTGTACCACCGCAGCGCCTATTGCAGCCGGCAAACATAACCGAGCTCCGGATTTAAGGGCGCTGTAGCTGGTGCCACTGTTGGGGTATCGAGAGACCCCACATCTTATGTCTCAGGAGACGAGCGTAATGTGGTCCAGTGTATGTAATTTTAAGTAGCGCCACGTTGTTAGGGTCAAGCGTGTCCCTTACCATCAGGTGAACGTCCCGATCATGTCATTTGAAAATGAGATGAAACTTCACTGGTGGTAGTGTCTCTGTTGCTACAGACCGTCTAGGTAGGTACCACCGCAGCGCCTATTGCAGCCGACAGACAGTACTGTGCGAACATTACAGTGATCCGGTTTGAAGGACCGATAGCTATCACTGGTGGTAGTGTCTCTGTTGCCACAGACCATCTAGGTAGGTACCACCGCAGCGCCTATTGCAGCCGACACAGTACTGTGCGAACATTACAGTGATCCGGTTTGAAGGACCGATAGCTATCACTGGTGGTAGTGTCTCTGTTGCCACAGACCATCTAGGTAGGTACCACCGCAGCGCCTATTGCAGCCGACACAGTACTGTGCGAACATTACAGTGATCCGGTTTGAAGGACCGATAGCTATCACTGGTGGTAGTGTCTCTGTTGCCACAGACCATCTAGGTAGGTACCACCGCAGCGCCTATTGCAGCCGACACAGTACTGTGCGAACATTACAGTGATCCGGTTTGAAGGACCGATAGCTATCACTGGTGGTAGTGTCTCTGTTGCCACAGACCATCTAGGTAGGTACCACCGCAGCGCCTATTGCAGCCGACACAGTACTGTGCGAACATTACAGTGATCCGGTTTGAAGGACCGATAGCTATCACTGGTGGTAGTGTCTCTGTTGCCACAGACCGTCTAGGTAGGTACCACCGCAGCGCCTATTGCAGCCGACACACAGTACTGTGCGAACATTACAGTGATCCGGTTTGAAGGACCGATAGCTATCACTGGTGGTAGTGTCTCTGTTGCCACAGACCATCTAGGTAGGTACCACCGCAGCGCCTATTGCAGCCGACACAGTACTGTGCGAACATTACAGTGATCCGGTTTGAAGGACCGATAGCTATCACTGGTGGTAGTGTCTCTGTTGCTACAGACCGTCTAGGTAGGTACCACCGCAGCGCCTATTGCAGCCGACACACAGTACTGTGCGAACATTACAGTGATCCGGTTTGAAGGACCGATAGCTATCACTGGTGGTAGTGTCTCTGTTGCTACAGACCATCTAGGTAGGTACCACCGCAGCGCCTATTGCAGCCGACAGACAGTACTGTGCGAACATTGCAGTGATCCGGTTTGAAGGACCGATAGCTATCACTGGTGGTACTGTCTCTGTTGCTACAGACCATCTAGGTAGGTACCACCGCAGCGCCTATTGCAGCCGACAGACAGTACTGTGCGAACATTGCAGTGATCCGGTTTGAAGGACCGATAGCTATCACTGGTGGTAGTGTCTCTGTTGCTACAGACCATCTAGGTAGGTACCACCGCAGCGCCTATTGCAGCCGACAGACAGTACTGTGCGAACATTGCAGTGATCCGGTTTGAAGGACCGATAGCTATCACTGGTGGTACTGTCTCTGTTGCTACAGACCATCTAGGTAGGTACCACCGCAGCGCCTATTGCAGCCGACAGACAGTACTGTGCGAACATTACAGTGATCCGGTTTGAAGGACCGATAGCTATCACTGGTGGTAGTGTCTCTGTTGCTACAGACCGTCTAGGTAGGTACCACCGCAGCGCCTATTGCAGCCGACACACAGTACTGTGCGAACATTACAGTGATCCGGTTTGAAGGACCGATAGCTATCACTGGTGGTAGTGTCTCTGTTGCTACAGACCGTCTAGGTAGGTATCACCGCAGCGCCTATTGCAGCCGACAGACAGTACTGTGCGAACATTACAGTGATCCGGTTTGAAGGACCGATAGCTATCACTGGTGGTAGTGTCTCTGTTGCTACAGACCGTCTAGGTAGGTACCACCGCAGCGCGTATTGCAGCCGACAGACAGTACTGTGCGAACATTACAGTGATCCGGTTTGAAGGACCGATAGCTATCACTGGTGGTAGTGTCTCTGTTGCTACAGACCGTCTAGGTAGGTACCACCGCAGCGCCTATTGCAGCCGACACACAGTACTGTGCGAACATTACAGTGATCCGGTTTGAAGGACCGATAGCTATCACTGGTGGTAGTGTCTCTGTTGCTACAGACCGTCTAGGTAGGTACCACCGCAGCGCCTATTGCAGCCGACACACAGTACTGTGCGAACATTACAGTGATCCGGTTTGAAGGACCGATAGCTATCACTGGTGGTAGTGTCTCTGTTGCTACAGACCGTCTAGGTAGGTACCACCGCAGCGCCTATTGCAGCCGACAGACAGTACTGTGCGAACATTACAGTGATCCGGTTTGAAGGACCGATAGCTATCACTGGTGGTAGTGTCTCTGTTGCTACAGACCGTCTAGGTAGGTACCGCCGCAGCGCCTATTGCAGCCGACAGACAGTACTGTGCGAACATTACAGTGATCCGGTTTGAAGGACCGATAGCTATCACTGGTGGTAGTGTCTCTGTTGCTACAGACCGTCTAGGTAGGTACCACCGCAGCGCCTATTGCAGCCGACAGACAGTACTGTGCGAACATTACAGTGATCCGGTTAAAATGGCGCTGTAGCTAATGAAATTACTGGGGTATCTAAACTTAACATCTTATGTCTTAAACCGAGGAGCGCAATGTGGTGCATGTTATACCAATCTAACTAGCGCTACGTTGTTATGGGTTGGCGTATCACTTTCCATCAGGTGAACGTCTTGCTCGCCTCGTTGCTAACCTGCACCCAAAACCGCGTTAGCTCTGGCCTCGCGGGCCACAAAACAAACTATGACAATGGTTTTTTTCTTAGGCTACTTCAGAATGACTTAATATAGAGGAATATCAGATGGATCAACTCCAAGTCCAGCAAGCCGCTGATTGAGGACCGCTGCTCCAAATGTGTCTATATACTATAGAGTGTGTCAAAGTAGTTAATAGCCTTATGAAGAGAAAGTTGTTTTTATTTTATTTTTATGACTTATGCCCAGCGGCGGGCGTTTATCGGCTGATGATGAAGAGATATTTTTATGTTTATGTGTGTGTGTTATTTTGGCTACAATAAACGATTTATCTATCTAAATGGAACGATGATATTGTAAGAGAAGTCGGATGGTCATCACCATCATCATCAGCCAATATATGTCCACTGCTGGACATAGACCTCCCCAATAGATCTCCACATCGATCGGTCTTGCGCTGCCCTCATTGAACTGCTTCCCGCGACCATCGTTTGGAGGGGTTCGTCTGGAGGGATTTGGGCCATTTCCCACCACGCTGGCCCAATGCGGGTCGGTGAGCGCCAGAGCCTCATTTGTTGATTAGCAGGCGAGGTTGGCTTGGATCTAGTGATTTTTTTTGCGTGACACTATAAACTCAGTCCGTTATTGGTGGATACAAAAAGCAGAGGACCGCATTTGGAAGACACTGGGGAACGCCAATATCCAGCAGAGCAAGAAGACTGATATTGGCGGTCTACCACTAGATATTGGGTAAGTTACAACACAAATCAGTCCACAAGCATTGTAAGTACAAAATGCGAAGAGAAAAGCAACATAATATTTATCAAGCGTATACAGCGTCACGGGACTTTCTACTGGCGAAATGTGCGCATGCGCATTGTGTAACTTGCGTGCGATAACGAAAATCACACACTATATGCAATTAATATAATTATATTATATTAATGATTGAATACTATAATTAATTGTTCAAAGTAGCACAGCGAGCGATGGAGAGAGCTACACTTGGCATTGCTCTAAAGGACAACATCCGAAAGAACTGAAGCTGTCGATATAGCTCTCAAAATTTGCAAGCTGGAGTGGCAGTGGATTGGCCATGTTTGTCACGGCGGTGACGGCCGATGGGGGAAAAGTCTTCGAATGGAGGCCAAGTACCAGACGAGGAAGCGTAGGACGCTCTTCCTCCATATAGTCCGACGTCATCATTACGACGGTCGGAAGTGGGTGGATGTGAGAAGCTGCCGACCGCATTTGGTGGAAGACATTGGAGAAGGCCTATATCCAGCAGTGGATAAACAAAGGCTGATAATGATAATGAATTAATTATTTGATATAAAAGAGCTTCCCACCTGTGTAGAAACTCGTCACGATATCTCCGGAACGATAACGCGTGAAGACTTGAAATATGGTAGGAATATTCCTTTCGCCGAGAATAAATCAGCTAAGAGCAGATTTTAAGTATTTTTAAAAAAAAAAGAATATATGTGAAATAACTCTTACAGACTTTATGTTTTGTATATATATATATACTTATCTCATCATCAGCCACTGCTGGACATAGGCCTCTCACAAAAATCCCCACATTTGTAAGGGTTTAACTGGAGAAATTTAAGCCATGTCCCACCATGCTTGGTGGGAGCCAGAGCCTTGTTTGTTGATTATCATCAGGATGTACCACAAGCATGTGAGGTTGGCTTGGGTCCCGTGAGTTGTGTGGGAATTCTTACACCCCCATATAGACTAGATTTTGTAATAACTAATTTAACAAAGTTCTTCATGCTAACTGAACTAATTACTTCTATATATATATATATATATATATATATATATATATATATACATACACATACACAAATGTGTGCCTATATAAATATAAATACATTACAATATAATTATATTCACAACAAACTCTCAGTTATTTATAATATTCCAATATAATTCCACTCAAAGGTTCAAGATTATATACTTCACACAAAATGGACTCATGGTGCTTTCTCAAAGGTCACCATTCCTTATGTCTGTTTAAAGATGAAATATAAGCTGATGCAATATATACTTATATAATATATTATATCAGCATATATTCTTTACTAAACTGACAATTCAGAGATACCCAGTAAGTTTAAAGAAACCCTGCAACTCAAACTCCTCAAAATATGGATCCTGAATCATACTTCAAAACCCCCTCATTATAATACAAGTGCTTAACCACGCTGCCACAAGATACTTGAAATTTTTGAACCATATAAAACATACTAGTTATTTTTATTATTATAATTGTTGTTGGTGTATTGTGGTATATTAATTAATGACCTTTAATTACAAGTAATAGCATTACAAGAAAACTTGTTAAGAATTAAATTACATCCATTATATATTACTAGTAACCGATAATTCTTCACAGGTAAGTAAACTCAACTCGAGAAATTAAGTGCCACTTGCACTGTACACATCTACGAAGTGTTAAGCTTGTATAACCTTTGGAATGTCAGAGACATACTGCCAGCCAATAGATGTCCACTGCTGCACATAGACCTCCCCTAAAGATCCCCACAAATAGTCAGTATGGCCTCCAGTACCACTGGTTCACTAGGAGCCGTGGTATGTAGGGGTTCATAATGGGAAATATAGGCCATTTCCCACCACACTGTCACAATGCAGGTTGGCGAAAGCCAGAGCCTCGTTTGTTGTTTAGCTGGGGGGACCACGAGCAGATGAGGTTAACTCGGGTCCTGTAAGTTGTTGTGCACATGTTTGACATACTGCTTATATATACTAATTTAAATTCCATATATATATAATTATACTTAACAAAACTTATTTTCTTATAAATTCAAACCTAGTGAAATTAAATAAATTTAATTAAAATTTTATTTATATGCTAAACTCTCATTATTTTCTTATACTACAAGTTGGTTATGTTATGGCACTATATTTGCAGTTATTTAAAAGTAAAAGCTCAGTCAATATGGACCTGTCCATTTCAAAAATTACTGGTAACAATAAGATAACATAATTTAATGAAACAAATTTTTTACATAAATGTCAAAAATTTTCTCACAAATTCTAAATATTCATAAAAATTTAGTAGTTAACACCTACCACAACATTTCATCTAGATGAATGTTGGCTGATAGAGAATGCTAACAGGCATTAAGCCCACCTTTGGTATACTCACTATAACGTTTTACAATAAAGAGAAAAAATGTATTTATATAAATAGCAGCAAATGTTTCATGAATATTTCATCACAAAACTGCTCCATGTAACTAATGTGATGAATTTTTGAGCTTTCTAGAATACAAATAGAAAGGTACTATATATATCTACATTACAGCCTCATAGTCATTAGCTGGTAAGACTAAGGTAAACCCTGCCTGTCATAGAAAGTGACTGACAAGATCAATGGGTTTCATAGATCTTACTGCTCAATAAGCGAACACTGACAGCTAATGTGCCGTACTTTTATACTTGCAATAGCTCAACATGGTGCTAAGGAGTATTCGACCCTTCCTTAGGCATTCTAAGTCGTAGTATAGAAGGAATAGTTGCTTTCCTATAGGATATACTGGATATTATTTAGGGAGTATAGTATCCTAATTGTACCCTCTAAATGCATTGAATAATACCACCGATAGGGTGTTAGAAGGCAAAAATCTCATAATACCTCACTTTTTCCTAGAAGCAGAGTATATTTTCTCTTTGACATCAAAAAAGAAAACAAAAGGCAACATCATGCAAGTTAAATTGATAGTAAATTCAAAGGTCATATAGTAACCTCAAGACTGCTAATGTTCACATTACTGTATCTGGATTTATCTATGGTGTAAGAGTACCAGGATACAAGTAATACATAGTGGTGGGTCTCTGTTGGTAGTCTATGTACATATCGAAAACACTGCAGCACTTATGTTAGATTCCAAACAATATTGTACAAAAGCTACCACATTCCAGTATGAAGGATGCTGTAGTTAGTGAAATACTGCAGTAATGAGAGTTAACGTCCAAGGTGACGAGCACAATGTGGTGCTGTGTATATCATCATAACTAGCACTGTGTTGTTATGAGCAAATGATCACTTACTATCAGTGGAACATCTCACTCAACAAATAAAAAAAATACATAGCTGTTAAAATGTCAAAGATAATCTATTTGACTTTATTAAAACTCTATACTTAAAAATTTTAGAAACAACTACAAAAAGACTAGTACTGCTGCTACACCATTATCTGCAGATAGACATCCACTACTGGACAGGCCTCCACCAAAGATCTCCACATCGTTTGATTTTTCACAAGATTGTTGGTCCACTTTGTGGGAGGCTTCCCAATGCTATGTCTACAAGTATGTGGTTGGTTTACTGCTGCTTGCATATGAATATTTCTGCTACTTATAGTTACATTTATAACACTATGTTCTAGTTTACTTATTGAAATTATTATGATTATGAGACTCAGGTGTAATGTAAGCATCCTAACAACTACTACATATTATTACGGATAGTTGTAGCATTCACTAATGATGATATAAAAACTTATGCCCATTACTTATAGACCAGACATGGGGAATAGACAATTGTAGCAATATATAAATTTCATTAAATGTTCCAATCCCAATATCACAAAGATAGTGTTTTTTTATAGAACAAGTCAAAATCTAACTACTTAGTGATAATTCCATTGACATATTACAGATGATTTTCTTATATTATAGCAATACCAATGTTAAAATTACTTGTATTGTACTAAAAGAAATTTTGCAACTGTAGTTTTTAAACTAATCTTACACTCATTCATGATGGTCAAACAAACAGGCATTGTGGTAAATGACATAGCTCAGACCATGACAATGTAGTTCTAACGTGTTTGTTTTGATGGTAAAGCATAACCCTGGTAATTTCAATATTTAGAGAACCATTTAAAACAGTTTGATAAGTCCAAAGTATAGATGATGTCTAGGTACAATAAATATAATAATCAAAATTTTGGTAAAATACATTTAAAGAAGGAAGAAAGGTGAATCATGTAGTTTGAGTAAAGTTAGTTACCATCATCATCATTAGCTCACAACAGTCCACTTCTGGACATATGCTTGTCCCAAGGAAGAAAACTTAACCCGATCTTTAGTAATTAGTTATATAACAATTCACAAAGTATCTATGAGAAACAATAAATGTTAAATGTCCTATACAACAATAAAGACAGGGAAAAGCTATGTGCATTCATCTAAATTTTCTAAGCAGACAGTGTTTCTGTACAAATTAAATTTAAACATGCATTTGGTAAAACAAGCTATTTTTTATTTGAAACAAACAAAATCAGATTTTCTAGGGGAGAATGTGATGTTGTATTTCAAATAAACTTTGTTTTAAAGATGAAAAATAACTAAAAAATTAGTATCAAATAAAAATGAAAAGGAATTCTGCTGGTAATAGGAAAAATCATACTAACTAATCGTCTACTTTTGAAAAACGGTGCCGCGGATCGCGGCCAGCATTAAGGATATTTATAGAACCACACTCACCGAACTGAGCAGCAGGGAAAGAAATTATTATCTACAGTATTGACTGAAATGATACCAATGAAAAAACTCAATCGTACCAATGCTGTTTCTGCTAGCGAAATAAAAAATAAACTATGTGCAAAGTGCCAGGCGCGAGTGTCTACTGCCCACGAACGACAAATAGATGAGACATGCAGTTTCTTTTACACGGTTTACCTCCGTTGTTGTCCATTGCACTATTTAACGAATGTCTCGCTGGCAAACACCTCACGGCCGTCCTTCATACGAGCACATTTACTTTAACTTCGTCATTATAGCACTATAACGCACTTTGCAGTTACAGTATGTTTCTGCGTACTTTGAACACAAAATCGCACTCGTTAGTAAGCGACCAGGAAATAATACACGCACGGTCGGCTTCACTAAGCGTAAACTAAAGACGTACCTCCTCGGGCATGATCCTATAATAACTGGCTCTTCACTCGTCCAAAGAACAAGTTATCAAGGTCTCGACGAAAACAGCATACACGCATCCATGAACTTTTATCACAAATTACTCCGATAAACACACACCACTGCTCGTAATAAAAATACCGTAATTAATAATGTAATAATAAGTCTGCACAATTATGAAGAACAAGTATTTTAGAGACGATCGGCTAACGTTAACACTTCGACAGAGTGAACGTCAAATGATGATAAACCGCAAACGTGTGTGTTGATCTGAAAACCGCACACTTCCTAAGTTGGTCCCCCATTGGCTACTCCGTGTCACATGGGTACAGTGACGTAACCAGACGACGCGCATGCACTTTGCAAATCAAAAACTTTTTTATGCGAGAATGAGCGAGAGGAAAACAAAATGTAAAGGTAATGGAGCATTTTCCCGCGCTTTGTTATTAATTTTTTGCCTTATATTTATTTTTCACGGTATTTGCCTTTAATCGCACAAATTTGTTACTATAAACATGTTTTAATCTTAAATATTAAAACACTTTAAAACGAGAGCATAACAGGCTCGAAATAACTAGGAAAAATTGTACTTGATGTTGTTTTCAAAAACGTTACAGCTTTTCATGCAACGGATAGTTAATTAAGTATTTATGTCAATCAAACTGACTTATAATGTTAACATTAGTGTTTATTGGTTTATAGACAACTATTATTATTTATGCTTTTCACAAATACCGTGTAATTCTATTTAGAAAAGTACAATGTATGTTTTCATGCATTATTCTTCCTTTTATAATTTTACATTTCAAAAGTATACGAAAAAACTTGATGAACTTCAATATTCTGTAAAATTCATTTCTTTATCTTAAAATAATAAAAAAAAATTGCATAATGCATGTTATTTTTTACATAAGAATTTTTTATTGCATTATCTAAGCTATCAAACTTTTATATAATTTTTTAATTATTTGTTGTTTTTTGTTTAATCAATTAATTTTTTTTATTACTTTTCTTAATTATTTCTTACACTCATGAAATAATAAAAATTCAAACCAAAAAACATGAAAATCTAATTCTAAAAAATGTTATCATTTTATAAATTTATATGAAATAATTACCACATATACATTATTCTTATATGCAAACATAATACAAAATTGCGTAAATACATTTGTTTTATTTCTATTTACAAAAAGTTTTTACAAAAAGCGAAATACTATGTCTATTTCTTTTATTTCTAATTAAATAATGTATTCACTTACATCTAACTTTATATAATTATTTCAGTAATCGATTGGTACTTTTTCAGTTAGAAGAAAGTAAATTATAGGTGACTCACGAGGCTCTTGCAGATAATCCTATATTGCGTAGGTGTATTCTTTTCAGAATGTCCAATAATATTAATTTTGAAGACGTGACTCACCGCCACATTTACAAATTTTGCTCGAAAAACTAATGCGTAAAGGGAGAAAATGAATAAACATTAAGTGAAACATTAAGTAAATGAGAAAAAAAATAGAATGCTGTGTTCTAAAGTAGTAGACAAGATATGAGAAAAATATTATAGTAACTTAAATTCAGGTCCTTTTGCCGGTTTGAATATAAAAAAATTTAAAATACATAAATATGGCATAAAATTGATCATTTTCCTGTTAGAACCGGCATATACACGTTTACATGGTTGTAATTAGAAAGTTCAGAGCTCCGCGATGTCGGAACGGCGCGGCGGCGGCGTGACTCAGTTGGCGGCAAAGGCATGGCGGCATGGCGGCACGGCGACGCGCCTGTCACTTCGCGTGTGGCGCCGAACCCGCCATTTTACCATACTACTTCGAGTCAAATTTCAAAGCGGTATATTTATTGTACCCTACTATGGCACCCCATTTTATCCTCATTACAAATTGCGTATTATTACGCATTGTATAAATATCACGCATTTCATAAGTGTCATAGATTTTTGATAAGGCAGTAGCGGGTTACTTTTGACGCTTTTAAAAAATGTTTCGGTTCGAATGTCTTTTACTTTTACATATTACTCTATGTACATATATATGTATGTATTTCAATTTTCTTTTGTTTTATGGGTTTGTGTTTAGTCTTTTGTATTTTAAGTTCATTTTGAGTTTTAATTTTAATTCAAATTTATTTATGTTATTTTTAGTTCCTTTCTCTTTTATTTTTATATTATTTTAGCTCATGGATACCAGATCCGCGAGCCCTGAGTCCGATGAAGCCGCTATAGTTGTCAAACAACTGCGGCGAGAACATCACCATAAAAAAAAGGTTCGGATGTCCTTTGCAGTTAAAATTTGAAAATAACAGACAGGCAGACAGTGCGACGGAATAACACGATATAATTTTCCAATTCCCTTTTCTGCACCGAACGACCCAACGCAAGACGAGTCTCCATCCTTGTTATGGTTTTCCTCAGTTTGTGAAGAAACAGGTTCAGCTCCTCGTTCTTTATTAGAACAACGAAAGAGTGGAACAACTTGTCGGTGTTCCAGTCGGACAATAAAAGAATGAATAGGTTGCCACTAGGTTATGCGCCTTACCAACCCACTGATCACATCACCACTTAAAATCAGGTGAGATGGTGGTTAAGCGCTGACCTTGACGATTTAAAAATAAAACACTTTTTAAATTCATTTAGTATAATTTACATAGATACATAATCGTTCACAAGTGGCTGTGCATTTTTTGAAATTTTTAAGTTTAACCAATCGTGTCTCTAGCAAATCTTTTAAATTTGTTTTATATATAAATCATCTAAATTTGCTAGAATGTTCTCGGATACAATACATGAAAAGGAGTAGATGTATCAAATCTTCATGGTAGGTAGCTCCGTGAGATGCGGATCTCTGTCACTAAACAGTAATGTACAATTATTGCCTATCAGTTACAAAAAGCGAAGTAGCTAATAAAATTGGTGAGGTAACGATACTTAACATCATACGTCTGAAGGTCAGCACAATGTGGTGCGGTGAGACACTTACTATTAGGTAATTGTTCTACTCGTGTTGCCACATAGTATGGTGAAATAATATCAGTAACCCGTTACATTTGTTATTAGTTATGGATCTTATTAAAGTGTCATCTTCATTCGAAGGTCGGCAACTATTAAGCAAAATCAATAATGCACAGAGCCTAAAGCTTGATCATTGACGGATGTTATTACAGATTTATATTGATACCTTCACAAATTAATCAGCAGCGGCCAAATAAAGAAAATATATGATATTCTGTGGTCGTTGATAACTTATCAACAAAAAAATTACTTAATTTTGACGACATAAATGGTTTATATGAGATTTGAACCCGCCATATCCTCAATATTCTAGTTAGTGACACAAATAAACGACTGTAGGAAATATTTGCAGTACTTTGTTATCAACCGCATGCAAAAGCAGAGTATAAAAAATTAACCACCAGCTAAAGGCGCAAGGGCAGAATGGGAGTGGGGTAGTCGAATTGGCGTCGGGGCGATAGAATCAGGAATAATTTAAAGTGCGAGGGTGCGCCGCGGCGCCAGCCGGAGCGACGCCCGAGGGTGTAGGCCGGTGGCGCCAGCCCTGGACTCTACCTACCACATAGGCCGCATTTATCGGACGCCCCACAGTTCAAGCCCGAGTCACTCGAAGACCTACGTAGATACGACCGCAACGTCTACGTCTTCCGTCAAGCAGTAACGTGCAAACGTTACAGTTTTCTTTTGTAGTTGTTACAAGGCATCAGCGTTGGATAACCTTCCAAATTACCATCACATCGTCATGGGCAGGCGTAACTTGACATCACATTAAAGTCATAGAGCTTCGTTGTTTATAAAATACTAACAAATCAGCAATAAAAACTCGTATGATGGTTTAGGGGAAGTTCACTGTTGCATAAGTTCCTTACAAATTGTCATTGAGGATGAAAAAGAAAGGTTTTGTCACAGATATCAGTCAATAACTACATAATTAAAGAAAGTCGGGAAGAAAAGGCCCAGGGTATTAATCATCATACGACATGGTATGTTCATTGACCGAAAAAAATTAAAAGATTATTATTAAAAAATAAATGGCAATTCATAATATTTACCTCAATCCTAAATTTGTCTTTTTAAAAGTATATATCAACTGATATGTACTTATCATTAGCCAGAAAATGCAGCGGAACAGCACAAATATAGTTTCCATGCATCAATGCTCGCTTTCACCAATTTCCATATAGAGGTTCCGGTGTAACAAGGTACTGCGGTAAACGGCTTAAAATAAAGGGAGAATAATCATTTATAAGTGCCAGTTGTTATGATGATCAGTTAATTGGTTTCCAAAATAAGCAATCTTATATATTATTCCTTCCTCAAGGTCACACTCTTCGAAAATGAAGGTTGTTTTTGGTAGTACCTTTGCTGCGTTCATCACAATTTTTGCTTATACAGTCCAGCCCCCTGCCGTTCTGATAGCCGATGTAAGGAGTCCCGTGAATGAATTCACTCGATCGAACCGACGGCTAGGTGATCGGTCACGTTATTTTTTTCTCTCCTCCTCTTCAAGAACCACAATTTTATCACAGTAATCTTGGCGACGGCTTTATAAATAATATACATATTTTAATTAAAGTATAGAGGTTATATATCAGGTTTATAACAGGTCGGACATATCTAAACGGAATGTTTCAACAAAAAAACATAAATAAATTTAAATCTATATGACACAACAACATAATTGACATTCTCATCCAAGAGACCTTTTATAGCTGATCAGTTTTTCAAAATGCCGGAGGAAATACAGAAAATGCCGCTGAATCCGTCGCCGCCCGTCAGGACCGGCGCCGGGGACATCTCAGAGAGGGAGCTGTCCAGGGAACGGTACAGCTTGAACTCTACACCTACCGCGTGAGTTACTATCACCAGCAATCAGCAGCAGCAAAGGAAATTGTCGGACAGTAACACACAATCGTTCATTTCTTATTAAAAGTATTACCATTCGTAATTATTAATGATCACTAATAAACAAACGCTTGATAAGGGTCACAAGGAAAGCCAGCCCTTTTAATTAAATTATTTCCTGCTTAGTAGGCTTTCACGACACGCCAAGGGTGAACAGCAGTAGGAAGTACGTAAATGATGTGATTTTATTGTATCAACTTTCACCCCTCGGCAACAATGACCATGATTTCACTATTAAACGAGACTCTATACAATCTCTATTCGATGACGAGCAGAACAAGTGATGGCTGTTGATGAATGAGCTGGTAACCTAAAAACATTCATTTGAGTGACCTTTAAATAAAATGAAATACAAATAATTAAATTGTAGTGTTGGATAATATATAAAGCATCATTATCATCATTGTCCACTGCTGAAAGGTGCGGACTAATTGACCCATATTGCCTCATCAAAGATGTAGTGACCGCAATTGTGTGGTCACATTTTCCACACGATGGAGGTTGCCCTTCCTCATAAATTGCTCGCCCGCTGCCCAGCTACGCACTTGTTGTTTTCCCTCTAATGACTAATCATCAGCGTCGCTGGATTCCGATATCGTCACTGTCTTAATCACACACACCAGCTAAACTATCAAGTTCGGATGATTTAGTTTTGGTTAATGCTGAAGTTAAGTGCTGCTGAGAAAGCCGATCAGCAAATCGTGATGGTTAAATAATTTATACCAAAAAATTGATTATTTGGCAAGTGTCACGTGGACAATGGTAGAGGGAAGGAAAAACTATTTGCTACCACCTGTATAGTGTTGCGACACATTAAAATCGGTTTTCATTACCGATAATTTGTTTGGTGGCCAGCAGTTTACATCCAGCCTTTTTTGATCTTCTTTGCATTGAAATCTTTGCATCTTACTGGAATATTACTGATGGGATGTAAACTGGTTGGAACCGCGACGGCACCTTCTCAGTTCATTTTACGAATGACCAGCTGTTCCCCGCCCGCTTTGCTGATCGTAATATAGAATTAGACTTGAAATTTGTCTAAATTATTCCTTAAAAGCGATCTTAACCGCGAATCATTTTCTATAGCAACCGTTACTATGGCAACCGCATTAATAATACCAAATGAAAATGTTTATAAAATTTGATTAGCAATAAAATAATGTAGGATTTATGAAATTCAAAAAATAAATATCTCATAACCATCTACAAATAATTTTCATGTTCATGTGTCGATAGGTTCACTAGTTTTCACGTGATTGGCCAACCAACCCATTTTCATTACATATAAACAACAGGAAAGAGCTTATCATCTGTTGGACCTCCAGCTCGACTAGCTGTTCGTATTAAACAATAACATTTATAGTCGGGTGCAACCAGCGCACCCCAAGAAGCAGCTGTACTCTGTGCCGGTAAACAAGTTCACGGCTCGACGTCAGGCGCCAGGCCCCAACCTGGCGAGGCTGCGCAGCTGCCTTGAGGAGTACCAGCGCGCGCCTAGGTCCGCCGCGGTGACCCATAAGGCGGCCTCCATGGAAGACCTGACGCCTTCCAAAAGGGTTTTGAAGGGAAGGTAGGAAGTAACGATTTCTACTAACGTCTCTTATTTATCTACTATTTTTCTGAGTAATTTCCTCAATATTTAATAAAGTATGGATTTTACTACATATCTTAAGAAAATATTTTAAAAGTAAAGATCTTTAAATTCTGTTTTCATTTGTTCTTCAATCATAAGCCGATAGACGTCCACTGCTGGACGTAGGCTTCCCCCAAAGATCTCCGCATTGCCAGTCAGCATGGCTTCTTATATCGCTGGGCACTAGGACTCGTCGTTTGTAAGGGTTTATCTCGTGACATTTTGGCCATTACTCACCACGCTGGCCCAATGCGAGTTAGTGGGAGGCAGAGCCTCATTTGCCCATTATCACGGTGCACCACAACCAGGTGAGGTTTTCTTTTGTTTAACGTGGATGAAATGCCTGCCCATACCCGTACTCGCGGAGGCAAGGACAGGTTATGTCGGACTTGCACCGACTAAGACCCCCATGATGTTCCTCCTTATCGCCTAATGGCAGGGTCACGAGAACGCTTTCGCACACATCCGCGACCCCGCCAGCGCCGGAACACACAACGCGCCCTCTCTTCGGCCTCTTGGTCACTTAGGCAACGGATTATCCTAAATCCGTCACCCAGAGGCTATGGGAGCTAAGAGAGAAAACTCTCCCGGCTCCTTGCGGCGGATCCTATCTTGGGTTCTGCCGCCACCCGTTAACGGCCGCGGAGGATAGAGAGAGCGGCGCATCCCAATACCGACACTCCTCTTCCCCCTGCAGCCCCACTGCCGCCGCATCTGTGGTGCGACACCGGTTGGTCGACAAGGGTACTCTCCCTCCGCGACTACACCTCGGCTGCAAAGGGCAGTATAAAACCGCCCCTGCAACCCACTGGCACGCATCTGAGGTGAGCTCATGGCGACCCGGAGCTCTAACCTGGAGCGGCCGCCTCGGGCCGGCAGAGTAGCTTCCTCTTCGCTTGACCGTGGGCGACCAAGCCACAGCTACTGAGCCCCACCGCCACGACAAGGTGGGAACCTGTTGGGGGGATAAGCGGGTGGGGTCGGCTTGGGTCCCGTGAATTGTTTTGCGTGACCCCTTACTGCCTGTATCCTCCATTGTTAGGCTTTACAGGGTGTTGTAAAATTACAGCTTGAATAAACTACATCGCGAGTAGTCTTGATACTTTTATATATTTCATTATTATTATTTCATTAACATCCCTATGGCCCCTAGATAGGGCAAAGGGCGTCCACATGGATTTTTCATCAGGTTCGGTCTTGGGCTTCACCCTTAATCTCATTCGATGTCTTCCTGATCTTCTTCACCTCCTCTGCTACTGCGCGGCGCCAGGTCTGTCTGGTGCGACCGCGTTTGCATTTTCCTTGCAAACTCCATTCAAGCCCCCTGCTTGGGAATATGATTGGGATCTCTTCGTAGAGCGTGATCAATCCACTACCATTGGCGACGCCTCATTTATAAAACTCCAAGAGATCTTCATTGGAGGTTCTCTCGGGCCAGTGAATACCGAGAATTCGACGGAGATGGCGGACGATGAAGACCTGGAGCTGGTACAAAATGATCTTGGTGACTTTACACGTCCCACAGCCATATAGCAGCACTGCTTTATCGTTAGTTTATCCGCACTGCTTGTTTTATTTATTTAAATTGCTATTTCACTAACAATGTAAACTATTAAATAGTAAAACTTTATAAATTTTTATTGTTAATAACTTCGCAACTCAGAAAGGAAGCGGAGGGCGCTGTGTCTGCGGCGCGCTCGCCCGGGCTCCGTACCCTGGCGGAGGAGCAGGCCGCGGCCAAGGTGGGCAGGTTCATGCTGCTCAGCGCCTGGCGCCGCCGCCGCCATGAGCTGCGCTGTCTGCGCAAGACCCTCGAGATGCAGGTACCACACTGAGTGCTTCCAACGTCAGTATAAATATTCTAGAATACTAGCTGAGCCGTGCTGCTGCCGAATGTGTATTTTATTATAGCCCCTGATGGTAAATGATACGCCCGCTCATAATGCGGCACTAGTTAGGATATATATTTTTTCAGCACCGCGGGGTCACAAGCACGAGGGCCTCTCCTTTAGTTTGAACCTATGCAGGTACCCCGAGATCCGCCGTGCCCGTGAACGTTTGGGCCAGAACCATGTCCAGCTTCAGCCGACGTAGTATTTCATTGGCCGAAGCCACATTCGGCAATGCGATCCGCGTTGTTGAAACAGTCGTAGCTTCCACACGCCTCCTGTTCCATCCGTCGAGCGTTTGCTCCGACCTCTCATTTCCCTCCATTCCCGCATGTGCTTTCACCCAATACAATAGTTAGAACGTTATACACTGCACCACATTGCGCTGGTACAGCCGAGGCGTAAATCCTAGAGGGTGAACACAGTACCTTGCATAATTAGTAGCTTATCAGTTTGTGCCGCCGGTGTTTTGTTAAGACAAGGGTTAAGTTGGCAAGGGGCGCTCTGACCTTGGGGCGGAACTTGTCAATGGGGTTGGAACTATGGCCGGCTCGATGCCTGTATAGTTTGAAATTCTTCCAAATTTCATGCTCGTGGACGAAGACGTTTATGATACCGTTAAGGGCAACACTATTGAAATGAATTAATGAATTTTCCTTTATTCATTTTGTTTATCGTCATCAGCCGTTAGACAACAACAACAACAACCAAAGGGTCCGACTAAGGGCCGCCGCGGCGTCTACTGTTATTAGTCTCTATAGTCTGATATTTCATTGTACTTGGTTTTATTAAGTGTTTTTTTTTTCTAAATTTTAGAAACTTTATGTACTTTCTTATACCTTGTCGCATAGGTATTGAAGTCGGGTACTTATTTATGTGCTTTATACGTATTTTTTATATAAAAGAAAATGACTTTAAGATTAAATGTAAATGTAAGTATGACGCCGTATTTGTTACTGTCACGCCTTTCAAAGAACCTAATTTAAAAGTTTTAGTCTCTGAGTGATGATTATTAATTTAATTTAATAAAACAATGATTAAACAATAATTATTAAATTAAAATTTGTGAACAAATAAGTTAGAAATAAAATCATCGAATTTTTCCTACAAAATCGGGAAGTTTTTGAAAAATATTTAAAAAATGAATATATCCAGAAGCATTGTCTTTGTATGGGGTATTCCATAGACAGACAGACAGGATACGAGCTGTACCTTGGCCCTACACATCTGTTACACCTATTACCTTTCCCTTTAAATTAGACTCTATGTCATTTAGGGGTCGGTGGCGGTCAGAAGGTTCTCATCGCCTTAGCAAAGCCGCGGTTGTGTAACTGAGATCCTGTGACTTCTCCAAGCGATAAAGGTGACCACCCGAGGAGTTTTAGTGGGTAAAAATCTCCACATAACTGATTTCCTCGCCAAAAGACCGAGTACCTTTTCGAAGGTTTCCCCTCCGAACCTTAAAAAAAGGGTATCATAAGGACCGATCAGTCAGTCAGCGATGACCTGATATTACTTCCGTTCGGACCTGCTCATGTCCGATATCCTATGTGATGTGGTGTTGTGCTGGTGCGGCGCTCCATCCGGTCCCATAATGCAGGTGAGCAGCAGCGAGCGGCTGCGCGCGCAGGTGTGGGCGCTCAAGTCACTGCTGGACGCGGACAACTGCAAGGTGCGGCTGGCGATGCGCGAGTTGGAGAGGCTCAAGCAGCTGCTGCGCGACAAGGATAGGGAGAAGGCGCTCCTCGAGAAGGTAACCTTACCAAGGGTGGCCAGCTACCGAGCGCTTGTAACGGACAGTTGGGTGATGAATTGTTTACTGGTGGTAAGTCTATTGCCGGAGATTGTCCAGGTAGCTGCCATCGCCTATTGCAGCGGACAAGCAGTAGTGGTGAACATTACCGTGTTCCGGTTTGAAGGGTGCTAAAGCTAGTGTAATTACTGAGGTAACGAGACCTAACATTGTCCCAAGGCGACGAGCACAATCTGGTGTTGTGTAGGCAAGTTTTTTTTTATTTAACAAAGTAACGAAACGAGTGAGACGCTCACCTGATTATAAGTGATACACCCATAAAGTGGCATTAATTAGAATGGTTTACACTGCACAACATCTAGCTCGTCGCTTATTGACATAAGATGTTACATCTAGTTACTCCAGTAATTGTAAATGTAGTTAGAGAGCTACAGCGCCCTTCAAACCGGATCACTGTAATGTTTGCACAGTACTGTTAAATAGGAGCTGCGGTCCCGCTCGTCTCGTTGCTTCATAGGAAAAAAAAATGATCACGAAAATGACCATCTTCTTCTTAAGGCGCCTTTCAGACTATCGAATGTTGGTGGTCATTTCACCACATTCACCCCGGTCCCTAGCGAAGCGGAACGGTTGAAAATGGCCATGCCACATTTTAATCTGATTGGTATCTTATAACGAACTGCTTCGACAGGAGAAACGCGCGCTGGAGGGAGACGTGTGCGCGGCTGAGGACCGGGCCTCCGAGATGAGTATCGGTGAGCCGGCGACATCTTCGTATCACGTACGCGCGTTCCGCCTGATGGTTGTCATGGTCACCGCGATCCACTACTCCAGCTGTTCAGTAGTTCTGAACATAAAGCTGGAGCTGAAATTACATTGCTACTGTCACTTGGTTGACCTAAAGTTGAAGTAAGTTTCCTTTGCCGCTTCTAACTTTAGAACTCTTGGAACCCTCCCCCCATTTCCATCATTTAAGATTCTGGATGAATAAAATCTTGATGGTAAAAGTGGAAAGGTTGACACTGTGCAGCACCACATCTAAAGTTGTTTTGAGTAATGTCGGCGGTGATGGTGTTGGCGGCAGGTTTACGCAACTGCCGCAACGAGCTGGAGGCGGTGGTGGGGTCCGCGAAGGCGCTGGAGCGGGCGCTGTCGCTGCAGCATGCTGCCGCCGGCGAGCTGACGGCGCAACGCGACCGCGCCCGCGAGTCTGTGAGTGAACTGGATTAGTGGTGACAGGAGCCTTATGCTGCAAACCATCTTATTATTGGTCCACATCAGGTGCAAGTCCCGCAAGATGCGTTGCTTTAAATAAAAAATGTCACCGTCAAGTTCAGCTCTGACGCTGAGCAGGACTGAGCCAACCTAACCGTCTTTCGCTGTAAACAACGCGACAGCTAACGAGATGGAAAAGATTATATATTGAGATGAGCGTGATCTGATGCTGTGAAAACATCCTCACCCAGTGCATATTTGTTATAGGGGGTTAACATTTGCCCAGCTTAGCTATAAAAAAACGCGAAATTTATTAAAATAACTAAAGTCCTATGTCCAGCAGTGGACGTCTATCGGTATATGAATGATGATGATGAACTAAAGTAATGAAATAAGTAACGGCTTTAGTTTAAGATGAACTGTTTGATCGGTGTGGAATGCACCAGGTAGCGCGGCTAGAGGCGGAGCTGTGCAGGCGCGAGGCGCTGCTGAACTCTGCGGAGGCGGAGGTGGCGGCGCTGCAGGCCGAGGCGGCGGAGAGGCAGCGCGCGCTCGACTGGACCGCTAAGAGGCTTCAGAACGAGCACGAGTGCGTGCGCGAGTATTACATTCACTTAACTGGAGCCAACCTCCAACGAAGGCGGAGTTGCACCCTTGAGTGCCACGACTTGGCTGCTGGCCGACCAGCACATGCTTCCTCAATGGTTTGGTTTATTGTCAAAACATTACAATAAAAAACGTCTTTAGTTCGTTTGAATATTTTCTAGAACATTTACTTTCGCTAAGTATTTGATGCGGTCAGGGCGCTGGTGCGGTGCGCGGGCCGGCGGGTGCGCGCGTGCGTGCGGGCTGCGCGCGCGCTGCGGGCGGCGGCGGACGCGCAGGCGGAGCGTGGCCGGCTCGCGGACGAGCTGGCCCTGCGCACGCAGCAGCTGGCCGCCGCGCAGCGCCGCTGGCTGCCGCATCCGCTCATCAGGTGTTAAGCGAGAAGCGCTATAAATTGCTTTATGCCCTAACCTTGATAGAAATAAGATGTTCATATCAGTTACAGCATCACTTTAAATTTCTGCAGCATTATACTAAATCCCAGTGCATCGTAATTTGTTTCATAATACGGATAAGTCTAAATAACGAACACTTGATATATTCTAGGATCCTAGAGGCAGGCAAGAGTTTACTACGTCAACAGTCCTCCTTCCGCGAGGTGTTCATCTGGTCGCTGATCCCGGCGCGCCACGGCTGCTAGTTCCCCGGACAATATATATCATGACAATACTATTTTGACGGCGCATAATGACAAGATAAAACTACTTAAAATGTCACTTGTCAAAACTTGTGATTTTGGCGCCATTTTATGCACAACGTACAGATTAAAAACTATTTAGATTTTAAACAAAATATACCATCGTGAAAAGGTAAGTGGTTTTCTATATCTTTTACTTAGGTTTTATAGGTTGCGTTTAGGTATTTTTAATTACTATTGTCTAGTTTATTTTGCGATGTTACTAAGTGTAATTTTAAGTGTTGTAAAATATACGCATTTGGTATAAATTAGTCTTTTATTCTAAAATATGATTTGATGTTTGGAACCGTTCAATCCTACTGTACTGTGTACTTTTTATTTCCATCATCATCATAATCATCCGACATACGTTCTCTGCTGATCATAGGTCTCGCCCAAAGATCCCCAAACGGGCCCCGGGGGCCGTCGTTTGTAAGGGTTCATATGGGGGGGGGACATGATCCATTTCCACCACGCTGGCCCAATGGGTGTTGGTGGGTTTAGTTCTTAGTAAAGAAACTAATTCGAGGAGCGAGATTTTCTTGAGTGAAAAAAAATAAAACAAGTATACACTTGGATTGATTTATTTTCAGTCTTAGTGCTAAATAACACACTACAAAATATCTACAATGGTATGTTATGCCCCTATCACAAGAGGGCGGGGGGTCGTAATATGCTACAAACGATAGTTTTGGGGAAGCGAGTTTGTTTCTAAATATTTGTATTGATAACCGCATCCGTCGTCAAGTGTTCACCACAAAATGTGGCACGCAAACCTGTTCGAGATCTGATGACTGTTTAGTACATTGCCTAGTTATTTGTTTTCCGTTCGTGCAGTCTATGAACGCCACGGCACCCGACTTGCAGAGGACGGGACATACAAACACAGACGTACTAGATTACCTATTGAAATTAGCCTAGGTACACTAAAAAATAAAATAAATAATGTGCCATTAAACTCTGGTTCCTCACTAGTGTTGACTAGAACGTACTGGTAACGTGCTGAAAATCTAACATTTTTTGAATGCTACAAAATTTCTAAAACTACATGTAACATATTTTTTTCGCACTTTGTATTTTATTATATTAACATCGTAAATAATACAGAAGTAAACTTTATTGACATTTAAGAAATAGATAAATTTAACTTAAATATATTCAACAGTTTACAACAGTGACTTAAATAATTTTCAAGTTATTGCATAGTTATTGCACTTCGATTTTTGTTTTTAATTATAGGCCTTTACATTTACATTAATGATAGAATCGAAATAAAATATCGATTATGGAGACTCGATTTAACTTTTCGATCCATAAGTCAAATTACGCAGTTCCTATATGTTACCATGGTTATCGTCGAAACTAAACCTTAACCATGACGAATGTGTTCAATGAATACCATCTCCCACCAACCCGCATTGGGTCAGCGTGGTGGGAAATGGCCCATATCCCCACCGTATCAATCCCTACGCGATCGATGTGGAAGTATTTAGGGGATGTCTACATCCAGCAATGGACGTCTATCGGCTGATGAAGAAGAATAAATAATTAGCACTACTACTTCGTGTAATGATGTAAGGGTTCCCGCACAAATCACGGGACCCCAAGCCAACCTCACCTGCTCGTGGTGTACTCTGCTAATCAACAAACGAGGCTATGGCTCCCACCAACTCATTAGGCCAGAGTCGAGAAAAATGGCCCAAATTCCCCCCATATGTGAATCGTTACAGACGACGGCCCCCGACGATGTGAAGATTTCTGAGGGAGGTTGTATAGGCTGATAACGATGACGACTACTTCACTACTCAGACTAGTGACCTTACCTGGATAGAGTCAAGCTCCTTTACCCACTGCACTGACCATATGCTAGTTGATGGATATATGGTTTGTCTCCGATGACGGAACGGTAAAAATAAAATTGCTTTGAAGATAACGGAGGTGGTTGGACGTCACAGCCCCGGGGGAAAACCGGGGGAAAACGTAACACTTACGACCGTCTGTATTAATATTCAGAATATATCCAACTGTGATTTCACCGATTGCTGCGGAAACCTGCGCAGATGAAGGTCAACGCTCGCCGCGGGTCACCGTCCGCAAATAGTACACTTTTATTGTCACTGTTCGATTACGAAGACAGGCAGACTTAAATCTGTTCCACATTTATATTATAAAATAGTCAATTTTTTTTACTATGATGCTAAGGAGCCTAATTTTTTTTAATAAAACAATATATAGTACTGGAGCTGAGCACGTCACCAATTTACAAGTGATAGCACGATCATGCACTAACCTAATTTATACATAAATAATTCACCAAGTTTAAAATATTTGCTTGCAGTATATATTGTTAGAATGATCGATTCTTCTTCTTCGTCTGCATCACTCCTGACAGAGTGGTCGTGGTCATCAGTTCAGGCGTCGATCGCAAGTTTAGCAACACGTCGCCATTTTACTTCGATGGCCGACTTCCTGGTGCATTAGTATAGCGGCAACGATGATTCATTTACTGCCGCCTGATATTTGAAAGTAAAAACTTGACTAAATTTAAATCCATAAGAAATACAACAAAAGAATTAATTTAAACAATTTTCTGTTCAAAGTAAAAAAACTTAATATTTTTTTTTTGTAATTTTTTTTTTAACAATGCAAGTCACAACACATTGGTGATGCGGTCGGCGCTTCTTCAGCTCATCAACTTGAAGACTAGCTACTTATCATACAATGAAACTTAATTTGAACTTATCATAAAATAAATAAATTAATGATTGAAAATGATATCAACTTAATACAATGACGATGAAAAATATATTTTTTTCAATACTAGCGGACGACCAGCCCCGTGCGGCGCTCAAACAACTTCTCATATTAGAAACATTCTTACGAATGTTGTCCAGTGGAAATTTTGCAGCATGGTTCAGCATTCACAGTGGATGCTTTAAGTAATCAAAGCCATAGTTAACTCGCACATGTACATGACACGCGATTCATCATCATCATCAGCCGATAGACGTCCACAGCTGAACCTAGGCCTCCCACAAAGATTAACACATCGATTGGTCTTGCGCTGCTCACATCGGCGGGCACTAAGTGCGGTCGTTTGTAGGGGTTTATATAGGGGGGGATTTGAGCCATTTCCCACCACGCTAGCCCAACGCGGATTGGTGGTAGCCAGAGCCTCGTTTGTTGATTAGCAGGCTGCACCGCGAGCAGGTGAGGTTGGCTTGGATCCCGTGAGTTGTTCTGCGGGAACCCTTACACCCACACAAACCCACGATCGGAAGGAGTTTGTATGTAAATAACGTAACAACGTGATGCAGTGTGTGACGTCATAACTACATTGACATCCGCAGGCAAATCACTTACCATCAGGTGAACATCTCTCTCCTCTCGTCGCCTTGACGAATTAAACAATCGAGCTGCCTGAGCTCGTTTGTGTGTGAGCGTTACTTTATAGTTTTATATTGCGTTGTTATCAATAGAACAGTTGCATGGACACCTGCGCTGGTGTGAGTTAAATCATGCCGAAGCCTTCACTGCCCTCGTTGATCGCCCAGAGCAGCGCGTGCACGAGCTGCTCGTAGCTGTAGTAGTCCGGCAGGCAGAGCTGGTTGAAGCAGGTGTGCGCGGTGGGCAGCGCGCCGAACTTCGGCGCCGCGGTGATCTGGAAGCGCGGGTTCAGCTCCTGCGCATGCATACACGCAATCTCAAAATCTCACGAAGCGGTCCAGAAACATTGTATATGCGGTAAAGATCAGTCACCTGGAAACCTCCTGGCGGCAGCTGCGAGCATCCAGTAGTGAACTGCAGAAGACGCGCGCGCTCCTCGCCGCTGAAGTTGGCGAGCGCCGCCCAAAACCAGCCGAGCAGTCTCTCCCACGCGTGTCCGCTACCTGTGACCAGCGCGTGCGCGCGCCAGTCTGCCACACACACCTCTCCAGTGCCGCACACCAGCAACTGTACCCATGTACGTTGTCACCGCATGGCTCTGGCGTTGCTTACTTAAGTCTCCGATTAGTCAGACCCGTGAGATGTAACCCACCTCTAATTCGTTCTCGTCGAAGATGGCAAGCAGGTTACTGGGTACGAGCAGTGCTAGGCCACGCAGGAACGCAGCCACCTCGTGGCGCACGCGCGCCGCCAGCCGCCACTGCGCGAGCGCCTCCAGGTATTGCAGCTTGCTGGCGTTGCTCACCTGTTCACGCGTCTCGCGCTATATTCACTACAGGCTTTTTAATTTTTTTCGTTTACGAACAGCGAGGACTACCCTTCTGCTATCAGACATTTATGATTAATATGATGTGGAGTCGAGCATGCACAGGTTCTATTATATTTATTTATTTATATTTTAAAATGTCTTCTTCGTACACGTGTAATGTGAAGATAAAAAAAAATTAAACATTTCAAAGCTGCAGCCGCAAGGAACAACAGTTCTATTTCGGTCTGGAGTTCCAAAGATGAGATAGTAGAATCTAATTAATCTTTCTCGTTGACCCTGGCTTTAATAGGACACTCCGTGGGTTACCTTAATAGTGGAGCCGTTGGGCACAAGGTCACGCGTTTCCAGCAGCCGCCCGCCAGCGTCATACACGTCCTCGGAGAAAGTCAGCTCGAGCGCGTCCTCCGCATCTAGGTCCGTCTCCAGCACGTATTTGATCTTAGACAGGTAGAGCTCCGGGTCATCCTGCTCGAAGTACTGTCGTGAAGAAGATCGTCGCATAATATCATCTATTATTAACGGAAGTCGCTCTGTTCACAATCTATCCGATTCAATGATGTGATCCAAGTTGCCAGGTTTGTCAGGTTCTCATATTAATTTAATAATTCCAGAGGGGTTTAGGTGCTCATGGTGCACTCTGCTAATTGTCCTGCTGCCTTGCCTGCTAACCCTGCTGCAACCCTCATTGGCTCAGCGTAGTGGGAAATGGACCAAATCCCCCGTATGGATCCCTATCCGACGTGGAGATTTTTGGGAGAGGTTTATGTCCAGCAGTGGGAGTCTATCGGCGGATAATAATGATGGTCCAGACGGTGGCTGGCGCCTCCTCCTATATTACCACTGTATTACTTCAAACACAAGCCTATATTTTTCTATTATTTCCTGGTTAGTTATCTGGACGAATCTGGACCCTGATCCTGCGAATCTCGAAACCATTGACAGGTGATCGTCCTCGCCCATCGCGTCATGATACAAAAGTCATCACTTGGTGTTTACCTTGTAGTGCACCCGGAGGCCGATTATCTGCGCGAGAAAGGACCGCGTCAGGCGCGCGCGCACCAGCTGCCGGTAGGAACTGCCCAACGCTGACTCGTATAAGCACTTGCCCACTAACTTGCCGGCCAGCTCGAAATGCTTCAGCTGCACAGGCACACACACGCACATGCATATACTTGTGTCACATGTCATATTTCATCAGACCTGTGCCATACAGCCCTGTAGTCTCGGGCTATTAAGAATTGGACTATGGACTAAAAGAGTCCTCGGGTTCGGGGGCTTTGAGGGTGAGAGCCCTCAGAGCTCAATAAGCAAGCCTTAGGAGGACGGCAAATGCATGGTGGTTTTGTATTTGCCGTAGCACAGCGTGAGTGTTGAAGGCTTTGCCCTTCCGTGGGATGTTTTAGCTAGAGTGCAGGGGGGCACCGGTGTGTTCCGTAGGAAATCCCGGAGTCCCTCCAAATGCACTGACGGAGACCACCAAGGTAGTTACAGTGGGTAGAAGTCCCACATAACCTTGTCTTCCCCACAGGAGCAAGACATCTTTTAAGAAGATTTTCCTCGCGATAAAAAAAGAAACATCTGTGCTATAATATATATTTGTATGTACGGAACCTTTCACTATATACTAGAGGATACTACCTTATTTTAGTGTAAGCGGATATCACTTGATATTTCTTTGTACTATAACGTATATCTTTTTTTTATTCTATGAAGAGACGAGATAACGGAAGTGCACCTGATGGTAAGTGATACGCTTGCCCATAGCAATGTGGCGCCGGTTAGGATGATGTAAATACAACACATTGCGTTCGTCCCTTTTAGACAAGATTTTTAGGCTCGTTACACCAGTAATTTAACTAGCTACAACGCCCTTTAAACCGGAACACAGTAATGTTCGCACACTGCTGTTTGTCGGCTGCAATAGGAGCTGGTGTGGTACACCTATCTTTTTTTTATCGGGTTTTTATTAAGAGAAATTTTCCAAAAAATACCTTTCTTTTGGGGGAAGACAAGGTCCACTAAAAACCCCTCGGTGGTCTCCTTCAGTGCATCAGAAGGGCCTCCGGGATCTATGGAACGCACCGGTGTACCCCTGCACACTGGCAAAAAAATCTACAGAAGGGCAAATCCCTCAGCACTCACGCTGTGCTACGGCAAATACAAGACCACCAAACAATTGCCGTCCTCCTAGGGCTCGCTTATTGAGCTCCGAGGGTCCTCACCCTCAAAGCCCTTTAGTCGCCTTGTACGACAGGTAGGGAATACCTTAGTTCTATTCTTAATAGCCCGGGACTACAAGGCTGGCGATGGTACCGACCTAGATGGCCTCCGGCAACAGAGACTTGCCAGCAGTACACCTTATGCATCATAATATTATATAAGAATGCATTTGAATAGCTTACCTTAAGATGAGGAGGGCGGTTCGGGTTGGGGTGCACCAGCGCCGTCGGGGAGTCGCGAAAGGGCGCGAACAGCCCGAAGCGTGCGTCGAACAACTGCGCGCACACCAGCGAGAACCATTCGCGCCTCACTCCGCCCCAGTCCACTCCTGGAATGAACCCTAAGTTAGCTAAGCGACTCATACTACATTAGCTATCCAAGTAGGTGTGCTGCAGTCGTTACTACTTGGCAGTAATTGGAAAGGACGGGAATATAATGAGATCTTTGGGGGAGGCCTATGTCCAGCAATAGACGTCTATCGGCTGATTATGATGCTGAAACAAACAGTAGTGGAAGGTCTCTTTTGCCAGATAACCATTCCTACAGCAAATGTTTTCTCCGGTTTAACATGTCAGTATAAGAACTGTTCTGGGCTGACCAGACTCGGTAGACCCGCACAAGGTTGCGAACCAGGGTGTATGTTGGAAATGTTTGGTGTAAGTAGAAGACAGACCTTGTTCACCCTGGAAGGTTATGTCGAAGTTCTTGCACCAATCGGCGACGGTGAAGTGTCTAGTCGCCTTGAGACTGCTGCGCACCAGCTCCGCGCGCAAGATGCGGATGGGCAGCTTTTCGTGAGGGTGACGCGCGTGCGCCTTGCGGACCTCACTGTAGAAAAAGTCCTGCTTGTTCTGCAATAAAACCAAAACCGTCAAAGTTCAGAAATGATGAAAAGGTTGCAAAGTGGGTATCGCAGTACAGATAGGGCGTCGCCACAGAGCGACGCGCGGACAGGTTGCGCCACCTCTGCGACAAGTTCATTAGGGCTACGGGATCAAGGACGGCTCCGACTAAAGAAGCTAGTACCTAAAAGCACCAAGAAACTCCGTTTCCCTACGTTGAATGTAGGAACACTATCAGGAAGGATAAAAGAGCTCGCAGATTTATTCAAAAGCCGCAGGTTAGACTTCGTCTATCTCCAGGAAACCAGATAGCAAGGTGCCGAGTCTGGTAACATCGAGGACCTCCATTTCGTCGCAATGCGGACGAAATGGGGTAGCCGTAGCAGTTAGTCAAGAACATATCGACAATGTAATCGAAATAAAACGGTTTAGTGATAGAGCCACAACTGTCAATGGTCGTGCATGGTGAGGTGATATACATCGTCGCGGCCTATGCTCCTCGAGTAAGCTGTATTAAAGCTACCAGGCCTTTTTAGATGATATTTTGCAAGAAATACCTAATACTGCAATCACTAATGGGCAGCAACGCAAACGGTCATGTGGGAAGTATGTTCCAACCATGCCAGAGTGCGCATGGAGGGCATGGATAGGGCACTACAAATGAAGAGGGTAAATCGATTATGGAATCTGCCATGTCCCATGATCTAGCAATTGTCAACACATATTTTATTAAGAAACCAGACCATTTGATTATTTACAGAAGCGGCACGACCTGCTCCCCGATTGATTATATTCTGGTAAACTGATGTCATATCGGAAGGATTGCAAACTGCAGAGCTATTCCCGGTGAATGCGTTGCACCACAGCACCGAGTTGTCGTTATGAATATGCTCTTTAGACTCATACGAACACCAAGAAAAGAAAGAGAACCAGAACTCATCAAATAGTGGCTCTTGAAAGGTGGTAAAATGCAGGAGTTTTGTAGAGAAATATAAGGCCTAAATCTCTCCGACAGTAATGTGAACGCCGCTTGGATGGACATACAGGGTAAGATTTTAAAAGCAGCAGAAAATGTACTAGGACGTACAAAGGGAGGAAGGCGTACATCATTGGAAACGCGGTGGTGGAGTGAACAAGTACGTACAGCTCTTAGACTTTTATATATGCAGTTGCTGTAGCAATATGCATGTCAAATCGTCAGAAGATGAAGGTGGTCTTAAATGCGTGGAAAGTGCAGCTACAGGCAGGAGATTTGGTATCAAGCGTTGCTAATACTCAGTATGTGGAATGTAACGTCTCTACCCCTCGCACTGGACCAATAGTGGTTGATAGTCAGGTTGTCTGGCAGTGCCATGAGTATAAATACTTGGGCACTATGTTAGGCAAATCCGGTAATTTGGAGAGCAACCTTCAACGCCGTATATCCTCCGCTTGGCTTCAATGACACGAGCTCACTGGAGTTACTTGCGATACTAAGCTGTCTATCAAACTTAAGGGGCTAGTTTATAAATCTGTCATGATACTAGTTCTGATCTATGGAAGAGAGACATTGGCAATGACAAAACATGTTCATTCCACTGACGTGGCCGAGATGAAAATGTTGAGGTGGATGTGCGGAGTAACGACACTCGACAAGATCGCGGAGCGGACCTTGGAGTGTGCGATGTCGCTGACAGACTGCAGGAAAGCCGGATGCGATGGTATGGGCATCTCAAAAGGAAACAACCTGAATACAATGGCAACAAAACACTCAGCCTCAACATACCCGGTATACGGTGGAGGGGAAAACCGAAGTTGCGATGGCTGGGCGTAGTCACAAAGGATATGATGAGCTGCGATCTCAAGGGAAGCCATGTTCCAAATAAAGCGAAGTGGAGTAAGAGAAGTAAAAGAGCAGACCCTGTCACAAATACTAAGAAGAAGAAGTTCTGCAATGTAATCAACATCATCCCTTTAAAACGATTGTCACCAAGGTTACCTTTATGATGTATACCTTGATCGAAGCTGATCTAAGATACGCCCTTATCATCAGCAGCACTACTTCGTCATGTCTTCAACAATAGGCTTATACTCATATAAGCGCTGCTACCCGGGAGCCACTTTAGCGGCAGACGTAACCTCACATTTCATGAGGTCACGATGACTGCGCTCAATCACTAAGTCAACAGTGGTGTAGTAGGTGGTTGTGAATTACCTTGAAGGAGTCCTCGCCGCCGCAATTGGCGATGAGAAGCTGCGTGAATGTGGCCGCTAGTAGGTCGCGCTGCGGGCTGCTGAGGCGCAGCGCGGGCTGTGCGCCGTCGTCCAGAGTGAACTCGCCTCCGGGACCAGGGCTGGCGCGCGGAACCAGCGTCAGCTGACACGAACCAGTATTTAATTAAGCTGCAGCTTTGTTTTGCAGTTTAATCAGGGTAAATTCTGTAACTGTGCGTAAAATATTGCTGAAGGATGGTTACCATTGAAGAAATAAGATTTTTTTTTTAATTATGCCTCTTACTCAATATGAAAGAAGAGAACTAGTAACGTGTAATATATACCTTGGTGGAAGGGCAGAGCCGGAATGAAGTGATGCGCTTCGGTATGAATTTGAGCAGGTAGTCCTTGAGGAGCAGGTGTTTCGAGTTGAGGAGTATGAGGACACGGCGGGGACGCGCGGGCGGCAGCAGGCGCGCCTCGAAAGCTGCGTGCGCGCGCCGCCCGCACACCGCGCGCTGCACCGTCGCCGCCTCGCTCGCTGCGACCGAAGCACACTCTCATCATTACAATCACCACCAGCATGACTCAAAACGACCAAGACACCAAACTAGCAAACTGTTTATGTCATGGTAAGTGATATACAAATCTATAACAATGTGATACTATTGAGGGTAATGAATACTGCACTTATGTAACCACTATGCGGTCGTTAACCCAGCAGTAAATACTACGTCCAAAAACTTAAACGCTGGTTAGGACAGTACAGCACCAGCTCCACATTGCAATCATAGCCTTTAAAATTATGTGAATCGTGGCAGTGGATAGCGCCTGACCCGTCAGCACGATGCAGTCGAACTCCCCGTTGTGCAGCAGCACGCCGTCGTACGAGATGGCGGCGCGCCACACGCCCGGCTCCGGGAAGCGCACCTCCACCGCGGCGCGCTGGTTCACCGCGTCGTACTGGAAGCTCGCCGTGGACGACAGCTTCTCGTCCACTACGCTGTCGGCGGACTTGATCTCGATGGAGAAGCCCTACGCAAATAATGTCATAGATTTAACACCTTGGTGTCGTCATTCCCTGCCCCTCAACCTTGGGATACAGGAAATTTTAAAGGCAGGTATAATAAAAACATATAGATAATCGTCACCAGTCGATAGACGTCCACCGCTGGACAAAGCCCTCCTTTAAAGATCTCCATATCGGTCGATCCCGCGTTGCTCACATCCAGTGGGTTCCTGCGATTCTCACCAGATCGTCGGTCCCCCTTGTGATAGGCTTCCCAACACTACGTGTACCGGTACGCGGGCGCCACTCGAGAACCTTACTGCCCCATCGGCCATAGATAATACTTATAAAGATAAAAAAATAATGACTTCATATAAAGCAGGTGAGACTGATTGCGTTTTGAAGTTTTGGAGACGAAGCATCCACTTAAATGCAAGTTCATGGGGTATATGATTGATGCCATCAGGCAATACATTCCAGAGGATAATTGACTGAACCGTGAAAGAAGATTTGGAAACTCGAGTGTGTAAAATATATTTTGGCAATAGAAATGATTCAATAAATCATTACTGGTTAGAAGTTCCACCATTGAGTAACAGGCTCATGGAAATATTCGAAATGTGCAGTATTATCCTCCTCTTCACGTATTAGTGTCACGACTACCTCCACCCATCGTTCTTATTTTCACGATGTTTCGCCATCTCGTCCTATCTCCGGCTACTTGGAGAGCATCGTAGACTGCGTCAGACCAAAGCATAGGGCTGCGACCCCGTGGTCTTTTTCCTTCCCCTTTGCCAGTAACCACAAGTTTTTCAAGGTTGTCTCTATCTGTGTAGTGTTATAAGGATAGTTATATTGTGTTCAGGTCTATTGTAGCATGTTACAAATTCCTTCTGCCATCAAACAGCTCGTCTCGCCACCGTTATAACGTGGTGTTGTGTACGAGTATGTGGAACTTACGGTCGCGAGAGGCGCCGGATTGTCGAACTGGTCGCGCGGGTGCACGTGCAGGACGCGCGCGCGCCCCGCGGTGCAGACGAGGGCTGCGGGCGCGCGGCCCACGCGCGAGCGACGCGCCGCCGGCCGCCCCGCCGCGAACCACTTCCGGAACGGGCCGCCGCACGCCTGCGCACCGCCTGCCAAAATTGTAAACAGTTAAATATTTTTCTTAAAATCACTGCAAACGATGTGTAAAAAGTTTTTAATTATATGTAGTGCACATGTTTTTGACACTGTGCTGCAATGCCCTTCATCGGATGAATCGACGAAGGTTGATCAATTGACGCCGGCAGAACAGGACCGATTGGTGTGGATATTTTTGGAGGAAATCTATGTTCACGACTAGACGTCTGTCGTCTCTTTGTAATTGTAATTGTAGAAACTTGTTTCTGAATCCAAAGTGAGTAGGATTATCCTCTTACAAATATTTGTTCTATTCGACTTTGAAGTAGCAATGGACAGTTTCTACCATCGTCTTTTACTCGCATTGCGTCGGTCCAGCAAAGGCTACAGCACCAGGTGTTATACTACGAAGAGATTTACAGCTATATGTCAATTACAATCTAACAGAGCTACCACCATCCTGGTTAAACCTTAACATTATTTTCTGGAGTTCCACAAGGATCTATATAAGAGCCTGTAATATACCTGTAGTATTTTAAGTTACATTATTTATATTACAGCAAGGTTAGGGTTATAACAGTTACTTAAGTATTGTTAGATTTGTACTGAGTTAAAAGCTGACCAATTAAGATGGAGATGATGTAGAGCCCTGCGGTGCGCACAGTGAACTTGACCCGCGCCGTGTGCGCCTGCGCCGGATCGCCGGACCCCAACTCTATTACCGCAGATATCTAAAAGGTATAATAAAAATGTACCTTGATTCATGATCGTGTATTAAGAGTTGGTATTTTGTATTTATACGTTTTACCAAGTGCTTTGTGGCAGACAAATTAACTGTTATAATGGTTTTGTTTGATTACCAACAACTTAATTTTTAAATAATACAATAAAATTAAAAAGCTATATCAGTAAATTACTTTTCTAGTGCCGTGCGTGATGCTGACGGTAAGCTCGTCAGTGTCACAGATCGGGTAGGGGTGACCGTTGCGCTGGTAGCACAGAATTGTGAAGCACATGGTCTCGCCCACCGGCTGCGGCTCCTGCCAGCCCCATTCCACCTGCAACCACCGCCTGTTCATTATAGAAACGCTATCCATCTTAAACTATAGATTTGTACATCGGCAACATTGAATACACAAAGAAATTTATAGATTATTCAAATTTTATTATAAATAATCTGTAAAAATTAATTTCATATAAAAGTAACATGTTTGTCTACGAGATGAAATAGACAATACAATACGAGACAATAAGTAAATAAGCATGGTGTAATCAAAGATTTAACTTAATGCTAGTAAAAGAAAGTTAATTTTCTGTTCGATCTGTTATCAATTTTTTTTTAATAAATCAGACAAAACACTAAATACAGGAAAGATATGAATTGTCTATTACATAGTTAAGTTAAATCGTAACATGCTAAGCAACTGCCTTAAAGGAAAGTGATCACCAAAATTTAATTTGATTCTTCACCTTCACCAATGAAGAGGACACAAGATTTTTCATAGATACCTTGCAACTTGACGGGTGAAGATATTTCCCCGTAACGTACTGCAGCAGCGAGTGCTTGGCCTCCGGCGTTAAAGACGGCTGAGTCATGGCGGCCAGCGTCACCAGCCCGCACATCGACACCGACACCACCAGCATGCCACCTTACACGATACTTGAGTCAACATCACCATCAATTATCGGCCGTTATTAATCTTGGTTTCAATCTGCTTTCTTCAAGTTGCATTATTCATCGTCATTACACATCATTTAATTTCTTCTTACCCCAAGTCCAGGCATCTTGGTGTTTGCTGCTCTTGACGACGGTGTTCCAGAGGTCGGCTTTGAGGATCTGCAGCGCCTCCTTGCCGGTGGGTAGGCTCTGCCGCGCCGCCGACCACGTGCCGAAGTCCCTCGGCTCCAGCACGTGCCGGGCGGTCGAGTCCTCCAACCAATACACGTCCTCCAGGGAGGACACGTCCACGCTGAGGAGTCTAGAATGTAGAAAATGTATTGCTAAGTAAGATTTTTTTATTCGACGATACAAGCGAGATGAACACGTAAAGTTAATGTTACGCCTGTCCATAACAATGTGACTCTTGTTAGAATGATATGCACTGGATCATGTTAAGACTTGTTACCTCAGTAATTTTACAAGCTACAACGCTCTTGATCTGAAACACTGGGACGTTTTTATATACAAATAAGTGACGAGACGAACGAGACGTTCACTTGATTGTAAGTGATACGCCGGATCATAACAACGTCGGGCTAGATAGGATGTTATGCACTGCACCACATTGCGCTCATCGCCTGAGACATAAGATGTTGAATCTCGTTACCCCAGTAATTACACTAGCTACAACGCCCTTCAAACTGGAACACAGAATTATAGATTAAGGAGCTACGGTGATATCTAGACGGTCACTTACAGAGACCTACCACTAATAAAACTTTTTTCTTTTTTGTATAACAATTTCTTCCTTCCATATTGTTGTACCGATCCAGACAGTAACACTAACACTGACCACGATCCTCAGACACGAGGAAACGACCCTAGAAAGAGAGAGCGGTCTACCAAAATGTTATCTCATTTACCATCAAGGATACAAACAACTAATAAATCTTCCGTTTGCTACTTCCTACAAAAAAAAACAAAACTAAAATTGGTCACAGTATCGCGACATAGTTACATTCAGGAAACTCGAACCACATGTCCGAGAGGCAAAGTTAAATCAAATATAGTCGGTAACGATATGAGACCAACAATTCTTTCACCCTCAGCACTTCATTACTTAGCGCCCCGCGGGGCCACCCCATCCCTCAGGCGCAGCTCCCCCACCCAGCCCCGGGCATTCTACAACAACTTTTACACATAGAACACAGTTACAAAAGTTTAATCTTGTACATCTCTACAATTTATAACATATAAATTATCCCGCAATGGCCATTTTAAAATTGGTAAGCATGAAAGATGAAGACATGTTTCCACAAAGGTCAGCTGGCGTAATTTACAACACTTCTAATCTGGTGGTAAGTAATGCAGCTGTTATAAAAATTTGCGAGTAACATCTACCTCGCCATAGACCAATGATGTTAAAGTAACATCTCTGCCGCGGCAGAGATCAATGATTTTAAGATAAAAGAAATAAAAAATACAGCAAAAAAATAGAGATTTTTCTGTAAAATGATTTCATTTTCATCCCCTCCGCGTTGGTTTACTTTAATCTCCATTCTCGCGCGTCGTCCCGTGCAGCCTCTCCGCCGCGAGTGCCTTTGTCTACGCCACAGAGTATGCAAACAACGCGTAAGGCTGCACTGCAGCACACTAGACGATTGAATTATTGTTATTTGTTACTAGTGGTAGATCTCAGATGCCGGAGATTGTCTAGGTGGGTACCACCGCAGCGCCTATTGCAGCCGACACACAGCGATACATAGTAGTGTGCAAACATTACCGTGTTCCGGTTCGAAGGGCACTGTAACTTGTTATATTACTGGGGTAACGAGAATTAACATCTTATGTCTCAAATAGATGAGTGCAATGTGATACGGTGTGTACCCTTCTAACTAATGTCACGTAGTTATGGGCGAGCGTGGCACTTACCGTCAGGTGGACGTCCCGTAGCTTCGTAGAATAAACAAAAAGAGCTGGTGGACATCCACCGCTCAAAACAGACCTGCGTTAAAAAAAATTCACACTGATCGGCCCTGCTCGCAACGGATAGATTGTGGCAACGGGCAGCAGTGTGGTAACATTATCGTGTTCCGATTTGAAGGGCGCTGTAGCTTATGAAATTATTGAGGTCAAAAGACTTTCAGTTCATAACATCCCAACAAAATTCGCATTATGGGTCGGGGTGTCATTTACCTTTACGTGATCATCATCTGGTGAGAATCGTGGGAACCCACTGGATGCGAGCAACGCGGGACCGATCGATGTGGAGATCTTTGAGGGAGCCCTATGTGCAGCAGTGGACGTCTATCGGCTGATGATGATCATCATCATCTCGCTCGTTTCCTCGATTAAAAAAAATGTCTTTCGTATGTAATTGAGTGAAGCTGTAATGGTTCAGTCTCTAAGTGCGATCGTATACGCCATTCGAAGGAGACGACATGGGGGTCTTCAAGACGAGAGCGTATTAGCCTTAAAAGTGAGCAGCGCCTCCTCTGGTGTTGTAAATATCCATGAGCACCAGTGTCCACTTACCACTAGGTAAACTGTTTGCTCGTTTGTCAACCCGTCTTATTAAAAAAAAGAAGTGCAAGCTTCCCACTTAACTTGAGTTTCCGGCGAAAAATTCATCGTTCTACCTTGTTTATAACTTTTTTAACAAGCTTATTTATTTAAAAAAAAAAATATCTTCAAGACAAGAGAAGTAGAATGAGAAATATAAATGCCTCATTAACGCTGTCGGCATACTGTGTCGTACCGTGTGTGGGCGGCTTTATTCAATTGAAACACGCCGGCAGCGAGAGAGCTTTGAGCGTCGCGCGGACAAAGGCACTCGAGGCTGAGCCGCGGCACTAGGACGGGGGTGAGTGTAAGGGAGGATTATGCAGCTGGGGTAGAAAATATACGTCAAGCGAGAGAGGATCATCCCCGTGTTAAACATGAATGGGAATATTGAGGGGTACTTCCAAAAGTTATGTTGCTTTAACCTCAGCTCAAGTCATATGGTATTTTGATCACTAGGATTTATACTTGAGGGTTGGGGTTGGGAAGTTGGGGGATGATCGGATAATTAAAACATATCAAATCAAAGTTCTTTATCGAGTTTTACGTTATCATTATCAGAGCCATTTTAAAAACAAAAGATTTTCCACTCGGAACCTCAACCGCAGATTGGACGAGCGGAAGTGGATTTAGATCCGGTTTGAAACAGCTTGTGAACTTAGCTCAGATAAGAACTGTTTTTCATTAGTCGATTGTATATAATATAATAAACATTAATAGCTTACATAATATTCCCACTACTGGGACTCGCGGCCCACTATTCATGGAAGTGATGAGACGAGCGGTACGTTCACCGGATAGTAAGTGAATGCCCATAACAACGTAGCGCTGGTCGGATATTCCCATTCGTGACCACTTTATTAGAGTGGTGGGTTCGGATCGTTTGCGTGACAATGAAATGAATTCGCCGCACCAGTCCACACCCTGAAGTCCTCATGCAAATGTGAACCACTCATCAACCCTTCAGATACGAGGAGGGATCAAAAAGTAGTGAGAACGACGTATATACTCCTTGGTAAGAATAAAAATAAAAACTGGCGTAGCTCAGAGACATATTGGTAATATTAATAAAGATAAAAATCTTCGAATATCTTTTGTTTTATTTCTGACTGCAGTCATTTGTTGGCTTCGCGTCGGTACCTGTTACCGGAAATGGAGGAGAGCGAAGTGCGAGCCGTTATTAAATAGCTCTGTTTGAACAAGTTGACGACGCAAGAGATTCATTGCGATCTGGAGGCAGCATTAGGAGAGTCTGCTCCGCCGTACTCCACTGTCGCAAGGTGGGCTTCTCAATTTCGAGTGGGGAGAACGAGAACGAGCACGGAAGACGAACATCGGAAGCGCACAGGTCAGCAGTTACGATGGCTGCCATTCAGCAAGCTGGCTTCGAATTGGTGGACCCCCTCTCCCCTTATTCACCAGATCTGGCGCCTAGCGATTTTTATCTGTTACCCAAATTGAAAGAATACTTAAGGGGAAACAGGTACGAAGACGATAACGAGGTGATGGATGCCGTGGAGAGCTTTTTGCAGGACCAAGACAAAACTTTTTTTGAAAGGGATTGCAGCCTTGGCAAAGCGCTGCACTCGGTGTGCAGAGACACTCCGACACTACGTACAAAAATTAATTATTAAGTTATCAATAGTCATTATATTCTATCTCATTCTCACTACTTTTTGATCCCCCCTAGTATATAGACTACGTCTTTATGTACCAGTCTACGAATCCAGTATCAGATAAGCTGTAAGAGTGGCCATAGCTTTCAAGCGCTTACATCATCAGAATAAAGAAACTTCTTTATATAGAGAAATAAATAATTTATCAGAACCACTGAAAAAATAGTAACTTACTACAGCACAGTACAGAGCAGTAAACTGTGGTAGTACTCTGTTGCTATGGGTATAATCCGTCTAGGTAGGTACCACCGCAGCACCTGTTGCAGGCGAAAAACAGTACTGTGTTTACTCTACCGTGTTCCTGTTTGAAGGGCGCTGTAGCTAATGAAATTATTGCGGTAACGAGACTTAACATTATTATTATTATTATTCTACGAAGTAACGACACGAGCTAGACGTTCACCTGATGGTAAACGATACGCCCGCCCATAACAACGTGGCGCTAGTTGTGATGATATAACTGCACCGCATAGTGCTGCTACATAAGCAATTAAGTCTCGTTACTCCAGTAGCTACAGCGCCCTTCAAACCGGATTACTGTACTATTTGCCGGCTGCAATAGACGGTGCGGTGGTAGTGGTCTCCGGCAACTGGAATCTAACAGTTAAACATCAGATGTGTTCAGGGGTAAGGTATTACAGTGTATAGCATCCTAACGAACGCCACGTGTCGTCACTTCGTGGAAAAAAGAGGAAACACCAGATTCGAGTCAACCGCTGAATTAAGTGAACTGGAATGCAATGCAGGTAGGGCAGAGCTACATGGAGTTCATATTGAATCGGGCACTCCGAATACGTCACAGGGTGGATGGAGGCTGTGACCCCTCGCTTCTATCCGGGTCAGGTCAATTTTGAGCACGACATTCGAAAGCCGACCCTGCGACGAGTTGGACTGATTAATATCTATATTTAAAATTCGACGAAAATATATAAATATACGTTTAGCTACTCCGACGACTTAGTGGTTAGCAGCCATTTTAACGCGCAAGTCCCGGTTCAATCCCGGAGCCCTATACACAAGTGTAAGTGATGGCATTGTGTTTCCATCCGTCACTCAGTTAAGTTCATAGTATTCTGCATGATCATCATCTCACCACCTCAATAATAAATCTACCACCAGACGTAAAAGTCGTGATAGCTTAGTTTGTAAGGCCCAAGCTTTACTGATCGAAGAGTCATAGGTTCGTCCCTTTTGCAATCGAACAACCGGTGGGCAAATCAATATCATCTAAGAAGAACAGCTTCCATTTATGTGACTTCTATAAATGATCTTGACTCTCTTCTGTTGAGATATCGCCCGAGTCCCGGCTGTGGGAACGTTGAGATGGCTGCTTATTTATTATACACCTGAATTTAATGCTGATAATACAGCTACACTTCCATAAGTATTTAAGTGCTTATTAACAATCCACTAGAGGGGTGTAAGGGGACTCAAGCCAACCTCACCTGCTCGTGGTGCTGCTAATCAACAAACGAAGACGCAGCTCCTACCAACCCGCACTGACCAGCATGGTGGGAAATGGCCCAAATCTCCCCATATGAACCCTTATAAACAACGGCGCTTAGTGCCCGGCAGCGCAGGACCGATCGATGTAGGTTCTTTGGGGGAAGCTCATCTCCAGCGGTGGATCTATATGATGATGAGTCCATTAGAAAGTTGAAGTCTAATAGTTAAACTTAATTTGAACTTAAGTCATAAACGTGATAGTGATGCCAGAATTAGATCCTACGAGGATGGGGTGGCGTTGCAATACAATTACGCAGACATAGCTAATCGATACATGCCATTAGCGTACAATACACTGCAGCAGGTAATGGAATAGGATGGGTCGGCGAACCGCCTACCAACTATACCACAAATATATCTAGTGGTAACGTGCTGTGTATATGTATAGACACAGGTTCTTGAACGGTTCCCATCATCAGAAGCAGCAGCTCAATTGGAACCGTATCCAAGTCCATCAAAATCATATAACGCATAGGAAGGCATTTTTTTATGTAATTAAACGACGAGATGGGCGGACGTTCACCTGATGGTAAGTGTTATACTTAGCCATAAAATAACGCTAGTTAAGATGGTATGCATAGCACCCCATTGCGCTCGCCGCTTGAGACGTAAGATGTCGAGTCTCGTTACCCTAGTAATTACACTAGTTGCAGCGCCCTTCAAACCGGAACACAGTAATGTTTGCACAGTACTGTTACTGGCAGAAATAGGCGGCAACAGAGACCTACCACCAGTGAAACAAGCTATCATCGATTCTTTCACCACCGATTTTGGTACACCGTTTATTTTCGATTAATTCAATATCATCACCAACTGAAACGCAACGCTGTGTGGATCCAATAGCTCCTCTCGACCTTGACCGGATGGTTCTAGATTAAAGTTTTGACACACAAGTTAAAGGAGTCATCGTCATCATCAGCCGATACAGGTTTGTTGACGCAAAGATTTCGACATCGGCGCCATGCGTGCTTCACCAGATGGTCGGTCCATCTTGTGGAAAGCCTTCCAAAGCTATTACTATATATAATTATTATTTTAGTAATTATTATTCCTTCACAACTCTAAGAGGTTGAATGGAAGAGATTGCCCTGTAGCATTATATACATCTCCTTTTTCGTCTTAAAGTGCCTCTCCAACTGGTGAAGGTTGGCGATCAGCGTGATACAATCCTCTGTGTCTCCGGTTCGGCGGAACACTTCGGACGCGCCAGACATGCCAGTCCATACAGTGATATGCCTCAACCATGACTTTTTCCTTCTCCCCACCTTCCATTTCTCATTTATCTAAATCTACTGTATATTTCTTCTCATGTTCCGGCAAACAGATAAATAGTCTGTCTACGGCGAATGTTTCAGTATTCGTAACCGTCCACCAAGGATCACATTCAACCTTGACTTTTCATCAAGGACAGAAGCTAAAGTAAACTAAGCCAGAGCCGATCCGGTCGGAGCCGGGGATATCTGTGATCTAACAGTTTCACTGCCAACGGAAACAGAAAGATAAATTTTAATTAAGTTTTCCGTACCGTGTAGTGAACAATAAGAAAATTTGTTCGCATTCGTGGTAAAGAGGTAGTTATCAGAAGAATTATTATGAAGATCAGCTTTAAATTCTTCTTTCAAAAATATTTATCGCAGTCTTCATCTTAGTATATATGGCGTCATCCTAGAAACTTCTGTCCCTTTCTGTACATCCTTTCTAATATTATTTTCACACCTATTTTTTTATTGTTTTCTTTATAATTAAATCCTACATTGATAAATAATTTATTTATTTATTTATTCTCTGTACTCCATTAAGTTAAGGACACAGACGTTTTTTCTGCGTGAACTAAATTTTGCATTTATGTGTTAAAATTTAATTAATGAACAAGCTATATATATACATATACACCGTCACAGCACCCTTAAAACCAGAACTCAGTAACGTTTGCACGCTATTGTGGGACGGCTGCAATAAGAGCTGCGGTGGTACCTGCTGATAATAGAGACCCGTTACTTGTAAATGCTCCACCAAAACAACACCTATTTCAGTTCAAGTTACTTGTAGGCTCTACTCACTTGGAGTACGCATGCTTCAGACGGTGTGTGTACAGCCACTGGCGCAGAATGAGCCGCTGCTGCAGCGCCAGAGCCGCGCGCCGCAGCTGCCGCTCCTCGGAAGCCGGCAGCTCCGGCAGCCGCTCCAGCGCGTCTGGCGACCCGCATCCGGACAGCGTCGATATACCTACAAAGAACAATATCATAAAATAGTACACAAACTTAGCAATCCTCTGGAGAACCAAGCAAAGTCGAAAACAAAAAATCGAAAACGCACAATTAAGAAGCAAAATGTTGGGCACGTGGGCGCTGGAAGAAGCACCGACCTGTGCGAGAATCCAGAAGATTATATTGAGAAAACGAATTACGACGACGACGATTATCTCAAGAAGACGAATGTGACCAATAGTGTAGAAGGAGGCTGAACATGATGCAGGTCCATTCCGTACTTTGTACACATATAGATTTAAACAGTTATCATACAATACGAGTATACATGTACCGGTGGTAGACGTTTGTCGCTGAAGATCTGGTTTAGCACAGCTTCCACCTCTGTCTCCAAACAGTAGTATGCAATCATTACTACGCTCCGATTTGAGGGCGCTGTAGCTAATAAAATTGCTGAGGTGACAAGTTCAACGTGATGTACTATATATACACCTAACTAGCCAGCCTTGTTACGGGCTGGCGTATCACTTACAATCAGGTGAACGTTTGGACCGCCTTGTAGCTTTGTCGAATAAAAAATTTATAAAAGTCCAAAGGATGGATTAAATTCCAAAAGCTATCCTCTTCCAATTCAAAATGATAAAACAGATGTCTGATCATATAAAAAAGAATACCGAGATAAAAATAAGTAAAATCCCTTAACTTCTTAAGATGGAAGGGAAATCTTTAGATGGGATTTGTTAGCAGGAACTGCTAACAAGTTAGCGAAGAAATCTCATCCCCTCGCAAAAGTTTAAGTTCAGGAAAAGTGTTCTGTAACTCGAAGAGTGGGTTGAACTTTCTTCGCAAAGGTTATGACCTCTGATACGTGTTTGAACAATTTATGGAATTATCATCTTCATTCGCTGAACGGCCAGCTGCCGGACGTAGGTCTCTCCAAAAGATTTCCACGTGAATAGGTCCTGTATTCGCGCATCTAGTGATTTCACTCATTCATGGTGATTCATAAATTTGTTCGTTCGAAGGTCTTGCCAGTTATTACTGAGTAGGTCTCCCTTACAGAATTAGTCTGCAAGTGATGATTTTGACGAAGAAGTTCCTTTTTTTTTAAGTAATTAAGCGACGACACGAGCGGGACGTTCGCCTGATGGCAAATGATACGCCTGTCCATAACAACGCGGCGCTAGTTAAGATGCGCTCGTCATATTGAGAAGTAGATATTGTTTCAGTAATTTCACTAGCCATAACGCCTTTCAAACCGGAACACAGTAACGTTTACACATTAGTGTTTATCGGCTGCAATAGGCCCTGCGGTGGTACCTATCTGTCTAGGTAGTGGGCAAGAGAGACTTAACATTAGTAGGTTTCCACTTCACCACAAATTTGCAACCAATACCATTTTTTCATTATCATTACATGGTAATCCGGATTATATTCTTCCTTTCCGGTTGGCACAAAGGAGGTTGCTGTAGAATTTATAACTACTAATAAATTACATATATTTGTTATGTTGCCGTTGCTAAGTGACCGCCGGCTCCGACCTCGTTTTCCAACAAATTGCTTTCGATTATTTTGTCGGCCTTTGCAATAATGAAGTTTACCGGCAAAACCCTTCACTCCAAGTTTCAAAATCATTAATATGAAAACTCACCAATGGCACGTCTCGTACTGCACCGCCCGATTGGGGGTGGATGATATATTTATAATTTCCTGAAGCTCGCGACTTGACCTTTAACACCATTGCGTATGAAATCATTAAACTCACTGAGGAGGGTAGTAAAAAAATATAATTTATAAACGCTGCCGCGAATTCATAAAGCTAATAACTGTAATAAACTTGAAACGCTATATTTTTCTGCAAAATTTACTTTATTTGTACGGCGTCGACATTTTATGTCGTCCACTGCTGCATAGCATTAACTAGGCTCCAACCTTACAAAACATCATGATGAGAGAATTATCTTGACAATATTATGTATGATATGCATAAATAGAGCGCTCACCGCCTAGAAATAAATTGTAAACTTCATTACCCCAATAATTACACTAAGTACAACCGAAGGGTAAGGGTTCTCGCACAACGACTCACGGGACTCAAGCCAACCTCACCTGTTCGTGGTGTTGCTATTCAACAAACGAGGCTCTAGCTCCCACAACACGCGTTGTACCAGCATGGTGGAAGTTGGCCCAAATCCATATATGAATCCCTCTCCGATCGATGGGGGAATCTTTGGGAGAGGCCTATGTCCAGTAGTGGACGTCTATCGGCTGATGATGATTATGACAGCCGCAACGCCTTTCCGAAAAGTACACAGTAATATTTACTATATTCCAAGTAGTTGGTACGTAGTAATGTTGGACATTTAATATGATTGTTAATTCTGAAAAAAAAACTTGTGCAGACTACTATTAAGTCAAAACGATGCTTAAGAACTGAAATATTACTTAAAGAAACGCTTTTAATACAAAAACATTGTGAAGACCAAAAAGTTATATATCTGAAACAGTTTGTAAATTTCAGTAAGCACAGACAGTGCAACTGACACGTCCGTTCAGTTCGACCGACAGATAACAACTGTCTATTGAAGCACCATTGCTCATTTTATGTTTATCTAACTACCCGCATCAACTGTTGTTAGAAAAAACTATTTAATAAAAGTCTCTGTATATCCGACCTACATAAAAACATACATGAGAATGTGGCAGCAACAACAGCACCCAAGTTCCATGATAAGGGTACGGGTTCCGTGCCGCATACAATTACATCCATTTGCGTGGTACACGCTAAAGTAAAATAACATGCAACCTGACGAATAACGACTAATGGAATAATCCGTTTTCTAGACAAATGACATGAATCAGAAGAAGCTGATTATCTATTTATTACAAGTTGTACAAAAGAAAGTTTCAAACATATCGATAAGATTGAATCGATCTAAAATTTTAAGAAAAGAAATTTTTACAAAGACGAAGAATTTGCAATCAAACAGTTCGATTCAATATAAGTTGATTTAAAATACACAGAAACAGATAAAATAAAGAAATACTAAAGAATAACAATTACAACAAACTTCCGCGCGGATCTCCTCGGATGTTTGGAGTACAAACATGAATTGGGAATCTATTTCGATTGCAAATATTTGCGCGCGTGAGGAGCTCCAAAAGTTTTATTCATACCTTACTTCAATGCGGGCTCCATCAGTATCGCCGAATATATAATCAAAAACAAGAAGCAACAAAGTGGAAAGAGGCATCATCCTCACACAAACATCTTCACGCCTATCGAATCTACGTTGCGCATATCTGACGATTTCTCATGACCTTCACCACATCGTCAGACCACATTGTAGAGGTTCTTATAACACTGTACCTTCTTATTCTTCTTAAGTGCCTCTCCAGCTAGTGAAGGTTGGCGATCAGCGTGGTACTGTCTTTTCTGTCTCTGGTTCGGCGAAGCAAATCTGACGCCCCAGATATACTGTACCAGTAAGCTTCAAAGCGGATACACCAGCAGTCAGTCCTTTAAGCAATAAATCCTATCTGTTGCCACTTTAATCTAAGAATAGCTAATTAGAACATCACAAAAAATATCTAACTTACTTTATTGAAACCCACCACAAGTAACTTCAATACCGTATTCCACCAGTGTTTCCACCCAAGTTTGACGCAAGAGTCTCTAAGAGAAGAGTGGGCCTACTTCTACGCTTTGCCCTAGACTAGAACTCCGCATATCATTAGGTGGGATCGTGGTCAAGAACTGGTCTATACCATTTAAAAAACCCGTCCGATCGTAATTCAAATGGGTAAACTTTAATTTCTTTTTATAAACATAAAATTTCGCAAATTTTAAAAACAATCGCTGCCATATCCACATCTTCCTATGCCAAGGATCCCATAAATCATAAAGCTGACGCCTGCAGCTATCAGCTGCTTTCTTATTGATTAACGATGTCTTTTGCAGCTCCTACGGGTGAGACGTTACGAATAAGTTTCTTAACCATTATACCTAAAGAGGAAATGACTGCCCGTATCCGAACATTTTTTTCTAGAATAATCTATCATGCTAAGCATAATGTTGTTGTTGAGCTGTTACTTAGCGACGAGCGCTAGCTACCTTGGCACCTCCTGAATAAATAACTTTCAAGTAACTTCCATTGAACAGCATAATAGTATGTTTAGTTAATTCTACTCGTATTCGCTGCTTTCTATTTTAATTCATTTTGTGTTGCATTAAGACTGCTTTTAGTCGTCTCTTTCATCGTCGTTTAATGATGGTGAACCCTGAACGGAGTGCATTCACGTAGCACTTTGAAAGCACAAGCATCTACTACAGAGTTATTGTGCAGATAGAATAAAACGAAAAGCTTAGACTGGGTGGCTACCGGAATAATCATTTTAATATTTTTTTTGTTTTCGATGAGAAATCTTCTAAAATGATACCTTTCTTCAGGGAGAAAGAAGAGATTATGTGAGATTCGCACTCAATTAAACCCCCTCGGAGATTATCTTCAGTGCCTTGTAGGAGGCCCTAGGATTTCCGACGAAACGCACCAGTGCCTCCCTGCACTACATCTAAAATCCCGTCCCATGGAGAGCCGTAACCCTCGTACTTGTTGTTCACCTCGTGCTTGCTTAATGAACGATGAGGACCACCAGCTTCAAAGTCCACGAACCCAAAAAATCTTTCAGTCTCCTTCTACGACAGAAAGGGCTTACCTGAGACCTATTCTAAATGACCCGAGATTAAAGTAAGTGCTCTATAGGCTAGGTTCCAAATTGTGTCCAAATAGTTTCCTTCATGAGTGAGTACTATATTTGCGTCAATTTTCTTCTCTCTAAACTTCACCTGGGATCGATTGACGTGGAGATCTTTGAGGGAAGCCTATATCCAGCAGTGGACGTCTATCGGCTGATAATGATAATGATGATGAAATAGCTTTAGGACTAGCTGTGCCGCAAAATATGTTCCACCGATTAGATAATAAACAATGCCTATGGATACTGATAGTGCTACGAGTGAAATGTTCCATATGGCAGCACTCTGGAAAATGAAGATTGATAGCTTTCGATTTAATTTAGTCTTTCGGCTGTCTCACGATACTATAACTATATTAAGGTGGATTAAGGTGTAAAATTATGACGGATCCACAGTTATAACTTTCTGGAAAGTCAACAGCAACGTTACATGGAGATAACATATTTTGAGTAAGCTACATGAAGTGTCATCGTCATCATCATTATCATCATCTGTCGATAAACGTCCACTGCTGGACATAGGCCTCCCCCAAAGATCGCCGCGTTTGTAGCGGTTCATATTGGGAGGATTTGGGCCATTTCAAGCTTCTATGACTTCAAAGGTGCCCACATCGATTGGTCTTGCCCTGCTCGCATCAGCGGGCACTAGGACCGGTCGTTTGTAGGAGTTCATATGGGGGAGGATTTGAGCCATTTCCCACCACGCTAGCCTATTGCCGCGTTGATAGAAGCCAGAGCCTCGTCCGTTGATTTGAAGGGTGCACCACGACCAGGTGAGGTTGGCTTTTGTCCTGTGAGTTGTGCGGAAGTCTCGAATATGCCATGTGAGTTTATGAACAAGTTTAAATCAAACGTCGAGGACAAGACAACATATAAAAAGGCAAGACGAACTGTATTTTTTTTTAAATAAAAAGGTTAGTTCTTGATCACGATTCCACCTGGTGTTGCTGGTGATATGACCTGCGGCGGTGAAGCGCATTAAGATAGTAAGCCTATTCATTGTACTCCTGAAAACACCTACGTCGTTTGTACGGGAACACTGACGCTGGCAAGTTATTCCACTCCTCAGCTGTAGCTCTAGAATGAGGAACTGAATCTCTGATCGCAAACTGGAGATGTATACTGAATGATGGTGTCTTGCTGTGCCTCTGATCTTGCGGTAATGAAAGAGACGGGGAAATTTATTCATGTAAGTAAAGGCCTGCAAACTGAAATACAGTAATGTTTGCACACTACTGTTTATCGACTGCAATACGCGCTGCGGTATACCTATCTATCTCCTACAACAGAGACCTACCACCAGTAGTTAAGTCTGCAACAGTGCTACTTGGTTACCGGCCGCCTCCAGCGTACCGTGAACGTTTCTAGTGGTCGATAGATGAGGTGTGGTCATGGGCAAGGAACACGACGGCTTTCCGTTTCTTTAATATTAGATGTAGTTAATATATAACTATATTTAATAAAAAGAGGAAACATCATGATAAGGTACCCTGCGCAAATTTGAACTGTTCCACGTGTTAGCTCACACCCTAGATTTTGTTAAACCTTAAAAGTGTTTTAGTGATAGGCTAAATAGCTAAAGGTATACTCTTCTGCCGGCGTCAGTGTTTCGTCCAGTTAGGACGTGGGGATCTTTAAGAGAAGAATGAATAGGCTATCTAAACTAGTGCGCTTTACTACTAAACACTACATCGCCGCTTATCATCAAGTGGGATCGTAGTCAAGCGCTAGTCTTTACAATAAAAAAAATGTTGCTTAAACGTTTAAGTATAGGATAGTGAACGAGACAAGGATAGGACTGGGAACTTGGCGGGACGGCACAGTATTTAACTTTGTACTAGTTAGGAAGCTCGTAACTTATGTTGTACTCAATCAGATCGTGTAACTTAGCATTAGTTGCCAAGTAAGTTAAACAAAGCACAAAATCTACTACACAGCGGTGTTAACTAAGAGAGAATATTCACGGCTTTTATAGATGCACTGACCTGGCATTTTATCATTCATAACATGTCCTTCCCGTGGTCCAGGATGCCCACACAAACAATAAAACTACAGACAGTAACAGCAGCATAAATATTATTTGTTACAATATGTATTCAAATTAACCTTATAACTAATATTTAGCTGAAGTGATAAGGAAGAAAGAGAGATGGAGTGAATGTATCAAAGTTAAGATTGATAATAGATAAGAGAAACGAGACATATCATTCGGGAGTTGGTGTGGAGTTATCAAACGGGCACTCGTAAATGTAAAGTTTTATCTGGAGGTGCAGCGATGAAAAGAGGCTGGGAAGCACTGACCTGATATATTAAATTAGATCACCTATACTCAACCTGCAACCCTCGGGCTGCGTGTAGCCCACCGGGCTTTGGGTTTGGCCCGTCTGGTGTTACTTTATTTTAACCGCTTTGAACTCCTCACACATTAGAATAAAAGAGCCCATTAGAAAGTCAAGTATTTGTGGACCCTAGCTAAAGAAAGGTTGAGCACCACTGAATTAGATGAACTGTTTGTATCAAAGATTGTATCCTTATTACCATTGGTGTTATCGTGCAACCAGAACAGAGTCCACTTAGCATCAACGTGAACCACGCGGATGATAGAACTAAAGTTTTCGAGCTGAACGTAAACGCATGAGTGTTTAATCTGTCCCAACTTCCTCAAGCCTTAAGCTCTCCTCTCATACATCATCAGACATCGCCTCCCAAGAGAGATGGAGATCATCCGGTGCTTCACATGGGTGTGTAACCAGGTGGAGCCCTGATCACTTGTTGCTAACGGAAGTGGAGCGCGGAAGTGTGCCGGCGACCGCGCGACCCGTCCCGCACTCACCCCCTCGCCACCCCAATAGCCCCGCACACCCATCCGCTAACAACCACCGCGCGCTCTCGACGAATCGACTTTATAATTTGAAAATAGGTTACACTGCAGCAGACTGTATTTATACTTCGTTGATGCAAAGTGACGACCGACCGATGTGGAGATCTTCGGGGGAAACCTATGTCCAGCAGTGGACGTCTATCGGCTGATAATGATGATGATGATGCAATGTAATATATTCGTCAGTTAGTCTAAAACGTCGTAGCTCTCAAACAGACTAATTTTGATCTAGACCAGATATTCCCATATTGGGTTCCACCGCCCCGTGGTGAATGCTACCGCGATTCAAAGCGATGAAGAAGACCATAAGTGCATTTTGGAGACGATGATTAACTATTAGGGGACGACGATAGTACAAAAAAGAAGATATGTAATTAAATAGTAACGTGTAGCTTTACATCCGCTGCAGGGATTGGATTGATGCCAGCGTCCGGTGCTACGTCGCTACGGCGATACGAGGCTACGGGTTGTTATCTAATGAGAAAAATCTGCTTTTTATTTATTTCTTTATAAAGTCTGCAATTAAAAGAAATAGCTGAAGATCGAATTATTTTTTATCCAGCTTCAGTTTGAAGAGGACACCTTTTCGGTTACGGCAACTGGGTCAGTCATTTTACCTCTATGTGCCTTAGTGTGGCTGATATAGCCAATTTTCGTCGGGAACGTCCCCGCACAATGAAGACAACTTAATATGCTGTTAACGTAAAAAGCCATTGGTGATCAGATTTTCAATGCATCACGTCTGATTGATGTCCAAGATATTACGCAGGTGATCGTCAAATACATATACCATTGTTTTTGCAAGGGATCTCCATTCCGATCGTTTAGCGATTTAGTTTATACGATATTGTATTGTTTATGTGGTTGTTATAGTAACGGTGGGTTGTAATAGGTTCCGCACAACAACTCACAGGATCCAAGCCAATCTCACCAGTCTCTGGCTCTCACCAACCCGCATTGGCCATGAACCCCAACATACGACAGCACTTAGTGCCCAGCGGTACTGGAGGCCATGCTGACAGTATGTGAAGATCTTTGGGGAGGCCTATGTCCAACAGTGAACGTCTACCGGCTGACGATAGTAACAGTTGTTGTAGAAATTATCATCATTTGCGATCTAAGTTACGGCCAGCAACGCGGGCGGGAAGCAGCTAGTGTTAGTATAACTTCAACTGCTTATTATAATCGTCATCATCATTCGGTGATCTGTACGATCTGAAGTCCAAGATCAGATTGAGAAAAACAATTCGATCCTCAGCATCCATAAACTTAGATATTTAATAAACTACTGCCTAAAAGCACAGCTGTGTCAGTTTCACATAATTTATAGTAACTTAGAATGATGCTTTGTTTTTTAAAAAAGGTTATCAAAAAAAAAAAAATTTTTGTCCGTCTGTCCATATTAATAAACAATTATTATTTAATATTCAACTTAATAGCCTAACTTAGGGATCCTATATTCATCACATCAGATAATATTACTTCAAAATGTTTATAATCTAAGTAACCCCGAAAATATAATTCCGACGAAAAAAAAAAGAATAAAATGAAATCGCGTAATCCCCGTCAAGTACTACCCTCCCCCAATCTCCCCACTCTTCTCGATCCGAAGGTGACCTACCCCGACTCGCTGGGGGATGCAAATGCGAATACAACTTCAACCATCACTCGCGGCAGCATCAGTCATTGATAATTACACGTGCTGAAGAAATATATGAAGTAGGGTAAGACCCTCATGGAGGAGGTCAAGAATACTTCGGACACTTTAAGTTGATCAATAAGTGGCACTTAGCGATACCACTTGTTAATTTGACATAATACAAAAAAAGGGAGCTGCGAAAAGTTTAACGAGTGTATCTCCATATTCGTAACTCCTAATAAAGTAATATCAGCCGATAGACACAGGCCTGCTCCACAGATCTCCAGGTATATAGTGGTTTATAGGGTTTTTTTCATCGTTTAAGATTACGTAGAACCAGTTCGTTACCAATACTGAAGTTCTTGAGGGAGCCAAATAGAAACGTAAGCTCATGACAACCGACATGCGAAAATGGTTGCAATTTTTGGACACGGGCAATGATTCCTTTATGAGTTCCCAAGGTTGATGCTGGAGGGCAAAGTATCTGGAAAACGTGCACCTGGTTGACAGCTGAAGAAATGGTGTGACGACATAAAGGAATGGACCGGGTTTAAATACAATCAGTTAAAAAGAATAGCTGAGGATCGAATTGGTTTTCCCAATCTGATCGGTAAACAACTGTTTGAAGAGGGCACCTACTCATAATGATGATGATGATATGGAGGGATTTGAGCCATTTCCCATCACGCTTACCCAATGCGGATTGGTGGCAGCCAGAGCCTAGTTAAGAGAAGATGAGAAGTCTCGTTACCACAGTAATTTCACTAACTACAGCGCCCTTCAAACTGGATCACTGTAATGTTTGCACACTGTTGTCTGTCAGCTGCAATAGGCACTGTGGTACCTACCTAGACGGTCTCTGGCACCAGCAATACGTTCGTGTTTCAAAATTTTGCTTGAAGATACAGTGGTAGTGGACCTCTCTTGCTAAAGACCGTCTAGGTACCACCGTAGCTCCTACTTCCGCCGCCAAACAACACTATGCAAACATTACTCTATTCCGGTTTGAAGAGCGTTGTAGCCAGTGAAAATACTGTGGTAACGAGACTTCACATCTGATGTTTCCATGCAAGTGACGTGGTGCAGTGTGCATCATCCTAACTACCATGTTACTATGAGCAAACATATCACTTACTATCATGCCTGAAATAGTTTTTTAACAGTTAGCTGTTCTCCGCCCGCTCTGCTAGTCGTGCGGAACTCCCTTTGGGGATGGAATTTTGTAAAATCCATTATAAGCTGAGTTCTAAACGGCAGAAGCAATAGCTCCACCATATTTTGAGTGTTCACGTGTAACAGTTGGGAAGATCTCGCGATGAGTCAATGGATCTGTGGATATCGAGTGTATATATAAACTAGTTGTTGCCGCCTGCTTTGCTGACCGTAACACCCCTGCTACTCCCTTTCGGGATGAAATTTTGTAAAATCCATTCTTAACCTTCTTCCAAATGGCAAAATTAATATTTTTACCAAATTTTGAGTGTTCACGTCTAACAGTTAAAATCAGAGTTCTGAAACGGGTTATATAATCGCCGCGGTTAAAAACATCTGATATTAGAAAAGTATAGAAAAAAAATGACTATTTCCGAACGTCCGTACAGGAGACGTTACAATATCTCCACTCCTCCATCTCCGTGTCATAATAGAAGACTGAGAGACAGTTCCCTGTTACCATCACCAATCATTATCCACCGCTCCATCCCACTATAAACACGGTCAGTACCTTTTTTCTATCTCCAACTTTTAGTAACCAGTGGATATCAATAGTCTGACGAAGTTCATAGGGTGGCTAGTTTTACTAGTGATGATTGTTTGCACGGTATACCCTCGAGCCGCAACCGCTTCTCAAACCTTCAGATTTCTCTCCACCATCTCCATTTAGTATTGAACTTTGACTGATGTTAACCGAGCGGGACGTATGAATAGGTCATAGCGACCGCTGGTAGGACATGCATAAATAAAAAATAATAATTCCTCGGAACTCCTCCGAATTCCTCGGTTAACAGAGTTCTTTTAAAAAGAGCTAAAAAAAATATGTAATTAATTTATTTATACACACTAAAAAGAAGTAATCTTCGCCTGGAAAACCGAAGTATTCTTCTGGTGCAGTTCATCATTGTAGCTTATCAACTGGATGTTCACTACATCTCTAAACCAAGTTGCGAGCGCAAAACGATGCTGTGTAAGCATCCTAACTAGTGCCTTGTTATTATGAGAGGGATTTTCAGTTTCCTCTGAATCCAGCTCGTTACGTCGCTTCAAGGTAAAGTCAAAGCGAGATTATGATGTGACTTCAGCTTCACATACAGGTTATCCAATCACTTGCTTTCACAGTTGGAAATTAAAATCGCATACGAATCATCATCATCATCATCAGCCGATAGACGTCCACTGCTGGACATAAGTCTCCCCCAAAAATCTCCACATCGATCGGTCCTGTCTTGCTCGCATCCAGTGCGTTCCCGCGACTCTCGCCAGATCCTCGGTCCACCTTGTATACGAATAAAACGTTTTAATTACCTGAAAATTGAGACACGCCGGACAACATAGAGAGGCCGGAATTCTGGCTGTTTGATGGATGAATCATTCCAATTGAACATATCTCCGAGTCCTCGAACTGCCACATCTCGACGACGACAGGTAAGGAAGTGGTTCGCGAAGTTCAAGAGTTCCAATCAATGCTCAACACAAAAGACGGTACGCATCGGATCGCCCCGAAAAAGTCAATCGGATGTAATTCTGAATGAAATTCACAAATCTATTGAAATATATTTAAACCCTTCTTTTGATTAGTATTATATTCTTCATAATTTATAGATTATTCCCAACAAGATGAAGCGTATACAATGCAAGTCCTGACTGAACTTGAGGAACACACGTGAACACCGATCGGCGTCAACGGCGCGACTGACGGCTCACGCGCGGCGCCTCCTCTTTGTTGTTGCGGGTGGTGTGGGATGGGGAGAGGAGTATGACGTCACGGGTTGGCGAATTGAAGCCACCCAACCGATCACGTCTCTTGTTATGTGCCTTTGTGAAGAAAGTCGACGAAATTAATTTTATTCATCGCTGTAGTATGATGTGAATGATGCGATTTATGACGCGAGTGTATTTTCGCAACTGACACTATAGTGTTTGTTTGTTTTATACAATTAAATGTACTGACAAGTTGTTATCTAATTGTACTTAAGAACATTAAAAACTCATAACTCTATCATTAGATTTCACCCATGCTAGAGTTGTGTGATTATGTGTAACATCAAATTTGGATTGGATTTGGACATTTCCATAAAGTTCTATGATAGTCTAACTTATAACAGTATATTCCCCATTGGTACAATATAACTGACAATTCTTAAGCCATGTGTTGTCCGACCATAATTTTTAACATTTAATCTGTAAAAGACAGCTGAAATCAACCTACTGCCAACATGGTGTCATTTATTGTATAAAGTATGTTTAAATTATTCCTAATTAGATATTTTCATATTTGAATCAAATGTTACCTTTCTTTTTTTACCACAATCAAGCAAATGCTTAGCAAAATATACAACTGTTTAAATAAACAACATTCACTCTAGGATTGTGATACTATTTAATAAATATTACTAAAACCATTTTTGCTGCATATAACATTTCTCATAACCATGTTTATTTTTATTATGAAAATTTAATTAGCATCATCAATAATCAATTTAAGCAACTTCTTACAAATAACATAAGTTCAAAACAGTTTAAACAGCTACCATCTTTAATAGCCTTTATCAAGTCAAAGGCAGAAAATAAGAAAAAAACATTTTTAGTTAAATTAAGAGACTTCAGAGATTTTATATTATATAAAAATAAGAATGAAAATTAAGACCCATTTTAGTTTTCTACTCATATTGTATTAAACACATTTTGATTAAATCAACTCACCAACATTATTCACCGTGTAAATCAATTGTTTCGCAAAATATCTGCTATTATTTTTGAATGGATACATTCCTTTTTTTGCAAATTTCATATGTATTGTTAATTATGAATTCACTTAACAATAATTAAAGCTAGAAATCACTTACCATATTCTCTGAATAGTTTCTTATAGTCGCCAAGATCATTCTGTTCAAGCCACTCGTCAACTTGCGAACTTTCGTCCTCAAATAAATGTCTCAAAACTGTTCTAGTCACATAAATAAGCGATAATATAAAAACTAACAATCCGAAATAATTAATCTGCTTACACATATTCATTGTGTTCAGTCATTATAATACAATAATATTAAAAATAAACAGTACAAGTTCTACACATCAACATCATCGTGCATTTGACAGTTTGATATTGACGTTTCTTTGACGATATATTTGTTCCGTCGTACGCATTATTATTCAACATCATTTCAACCTATTCACTGAGGATGATGAAACCCACTTTATGGTGTATTTTTAACAATTCTTCTCAAAACAGATTTACAACTTCACCTCACATTTAACAACAGGCAGTGAGAATACAGAGAAGAATAAATTTGTAAATAGATGTTTTTTTTATAGTTTAAATAAATAAGAGGAAAAACACAAATGCATTACTATCAATGTCTAAATACGAACAATTAGTAGAGGAAACGACCAGTGCTAAGCAAGTATTTTGTAATATGGAATGAAACTTTTTTTAGTACAGTGAAGGCGCCTAGTGGAACTGGTCACTGCAACTAAGGGATGACCACAACCACCAATCCGTCAAGACTGAGAAGATAAAATAAGTGAAATTAAAAAGACCAATGTTAAAGTAAACATTTTAATAAATATTTACAATACAATGCAAGTGTTATCACATTTTAGAGAATAAAGGCTATGTATAACGTGTCTCAGGGGCGACACTTATCCCGAACTTTGCTACAAAATGTAAAACTCTATGATTGTCAAGTTTTTAATAAAACGAAGAATCAATTTTTTTTACAACGGGAACGCTATTTAAAAACAATTTATGAGCAATATTTTGTTCCTAAAGCCATTTAAAAAAACTTAGCCAAATAAAGGGATCAAGTAAATACACAAGTCATTTTTATTCAATTTTACATTATTGCTTTCTGATAAGAGATTTTATTTAGCAAACGCAAAAGCAGAGACTGTTGTATTAAAGTCTTGCTTCTCATCATCCTCACATTCAGTCCAAGGTACATACTTATCTATAACTTCATAGTCCACCGAAAATTTGTAATATGCCTTGGGTAAATGATTGCTCCTTCAGTTCTGCCTGCTAGATTTTTGTTTATGGGAAAGAAAGTATTCCGTTTACTAGATTTATCTTACATTAAGTCATTACTCATATGTACTGATGAGTTGGTCCTGGCTACATCGCATGTTGTTATGTAGACAGTCCTCATTCGCACAGACCGTCCATTATATCTATTTACTTGGATAAATAGAGCTGTCACATTTATCGGTACAGTCTCGCGAAGTCGCGCAACAGTCTCGTCATCTCCTTGCATTTTTCAGCTCTGTCAACAAACAATAATTACGTTATAAGCTACTTCGAATTTTCATTGAGAAACAAACAGCTACCTCACGCCTCCTACTACTGGGACTCGGGATGTTTTCTCACAAGGGAATTATTTATCTACCACACTGACATGCAATATCAATCAAGTGTGGATTGATGGATATTATGGTATAAAGAGTCCCACACAACAACCCATGAGTCCCAAGCCAACCTCAACTGCTTGTGGTGCTGCTAATCAACAAACGAGGCCCTGGCTCCCACTAACTCACATTAGGCCTGTGTGGTGGGAAGAGGTTCAAATCCCCCCCATATGAAACCCTACAATAGACGGCCCCTGGTGTCCAGCGATGCGAATGGCACAGGATAGATTGATGTGGAGATCTTTTGTGGGAGACCTATGTCCAGCAGTGGATATCTATCGGCTGATGGTGGTGGATTGATGGATGTTTCATGTCTCTTATGTTCAGTTATTGTCCTTCAAACATGTTAGTTCCCTCACAATCCTAAACTAATGGAAGCTCAAACTAAGTAAGGATTGAACCCCTGCATCTAACAAGACAGAGATAAAAATTATGGAACGGACCTGAGCGCGTATTGGTGGAATTGCCAGCACTGCTGATCTGTAGGAGCCGCGGGTCGGTCGCGTGGTAGCCGTGCGACCGCCGCCTGCAGCCAGTTGGCGTCGTGTGCACGCGCCCAACCCAGCAGCTCGAGTAGGACCTCGCCCACCTCGCCTAACATGTACGCATGCAAATGCAGCGCAGCCGCCTCCACCAGCGCACAAGTCAGCTGCTCACCATACATCTGCAACGCTGCGTCAGCCAAATCTACAGCAACAACACACACCTTGGAATAGATACGTAACAAGATCGACTCCTAGTTCACGTTGTACTGATGATGGTAGATTTTATTTAGTGAAACCAACCTGACCAGCTCCATCAAATATTTATATATAAAGGAGGTAGAGTACTTTAAGCGGTAAATATTTTATGGTCTGCATATCATTGCGAGGCATCATACTCACTCTTGATCTGCTGCTTTTCAGGACGAGTGTCGGTTTCGTTCGCACACCGCATCAAATCGTAGAGGAACTTCATCACTGAAGAGTTAGCATCGCGGTGGTCGAGCCGAGACGCGAGCGCCGCGCACTGTAGAACTGAGGGCGCCGCCCCTGACGACAGGAACGCGACCGGTATGTGTTGCAGGTACCTGTGCAGGAATGAGTGTCATGTGAGACTACGTGGCAGATGTATAATGTCAACTTGCTCGATGGAGGTGATCAAGATTATTAGTTAAAGGATTTTGTAAATGTGTTTGTATATACAGTGAGTGCGTGTGTTTAGGTACTCGGCGAGTGGATACCTGATACAGAGGCGGAAAAGGTCATCCACCGTGTCCGGGTTATCTTGTAGGCCATTAGGCCGTTGCAGAAGTGCAAGGGCGGGCGGCAGCAGCGCGTGCAACAGCTCCAGAAGCCCAGTACCCGCGCCCGTCGCGCTGCCCAGCACGTCGCACAGCACGCCGCACAGATAGAGCACGCAGCCGTGAGGCCGCTCGTTGTACAGCTGTGGCAGCGCGCGGCTCAGCTCCGGCAGCAGCCCGATGCAGCCGGCGCCCACCGCGCGCACACCGAACCGCAGGCAGCGACACGCACGCTCCATCACGCGTGCCTCCGCCACCCATCTGCTCATAATAAACTGTAATAAATTACAAGTTTGGGAACCAAAGGTTTATTATATTTCCCAACCTTTGTGTTTGTGTTCGAACCTGTGGGAGAAGGTGGCAAGACAAATGGTCAAGTAAATGAAATAAGTCCTTACTTCTTCATCACCTCGTACAACACCGGCCAGGAGTCGTTCAGTGCGAGCAGGCATGGGTGGGGATCCACCACGGCGGACTGCGGCACATCCACGTCGCGAAACAGTGCGGCCAGTCGGTCCAGCCACAGTACCGGGTCCGACCTGCTGCCTTTCTTTATCTCGCCAGCAGAGGTGAGAAGAGAGCGCAGCGGCTGCAGCTGCGCACTAGCCGCTTCGCGCATGGCGGCTGCGAGCTGTGGAGGGGGCAGAGCGCCGAGCGCAGCGGCGAGGGCGCGCTGTAATGTGGCACCCGCAGCGCCGGCCAGTGGCTGAGGCGCGGCGTCGGCAGTGCGCGCGGCCGCCACCAGCGTCGCCACGTGCGCAGACGCCTGCTTGCGGCACGCCTTACATATACTCTGAAATATGAACACTATTTTATCCGCTAACCTGCACTTGGGCAGGGTCATAAATAACAAGTGGACTCTCCGCCCCTCAGCATTAGTATTCGCGTAAAGTTATCGTAGATAAGAAGCAATCACCTGCAAAGCTTGTGCGGCGGCTGGTGCCAGGTTGCGGTGCTGCAACGCACGCACGAGCGTGTGCAGGCAGGGCTGCAGGCATTCCGGATGCCGTTCAACCCACTCGCACAGCTCCCCCAATAGCAAGATGCAGGTACGTCTTACTGCCACATGGCTATCCTCTGGCATTGACAGGATAGCCTCGACCACCTTTGGCACATACTCGTGCTCATCACTAGTGGTATAAAAAAAGTGGTGGTGAAAAAATCCTTTAAATTTGAGTATCAATTGAATATGTCAATATTTTCTAAACCATGTATTACCATCCCCAATAGTATTTCATTACATTATAGTTTAAATCACATTGGGGTGCAGGTGACATCCTGCAGCACCATATGCTGGTGAATCACAAAAAAGATGTTATAATGTTAAACTACATTCATTTCATTTCGAGGAACACTAACGGAAGGATGTTCTTGGCGACAGCCTGCATCACAAAGAGCGCCGCTTCAGTGTGCTCCCAGGAACTGTCCGACTGCAGCGCCGCGAACATCTGCCGGAACACTGCACTAGAGCCCACAATGAATACTACATCCTTGATCAGCTCCATCACTTTCATCCGAAATTCCTGTTAATAAAGTACATTCACATTTCAAAATTGAAATCGAGAGGCAGGTTGGCGAATCAAACATCATAGGGGAAGCCAAAGTCCACAGATTTTGCTGGATAAGCTGCTTCCTAAGGATGGGAGACGATCATAGAGTCAAAAAAGTGTTCCTCGGAATGCTAGATATTGTTGGGAGGATGCCTCAGAGCATGACCTACGCTAGCTTCAACCAGTGGACTGGCAAGAGGCAGTACAGGATAGACAACACTGGCTCTCTTGTGTCGGAGGTCAATACACACTTTGGGTCACTGCACCGGAGGGGTAAGTAAATGTACATTGACTATATATAATATCTTTTATATTATTAAGGTCTTCACACTGATAATGAAATGATTGAAACATTTCATAAAGTTCAACTATCTTCCACTTACATAGAACTCATCACCTTCATCTGGTAGTTTAGTATTGTCAGGTTCTAACTGACAATGGCGAGCGAGGGCTTCTATCAGTCTCTCTATGTGCGGCTTGAATGCATCAGTAAGTGGCTGTTGATCTCTCTGATACACCTCCTCGGAGAGTCTATACCAAAGGTTAAAAGTTATTTCAGCTACCTGAAAAAAAATTATAGTAAATATTTCACAATAGTGATACAATTCATTGACAGCAAGTAATATTAACAAATAAAAAAAAACTACTTATTTTTTGCAGCAATTAGCTGATAACATAAGGAGGATAATTATTTATTAGGTAATGTTAATTATAAATAATATTATTTTAAAAAGAAATACCTTGTAAAATTAATGAAATTAAACAAATGTATCTAAATTCATTATTTTTTAAATTTAAGTATTTATTTCATATGCATATAATAAGACAGATGTTTGGGACACGCTATGTCTAGCAGTAGATGTCTGTCAGCTGATAATGACAATGATCATGACATTAAGATAAATATTTTACCTCATAATCATGATGCCCCACACAAACCAATGCAAGCTCCAATGATCTCATGGCAAAGTGAACCCGTCCACTTGCTGTACAAAATACAATCTTCTCCAAGAATGTCTCTGCCAGTTCTGTAAACACTTTGGCATAGTTCACTGCCTTTTCCTCTTCTTCATGTGCTACAGCCATGTGATAACTCTCCTCCAAAGATGCTATACTATCAAACAACAATCTTTCTATTTCTTCATTATTATTATTTTCTTCTAGACAATGCAGTAATGCACATATGCAGTCTGATGATGCATCATGTAACAAATTTATTGAATTGTGATCCCTCATTACTTGTAAACAAAAACCTATAACAGCATTTTGTGGAACGTCCTGTATGTTTATAGCTCTTACTTGTATCCATGATGTCATACATTTCACTATTTTCAATGAGATTTGTGAATTCTGAGAATTAGATATACTTTCTTTAAGAAATAAACAAACTAAATTTGAATTTGCCCTTAGTTCATTTTTAATTTCTTCCCTACGGTTCTCACCTAGTTTTAAACTAGAGGAGTCTATTTCTTGAGGTAGTACAGTCAATATTTCTAATAAAGCAAATTCATTTTTTGTTGAAAATAACTTGATAAGATCACTAACACAGTTTTGCCATGATTGCATTTGTAGGGCTAAGTCTGCAAGGGCTAATGAGAGCTGCGTGAGTATAGCATTACTAGTGCCTGATGCTGCATTCTCCAAATGAAATACTAGTGAATCTCGGAGAGATACCAGAGCTTCTGTAGGGAGTTCTTCAAGATTATGTTGTACTTTTGATCTCATGGTCTGTGCTGCGAAATAGTAAGACTTCTCATCCTTTTTCTCCTGTAGAAGCTGATCGGCTATTTTCCAAGAGTGTACCTGTAATTAAAAACAGGTAAATAAACGTTGTCTTCAGAATATAGCCAAAAATCGTTGCCAGTCAGCAACTGTGATAGTAATTATACTACAGTATTTTTTACTTACTGATTTCTGTACATCTCCGAGCCAAACGGACGCCTTTTCCTTTTCACTTGCATTGGGGTTATCATATAAAGCGCTAATAGCCTGGTAAATAGTGTCCATAGACGGAGCCTCCATCATTAATTGTTAATAAGTCGAGAGATAATCTCAACACTTTCCTTTTAAAACATATGAATCAATTATTTTCATATTTCACTTTATTAACTTCGAATAAAACGAAAAGAGGAATAATCAAACAAGCAACGTCAAACTAATTTAGCACCACATTTGATATTGTTCAGTAGAGATGCCCGCAATCAATTAATGTAATCATAAATTATCGATTTTGTGTGATTATAATGTATCGTTACTTTAAACAAAGTAGATATCTAAATGGACGACCATTATTATTTTTACTGAACTGTTGTATATTTTATACAGTATAAATAACGTATAAAACAATACACTTTTTGTATTCATGTACACAGAACATTGATTACCGGTTTTAGTGATGTCTCCTAACATTCAAATGTTAAATAAGTCCACATAAGAAAAATCTTAACAGTTATGGTAAAATAAGACATAATTAGTTCAATAGCCGTGTTACAAATAATCATTAAAAAGTTTAAAACGTAGTATAATTTAATATCACGTAACTCTTAGATAAACAAATTTTATCATGCGACAGCGTCATTAAGTTTTGCTCCTGTCGTAAAATAATTAGCAATGAATTAATTAAGTGTATTTCTTTTGATATTTAAATATTGAACAAATGTTACACATAAATGAAACTTTCCAATAAAATAAAATTATATTATAAACTGCAAAGGCTTTATTTTTATATAATATTAGAAAAATATGCTGATTCTTTAAAGTTGTTTGTTAATACTTTTAAAAACCGATTTAAAAGTTTGTCTTTCATTTTATATAAATACAATTTCTATATTTTAACGTTTTAATATCTAAAGATAATATCGATAAACAGAAAAAGTATATGATAGTAAATGTTCTTTTAATTCATCAAATGCTGATGAGTATTATCAAATTCAAATTTGTGTAAAATTATATCTTGTTGCATTAAATCTCATTCAGTAAGTGTAACACATGTTAATTTCGTGTATATTGTGTAATACTGAATACTCATCCAATTTGTATGCGACTTAAAAATAATAATTACGATAGCTTTTCTCCAAGTTTAAAAAGCTGACTGCCGAAGCAGAAAAAGTAAAAAAAACTAAAAATAGCATATATATAATTATAATAATAGGATTTTACGAGTCATGCACTGCCAAAAAAAACCTATTTGTCATTGATTTATTAATTTAATGAAAAAAATGAACCGATTGGGAAGGTGACCTGCACAGAGCACATTAGTGTAAGGTGCCGCGTCGCCGCCGCCGCTACACGTACTACAGATAATAGATAAAGTAAACACCTGTGTACCCACTTGTCATTGATAATAAAAAAATACACAGTCACCGGTCAAGTACAAATGTTTCTCACGGCGACTTCCATTACCCGCGCTGTTTCAGTATTCGTAAAGCAAACGTCGCGCGCGTTACACACCACACAAATCGCAATGGCACCCATCAAGGTATGAATTTAAATCTATTTTCTTAATTATGTAATAGCCGCCGTAATTGACATATACATTCACAGGTCGGTGATCCTCTGCCGTCGGTGGACTTGTTCGAGGATTCTCCGGCGAACAAAGTGAACGTGTGCGATTTGGTTGCCGGGAAGAAGGTTGTCCTGTTCGCGGTACCCGGCGCTTTCACGCCGGGCTGTTCGAAAACTCATCTGCCTGGGTACGTCCAGAATGCCGAAAAGATGAAGAGCGACGGTGTTGGCGAAATTGTATGTGTATCCGTAAACGATCCCTACGTGATGGCAGCGTGGGGTGCCCAGCATAACACTAAGGGAAAGGTAAGTGTTTGATATTATTTCTGAACATTCATCAACGAAATTATACTATTTCGTCATAGTTATTAATCAAAGAAATAAAAAAAGTAACAGCTGTTTAAACCCAGCTGCTTAATACCAATTTGTTTCTTATTACAAAAAAACAAACAATTAGACATTCATACTAGTTACAAGTTGTCTACTAAGTCATAATAGTTAATGTATATACAAAGTATTCATGGGTAAGGAATAAAATGTCATGCTATTGTAATTATTGTCATAAGCAGTCTGACCTTCAACCTTGCTTGGTAACTCGCCTTTGCTTTGAATAACTTATGAAGGTCACTTCTTGTGCATACTTTTTATAGTTACTTTTGCTACATATTTGAAAATCAATATCTATTAGTAGATAACAGTATAGAACTGTCTAGACAGCTGTTATCACTTAATTTCATCTGAACAAATTGCTTATCATCTTCATCCTATCAATAGCATATTTTAAGATTGAAAATATTGTCAAATTATTTTGATAGAAACAAAATTTATTTGACCAGTAAGTAATTCTTTTTAACACTGTCATAATTTTTAGTCATTTCTTTAAATAAAATACTTCTTGAATAAAGAAATAAAAAAAAACTGCAGGTAGACACTTGATAGTACTTCAAACCTAAGTTTTTTTTATTATTATTTTTTTGTGTGATTCATTTCATCATCATCATCAGCTAAGAGACATCCACTGCTGGACATAGACCTCCCCAAAAGATTTTCACAACACGAACATGGCCTCCAGTACCATTGAGCACTTGGGACTGATGTATATAGGAGTTCATATGGGGGTTTGAGACATTTCCCACTGTGCTGGCCCAATGCAGGTTAGCGGGAGCCAGAGCTTTATTAGTTAATTATCGGGGTGCACCATGAGCAGGTGAGATTGACTCGGGTCTTGCGAGTTGTTGTGCTTGACTCCTCAATTCATTTATTACTGATACAACAATGTAGAATTATAGATATACACTTTTTCATTTCTTCATAAGTACTACTTATTAAACAAATGCATTTCCATCAGATCCGTATGCTGGCCGACCCTAGTGGCAACTTCATCAAGGCATTGGATTTGGGCACCAATTTACCACCACTGGGTGGATTCCGTTCTAAACGTTTCTCCATGGTAATCAATGATGGCAAAGTTGAACAGCTGAACGTTGAGCCTGACGGTACTGGTCTGTCCTGCTCGCTCGCAGATAAACTTAAGTATAAGAAGTAATCATGCAATTAGCCTTTAACCTTCGCAACTAGTTTTCATATCAGTGTTAGCATTTAATGGAATTGATTGTGGTTTACTGATGCACTTCCGTTTTGTTTCATAGATAAGTTTTGCAACATTACGATGTACAAGGTACATCTGTTCTTTAAACATTACGATGTACAAGGTACTTCGTAATGTTTAAAGAATAACAGTTTTTTTTTGTATAATCGGCATAAACATATCTTTATACAGCGACCAAGTTATGTTCTTGGTTGATCAGCTTTATAACTGTTAACTATGTTTGTGTGGTACCGGGCGGGGAGTATACATGATTATGTGTCCAGTTGCATGTACTAAGCTAGCGTAAGGATAACTGGTGTGTGAATTAGTTGAAGCTGTCACAACATCCACTTCACCAAAATGTGATGGTAGACATAGCTTTATTCCCTTCATAGACTGGAAACTTACAGCCTTTGTGATATCAGAAAATAAATGAAAACCGATTTAAAAATGTCTTTTATTTTCAATGTGCATTAATTCTGGACAATACAGGAGATAGGTGATGGTCACCAGGAACCATCTGGATAAGTACAACTATAGCTTTCTTTTCGGGGGTGTGAGGGGTTCCGCTCAACATCTTACGGAGCCCAAGTCAACTTCACCAGCACGCGGTGCACCCTGCTGAATAACAGACGAGGCTCTGATCAACCACCAACCCGCACTTGGCCAGCGTGGTGGCTTACGGCCCAATTGCCCTCGGTAAACTGTACCATGTGGAGGTCTTTGGCGCAGGCTTATGTCCGACAGCGGACGTCTATCGGCTGATGATAGCTTCCTTCCGATAGAAGTCGACAACCGGCAGTGTGCAAAGATTACTATGTCCCGGTTTGAAGGGCGCTGCAGCTGGTTCAGATACTATAGTGAGGAGACGTTGATTCTCATCACAACTAATGACACATTGTTATGGACAGGGCTCATCACTGATCAAGAGTATAAAATCTTGCCCGTCTCGTTGCTTTAACGAATTAAAGAAATGTTTTAGGAAACGCTCTCCAGTCTTCGACTATTTTTGTCATCATCATCAGCCGAGGATTCCCACATCGATCGGGTTGGGATCCAATGGGGAGGTTTGGGTTATTTTCCACCACGCTTGCCCAATGCGGGTTGGTGGGAGCCAGAGCCTCATTTGTTGGTAAGCAGCATCACGAGCTGGTGAGGTAGGCTTAGATGCCGCGACTTGACGTGCGGGAACCCTTGCACCCCACAGAGACCTACCATCAGTGAAATCAATTGTGAATGTGTCCAGCGGCAATCCAATACAAAATGTCTTAGTATTTAACGTAAAGACAATTATTAGGTGCTTGAAACTAATTTTTTTTTTTTTAATTATTTTAATTACATGGAGATAATTATCAAATGTAAGGACGTTGATAAATGAACGTGTAATTTTTTTTAAATATAATCGGCATAGGTTTTATGGAAATCTGCCACGACTGCGCGATATTATTTAAAAATTAGATTATCGAAAATGATAAGAGGGTTGTAACTACTGGTGGTCGGTTCCTGTCGCCGGAGACCGTCGAGGTACCGCCGCAGCGCCTATTGCAGCCGACACACAGTACTGTGCGAACATTGCAGTGATCCGGTTTGAAGGACCGATAGCTATCACTGGTGGTAGTGTCTCTGTTGCTACAGACCGTCTAGGTAGGTACCGCCGCAGCGCCTATTGCAGCCGACACACAGTACTGTGCGGACATTGCAGTGATCCGGTTTGAAGGACCGATAGCTATCACTGGTGGTAGTGTCTCTGTTGCTACAGACCGTCTAGGTAGGTACCACCGCAGCGCCTATTGCAGCCGACAGACAGTACTGTGCGGACATTGCAGTGATCCGGTTTGAAGGACCGATAGCTGTCACTGGTGGTAGTGTCTCTGTTGCTACAGACCGTCTAGGTAGGTACCACCGCAGCGCCTATTGCAGCCGACAGACAGTACTGTGCGGACATTGCAGTGATCCGGTTTGAAGGACCGATAGCTATCACTGGTGGTAGTGTCTCTGTTGCTACAGACCGTCTAGGTAGGTACCACCGCAGCGCCTATTGCAGCCGACAGACAGTACTGTGCGGACATTGCAGTGATCCGGTTTGAAGGACCGATAGCTGTCACTGGTGGTAGTGTCTCTGTTGCTACAGACCGTCTAGGTAGGTACCACCGCAGCGCCTATTGCAGCCGACAGACAGTACTGTGCGGACATTGCAGTGATCCGGTTTGAAGGACCGATAGCTGTCACTGGTGGTAGTGTCTCTGTTGCTACAGACCGTCTAGGTAGGTACCACCGCAGCGCCTATTGCAGCCGACAGACAGTACTGTGCGAACATTGCAGTGATCCGGTTTGAAGGACCGATAGCTGTCACTGGTGGTAGTGTCTCTGTTGCTACAGACCGTCTAGGTAGGTACCACCGCAGCGCCTATTGCAGCCGACAGACAGTACTGTGCGAACATTGCAGTGATCCGGTTTGAAGGACCGATAGCTGTCACTGGTGGTAGTGTCTCTGTTGCTACAGACCGTCTAGGTAGGTACCACCGCAGCGCCTATTGCAGCCGACAGACAGTACTGTGCGGACATTGCAGTGATCCGGTTTGAAGGACCGATAGCTATCACTGGTGGTAGTGTCTCTGTTGCTACAGACCGTCTAGGTAGGTACCACCGCAGCGCCTATTGCAGCCGACAGACAGTACTGTGCGGACATTGCAGTGATCCGGTTTGAAGGACCGATAGCTATCACTGGTGGTAGTGTCTCTGTTGCTACAGACCGTCTAGGTAGGTACCACCGCAGCGCCTATTGCAGCCGACAGACAGTACTGTGCGGACATTGCAGTGATCCGGTTTGAAGGACCGATAGCTATCACTGGTGGTAGTGTCTCTGTTGCTACAGACCGTCTAGGTAGGTACCACCGCAGCGCCTATTGCAGCCGACAGACAGTACTGTGCGAACATTGCAGTGATCCGGTTTGAAGGACCGATAGCTATCACTGGTGGTAGTGTCTCTGTTGCTACAGACCGTCTAGGTAGGTACCACCGCAGCGCCTATTGCAGCCGACAGACAGTACTGTGCGAACATTGCAGTGATCCGGTTTGAAGGACCGATAGCTATCACTGGTGGTAGTGTCTCTGTTGCTACAGACCGTCTAGGTAGGTACCACCGCAGCGCCTATTGCAGCCGACAGACAGTACTGTGCGGACATTGCAGTGATCCGGTTTGAAGGACCGATAGCTATCACTGGTGGTAGTGTCTCTGTTGCTACAGACCGTCTAGGTAGGTACCACCGCAGCGCCTATTGCAGCCGACAGACAGTACTGTGCGGACATTGCAGTGATCCGGTTTGAAGGACCGATAGCTATCACTGGTGGTAGTGTCTCTGTTGCTACAGACCGTCTAGGTAGGTACCACCGCAGCGCCTATTGCAGCCGACACACAGTACTGTGCGGACATTGCAGTGATCCGGTTTGAAGGACCGATAGCTATCACTGGTGGTAGTGTCTCTGTTGCTACAGACCGTCTAGGTAGGTACCACCGCAGCGCCTATTGCAGCCGACAGACAGTACTGTGCGGACATTGCAGTGATCCGGTTTGAAGGACCGATAGCTATCACTGGTGGTAGTGTCTCTGTTGCTACAGACCGTCTAGGTAGGTACCACCGCAGCGCCTATTGCAGCCGACACACAGTACTGTGCGGACATTGCAGTGATCCGGTTTGAAGGACCGATAGCTATCACTGGTGGTAGTGTCTCTGTTGCTACAGACCGTCTAGGTAGGTACCACCGCAGCGCCTATTGCAGCCGACACACAGTACTGTGCGAACATTACAGTGATCCGGTTTGAAGGACCGATAGCTATCACTGGTGGTAGTGTCTCTGTTGCTACAGACCGTCTAGGTAGGTACCACCGCAGCGCCTATTGCAGCCGACACACAGTACTGTGCGAACATTACAGTGATCCGGTTTGAAGGACCGATAGCTATCACTGGTGGTAGTGTCTCTGTTGCTACAGACCGTCTAGGTAGGTACCACCGCAGCGCCTATTGCAGCCGACAGACAGTACTGTGCGAACATTACAGTGATCCGGTTTGAAGGACCGATAGCTATCACTGGTGGTAGTGTCTCTGTTGCTACAGACCGTCTAGGTAGGTACCGCCGCAGCGCCTATTGCAGCCGACACACAGTACTGTGCGAACATTACAGTGATCCGGTTTGAAGGACCGATAGCTATCACTGGTGGTAGTGTCTCTGTTGCTACAGACCGTCTAGGTAGGTACCACCGCAGCGCCTATTGCAGCCGACAGACAGTACTGTGCGGACATTGCAGTGATCCGGTTTGAAGGACCGATAGCTATCACTGGTGGTAGTGTCTCTGTTGCTACAGACCGTCTAGGTAGGTACCACCGCAGCGCCTATTGCAGCCGACACACAGTACTGTGCGAACATTGCAGTGATCCGGTTTGAAGGACCGATAGCTATCACTGGTGGTAGTGTCTCTGTTGCTACAGACCGTCTAGGTAGGTACCACCGCAGCGCCTATTGCAGCCGACAGACAGTACTGTGCGGACATTGCAGTGATCCGGTTTGAAGGACCGATAGCTATCACTGGTGGTAGTGTCTCTGTTGCTACAGACCGTCTAGGTAGGTACCACCGCCGCGCCTATTGCAGCCGACACACAGTACTGTGCGAACATTGCAGTGATCCGGTTTGAAGGACCGATAGCTATCACTGGTGGTAGTGTCTCTGTTGCTACAGACCGTCTAGGTAGGTACCACCGCAGCGCCTATTGCAGCCGACAGACAGTACTGTGCGAACATTACAGTAATCTGGTTTGAAGGACGCTGTAGCTAGTAAAATTACTGGGGTAACGAGACTCTACACCTTATGTCTGGGGCGACGAGCACAATGTGGTGTTGTGTATGCTATTCCAACTAGCAACACGATCTAATGGGTGAGTATATTACATACCGTTAAGTGAAGGTTACGCAGGTCTTGTCGATCGAGAATAAAGAAAAAGGTATCGAGACGAGCGAAACGATCATCTGATGGTAAGTGATACGCTTGTAACAACTTGGCGCTAGTTTTTTTTTTTATTAACGTGGGGGAAATGCCTGCGCATAGTCGTCCTCGCGGGGGCAAAGAAAGGTTATATCGGACTTGCACCGACTCAACCCCCACAATGTTTCTTCTCGTCGCCTCATGGCGGGGTTACGGGAACGCTTTCGCACCATCCGCGACCTCACCGGCGCTGGCCGCTTCCGCAGCTTTACCTCGGGAGAGTGGGATGAACCCTTTCTTTCCAGGGCGCGCCGGAACACGCAGCGCGGGCGACGGGTTCCCTCGAACATATCGCCCAGAGACCATGGGAGTCGCGGGAGAAAACCTCTCCGTGGCGGAGAGATATTGGGTCTGCCGCTAACCATCAACGGCCGCGGAGGATAGAGAGAACGGCGCATCGCAATACCGACACTCCTCTTCCGCCGCGGCCCCACCGCCGTCGCATCGCCGGTGCGACACCGGTTAGTCGCAGAGGGAACACCTTCCGCGACTCCACTTCAGCTGCAAGGGGCAGTATGAAACCGGCCCTTGCAGCCTCCGTCCGCTCCGGTGAGCTCCAATTATCCAACCGGCGCTCGAACCTGGAGCGGCCGGGCCTTCGGCGCGGGCCGGCCAGGCGGGTCCCACTTCGCTTCACCGAGTGTCGGGCCACGGTTACTAAGCACCTCCGCCACGACAAGGCGGGGACCCGTTGGGGGGAGCTTGGCGCTAGTTAGGATTACATACATAGCACCAGATTGTGCGCGTCGCTAGTTTTTATTTCAAATAAGTAACGAGACGAGCGGAACGATCACCTGATGGTAAGTGATACGCGTGCCTATAACGTGACAACAGTTGAGATGACATCACATTGCGCCTGTCGTCTTGAGACATGTTTAATCTCGTTACCCCAATAATTTAACCAGCTACAGCGGCCATGAGCTTGTGATATTAGATCATCATCAGCCGACAGACGTCCACTGTTGGACATAGGCCTATCCCAAAGATCTCCACATCGATCGATCCATGGTGACATCAGATATTAAGTCTTATTACTCGAGTTACTTTTTTTAATTCCACATTCTGTCCGTTGGCGGGAAAAGGATTTATTATGTTTACGAAACATATAGATTTTCTATTTTAACTACTTTTACTGTAGGTGCAGTCAGAGTTGACTACCTACGGTGTAGTTAAAGAATATACACCAAAATTCCGAAGGTATCTTATCATTCAATAGCCAATTCGGCTATCGCGTCGTGCTGCGGACTTAGATATGATTTATTGGGTCATGAACAAAACGCAAGTCACTGCGTTGACTCCATCATTGTCGTGACTCCATCTTACTGGTTGGGAGTTACACAATCACTTCCTCATATTGAATATTATAGTCATGTGACTTCGAAACTCCAAGTCAACCTCACCAGCACGCGATGCAGTTTGTTAAAGAACAGACGAGGCACTGGCCCACCAACGCGCACTAGGCGAGCGCGGTGGGGCTAAAGTCCAATTCCCCTCAAAGACGATCCTTGGGAGAGACCCATGCCCAGTGGACGTCATCCGGCTGATATGTGGCGTCAATCTCTCGCTACTATTATTATATATGAAATATTTTCAGAATCTAAGAATCGAGCATTAAAGTCATGGTCAGCCTCTAGACACCCACTGTTGGACATAGGGCTCTTCCAAACATTTCCACATCGATCCCTATGATTCGTATTGGGGATTGGGGCCATTATCCACCGCGCTGGCCCAATGCAGGTTGGTGGGAGCCGGAGCCTCGTTTGTGGATTAGCAGGGTGCCCCACGGGCAGGTGAGGTTGGCTTGGCAACACAAACCGGATGTATTCAAATGAAAATGTCGTTTAAAAGTAAAAAGATCATTGCACCGTGCATTGTGGCGATAAAAACGACATTCATCGTAGACCATGACCTGACACAAATTTTATGGTCTGTTGCGTTGGAGGTTGCGGACTCAAAATGTTAAATGCAATTATTTTCAATGTCCAATTAATGCAGGTGAGCCTTGTGCTGGACTACTGGACTACCAATCTTGCGTATTTGCAGAAAGCACCTTGAAGATACTGCTGGTAGGTCTCTGTTGCCACAGCCCTGTAGTCTCGGGTAAGTAAGAATAGGACTAAAGCAAGCCCTACCTGCCGTAGAAAGCGACCAAAAAGGTCTAGGAGTTTCGCGGGCCTTGAGGGTGGGGCCCTTATCGCTTAACAAGCGAACTTGCGTGCAACAGCTTATCGCTCAACCATGGTGCCTAGCAGGGTCAGGCTCCTCCTCAGAGACATGTTCACACAAAGTGTACATGGGCCCCGGTGCATTCTATAAGAGATCCCGGAGCCTCTCCGAATGCACTGATGCAGACCACCGAGAGGGTTTTAGTGAGTAAGAATCTCATTTAACCCTTACTTTCCAGAATCAGACTATCTTCCCAAGTTTACCCCCCGAAACCATAAAAAAGGTACCGTCGCAGCTCCTATTACAGCCGGCAAACAATACTGTGCGAAAGTTACTGTATTCCGGTTTGAGAGTGAGTGTGGCTAGCGGAATTACTGGAGTAACGAGACATCATATGTCTCTAGGCGATAAGCACAGCGTAGTGCAGTGTATATCATCCTAATTAGCACCACGTTATGTCTTACTTGTCCTATCACTTCGTAGTAATAAAAAAAATATTAGCACGACCAATTAGTCTAGGTATTATAAACAATTACTAGAATATTATTTACGGATTACATGTCTCTTGTAATTTACGTAAATAGGTTATAAAATGTTTATCAACAGATTTCTAATTAATGTCCGGTGCGTAATTGTATTGCTTTTAGTTTAGCTCGCCAATGTGCTAAGGCTGAGCGATTACTCGAGCGCGACGTTCACCTGATGGTAAGTGATACGCTTGCCCGTAACAATGTGCCGCTAGTTACTACGTTGCTCGTCGCCTTGCGACGTAACATCTTAAATCTTAACTCTGTAATTACACTAGCTACAGCGCCCTTTAAACCGGAACACAGTACTGTCTGTCGGCTGCAATAGGCGCTGCGGTGGTACCTACCTAGACGGTCTGTAGCAACAGAGACACTACCACCAGTGATAGCTATCGGTCCTTAAAACCGGATCACTGCAATGTTCGCACAGTACTGTCTGTCGGCTGCAATAGGCGCTGCGGTGGTACCTACCTAGACGGTCTGTAGCAACAGAGACACTACCACCAGTGATAGCTATCGGTCCTTAAAACCGGATCACTGCAATGTTCGCACAGTACTGTGTGTCGGCTGCAATAGGCGCTGCGGTGGTACCTACCTAGACGGTCTGTAGCAACAGAGACACTACCACCAGTGATAGCTATCGGTCCTTAAAACCGGATCACTGCAATGTTCGCACAGTACTGTCTGTCGGCTGCAATAGGCGCTGCGGTGGTACCTACCTAGACGGTCTGTAGCAACAGAGACACTACCACCAGTGATAGCTATCGGTCCTTAAAACCGGATCACTGCAATGTTCGCACAGTACTGTCTGTCGGCTGCAATAGGCGCTGCGGTGGTACCTACCTAGACGGTCTGTAGCAACAGAGACACTACCACCAGTGATAGCTATCGGTCCTTAAAACCGGATCACTGCAATGTTCGCACAGTACTGTCTGTCGGCTGCAATAGGCGCTGCGGTGGTACCTACCTAGACGGTCTGTAGCAACAGAGACACTACCACCAGTGATAGCTATCGGTCCTTAAAACCGGATCACTGCAATGTTCGCACAGTACTGTCTGTCGGCTGCAATAGGCGCTGCGGTGGTACCTACCTAGACGGTCTGTAGCAACAGAGACACTACCACCAGTGATAGCTATCGGTCCTTAAAACCGGATCACTGCAATGTTCGCACAGTACTGTCTGTCGGCTGCAATAGGCGCTGCGGTGGTACCTACCTAGACGGTCTGTAGCAACAGAGACACTACCACCAGTGATAGCTATCGGTCCTTCAAACCGGATCACTGCAATGTTCGCACAGTACTGTGTGTCGGCTGCAATAGGCGCTGCGGTGGTACCTACCTAGACGGTCTGCAGCAACAGGGACACTACCACCAGTGATAGCTATCGGTCCTTCAAACCGGATCACTGCAATGTTCGCACAGTACTGTCTGTCGGCTGCAATAGGCGCTGCGGTGGTATCTACCTAGACGGTCTGTAGCAACAGAGACACTACCACCAGTGATAGCTATCGGTCCTTAAAACCGGATCACTGCAATGTTCGCACAGTACTGTCTGTCGGCTGCAATAGGCGCTGCGGTGGTACCTACCTAGACGGTCTGTAGCAACAGAGACACTACCACCAGTGATAGCTATCGGTCCTTCAAACCGGATCACTGCAATGTTCGCACAGTACTGTCTGTCGGCTGCAATAGGCGCTGCGGTGGTACCTACCTAGACGGTCTGTAGCAACAGAGACACTACCACCAGTGATAGCTATCGGTCCTTCAAACCGGATCACTGCAATGTTCGCACAGTACTGTCTGTCGGCTGCAATAGGCGCTGCGGTGGTACCTACCTAGACGGTCTGTAGCAACAGAGACACTACCACCAGTGATAGCTATCGGTCCTTAAAACCGGATCACTGCAATGTTCGCACAGTACTGTCTGTCGGCTGCAATAGGCGCTGCGGTGGTACCTACCTAGACGGTCTGTAGCAACAGAGACACTACCACCAGTGATAGCTATCGGTCCTTCAAACCGGATCACTGCAATGTTCGCACAGTACTGTCTGTCGGCTGCAATAGGCGCTGCGGTGGTACCTACCTAGACGGTCTGTAGCAACAGAGACACTACCACCAGTGATAGCTATCGGTCCTTCAAACCGGATCACTGCAATGTTCGCACAGTACTGTGTGTCGGCTGCAATAGGCGCTGCGGTGGTACCTACCTAGACGGTCTGTAGCAACAGAGACACTACCACCAGTGATAGCTATCGGTCCTTCAAACCGGATCACTGCAATGTTCGCACAGTACTGTGTGTCGGCTGCAATAGGCGCTGCGGTGGTATCTACCTAGACGGTCTGTAGCAACAGAGACACTACCACCAGTGATAGCTATCGGTCCTTCAAACCGGATCACTGCAATGTTCGCACAGTACTGTGTGTCGGCTGCAATAGGCGCTGCGGTGGTACCTACCTAGACGGTCTGTAGCAACAGAGACACTACCACCAGTGATAGCTATCGGTCCTTCAAACCGGATCACTGCAATGTTCGCACAGTACTGTGTGTCGGCTGCAATAGGCGCTGCGGTGGTACCTACCTAGACGGTCTGTAGCAACAGAGACACTACCACCAGTGATAGCTATCGGTCCTTCAAACCGGATCACTGCAATGTTCGCACAGTACTGTGTGTCGGCTGCAATAGGCGCTGCGGTGGTATCTACCTAGACGGTCTGTAGCAACAGAGACACTACCACCAGTGATAGCTATCGGTCCTTCAAACCGGATCACTGCAATGTTCGCACAGTACTGTGTGTCGGCTGCAATAGGCGCTGCGGTGGTACCTACCTAGACGGTCTGCAGCAACAGGGACACTGCCACCAGTGATAGCTATCGGTCCTTCAAACCGGATCACTGCAATGTTCGCACAGTACTGTGTGTCGGCTGCAATAGGCGCTGCGGTGGTACCTACCTAGACGGTCTGCAGCAACAGGGACACTGCCACCAGTGATAGCTATCGGTCCTTCAAACCGGATCACTGCAATGTTCGCACAGTACTGTGTGTCGGCTGCAATAGGCGCTGCGGTGGTACCTACCTAGACGGTCTGCAGCAACAGGGACACTGCCACCAGTGATAGCTATCGGTCCTTCAAACCGGATCACTGTAATGTTCGCACAGTACTGTGTGTCGGCTGCAATAGGCGCTGCGGTGGTACCTACCTAGACGGTCTGCAGCAACAGGGACACTGCCACCAGTGATAGCTATCGGTCCTTCAAACCGGATCACTGTAATGTTCGCACAGTACTGTGTGTCGGCTGCAATAGGCGCTGCGGTGGTACCTACCTAGACGGTCTGCAGCAACAGGGACACTGCCACAAGATAACAGGATGCGCCGACTGATGGTGCACATCATGTCTATTAACAAAAATGAAAGACATTGTAAACATATAATTTATTGTTCTCGATCACTTCTTCCTGTTCTTGGGGCTGGACAGCGTGACGAAGCTGACCCGGCGCGGCGCCCGGGGGCTCTGCGCCGCCCGCAGCTGCACCGGCTCCTTTATATCCGTCACCTTTAATAAATTTTTATTATCATCGACATTAATAATTTTATTTTCTGTGTAAATAGTACTGGTGGTAGGTCTGCTGCCGGAGACACTCCAGGTAGGTGGTACCACCGGAGCTCCTACTGCAGTTGACAAACAGTACTGTGCAAATATTACTGTTCCAATTTAAAGGGCGCTATTGAAATTACAAGTAATTTCATTAGCTACAGCGCCCTTCAAAACCCCCCTTCTCACCCCAGGCGAAACGAGACATCTCTTGTCTCAAAACAACGAGCATGTGATGCAGTAAGATCTAACGCCTATTTGTTGTGGGCAGGAGCATCACTTATAATCAGGTGAACGTCTTGCCCGTCTCGTCGCTTTGTTGAATAATAAAATAACAAGACAGGCAAACCGGCGCGTCATCACTCCTCGAGCGTCCGACTGCAACCGAACTGTTGAAGCGCGTGCCGGTTTTACGACTACCCTCTTTATTATTTATCATACTACCCACGATTGATACAATGAGATAAAAGCTTCTCTGCAGTACAATTCCATTTCCATGTACCCAGTATTTGTTATCTTATTATTAGTATGTACAAAATAGTAAAATAAAATAATAATAACAATAAAATAAAAAAAATACACAGCCACTGTCTAAACTCCAGGAAAGATAGCCATTTTGAAAATAACTTAATTTTCATTGATTTAATGATTTTATTACATTATTGTAACAGTGAAAACATTTACTGGTGGTGACATCACTATTATAATAATGTACAAACATCACTATTATCATCATCAACCAATAGACGTCCACTGCTGGACATAAGCATTCCCTAAAGATCTCAACATGGACCGGTCCAGTGCTGCAGGCATAACCACCCGCATATGGGGGGGTTCGGGACATTTCCCACCATGCTGGCCTAATGCGGGTTGGTAGGAGCCAAAGCCTCGTTTGTTGATTAGCAGTACCACAAGCAGGTGAGGTTGGCTTAGAACCCGTGAGTTGTGTGGGGCGCCTTACACCCCTTGAATGAGGGTTATACAATCCTAACCAGAGCCTCATTGTTATGGGCATGAATATCCCTTTCCACCTGGTGTGAAGTTGTTAATGTCATACCTTGGCCTGCTTCAAAAAACTGCTTTCACACTGTTTAGTGGAGCTTGTAGGGGTGTTTGTCAGCTCCGGGGAATTAGTTTCCAGTTTCCTCTCCGGTGATGTTGTGCCCTCATTATTGTTAGCTGGGCTTTGGGACTTGTTGCATTCTGTGTCCTCGTATATCAATTTCATATCCTCACTGTCCTCCACAATAACCACTGCATCCTTGTTATCGCTGTCTACCTCCATGGGCTCGATGTGCTTCGGTTTGATGATGTCACTGCTGGAGTTGTCCGACCATGAGGACATTGCTGTTTCAACCAGTACATCTATCTTGACAGGAGTCTTCTGCTGCATCTTCTCAATTCTTTGTTTCTTTGGTGAGTCACCAGGAGTTTTGAATTTGATGAATGTATCTATTTTAGGTGGGCTTTTGGTTGTTTTAGTTTCTTTCCTGTCATCTTCTTTGGCATCTTTGGGCGTTTTGTGCTCATCTTGTGGAATTTTGGAAGATTCCATTATTGCTTCTGGAATGATGACCATTGAATTAATCCACTAATAATACATAATAAAGATATAAGCTTAATGTGTTTTTATTTTTTTAAAGTAATCAGGATTTTTCAAAAGACTGCTTCTAGAAGATGATAAGTGTGCGATTCAAGGCCTAATCTCGAAGACAGGCAAGGGTTACCTTAGTCGTCTCCCCATCAGCCCGGGACTCCTGTGATAGCACTTTATAATAAGCATCTATCAATAGGTTATGGGGCTGAGGGTAATTCTTAATATCTTATTTATTTATTTAATTTAATATACATTGTAGATACAGCTGTACTTATTGATGTTTAGTGTCTTCAAAATATTTCAAAGGGTATTTGCAGATTAATAATTGGCGGTGGAAATGAAATGCTGCAGTGGTTTTAAGATGGAAGGATGACATGGAACTAGTCTTGAATATTACCATAATATCTCTCTACTGGTATCATTACAAATACAACTAATAAATGAACAACGGCTGTACCTGTTTGTTCCACTTCGTCCGATAACTGCTCCCCGAGCTCATTATCCGCGAACGTTATAACTGAACAGAAACCGTCCGTGCTGGACGCGACCAGCACGCGCCCGTCACTGGACCAAGTCAAATCTGTCAACCTGCGGAGCACACCAAGGATTCAACATGTGTATATGTCGATATATATACACACCACATAAACAGTAGTAACCGACTTGTTGCTCATGAATATGTGGCATTAGTGAGGATGTTTATACGGCAATGGATTGCTGATGGTTTGATTGCCTTTGTTGGACACTTATCATCAGAAAAGTTTCCCATTTAACTTCAAGCATGATCAAGTTACCTTGTATAATGTATGTTAGATATGAAAGCGACGGGCGTTCTCTGTTGCGTGTCGTATAGTAGTACGGAGCGCTTGGTGGCGACGGCGAGCAGCTGCCGCCCTCGGCCAGGGAATGCGGGGGCGGGTCCGTCAGCGCGCGCCCTGTAGCGCACCGGCGACCAGCGCACCGCCAGTGCCGGCTCTCCGCACGGCAACACGCACACCGGACTGCAATATAAAGGAATTTTTTTTGTGTGCCAGTGTTGACATACGGTACCGAGACGTGGACCCTTACTATCGACCTTATAGAAAGGCTGAAAGTCACCCAAACGGCAATGGAAAGAGCTATGCTTGTAGTGTCTGCGCGATCGAATCAGAAATGTGAGGATCCGCAGTAGAACTAACGTCACCGACATAGCCCTAAACATTGCTCGACTTAAGTGGCAGTGAGCAGGGCACATTGCTTGAAGAACCGACGGCCGATGAGGCAGTAAGGTCCTCGAGTAGTGAGTAGTGCCCGCGTACCGGTACACATATTGTTGGGAGACCTCCCACAAGGTGGACCAACGATCTGGTGAGAATTGCATGAACCCACTGGATGCGAGCAACGCGGTATCGATCGATATGGAGACCTTTGAGGGAGGCCCATGTCCAGCAGTGGACGTCTATCGGCTGATGATGATCATATTCAAGCAATTGATTACTTACAAAAACTTTGTTCATCCATTACATCACTAATTTTTTTTTTCAAGGCAACACGACAAAGCATCCTTCTCGTGTATATACACCACCTCTGCACTATATAAAATATTAGTATTATATAAAACCCTTATACAATAGTGAAAAAATACAAAAAGAGAAAAGACCCACCAAGGAATCCATCCAGAGGCCCATCAGCTACTGAGTGACAGACATACCCTGAGATTCCTTTTATCTTTTAACATATTATTTTCAACAGTTATCAGTTAAACCATTTAAATAAAACTTACACTTTTAATGAATATCTAGTGTATATATAAACAGCATTGATTGGCTTCACATCCACCTTGCCCTGTTCTGGCTCTATACGACCAGCCGGCACCGCTATGAACAGTCCATCGGGACTAAACTGCAGCCGCCGGTAGAAAGTCTGCAGCGTATCATCGTGGTAAAGACGCACCTTCAAGTCATACAGTGTGTGATCTTTAGGAAATGGTAAAACCGCTTTACTGCTTCTCAATACAACTTTCTTTGTAGCAACATCAAATATGCGAAAGATCCTGAAATTATTTCACAAATGTTAGTATTTATTTAAATAAAAATTTACTTAACTGGCTCTGTTCTTGAGTTTGTTATAAATTTAGACATTCCAAAGGTTTAACCACAAAACAAACAGTTTTATTGTAGGGTTGTAAAGTATCAGAAGTTCTCTAGTTTACACGAATTAAGACCTAAATATATCAATACATAAATGCTGTACAGTATTTTAAGATGATTTTATAAGGAATCTGTTAAAAAAATTATATTTTGTATTATTCTCAATCACATCACTCATTTGAAGATTGTTTTATCTACAAATAGTCTGATATACCTGTCACTACTCGCAGAGGCAATGTACTGTCCCTTTGGGTCCCAGGATATCCCCTGCACAAACCCCTTGTGGTCTGTCAATATGCAACTGTAACGGCCCTTAGCCACATCCCACATAAGTAGCTTATTGTCAACTGATCCAGAAGCCAAGTGAGCAGAATCTGCACTCCAACTTATGTCTAATACATCCTCCATATGACCACGAAGAGTCTGCAATTTAATAAACATATAAAGAAAGGTAGGTAAACTTACAAAATTATTGCCTTTCTTTAACTTTACATTACTTTTTTTGTTTCATTTCATGAATATATGTATGAAGTAGCACAGCAAGCGATGGAGAGAGCTATGCCTGGCATTGCTCTAAGAGACAACATCCGGAAGAACTGAACATTTTGACGTAGCTCTCAAAATCTACAAGCATAAGTGGCTGTGGGTTGACCATATCCTTTGGTGTTGGTGACAGCAAATGGAGGAGGAGGATTGGAGTGGAGGTTGTGTACAGGTCACAGAAGTGTAAGACACTCTGCCTCCAGATGGACCAACATCAACAGCGCGTTCAGAAGTGGGTAGATGTGAGAAGCTGAGGATCACACTTGGTAGAAGACATTGGGAAAGGCCTATATCCAACAGTGGATAAACAAAGGCTGACAATGATGATGATGAAATATGTTACTATAATTATAAAGAAAGTGTATCTCTTACAGTTTAGTTAAAAACCAGGTGTACAGTACAACACACCTCATGTTTATATTTTATTTTTAAATCTTTCAATATTACCACTACTGGCATAATTTGTTCTTATTTATTGTTATAAGGCAAACATAAGACAAGGTAATTTTGTCATTTTGAGAGAAAAAAAGTATTAATAATTCTATAAAAATAAATTATAATGAGCTCTTTAAATCAACCTGCAAATTTAAAACATATAAAGTATAAAGTCTTAATATTATATTGGACACTGCTAATCCATACTTTGTGAATAACCCATGTCTCTTTATATTGCTCCTCTCCTTGCTCCTGTGTTGACACAGCTTCCTCCGTTTTCTGTTTCCATACAAAAATAATAGACTCATCATCACCAGATGCTAGGAGCTTGCCGTCTGGAGACCATCTTACAACATTCACAGCTTTTTGATGTCGTGTTAAATCCGCAGCAACTTCCAGCTTAACAGAACCGGTTTCAGTTATTGAAATATACCATACCTGAAAATAAAATCTTTATTTAATTTGGTTTGATAACTTATAGCACCATTACATTATTTAGCCTTCCACATGTATGAAATTTCCAATATTTCTATGTTATTCTTACCAAAACATGAGAATCTGTTCCTCCAGTAGCTAAACGCAATGGATCATTCGCATCACATTTTGGTTGGATGTCAATACTTAAAACAGGATCTCTATTGTGCCAGGATATTTCTGGAATGGAGAATTTCATTATGAAAAGTATAATCTATTGGAGTTTTATATATAATTGGATTAACACAAATCATAGGCTTTTCGACATAAATACAAATAAGTTAGTCAAGTTTGTTTTGGTTTTTGGCGCAAAATATTTTGACGTTTTCTCGCACAGATTAATTTCATGGTTTAAATTAATATACCCAGAAGAATCAAAAAAGCAGATTTTTTAGTTTTACATTTATTATTCGTTATTCTCAAACGAAAACAAAGCTGCAGTCTGCAATAACTTAAAACTTGATTTCCTAAAAAGTTCAAAAAGGTAAATATTAAAGGAATGTAATGTGTTACAATAATTTATTAAAAAAAAGTTAAAATGTGAATTAATCTATAGCTAAAAAAAATTTAAACTTAAATAAATTAAACTTTAAAGATAAATGTTCACTTATATGTTGTATAGTTTAAAATACATAGTTTTGTTAGTTTTATTACGGCAACATTATAAACATCTTTCAAATCAAAACTTTATCTCCCTCTTTTACTGACGTTTGGTTCTGTTGTAAAACGCCAAAATGGTTTGTGTTCTTAGATTTTTATACATATCCGTAAAAATCTTTCTTTGTGTCGTAATAAATGATCATTACATAATAAAATAAGTAAACCTATGAATAAGCACACAAATATGTGGTCGTATTTTTATCTTCGGTCATTATGAATTTCAGGTGAATGTTCCAAAACAGCGCAGAACTTACTGCAAAAAATGCAAGTGCCACAAGGTACACAAAGTTTCTCAGTACAAAAAGTCTAAGGAAAGGCACGCTGCGCAAGGTAGAAGGCGTTATGACCGCAAGCAGCAGGGTTATGGTGGTCAGTCCAAACCTATCTTCAAGAAAAAGGTAACAATATAACCTAAATATTTGATTATTATTAGTACACTATAGAGTATTCAATTATTTTTTTTAAGAATTCTAATTAGTTCTTATCTCCTGAAACATGCCTGTTAAACAAAATAACAAAACATTGTTTTATGAGTAATTTATCTCATGCACCTATAAAGTGCGTAAGATATGTTTAATCTCCATTAAAGATATTATTAAATAATTCTTAAATTTGTTAATTATTACCCCTTTATAATGAAATTAGTCTAGTTTAGCATAGAATGAGTATTGACATAATAATAACAAAAACTAGTTGTATGTGTATTTCTATTTATATTGTCCAGAATTAAGTTTCTCATTTATTTAAAATCATATATTAAACATGTTAAACTAATTATCATTACATGTTTTTTTTAGGCGAAAACCACCAAGAAAATTGTGCTCCGTTTGGAATGTGCCGACTGTAAAGTGAGGTCTCAGGTAGCACTCAAGCGTTGCAAGCATTTTGAACTTGGAGGTGACAAGAAGAGGAAGGGACAGATGATCCAGTTCTAAGCTGGTGTTAATAAATAAGATCAAAACTTTGGTGGTTTTTTATTTGAATGAATTAACACATTACAAATCAAACTAAAGTAAATATTTAATGGGAAACTGGAATAAAGGAATAATCAAAATTTTAATCAGATTCCTAATGAAATGTTTAACTTAAAACATTTGAATTTGCGATGGATGTAAGAAATACATTACATGATTGTCTAATTGCCAAAGTATTATGATCACTTCAAAGATTTATTCCATTGATTTGTGTCAGAATTCATAAACCGGATAGAAATTAACTGTCTTAATAGCTTTATATAATAAAATAGGAAAAAATTTAAATATTTGATAACTTTATTACAGATTATTTACAATTTATCATATCTTGATCAATAATTTATTTCTTCAACAAACTGTCCAATTCACTTGGATTTAAGCCTTCTAAAGATACTTTTAGTTTCACAGCTTCCAAAGGCACACCCACTTGCACCATTTTTATAAATCTCTCATATTCTGGTTTAGTTTGAACAGTGTTATTAGGTTCAGAGCTGTCAGCTTCCTCAGGTTTAACATTATTTTCAGAGTTTGTTTGTGGAATAGCTTCTTGTTGGTTATCTGGTTTAATTTGAGCACATTCATTATCCAGTGGGTTGTCTTTATCAGTTGCTGTTGACTTATCATTGATTTCTGGTATTGAAGATAGCTGGTAAACAAAACATCACTTTTTACAATGGAACAATTATAAAGTAATTTTAATTATTTTATAAATCTATATACATACAAAGTATGATCAGAGATACATGTAAGAAATTATTTATGAAAAAAATACAATTGGTTTCAACATGACGATGAGAAAATTACCTGAGCTTCAAGTAAGATCAAAGCTGCATCAATCTTTTCAAGTTTCTCTTGAAACTTCATTAGTTTTTTTTCACATGTCCTGGAGAATGTGTTGAGAAACTGTACAGTGGTAGTCACGAAATGATTAACGAATGCAAGTGTTCTCTTCTGTTGTAGAGCTGCTATCTGAAATTGTTAAAAATTTCTTAATTCAAAACATTTTACCTTTGCAAGTTCCGCATTCTAACCCATTCACAATTTTAAAGAGTTATTGTAGTAGTTTATTATTTCAGAATGGCTACTTACTTTAGATAAATTTAAAGTTTCCATATCGTGATTACTAATTATTTCTTGCATGATTGCCCAATCCCTTTATCAACAATTTTATACACTATGTTAAATCACATGTATGCTTATTTGGGAATAAAAAGTATTACAAAACATAACGTTCAACAATACCTCCAGAAAGGTTAATAGGTTTTCTACGGAAATTAGACTATTGCTTAAAACTTTATGACTCAAGTGTCAATTAGTTTTTTCTTAAACAAGTGAATTGGATATTTTACTGTATGTATGTAAATGAATTCCACATGCATTTTTATATTATAAAAAATAGTTATACTACCTTTTATGTCAAAAATGGTGCCTATGCGAATTCTATAGAACTTTTAAAAATGAAAATTCTAAAAATACAATTTTAGAATACGGGATTTCACCATTAGGCAGACGGATGTGCCCATTTAGTTGTTTTTTTTCTAAAACATACAACATTAATATTTATTGCAGACTGATTTAATGACTTCATTATAATTGCTGCTTGACGATATTCAAAACTGAAATTTACGTTCTATTTTGAAGTTAAAATTGATGTAATAAACTCATTTTTCGTATGTCTTCCATTAAAAAAAATAATAAAATCTTTACCTCAGACATAGCAGCGTGGTCTTAGAACCTTAGCCTACTTCTAAGAAAAGTGCTTGGAAAAAAAAACTTGATAGAATCTTGACAATTAAAACGTCATAACAAAGAAACGCTTGTTCTGTGATTAATAATTTATGTATATATTTGAAATAACTTATTATTTGCATTTATTGAGCTTAGAAATGGCTGGTGAAGTAGTTGTGGACGCTTTACCGTACATTGATCAAGGATATGATGACCCAGGTGTCAGAGAAGCGGTAAGTTCGATTTACATTAATGATTATATCGAATAGTAAAACTTTCAATAAAGTGCTATTAAATCACTAATAAATAATAAAACTCATATTTGGTGTTAATAAACTGCTAAAAGTTTAACTGTTTGTGTTGGTTAAACTAAAGAAAATCTTTTGGTTGTTTCATTCTAATAATTGTTTGTTAAATGTTTATTAATGTACAGGGAATTATTATGTACTTATTTTACAGGCACTAGCTATGGTAGAGGAAGAATGTAGGAGGTACAGACCAACTAAAAACTACTTAGAAAATACAGGTCCCGAATTGAGTACTGCATTTGAAACAGCTGCCTTACAAAGAGAGATGGAAAGAGTGCAGCAGAGGCTGCCCATGGAGCCACTATCTATGAAGAGGTAGCATGTGCGAATTTTAACACTACCTAGTTGTTTATAATTAATATAAAATTGTGGTGTTTTATCTTATAAGTATGATGATCCATAATATGCTCCTTTTATAATTTTCAATATATATTTGAATTTGTAATAATTTTTTAAACAAATTTTAGATTTATCAAAATGTATTTGTTAATAGGTATGAATTACCACCACCTCCTGCAGGGAGACTAGGTGAGCCAACAGCATGGACAGAAGCTGTGGATAATTCTCATGCACAACTGTCACATCAAGCCACAAGAGTTCTCAACTTGGAACTTCAGTTACATTTTGGGACTGAAGCCTGGCGATCTTATCTTAATGTGTTGCAGGCCCTGGTCACTCGCTCACAGAATGTACACACTCAGTTAAGGTTCATAATGTTTAAAATGTTTTTTTATTACACCACCCATATTAGCAACTGCGTTAATAAATTTTTAAATATAATAGTGTTAGATGCTCGAAATTTTGTGATTTTATATAAATTGCTAAATGTTTGTTAAATAAAATTTATTTAAATTTGGAAATTATTTGGCATTTGCAATGAATAGTTCCTAAATTTTTCACCTTTTTGGTTAATCGTATTTATATTTGTTTGTTGCAGATCCCAAAAAGTTTTTTTTTGGTAGTGTAATTTAATCAAGTGGTCTTAGAGAGATATATTTTAAATAAAATGTTTAAAAATTATTCTTTTTGTTAAGGAAGGTATTTGCAAAAAGTTTTCTTGAAAATTATTATGAGGTAGCTGAGTTTGCACAAAAGTTGAGAAACCATTAATATGTATACAGGAAACAGATAGCCGCAGTGAACTGGGAGCGCAAACGATCGCAAACGGCCAGCGGCGCGAGGCTGCGTGCGCTGCGCCGTCGCTGGGCGCAGCTTGTCTCTGATAACTACCGTCTGGAACGCGCCATAATGCAGCTAGAAATTCAACTGGAAAAGGTATGAGTATAGTATTCTTATAACCTTACATTATTTCTTGCAATGGAAATCCAAATTTAATTAAATTGGCAGGTGATATAAATCTTGTATTTATTATCTTTAAGGCTAAGGGTCAGTCGAATTCTGACTATAGTGACGGAGCTGATATGGAAGCAGTCAAGTTGTTGCCTGACAAACTCAACTCGGAATCCGAGAAGGAGGTGCAAAAGAAGATAGAAGATATGTTTGCAGATTAGTTATTAAAAGTTTATGAATTTTTAATCGTATTTCTTTTTGTTACTGCTTAAAGGAGTTTCATTTTAAGTAAACAGTTGATATATATAAAAAAAATCTTTCAACTAACTAAATCAATATTTATTGCCAAGATTAATTATGTTGGGTTCTTGTTATGGTCAGTTATCAATCATACTGTAATAGAAGCACTGACTTGGCACTTGCAGTTTTAATACATTATTGTATATGGGGTGTAAGGTGTCCCGCACCACAACTCACAGGACCGGAGGCAACCTCACCTGTTCGTGGTGCACCCGGTTAATCAACAAACAAGGCTCCCATCAACTCGCATTAGGCGGGCATGGTGGGAAATGCTCCAAGTTCCCCCATTATTGTTGGTCATCCCCAACAAACGATGGCTCCTATTGTCTGGCGATACGAGCAGCGCAGTACGTATTCATGTGGGGATCTTTGGCGGAGGCCTAAGTCCAGTAGTGGACGTCTATCGGCTGATGATGATGAATACATTGTTTAGGATACTAATAAATCTCCACCGCTATTGGAATTTCCTTGTGATTACTTGATTGTACGATTTATTTAATATCTACTTTTTGTATAATGTTAAATTTTACGGGTACTTAAATTTTCTGAACGCCTCTTTGTTGTTTTGCGCGATTGTCATTTGTCATCTGTCAAATTTATTTTTATAAAATTTGAAAATGGCGGACGATGCATCGAGCAGTAGCGCTTGCACCGGTAATTTAGTTGATAATACAGTAAATCAAGATGAGTTGATTATGAAACAGCAACGGGAGATAGAAAAAGAGGTAAACTATTAATTTTTATATATTTGAAGATGCACTAATTTCAATGTATTTTATTAAATAACAATAACAACGTCGTGTTTATTTGTTTTTAGATATCCGAGTCCATACCTCTGGTTGGCGATCTTGAAGCGATATCGTCATTAGAGAAAGAATACACCGAAGATCCAATATATTTGTTAAAAGTCAAAGACCTGTCCTCAAAGTACAAACACGTCAGAAGAACACGTCCCGATGGAAATTGTTTCTTTCGGGCATTCTCTTACGCTTATTTAGAACATCTCCTTACTGATAAGGACGAGTATGATAAGTTTTATGAAATAGCTAAGAATTCAAAAGATATACTCGTTGCCTTAGGATTTCCGCAGTTCACTGTTGAAGACTTCTATGAAACGGTGAGTACGTAATTTGAAGGTTATGTTGTTCCATTGTTATGTGGTATGCTTACGATCGTTCACAAAAGGCATTGTTCTTATTTCATCGCGAAATAATAGTGGAAAGGTAAGTAACGTGAAAATGTTCGACTAACAGTTTGTAATTCTCAGAATTTTTATATAAATAACTTTGTTTTGCATGTCATATCTATTAATATTTTTTTAAGTAAATAGACTTTTAAAGTTTGGTTACCTTGTACACGCGTTTAATGATTACTGTTTGCACCTCTAGTTTATGGAAGTACTACAAAGAGTCGGCGAACAAGCTGGTGGCTCATCAGAACAACTTGGATCCGTGCGGTGTGAGCTGCACGACAAGTTCAATAAACAGGGATACTCTGACTACATTGTGGTATATCTGCGACTTGTGACATCTGGTCAGCTTCAAACGCAGCAAGATTTCTACCAGAATTTTATAGAAGGATCGAGAACAGTTACAGAATTTTGCAAACAAGTTTGTATCCAATAGTTACTTCATACTTATTAAACAATTACATTGCAGTTAGCCTCTATGGTTTCTCGCATTGGAAACCATTTGATAAGTGTATGGCTTCTAACACGAGAGTGAAGCCATATCAATTTTGGTCTTCCCTTGAAATTTTTTTCATTTCTATTTACTTTTGCTTAACTTTAGCTATTTCTTTACCAAAGTAATAATGAAGTAAAGTTAATAAATTTTCTCACATTACAGGAAGTGGAGCCAATGTATAAGGAGTCCGACCACATTCACATAATAGCCCTTAGCAATGCGCTTAATGTTGGTGTGAGAGTTAAGTATATGGACCGTGGAGAGGGCAGTCAGGTAAACCTACTTAATTATATAAAATGGCAAGTGTATTAATTAGAATGTAAGTTTTATGAAATATTACAACTAACTCTCAATTTCCGGATGTAATGATTTTAATAGGTAGCTATTACTACAACTCCATCTAGTTAGAATAGAACTAAAGTAAAACCTGCATTTTATGAAAGGTGACTAAAAAGGTTTTTGAGTTTGGCACCCTCTGAGTTTGATGAGCTAGTCTCAGAAGGTTCGCATATGCAAGATGGTCCTGTATTTTCTGATTGCAGCAGAGGGTACTAAGGACAGCTTTATCCTTTCTTGCGATGAGTTCAACTAGATGAATGACCATGTGCATTCTATAAGTGACCCCAAAGCTCTTCCTATAGTACTAAACGAGACCACCATGAGGGTTTCAGTCAATAGAAATCTCATATAACCCTGAATTAGGGTAGAAATAGAATATTCCTAAGGTTTGCCTCTAAAAAAAAAATATACACCTAACTTTTAACTTTTTTTTTATTCAATTAAGCAAATGACAATATGTTCCTCTTCACCTACCTCAGCATCTCCTCACTTCCTATGTTGGTTGGTAGAGAATACAGACAGAAATTAAATCCACCTATTGTAACTTAATTTTTAGTTTTCCATGAAGTATTTAAATAAATTGATAAAATAGATAAAAAACTAAATAAATGGGACGTTCACCTGATAGTACATGATAAGCCTGCCTATAACAACATGGTGGTAGTCAGGATGTTATATGCTGCACCACATTCAGCTCGTCACATAGAGATAATATGTTGGGTCTCTTTACCCCAGTAATTACACTAACTACAGCACTCTTCAATCCGGAACACAGTAAGATTTCCAGAGCACTGTTTGTCGGTTATGTTTAGGCTCTGCGGTAGTATCTACCTAGTCAATCTGGAGCAACAGAGACAGACCAGCAGTAAAAATGTTTGTGAGGCAGCTAAAAATTATAACATTACGAATGCAAAGGTTTTATATTCATCAGTGAATAGATTATGGCTTGTGCCGATAAGAAGGATGATAGTATGGATTTTAACTCCCATTTGCAATAGAAATGCTTTGGACATGAAAAACAAAATGGGTGCGAAGAACTGTGCTAGCTTTTTAAATTTTTTTTGTTATACTGTTAGGCATCATAGCAGACTTCGATGCTATTCTTGTATCTCTAGTTAATGAGCAAATTAATTAAAGTGGCAGAGCAGGGATTAGTGAATGACTTGTCATTCACTATAAAGGTCTAGATCTAGTACTTAAACTAGTACTTTTTTTAACCAATGTTGAAAAGTCAGTGGCGGTAGGTACCACTGCAGCTTCTATTTCTTGCTGCTAAACTATACTGTGAAAACAAACATTCCGATTTAAAAGGTAGATAATGAAATTAATGGGGTATGGAAACTTAATGTTTTGTCTCAAAGCGACGAGGGCATTGTGGTGCAGTGTTATACTAACAATCAGGTGAATGTGTCATTCATCTTGTTTTAAGTTATCAAACAAAGAAATTGATCAGCTGCTTGTCTGCTCTTTTTACTCATATCAGATTTTTGTATTAGTTTTCACTTAACATATCACCTCCTAGCATGATCAGCTCATGCTTGCATGTCACACGCAGGTGATAGCGCACGACTTCCCCGAGGGCGCGCGGCCGCTGGTGCAGCTGCTATACCGGCCCGGGCACTACGACATACTGTACGCCTGATCTAACGCGACACACATTTTACCACAATAAATTTAATTACACTACATATTGTTTTATTGAATTATAAATATTATGGTGCCCCACATTACAGTGTTCAACTACTTAACTACATAAGTTGGTTAACATATATATTACCTTTCAGTATGTAACTGTGTGGCGGCAGCAGCTGAATCCTTATAGCCGAAGTGTGTTGTGACTGTTTAGGTGCAAGCTGATGATGTAAACTTATAATCTTTTCAATTATATAGTACATATTTGTCGTTCTCATTTAATCACTTGATAGACTGGATGGACAGACTGGAAGGAAAGGAGTCTTGTTCATAGTCACATTGGTAAGAGCCGAAGATCCGTGTGGGATGTATATTGAAACAATGTGAGAGGAGCATAAATATATTCTCAATTTCTAAAAAAATACAAATGAGCCGCCATCGCACCCAAAATATATAGAGCAGTATTCAAATCTTAAAATTGCTGAATATAAATTTTAAAACTTACAATTCCTAACAACTTATCTGCAGAAGTAGACACCATCAGGCTCACGTTTCGGTTTCATTCCTGCGAAGAATGCTTTTATGTCTTCCTCTTTCACAATCTCCTTTCTGTCTTTGAAACTCTTTAAGAAGTCCACCAGCTTGTCCCTCATTTTGTTATACTCTGTTAGAGCGTTTATTTGTTGGATCCTGTCCAGGGAGGATAAGGCTTGTAAACCTTTCTCATATTGAGAGGATGGGTTTCCCTCTGTTATCTCTTTGCCTAATGTTTCATATGCTGTTACTGTGTCTTCCGTATCTATCAGGAACAGAACAGCCAAGTCTTTATACATAGACAGGCATTCACTGCATGTACAAAGTTTCTGACGGAAATTTGAAGGCCAGAATGTAGCACCTTTTAAATGTCTCTTCACTCCCTTTGGTCTCACACAATCCTTCTCTTCTTCATGTTTGATCTTTTTAACCATTACATCATCATTATTATCTTCAATTGATAATTTTCTTTTATTCTCTTTAATATTTGAAATTTCACATTTTATAGGTTCTCTGTTTACATGATCATTATTACTTCCATTATCCTGTACACCATCTATGCTTCTTTCTTCATTCGTTTTATCATTTTCTGAGATATTTGCAGTCTTCATTTGATGTTTGTTTTCATTAGTTATTTCTGACTTGTTACTGATCTCAATTTTATCTAATTGTTTTGGACCTGTACCTTGTAGGTCTGTATTCAGAGAATCAATTTTGACTTTCTTAGATTCTGAATTCTCATAACTTTCTATGTTATTTTTTACTTGTTCATTTGAAGCTACAGATACAATTGATACCTGTTTCTCAGTGGTCTCTGCCAAGTTATCAATGTTTGTGGATGTTTCTGAGATGTGTAAATTTTTATCTTTAGCAACCTCATTACTTTCTACTGATGTTTTGTTTATCTCCTGTGTAGATAATATGTTTGTATTGTCAGGACTTTGATCTCCTTTTTTAATCTCATTAGTATTTTCTAAATCAGTTTTATTATTAATATTTTTAATACTGATTTTTTTTTCACACTCTTCAATGTTGGTACTGTTGTTTGTTTCTAAAATGTTATTTGGTCCACTGTTGGAATAATTTTCATTTTCACCTGTACTAGGATTAGTAGTATAATTGTCTGTTTTATTGATAAATTCTTGTTTTGCTGAATTTTCTCCTGAATTTTCATATTTCTGATTTTCTCTAGAAGACATATCTTTATTTTCAACATTAGCAGGATCAGATGAGATTTCACTAGTTATACTAACATTTTCATTAGCTGTTTCACATTCTTTATCAGTTTCCTCTGTTGCTTCAATATTATTTTTTTTCATATTTTCAATATTTTGAAAGGAAGAACTTGATTGTTCAAATGTTACAAGTGTATTGGTTTTGTCTTTGTCATCTTCTATTTCTTCACCATTTGCTTCACTTTTTAGTTCTGTCAAGACTTTATTTTCATTGTCTCTATTCAAACTAACCTTACTATTTGTTGTGTCACCATTGCATATGGACGTATCACATACTTCAATATCAACATTTTCTAGTGTAACAGCAAGACCACTGTAATCTTGTATAAAATCATTAATCTCCATACAATGTTTACAAATCATCTCAGCATATTGATCAATAGCAGGAACTACAGCATCTAAATGTGATGCATGAAGCCAATCCTCACAAACAATGCATTGAATCATTTCATCTTCAACTGTTGACTCTGGATCTGGATAAGGCCTGTGGCAAATGCAGTACACACCACTGTAGTTCTGATTATATTTATTCTCTTCATTGACATCTGTTTTGTTTGGATTAAACTGACATGGGTTAGAGTTGAACTTTGGGTTACCACAGTCACAGCGGAAGTTTCTTTTAGTATACAATTCAACCAATTCATGGTTTTCGTGACAGGATAGGCTGCATGCTAGGCAAACTCCAGCTCGTTTTGTAGGATCAGTTTTTGCATCTACACAACATGTCATACATGCATAGACAGCTTGTCGCTTTATGTAACCCTGAAATAATTTTTTTTTAATTTAGGTGCAATCGTTAATAATACCCATTACATTAAACAATAGGTTTTACTTTACAGTTTTCATTATTGGGAGAGTTATTAGTCTATTTCAGTGAAAGATTAAATCGTTATGATTAAAACGAAAATACTTTGGAACACCAATTTGTAAGGGTAAGCATAACTGGAATAAACATTTTGTTTTCCGTTATCTTTCAACATAATTTACACACATTATGTATAAATGAAGTTGATATAATCTATACAACTATTAGACCGACGCCAACAATATATTAGCTACAGAATATTCATCATCGAGGCCATCTAAAATAATTGAAATAGTAGTATTGTTGCAACTCATAATGATGATGTATTCAGTTTCATAATAAAAACGTAATGCGTTTATGCGTAAAAAATGGGCCCCTTGATACGCCATATTCTTATGCGTCGTAATAGACAGTTTCTTTATGACGGTATAATTTCTTACCTTTGCGTAAGTGCAATTCTTGTCATCAGAAGCACCTAGAACTGCATTAGCATCCTCTTCAAACTCTTGTTGTTCCTGGAGGACGTCTATCATTGTTACGACTTTTTCTCCATCGCATTCGGCCATGTCACTGTCATCGGGAGTGCTTACGCCGTTTGTTGACATTTTTAATTCTTTTCGAAATAACGTTTGCAACGCTCACTTACTTTAATCAATAACAACAAAATTTAACGAACGCCGGTTAAGAAAGGCGCCAACAATTTTACACAAAACTTAGACGACAATCGACAACGAATCGGTGACCTAGCACAGAGTTGCCATATCATAATAAAATTATAAATATAATACATTGTTTCTTTTATTTTATAACAATAATTATTTAAAAAAATTATAATACGTAACATAAATATTATAATTTTATTTTTTTAATTATCCTAGACACTTTTTATTCTGCGTCACATTGGTAGTTTAACGCATTTTCTGTATACATGTCTGTATTATGCTACAGAGCAAGTCATCAAAGAATACTTGATCAATAGTTGCTTAAGAGTCGAATTTCAATCGGATACAATTCAAACTTTATGAAGAAGACACATAGTTTTGATGAGTATATTAATAAATCAGAATAAATTTTGGTAATTTATTGCGGTTAATTAACATCTTATCTATACTATTAAAAGAATTAGAGCAGTAGGTACTTTAATTAGACTTTAGAAGTTTTTTTAATGAGATTTTATTCTATGTAAAAAACATTAACATTCATATGGAAACTTAAATATTTATTGCTTGCAAATATTATTCAAGTATTTAAATACATTTTTGTTATGAGAAATTTTTGTGTCCACATGTTTTCATTTAATTTTTTTGCACGAAAGTTTTTGAAGTAAACGAGTAAAAGGAACAAAATTATTTAAAGGTATGTACATGCGGGACTACACCCACGTTAAATAGTATTTATGATTTGGAAGAACCATTGATTATTTTAAAAAGAAACCTTGTTAGTAATATGGTTAAGTGATAAATAAAACGAGAACATTATTTATTAATAAAATGAAATTCAAGTTTTAAAAAATAGAAATAAATTACTAACAATATTTTTCCTTTAAAGAAGGAATGGCACGTCTAAGTTTTTACGACCGTTACCAACATACAGAAATCCAGCATCAGGAGTTCTAATGTTGTGAAAATACATCATTCCGGGCCAGTAAAGGCTTTTCAGATAAGCAACGGTGCCTATGTTTTCCAAGGACAAGTTCCAACAGCCGGTCGGTATATCCATATCAATGGAGTCCAAAAAATCCATACTTAAATTATAGTCGGCGCGGGTGAGGAGATTTGTGTTCCATTTGTGTTGTGGTGGTCTAATGTGCAAATAGGACTTGAGCAATTTTCCCTCCGATGCTGTTAAACCGTAGAAGTTAGGACTGATGACGGCGATACCGTCTGGTCTCTTAACTAATTGCCCCCTTGCACATATTTCAGATTCTTCGCAGATGTTGCTTATAGTGGCGGTAAGTCTCTTCTCTTCTTTCATAATTCTGCAGCGATCTGGATCGTTCAGTTCGAGAGCTTCATCTAAAACTTTAATCTTTTCGGACACATCGCCACGAAACGGTACAGTCGCAAGCAGGGAGAGGAATTTATATTTCTTTTTAGCCTTCGGCAACAATCCCCAGAAATTGAAGTCTGTTGTGTAGAAGTACTTCCTGTCGTTGATCGCGTCATCGTTTATGCCAACGGCTATGTAGTAATCCTTGTCCATAGCGTATATCTGGCCCCAATACTGTATTGTGGCGAAATGATTTTCCACTTGCAGCAACGTCAGTGACGTTTCCAGCAACGATATCAACTCATCGGTCAACATAACTCCGTTAACTTTGATGTATTCTCTGTAATCCCATAATTTGTGGACGTTCATAGTTCGAGTTATAATTTGTTTAATATTTAAAAGCTACATAGAAACGGTCAAGTTGACGTTGTTGACAAATTATTATTTTTTTTTATATTTCTGACTGTATACATAGACATAGACAGGATACTTGAATAAGACACGCCAATTTGTTTACTGAACAGGTATCCAGTGCAATTTTTATAAGAAAAAATATGGAGTAGTAATTTTTAAAGTAAATAATTTTAAATTATAGACTAAATAAAATGTAATATGCGATACAAGAGTATTTTCACATATTTTTTCAAACTTTCAAAGGGATAATGTTAAATGAATATGATTGACCGGAAGTACACAGAAAACAAAAAAAATATTTTAAATTGTTAACGGACACAATTTATTATTTTTTTCAAATAGAACTATAGTAGCAAAAATTTCAGTGTGATAGTCATTGAGTAATAAACAAAAATTACTATTACTATTTGCTTAGAAAATTGTAGTAAACTTTAAGTAGAATTCCTAATTTGTGCTACGGCCTAAAATAAAATTGTAATTGTTCAGTATTAAACCTTTAATATACACCAATTAGACTTAACCTTTTTTTTCTTTAATAGTTAAGGGAAAATAGGAATTGAATTTGATTTGATGTTTTTCCAAGTGAGGGTCGGCGGGACATCGTAAACGGAGATAGCTTCTCGTGTGGCAATTACCTTAAGTTAAATATTTGCTGGCCCTCTGTCGGTCGTAACTTGTAACTTGAGAGTGCGGAGCGAGCATTCGTAAACCCAAAAGAATAAAGCGTCGTCTACACTCCAGCAAATCTGACTGGATGATGTTGTGGTTATTTTTATAGTGAAGACATTTGTATCGGAGGACACGTGAACAATGTATCGGATACTGTAAAATGTTAAAAAATGTATACAATTATATTTTCTTTAATTACTCTATTAGTTAGTATTCGGGAGTGTAGAAGCTTTCATTGTAAAGAAGTTCCGGTTTATGAAAAATTCCGTTTTTTGTTTGTCTACGTTGTAACCAGATAAGTTAAAAATGAATAATTTCACTACTTATTATCCGTTAGTTTGTATATCCTATGCTTTACTAACGGTAACTGGGCACGGTTGTGGAAAAATTGGCCGATAGAAGGAAAACTTGAGAACCAATTTATTTATTTTCCCTTATTAGTGGCCCGGTGTCGTCTTGCTTGTTTACGGACTCGAGAGTAACGTTTGAAAGGAAACAGTTTTATATCTCACGATAAAAAGAAATATCTATTTTGAATGAAAACATATTGATATTCGGAAAAAAAAAAAATTAAAGATATTGTTTTTTATTTACTTATTAATTTATTTCTTTACATTTTCGTATAATAAAAGTTTTTAATAATTTCTCTATGTAGAAGCTCTCGCCACTCGTTGCAAGATGGCGCTTTAAGGCGTTCAAATGTTCCGCTAGATGGCGATACTTGTATAACTAAAATCTAGTACTAAGGTTCTGTGCCCTGTAGTTTCCAGCTGTTAAGAATAGGAATAAAGGTTTTCGGATTTGTGAGCTTTGACGGTGAGGGTCGTAATTGTACACTGAGTTTGGGTTAAACGACAAGTACGAAATGGTTTAGTGCTTGTCTTACCGAAGCTAGGTTATCGATGAGAGCGAGAGCCTTCTCTAGAACGTGCTTTAGGCGTAGTGTGAAGTGCATGTGAAGATGACCATTGATCGGGTTTTAGTAAGTAAAAATCCCACATAAACATGTCTTCCCTCCGGAAGCAAGGCATCTTTTTAGAAGATTTCTCTCCGATAACAAAAAAAAAGTAGTACTAACGTTTTAGGAAAGTGAGATAATGTTCACATAATTATAAAGTTGTAATATTAATTCAAATATTTAGTCCGATTTGGACTCAACTTACTTGAAGATACAATTTTATTTTTATTTATACTGTTCATTTCGTATGATAAACAAAGAGTAAAACAAACGTTTCTAAAACAGATCCTGATGAAGACGAACGAGACGTTCATGTGCTGGTAACTAAAATGTCTGCACATTACGTGGCGCTAGTTAGCACAATGTGCATTGTGCCCGTTGTATTGAGATGTTAAGTGTTGTTACTCCATTAATTTCAATATTTAAGATGCCGTTCAAACCGGAATACAGCGATATTTGCGCAGTACTGTTTGACAGCAGAAACAGAAGCTGTGGTGGTACCTAGCTAGAATGCAACATAGATTTGACACGAGTGCGGTAATTCATATTAATGTGATTGTTACACATGTACGGATTTTCTACACTATACATACATACAACTACAAATTATCAAGTAAGCCAATAGTAGATATTGTATTGTAAATTAATAAGGAATGTTTAACTACAGGCTTTATTGTTTGAAAAAAATTAAAAAGGTGTAAAGGTAAAGCTGAAAACAATAAAATTAAAACAATAATTTCTGTTCAATAGATGTATATGAAATATTTTTACAAAGTTTGACCTGTTCTGTTAAAAAGAAATGTCAAATTTGACAATTAGACGCAATAAAGTCGCGAGTGCACTCGGTGCGTGTAGTACGCGGCGGACACGATCGTAGCCGTCCACGTAGGAAATGACGGATAGGGAAAACGTTGTGCACAGATAAAGTACAAACTGTTGTCTATTAAACAATGGCGGTCCAAGTGCGACACGTGCTGCAATTAGCCTCTCTCACCTCCGAGAGGTTAGGTGGGGGCGATTCGACACGCGCCTCGCCTCTCAGCCGCGAGGTCGCGGACGTGCGATCTTCGCGCGAGATACACGCAGCTCGCCCCCGCCAGCACGTGCTGCGCAGGAAGCACGCCGCGTCCCGCCGCCCCGCGTCCCGCCGCCCCGCGTCCCGCCGGAGCGCTGCCGACGCTGCCCGGCCGCGGGGGCGACGCTCCGACATAATTTACTTTACTTGATCACGACGCGTGCTTTGTGAACGTTATGATATTAATTAGCAATTACATACTAATTCATTAGTGTTTAACTACAATAAACCATGCGATGTCATCGGCCTTTTTTCGGCTTGTAAATGGAACATTTTACGGTTTTTGAAGACTTAAAGTATATTATACTGCTGCTTCGGCTTTGATGGAAACTATAGCTAGCGAATTTGTATAAATTAAATATAATATTATATCACAAAACGAGCGCAACGTTTGCCTTTCGTGATATCACAGTGATACCACCAGGTGAAAATTAGTTTCACCAGTTTAAAAATAAATTAGTTTTTTTTCAAGCAATTATGTCTAAAAAATAATGTACTTCTGCTTTCAAGTTGTTGTTAATTATTAAATAATTATTAATATCTGTTGTTAAAAATTGCTTTAGGTATTTTTAATACGTAAGTAAATTATAAATAAAGTTTATAATTATTTATTGTCCTCAATACGACATGAAATAAATTAAACCGAATGTGCGCAAGACCTTTGCCTAAAGCATTTCATTTAAGATTATTAAAACCATTAGCACTTTTTAAATTAAACGTGTTATTGGTAAAACCGGATCGTTAACAAGTGTATAACTTAATATAATGAAATTTTATGAATTTTATCGCGTTTACGTATTACCCAAAACTTGTGTAGAGTTTATTTTCCGCAGTAAAACCGTATACGTTGTGCGCGCCATTTGTTCAACGACGTTCAATAAAAACTACAAATGAAAATATTTTTCCACATTACTGGCACCGCTTGTTTGCTAAACAAAGGCCCTGACAGAGCCGATCAGAGCTGCACAATGAGCTTAATTCGGCGTGTGCGGTGCGCGATTCTCAATTGCAAATTGACTGTTGGCGCTGATATTGAACGTCGCCGGGTGTCTGCCGACGGCGGTGCGAGTGAGCAATCTCAATGGGCTCGTCCAGAAACAATAAAGCCGTTCCCACAACCGCGCCCCGGGCCGACCCCATGTGACCTAATCGGTCCGCGTTTCCTTTATTTTTTAAGGTCTAATTGTTTTTGAACGGGAGGCCGGCTGGTGCGCCCGCGGGCGGTGCCGCGGCCCCTCGGCCCCTCGGCCCCGCGGCCCCGCTCGCTGCACGGGAAGCAAGCACCGCTTGCGCGCGCGCCGCCCGCGGACTCGCAACAGTTTGCCAACACCGCCGCTGTTTGCCTTACAGATTAAATCTTACTATAATAGATAACATAACAGTCGGGGTTTCTTTGTGTACTTTATATTACACAGTTATTATTATGTTTAAACGTATTTTCTATTCGTGTTTCGATGCATTGTTCAATTGTTTGAGAACGCGTAAGTTATTTTTAAGTAGACGCAATCGCTACAGATGGCGGGTCTCCGTTGCGACCCGTTGCGTGCGACAGCTACAGAGCCTATTCCTGTAGTCATACATTGTTGTGTTTCTATTCGAATAGCGGTGTTGCTAGCATCTGAATTATCGCCACATTGTTGTAGGTAAACACATCACTGATCATCAGGTGAATATTCCGAACATAAGTTCTTCGAACAGAAAAGAATTAGTTGCGAACGTGGTACTTGGTGTTGTATAATATGTTAAGTGATTGTGAAGTTATGCGAAAGACGTTGGTGCGGCGATTGAGTGCGCAAGTGCGCATTGTGCGGAGCCCAGTTTTCAAATTAACACAAGAATGAATCGAATCGCACGTAAATATTTAATGACCGCTCTTAAAACCGTTTTATTGCGCGAAAATCGAACAATTCCCACCGCGGTGCGCTGCAAATTGCAAGATTCGAGTGCTCTTTTCCCACAATTAGAGCTTTATAAGAAAAGCAGCGAGATGTCGAGTGGCGATATCCGAACGGTTACTTACAAAGGGATGCTGGTGGGGTGAGCGGCGGCGAGCGGGCCCCGCGCGCCCCCCGGCGGAGCTGCACGGAGCTGCACGGAGCTGCACGGAGATTAAGGTTATTTGTGTTAAACACGGCGGCATTGTGCGCGCCCGCTCGCTCCGCTGATCCGTCGCGAGCTGCTAATTGCTCGTTGGACGCGATTATTGTGCGTTATTTGTTATTAAGGTCCATGAGCCGCGCCGCCGGGGTCGGTCGGCCGCGTCCTACCAACCCCCTGAGAAACTCTCACGGATCCATAAAGTCAAGTGGAATTAATTTTAAGGTTATTGAGACCACGAGACGGGATCGAGCTTGTGCTAATTCCACCTTATTAAAACAACGTGAAGCGAGATTGAATTTATAATTATTTTTTTAATTAAGCGGCGAGATGAACTGGACGTTCACTTGATGATGGCGCCAATTGCGGCGTAATACAGCGCGTTGCGCTCATTGTCCGAGACGTTTCTCGTTACTACAGTAATTTCACTAGCTACAGCGCCCTTTAAACCGGAACACGGTAATGTGTGCGCACTACTGTTTGGCGGTAAATATGTATATTGCGGTTTTACCTACCTATACGGTCTCCAGCGATAGAGACCTACCGCCTGTAAAAAGTTTTTGTGTTAATGTAAGATATAACTTTTAATTAAGGCATTTACATTTAACTAAGTAAACTACCGCAGGGCATGGCACGTGTGACATCAGAATATAATACCAGCTTTTACTTGGTTGCATCCGTTTTGACATAATTGAAGTTACATTTGTATGCCGAAGGCGGGACTACAAGCAAATGGTCCAAATTAAAATATTTTTGGAGTATTTGACTGAAATATTTAATGTAACCATGTTCTGGATCACACTGTTTTTTTAATGGGTTTATATCGCACAGTGACCATGCCATCACCAATAATTTCTATATGCTATACTGTCACAGCTTCCATCTTAAATATGGCTTGATCCGATTTGGGATAAGACAGAACACTGTCAAAGATATCAGCGTTCATTAAATTGTATGCAAAACACAAAAAAAAATTGCCATCTTTTATTCTGTCGGTACACAATCCACTGACATGTGGTACATATCTACAGTTCTACAGTCCATACAGCCTGCCAGCCCCGTGCCTGTGAGCAACGACCACTACGTCCCCGTCCAGGCTGGTGTCACCCAATCGCGGGTGGCGCGGAAACCGTTCTGAATAGTGTAACACCATACACCTTTACTTAGAGATCTTCCATCGAAATATTCTAGATAACTCCCGCACTAATCTCAATAATTCTGTGTGCTGTGGACCACACTGTTGTGATTTAGAGTTGATAGACTATGGGTCCTAACAAAAAAAAACACCAATTCCCACCAATGATCATTCGCCAGACTATATACGATATTCCGGTACTACCACTGTCATGGGATCCCATTATTAATAAAAAATATACACATATATATCATCATCCCATAGACGTCCACTGGACTACCTCCACAAAGATTCCCAGACGATCGGGTAGGGATTCATGTGGGAGGATTTGGGCCATTTCCCACCACGCTGGCCCAATGCAGGTTGGTGGAAGCCAGAGCCTCGTTTGTTGATTAGCAGAGTAGGTGAGGTTGGCTTGGATCCCCTGAGTTGTGCGGGAACTCTCACACCCCTCACACACACACATACATATATATATTAGTGTCTCGTGATGACTATGATGTTGTGACGGCTGTCAGCTCAGTCCAGCTTTGACTATGGTTGTTGTAAAGCATTCGTAAATAATAAATAGTTAAACTAAACGAGACAAAATGCGAGAAGTTTAGTTTAAGTAACTGTTTAGTTATATAAGTTTTCAGGCGTGCTCTCACGGCCCATTCGTGCTGCAGCATCTGAAGTAATTGCCGCAACCCTTCTTCGTGATGGGGCGCGCTGGGAAGAATATGTCGGTTTAAATTTGTTCAGTTATTTATTTGTTGAGGGTCCTCGTTAGTGTTGATTTTTAAAAGCTCGTGTAATAATATTGCAATTACAATAACGAGCCGCCTCGCGCGGAGCGGAGCGGCGTCGGGCTCCCACTGAGCGGCGGTCGCGTGCCGGCGGCGCGTGCGCACGCCACTGACCAGCGCCAGGGACGAGACCCGCGCCGACGTATCGATGTCCAGCATCCGAACACGAGATAGCAGCTTCCCCATTCGCCGTTTAAGTTCATAAAATAGGACAGTACAGTATCATCATCAGCCGATAGAAGTCCACTGCTGGATATAGGCCTTCCATAAAGTTCTCCACATCGATCGGAGTAAGTACAGAATGTATCAAAGCATTTTTTTTTTATTCTATTAAGCGACGAGACTAGCGTGACGTTAATCTGATTGATAAGTAGCAGCTAGGATAGTATACATAGCATGACATTGCGCTCGTCGCCTGAGATGTAAGATGATGAGCTCATTGCATCAGTAATTACACTAGCAACAGCGCCTTTCAAACCGGTACACAGTAATGTTCGCACAGTACTGCTCGGTGGCAGAAATAGACACTGCGGTGTCTCCGGCAATAAAGACGTAACACCAATGAAAATCTTTGCCAGCACGAAATTGCCTATTACTGTGTAGTTATCATTTTTTTTATTTGTTCTTATTCAAAGAAGTTATATGAGATTATAGCCGAGTCAATTATCGAGGAAAATCGATTAAAAACTAAAATTAATAAATGAATAATGTTTCTTTAATACAAAATAATTTTAAGAATTGTCTATGAATCGGATTTGTAATCGGATTGCATGTTCTTGATAGTAATTTAATTTAAACAATAATATATTTGCAAGTATATTTTGATAATTGTCGATAAGTTGCGCCGACGTGACTAATCGACGTGTAATATTTCAGCAGTGTTGCCCGCCAAGATAAATGTGTGTAACGGTGTTGCCAGCGCGCTATCGTCGCGTGATGGGGTTGCAAGCGAAAATAATTGGCGCCCCGCGGACCGGCGCGCGCTAATGTTTTGATAATGAGGAGCGCCATTGTCCTGGCGCTGCCCGGGACGACGGATTAATCTATTTGTTTTCCAATTTGTACGTTCTTTCGTGGGGGTGAGTGTGTCCGGTGTAAACACACGACGATTCGGTTCTTGTTATTTTCGATATAGATTATACGGCGAATGTACTTCCACGGCAACGTACGAGTTCAACAGCCCATGGGATCATGTTAAATATCTTGTCCGAATGTTTCTTAAATTTTAATTTGTTTATAAAACGGAAGAATCAATATACCATCTGTACTGTTGCTCTCCAGGCCCGTTACCAAGTAATTAAAATTACTCAAAGCAGGCCATTGTTCAAACATGAAAGATGTTAACAAAAGTATGTAAATGTACGGAATTTACAATACAATTAAGGAAAGAGACGAACGGAACGTTCACCTGATGTTAAGTGATACGCCAGCCCATAACAACGTGGTGCAAGTAAAGATGATACGCCACCCTACATTGCGTTCGTCGCCCTGAGACATAAGGTGTTAAGTCCCGTTACTCCAGTAACTACATTACAACAGTAATGTTTGCACATTACTGTTTAGTAGCACCAACACCTAAACGGTCTCCGGTAACAGAGACCTACCACCAGTACTGTGGTTCCAATGATTATTTATTATATTTGTTAACATCCTATGGCCCTAAGAGGGGGCAAAGGGTGTCCACAGTGCTTCTCCATCGCGTTCGGGCTTGGGCTTCACCATTAATCGCATTCGATGTGTTCGTGATCTTCTTCACCTGCTCTGCTACTGCGCGGCGCCACGTCTGTCTGGTGCGACCGCGCTTGCGTTTTCCTCGCAGACTCCATTCAAGCACCTGCTTGGGAATATGGTTGGGATCTCTTCGTAGAGCGTGATCAATCTACTTCCATTTGCGATGTCCGATTTGTAAATCGATTGATAATTCGTGGTCGAGCTCCAAGAGATTTTCATTGGAGATTCTCTCGAGCCAGTGGATACTGAGAATTCGGCGGAGACAACGGTTCCCAAAGACCTGGAGCTGGTGCGAAATGATCTCGGTGCTATTCCATTCTCCCAGCCGTACAGCAGTGTAGCATGTGGCAAATGAATATACGTGCATTAAAATGTGTAATAAAGAAAATGAATTCAAGTTTTGTTTATTCGTGGAAATGTAAAGCTTTGAACGAGAGCTTCTACCAATGCCTTTAATAATGTTATGAGTTTATCGACTCCGGAAACGGAAAAATACTCGTTTCGACGTTTATATTTTTTATCGGCGAGATCAGCGTCCTCATGATACTGTTCTCGTATACCTTCACAACATATATATATATATATAATGGAATGAAAATGGGTTTTGTTTGTTCGCCGGTCACGTGAAAACTAGTGAACGTATCGACGCGGGGACGAGCATCCGACGCGGTATGGTTATAGGCCGTTTACGTTTTGGATTTCATGGATCCTCCATCGCTTTATTCCTAATTATCTTTTATAATAATTTTCCTTTGGTATTATTTATGCGGTTGCTATAGTAACGGTTGGTACAGAAAGCGAGTCGTCGCGGTCGCTTGCTTGCCTTGATTTAAGGACAATTTGAGACAAAGTTCATTTGTAATGTTACATTAGGACCAGCGAGGCTGGCGGGGGGTCGGGCCGGGGAACAGCTGGCGTGCTACGCGTACGAAAGTTTTTCATCTTTTAACAATCGCCGGTCCCGGAGCGTGGAACTTGGAAGTCGGTGGAATGTTTGTTGTGAAATAATATTTGTACTGTTCAAATGTTATTTGAAGCCGCAGATTGACGTGTGGATGGTTTGCGGACGCGTGCTAGCCTTCCCATCGCGGCCGTGTTTATAATTTCGTTTGTATGGAAAGAAAGCGAAAACATAAACAAACGTAAACAAATAACGCGCCCATACATAGGAATAATAAATTCAGTTTATCGTGAAATAACAGAATCCCACTGGTCCAGCAATATAGCCCAAAAGATTGCTGCACTTAAGTGGCAATGGGCAGAGCATATTGCTCTGTACCGGTGCACGTAGTGTTGGGAGCTCTCCCACAAGGTGGACCGACGATCTGGTGAGAGTCGCGAGAACCCACTGGATGCGAGCAGCTGGATACCGATCGATGTGGAGATCTTTGGGGGAAGCCCATCTCCTCCAGCAGTACACGTCTATCGGCCGATGATGATGTAAATCATTTAAGTAGGTAGTAAATCTAATATAAATATAAATAGGTAAAATCACTGAATAGTCCCCTTCTAGAGCATAAACTTTACTGTGTTCTGGTTTAGTGAAACCTAGTGACATTACTGCAGTAATGAGATTAATCACAGTCTTTATGCCAAGATACAAATATTACATGTTTTGACGTATGATAACGAAAAAAAAGGACAATTGTCATAAAAAAAAGTTTTCTGGATGGATGGATTATGGTTGTTGGTATAATCCATCCAAAGTTTAGTTTACAACAAATTCGCCATACGCCAAAGATCATCTAGTTTTAGTTCGGTTTGTGGAATCTATCGCATGATTATGTGTCTAATGTTACAAAACTAAGTAAAATAAAAATTAGCACTAGTGAGTACGTTAGAGAGGAATAATACTCTCAACTTGCAGGTTTACAATCGATAACTTATACAAGTACATAAATCGGCATTAGGGAATACTCACATCATTAAACTTTAAAACAAAAGAAATCATTAAGTAAGCTTTATTTAGAGCAATGTACGTATTGAGGCGATAGATATTTTAACAACAAATAAATAAATAAATAAATGAGCTACTCTAAGATATCTATTACCTGTTAGTCTGTTAGTCTGTTAGTCTGGTAGACAGTTGGTTTGTTTTTTTTTCATTTTAGTAAGCTGTCATGTTGCAATAAAGCACAAGGTTATAAAATTCCAAGAATCAAAAATTAAAATGTCAGTCTGAAGGTGTCCACACGTTGCCGTCAAGTTGGCCCTTCTGAATGTCAAAAGATTTACCTCCAACCTACATAAAGGCATCCAAACAAGCGAAATAAACCACATGCATGCAGCGGCGGAAATAAAGGGTACGCCGACCACGTCCGGAGACCGACACGATCAATTATCGGCATTGTCGCGGGGCTACAACCAGCTCTCGGTGAGATCTCGGCTTGTTATGTTGCTCCAACAAAAGTACAAAAAGCTCTTCCTTTCAGATCTTCCTATATTTTACCTATTAATAATAATATTTTTTTTCTCATAGCATAGTAATTTTTTTTTTAAGATTCCAATTTAATTTCCACTCTAGGTCTTACGTTTTCTTTTTCTTTTACCTTCTACGTATGATTAGAATTTCGCTTGGTGCGAAGTTATTGTGAGGCCGTGGATGGTGTAGGTTCTCGTTCGCTTTAGTTGGTAGTTAACCAGACGAGTCTGAAAAACCTTACCAGCAACCAAAACCTCGCTTGGGCTGATACTTAGCTCTACGATGGGGGTAGTTGCAAAAGAGTCATAATAACCTAATCGTTTGACATTGTGTAGAGGTAGCAGAGATAATGATTGTGTGATAAACACATCCTTTACAATTTAGATTTTTTTGTAATTTTTTTGACTTTAAAATTATTAATGTTCAGGAAATTTAGATTTTTTGTTTTTTTTTTATATGTTAATTTTATTAAGATTTTTTCAAATTAAATCTATTTGTATTAGGTTTGACAGGTCGCTTGTTGTGTGTGCGATTGATTTCCCCAATCGAAATGTGTAGATGGAGATGTTGCATCATTCGCTCATCCAGGCATTATCTGTGACCTAGATACAAAATCCCTGACAGGTGCGTTCCCGCCAACCGCCCACTGCTTGCCAACAATACGTCTTGGGGCCACAAAGGCGGCTCCCATTCAGTCCCACGTGTCGCAAACGACTTCATTAAATCGGACACATCTCGGGGTCCGTGGGCAGATGATTTATGAAGCTCCTCGATCTCCCGTGCCTGGTCGCGGACACATTGTGTTCACACCTGACGTATCTGGAACACTGAATGTTTTATTTACACACAATTGGGCGGCTAATGTGGACAATTGGTTCGTTACTCCACAGCTTTGTGCAGTCGCCTTGAACGGAACAGGAACAGAATTCAACACCAACACTCGTATGGAGTACATGGATAATAGAATGTTATATATATTTAATCTACAATTATAATATCATTTGACAATGGTTGTTTATTTATTAATAAGTTAATCTCTGTGCTAAGAGGTACATAATAATTTGTTTCATGTTTCCTGCTCATTTTATTTAGTATACAATTTAAAAAAAAATCATAATGATATCAAGCGCTATCAAAAATATTGCTTACAAAAGGTGTTTATAAGCTGATGAAAGTGTTGAAACATTTGTAACAAATCAGCACTTTCTCTAATGCTCTCCCCATTCTTCGATGACATGCACTTCATCGGCACAAAACGTTGTCGCCAAGTCGCAAATCCCTCACATTCGGACAATCAAAGGCGCAAACGTGCGGCGGCGTTAACAAATAACACTGCAGTGATGGTCGGCGTACCAACCCGGACCCCCGCCGACGCGTCGCATCCACTTGGGGCAAGGGGATTGCGAAAAAACCCACCCGACCGATTCAGTGTTGCCACCATTTGTGAAATAAACCAGGGACCTGATCTATAAGTGTATTTTAAAACGCGGACTGAAGAATAGGAAAAAAAAAACATGTTCATCACAAATAACACAGTAACAGTGTGATATACCAATAAAATATTTTATGACCTGATATGCCAGATGATATATCTTTGTCCTTTCTTATAATAGGATCTAATGTAGGAACGAATATTAGAGATTTGATTCAGGTATACGATGACAGTTAAAAACAATAAAAACTTGTTAAGTGAGGGACAGTTTCCACGATGTCCAGTTAAATTCGGGTACGTGGTGACCACACGCTACAAAAAAATATCGACGAAATGGACACGAGGCGGTGACAGATGCGCGAAGGTATTGCCACGGCAATCTTGTTACCATACCGTTTTGTGGGACTTGAATGCCCTGCGATCCCGTAATGACAGGCAAAGTGATGCATCGCTATAAAAAAAAGAAAAAACTTTACACCCTGTTTGTCGGATTTCGTCTAATAATTGGGGGGATCTAAAGAATTATTGTATTTTCTTGATTATTTTCTTTTGACCTTTAATAATATAATATTTGCTTATGGGCGACAGACTGTAACATTGTTTTTTTTTTTATTTTAACTCAAAAATATTTCTTTCAATTGTAAACGGAATGGATACTTATTCAGAGGTTATGTTACAAATTAGAGCCCCCCTCAGCTTTCGTCGGAGGACGCAATCGTGTTCACAATAAATGAATGCAATTAAAAAATGCAAGCTACGAGCGTCGTCCTCCCGCTGTTTCTTATATTCCTTTAAATCATTAATATTCCTTTTATAGCATTGGAAGAGCTGACATGGTCTTCTCGTGATATTCTGATTCATGTCATTATGTTATTTAGATATACTTACTGCAGCAGTCAATGACTAGGGGTAGTATTTGGACCGTGACGAATCGGACTAAACACTTTGAGTATGAAGTAGTTCATAAAGAAAACTTAATTGCCTAACGTGTAAAAACTCTTTTGTTTTTTTCGGACATAGTTGACAGCTGCTCATAGACAATCGGAGCATTAACAATACTGTCAGCTAATAACTTCCAAGTGCAATTTGCAAGAAAAAAAAACTTGCAAGTAGCGCCATTGAGTGCTCAGAAACCACCCGCTGACATTCCTTGATGTTGTAATGAGTTTTGTCAGTTAAATGTAGAAAATATATTAAAACTAACCTTGCTCACCCTGTCGCTGATACAATTTATACTACCTTTGTCATTAAACGAGCTCTTGAAGAGCTGAAACGGTTTTGATAAATTCTTGTTGTTTGTAAATCGGTTCAGCCGTTTCAAGATTATGATTTATATTGTAGTTGTATTATTAAGAAAAGATTGTATCATTTGGGAGTGTTTTAACATAAATTTTAAGTTAAAATCATTGTTTTGGAATAATATATATTGTTAAAGAGGCCGAATGTATATATAGTACATAATAAAATACTTCGTTAATGCAAATCTGAACTGAAGTGCGTTTGGTGCGGTGCTCCTCCCGCGGCCAGGTGTAGGTACTGGTGGTTCCCTCTTCACGCTTTTCAAAACCACTCGAGTTCTATTCACAGGGTGCTGAGTTAATACGAGTTCAATATCGTATATATGTACAGGGTGCAACGCATACATTTATTATTCAAACAAATTTATTTACTGACGCTGTCGCATAGTTATGTTTAAACATTGATTTATTTTTTAAATAGTTATTTAACAAATATTATCTTCTAAATATATATATTGTAAAAATAATATTCAGAAGATGTACATAGTTGATTGGTAATAAAATATCTTTCGAAGGTTATTTATCTTCTTTAGTACCCGTCTCGTTAATATAAGCGTAACATATGAGTAATAATTTATTCAGTGGACGATACAAGTATTAATTTATTATAAAAAAAACATCTTCATATATTTAGTGGAATATTTATTAAAAAAAATAAATAAAAATGTGTTTCTTCCTCACAAGCTGTTAATTGCCAATCGCGTGGTTATTTAGTCATGCTATAAATCAGCTGGCGGTTACAAAACATTTTTACTATAAATAAAAAAAATCTCTTCGTTTATTATAACTTCGTAAATTATGATAGATTTTTTTTTTAATTATGACAAAATGTAAAGATAAACAAATAAATAAAAAAAACGTTAATAAGAAAGGTAGTGTGCGTCACTTTTGTTTTGTCTATGCCCCGTTTTCCCGCGCTTTCGCTTCGATACATAAACACAAGTGATTTCGGTCCCCGAGTACTTCGAAAACAGTTTTAAATAAATATATACTTGTTAGTAATTGAAAATAGTGACGGCGTATTGTTTTCTTTGTGAGCTTTAAGTGACCTAAGTGCTTTTCGATAGGGCGCTAGTATTTATTGTTGTCGGCCATTTTAATGTCGTTCCGTTTGTGTTACACTTTATAAATCACTCGTTAAATGTTTTTATAGTGGTTTCGTTGCCATAGTGATTCAATTGGTATATAACATGTTTTAACGACGATAAAGGGTAAGTTAGGATCGACTCGTTTATTTATTTCGTATTCGACTTTAACTATTACAGATATATTTCCGATAGTAGTGTTAATTTCTGTCTCTAACGATGTGTTGGGTTGCAAGGTTTGGTTTTGATATTAGAACGTAAAACACTCGCTTCTAAATATTGAATCGGTGCAATTATGTCAGACTGCTACGCGTATGTTGATGGGTATTCATCTAAAAGTTCAATCGAGGTAGGAAAGTCACGTTATATTAAACCGCTTCGTCGGTGTTTCCGGTGTCCGATGTTTACTGCGTTAGAGATTGAATACGATAAAAAATTATACAAATGGTTAAAATGTTTTAAATAAATGACAAAAAAAATGTTATGCAGCCGCCCGTCGACGTCTCAGCTTCAATAAAAATCCAACAGTGCACTCGAGCGGTTAAAAAAATGTGTATTTTTTTTTGAAGAATCTTCGAGCAGCCTCTCGATACAACAATGGGGACAAAAAGTATCGGATCCGAGCGTCCTCCAGAGGGCGCTGTCTTCCGCTCTCGCCGGCTTCCGCGCTCGAGTGCCAATCCAAAATGGCGACAATATTAATCAATATTTCAACAATAATGCCGGCTCAAGTGCGGCCTCCTCAAGACGAGACGGGTTCCGAGCTTAGTCGTCTCATTCTGAGGGCCAGGCTCGTTGGCTTCACAGACGCGACGACTCAAATGAGTTAAATACTCGCTGGTACCAGGTCTCTGTTGCCGGAGCGCTTCTAAGTACTACCGCCGCGCCCACTTCTACCGTGTTCCGATTCGAAGGGCGCTGTCGCTAATTAAATTGTTGGCCTATAGAGACACAACATCTTATGTCAGAGGCGACGAGCACGAAGTGGTGCTGTGTACATCATCCTAACTTGCGCCAAGTTGTTAAGAACAGGCGTATCACTTACAATCAGGTGAATGTTCTGTTCGTCTCGTCGTTTGGTAGAATAAAAAAAAATCAATTCCGCCACCGAACAGTAGTTTACTTTGCCGTGTTTGTTATACGACACGTGTAAGACCTGATACCATCAGGTCAGCGATGCGTCGGTTCACCATGAGGTTGTATACATTGGTGCTTAATTACAAACTCATCGGTTATTAATTAATATTTGGCTACATCACCCTTCTTTCGATTAAGCGTTCCTTTTTATCTCGAAGTCAATACTTGTTACTAGTAACCGATAAAAATTCAATTGTTAGGAGTGATTCTAGATGAGGGGTGTTTATGTGGGGAGGAGGTGATTTATAAAATAATATATTGTCTTAATAATATTTAGTAAAATGGTGTAAAACTTTTATATCCAGCAGTGGACATCTATCGGCTGATGATGATGAAAGGAGTGTAAGGATTCTCACACAACAACTAATGGGATCCAAGCCAACATCACCACCTTGTGGTGCTACTAATCAACAAACTAGGCTTTGGCTCCCACCAACCCGCATTGGGTGAGCCTGGTAGTAAATGGACCAAACACGGAGGTGTTATAGGAACCTTTATAACCGTGGAGATGTTTGGGGAGGCCTATGTCCAACAGTGGACGTGTATCAGCTGATAATGTTGATGATTGTTCTAGATAACTGCTTTTTTTGTAATATACATTACAGCAACTATTTCTATGGTCAAAGTTTAAGTAGTGTGCATACATTGATTCATTCCTCCTACAAGGGCCAAGCCGTTTCCGGTTTAGTGTTGCCATGTGCACACCAAGTAATTGCTATCTAGTGTATCTTCCACTCGGAGACCAGATATGAACACCAGCTATACACAACAGAATTTTATTTATAATAATAAAGTATTTGGAGGTAGTTCGCAAAATATTACCTTATAATTAATTTTGTTATTTGCGTTCAGTGTAATCGCTTGGTGGTTTATCAGATCTGTTTTTAAACTGTAAGTTAATAGTTAATTGAGAGGAGAGAGAATGGAGTCAAATGTGATTATATTCGGTTTTAATTGAACGGAATCACTTATTTGTCGGCAGTTAGTTCGCGCGCGGGCCCCGCGCCGTCCCCGCGCCGTCCCCGCGCCGTCCCCGCGCCGCCGCCGTGTATTTGTGGCCGACGGTGTGTCCACGATCACCATGTTTGTTTAAACATATATATATATATATATACATAATATAATAAAGTTTGCACACTATCGCTTGGCAGTAGAGATGCGTAATGCAGTAATAATTCCCACAGGAAAACGTTCACCTGATGATAAGTGATACGTATACCCATAACAACCAGTCTAGGTAGGTACCACCGCAGTGCCTATTGCAGCCGACAGACTACTGTGCGAACATTACAGTGATCCGGTTTGAAGGGCGTTGTAACAAGTGAAATTATTGTGGTAATAATACTAAACGTTTTATGTGTTTAAGCATAATATGGTGCAGTGTATACCATTCTAATCAGCGCCACGTTGTTATGGGCGGGCGTATTACCATCAGATGAACGTCCCGCTTGTCTCGTCGGTTTCTTGAATATAAAAGCTACAACGCCCTTCAAACTGCAACTTACCACTGTTCGTAGGTAGACGGTCTCCGAAGACCTATTAACGTCACGCGGCTCGTAATCAAAATGCTCTTTACGACGTTACAATTTACCAAAAACTGCTCGCGGAGCTGAGTGTAGGAAGCGGGCAACAAGCGGAAACAATATGTCGCGCCGTCCGCGGCCCGTTCCGGTAATTGCTCCAATCTGGCGGGAAACACGCGCCGCTCCTATTTATTTATTTACCGCGTATTTACTGGGCAACACGGGCGGCGCGGCGCCATCTTTGTTGCCGCCATATTTTTTTGTCGATTTACATTGTTAAAGTGCGATTTTCACATCGATCACACGACAGCTATGAACATTTATTGCGGTCGCGGCGACAACTCGCGACGGACACTAATTAAAAGTACATAACACACAAAAATATGCTGCCGGTAGGTCTACAAGTCGAGCTGGGTTCCGCCGCAGCTCCTATGGCAGCGGAGAAACACTAATGTGCGAACATTACTACATTCCGGTTTGAAAGGCGCTGTAATCACTAGGGAAACGAGACTTAATGTCTCAAGGCATCGTTCACAATGTGGCGCTGTGTATAACATCCTTATTAAGGCCACGTTATTATGGACTGTCGTGTCACTTACCCTTACGTGAACGTCCGGCTCGACATTGCGTTTCGTAAAAAAAAATGGTGGTACATATTTCACTATGAGTGATCGTCAGGTTGCCGACAAGAGCAAGAGAGTAGGCTGCGATGGTATGGTCACGTAAAAAGGATACTGCCTTGGCAACTTGGCACTGCAGCTCCTACTCCCTGATTGTAAACCCACAGGCAGAACTAAAACAAGTAGTGAAGAGGAAAGCCAGAACAAGACCGGGATCAAGATTAGGATAATCTGATATTGGTCGTGGTCTTGCATATTCAACTTTACAGTATATTAAAAAAAATGTTTGCAGAAGAGAAGCACATGTTCAAGTTATGCAAATATTTTAACTCATCTATCATCGGCCGACAGACGTCCACTGCTGGACATAGGCCTCCGCTAAAGATCAGCACATACAGTCAGCATAGCTTCCGGTCTCGCTTGGCACTAGGGGCTTTCGTAAGCAGGGGTCCATATAGGGGATGTGGGCCATTCCCTACTACGCTGTCCTAATGCTTTTTGGCGGAAGCCAGAGCTTGGTCTGTTGATTAGCAGGATGCACCACGACCAGGTGAGGTTGGCTTGGATCCCGTGACTTGTTATGCGGGAACCCTTACACCCTTTTTAACTCATCATTACAAAGGAACCTCTATTTTTTCATTTGGTCTTACATATTTGGTCCTGGCCTTGCACAACAGGCCTGTCCTGGTTTTTGGTCTTGGTCGTCCAAAAGACCAAGACCAATTTTACTCACTACTAAAAAGGTGGGAAAATGTAGTGTCAAGAGTGTGTGCGAGTGCAAACATGTGCGAGTGCTGACTGACGATGATGTCTCAAGTGGAGAAGAAAAATAAAGGAAGGTGACTCCACCACCATGTGGGATAATGGCAAGGAAGAGAAAGAGAGAGAGGTAGAGTTATCTTACTGTTAAAATAAACTATGGTTTAATTACTACAATTATTTTTACAAGTAGTTTTGTTTAATTAGTAAACTAGTAATAATAACAGTAAATTAATTAGTAAGTGTACTATATTATAAATCGCATCCGTTGTCTGTGGTGTGGAGAGGCCTTAATAGTTCTTTAATTGATTAACATGTTCAAGAACTTGTTCCGCAGCAGCTTTCTCATTACTGTTGAGTAGTAGTATACAAATCATGATTAACGGTTTTTTTATATAAACACATTTGTATGTAAATTTATTATTAATTTTTTTTGATAATTACCGCTGCTGTTCGGTTCCTCTGGCCGGAAGCCGTCTTGGTAGGTACCACCGTAGCGTTTGTTGCAGCCGACAAGCAGTGCTGTGTTCCGGTTTGGAGGGCGCTGTAGCTAGTGATAACTAAAATTGGTCTTGTTCTGGGAGTCTTGGGCTAGGCGTATAAAGCAAGAATGAGATCAAGAACAATTTTACACGGGCAAGATCTGAAGATGTTAAGGTGATGAAAATAATGGTGAGTTAAAATATTTATCATAACCTGAATATGTGCTGTTCTTCTGCAAACAAATTATTTAATGTATTATAAGACTGAATATGCAACACCAAGACCAAGGCCGAGCAGACGAGACCAGGATCAGTACCGAGATTGTCCAAGTCTTGGTCTTACTCATCGCTAATTTTACGTTTGAAGGCGACGACCACAACGTGGTGGAGTCAACACCCTAAGCACCGCGTTATTATGGGCTGGCGTATCACTTGCTATCAGGTGAACGTCCCAATCGTCTCTTCGCTTCATTGCATATTTTTTTTTCTTAACTATGATGCTGTTTTAGACAAGGAATAGGAGCTGGTGATACTGTTAACGGAGAGCCAAGTTGCGTCGCACGAGGTAAAATTAAAAAAATAACGCAAATTATTATTCGAACGTAAACTAGAGCAGGAAGCGCTTCCGTTGCTTACTTCCGGTTGACGGACGTCACGTTGCGAGAGTATTTATTTGCCAGTTATATTTGGAGGTTACATAATATTCAGACATCGGCGGCTGTGGTGGTGGCTGGTGGTGGTGGCTGGTGGTGGTGGCTGGAGGCGGTGGCTGGAGGCGGTGCTGCTGCACCTGCGTCGTTGTTAAATATTTGTCCGCGCGAACGGAACCCGCCTGCAGACCTCGGCGTTTCTCCCGGATGGGTGTGCACACTTTTCCCAATTGCAAGACAAGTTTACTCCTCATAAATTGTGAATGCATCCTGATATTTATCTAAACGTCTTCTCTGGTAGTGGATGCTCACACCAACCCGCATTCGGCCAGCGTGGTGGGATAAAACTCAAATCCCCCCGTACGAACCCTTACAACAGCCCCTAATGCCAGACGGTACCAGAGGCCATGCTGACTGTCTGGTGAAGATCGGAGACAGCGCAAGACGGATCGATGTGGAAATGGCTTATGTCCAGCGGTGAAAGTCTATCCGCTGATAATGATGACCTGGGAGTATTAACATAGACAATTTTCTTCTCCACCTCTGTATGATGGATGTTCAGAACTTAATTTTTTTTTATAATTTTCACTATTTATATTTATATATATATATATTGATAATTTACATTTGTTCCTATTTACTCTAACCGATATTTAAAAGAGTACACGTTATACTAGCTAGTATTTTTGGTCAACGACGACACGAGTGTAACGTTCACTTGATGGTAAGTGATACGCCTATAACGACCTGTCGATAGTCAGGATGATAAAAACTACACCACTATGTTCTCGTTTAGTCTTTACACCAGTAATTTCAATACTTGCAGCGCCCTTCAAACCGTAACATAAAAATGTCTGCGCAGTACTGTTTGTCAGCTGCAGTAGGAGCTGCAGTGATACCCAGATGGTACCCGGTACCAGATCTACCTAGATACTATGATGGTGACTGATGATAGGTCTACCAGTCACCATCATAGAATCTATGGCTCTTTTATCTTCTTTTTTTATGTTTAGCAGCTTACAAGCTAATGGAGTGAACGTGTTTGGGAGAGGTTTATGCCCAGCGGTGGGCGTCTTTAGATGATAATGATGATATATTATAACCTGGGCATCAAGGAACTATTGATGTATTCGTTGGGAATGCTTGCGTGTAGTGAGATGCCGGTGGTTATAAGGAATCTGCTGTCTTGGAGTTGTTTCCTCTTAGTCGCCTTTTGCGACATCCTGACTGCTCCTGACGGCGAACGTCAATTCTTTGCAATATATTCTAGTTATTTCTACTTGTCTGCAGAGCTGCGTAGTTTCGGGACTGTCCTGAAGCAACGCGGTATTCTCTATGAATGGTGGCCGTAGCGCGGCGGGCGGTGATTGCCTCAATCGTGGCGGAAACACGTCGCGCGGTCTCCATCCGCTGCCGACGCCGTGTAGATGAGCACACGCACCCCCTCGCGCCTCGTCACCACCACCCGGGATGGTGGGTGGGTGTCCCGCCTCGACAGCGTCATTTTTGAGCTTGCGAGTAATTGGACGTGAGCGTGTGGTGACCGACTCAGTGGAGCAAGCCGGTCACCAGTAAAGACGACATGAGTCAGTGTGGAACTTTAGCAGTGCTATAGGCGGTAGGTGTCCATCGCCGGAAACCGGGAGGCGCTGTACCTAGTGTAATTACAATGAGGTGTAGTGTATATATGCTAAATAAAATATAAAAATAACTGTCGGCTTGTTGCTATGGACAGCCATATTACTTACCATCAGGTGAATCTCTAGCTAGTGTCGTCGTTTCGTCAAACAAACGAAACATTATAATAATGTATTCATAGTTCCGCCTGCGAAACGTGTGCTGTATAAATATCCTAACACCTGCCACCGGCAGACGCATCAATTACCTCCAGATGAAAGTAATACTGGTTTAGTTTTAAATACTAATAGTCTGTTATAACATACGTAGTGTATACGTCAGGTATCACCTGATGGTTTAATGGTAATTTTATTGCGATATTAAGATAGCGATTGGCCAATGCGCATGCGCGCGCGCCGGTAACCTGTTGCGCGCGCCGGTAACCTTTTCCGCGCGTAAATATCTTGTAGTTTAGTAGTTTAAGTAATGAAGGTAGGGAGGACAGGGGGGAGGACGTGCAAGTGGTCACAAACTACCCCTCCATTCAAAGAAGAGGAGGATGTTTATACGGTTGATAACATTCGTTCGTTGAGGCTTTACATCGCCGGTGAGCCGATCGTGGTAAGGATGATACCACCACCATCAGCTGATACACTTCCTTAATTGGATGTACGAGTAAGTATACGTCAAGATTTCCACACTGATCGATCCTGCACTGATTGCATCCGGCGGCTTTCGCCAGTCCGTCGGTACAGCTTATGCAAAAATATGAAGCAGGCTGGCAAGGAACACTCCGGCTTCCGGCAGGACTACATCAATTCTATTGTGGTGGTAGATTTAAAAAGTACCAACTAGCCTTGGGTTTTTGTTGAAACTCTGCCATGATCACTGGTGGCAGTGCCTTTGTTGCTACAGACTGCTGTGCGAACATTACAATGATCCGGTTTTAAGGGCGCTGTAGCTATTACTGGTGGTAGTACCTCTGTTGCTACAGACCGTCTAGGTAGGTACCACCGCAGCGTATATTGCAGCCGACAGACAGTACTGTGCGAACATTGCAGTGATCCGGTTTGAAGGACCGATAGCTATCACTGGTGGTAGTGTCTCTGTTGCTACAGACTGTCTAGGTAGGTACCACCGCAACGCCTATTGCAGCCGACAGACAGTACTGTGCGAACATTGCAGTGATCCGGTTTGAAGGACCGATAGCTATCACTGGTGGTAGTGTCTCTGTTGCTACAGACCGTCTAGGTAGGTACCACCGCAGCGCCTATTGCAGCCGACACACAGTACTGTGCGAACATTGCAGTGATCCGGTTTGAAGGACCGATAGCTATCACTGGTGGTAGTGTCTCTGTTGCTACAGACCGTCTAGGTAGGTACCACCGCAGCGCCTATTGCAGCCGACACACAGTACTGTGCGGACATTGCAGTGATCCGGTTTGAAGGACCGATAGCTATCACTGGTGGTAGTGTCTCTGTTGCTACAGACCGTCTAGGTAGGTACCACCGCAGCGCCTATTGCAGCCGACAGACAGTACTGTGCGGACATTGCAGTGATCCGGTTTGAAGGACCGATAGCTATCACTGGTGGTAGTGTCTCTGTTGCTACAGACCGTCTAGGTAGGTACCACCGCAGCGCCTATTGCAGCCGACAGACAGTACTGTGCGGACATTGCAGTGATCCGGTTTGAAGGACCGATAGCTATCACTGGTGGTAGTGTCTCTGTTGCTACAGACCGTCTAGGTAGGTACCACCGCAGCGCCTATTGCAGCCGACACACAGTACTGTGCGAACATTACAGTGATCCGGTTTGAAGGACCGATAGCTATCACTGGTGGTAGTGTCTCTGTTGCTACAGACCGTCTAGGTAGGTACCACCGCAGCGCCTATTGCAGCCGACAGACAGTACTGTGCGAACATCGCAGTGATCCGGTTTGAAGGACCGATAGCTATCACTGGTGGTAGTGTCTCTGTTGCTACAGACCGTCTAGGTAGGTACCACCGCAGCGCCTATTGCAGCCGACAGACAGTACTGTGCGAACATTACAGTGATCCGGTTTGAAGGACCGATAGCTATCACTGGTGGTAGTGTCTCTGTTGCTACAGACCGTCTAGGTAGGTACCACCGCAGCGCCTATTGCAGCCGACACACAGTACTGTGCGGACATTGCAGTGATCCGGTTTGAAGGACCGATAGCTATCACTGGTGGTAGTGTCTCTGTTGCTACAGACCGTCTAGGTAGGTACCACCGCAGCGCCTATTGCAGCCGACACACAGTACTGTGCGGACATTGCAGTGATCCGGTTTGAAGGACCGATAGCTATCACTGGTGGTAGTGTCTCTGTTGCTACAGACCGTCTAGGTAGGTACCACCGCAGCGCCTATTGCAGCCGACACACAGTACTGTGCGGACATTGCAGTGATCCGGTTTGAAGGACCGATAGCTATCACTGGTGGTAGTGTCTCTGTTGCTACAGACCGTCTAGGTAGGTACCACCGCAGCGCCTATTGCAGCCGACAGACAGTACTGTGCGAACATTACAGTGATCCGGTTTGAAGGACCGATAGCTATCACTGGTGGTAGTGTCTCTGTTGCTACAGACCGTCTAGGTAGGTACCACCGCAGCGCCTATTGCAGCCGACACACAGTACTGTGCGGACATTGCAGTGATCCGGTTTGAAGGACCGATAGCTATCACTGGTGGTAGTGTCTCTGTTGCTACAGACCGTCTAGGTAGGTACCACCGCAGCGCCTATTGCAGCCGACACACAGTACTGTGCGAACATTACAGTGATCCGGTTTGAAGGACCGATAGCTATCACTGGTGGTAGTGTCTCTGTTGCTACAGACCGTCTAGGTAGGTACCACCGCAGCGCCTATTGCAGCCGACACACAGTACTGTGCGGACATTGCAGTGATCCGGTTTGAAGGACCGATAGCTATCACTGGTGGTAGTGTCTCTGTTGCTACAGACCGTCTAGGTAGGTACCACCGCAGCGCCTATTGCAGCCGACACACAGTACTGTGCGAACATTGCAGTGATCCGGTTTGAAGGACCGATAGCTATCACTGGTGGTAGTGTCTCTGTTGCTACAGACCGTCTAGGTAGGTACCACCGCAGCGCCTATTGCAGCCGACACACAGTACTGTGCGAACATTGCAGTGATCCGGTTTGAAGGACCGATAGCTATCACTGGTGGTAGTGTCTCTGTTGCTACAGACCGTCTAGGTAGGTACCACCGCAGCGCCTATTGCAGCCGACACACAGTACTGTGCGGACATTGCAGTGATCCGGTTTGAAGGACCGATAGCTATCACTGGTGGTAGTGTCTCTGTTGCTACAGACCGTCTAGGTAGGTACCACCGCAGCGCCTATTGCAGCCGACACACAGTACTGTGCGGACATTGCAGTGATCCGGTTTGAAGGACCGATAGCTATCACTGGTGGTAGTGTCTCTGTTGCTACAGACCGTCTAGGTAGGTACCACCGCAGCGCCTATTGCAGCCGACAGACAGTACTGTGCGGACATTGCAGTGATCCGGTTTGAAGGACCGATAGCTATCACTGGTGGTAGTGTCTCTGTTGCTACAGACCGTCTAGGTAGGTACCACCGCAGCGCCTATTGCAGCCGACACACAGTACTGTGCGAACATTACAGTGATCCGGTTTGAAGGACCGATAGCTATCACTGGTGGTAGTGTCTCTGTTGCTACAGACCGTCTAGGTAGGTACCACCGCAGCGCCTATTGCAGCCGACAGACAGTACTGTGCGAACATTGCAGTGATCCGGTTTGAAGGACCGATAGCTATCACTGGTGGTAGTGTCTCTGTTGCTACAGACCGTCTAGGTAGGTACCACCGCAGCGCCTATTGCAGCCGACACACAGTACTGTGCGAACATTACAGTGATCCGGTTTGAAGGACCGATAGCTATCACTGGTGGTAGTGTCTCTGTTGCTACAGACCGTCTAGGTAGGTACCACCGCAGCGCCTATTGCAGCCGACACACAGTACTGTGCGGACATTGCAGTGATCCGGTTTGAAGGACCGATAGCTATCACTGGTGGTAGTGTCTCTGTTGCTACAGACCGTCTAGGTAGGTACCACCGCAGCGCCTATTGCAGCCGACACACAGTACTGTGCGGACATTGCAGTGATCCGGTTTGAAGGACCGATAGCTATCACTGGTGGTAGTGTCTCTGTTGCTACAGACCGTCTAGGTAGGTACCACCGCAGCGCCTATTGCAGCCGACACACAGTACTGTGCGGACATTGCAGTGATCCGGTTTGAAGGACCGATAGCTATCACTGGTGGTAGTGTCTCTGTTGCTACAGACCGTCTAGGTAGGTACCACCGCAGCGCCTATTGCAGCCGACAGACAGTACTGTGCGAACATTGCAGTGATCCGGTTTGAAGGACCGATAGCTATCACTGGTGGTAGTGTCTCTGTTGCTACAGACCGTCTAGGTAGGTACCACCGCAGCGCCTATTGCAGCCGACACACAGTACTGTGCGGACATTGCAGTGATCCGGTTTGAAGGACCGATAGCTATCACTGGTGGTAGTGTCTCTGTTGCTACAGACCGTCTAGGTAGGTACCACCGCAGCGCCTATTGCAGCCGACACACAGTACTGTGCGAACATTACAGTGATCCGGTTTGAAGGACCGATAGCTATCACTGGTGGTAGTGTCTCTGTTGCTACAGACCGTCTAGGTAGGTACCACCGCAGCGCCTATTGCAGCCGACACACAGTACTGTGCGGACATTGCAGTGATCCGGTTTGAAGGACCGATAGCTATCACTGGTGGTAGTGTCTCTGTTGCTACAGACCGTCTAGGTAGGTACCACCGCAGCGCCTATTGCAGCCGACACACAGTACTGTGCGGACATTGCAGTGATCCGGTTTGAAGGACCGATAGCTATCACTGGTGGTAGTGTCTCTGTTGCTACAGACCGTCTAGGTAGGTACCACCGCAGCGCCTATTGCAGCCGACAGACAGTACTGTGCGAACATTACAGTGATCCGGTTTGAAGGACCGATAGCTATCACTGGTGGTAGTGTCTCTGTTGCTACAGACCGTCTAGGTAGGTACCACCGCAGCGCCTATTGCAGCCGACACACAGTACTGTGCGGACATTGCAGTGATCCGGTTTGAAGGACCGATAGCTATCACTGGTGGTAGTGTCTCTGTTGCTACAGACCGTCTAGGTAGGTACCACCGCAGCGCCTATTGCAGCCGACACACAGTACTGTGCGAACATTACAGTGATCCGGTTTGAAGGACCGATAGCTATCACTGGTGGTAGTGTCTCTGTTGCTACAGACCGTCTAGGTAGGTACCACCGCAGCGCCTATTGCAGCCGACAGACAGTACTGTGCGAACATTGCAGTGATCCGGTTTGAAGGACCGATAGCTATCACTGGTGGTAGTGTCTCTGTTGCTACAGACCGTCTAGGTAGGTACCACCGCAGCGCCTATTGCAGCCGACACACAGTACTGTGCGGACATTGCAGTGATCCGGTTTGAAGGACCGATAGCTATCACTGGTGGTAGTGTCTCTGTTGCTACAGACCGTCTAGGTAGGTACCACCGCAGCGCCTATTGCAGCCGACACACAGTACTGTGCGAACATTACAGTGATCCGGTTTGAAGGACCGATAGCTATCACTGGTGGTAGTGTCTCTGTTGCTACAGACCGTCTAGGTAGGTACCACCGCAGCGCCTATTGCAGCCGACACACAGTACTGTGCGGACATTGCAGTGATCCGGTTTGAAGGACCGATAGCTATCACTGGTGGTAGTGTCTCTGTTGCTACAGACCGTCTAGGTAGGTACCACCGCAGCGCCTATTGCAGCCGACACACAGTACTGTGCGGACATTGCAGTGATCCGGTTTGAAGGACCGATAGCTATCACTGGTGGTAGTGTCTCTGTTGCTACAGACCGTCTAGGTAGGTACCACCGCAGCGCCTATTGCAGCCGACAGACAGTACTGTGCGAACATTGCAGTGATCCGGTTTGAAGGACCGATAGCTATCACTGGTGGTAGTGTCTCTGTTGCTACAGACCGTCTAGGTAGGTACCACCGCAGCGCCTATTGCAGCCGACACACAGTACTGTGCGAACATTGCAGTGATCCGGTTTGAAGGACCGATAGCTATCACTGGTGGTAGTGTCTCTGTTGCTACAGACCGTCTAGGTAGGTACCACCGCAGCGCCTATTGCAGCCGACACACAGTACTGTGCGGACATTGCAGTGATCCGGTTTGAAGGACCGATAGCTATCACTGGTGGTAGTGTCTCTGTTGCTACAGACCGTCTAGGTAGGTACCACCGCAGCGCCTATTGCAGCCGACACACAGTACTTTGCGAACATTACAGTGATCCGGTTTGAAGGACCGATAGCTATCACTGGTGGTAGTGTCTCTGTTGCTACAGACCGTCTAGGTAGGTACCACCGCAGCGCCTATTGCAGCCGACACACAGTACTGTGCGGACATTGCAGTGATCCGGTTTGAAGGACCGATAGCTATCACTGGTGGTAGTGTCTCTGTTGCTACAGACCGTCTAGGTAGGTACCACCGCAGCGCCTATTGCAGCCGACAGACAGTACTGTGCGAACATTGCAGTGATCCGGTTTGAAGGACCGATAGCTATCACTGGTGGTAGTGTCTCTGTTGCTACAGACCGTCTAGGTAGGTACCACCGCAGCGCCTATTGCAGCCGACACACAGTACTGTGCGAACATTGCAGTGATCCGGTTTGAAGGACCGATAGCTATCACTGGTGGTAGTGTCTCTGTTGCTACAGACCGTCTAGGTAGGTACCACCGCAGCGCCTATTGCAGCCGACACACAGTACTGTGCGGACATTGCAGTGATCCGGTTTGAAGGACCGATAGCTATCACTGGTGGTAGTGTCTCTGTTGCTACAGACCGTCTAGGTAGGTACCACCGCAGCGCCTATTGCAGCCGACACACAGTACTGTGCGGACATTGCAGTGATCCGGTTTGAAGGACCGATAGCTATCACTGGTGGTAGTGTCTCTGTTGCTACAGACCGTCTAGGTAGGTACCACCGCAGCGCCTATTGCAGCCGACACACAGTACTGTGCGAACATTACAGTGATCCGGTTTGAAGGACCGATAGCTATCACTGGTGGTAGTGTCTCTGTTGCTACAGACCGTCTAGGTAGGTACCACCGCAGCGCCTATTGCAGCCGACACACAGTACTGTGCGAACATTGCAGTGATCCGGTTTGAAGGACCGATAGCTATCACTGGTGGTAGTGTCTCTGTTGCTACAGACCGTCTAGGTAGGTACCACCGCAGCGCCTATTGCAGCCGACACACAGTACTGTGCGAACATTGCAGTGATCCGGTTTGAAGGACCGATAGCTATCACTGGTGGTAGTGTCTCTGTTGCTACAGACCGTCTAGGTAGGTACCACCGCAGCGCCTATTGCAGCCGACACACAGTACTGTGCGGACATTGCAGTGATCCGGTTTGAAGGACCGATAGCTATCACTGGTGGTAGTGTCTCTGTTGCTACAGACCGTCTAGGTAGGTACCACCGCAGCGCCTATTGCAGCCGACAGACAGTACTGTGCGAACATTACAGTGATCCGGTTTGAAGGACCGATAGCTATCACTGGTGGTAGTGTCTCTGTTGCTACAGACCGTCTAGGTAGGTACCACCGCAGCGCCTATTGCAGCCGACACACAGTACTGTGCGAACATTGCAGTGATCCGGTTTGAAGGACCGATAGCTATCACTGGTGGTAGTGTCTCTGTTGCTACAGACCGTCTAGGTAGGTACCACCGCAGCGCCTATTGCAGCCGACAGACAGTACTGTGCGAACATTGCAGTGATCCGGTTTGAAGGACCGATAGCTATCACTGGTGGTAGTGTCTCTGTTGCTACAGACCGTCTAGGTAGGTACCACCGCAGCGCCTATTGCAGCCGACAGACAGTACTGTGCGAACATTACAGTGATCCGGTTTGAAGGACCGATAGCTATCACTGGTGGTAGTGTCTCTGTTGCTACAGACCGTCTAGGTAGGTACCACCGCAGCGCCTATTGCAGCCGACACACAGTACTGTGCGAACATTGCAGTGATCCGGTTTGAAGGACCGATAGCTATCACTGGTGGTAGTGTCTCTGTTGCTACAGACCGTCTAGGTAGGTACCACCGCAGCGCCTATTGCAGCCGACACACAGTACTGTGCGGACATTGCAGTGATCCGGTTTGAAGGACCGATAGCTATCACTGGTGGTAGTGTCTCTGTTGCTACAGACCGTCTAGGTAGGTACCACCGCAGCGCCTATTGCAGCCGACACACAGTACTTTGCGAACATTACAGTGATCCGGTTTGAAGGACCGATAGCTATCACTGGTGGTAGTGTCTCTGTTGCTACAGACCGTCTAGGTAGGTACCACCGCAGCGCCTATTGCAGCCGACACACAGTACTGTGCGGACATTGCAGTGATCCGGTTTGAAGGACCGATAGCTATCACTGGTGGTAGTGTCTCTGTTGCTACAGACCGTCTAGGTAGGTACCACCGCAGCGCCTATTGCAGCCGACAGACAGTACTGTGCGAACATTGCAGTGATCCGGTTTGAAGGACCGATAGCTATCACTGGTGGTAGTGTCTCTGTTGCTACAGACCGTCTAGGTAGGTACCACCGCAGCGCCTATTGCAGCCGACACACAGTACTGTGCGAACATTGCAGTGATCCGGTTTGAAGGACCGATAGCTATCACTGGTGGTAGTGTCTCTGTTGCTACAGACCGTCTAGGTAGGTACCACCGCAGCGCCTATTGCAGCCGACACACAGTACTGTGCGAACATTGCAGTGATCCGGTTTGAAGGACCGATAGCTATCACTGGTGGTAGTGTCTCTGTTGCTACAGACCGTCTAGGTAGGTACCACCGCAGCGCCTATTGCAGCCGACACACAGTACTGTGCGAACATTGCAGTGATCCGGTTTGAAGGACCGATAGCTATCACTGGTGGTAGTGTCTCTGTTGCTACAGACCGTCTAGGTAGGTACCACCGCAGCGCCTATTGCAGCCGACAGACAGTACTGTGCGAACATTACAGTGATCCGGTTTGAAGGACCGATAGCTATCACTGGTGGTAGTGTCTCTGTTGCTACAGACCGTCTAGGTAGGTACCACCGCAGCGCCTATTGCAGCCGACACACAGTACTGTGCGAACATTGCAGTGATCCGGTTTGAAGGACCGATAGCTATCACTGGTGGTAGTGTCTCTGTTGCTACAGACCGTCTAGGTAGGTACCACCGCAGCGCCTATTGCAGCCGACACACAGTACTGTGCGAACATTGCAGTGATCCGGTTTGAAGGACCGATAGCTATCACTGGTGGTAGTGTCTCTGTTGCTACAGACCGTCTAGGTAGGTACCACCGCAGCGCCTATTGCAGCCGACACACAGTACTGTGCGGACATTGCAGTGATCCGGTTTGAAGGACCGATAGCTATCACTGGTGGTAGTGTCTCTGTTGCTACAGACCGTCTAGGTAGGTACCACCGCAGCGCCTATTGCAGCCGACACACAGTACTTTGCGAACATTACAGTGATCCGGTTTGAAGGACCGATAGCTATCACTGGTGGTAGTGTCTCTGTTGCTACAGACCGTCTAGGTAGGTACCACCGCAGCGCCTATTGCAGCCGACACACAGTACTGTGCGGACATTGCAGTGATCCGGTTTGAAGGACCGATAGCTATCACTGGTGGTAGTGTCTCTGTTGCTACAGACCGTCTAGGTAGGTACCACCGCAGCGCCTATTGCAGCCGACAGACAGTACTGTGCGAACATTGCAGTGATCCGGTTTGAAGGACCGATAGCTATCACTGGTGGTAGTGTCTCTGTTGCTACAGACCGTCTAGGTAGGTACCACCGCAGCGCCTATTGCAGCCGACACACAGTACTGTGCGAACATTGCAGTGATCCGGTTTGAAGGACCGATAGCTATCACTGGTGGTAGTGTCTCTGTTGCTACAGACCGTCTAGGTAGGTACCACCGCAGCGCCTATTGCAGCCGACACACAGTACTGTGCGGACATTGCAGTGATCCGGTTTGAAGGACCGATAGCTATCACTGGTGGTAGTGTCTCTGTTGCTACAGACCGTCTAGGTAGGTACCACCGCAGCGCCTATTGCAGCCGACACACAGTACTGTGCGGACATTGCAGTGATCCGGTTTGAAGGACCGATAGCTATCACTGGTGGTAGTGTCTCTGTTGCTACAGACCGTCTAGGTAGGTACCACCGCAGCGCCTATTGCAGCCGACACACAGTACTGTGCGAACATTACAGTGATCCGGTTTGAAGGACCGATAGCTATCACTGGTGGTAGTGTCTCTGTTGCTACAGACCGTCTAGGTAGGTACCACCGCAGCGCCTATTGCAGCCGACACACAGTACTGTGCGAACATTGCAGTGATCCGGTTTGAAGGACCGATAGCTATCACTGGTGGTAGTGTCTCTGTTGCTACAGACCGTCTAGGTAGGTACCACCGCAGCGCCTATTGCAGCCGACAGACAGTACTGTGCGAACATTACAGTGATCCGGTTTGAAGGACCGATAGCTATCACTGGTGGTAGTGTCTCTGTTGCTACAGACCGTCTAGGTAGGTACCACCGCAGCGCCTATTGCAGCCGACACACAGTACTGTGCGAACATTGCAGTGATCCGGTTTGAAGGACCGATAGCTATCACTGGTGGTAGTGTCTCTGTTGCTACAGACCGTCTAGGTAGGTACCACCGCAGCGCCTATTGCAGCCGACACACAGTACTGTGCGAACATTGCAGTGATCCGGTTTGAAGGACCGATAGCTATCACTGGTGGTAGTGTCTCTGTTGCTACAGACCGTCTAGGTAGGTACCACCGCAGCGCCTATTGCAGCCGACACACAGTACTGTGCGAACATTGCAGTGATCCGGTTTGAAGGACCGATAGCTATCACTGGTGGTAGTGTCTCTGTTGCTACAGACCGTCTAGGTAGGTACCACCGCAGCGCCTATTGCAGCCGACAGACAGTACTGTGCGAACATTGCAGTGATCCGGTTTGAAGGACCGATAGCTATCACTGGTGGTAGTGTCTCTGTTGCTACAGACCGTCTAGGTAGGTACCACCGCAGCGCCTATTGCAGCCGACAGACAGTACTGTGCGAACATTGCAGTGATCCGGTTTGAAGGACCGATAGCTATCACTGGTGGTAGTGTCTCTGTTGCTACAGACCGTCTAGGTAGGTACCACCGCAGCGCCTATTGCAGTCGACACACAGTACTGTGCGAACATTACAATGATCTGGTTTGATGGGCGTTGTAGTTAATGTAGTTACTGGGGTAATGATACTAACCATTTTATGTCTCAGAGCGATGAGCGCAAAGTGGTGCAGTTTATGACCTCGTAACAAGCGCCATGTTGTTGCAGACGTATCACTTACCATCAGGCGAGCCTCTCGCTGGTCTCAGTGCTTGGAAAAAAAATTAGTAGACGAGCGGTTAGTTGCGGTCGGAGACGAGCTGCAACATCCCACAAACAGGATTGCGATACGTCTGCAAACTGTTCGTTGGTGACAGTCGCTGCGGCGGGGCGCGTCAAGATGGCCGCGGAGCTGACTGTCCGGCCGGACGTATCTGTCGGTGAATACTGGTAAACAACAAACATCTTGGAAACCGAAAGGTGTGGGGAAGGAAATAGTCATCGTTGAGGAATATCAGGGAATGGACTGGCATGTCTGGGTCGTCTGAAGTGTTGCACCGAACCGGAGACAGAGAAACTGTGCCACGCTGATCGCCTACCTTCACACCTTGGAGATGTACTTTAAGGAGAAAAAATCTTTAATGAATTTGATTGGCCTTTAATTACGCATCGTTTATAATTAGCAGGAAGGTAGGAAGTGGCGCAAATCCCCTCAAATGAACCCCTACAAACGACGGCTTCTGGTGCCTGGTGATGCGAGCGGACCGACCGACGTGGGGATCGGTGGCAGGCCTATGTCCAGCAGTGGACGTCTATTGACTGATGGTTGTAGATTATAGAACAATTTACCGTTTTTTATTCATTATACCAAGATGTAGGTGTTGTAAGGTTTAGTTCCTGTTAATCAGAATTACTATCCTGGATTTGATATGGTGTAAAAAAAAACGTTTAAGTGTATTGGAGCTGGTGTTTTTAAATTACCCTCCGTATGTAAATACTGGTACAGCTACTTGCGTATTTTCACAATTTTTTTTTATCCTAAATGCAATAACTTGTTAATTTTAATAAGTGTTCTGCTTAATGATGCCGTAAATATTTTTTTCTCATCATCACCAGCCTATAGACGTCCACTGCTGGAGATTGGCCTCTTCCAAACATCTCCACATCGATTGCACCTGCGCTGTAGTTAGCATGGCATCCGGCACCACCGGGCATTGGGAACTGTCGTTTATACGAGTTCAGGATTTGGGCTATAACTAACAACGGTGGCCCAATGCGGGTTGGTAGGGGTGAGTGACATAAACAGTGGTTTCCCGTTACGGTATGGTTAAGGTCCGTGTAGCTAGTGCTAAAGTCGTAGCGTTTGTCGGCGGGGGCGTGTCGGGCGCGTGGGCGGAGCGAGCGTGCTGCGCGGGTGTGTGTGTACAGAGGGCCAGAGAGGGGGGAAGGACCTGGGGCCGCGAGGTGCGCCGTGTCACGAAGACAGCCTATATATACTTGTTGTTATCTTATCACATATTTTCGCCCTCCTCCGATGACCACGTAGTCATTGGCGCCATCCGACGCGTCTTTAATCCATATATATATTTATCTATATATATACACACACATATATATGGTTACACCACCCTTATCTCTCCCCCGACGACACGTTAACCTCATCTACATATATATGTATGTATATTTAGTCTTCGCGTGTTGGTTTAGGTCGCGGATCCGGTGTCCCCGGGTCCGATGCAGCTGCATTAGTTTTCCAATGAAGCTTGCGGCGCTCGTCGTCATGTAAAATATCACATATTTATCGAATGTTTTGTGTTATTATTGTTATTATTGTTATTATTATAAGTAATGTTAGATCATCGAAAAATAACAAAATAATCTACAAATGTTATCTGAAGAAGTTCTGTCTATAAACAGCCGAAGAGATCAATCATACCAATTGCCAAGAATGCTCCATTGAATCAATAATCAAAGAGAGGTAATATCATCATCAGCCCACGTACGTCCACTGCTGCACACAGGCCTTACTAAAAGATCTCCACAGAGTTTATTGAGAGGACTTAGCTTTCCCAGTGCGGGTTGGAGGACAGTGAGAGCTTCGTCTGTTATTCAGCAGGATGTACCGCGTGCAGGTGAGGTTGACTTGTGCTCCGTGAGACGTTGGGCGGAACCCCTCACACCCGTAAGAGAGGTAACACAAAACAAAACCTGGTGCATACTCATCATCATAGACCTCCAATCCTGGTCTCTTTTTATAACAGACATTCGTTTTCGGATTTTGAACTTAAGGGGGAGAATAATTTTACATAAGTTTAGTTTCTGAGCCACGAGGCGGACGGATGTGCAGAACATTCAACCTGTACATGAAGTATACATTATTTAACCAACAGAGGACGGTTGCTGTAACAAGTACATAATACATTACCTATTCAATAATATATATATGAATAAACAATGGCCGTGGAACCCCAGCTTATGGAAACTATGAACAAAGGACGTTAAAGTGTTAAACTGATTCTTACATACTTTGAACGTAAAGAAGGAAAGTAAATATTTCCAAATTACTTAACTGATGTAGAGATCATTGAGGGATCTATGTCCAGCGGTGGACGTCTATCCGCTAAATTAAAGTTGGAGTAACTTTTTTTTTAATTTGTGTTATATATATAAAAAATAAAAATATATTGAGAACTTTGTGATGTTGGTTACCTATCGCAATCGTCAAGAGATGGCGTAGTTTTGTTAAGTGTTAAGTATTAAGCTTTAAGATATTTTGAACTTATTCTAAGGTCTTCTGTGAAAATCTGTTTATTTTTGACAAGTAGACGCTAGTTAAACACTTAGTTTATCACTTAGCGCTGGCGAGTAGATTCGTTATCAGTTGAAGATAATAAAGATGATGTTTATGGAAATGAGATCAGTGATAACAGACGAGTGTAAATTAGTTGGGTAACATACATACATACATTCACGTTTTATTCACAACATAGCCGCAATATAAAATAATACAAATTAGAATATTGTTGATAAGATATTTCATGATCATCATCAACAGCCATAGACGTCCCCTACTGGATATGGTATGATATTTAATAAATTGTACTTAATGTATTACAGATCACCGATTTGTAATGAACTGACCGACAATGTGCCCGATGTTATATAAATTGATAGCCGTTAATGTTAAAAGACGGAATTAAATGTTATTATGTGTTTATTAGAGGTTTTTTTGCGCAGCCGCAGTGTAAAAAAAAATAATTAGCGAATAACGCACTCCACGCACCCCGCGCACGGGTGAGGTGGACGTACTAACAAAACAGTCCAGGTAAAAAGGTCTTTATCGCAATGCGAGAGAGCTTACCAAGGTGCTGCGTGCTGGTGGTGAGGCGGTGCCGAGGCGGCGGCGCGGCGGCGCGGTGGGTGCGGCGGGCGCGGTGGGCGCGGTCGGGCGCGGTCGGGCGCGGTCGGGCGCGGTCGGCGCGGCTGGGCGGCGCCGCGAGGGCGGGGCGTCGCCGGCAGTCGCGCTCTGCGCTTAGTCCGCTGCGAGCGGCTCGCGATGCCGCACTATGACGCCGCCGCACAGCTTCGCGATCCGCGACCTCTGCCCGGAGGCCTCCTCCCGCTCGCCCTCGCCGGAGCCCTCCGACGCCGAGCTCGACGTCACCGGCACCGAGACGCCGCCGCCGGGCTCCTCCAAAACGAACGAAGAAAGGAAAAACGAGAAACCCGCGTACAGCTACAATGCGCTCATCATGATGGCGATAAGGAGCAGCCCCGAGAAGCGGCTCACCCTGAACGGCATCTACGAGTATATCATGAAGAACTTCCCCTACTATAAAGAGAACAAGCAGGGCTGGCAGAACTCCATCAGGCACAATTTGAGTTTAAATAAGTGCTTTGTGAAGGTGCCGCGGCACTACGACGACCCCGGCAAGGGCAACTACTGGATGCTGGACCCGTCGTCGGACGACGTGTTCATCGGTGGCACCACCGGCAAGTTACGGAGAAGGTCCACGGCGGCGTCCAGATCGCGCCTCGCCGCGTTCAAGCGAGGGGCTATCTTGCACCCCATGTTCGGAAACCCTTACGCGTCTCTCGTTGGACTGTACCCGCCGCTGCTGTCCGTGTACGGGCGGTACGCTCTCCCGAGCCCCCTACTCAGGCTGCCCCCACCGCCGCCGAGCCCCTACGGCCACCTGTACAGGAGGATACACGGGCTGGCGCCTCCTATCAGCCCTCCTTCCCAGGATCAAGAGCCGCACATGCTGAAGCATAGTTGATAGAACCGGTTGGGGTCTTCCGAAGGTATTCCTGCAATATCTCGCCGAAGGCTGCGCGGCTTCGTAGAGCAAGACTGTGATACGTGTGAACGAGGATGTGGATATTACGAGGTGTCCGAATGAACTGGTGTCCCTATTTATTTATGGCTGTAAGAAATTATTTAATAAATATAATTTAACATTAAGAGGCTAACTTTAAGTTATATATATATATATATATATATATGTATATGCAATAAACATTTCGAAAGGTTTGCTTTATCAATGCTGTGTACATATCTTCCACCACCGCTACCACCATCACCACCACCACCCCACGGCGCATTACTTTTATCAAAACGGACCGCTCGCAAGGGACGCTAGTAGTGTATATTTAAGTTACGGTTCAAGTCCATGAGGTTCACCGAGTATGATGTTATAATCCTGGATGGTTCAAGTTATAACTATAAGTGGAAACATAATAATTATATAGTCATTTTGCTTAATTTAAACAACTTTATAGGGCTTCATCGCTTGTGCGGGTTGGTAGGAGTTAGAGCCTCGTTTGTTGATTAGCATGATGCGTCACGAGCGGGTGAGGTAGGCCTGGGTCCCGCGAGTTGTTGTGCGGGAACCCATACCTGGTTAACAATCAATGGTGGATAATAAGTCGCACCCGATGCAGTTTATCAGATATGAGGCACGCAGATCCGCACTGCGCTCTTTATAATTGAAAGACGCATCATCATCAGCCACTGGTAGACATAGGTTCATCCCTTGAGAGCTTAACAAGTACGATTCCTGGATATTTGAATGACAGCAGGTAAACAAGCATATGTCTATAAGTAATTCGGCTCTGAACCAACGATTGATAATGGTGATGATTGTGATGAAGTAAACAGTACTTCTTTTATGTTACTACACTACTGTAACTGTCATCTACACAATTTTTTTTTTCCATTGAGTTTTATTCTGGAGACCGCTGTACAAGCGTTGCTGTATTCAGGACAGAAGAGCATAGTAATCAAAGAACCGAGACTTCGCCTCAGCTAGAGGTAAAGCGCTGCCCTATAAACATCATCATCATCAGTCTTATAACATTTTCTGGCACAAATGAGAAGCTTTGTAGATAGTATTTATATTCATCCTCACCATCAACAGCCGATAGACGTCCACTGCTAGACATAGGCCTCTCCCAAAGATCTCTACATGGATCGGTCACGCGTTGCTCGTATCCAGTGGATTCCCGCGACTCTCACTAGGTTGTCGGTCCATCTTGTAGGAGGCCCCCTAACACTATCACTACCAGTAAGCGGGCGCCACTCGAGGATTTTACTGCCCCTACGGCCGTCGGTCCTTCGAGCAATGTGTCCTGCCTACCGCCAATTAACATTAGCAATCTTTTGGGCTATGTCGGTGACCTTAGTACTTCCGCGTCATATTGATATTATTACACATTAAACGACGACATAGCTAATACTGGATATGGTTTTAGTATCGATCTAATTCATGGTGAGGTGCGTCAGAAATAGTATGAACTCATCGAGAGGAGGAAGGAGAGAGACAAACATTTTTTCAATTGATTTATAAACAGCACACGAAAACAGGAAATACACTTAACGTGAATTTCCCACGGCGTGTCTATAATATTTGATATGTATCCATAGTGACTCGAGACGTACTGACGATTTTTTATACTAAAATATAATTTACTACTTATACATTCTATAATTAGTAAACACAAAATGAAAATTATTGTGTAAGCAAGGATACAGTTCATCTAAATATTTGTAGCGGAGGCGAGGCCAACAAAAACAGCTCGCGACGTAATCCGCGTAACACCAGCCATCTCTCACTCGACACAAAACATCTTGCGGCACAGAAACGTCGTGACGAGCTGCGAGCGAAGACACCTCCGTATAAATCAGTGCGACAATTTGTTGCGCCGCACCCCCACCACCTCCCCACCGGGCGCAGACGATTAAACGGCCGACAGCGGGCATAAACAAGCGGCGAGCTAATCCGCGGCTTATCCCGAGCAGACACAAGCGGCGAGCGACAGCCATCCCGCACCAAATAATTGTAAATCTACGTCAAAACGTAACGACAGATACATATGTTAGGATTACCAGATAGATTAACCCGTTTGGTACAGTTCACCGGCGCGCACCCCCCGCCGGCACGCGGTTCGCGTATCGGCCCGTGGTAATCTCGCGATAAATATGGTGAAGACGAGTGTTCGGGTATCGGACTCTAAATATGGCTTTGCCGCGTATCCCGAACTGTGTTCTGTGTTTTTTTGTTTGGACGGAGCCGTTGACAGCCTCTCGTGATGTAGGTACTGGCTTACCGGGAGTTACGGTTATGTTGGTTTGTGCGAACAGTAGATTTTTTTTATTAATATGTTTTAAAGCTGTGAAGCGCTGATCGGGGTGCGTCGAGTCCCATCTGACACGAGCTCATATATACAAATCATAACACAGTCTGTTCGTAACATGGAACAGCTGTTGAAACCTAGCTTTGCTGCATGAAGGTCATGTAGAGAAAGTGGAGGAAGACACGCTGCGGCACACAGGGGCGCTATGATATACACAATTACCATATATATGTAATAATAAGTTATTGGAGAGGGACGCTCGAAATAGATCTTTATTAAACTGGATACGATCAGGCTGATAGTTATTTTAAATCTATACATTTTGTAATTCATCATCATCGTTATCAGCCGAAATACGTCTGATGCCGGAAATAAACCTCCCTCAAAGATTCCTGCATTGATATGGGGGATTTGAACCATTTCTCACCACGCTGGTCTAATGCGGGTTGGTGGGACCCAGAGCCCCGTTTGTTGATTAGCAGGGTGCACCACGAGCAGGTGAGGTTGGCTTGGCTCCCGTGAGTTGTTGTGATATACTATGTTGTTGTGTTATACTAGCATGAGACCTGTAAGTTTATACCTAAAATAAGTAACAGCGTCATCAACATTAATCGATAGACGTCGACTGTTGAATATAGGTCTCCCCCAAAAGATCACCACATCGATCGGTCCTGCGCTGCTCACATCCAACTGCTTTTGGACCAGATCGTCGGATCACCTGGTAGGGGCTTGCCAACACTTCGTCTTCTGGTATGCGGTCGCCATTCGAGGACCTCACCCCATCGGCCTGTCCTGTCCATTGCTACCTGAGATTAGCCATCTTACTAATACTTAATACGTAAGTTGTTGTGCGGGGCCCCTTACACCCCAGCAACAGTGTGAACACGTTAAATTAAGTAAAACGTTTATTTCCATTGATACGATCTCTCAACGTCCAACACAAACGGTCAATGGAGAATGTATGGATGCTTTGCATCATGAAAGGGTTGCCAGTGGACATAATTATAAACCAAAATCCATTTTGAATTTGAGCCATCTTCATTATAATTTGAGAATTCATGTCTTCTAATCCGGCAAGGGGTGTTTCGATTCGGGGCGGCTAATCTGCACGCAAAAACCAACCCGCGCCCGGATGGGGGGACAATCGGAAATATTTATAGTTTACGCCATTATGAGTTTCGTTTTGTCAGTTTGTTTGTCCACATTTAGTTCATTCAATGCGGATGTTTATTTGCACAGATTGCCGTCGGATGAACCCTTTCGTATGGATCTCCGTGAACCAGCGCTAAATGGGATTTGTGAATCGTTTTGTGCGCAAGTTGTTCTGAACTGCCATCGTCCATTGTGAATGGATGTAGAGAAAATAGTGTCCTATGAATATAAAGATCATCACAATGACGACTTATCCTCGAAATTGCTTACGTCTTTTGAAATGTAACGACTGTCCTTTCACACTGTCAGATCATTTCATTTTCCCTTCGGCGATTGAGGAATGTTTGTAATTTCCTACAAAAGTTTATTATAGCATTAATAACAGGCAAATGTATTGTCAATTGTACCATCAACATTCCACTCTTCTCCTCTAGAAGCGACGACACGACGACACGACGACACGACGACACGACGACACGACGACACGACGACCTGATGGTAAGTGATACGCCTATCTTTAACAACATGGCGATAGATTGATATACACCGTACCACAGTGCGCAGGTCGCTTCGAAATATAAAATGTTAAATCACGTTACCCCAGTAATTTCACTAGTTATAGCGCCGTACAGACCGGAACATAGTAATGTTTGCACAGTACTGTTCGTCGGCTGCGGTGAGACGGTCTCCGCGAACGGAGACCTACCACCAGTGCATACACCCGCTTGCCGTTTCAAGGGTCCTGCGATTGTGTTTACATACTCGCCGGCAACAGAGAGCAGCGTGCGCAGAACAGCAATGGTCGATAGCACAGTAAACATCCACAATAAACCAGATAGTAAAATACACACGATGCTGCATTGTTTGTGTACAAATTAAAACAACGCAGCGGACCGGTGTGTCGTGTCGTGGCGGAAGGTGCGCGGACGAATGAGCGCCGAGGTTTCCTTAATTTCCAACAATTACCGCGCCATTAGTTGGCGCGCGGCCGCCATTTCGTGAACCGCGCGCTCCTCTATTCGTTGTGGTCGACGGCCAGCTGAGGCCGAGTGCAGTTATTCGTTGATCCTCCTAAATCACTTTTACTGCCACCGTACGTTCACTATATTATTTTAAAAGACAAAGATTATATAAAAACTAAATGTCAATGCTGTTACTATTGCGTTTCATTGTAATCAATCATCGAATTCCGATGATCTCTGTAAGGATTTACATCAGGTTATTGGTGGTAAGTCACTGTTGCTACAGAACGTCTAGGTTGGTACTACCGCAGCGCCTATTGCAGCCGACAGACGGGACTGTGGAAACATTACTGTGTTCCAGTTTGAAGGGAGTTGTAGCTAGTGAAATTACTGGGATAACGAAATTTATCAACTTACATCTCAAGCGACAAGCGCAAAACGGTGCAGTGTAAACCATCCTAAATAGCGCCATGTTCTTATGAGCTTGCTTATTCCTTATCATCAGGTGAATTTCCCGCCCGTCTTGTCGCCCAATTTTAGGGAATTCAGAGGATAATTCTTCTTTATGAAAGATATATTTTTTTAAATGTTTGTACATTAGATAAATAATAGCTCGATGTAGCAACTACCATAATCTCTATGATGAATGTTGCCAACATTAAAGAAAATATCTTTTGTGCAAGTAAAACTACTTTTAAAAAAAACTTTAACAATTATTTCTATACAATTAAAAAAAAATCAATAGCTGATAGTCTCTGATAAATAAAAAAGGACGAACAGGAACTGAGGGTTATTTATCGCTGCCAGCATTTCGCAAAGATGCTCTTTGTCAAAACCCATGAAGTAGCAGTTGTCAATACACAAGACGGAGACCATAACATCAGAAAAAGTAGATTCTCAAGGAGAGGGGTCAAGACATTGAAGAGAGTGAGAGAGACAAACGTATAGCGAGTATACCATTGGTTTCTTTATAACATTGGCAACGAGTGAGTTCATAACATGGGGTGGAATGGGTCCCGCATAACGACTCACAGGACCCAAGCCATCCTCACCTGGTCGTGGTGTACCCTGCTAATCAACAATCGAGGCGCTCTGACGTCAACTAACCTGTTTTCCGCCAGCGTGGTGGGACATGGACGAAATCCCCTCAAATGACTCCCTACAAACGTGGAGACCATTGCGGGGGCCTATGTCCAGCAGCGGATGTCTATCGGCTGATGATGATAAGTTCATAACATCATAAACCTTTTTTAGACAAAGACTAAGCTATACCTAATTCAGTTACAGTATTGTTAATTAAGGGGAGAAATTTCTGTTTTACTCTTTTTAAAAATGATATACGATGAGGTCATGAAGAGCTGAACTTGTTTTAGTGGATTTCTCACCAGTAGAAGTGTACCATGGAGCTGAAGATGCTGATCTTTGTTTTGAGTGTAAAGTGCGTTCCGGCGTATTTGTGCGACGGCTGCACTCGTGTTCATTAGCCTAATGTAACAGGGTGACCATGACAGTTGTTGATAAAGGATAGTTTCTATATATTAATGAGTTATTAAGGATTTTTTTTGTATACCACGGCGATGGCAAATATACAACTGGTCTGATGGTAAACAGCTGCCATAGCCTTTGAACGGCTGTAGTACTACGGTGGTACAACGAGCACGAGGCCAACTCCGGAAAGAGACAGGTGAAACATTTTTTCCTTTTCTTACTCTTTTTCATCAACAAATAAATCTAGAAGGTAATAGCTTTTTTTTAAAAAAATTAAGTTAATGTTAGTGATAATATAAATAAAGCTTTTCATTTTGCAAGGAGATAGTTATATCATCATCATTATCACTGGCTGGACATAAGCGTCCCTCAAAGATCTCCACATCGATCGATCTTGCGCCGCCTGCGCATGCTGTTGCTTCCTACAACTTTCGCCAGATCGTCGGACCAACTGGTGAAGGGCCTGCTAACACTACATCTACCGGTACGCGGTCGCCATTCGAAGACTTTAATGCCCCATCGGCTGTTAATCCTTCGAGCGAGGTGTCTTACCCATTGCCACCCCCGTCGGTGGTCAACCTTGGCGTTTGGAGAGGTCACGGGGTCCTCATTCGGAACACAACTGCGACCGCGCTAACGCTATGGTGGGAGAGCCTGTCACTGGGTCTGCTATATGCAGATCTTACTAGCCTCGTGAATACTTCAATGATCACGTCCATCCATCGCCCTCCTCAGAGTTGTTTGGAAGGCGATGAAAACCCCTATCCTAACTGCCAGCCACCCCAAGTGCATATATTATGTTAACATAATACAAGTGGGAGTAGGATGCAGTAGATCATCCGTCAGAACTTTGAAGGTGTGGAGATATCAAGGTAGGTGGTTTATTGTTGCTTTGTCCCGGGACTGTCCGGTGGACGGGCCGGACGGCGGGTGCGCGTGCGTCGGGAGTGCGCTGTTTATAAAACAATTTCAGCGCGTTATGAACTCCTCGCGGCCCTCCGGAGCCATTTCATAACATTACATCCACCGCTTCCAGGAACTGTTCAGTTCACGAGTACAAATATAGCGGTGGGTCGGCTCTTGCTCAAGTTCAAACGGCTCGCCGCCTGCCCCCGAGCTGTTAGTGCAGCGCTTGTTACAAATCTATTTAAGCACACTGCCTACACCAACAACTGCCTGCTCTTCAGGAATTGAATTAATGAATTATAACTTTCTTTTACACTTAATATTCCCACTGCTGGGACTTCATGCTTCATTGTAACAGACGAAATCAGAACCATTTATCACATGCCTGTAGACGTATACTCAAGATACATAAATCTTTTACCTCGTGATGTTTTCTTGTAACAGAAGCTGGACCTCCGTAGGGATCGAACCTGGGCCGGCTCAGGATGTATAATGTATAAGACGTCTTCATTATCAGCGTATAGAAGTCCACTGCTGGACATACACTTCCCCCAAAGATCTCCACACCAATCGGTCCTGCGCTGCCCGCATCCAGCAGCTTCCCGCGACTTTTACGGTCAGCATGGCCTCTTAAACCGATAGGGTCGAGGATTCGTCGTTTGTAGGGGCATATGTGGGGGGAACCAGGGCATTTACCACCACGTTTTCATTTGTCGGCTGCAGTAAACGCTGTGGTGGTATCTACAATAGACACGTACCACCAGTATTTTAAATCAGAGATAAGCTAACGATGATGATGATAACGAACGATGATTGATGCACCTTAATCAGGTTCACACGGCGCTGTGACGTGACGGTAAACGCGTTGCTTCAGCACATCGTCAGCGTGCCGTGTTTGCTGTAATCATTTTTTTTAACGGGGCAAGTTTAACGCGAACCAGTCACGGCGGCAACATCAAAGCGCGGCGGCGACGCGATCAAAGCGCTTTCCTCTGATGGTGATTCATCTTAAACCTGCCCATCATCGACTGTTCTACCACCACGCCTTTACATAAACACACTGACAATTCACATCATTAATAATAATGATCTATGCTAAAATAAGTACTTATAAGCACTATCAGCTTAGTTACTTTGAAAGAATACAGCTAATCTCATCATCTTCTCTGGTGGTAAGTCTCTGCAGCCGGAGACCGTCTTGTTACCACCGCAGGAGCCTACTGCAGCAGACGAACAGTAATGTGTAAACATTTTTGTGTTCCGAATTAAATGGAGTTATAGCTAGTGAGGGGGTGTAAGGGTTCCCGCACATTGAAGATCATCTAACTTAGTGGTTGTTTGTTGTGCAGTGTGTGGTGGTGGTGGTGGTGGTGGTGGTGGTGGTGGTGGTGGTGGTGGTGGTGGTGGTGGTGGTGGTGGTGGTGGTGGTGGTGGTGGTGGTGGTGGTGGTGGTGGTGGTGGTGGTGGTGGTGGTGGTGGTGGTGGTGTTGCGTTGTCGTGAAGCAGCAGTGGCCTAGAGCGATTGACCAACGTCGGTTGTTTAGCAGCTAGTTCTTCCTTCATGGTCTGCAGTTGCTGACAATAGATACCTGCCGCAATCGTTTGGCCAGATTTTAGAAAGCTGCAGTGACCGGCGTGAGACACCAGCGCCAGTCCACCAAACACTCACAAGTAACTTTCTCCGAGCCAATTTCCGTTTAGGGCAGGATTTGGCTGGGGCTCTAGGGTTCCGACATTGCGACGAGGCTTCCGACTATCGTACAGTGTCCACTTTTCATCACAAGTAACGATTCGATTTGAAATCCCTTCATCATTGTGTCGGCTGAGCAAAGTGACGCAGCAGCAGCAGTCGGCGCGTGTTCGCCAGTTCCATTCACTCAATCCATGGGGTACCCACCGTTCAAGTTGTTTTACTTTCCCGATTTGCTTCAAGTGGATTAAGACAGTTTCGTCACTTACCCCGTAGCCTGCAGCTTCTCTGAACTACTTTGTGATGGATCCGCTTCCACAAGAGCCTTTAATCCTTCATTTTCCACTTTAGTTTCCAACCGCCCACCGGGTCGGTTCTGAAGGTCGAAATTTCCAGAACGAAAACATTGAAGCTAAAAACTTACCGTGCTTTCTTTTGCTACACCAGCGCGCACACATCATTAATACTTCGAGCTGTTCCTGCAGCACTGGTGCTGGTGCCACGGCAGAGCTCGTACTCGTAAATATACCGATGTTTCATGTTCTCCATTGTGCGGCAATAAGCGACGCCGAAGAAATAAATAATGAGGTAAAAACAAATGAATGACTGTTTCCAAAACTCAAATGTAGCAGCTAAAGGAATTTATAAATTTGAATTTGGAATTGTTGACCAAACAGGAGATATGTCAGACCAAAGGCAGTTCAGGTCAGTAGGACAAAACGCTAATTTCATATGCAAGGAGCTAATAGAGCTAGTATAGCAATAGCGGCCGCGGTGACACCTACCCAGACAGTCTCCGGCAGCAGAGACCTATCACCAGTAAACTGGTATACACAGCTTCATATTTCTTTGGAGTGCTTGGTGGCAGTGGTGAGCGCCGCGGTGGTGACCACCTGGACGTTATTATTATTGACTTCTTTGTAAACATTTCCTTGTTCAAATCAACGTCAACATTCCAAGTTTTCGGAGGGGGTTTGTTTTGGGTATTGTTTCGCAATTTTTTTTTAAAAAAACACTCGCATCGAACACAAACAAACGATTCTTCCACTCGAGCTGAACTGGAATGGGATCGGGATCACTTTGTTTGCGATAATTACGGTATCGTTCAGCCAGGGTCCAGTTACAAATGTTTTGCCCAACAACAATCGGACGTAAGCTGATAGGTTCCGGGCAGCGATTAAGCGGCAATTAGCGGCAGGGTCGAGGAGCAGCAGCAGCCTGCTCCTCAGGTAAGCGCTTCAACAATTCAACTAAGAAAACGGCACATTTATATCGTACCTTATTACAGTTCGAACTCATCACTTTAATATTGGCAATACTTACCTGCCTGACCTTCTTCCGCTTGTGCACCTCCAGCTGATGAAGATTAGTCACCAGTTCTACGGATCCACTTCTATCGCGCTAGTTGCATCCACTGCGCCGTCGTCCAGCCACGCCTGCTAACCTGACCTAAACTACCACCAGTAGTGATGAGAAAAGCAAGAAAAAGACCAAAACTTGCAAACATTACTTTGTTCCAGTTAGATGAACGCTGTTGCTAGTAAAATTACTAGGTAACGAGACTCAATATCCATCCATATAGTTATGACGATACGCATCACATAGTGCTTGTCACCTTAAGACAAGGTGTCGAGTCTCGATACCGCAGTAATTACACTAGCTACAACGCCCTTCAAACCGGATCACAGTGCAGTAGCACGTTGGTACAGTACTGTCTGTCGGCTGCAGTAGACGCTGCAGTGGTACCTCCCTAGACGGTCTGCAGCAACATAGATCTTCCATCAGTAAGGTTGTCTGTGTCTATGTCTGTGTCTGTGGCTGTGTCTGTGTGTGTATTTTATATGAAGCATGACACGAAGGTGTGCGAGTGAAGCCGCGTGGGTCGGCGCGCGCGTCTCTGCTGTGTGCCCGGTCTTTAATAGAGCGTATCACGCAGAGTGGAGTGACACAGTGATAGCGTACTGAATGTCAACAGGGGCAGGCGGTGGCCGGGGCGGGCTAAGTGGTGGCCGGCCACAATGCGCTTATTAAATTAGATTGTGACCCTGCGCCGGGGTTAACTCGCCTAATTGGACCTCTAGCCGACGTTATTGGAGACACGAGGGGCTCTAATTCAGCGGCGCGCTCCTACTCATCGATAGCACCGAGATACCTTCGTGTCTGGTCATCAGCATCATCATTTTAACTGATGGACATCCACTGTGGTCTGCCCATCGGATTCATTATTCACTGGTAGTGTCTCTGTTGCTACAGACCGTCTACTAACATTACTGTGATCCGGTTTGAGGGATGCTGTAGCTAATGAAATTACTGAGATGAAGAGACTCAATATCTTGTCTGAGACGATGAGTGCATTATGGTGCAGTATATCCATCCTAACTAGCGCTATGTTGTTAAGGGCAGTGGTATCACTTATCATCAGGTGATCGTCCAGCTCGTCTCGTCGCTTAATCGAAAAAAAAATTATCAACTGGTGAAATTTCCGGCTTCAAAACTTACGCGCCGGGAATCGCTTGGGAATATCCATGTTCAACATTGGACAAGTAGACTGAAGGTATCACCATGATGATGATATTCAAGTGACCTTCATCCTGACCAACTACAAGTCCACTTATGAACAAGTGTTGCTGTGTCTATATACGATTCTAGGAACGCCTTCCAGACCGAACCATGTTGACGGCTGACCACGCATTTTGTTTCCGACCCTACCTCGCTGGTGGCTTAGGGGAGATGGGTGGAGAGGATTTGGAGATGGGGGGGAGCAAGTTTTGTTGGTCAATAATCTAATTGAATGACTTTAAACAACACTCCGAGCGATTAGTTCGCACCCTCGTCCGGGAGACCACGCGCTCGGTACGGGGTTGAAAACAGTTTTGGAAATTGCACCCCTATTTATATGCGTTAATAATAAATTAATTAATTCACTATTATAATAATTGTTTAGTTTATTGTAGTGTCCACCTGGTGCATGATCAGCATGTAGCTCAATCATATGGTGATCAGTGCGATGATTAAATCATGATCGCGGTCATATTCTATGTGCTCTTTAATCATTCGGCTAAAGAGATTGTCTTTAGTTTTTTTTTTGGCAAGAGACGAGACTAGGGGGATGTTCACCTGATGGTAAGTGACACTCCTACCCATAACAACGTGGGGCCACTTAGGATGGTGTAGACTGCACCATATTGCGTCTCGTTACACCAGCTGCGACACCCTTTAATGAAATACTTGTATACTGCTGCCTGATGGCCGCTGGTACCTTTCTGTCTCCAGCATCAGGAACCTACCGTCAACTCAAAGCTGTGTTGCTGTGTGATCATTCACAGTCAATAAATGTGTTCAGATTGGAAAAATGTTGAGGACACATGGAGTGACCATCATCAGCCCGCATGGCCACGCCGGCTAATGTAGCAATTACAATAACTTGTCCGCGCCGCCGGTTGCCGCGCCCATTAGCGTCGGCTCCGGGTTCGAACCCGCGCCCTTAGCCTGCCTTGATCACTTCACACAATCACCACTGTTCACACCATCAACTGTATCGTTGAGATCAGAGCCTCAGCTGGGTGGAACTGCTCCAGCTTCTTTTGACTCTTATATTGACGGGATGAACTAAAGAGCTTGACTGTAGAAAAAGGCAGCAGCTCCTTAACAGTTGCCATGATATGAATTTTTAATTGACTGTGGTGATACCACCAGTGGTTATATTCCTTGTTTACCCTCATGTATTGTAAACGGTACAACAACCCCTTCTACAATATTATTAACGATATAATTTTTCGTGAACTCGACTCCAATAAATTAAAAAGTTTTACACCCCCGTTTGAAAGTCTGCGGGGTCAGGGGGTGGCATCAAACATATTTATGGCGGGGCCAGCGACTTCACCAATTAATAACGATCCGTTTAAATTATATCCACTGCTTCGTAAATCATTATTAATATTTAACCAGGACCTGGTCAACCACACCATCATCATTTATTTCTAGTTATTACTGGCTGTTCCACGTTCTGCTGGCAGCAACACCCCCGCAACTCCTTCCGGAGGTGGTAATTGAAATCCATCCATAGCTGGCTTACAATGGACACATGCAATAAGTATATCAAACTTCAAGTCTCCAGGATTACTGGGTCCAGAAATAGCATCATCAGTAACTTTGTGTCTGGCAAACATTACTATGTTCCAGTAAGAACGGCGTTGTAGCTAGTGTAGTTAACACGAGCGCAATGGTTCTATGTATACCATCCTAATTAGCACCACATTCATCATCATCATCATCAGGCGCCTTCAAATTGAACTTCAGCGATCAGATTGAGAGAACCAATTCGATCTTCAGCTATTCGTTTTAACTGATGGTATTTAAACCCGGTCCACTTTCAGCCCTCAAACCATTTCTTGCGCTGTCTACCAGGTGTAATTTTTCCAGAAATTCTGCTTTCCAGAATCAAGTTAGCACCACATTGTTATTGGTCACCACTTACCATCAGGTGATCAGGGCATCACGTCGCTCTCGTCTATTCGCTTTGTTGAATATAAAAAAAATAATAAGACAATCGCTCTTGATAATATCCTCATGGTATCTTTCGTTTTCCAGTCAGCTCGCAGTTCAGGTGAAGAGTTTTTTTTTTTAACTGTGACCAAGTCCTGGACAATTGTAATGTGGTATTTGTATGTGTTTATCTAAAAGCGATATCTTGGGTATGGCCCAAGGGGACGACGACTTTGGTGTCCTGATATCGCAACTGTGGTCACTTCAGCGGTTACACCATCAGCACCAATCCATTACCGGTCAACGCGGTGTTAGAGGTAGTAGTAGCCTATGAAGTGATAAAGTTGTCGCGTCTTTGACTCATGACTGAGGCGACGCGACTCAGAGCTCGTAGTGGAGTGTCCGCTCAGCCAGCGTCCTCGATACAATTGGTGGACAAAGGGTCCGCTTCAATTGCAGCGGCGGCCGCACCGCATTGTGCTGACTGCGGCTCCAGCTCGCCCGTATGCCACCACTCCCCACGCCCCCACACCCCCACCCTCACTATTGTTGTACCAAATTAACACAAATTAGATAATCTACCGTGCCTCGTTGCTGGACTGTCACATGTCTGTGTCCTCATCTCCCAACCACACAACTTGGTCACATTAACACAGTTGAGCATATTTGTGCCGCCCAGCGGTAAGTGTGAAAACATTATTGTGTTCCGGTTTGAAGGGCGCTCCAGTTAGCATGATTGCTGGAGTAACGACATTTAATATCTTAAGTCTCAGGGCAACGAGCAGCACGTGCTGTGTGTACTAACTACCGGCACGTTATGGGCTGGTGTATCACTTACTATCAGGTGAACGTACGAAAAATATATTAACTGGTCTCTCGTTCCGGAGACGGTGTCAGCTATATTTGCGGCCGTCGGGCTATGAGGTAGACCCATCCGGTGTTATATTATCTTCAACCATTAAAAGGCTCATTAAAAATGCTACGTTACTAGAAGTACTAAATGAACGTCTAGAACTTGAGCACCACTGGACTAGATTAAAGGTACTACTGAGGTGACTATTTGTGTCGTCCGTTTAAAGTACGCGTATCTCGAGACGATGAGAGACGCCAGCTTTCTGCTCATGACGAGACGAGCGAGACGTTCACCTGAAGGTAAGTGATAAGCCATAACAACGTGGCGCTAGTTAGGATATACACAGCATCGCGTTGTGTTCGTCGATTTGAGACATAGGATGTTGAGTTACGTTATCGCCGTGATTTCACTAGACACAGCGCCCTTCAAACCGGATCACTGTAATGTTTGTCAGATGCAAAAGGCGCTGCGGCGGTACCCACCTAGACCGCCTCCAGGAACACAAGACTTAACACCAGCAAATGCAAGCTGAACGCCTTAAGCACAAATATAACTTTGTGTTACTTTAATGTGTTGGGATGTAAAGTCCCAACAGTGGGAGGGTGCGTGCGATTGATATAAATTAGATAGAATACGATCATTTGTTGTTTGTATTTATAGCCGCTGCCCTCAACTCAATTGAGCTTCCCCGCATCGTTCCCTTTACCGGAATCTGCAGGAAATTCTCTCTGCACCAAACTAGGGCGTGGTGCACACTGCGCTTGGCAATCGTTATAGTGGCAGCGGGGCCTTCATCTGATGGTAACTGATACGCCAACCAATAACAACGTGGCGCTCGTTAACATGTTACACGACACCACGCCAACGCTTTGAGATAAGATGTTGAGTCCCGTTGCCCCAGTAATTTCACTAGCTACAGCGCCCTTCAAACTGGAACACAGTAATTGTCGGCAGCAATAGCCGCTGCGGTGGTATTTATCTAGACGGTCACCAGCAACAGTGACACTACCACCAGTAAACATTATTATTTACCATTATTAAGATGGCATGGGGTGTAAGGGGGTCATCGGCTCGTGGTGCTGCTAATCAACAAATGAAGCTCCAGCTCTCGCCAACCCGCATTGGGCCAGCGTGGTGGGAAATAGCCCAAATTCTTCCATATGAACCCCTACGTACGACAGCCCCTACTGCTCAGCGGTACCGGAAACGTTGATGACTGTATGATCTTTGGGGGAGGCTCATGTTTAGCAGTGGACGTCTGATGATTATTAAGATGGTAGACGGTATCACGGTGCGGAGAAGGAAAAAATTATGGTTGAGGAATATCAGGGAATGGACTGTCATGTCTGGCGCGTCCGAAGCGTTCCACCGAACCGGAGACCGAAAGAACTGTACCTCGCTGATCGACCACTTTCACCAGTTGGAGAGGCACTTTAAGAAGAATATTAAGATGGTAGATGGCATTACGGTGGATGATCGGTCCACGTTGTGTACGCGCCCTTATGTAATTAAATCAATTAGAAAGCTGTTCGTAGGAGTGGCGAGCGTGCGCGGGTTCGATTCCCCGATTTAGTAACATTTCTGTACAAACAGTTGCGGTAATTGGTGGTGGTGGTGGTGATTGGAGCCGCATGCGGGACGCTTGTGCTTGTTTATGTCGCTGAGAGATTTCATTGTGATTGTTCACAATTGTGCCACGTTATTGTTGGCGGAGTTGACGGAGCTTGAATAGAGTGAGGACTGTCTGCCCTGATGGGTTCCCATTCAAAAGGCGCAAAAACATTTACTAGACTAGAGTATAACATTAGATGTATTTAATATGGTGATGAAAATGGATATAAGGTGATGATACTAAATGCTTTAATTTCCTGTTGTCAAATATGTCCGTTCATAAATGGTATTACATGATGATGCAGCAATGGAGCATCTTACCTCTTAAAAAGTTGCTTAAGCCGTTACCGCCCCATTGTATGGCGAACGTTTAATTGGCTTAATTTCATCATCCAGGACAACGTTTCCGTTTTCAATTGTGCGTAAGCTGATGCAGGAAGTGGCCACCGGCGACGCCCGCGTCTTGCGCCCGAGGAGTCTCACAATATTTGGAGTCAATTCAATTCTATCAGGCGGAGCGCGGGCGGTCGCACTCCGGTCTCGTTATGTTCATCAACTACTTGAAGACAAAAGACTTCATTATTATCATGTCCAGTCCTGTGATATCCACAGCTCGACATGGACTTCTAAATGGTGAGTTATTTGCCATCCAGGTCATATTAGCGCCGTATTAGCGAGTTGAAATGTGACCTGAAGAGTGACCGGTTTAAAAGCTGAGCCTCTAATCGACCGTTTAACTTTCCTGTTATTCGTTTGATGTTCTCCCAAGTCTCCAATTTATGAGTTACGGCTATAAATGTGGGTAAATGAACCAGCTGGTTAGTTATTATATTAATCCAGTAATAAAAGAATATAATAGAGGAGCGAAATGGGTCATTCGCTAAATTAAATCTGATCTCTTTTGGTTTGTTGCGAACCTTCCTCCTTGCATCGGATGCCCAGCTGCTCGGCGTGAGGTACCAGACCGCACCGCACCGCACCTCACCGCAGCGCCACGTGTTGCTGTTTACACGGCGCGCCTGCTACCACTCACCATTTTGACAGGTCACACCGTCGACACCAGCATGAAAGCGTTTTAATTACCATTCCACCACTGTTCTAAAATAAACCTTAACTAAATACAACAAAGTCTAATTTTGAAGCGTCACTGTTGCGTTACACTCCTGTTTAAGAACACCATTGAAAGCAAGCGAATCAATCAATTAAAGTAACAAATACAAAATCGTACACAGTCCATTTTAGTTCTTCTGGCCCGGTAATAAAGTTGATATTGCGGTGTTATAACCGGGTGTTCGCGGGTCGCGGCGCGCGCGGTATGCAGCGGGGAGCGCGCGATACAAAGATCAAAGAGGTTTTGATCAATCCGCTGATCTGCCGCGCAGCACGGCTTCGTGCCTTTAATACTTTCAAAGTCTACTTGTTAATTAGTCTAAATTAAAAATAATAATATTTACTTAAGTATTATAATTTAATAAATAGTTACAAACGTTGTGTAGCTTTCCATTGAATTTCATAAATATAATATAGAACGTACAAGTTGACATCTGTCTTTAAAGATTTTATAGAAGTGGCGGGAAAATGAGCGACCATTGCACCGTCTGCTGTGCAATCTCCCAAAACGTGATAACCACGATAACAGTGAAGCGATGAAGAGGAAGTGCAATTCGTTAATGAAACAATTATCAATATACACACTGTATAAAGTTGGAAAGTATCAAGAAGGCGTGCTGCGGCGCGCTTTGATGCGGCCGCTGTTTACGCCTGTGTTTGCCGTTAAACAAACTCTTGTGGATCGACGCCAATCGTCAGCTCAGCCACAAACATACCACCACCAACACTAACATTCCCAATACCACACGCCATTCGCTAACTGGGTGAACGTAATCCTTTTTAGGTGACATTGAACGTTTTTATAGCATCCACTAGCAGGTGGATTTACTCTGAGGGATATTTAGATTAACGCCGCGTCTCGTGGTGAACACGTAAGAAATTTTATTTACCAGTAAGAGACCTAAGATACCCTAACTAGATGTACTCTAGTGTTAAATATCTACCACCAGTAAAGATTGGTAGTAATGGTACAATGTTACTTAACGCTATTCTTAAAGATAGTAATGTATGGAATATCGGGCATTAGTCTCGGCGCACACGAAGGCCGATGGTGATGGTGGTGGTGGTGGTGGTGTTTGTTGCCACGTTCGCCCGGCGCGGCCGAATGAGCGCTATTGTGTGTAAACAAGATGCCACGGTTTCCACGTTTGGGAGCGGCGTTAGTCACGAGCTGAGGCGGGGTCTTTTTACTACTCTACTGTCGACCTGTCTTTACGTTAAGTAAAAAAACTTTTGATAACCATGGACAGTGCCTTCATGTGGCACAGGATTGGAAAATTTTGTCAGCATTAAGGTTTCTATCCAATTTTGATGTCTTGAAGAGTATATACGCATCAAGCTTCCTTTATCATCAGCTGATGGACCTCCACCGATGGAACAAGGCTTCCTTCAAAGATCTCATCGATCGGTCCTGCGCTGTCTGTTTGCATCTATTTACCACAGAGTATACATTGAGTTATACACTCACGGGGAAGCGCTAGTTAAACTTTATTTATATTTTTTGTTATAAATATACAGCGTGTCGGGAGACCGGTTCCGAAAACGAAGGCTGAGGATAGTACTGATGACAACTTTGATCATGGTACGGGAAAAAATCGATCCTGATTAAAAGAAAAACATATTTTTAATCGTTTAATTAGTATTATTTACGCTCCATCGTGTTAGTACAGATAAATGTAAGGATAGTTTCATAAAAAATACGTTACTTCATTAAAAAAAACCAGCAATGAAACACAAAATCGAAAACAGCTGATGCTCGCATCAACGCACGCGCTGCATGTTGCTTTGCATCTCGTTGCAATACGGACGCCATTTTGTGGTCATAGATAATATTTAATTTATAACAGGTATAAAGTATGCATAGAATAAGATGAACTGCAATGCACTATATCACAGTTTTACAAAACGACTAATATTTTCGACAAGTGTGTTATGAAGCGGTGTCCTCGCCCAGCGCCGCCGCCGTCACTCCCACGCCCACGCCCACGCCCACGCGCCCGCTCAGTCCGCTTTGAAGTGCTCTCGGGATATTTACGTACTGTTTGTATATTTTCATACTTGCGGCCCCGAACTTATGAACCGCCGCCGGCACTCGCCGCGTCATTTGCTTGTTTATTGCCGTTGCACCAAATCCCTGAGGAGTTGTCGCCATCACTGCCAGAAGCCAAACCATTGTACCTGTTCCTGCGCACGAGCGTTAACAAGCAAATAACGCTGTTGAAGGTCGTTACCCATTACCGGGTAACGAAAACGAGGACAATAATGCAAGGTGTAGTAAACCTCCTAACTAAAAGCCTCAGAACGTTGACATCAGATGGACATCCTGCTGGTTCGGATGCTTTCTTTTTTTTTAAGCACACCAGTAGTACACTTGACCTCAATTTTATATGATGTCAAGCGGCGATCAGGCCGCGGATAGTGAAGTAACTCGTACAAGATACTCTGGTGATGCTGTTACAGCAACTGATTAACAATCTTAACCTGGTAATCTCCACAGCGAATGAGCTCGGCATCAAACCAGGGACCCCTATGATAAAAAGTAACAACTTAATTACTGCACCACAGTAACAACTGTCTAAATGATACCAGCAGTAGTGGTAACGGATGCATCATCCAACACTCTCATGGTCACAATCTGCTGCTGTAGCAGCATTGTTTTATATGTATGGTTAAAGCGAGAACATTCTGCATCATCTTTTGTCTCCATGTCAGTATCATCATATAAGGTTGTGGCCAAGTGTGAGTCGATTATAGATAACCCAAGTTTCACCATCGGTCTCATTGCAGTGCACGTGCAATATGCTAATCTTTATCCCCGGATTTAAGTTACGCGGCTTCGCGGTAAGGAATCCGCAGAAATGATAATCCTCATGAATATTTCATGCTGCTTCGAGGTGATGACGAAGGCGTATAAAGTTACCAGCACCAACACCAACACCAACACCAACACCAACACCAACACCAACACCAGCAGCAGCGCCGCGGCCGGCTGCCGACACCTTGTGCGACGCGGACGGTTGTAGTAACATGAAAGGGCCCGCGCTGCACCGCGCTGCACCGCGCCGCTGCACACCAACCAGTGTCTGACGCCATTCGTTACCAATTGAACAGCTGACGTTACCAAGCCGTAAATCTGTCAATACAGTCCCAAATTCAGCGGCAATGATGAATGCTTCCGCGGGATCAAAGATTCGGCGCCGGAAGCGTCAGACATCATGCAGCGAGCTGAAGCCGCGGCCTCAGATCCTCGCGTCTCCCGGCGTTGTGCAACCGGCACAGTGGATGTTTACACTTGTACATTGAAATAATCTTGTTTAGTTTACCTACTTACAGATTTTAATGCTGTAGCGCAGCGATTCATCTCCCACTCCTCGCGAATGTCTACAGCGGACGGAGTTCACATTTGGTGTGCAGTACTCACTTTGACATCGATATCCGATGCGCCAGTGCAATGCAGCCAATGCAGTGCAGCCAGTGCAGGCTGCAGCAACATGAACAGCGTGAGTGAACTGGTACCCGAAAACCAGGAAATATTCCTGCTCCGGGAATCACGCACCGTGACGACTCTGTGCATAGCTTTTTTGTTAAAAAAAATACAGCATCTTACTTGGTGAAAGTGTCGGAGAACGGAACGTGAAGAGAAATGTAGAGATCAGAGACTGAGAGAGAGAGAGAGATGGAAGGTGAAGTAATAAGTTTAACTGCAATTTTATACAATTTACTAATCTGTTAGCATCTTTTTATAGTGATACCCCCATTGTCATCATCAGCCGACCAACGACCACTGCTGGACACAGGCCCGCCCCAAAGATCCCCACATCGATCGGTCCTGTTTTAGGTTGAAGGGGTTCACATGGAGGGACATGGGCCTAACGCGGGTTGGTGGGAGTATATAGCGTTAGCAAAAATCATGGGAGACAAGAGAGAAAACCCTCCGAACTCTTTGCGGCGGCGCTGGTTTTGGGCTCCGCCGTTAACCGTTGTACGGAGAAAAGGGAGACCGGTGGAATGCCAGACTGCTTTCAATCCGCGAGCCGGCCCCACGCTTCAGGCCCGCGCGGCTGGTTCCACTTACTTCGCCGTGGGGGACCAAACCACGGCTGCTGGACCCCACCCCCACGACAAGATGAGAACCCGTTCGGGATGAGTAATACTGGTACCTGATGTGGGTATTCTGGTTATGTATATATATTACCTTAACCAAACAACTCAAACGGGTAGTACTGACATCAAAGGCGGAACTGTTTGTAAGCACCATTACTTCCGCTTTCATCAGATCGTTTGGAAACATGTTGGTACTTTCGGAAAGATTACATCATCATCTTCATCATCACCATCAGCCGATAGAGTATTAAATAATTTTTTCCTATATATCCACCAGTATGTACAAGTTGTGGTTTAATTGTTTTCTGATCGCGGGAAGCTGCTGCATGTGGATAGCTTAGGATCGGTCTGCGAGAAGATCCCTGACTGATGCCTACACTCAGCAGTGGACGTCTTCGAGATGATGACGTCAACAGCTTGTAGAAATTCACATTTTTTTATTTTTTTCTTGTACACACACAAGTAGACTAGCTTATGACTAGAAAATTTTCCTTCCGTCAAAACTATGAAGAAGTAAACTGATAAGAAGTAAAAAGAAGGTATTTAACGCACTCTCAACACATAAACAAAATAAAACAACTTCATCATCGACAAATTGACGTCCAGCAGCTGGACCTAGGCCTCTCCACAAGGTTCCTGCATCCATCGAGTAGGGATTCATATGGAGGGGGAGAGACAACTCGTACATCATAATCGCAAGACACAACCGCGGGCTCCCTCAGCAGCGGAGGAAGAGTTACGCGATGGCACCGCAGTCGCTGAAACCACTGTAAATGTAATAAACAACCGCGCTGCCGGAAATGCGTGTTTACGCGCAACAGGTGTAATCGAGTGATCGCCGGAAGTGGCCAGCGGCTGATGCACTGTTTACGATCTCGCGCCTTTGATAGCCGACGTTTGATGCGCCGCCCGCCGCCCGCCGCCCGCCGCCCGCCGCCCGCCGGCCACCGCCCATCTAGGTAGGTACCACCGCAGCGCCTATTGCAGCCGACAGACAGTACTGTGCGAACATTACAGTGATCCGGTTTGAAGGACCGATAGCTATCACTGGTGGTAGTGTCTCTGTTGCTACAGACCGTCTAGGTAGGTACCACCGCAGCGCCTATTGCAGCCGACAGACAGTACTGTGCGAACATTACAGTGATCCGGTTTGAAGGACCGATAGCTATCACTGGTGGTAGTGTCTCTGTTGCTACAGACCGTCTAGGTAGGTACCACCGCAGCGCCTATTGCAGCCGACAGACAGTACTGTGCGAACATTACGGTGATCCGGTTTGAAGGACCGATAGCTATCACTGGTGGTAGTGTCTCTGTTGCTACAGACCGTCTAGGTAGGTACTACCGCAGCGCCTATTGCAGCCGACACACAGTACTGTGCGAACATTACAGTGATCCGGTTTGAAGGACCGATAGCTATCACTGGTGGTAGTGTCTCTGTTGCTACAGACCGTCTAGGTAGGTACCACCGCAGCGCCTATTGCAGCCGACAGACAGTACTGTGCGAACATTACAGTGATCCGGTTTGAAGGACCGATAGCTATCACTGGTGGTAGTGTCTCTGTTGCTACAGACCGTCTAGGTAGGTACCACCGCAGCGCCTATTGCAGCCGACAGACAGTACTGTGCGAACATTACAGTGATCCGGTTTGAAGGACCGATAGCTATCACTGGTGGTAGTGTCTCTGTTGCTACAGACCGTCTAGGTAGGTACCACCGCAGCGCCTATTGCAGCCGACAGACAGTACTGTGCGAACATTGCAGTGATCCGGTTTGAAGGACCGATAGCTATCACTGGTGGTAGTGTCTCTGTTGCTACAGACCGTCTAGGTAGGTACCGCCGCAGCGCCTATTGCAGCCGACAGACAGTACTGTGCGGACATTACAGTGATCCGGTTTGAAGGACCGATAGCTATCACTGGTGGTAGTGTCTCTGTTGCTACAGACCGTCTAGGTAGGTACCACCGCAGCGCCTATTGCAGCCGACAGACAGTACTGTGCGGACATTACAGTGATCCGGTTTGAAGGACCGATAGCTATCACTGGTGGTAGTGTCTCTGTTGCTACAGACCGTCTAGGTAGGTACCACCGCAGCGCCTATTGCAGCCGACAGACAGTACTGTGCGAACATTGCAGTGATCCGGTTTGAAGGACCGATAGCTATCACTGGTGGTAGTGTCTCTGTTGCTACAGACCGTCTAGGTAGGTACCGCCGCAGCGCCTATTGCAGCCGACAGACTACTGTGCGGACATTACAGTGATCCGGTTTGAAGGACCGATAGCTATCACTGGTGGTAGTGTCTCTGTTGCTACAGACCGTCTAGGTAGGTACCACCGCAGCGCCTATTGCAGCCGACAGACAGTACTGTGCGAACATTACAGTGATCCGGTTTGAAGGACCGATAGCTATCACTGGTGGTAGTGTCTCTGTTGCTACAGACCGTCTAGGTAGGTACCACCGCAGCGCCTATTGCAGCCGACAGACAGTACTGTGCGAACATTACAGTGATCCGGTTTGAAGGACCGATAGCTATCACTGGTGGTAGTGTCTCTGTTGCTACAGACCGTCTAGGTAGGTACCACCGCAGCGCCTATTGCAGCCGACAGACAGTACTGTGCGAACATTACAGTGATCCGGTTTGAAGGACCGATAGCTATCACTGGTGGTAGTGTCTCTGTTGCTACAGACCGTCTAGGTAGGTACCACCGCAGCGCCTATTGCAGCCGACAGACAGTACTGTGCGAACATTACAGTGATCCGGTTTGAAGGACCGATAGCTATCACTGGTGGTAGTGTCTCTGTTGCTACAGACCGTCTAGGTAGGTACCACCGCAGCGCCTATTGCAGCCGACAGACAGTACTGTGCGAACGTTACAGTGATCCGGTTTGAAGGACCGATAGCTATCACTGGTGGTAGTGTCTCTGTTGCTACAGACCGTCTAGGTAGGTACCACCGCAGCGCCTATTGCAGCCGACAGACAATACTGTGCGAACATTACAGTGATCCGGTTTGAAGGACCGATAGCTATCACTGGTGGTAGTGTCTCTGTTGCTACAGACCGTCTAGGTAGGTACCACCGCAGCGCCTATTGCAGCCGACAGACAGTACTGTGCGAACATTACAGTGATCCGGTTTGAAGGACCGATAGCTATCACTGGTGGTAGTGTCTCTGTTGCTACAGACCGTCTAGGTAGGTACCACCGCAGCGCCTATTGCAGCCGACAGACAGTACTGTGCGAACATTACAGTGATCCGGTTTGAAGGACCGATAGCTATCACTGGTGGTAGTGTCTCTGTTGCTACAGACCGTCTAGGTAGGTACCACCGCAGCGCCTATTGCAGCCGACAGACAGTACTGTGCGAACGTTACAGTGATCCGGTTTGAAGGACCGATAGCTATCACTGGTGGTAGTGTCTCTGTTGCTACAGACCGTCTAGGTAGGTACCACCGCAGCGCCTATTGCAGCCGACAGACAGTACTGTGCGAACGTTACAGTGATCCGGTTTGAAGGACCGATAGCTATCACTGGTGGTAGTGTCTCTGTTGCTACAGACCGTCTAGGTAGGTACCACCGCAGCGCCTATTGCAGCCGACAGACAGTACTGTGCGAACGTTACAGTGATCCGGTTTGAAGGACCGATAGCTATCACTGGTGGTAGTGTCTCTGTTGCTACAGACCGTCTAGGTAGGTACCACCGCAGCGCCTATTGCAGCCGACAGACAGTACTGTGCGAACATTACAGTGATCCGGTTTGAAGGACCGATAGCTATCACTGGTGGTAGTGTCTCTGTTGCTACAGACCGTCTAGGTAGGTACCACCGCAGCGCCTATTGCAGCCGACACACAGTACTGTGCGAACATTGCAGTGATCCGGTTTGAAGGACCGATAGCTATCACTGGTGGTAGTGTCTCTGTTGCTACAGACCGTCTAGGTAGGTACCACCGCAGCACCTATTGCAGCCGACAGACAGTACTGTGCGAACGTTACAGTGATCCGGTTTGAAGGACCGATAGCTATCACTGGTGGTAGTGTCTCTGTTGCTACAGACCGTCTAGGTAGGTACCACCGCAGCGCCTATTGCAGTCGACAGACAGTACTGTGCGAACATTACAGTGATCCGGTTTGAAGGACCGATAGCTATCACTGGTGGTAGTGTCTCTGTTGCTACAGACCGTCTAGGTAGGTACCACCGCAGCGCCTATTGCAGCCGACAGACAGTACTGTGCGAACATTGCAGTGATCCGGTTTGAAGGACCGATAGCTATCACTGGTGGTAGTGTCTCTGTTGCTACAGACCGTCTAGGTAGGTACCACCGCAGCGCCTATTGCAGCCGACAGACAGTACTGTGCGAACGTTACAGTGATCCGGTTTGAAGGACCGATAGCTATCACTGGTGGTAGTGTCTCTGTTGCTACAGACCGTCTAGGTAGGTACCACCGCAGCGCCTATTGCAGCCGACACACAGTACTGTGCGAACATTACAGTGATCCGGTTTGGAAGGCGCTGTGCTGTAGTTATTGGGGTAAAGAGATGTAACACCTTAAATCTAAAGCGAACATCACAATGTGTTGCTGTGTATATCATTCCAACTAGCGCCTTTGTTAGATGGGTGTATCACTTGCCATCAGGTGAACGCCTCGCTCGCCTCGTCGCCGCACCGCCGCACCGCTGCGCCACTGATGTTTGTTCTACACCAGTAATTCCCAAAGTGGGCATCACCGCCTTCTGGTGGGCGCTGCGGTGGTTCAGATGGACGGTGATGGCTACGAGTGCATTTGGAGACTCATAACTGGTGCCGGCGTTGGTGCTCGGCGGTACCATGCTGACTGTGACAACACGCTGGAACTGAACGATGTGGAGACCTTTATAGTAGAATTGTGTCCAGCAGTGGACGTCGGATGATTATGATGAATAAACTTTATACATATGTATTAGGTTGGGGAAAAAGTGTTTTCGCATTAAAGTACAGTACAGTACAGTACAGTACAGTACAGTACAGTACAGTACAGTACAGTAGAGTACAGTAGAGTACAGTACAGTACAGTACAGTACAGTACAGTACAGTACAGTACAGTAGAGTACAGTAGAGTACAGTAGAGTACAGTACAGTACAGTAGAGTACAGTAGAGTACAGTACAGTACAGTACAGTACAGTACAGTACAGTAGAGTACAGTAGAGTACAGTAGAGTACAGTAGAGTACAGTACAGTACAGTACAGTATAGTACAGTAGAGTACAGTAGAGTACAGTAGAGTACAGTACAGTACAGTACAGTACAGTACAGTAGAGTACAGTAGAGTACAGTACAGTACAGTACAGTACAGTAGAGTACAGTAGAGTACAGTAGAGTACAGTACAGTACAGTACAGTACAGTACAGTACAGTACAGTACAGTACAGTACAGTACAGTAGAGTACAGTACAGTACAGTACAGTAGAGTACAGTACAGTACAGTAGAGTAGAGTAGAGTACAGTACAGTACAGTACAGTACAGTACAGTAGAGTACAGTACAGTACAGTAGAGTAGAGTACAGTACAGTACAGTACAGTACAGTACAGTACAGTACAGTACAGTACAGTACAGTACAGTACAGTACAGTACAGTACAGTACAGTACAGTACAGTACAGTACAGTACAGTACAGTAGAGTACAGTACAGTACAGTACAGTACAGTACAGTACAGTACAGTACAGTACAGTACAGTACAGTAGAGTACAGTACAGTACAGTACAGTACAGTACAGTACAGTACAGTACAGTACAGTAGAGTACAGTACAGTACAGTACAGTACAGTAGAGTACAGTACAGTACAGTACAGTACAGTACAGTACAGTACAGTAGAGTACAGTACAGTACAGTACAGTACAGTACAGTACAGTACAGTACAGTACAGTAGAGTACAGTACAGTACAGTACAGTACAGTACAGTACAGTACAGTACAGTAGAGTACAGTACAGTACAGTACAGTACAGTAGAGTACAGTACAGTACAGTACAGTACAGTACAGTAGAGTACAGTACAGTACAGTACAGTACAAAAATCGCACATAACCTTGTTTTCCACGCAAGCCACGTATCCTTAGAAGATTTCCTTGCCGTTAACAACAACAAAAAGGTTTGGGAACCGCAGCCGCAGCCGCAGCCGCAAGAAACTTAAGAATTAATCTGTGTAGATGTTTGTTAGACTGGAACTGCGGCACCGCCCGCTGTCAGGCGGCAGTCCTCGCGTGTCAGGACCTTCGTCCTCGGCGTGTTTTGGACGCGGGCCCGCGGGGATCACAACAAGTGTGAGGCCCCGCTTCCGCGCCGCTGCACCGCCGCACCGCCGCACCGCTGCACCGCTGCACCGCCGCACCGCTGCACCGCCGCACCGCCGCACCGCCGCCGACCTGACGAGGGTACGCACACAATGTTTAATCAATCTTCGAGCGCTTTGATCGTATTAGCTCGTTTACCTTTTTTCCAATTATTATCTTGATGGCGGAGATGTTCGCTGAGAGTTCACTTATCGCCAGCGTAATGTGGCTTCGAGATTATTCCTTCAGTTAAAAACCTTTTCGTATTTGACGGGAAAAAAAAAATTATATCCTTTTTATTCGACGAGAGGAGCGGGACGTTCACTTGATGGTGCGAGACACGTCCATACAGCATCTCATTGTATGCGTCGCTTTCAGGCAGATGTTTCGTTGTTCGCGTTATCACTAGTTGCAACGCCCTTCGATCAAGATCACAGTAATGTTTCGACAATACTGTTTGTCGGCTGCAACAGGAGCTGCGATGGTACCTAGATGGTCTAGGGCAAGAGACGTAGAGACCTAGAGAAGACATTTTCCAAGTAAGGTTTAGTCAAATAAATATGCGGCAATATTTATAACTCCTTTGTAGTAACGTATTGTTACTGGTGACGGCATCTCATCTGTCTTCTTCTTCTTCTTCTTAAGATGCATCTACGATTAGCGAAGGTTGGCTGTCATTTCACCATATTTGGTCCGATTTCTTGCCAGACGGAACAGTTGGGCTGCACTCGCGATCCCGGTCCACTCCCTGATGGTACGCAGCCACTACTTCATCTGTCTTGCTCTCCTCCAACTCTGGATAAACTATGCCATATGCATCTGCAAACAGGGTTTTATTATCATCACATCTAATAAAGACCTTCTCAAGCAGCATCATTGTCTCCGTTTATAATTAACTTGCCGCACTATTCTACCACGGAATCTTAACCTACTACTTTACTTAATATTAAACTACGTGCAGGTTATTACTTAGAATACCTTGCAGGATACTTTCCTCTCCCGTTGGTGGTGATGGTGTTCCGGTGGCTGCATCTCCAGCACTTGTCAACTTAGGTTTATTCATTGTCCGTTATGGTTTCCCGCTGTGTTATTAACCGCGCAGAATGTTTTTTGTTTTAATTATTCTATCTACCGTCCAGATCGCGCTCGTCCATCATCAGCTGTGTTCCGCCGTAATTACACCGCCGGACGTTGTGGTGCCGTCGGCGGCCGGAAGTGTGGCCGCGCTATTTCACCGAATACAAATATTTTTGTGTCGGTGATGGATTGCCAGTTCCTTTACGGCGTGATCGTTGCGTACATCATACCATCGGACGGTATGGGGGCTTTGGGGTTCGATGGTAGAAAAAAACAAGATGGAAAATGTGATTCAAGATGCATCATGACAGGTCAGTAACTGGCGGGAGGAGCTGGAACAAGTTGTGACTACGGTAACAGTCCTGTACAGGTACAGGTACAGGTGCAGGTGCAGGTGCAGGTAACACTTCGCCTCAATCTCACTGTACTGTGTGTTACGTGATAATACAGCCGTGAATGGTGAAGTGTGGTCGCCGACAGTTCTCAGGTGTCATCCACCTTACTGCGATGCTGTTCTGGCAGCAGATTGTATCAGTGATAGGAGCCAATCAGGCGAGTTTATTAAATATCCCACTAATTAAAATTAAGCTGCATAAGCTGCAAGGTCGAAGGTTCGTAAAACAGAATGTAGTACGTACGTACCCGTTCACCTAAAAGTTTTCAAAATGATTTATTTCTATAAATTGCTTCGTTCGTACTCATCATCATCAGCTCGTTGCTGCGCAAACGTAAAAGATGTCCACACCGACCAGTCCTTTCTTTCTATTAATATATATTCAAGGCGTTTGTTTTTTTTTAACGGAATTTCTTTAAAATTCCGTCACTTTGATATTTTTGAAAACGTACAATTGGATCCGAGCGACGATCGATCATAGACAAACTCTTATAGATCCTTATCCGGTGACGTATCGCAGGCGCAGCAGCGGTCGCACGGCAGTTGGCGGAATGTTTGTTGTTGTGTCCAGACAAGTTCATATTACCATTGCGATGTATTTCTTTTTCTATAAAACCATAATTTAAATATCTCTCCACGTATCTTAATGTCTTGCGATGCGTAGCGCATATTCATTAATTAATACTCATTTACAATTAGATGTAGTTCAGCAGAAAGGAGTCACATTGTTCATTCAAAAGCTGTGAATACTGAGGAGGTCCTGACGGTTGGTTCCTTCACCCATATTCACCACATTTGAACGAAAGCTGCCAAGATATAAAAAGATCGGTGTCCACATATATTTTCTCAATAACTAAAACAATACCTTAGTATTATATGTGTAGGCTGATGATGATGATGATGATGATGATGTGTGACAAAATTAGACAGATGACAATGATATAAAAATATGTTGTGACATCATTATAGAGTCATCGTCCACACTTTAAAACTAAAATACTCAAAAAAGAGTGTTGACCGGTGGCAGGTGACTATTGCCAGACTGTCTAGGTTGGTGGTGCCTCGCTGTTTGTGTCGGCGCGCCCTTACACAGGTGGAAACGAGTGGTTCTCTTCCGCGAGGTGAAGCTGCATGGTGCGGCCGGCGCTGGCGGGGTCGTGGCGGTGTGTGAAAGCATTCCCGTGACCCTGAAGCAAAAAAAAAACGTTGGTGGTGCCTGCTCCTGCCGTAAAGCGGGGTAACGAGACCTAAAATGTTATGTCTCAAGGCGACGAGTATAATGTGGTGCAGTGTATATCATACTAACTAGCGCCACGTTATTATGGACAGGTGTCTCACTTGTTACCAAGTGATTGTCCGGCTCACCTCGTCGTTGCCTGTAATAAAAAAAAAGGTTACTTATATCTTAAGGCTGTTGAAGCTTCAACTGCCATTGTTTGGTCGCCAGGGCCTCGTCGGTTACCCAGCAGTGGACACCGCGAGCAGGTGAGGTTGACTGTTGCGCCGGATAGATCTTATTTTCAGTTCTTCCCTTGGCCCCGTCCATTTGTGGATTGTTTCAGCTGAACCACGTCCATTTTGGAAAGACTATTTTATATTCTTATCAAATAAAGTAAATTACTATTATGAGTTAAGTTATTGTTAATTTTTTTTTCAATCACCAATTTATGTCCCGATTGTTGGTTGGTGCACAGGCCTGCCCCCAATACGAGGGCGATGGGCCACAGTGACCGCGCGGGCCCAATGCGGATTGGTGACTTCACACACACCTTACAATAAATTCCAATTCATGTGCAGGTTTCCTCGCGACGTTTCCCTTCACCGTTTGTATTCCGCTGTCGTTACCTAAGTTCACAAATGTACGTAACTTAAACATTAAAGTCACCGCTACATGTCGAGATCCGAACCCGCGACCTCCGCGAGGAAGGCCGCCCGCGCTCAGCGTCAAGCCGGCGGGCTGCTGCCCTTATTGTTAATACTAAATAATTGTAAATAGTTTTGTGTACAATTGAATTGTTTGAGCGCACACAAAGCCGAGCTGCTAATTAGCTAAGCTGTCCATCCGCTGAAATATTGCCTCCACAACTCACGCCGGGATGGGATGCCTCTCTCTGACGCGACTCGTATTTTACGCTGACACGCGTGCTGCGGTGGTCTCCATCGCTAAGGACTGCACAATATGTCCACTGTCAGCTCCGCGCCGCGCCACAATCGCTGCAAAACAATGAGCGGCGGAAATTCCCAAACAATGCTGCCTCCGTGTGCCTCCATGTGACTCCATGTGACGCGATGCCTTTGCCTAACAAATATGGCGTATGATTTTGACAGATGCCCGCGCGCTCCGGCGGCGCCACTGTTGCGGAGATTTACTGTTGCTCCAACGACCATATTGTCTCCCCTTTGTCCACAAACTCGTACGGAATTCAAAACAAATGGCCGCTGCTACTGATTTGAATGTCAATACTTAATGCGGTTAGGTTAGGTTAGGCTGGTTGTTTTGTGTCTGACCAAATGAAGCAGTGCGCTGGCGCGGCCTGCTGTAGGGCGGGCACCTCGGTCCTCCAGTCCCGGACTAGTAAGAATGGGACTAACGTAAACCCTGTCCGTCTTACAAAGCCACTTGAAGGGTGTAGGAGTTTCGCGGGCCTCGACGATGGGAGCCCCTATCGCTCAACAAGCGAACCCGCACGAGACAGCGTATGGTTCAGCGATGGTGTCTATGAGGATTTTGCTCCTCCTCAGAGACGTTTTAACACAAAGTGTAGAGGGGCACCAGTGTGTTCTATAAGAGAATCCGGAATCTCTCTGAATGCACTGATGCGGAACACCGAAGGGGTTTTAGGTAGTAAGAATCTCACTTAACTCTGAGTCCCCTCAAGAAGCAGGGTATCTTTCGAAGAAAAAAAAGGACGTGCACGTCACCGCTTTTATTGTATACCCTAAAAATTTATGAACTACATGTCAAAAAACCATTGAGATCGATCCTCATTGACCTAGACCAAAGTATAGACAATCGCTAGTCTATACAATTAACAAAGAAGTAAGACTACAGCATCCGAAGACACGAAGCGTCCACCAATCTGAACTGATCTTCTCTTTGTGAATAAAGACCTTATGTCCCATCGACAGGATATTCATATATCAGAGTTTACAAGTATACACTTTAAAGATGTGATCAATTAAAATGAATAGGACTGTCCCATTTGCAGGTTTCCTCGCCTGGTCGTCCTAAGCCAGCTTCAACAGAGTAACTTGCTTGTTGTCACTAGCCTCAAAAGAAATGATTCATGGAGGTACTGGTTAATGGGCAGCGCATAATTCTGGATTCTGGAACAGCCCCGCTCACTAACTACTAATTGTTTTGGGGATCGTGTTCAACGTGAAAGAGGAATCATTATTTCATCATCAGCCCATAGACGTCCACTGCTGGACATAGGTCTCCTCGCCGGGCACTAGGAGCGGTCGTTTGTAGGTATTCATATGGGAGGAATTTGGATAAAATCCCACCAAGCTGGCCCACTGCGGGTTGGTGGGAGCTAGAGCCTCGTTTATTGATTAGCAGGGTGCACTACGAGCAGGTGAGGTTGGCCTGGGTCCCGCGAGTTATTGCGCGGGACCCATTATACCCTTTGAAGGAGAAGATGCGATCTCCAAGACAGGAAAATGAAATTAAATGCGTACAGTCCGCGCAATAGTTTCGCGAGCGCTGCGCATCGTACACCGGTTAACGCTTTAGGTGTACTTGGTGGAAAAGAACTTTGTGCAGTTTCTGTTGGAGGTAATGTACCGGAAGTTGTTATCTATATATAACTTTAAAATATTCTTAAAGAATTATATAATAATGGAAGAATTTTTTATCGGCTTCTTCTTCTAAAAGCGCCTTTCCTACTGGTGAAGGTTGGCGATCATGGTGGTACAGTCCTCTCTGTCTCCGGTTCGGTGGAACAATTCAGACGCGCCAGATATGTCAGTGCATTCCCTGATATTCCTTAAGCATGACTTTTTCCTTCTCCACATATCGCTGATGACGGAGTTATAAAACGTCATACATAAATACTAATGTAATGTTGTCTGCTGCTCGTTACTGGTAACGGTTAACCCTCCCGTGTGCTGGTGAGGGCGCTGCGTGCCGCGCGGCCACAAATCGCAGCCGCATCAATAAGGCGCAGAGCGCACGCGGCGGCCCCCGTTACCCGCTCCGATATATTGCGGACGGTGCGGCCGGTGCGGCCGGTGCGGCCGGTGCGGCCGGTGCGGCCGGTGCGACCGCGCCCTTACCATGCATCCCACTTATAGTGCATAGTGCAGGAACGAACGATGTGCCCTGTAGTCTAGGGCTAATAACAATAGGACTAAGGTATTCCCTGCCTGTCGTACAAGGCGACTAAAAGACTCCTCGGGTTCGGGAGCTTTAAGGGTGGGGGCCCTCAGAGCTGAATAAGCAAGCCTTAGGAGGACGGCAAATGCATGGTGGTCTTGTATTTGCCGTAGCACAGCGTGAGTGCTGAGGGCTTTGCCCTTCCGTGGGATGTTTTAGCCCGAGTGCAGAGGGGCACTGGTGCGTTCCGTAGGAGATCCCGGAGCCCTTCTTGATGCACTGATGAAGACCACCGAAGGAGTTTTAGTGAGTAGAAGCCCCACATAACCTTGTTTTCCCCACAGCAGCAGGGTATCTTTTATGAAGATTTCCCTTTCGATAAAAAAAAGAACCATCGATGTGGAGAAATTTGGGTGAGGCATATTCCCAGCTGGGCGTCTATGAGATGATGAAGATACTTCAAACTTAAGCAAGATTTTTTTTAAATGATTAGCGGCGATACGAGCAAGAGGAATTCTAAATAAATGTAAACTAAAGTTGATAATAAGCTAACTCGTTAGTTTTGGGTTTTTTTTCTAAGAACCGTTTCTCTTTACTGTGATACACAGTCGACTAAATATAGCCAGTTAAGTTTCGTTTGCGTTGCATGTCAAGTTCAAGTTACAGTAATCACGCCGGCCGCCGCCTGACGGTGACCATGCTCAGTTAATAAGTTTCTTGTTTCAGTAATCATGGTGCATTAGACATGCTGATTAGGGTCGCTTCCTTCTCGCATTGGTTCCGCTGTTTCAATGGCTGCATGGGTGTCGCCGACTCTTCTGGATTTCACGGCGTTTTTTGTGATGTCCTGTGATGTGCTGTTCGGTCCCCATTATGCCGGCTACTGTGTCCCAACTAGCGCCTTGCTGCTCCTTTGTGCCGAGATGAACTGTGCGCTAAGAGCGCGCATTCCTGTGCATCATCCGCTTTGTCTCGCTGCCGGCGGGTGTTAATTCCGCACTAATAGTTTTTGTCATAAACGTCCTCAGATTTGGCTCGCCCATTGTCTATACTCACTGCGAATTTCCTTTTATTATTGATTTTAGGGGCATCGGATCACTCCATACAGCCTGTACAACTTGCTCGTAGTCAATGTATTAATAAAGTTATTTTTATTTACGTTATATTTTTTTTTTATATTTTTCCAAAAAAATTATTATTTTAATTCATGAATTTTTTTTTAAAGTTGATATCATTAAATTTTACCCTTAAATAACATATAACGAAGTTGTACAATATTTAGCAAATTGCTGGTGCCGTCGGGCCACGCAGCCGGCGGCGCGTTTTAATGCAATATGAATTTTCGTTGATTAATTGAAACGCGGCAATCAAACGGTCCGCTCTCTCTCTCTCTCTCTCATTCCGTTTACGATTAATATTTTCCAACGAATAGATCTTTTATAGTCACTTCATAATCTAAATTATGATTATGTCGGACGAGAGCGCAGTGGGGGAACCGGTCCCGTGATCCAACCGTCGGAAACTGATGAAGTGGTTTGTAAAGATAGCGTTTAGTGGACTTAAATTGATATAACTTAATTCAGCGGCCTTTAGGTGGATCGTGGAACTAAATGGTAACGGTAGATTTGATGGCGATGAGTTTTCATATATTTGGGATAGTTTACGTCGCGCTAACGATTTGTGATCCCCACCAGCGGACGGCCGTGCACCATTAGCCGCTGGTGGCTGTCCGCTGGCCTCTTTACTAATTAACTTTGTCGCATCATTACATTCATCGTTATCAAATCCACTGCTGAACACCGCAGAGTTTACTAATGGGGGTTGGTATAAGCAATACGTTGATAACAGGAAATATTAATTTTTGGGATTATCCATTGAAATGTGAAGTTGATAGAAAAATCTTATCCACTTCATTTAAATCTATTTATACATATATAGGAGATTCACTGGCTCATCACGAGATCTCCGAAACTACTTAAAGTGAACACTCAAGATTTGGTGGAGACATTGCTTCTGCCATTTAGGGGTTAGCTAAGAATGACTTTTACGAAATTCTTTCCCCAACGAGATTTGCGGGGTGTAATGGCCAGAAAAGCAGGCGAACAACATCTAGTACTTAAATATAGGTATATAGTCTGTATTAATTTCGAGATTGGTTGATGGTTCTCCAATATTACTAATACATAATTGGAAGTATTTTTATGTACTCAACCGTTCCGTTTCCGTTGTAAAGAACCGTCAAAAATGTATAAATTTCTTAAAGCGTTTTATTAGGTCCAACAGATTAATAGCCGATTTCTAGAATTTCTAGGTCGTAGATAAAATCCTTATAAGGGCAATTTTTTATTTGTCTGAAACTACTATACGTCTCCCAGCATCGCATCCTAAGACAAGTGTAAAGGAGCGGTGCGCAATCACCGTTCACGTCGCAGTTGATTTACGGGCCCTCCGCAGGCCCCCCGCAGGCCCGCTGATGGCCCGCTCGCTGCTCGCCAATTATTCCACCGCCTCCACTACCGTTCGGTTTCCGGGCGTGGCTTTGTATCTAGACTCTTCGTGGAAAGTCTCTGGGTGCGACCGCTGCGCAGCCGGCGTGTGCACGGCGCAATTGTGCACAGGCTTTGAGTGACAATTGTGCTACACTTATACCAATCGTTCAGTTCATCTTGATGCAAAAGCTGTCTAGTTTCGTTATCCTAGTAACTTCACTAGCTACAACATCCTTCGAACCGGACACACTAATGTTTATACAGTACTACTCGGCGGAAAGAATAGCAACTGCAGTAGTACTGCATATCGTCTCCGACAACAGAGACCTGCTAACCGCAATATGTATGTATGTGTAGTCTATATGTTCTTCTTATATATTTTAGACCTTCATTTTGAAGCCAGGGTCAACCAGAAAATCGTTAATCTATTTACCCGGATATAAGGTATAACATTTGTTTAATCGGAGCCATAGCGATGGCTAAAGTAGCGATTGATGATTGGGTAATGCGTGGGCTGTGAAGGTAGTGAGGAAATTAGATCTTATCATATCGAACCATCGTCTCCAACCAGAGAGCACTGAGAGAACCTGAGAGAAGCAGTAGCTGAAATCTCCTTGCTCGTTATAGTAATACAAACAACAGGTTTTTTTTCCTATTGCCTACAACTGTACAAACAATGGGGCGCGCGGTGTCGCTCGTAATCAATCGGGAGTCCGAGAGGATCACGTTGTCTATGGTTTCCTTGTTTATCGTTGATTAATGGCGGGCTTCGTGATCGGAAGCCAAAACAGTGCAAAAAGTCAACACTGTACCCCATTAGGTAATTGCGGGAGTGGTTTCTGCGAAAGAATTGCATGCGCAGGCGCAGCGCGCCGTCCGCCGCCGCCGCTTCGACGGGTTTGTGAAAAAACAGCACCACACTCATCCATAGATCGCCGACAGCATCACGGACAAAAATAATAAAAACATCACAGTCAAAATATATGTTGGCGGTGGAAAAAATTTGAAAGAACTGTTGACTCGGCCATGACTTTGTGAGACGCCGCTGCCGGAGCTGGTGCCGCTGATGAATTTGAGCTTTGGAGCGGCGGGCGCAGGGGCCGGAGTCGCGCGGTCGTGTCGGGTTCGTGTCGGGTTCGTGTCGGGGCGTGGCCCGTTGCGAATGGAAACATTTGCTAATATTATCGTGAAAGGACCCAGCAGATGAAATAATTTATTTCCCCGATGTCGCTTTGTGTTCACATCTTGGTGCTATTGTGAGTGTTTTTTTGTGCATTGGCCGCTTTACTGCCGATGTCTCTATTCATCCCTTTGAGGAAAGGGCGCCGACCGCGCGAGCCGGCCGCCGCGGACGGCGCCCTGCTGCACCGTGATAAGGTTTGGTTTGGCGCCGAGCGGTGCGCTGGTGGTGCTGCGTTTCGGCTGGTGCTTGTTTGCGTCGTGTTGACGACAATAGAATTATAACGTTAGCGGGGACCCGGCGGTTTTGTGCAAGGCGGCCCGGCTCCGCCACCGCCGCCGCCATCGCCACCGCCGGTATTGACTTTTGATTCGACGTCAAATAAATCATCCCCGGACGTAAGGAGATTATGTAAAACTCTCCATTTATCCTCTAAACGTTCACAATTGGCTTCCATCGCTTTACCTCGCTATTGATTTTAAGGCTTTATGTTGTTCAAATTGTTACGATTATTGTAATCTATAAAACCAACATTAGACCAGTTGTCAGACACTTGGAGATTGTTTTGGGGAGAATGATACACGGTAGTATCTTGTAAGCTCCTCTGATGAGTGAGGACGAGAGATGTACATTTTTCTACATTTCTGCAAAAAGACTATACAGTAGTACAAGTAAGAAAGATAAAAGACTGTAATTAAGAATATAAAATTGTAAAAGGAATATTGTACTGGGGTCAGAAATAAGGATAGAGTAAGGAAAAATGCAAAACAATAATGTATAGAAATAAGGAAACGGACAAATAAATGTAGTAGAAGTAAAGATGAAAATAAATAAGTGTTTGCCTCGATTCATTTAAGGGAAAGATGAAAGAAGGAATTAGGATGCAGTATAGATGAGAGGAATAAGAATGGAAGATAAGAACGAGGAAGGAAAATAAAAATTGCACAAAACAAAGGAACGGAGCTCAGGGCCATAAGTAATTCTTTAAAAAAAAACATGAGACCTGTACCCTTTTGTAAACCAGCAGACCCTGGCCCGTTACTTCAAAGAATGCGCGTACCATCCAAGTTGCTGAAGTGATGACCGAGATGACTACGTGCGAGGTATCCTTGGCGCGCAATCTTGCTGACAAGGTGCAAGACAGTAGGTTCCGATGGTATGGTCATCTAAAAAGAAGTCTGGCTGACTATATTGGCAAATTAGCATTGCAGATTTTCCGCTCTGGTCATCCACAGGCAGACACAAAACAATGTGACTGAAGATGATGTCGAGGACGGAGCGAAGTGGAGAAGAAAAATAAAAAAGCTGATCTCACCACCGTATGGGATAATAGCTAAGAGAGGGTAATCTAAAGCTCATAAACCGGAAGTTTAGTGTGTTCGCTTAATCACATTGAGCTTTTTCTTTCATTTAACAATATGTTTATTTTTTAATGTGGAAAGTATATAACTATTATTAAATATATGGTTAATGGAGCCACGGGAATTATAAAATCCTTATTATATTGTCATGAGGCAAGTTAATGTGTTTTCATTTACCTTCTAGAAGAGTAGTCTTCATAGAACGTCGCCGGGATACCAGCTGGTCTCCGGGGAGTTGCTACTTCCAAAACCCGTCGACACATCCGTTTGTCGGCACTTGTTCAAAGCTCTTTAAGTCGCCTAAGTTATTGCAATTCATTGCTTACAATACCTCGACGTTTGTATAATTAACAAAGCGCAAATGACGCTTCCTTCGAAGAAGATATCCTGGAGTGTTGTAGGATGACGAGCTACTGCTGAGAACTGAAGGCCGACGTGTGTTTGTAAGGTGCTCCTTAATGGTTCTTGACCGTATGATGTTTTCTTAAATTTCTTAACGTTGGGTTGTATGGGGTTTCCGCCAAACATCTTATGGAGCCCAAGTCAACCTCACCTGCACGCGGTGCACCAGCACTGGGCAGCGTGGCGGGCTAAGTAGCAATTCCTCTCAATTACCTCTAACAAGGAGATCTTTGGGAGAGGCTTAAGTCCAGCAGTGGATGTCTATCGGCTGGTGATGATTTCTTAACGGCACTTGTTACCGTAAAAGTGAATATCTCGTTACTTTAAAAATGTATTACGGATAGCCGGATGTGACGACATCATCATCATCATGATGTAATAATTAGTTGAAAGCCTCAAAATGGACAAACTCCTTAAACAGATTAAGTGTGAAACCTTTACAATTGTGTCCGTGACAGATTGTTTTTGTGTTCACTTCGATGATTTCGTCCGCTGCGGTTTTATTGCCGCCGCACCAAAACAAATCGCTCCAGGACACGCCAGCCACTTCCAACAATCTGCCAACAGCGACGACGGCCCCGAGCTCCCCGCTGTTCCTCGCTGCGACGACATCATGCTCTCCCATTTGTCTCAAAGGAATCAAATGAGCGTTCATTATCCATCTTCCTCACTAACGGCTCGTGACCGCAGCCTGCCGCCGCTGTACAATGCGCCGTAATGCACCATCATCGTTTTACCATCCTCGCATTGTGCCCGGCGTGTCGGATCGCGTCGCATGGGGTCCGCACAAAGCGCGACCACCATAAACAACGCACCATTTATTGTTTTACAGCGCCCATATAACTCGAAGAGCGGGGCCCAATCATTACTAAAATGCAACCCCTAATAAAACCATCATGGAGAGCCGCAGCGAGCGGCCCCACAAAAAATGTATGACGCGTCTCCCGAGTGGCTGGATGCAGTCGGCGCGGGACAGAACCGCGGCGTGTTAGCTGGTGAATGCGCGGATGTCGAATCTAAATCCATTGCGAGTTGATAATAAAGTTAAACACCAGTTAGAATAAATGTTTCCCGCGGCCGGCCGCCATTACGTGTACGTGTGTGAAAGCTGCGCGCGCACGCGAATTGGCGACGTTGTTTGGCAAACTTGTTTGTCGCGCGGACGGTGATAAATTGATATCCGACGCAGTGTAAACATGTTACATTGCTGTGAACACACACACACACACACACACACACACACACACACACAGACACACACACACACACAGACACAGACACACACACACGGACTCACAGATTATCAAATGTTTATTGTGATCGTGTGATGATGTATCCTTCAAATGATATCTACTCATCCAAAATATCTCAATAGCTTAATATGTATCGAGTTACAGTACAAGCTATTGGTTATGTGTAAAACGAAATGAGGTTTTTTTTACACTACTAAGCGACGAAACGAGCGGGAAGTTCACCTGATAGTAAGTGATACGACTGTCCATAAAAACGCCGCATTAGTTAAGATGTACTACTCCACATTATGCTCGTCGCTTTGAGACATAAGATGTCAACTTTCATTACCTCAGTAATTTCACTAGCTACAGCACCCTTCAAACCGGAACACATTACTGTGTATCAGCTGCAATAGCCGCTGCAATGGTACCTATCTAGACGGTCTGCGGCAATAGAAACCTACCGGCAGTAAATGATAAACTTAGTTAATGTTTCGAGCAACGCCACTAGATGGAGTGCTGCTGGGTTTGTGAGGAAAGATGATGGCGGAAGGTTGGATGGTGTGCTGTACACCATCAGTGCACAATTTAATTTATTATAATTGTAACGAGACATATGAATCCCTACCTGAATTGGGAATCTTTGGAGGAGGTCTAGGTCCAGCTGTGGACTGTCTATCGTCTGATGATGATGATGATGTAATAACACAAAGCTTTCTTTTTTATGAAATTTGGTATTACTTGATAACTGGCGGTAGGTCTCTGTTGGCGACGACTGTCTAGCCTACTTAGACTAAACTTTACGAGATGATTCTTTAAGAGTACATTGAAAGCAGTGTGTATGTGAATTCGATCCACATTCAGCCCGAGCTGATGCTGACCGCTCACCGCCGCGGTGGTGGAGCAATGCGGTTCATTACGGCACCCCAAGCAACAAGCGCTTCGAGGGAGGTCTAACTGTTAAATATCTGATGGCAGGTCTCTGTTGCCGAAGACCGTCTAGGTACCACCGCAGTGTCTAGTGCAGCTGATAAACAGTACTGTGCGAACATTACTGTGTCTCGGTTTGAAGGGTTGAAGGGTGTTGTAGCTAATGAATATACTGGATTAATAAAACTCAACACGTTATGTTTTAAGGCGACGAGCGCAATCCGGTGTAGTGTATATCATCCTAACTACCGCCACAGGGCAGGGCCAAGGCAGGCTTATGACTTATCATCAGGCGAATGTCTCCCTCGTCATGTCGCTTCCATGAATAGAATCTGGGTCAGAATTTCAACCAGTTTTTTTTATCTCATAAATGTGGGTTAACCATTTGATTATAAAACAACACATCGCAAGCGCGCTTTATGTAATTACCTTCATATATATTTATTTCCGCATCCGGGAGTGGTGTGCATTGGTGTGCATGGGGGTGCAAGGGGGTGCAATGAAAATGTTTTCATATGATTAATAGCCGCGCGGCGCGACGCGCATGTGTCGAGCGTTCGTTATTAATAACGGCAACGCCGACGTTTACCGCAGCCCGCCCCCCGCCCCCGAGCGCGTCCGCTGCCTCTTCACCAGGGTGTCGCGGCGGCGTGGCGGTGGAAGGTGAGCTCTGTGTGCGGCGGCGAGAGTCCACGCTCGTCTGCGGGCCGAGCTGATCGCATTGAGGCTGCTAAATCGCACGGAGCTAATTGTCGGTTTTGGGAATAGTTTGTGTATTTGCGAAGCGCGGGGGTTGCGAAGGGTGCGGGATGCGCCGGGGGTGTATACAACAAAAGTCAGTGTTGATTTTCAAGTAACCCAAAAGCGGCATTTGTCGGTTTAATGTATTGTATTACCTTTTCTTTAACCCGACGTATTGTGTATTTGGTTATAAGAATACATGCAAAATCAAGTCATAACGTCTTATCTGTGTTGATGTTCCATTTTCTGGTCGCGATTTAACTTGAATTATACTTGAAATTTGTCTAAAATATTCCTTAACCGCAGCTGACAATGACTCTAGCAATCGTTACTATAGCAACCGCGTAAATAATACCAAAGGCAAATTTTTGCGTAAGTTAATTTGAAATAAAATTATTCACGATCTATGAAATACAAAACTTTTCCGGCTATCGTGGAACACCAAAGCTCTCTACTGGACCTCCTGCTGACCACACGTCCGATGGATACTCCGTGTTCGTGGATGCACCTCTACATCAGACCACAGCCTTCTCCAGACAACAGTGCCTTGTGCGTCACTTAAGCAATCACGGCCAGAGAGAAGGCGTTGGGATAGAGTGGTAGTTAGCGAAAGTCGAGTGCGCCGGACGGTGTTCCAGCGCTGATGCTTAAACAGTATGCCCCTGATCTGTGTCCGATATTAACGCGCCTGTTCTCACTTTGCTACATAAAAAGGACAGTTCCGTCTTCGTGGACGACCGCTAATGTCAACACCCCATACCTAAAAGAGGTGATAGATCTGACCCGGCGAATTATAGACTAATTGCTATTATCTCCTTCCTCTCTAAGGTGCTAGAACGTGTAATCCACAAACAGCTCCTCAACTACCGTGAAGAAAACAGTTTATTAAGCGACCGACAGTGCGGATTTCGTAATGCTCGCTCCACTGGTGATCTTCTAGTGTACCTTACATACCGCTGGGCTCTGACTCTTGAGAGTTGCGGAGAGACTTCATAGCAGTGAGTTTGGACATAGCCAAGGCATTCGATTAGGTCTGGCGTCGCGGTCTTCTTATGAAGTTACCATTGTACGGACTCTCTGAGGGACTATGTCAGTGGATTAGTAGCTTTCTGTCCTGCAGAAGCATAGAAGCCGTCGATGACGGCAGCAGCTCTATTTGTATGGACAAAAATGCAGGTGTCCCACAAGGCTCTGTGCTATCGCCGACGCTATTTTTACTTCATATAAATGACATGCAGTTAATTGACGGCATTCATTGCTATGCGGATGAGAAGACCGGCGACACCTGCTACACGGGGCGTAACAACGCCACTCAGACTGCTGTAGAGGGAAGTCGAAAGAAACTTGAGAAATTGAGGTAACTCTTGATCATGTGTCCGACTGGAGTCGCCTCAATTTAGTTCAGTTGAATCCATCCCAGACACAAGTCTGCGCGTTCACCGCCAAGAAAACTCTGTTTATTGTAGCTCCTCAGTTCCAGAATAGGAGTGCATCTCAAGAAGCATTGAGATTTTAGGCGCCGAAATCTCCAGTGACGTGCAGTACCGAGGACACTTGGAAGACAAAGTAGAGCTGGCATCTAAAAAGCTTGGTGTAATTAACAGGGCGAAGCAGCATTCAAACACAACTTTTTATTTTTTTTGAACATCCAATTGACATCACCACTGTGATGAAAATATAAGACATGATTTCGATAAAATCTGATTGTAGGGAAACGACATGTAAATATTTTACGCACAACATTAGGTGAGCGCGGTGACGCGCCACAATGCGTCTGCGCACACAACCGCTCGATTTATGCTACATTTGTACATCGTGTAATGGGACGGCGAGCCGGACAAAGCGCAGCCCCAGACGCGGCGCACTCGCGGCCAATGTCGATAGATAATATTGTTACGGATTATTTGCGCGAGGACGTCGGCGAGCACGCGGCGCGCATCTGCGCATGCGCACCGCCCCGCCGCCGCACACCGAACCGAGGCAGTTAACGGCCATAAACCATTTACAAACACATTTTATTTTTATATTATTTACTAATAAAAAAAACTAATTTGCTTTTAGTGTGAAAAATACGAAGTTACGTTTTAAGTTAATTATAACTGTGAATGTGATAGGACAGTGGTGGGCAAACTTTTTTAATGTGGGGCCACAAAATTTAAAATATTCTAGAGGAGGGCCATAATTATAGAGAAAATAAACTATTACGGGTGTTTTTTCGCCTCTGCCTACTCCTACTGGGAAAAAGGGGTGATAGTATAAAAAACTGAACTACGCGGCTAGTTTAGCTTCACCGATAGGTTATGCTATATTGTGATACTACCAAGTGGAATCTACTTTATACTTCTTGACCCTCAAAGCGTGATTATAGCGGGCCACATACTATCCGTGTCGATGCACTGTGATAGGAAAATGACAACAAACGATAAAATGAGAGCAATATAACTTATTTAACTTTTTAAAAACTTGTCAATCCAAGGTTAAAGAAAAAGTCACCGAAAAAGAAAAAAAAATCAATCATGTTGTCGTTCAGTTTTTAAATGAAACGAGCGCTTCAACGAGCGGTCATAAATCTGACCCAAGGGACCCTTCAGCGCGCCGCTACCGCCTTACGCGGAGTGGGTCCCTTGTAGATGGTTAACTGGAGCAAAAAAGGCCCCGGCCTCAAGTAACCAGCCAATTAAGCCTCGCACCAATACCCGGCGCCGTGTTTTGGTTTAACCAGCTATCGCTAAAAACTGGTCCCGCCACCCGTGAGACCGCCGCGGGCCCGCGGTTCCGTAGCTATTCAGGAGACGAGTACACCGTTCCCTTAGTTGTGAGTGACGATGAGATACTAATCAGCTTCTTAGGTACCACCTAACGTCAAACAGTCGGAGCGTTCATCAATGGGAGTACTGTTTGGCAGCAGGAAAAGGATTGGCTTTGTAATCAACGAAATGCCATGAGAAATCTAAAATTTTCTTCCATCTATGGCAACATCATCATTATCAGCCGATAGACGCCCACAACTGGACATAGGCCTCCCCCATGGATCTTCAAATTTGTAGGGGTCCATATGGGGGGATTCGGGCCATTTCCCACCACGTTCATCCAATGCGCGTTGGTGGGAGCCAGAGCCTCGTTTGTTGATTAGCAGGTTTATTGATGAGTTATTGTGCGGGACCCTTACACCTCTTCATCTTCACACAAATAGAAAAAGATGTAATTATAATCATGACAGTTCCTGCACCGATGTCACCATTAATTATTGTTTTCCATGTTTAATAATTAAATATGTGCGACTCGATTCAACGCGCTGATCCCCAATAGTCAAGTGTTTGGGAACCTTTATGCACTTAGCGAAACAGCATCGCCCAGCTTATCTGCCGACTGGGTGGTATCAGGTCACCGCGCCCGCAATACATCGCCCTCATTTGGCAAAGATCACCCATCACTCATTTGAGGAATTCCCACAAAAGAAGCGACACATGCTCACCGACGTCGCTGGAGCTTTTAAAAAATTTTCAGCGTTGTCACCATCTCCCGTTCATCAGGGTTTCTTTATTACTACACTTGAAATAAAGCATGTTACAGCAAAGGATGTAAGGGATCCCGCACAACAACCCACGGGACCCAAGTCAACCTCATCGGCTCGTGTTGGGTAATAGCCCAAATCTGCTCATATGAACTCCTACAAACGTGGAGATATTTGGGGAAGGCCTATATCCAGCAGTAGAAGTCTATCGGCTGATGTTGATGATGATGATGACAGCGACATTTTGATATTTACACACTTGACTATTCCTTACAACACGATTGTCTTTATATCGAATTGAGGGCTGGTGTGTGGATGATGATAGTTCTTCAGCCACCGCAGGTTAATTTTCCAAGGGGACAAGGAACACATGTGACCTTTACCGCTCTTCGATTATGAAGACAGTAGTTTCAGCATATTTACTTGGCGGCGAACAAAAGTCGCTATCGTACCTATTAGGATTCAGAAAGTTAGAATAACTTCAAGTAATCGATTTCATCTTCGTTGCGTAAGGAGATGGTGCAGAACAATAATTAAATGTCTCACCAGAAGCTGCAGCTTTAGAAACGCATTCCGCATCACAAATACTTGTTTCTTCATTTTCCTTACTAAAATCTATTTTATTGATGTGATGTCGTCGGTTCAATCTTTTCTTTTTATTTCGCGCAGCTATGAAACACTGCTTAATATAGTGTTAATTTGCGCACGCGCAGTCCGGGACGGCCGCTTCACCACCAACAGCGCTCGTTAATGTGAAAAATGACAGCCGAAGAATTCAGGCGGCTCCGGCCAAGCGCGTAAACTATTTTAAGGAAACGACAGTTAATTAATAAGTTTCGCCTCTCCGCTGATGATGAAGGGGAATGTTCAAAGGCGGCTAACAATTGTGGTGTAGATTTGATTTATCTCCTGGATCATTGTCGACATTCCCGACCCGGTTAATGGCTGCCGGGAAATGTTTCACTTCGATTCAACACTTCTGTGGCCGCGACGGCGCGTTAACTTCACATTTTCCGGGTTAAAGATACGATGAAGATGAAGATGAATATGAAGATGAAGATGGTCGCTTTGAAGTTACTTTATAAATGTTTATCCACATTTCTTGCGGAACAAATACCTGAATATCTTTGATTGATAGAAATTACAACGCTGTAATTAACTGAAAGTTAATTTTAGAGGTTTAGGCAACGGTTAGGTCAAACAGTAAAGTGAAAAGATTAGCTGTATCTACTAATTGGAGCTAGTAAGAGAAATGCGAGTCAAGAAGGAAGACACTGGATGGCTGGAGTGAACATCTTAGGGGAAAGGACTGCAGTAGAGATGTTAATGATGATTCCAATCCGTGAGGCATTGCTGTATTGTTAAGAAGAATCATTATCTCCTGATCATCATTCTTAATTACGTGATAATTTTAACGCAGCCGAAGATAATGCTACGAATTGTTTACAATTTGTACATTTGTTGTAAACGTTATTTAAATATATATAAGAGTGTTAATAAGATACATTTCATCCCCTATATACTTGTTATAAAGTTAATTTATACGGCGGAACATCCTAGTTCAATAATTAGAGGTTATCTTTGATCGTCCCTTACAAGGTTAAAACAAACGTTACGATGACGTGAACGACTCTTTTAATGGATCCTGTTAACTTGTGCTCTCCTCATAAAGAACATCGGGATGATGTTATTGAAGCTTAATGAGGGTATAAGTATACACATATTTCTACTAAGTTATTTTACGATACATTAAGTATATTTCAAAGTGTGAGCATTAGTGGCCGCCGTTATTTGAAATTCAGTCTGCGCTAAACTAATTTGAATTGTTTTCAAATTAATTAATACTTCCAGAGGAGTTATCAGATAAAAGGGGTTATGATACTAAAAGTATCGAATATTACTATAATATATTTCAGCTTACTAATATAAGTGCGTAGATATGTCTGTTTGACGTTTTACAAGTGTGGAAGACAAAGTATAGATCAGAGCTCGTGGTGTGGGAAATCTGATTAACTCGTTGACATAAAAATCAGGTGCGTGGTCTCGCACATCCACTCACGGGACCCAAGGGAACCTCATCTGCTCGTGATGAACCCTGCTAATCAACAGACGAGACTCTGGCTCCTGTCAATCTGCAGTGGGCCAGCGTGGTGGGAAACGTCTCAAGTTCCCCTATATAAAACATCTATAGACGACTGAAGGTTGATGTGGAGATGTTTGGGGTAGGTCCATGTCCAGCAGTGGACGTCTATCTGCTGATGATGACGGCATAGAAATACGTCATAGCCTTTCTCTAGTATATAAACGATCACATACGAGTAAAGTCGTGGAGCTGGCTATGTATATAGAACGTTAAATGAAGGAGAGATATTTAATCCCATAAATGTATCAAAGATCGGCCATTAACTGCTAATGAGACTCCTTATCGCCGAATGAGCATATACAGGCGTAGTTATAGTTAGTTTAGCTTATCGTAAATGTTATTTTCTCATATGATCTCACACACCGCGTCAACCGCGCCCACCGCGCCCACCGCGCCGCTCCACAGCAAAAACCACCGCCACGACCAATTTGTAGCCGGCGCTGCTCCGACACATTCCCGACACGTCGGCTGTTGCCGCGCAACGACCTCATTAAACAGAAATGTGACATACTACTCAACCGTACATCACCAGTGGGCGTGGGAAGTGGTTTTCTTTTAACACGTCCACGATATTACAACATCCACATGTATATTACAATTATTTGTTTGCGAATAAGACTAATCTTGATCTGTCGGTATTACGGAATAGAGTACGCAGCGGTAGAGGTAATCGCTCGAGGCTGCAGCTTCTGCAGCTTTTTATACAGTGCGAGAAGATAAGCCGGTGGTAGTCCACCTTTCAATGATAGATGATTGTCAGACAAGATATTGATTGAGCAAACAATCTAAGATAATATTAAGTTGCATGTCTTTACATTAAATAACAATTAAGCAGACCAAGTCACCCGGCGACACTTCCATAGACACTCAAAACGTCAAGAGACGATGTAATTAAGAAGATTTAGTCAAGGGGCCGACGGTGTGGGTGGCGGTTCGGTTCTATTCCCTGTTCGGGACCAATTAGTGCCGGCTCGAGCAATACACGCCGACGGGGATCGCCGATCGGCAGCGAGATAGCGCGGGCGCGGGCGCAGGCGCATGCGCGGGCGCGGGCGCGGGCGGACTGCAAACACGCTCACACGCTAACACGCTACTTATATAAAAATTATAAACAAACTAAAAACCAATGAGTATATTTTTATATACACTTTTTTCGGCGTTCACTTGATTTTAAGTGATAATTCCACCCATAACAACGTGGCGCCGCTCAGGATGATATACACTGTATTACGGTGCGCTCGTCGCCTGAAACATAACGTGTTGAGACTCATTACCCCGGTGACTGCAATAGCTACAGTGCACTTCAAACACAGTAACGTTCGCACAGTACTGTCTGTCGGCTGCAATTGGCGCGCAAATGCACTCAACTTGAAAAACAAAAGGAAATAAAATTTTCCAATGCAAAGAGTTTCCATTTTTAAATTTAGAACAAAAGATGTTTTCAAACACGTGGCTCTATCTATAATGCACAATTACAGAATAAATAGCAACCGACGATTTGAAATTTAGAATCGGAACTTTCATATTTCAAAACGACTTACTGCCAACATTGCCAACAGACAATTCAAAGTTAACGGGCGCAAGGAGTCCCGCGCAACAACTCACGGGAGCCAGGCCATCCTCACCAGCTCGCGGTGCACCCTACCAGTCAACAAACGAGGCTCTGGCTCCCATCAACCCGCGCTGGATCAGCGTGGTGAGAAATGGCACAAAATCTTCCGTATGAACGTCTATAAACGACGGCCCCTGGTGCACGGGGCGCCAGAGGTCATACTGAACGAGAGGGCGCGCGAAGACGGTGGATGCGGGCAGCTCAGAATCGGTCGATGTGAAGATCTTTGGGGCTGATGATGATAATGATGATGATGTAATACTAAACTGCTTGAATGTTATCGTAAGCTTAATACCACCGACAATATAATGAATGCTTTATGAAGCGCCATTTTTGCTTCATTTTCTCCTCAGATGTTGCTTTCTCTATCCTTCTTAATCCTTTAAATTGGGCTGTGGAAGTAAAGGCGGCAGTACAACTCGCTCGCGGCTCGTGGTTCGTACCACAGCGGTGTTGCCGAGGACACTTTGCGATTTGGCCAACATCTCCTTTGGTGACCACTGAGCGGTGTAAAAAGGACGCGATGTGAATAGGTTGGGGCCGGGCCGCCGGAAAAAACGCTCAGATGCACCTCGCAGCCTCTCCATGCAACTCATTCTTTTATCTTCTTTAAAAACACATTAAGCGTTGTCTATTTTATCTCACATCACTGTTTGCTCAATTTTTTCCTCTCGAATTCTTTTGCGATCTTTTCATCATGTCTACTCTCTTAAACGTTGCGGTATAGGGGGTGGTTATCAAATATCGGGAATATTGTTTTAATATGCTCGCCGCTGGGGGTTGCTAAACATCCCTTATCAGTTTCAAAGATAATATCCACTTTGCTGTTATAGACACGACAAATATATTTTCGCATCTATCAAAGGAAAGGGAGGGAATATAAAACATAATAATCCCCTCACGAGGAGTTGCGATGGTAATGCGTAAGGGTGTGAAATAAGACGTTTATTTGTAGGAGGGTGCCGCGCCGGGAGGGTGACGGAAGTGATCGCGGTGTAATTGTTAAGAGGGCTGCACCCTGAAAGGGCTCGGGGGTGGGCTCAGGTGAGGCAATCGGTGCGGAGGTATCGAGGAGAACTTAATGGGCTCCTCAAGGAAACACCTCTTCAATTTAGCAATATCGCGAATGTTTCAATTGACTTTATATCCTCGTACTTCTTTATCGGAGATCAGCTCTTCTTAAATCATTGCACCAACTTACGAGGGAACTTCTTTAGTGTTGATCTGTTTCAAGTGCTTTAAGCTGTAATATTTGTTCATACAGTGGAATATCATCAGGTAATTTGTAGTTCCTTACTATACACTAAGTTATATTAAGCTGAAGGTATTCCCTCACCACTATATTGTTCTCAACATCTTGAGATGCTAAATCTATAATTGCTGGTGGCAGGTTTCTATTGGTGGTGAACGTCTAGATAGGTACGACTACAGCTCTTATTGCAGCTGACAGAGAGTACTGTGCGAACATTGCAGTGACCAGGTTTGAAGGGCGCTGTAACTGGTGAAATGACTGGGGTAACGAGACTCCACAGGTAACGTGTCAGGAGACGAGCGCAATGTGGTGCAGTGTATATCTATCATGTTAAGTAACGGCACGTTGTTACGGGCGGGCGTATCGCTTACCATCAGGCGAACGTCCCGCCCGTCTCGTCGCGCATTAAGTAAATGTATTTATTGGTAAATTATCACATTCTGGTGTCAAGAGCGCTAGCCATTACCCGCTGCTGCGCCCGCTTCGGGTGGTTGGCGGGAGGGTGTGAGGGTGTGTGGGACGGGTGCGCGGGGCGTGCTCGCCACGTGTGCAGCGGCCGCCCCCCGCCGCCGGCTTCCACGGCAGCCTGGGTGGTTCTTCACAGTTTTTATGCCTCACACCCATCATCACGAAGCGTCAACTAGATTTTTTTCACCACTCAAAACAGCGTGGTTTAAGTTTGACGAGTGCGTCCACGTGTCGCGTGACTCTTAAACACCTGAAGCGATTATCCGCTGCATCTTAGCGATGAAGCTGCTGGAGGAGTTTTAGAAATTTTGATCAGCTCTGGCATAGAAATTCTTCCATTGAGGAGTATAACTTATCATGAGATAGTCTACACTAAGATGGAACGAGCTTTTACTTCTAACATACCAGCTCATTAACAGGAAAGCTATGTTGTCACCATAATTATCATTCACGAGATCATTACTTGTCCATGTGGAAGACCAGATAAATATTCCGTTCACCTGTCCACGTTTGGCAAAAAAGCTTTGTTTTTTCTTTCTAGAATGACATATACAGTACCACATTGTGCTCATCGCCCTTCAAACCGGATCACTGAAATGTTACCGCACTTCTGTATGTCCGCTGCAATAGGAGTTGCGGTGGGACCAGTAAAACTGCCTCACGCTAAGTATGCCAAGTGTGACCAGCACAGCCGTTTCCGTCCATTGGCGAGGACAATGTTCAGTAAGTTGGTTGAGGTTTTTATGAAAGATTTGTCTTGATCACATTTTGGACATGGTCAGAGGCCAAGCTTTACGGAGATGCGCGATGACACAATTAAGCTGGAATTTATCAAAGGGAATATTCCGGTGGTGCACCGAAGCCGGCTCCTCACGCATGACGTTGTTGACATAAGAACTCGTTCGCGGATTAAGTGGAACGCGCGATTGGCTCCGGCCGCGCGGCTCATCCGCCCGTGTGGAGAGGGCTTAATTAGTCGTCGCCGAGCCGCGAGCCGCCAACCAGCTTAAAGTATCAGCGAAGCCAAGTGCGATGACTCACTCCTACCCTTCACACACTGTGTTGCATCACGTTCCGGCGAAGCGGTCACCATTATGCAAAAATTGACAGCTGTCCTTCACCAAGTTGTTAAACATATCCATAACTATAACCGGAAGTCCGTCCGTCTATCGGCTGGTGATGACGACGATAAACCGGAAGTGGACACCGATCCTGTCCGCATAATAGGGACGGGAACGTTTGCATCATGTGTGCTAAATACATTTAACGAGTAACATTTCCAAATTGGATTAATCGGGAGCAGGTGGCGGAGGAGCAGCAGCAGCGGCACAACAATGTCGATGAAAGGCGATCGGCGTCGAACCTGGGCCCTCCGTCCGCAATTACGCGGGCGCGCAGTTATTAGCTGGAGGCGGGGGCGGAGGCGGTGGCGGAGGCGGAAGCTTATTAGTGCGGATGACGAGCTGTTCTTGATGCTGACACAGAATACATAGCGCGCAGACTGTGCTGCAGTCCACGGGCATCAACGTAAAGAACAATATAATATATATATACTAGCTGTTCCTCATCTGCTTTGCTCGCTGTTATATAGGATTAGACTGCAGATGATATTCTATACCAACCGTTACTATAGCAACCGCACAAATGTAAATGTTTACAAAAGTTAATCAGAAATAAAACTATGAAGGATGTATCATCATTAGCTGATAGACGTCCACTGATGCACAAAGGCCTCGCTCCGAAAATCTCCACGTTTGTAGGAGTTCATGTGGGGAGATTAGGGCCATTTGCCACCACGCTGGCCCAATGCGGGTTGGTGGGAGCCAGAGCCTCGTTTCTTGATCAGCAGCACCACGAGCAGTTGAGGTAGATTTGGAACCCGTGAGTTGTGCGGAACTCTTACACCCTCTGCGGTATTATTGTAGTATGATAGGTTTCAATTGATATCACTCAATTATGAGTGAGTAGTAAGTTTAAGCGGCGTGCCGCGTCTGCGCCTGCGTGTCGCGTCGCTGCCCGCGGCGCTGGGCCCCGGAGCCTTGTAATGAACGTATCAACTTCACACAGCCCCCACCACACAATGCCCGCCAAAACAAAGCCCCTCCGACACTAATAAGCACTAAATTATCGTCCCGCTGCCGTTTCGCCAGCTCAGCAGCTCGTCTCCTCAGCTCCTCCTCTGTGACGGCAGCTTCTTTGTTTGCTTGAGACGTCTCGTTCCCGCCGCTTCGCGCTGGCGGCGCTTTCATAATCAATACAATTACATGATGTTAATTATATCACAATAAAAAAGAAAAAAAACAGACGGGAGACAGTCGATGTAGTAGTACTGTCTCTCGAGCGTGTGTGTGTGTGTGTGTGTGTGTGTGTGTTTGTGTGTTTGTGTATTTATTTTAACTACAACACAGTAACTGTTACTATGGTGTTATAGAGAGACTTGTTACCTAACCTCAAATAAATATGACAAGTGAGTTATGTTGGTGGGAGATATGTGATGTTAAGACCATTTCTAGTTCATCAGGATCATTCTTTGTCAGGGAGCATGTCCTTTATAAAGAGATTTAACTTTTAAAAAGTAATATAATAATTAAAAGACTACAGGATCAATAACAAAGTATATGTGGGGTTCACTATTGATATCCACATGTGTAGGAAGGTACATGAAAAAATTTTGAAAATGATGAAGAAGAGCACCAAAAATATAAATGTAATTGCAGACGTAATCGGCTCCTCACCTCATCGGAGCTAAATTACCAATCATGCTGAAGATGATTACAACAAAGCTTTCGCTTGTATTAAGTTAAGAGAACCGCACTGGCGGTTCCAATCGCGGTCAGGAGTAAAAGGATTTACGGAGAAAGTGAAAACGGATTTGACAAAAGCGAGATAATAGAGTTATTATCGTAGAATAATAGACAACAATGTGGTAAACAAATATGAGGGTCCACAGGACCACGGGACCACGGGACCACCCGCGCGACGCTAATTATCTTAAAGACAGATGTTCACGAGAGCCGAGGGGCCCGCGCTGAAAAAATACCTTCGAGCAGATCAAAACTAAGCGCCGACGGATTATGCGGTACTGAAACCCCCACCCCCACCCCCGCGCGCCACTCGCAAACCTACCACCCAGGAGATAGACCCCAAAGTGCAGTGCATCCCCGACGGAGCCGCGCAGACCGCGTGCGCATACGCACCCAGCAATACTAACCCCTATCCCCGTAGAAATAGAGGCGACGTTCGCTTCGGTGTTTAAGGAGAGCGTGTCTGTCTGTCTGTCTGTGAAGCTGTCAATGGACAATACGTCAGCGACGACAATACGACAGATCGGAGTTAGTTATTCATGGCGGATTATCCGCGGGACGTATTTATTTTATTTAGTCCCGTGAAAAGGACATCGTGTGCGCAGGACTCGCCGCGCCGCCGACAGAGCGCTCTGCCTTCAGTTCCGGCGGTGGTGCGCTTTTGTCGATCTCCTGGCGGTGTGCTGGTGCGCTGGTGCGCTGGATATTACCGTAAATAAGCACTCGAGGGCGCGGACCACCTTGAATCGTCCTCTACACTAGTCGGACCCTGCGCAGGCCACAAAGCCCCGCATTCACGGCTGCGTTTATATTTACGTCACGAGCTTTCGTGTTATTATTTCGATTTGTATTGTGAGGGGTTGAAACGGTTTTTTTTATTAAACAAACATTTACAAAGATGCATAAACGTTTAGTTTAAATTAATGCAATGGAAATGGTAATGCGATGTGGATAATTTGGTGAAAGTTGCCGGAAGCACAGGAAGGAGGTCTGCAGATTTATAGGGCATACTTATGTCCAGCTGTAGACATCTATAGGCTGATAATGAAGATATCGTAAAACATATAATTAGTATATAATTGTGTAAAAGTTGCTCACTTCCATCTAGATTACGGTTTTTTTGTCCCATGGTGGATGAAAGCATTAAGACGCTGTCCACTGTCGGCGACTCATTAACCCCTGCCCGAAAGAGATGTTATTTTAAAATTTACTGCGGTACCGGCGGGGCCAGGGAAACCATTGGAATTTAATTGAATATAATTATAGGCGAGTTCAATAATAAGATGGGGTCCAGTTTATTAATAGGCGATTAACGGTGCGGTGATGCTGCGGCGCATCAGTCGCGCTGACAAACGGCGCGATTACTTTAATAGTGCCGCGCGCTCGCCGCCGGCGCACCGGCTCGCTGTTCACGCCGCTCCCGGCACCAGCATCCGCACAAAATGAGGGGTGCAATCACCGAGAATTTGTTAAGCATCTGTATCTGCAGCGACCTGGACCACAAACATAAAATAACCAATAGTAACAACTTCATAAAAACCTCATCAACTGCTTCCTAGTTTCGCCTCTCCATATTGTTCTGTTCGAGTGGTTGCATCAATACTTTTATTAACATGAAGATAGGGGATGCAATAATGCAATAACCCTGCTTATTGTCGAACGCATTATATTCTAATTAGGTAACAGTTACGACTACCAGCACTTCGTATAAATTACTCCGGGAACACCACTGCATGGTAACGTCACCGTTCAAAGTTGTATGTGATAAATTCAAACGTCACTCACACTTACGTAATGCGAGAGTGAATGTATTTTCTCATGCACGTGCAGCTCTTTTAAAATATTTCTTTCACGTATTTTCAGGTGTCTCTTTATCTCTCACATTTGTAGATTCTACTCGGAAACTAATATCGAACATTAATTAATTCTTACCAATCTTCGCCGGCGTAGTGACTGGCTTTGTCTCTCTTCTTGTGAGTGAAGGTCCTGATGAGGCTGAAGATCTTTTCTCACAAAGACATCCGTACTCATCTCATGCAACGAAAACACATACTATTGATAACCCTAATTATATTTATCTCATGTATACATAACCAATTACACCATATTTAGGTTTCCCTTCAGCTTTAACATATATTTGAACATCATATTAGACGTACGGAGATGGTCACGGACCCACGGAGCGTGTATGGACAGCTTTAGAGGCAGTGTTTAACCGCGATGTAACACCATTATTTATGGGGTTTACTGCGATTGAAATGAAGATGTTCAGAGCCGCGCCGCCGCGGCTTCACTCATTCAGTTAAGTTATCAAACAGGATTACAGATAACTTAATGAACTACCGTATTACGTGTCGCAGCGCGGCCGGATGATGTATACCCTGGCGGTCCTTCTGGTGCATCTGAAGCTGCTAACCACGAAGATGCCTTTAAAGATAACAGAGCAGACAGCGCGTTGACAAATGCTTAAGTTGTTTGAATGTTAATATCCTGGTTAAGTTACGCTTTGTAATTAATTAAGTAAACATCGTTTGGATGATCAAAATTAAACCATGATATTATCAGATCGTAAGAGACGGACTGACCAGGTAAAGGCGGCTGTAAATGGCTCCTCGTCGTTGCATCTATGAAGGCCCAAGAAGGCGGCCATCAGAGAAGAATGGCGAGATGTTGTTAGGCTTGCAACCAACACCTGAAGTGCCAGGACCACTCTGTCAAGAGTGGTATTGTTCTACGTAGTCGATACGATAAATTCTACTGGTGGTTAGTGTTGCTGGAGTATACCTAGCTTCATCGCAGCTCCTGCTCCTTCCCCCAAACAGTACTGGGCAAACATTACTGTATTCCGGTTAAAATGGCGCTGTAGCTAGTAAAATTATTGGGCCACCAGATATAATATCTCATGTCTCAATACGGGCACGAGTAGTGCTGTGTACACTATCCTTACTAGAGCAACGTTGTTATAGACAGGCGTATCACTTACAATCAGGTGAACATCTCGTCTCGTCGCTGTGTAGATAAAGAAAAAAAATTATCTGTAAAACTTAATATGCATTAATTTTAAGTTTGTACACTAATGAACTGAGTCCGTCGACCTTTGTCAGACATTGCAACGCCAAATATATATATATATACATATATACATATATATATAAAGTGTACCTAAATTAGTTAGATGCTACATCTTAATTATGTCTGTGACTAATCACACGGACCTGAGAGATGCGCGGAGGCTTGATTGAGATACAGTTGTAAAGGCGGAAAGGTATCCCATTAAATTCTTCCGAGGCGTCTCGATGGAGGTCCTACTTTGAAATTTAAATTATGACCCTTCCGATCAGGACAGACCTTGGAATAAATACCCTGTAATTGAACATCTAAAAGTGTACCAGGGAGCCTGTGTGAGCATGTTTGCATGATCGCGAATGAATTGACATTGTGAGGAGTTAAAGATGATGAGAAATTCGACTACACCAAGCGGCGGGCATTGAGCGCGTCACACAGCGAACAGGCGGACAGACGGAGAGACGGAGAGACGGAGAGACGGACAGACGGACAGACACAATGAGCTGGTTGACACATTGTGTGTTAATAATAAAGTTATCGGGTCGCAAGCGCATCTACACCGCTAATGTGTGGGTTACTTTGATGGGAGTCAACAGTGCAGCCCGCCAAAGCAATCCCAACCTAACCACGAAAGCAATAAGGTCCAAATTAGGCTGCCCTACACGTGAGGGGTATTTTGGGAATTTATTGCCGAGTTGTACGGAGCAAGAGGAGCGTGAGGAATTAGTTCACATCGATACAGCATTGTTGCAATGGGTGTGTCGCCGTCGGGGCCCCAGGGTACCCTCGATTGTGCAGCCATCAGGACCTTTATCTAAATGACGTTAAACAGCGCCCCCTTCGCGCTCAGGCTCCGGGTTAAGGTCTGAACAGAACATCAAACGTAAACTGTTGATGTTACAATCACATCATCTTTATTCTATCTTGTTACAAGTTGTTAAGTTATTTAGTTTATATTTAACTTAAACCATTCCTCGATTAAATTAGATTAAACCTGCACATAATAGAGACTTCAGTTTTAGACATTAACACAGCAGTATTTCGAGTCCAAGAAACCTAGGGAATTCACTACAGCATCTCATCAGATCCAATCCACCACTGTATGTTACATTAACACCTATGTAAAGGGTCTAAGGGAACTTATCACTATTAACTTAGAAATAAATAAGTCTTATCACGGGATAATGGGATTTTTAAGAGTAATTGGAGGCAGGGTGTGTGCGAATTTGATCTATATACAGCGCGAACTGATGCTGGCCGCTCACCGCTGGGGTGGTGGGACAATGCGGCTAATTACGGCGCCCCAAGTAACAAGCGCTACGAGGGAGATCTAACTTAAATATTGGTGGCAGGTCTCTGTTGCCGGAGACTGTATAGGCAGGGACCACCGCAGGGCCTATCGCAGCCGACGAATAGTACTGTGTAAATATTACTGTTATCCGAATTGAAAGGCGCTGTAACTAGTGTAATTATTGAGGTAATGAGACTCAACATCGTATGTCTCCGGCGACCAGCGTGATGTAGTGCAATGTATATGAGTGACAAAACGTTGTTATAGGCTGGTCGTTTACCATCAGATGAAGGTCTCGCTGATCGCATCGTTTCGTTTATTAAAAAAAACACCCACTGCTGGACGGGGGTTTATTTTATTTTGTTTCACATAAAACAGTCGAGCGCTGAGTCCAGTTGCATCCAGATATGATATTTGTCAGTGATGAGCAAAGCAAGAGCAAGACCAAGGTTTGGACAATCTTCGTATTGGTCTTGGTTTTCTTTGTTCGGACTTGATGTTGGTCTTGCATCTGTATAAGAGAAGCACATGTTCAAATTCTGACGAATATCTCATCATTTATTCATTTGGTTTTGGTCTTTCGGAAGAATAAGACCAATGCGAATTATACTCATCACTACGCTGGAAGTGGGTTTATTTTATTATGATTCGTAGAACACGGTCGAGCGCTGTTTGAGTCCAGTTGCATCAATATCGCTTTCCGCTCCCTTCTCTCGTTTGAACCACGCCGCGAGACGCATGCCCCTGCGCCGGTGAAATGAAACATTTATAAATATTTGTCGGCTTTGTTCCCGGCGGGGATGCGATGTCTCTGTTAACGCGCTTTACTGGGGGCGCGGCGGGTGTACCCCGGGAGACGAGGGTGCCGTGCGACAACACACCCTCGGCAGCACGCAGCAAGGTCCACTCCAGCGGCGCTGCGTCCGTCAGCGAGCGGTGGTTGCAGTTAAATGTTTCATAAAGGTGTTCGCAATGATTTAGTTTGTAAAGGAGATGAGATCACTTTGTGGCATTTTTATGAGGCCAATCCAGCGCTCGTGAGATGCTGCGGCAGCTGCCACGCGATCGTAAATTTTTTTTTAACGCATTTACATACAACTTGAGCGAAATTAACCATAAATTATAGCATAAATAAAATCATAACCAAATTGTACTTTATATCAATAATATTATCTCAGTATCATTAGTTACAGTCTAGTACTGGTGGTAGATCTCTACCGAAGGCCGACTAGGTAGATATCACCGCAACATACATTACTCTGTTCCGGTCTGGAGGGCGCTGTAGCTAGTGCACTGCACTGGAGTAATGATACAACATCCTGTCTCAAGGCGACACGCACAAGCGCAGTGCCATCCTAACTAGCTCCACGTTGTCATGTGCAGGCGTGTCCTTTACCATCAGGACGTCCCACTCATCTCCTCGCATGTTGAATAAAAAAAAAAGTACTTTCGAAATTAGAATACAGTCAAGAAGAAGTCTGCACACTACTGTCACTAGAATAGAAGCTGTGGTGGTGTAAATCACTGTTTAAGTTAGAGGGGCATTAACTTTACAAATGTTTGTGCGCAGGAGTCGGGACCCTCGGTGTCTCGCTCCCCCCCAACCCACCGTACCCCCGCCCCGCCCTCCCGTGTCACCCTCTCGCTGCGACCCCTGCGAGCAAATATTGTAACATTCATATCAGTACACGCGCATTGTGATTTAAATTTGAATGGGGGGGTAAATGTTATTTTGAACGCAGCGTGAGACTTGTTTATATAAATACAGTTTACAAGCACACCCCGGTAGCCTTACACTAGCTACACACACGCACACACGCACGCACGCACGCACGCACACAAGCAGTAGCGACTTATTAAGTATATTTATGTGCGTGCATTGTTTATTATATGTGTAAAGTAGATATATTGATAATAGTAATAACGGAAACTCGACGAACGGCAAATCGCCTTAACAGCGAGCTCATCCCAGCATTCGGTAAAGATCAATATGTGTGATTAGTGCACATGTACCCTTATATATGTGCACTACGCATTATGTTCCTTATCTTCACCATCACCACCATCAGTCGACAGACGTCCACTGCTGGACATAGGCTCATTATGGAATCAGTAGCCGGCTTGCGTGTGCTCATACTGTTTCGTTTCATCACACGCTCTCCTCCGCTGGACCTCGAGGGACGCACAAGTTTTCCCCCCGTTTACATTCCCTATTGAAATTGCTGGAATTGAAAACGTGTCACAACAAGTCCACAGGCCGCTCGCCGGCAGCCAGATCCGGATCTGGATCCAGCGATTAGCCGGCCGCGAACACTTCAATCCCGCGCTGAATGAAAAACCCGCAACCGCCGAATGTTTTTGTGTCATTCGTTACAGTTACATTGTCAAGGAGGCCGCGGGGGTGACGGCGGGTGGGTCGGGGTGGGGCGCGGGTTCCGCCGAACGTGGCGACCGACAAATCAAATTTCAAAACGGGTGAAATCTTTTGTTAATAATCAAATAAAAATAATTCAAAAGTATAAGTAGGATAGGGGTGCGCAGCCCCGTCGCACCCCGCGCCGCCATATTGCGCAACAGCGCCGCCGCCGTGACGAACTGCCCGCCGCGTGTGTTTACGTTTTGTTATTTTATAAATAATATTCGCGCCGTTGTGTTTCCCGCCGAAACTAATGCGCGACGCCATCTTGAAATTATACAATCGTCACACCTTTTTTTTTTAATTTGAACAACGGCGCACGTAAATCACAGGCGGATTTGAAATATCCCTTTTTTTAATAAATCATGACATATGTTTTAAAACGACAGTAAGGGTGGCACATATTTAAAATATATAGATTTATTAAAGGTCCGCCTCCAACGGACGGCGCACGCACCGGCCCCACCTTATAACCTCAAAAACGTATAAAATATACGTAATTTTCAAACAAGTCATTTAACAACAATTTGCTTTAATTATAGGAAAGTTAAATTATAATAAAACCAAACTTTAAACCATAACCTTTAATAAAACAATCAGTTAACTACACAACTGTTTTCAATTAGTTAATGCTGTATATCTTTAGCCGAGGACAGTCTTTGGTACTAACACAGTACTGATCAAACTTTACTGTGTTTCCATTTATCAGCTAGTAAAATGTTACTGTAATGTTACACAAGAAGAAGAAGAAGAGGAAAATGTTACTCATTACAATTTCCAGCACATGACCCAGTATTTACTTATATATATATATCCTAAAGTGAGTAGAATGTGGTGCAGCTTTTATCGTCGTTATTGGCCGTCCAGCTCGTGTCGTCGCTATAACTGAGCCGCGTGAGCTCAATGCGGTGCTGGTAGGATTAAATGAAAGCTGTGAAAGCTGTGTGAGCTGTGAGAGCTTCGTCCGAGTTTATATAAACTCATAAAGTCTCGAGGCAATTAAAAGCGCGCCGCGTGTTTCCGTTTAGTGGGATTCCGTAGATTTTGGTCCGGAGCCGCATTCCCGCGCTAATCCTGCCCCGGGACCGTGTTGTCTCAGCCCCGCTTACAACAATCCCGTGCTAATTTAGTAACAACAAAATGATCATGGCAGTGAGGATAGGGCATAACTACGTGGACCGAGGATATAAAGAAAGTCGCTGGCAGCCACTGGCTTCAAGCAGCCACGGCCGCGCGACGCAGTGTATACACCATGCTAACTAGCGCCAAGTTGTTATAGGCAGGCGTATCACTTGCCATCAGGTGAACGGCGTGATTGAATAAAAAAAAAACATTTTAGTAAAAACATTATCTTATTGCTAATTAACTAACCAACAGACTACTTGTTTTAGCTACATTCACTTCCATTATCAGCTCTTGTCTTTCTTTGGCGTGCTTAGGACATTCCGTCATGATATGTATAACACTCATTTTTTTCAGGGTCGCGGTGGGACTCCTTACAGGAACCCTGGCTGGCGGGTTGTTGCACCGGCTCTTAGGTTCCCAATGACCAGCTGTATAAATGATTAGGAACTGTAGGGCGCTTTTAAGATAGCTGACCATTTGCAAAGGTAGTTGCTACATTTATGAACATATTATGATCCCTAAGATATTTTTTTACAGTAACTCCTACTGATCTGCTGAACAGTAAACTAAAGATCTAAACATTACATCATCATCAGACAATAGACGAACACAGCTAGACCGTGGGTTTCATTTGAGGGAATTTGGGCCATTTTCCACCAGGCTGGCCGAATGCGGATGAGTGGGCGCCAGAACCTTGTCTGTTGATTAGCAGGGTGCAGGGTGAGGTTGGCTTGGGTCCCGTGAATAGTTGTGCGGGAACCCTTACAACCTCAGACGAACTTGAAAGCAGTCAACTTAGAACTAAGAAATTAGATCTCTTATAACCCGTGAACATGGATCTACAGCTGGGCGGATACAGCTGGTTGTTTTACCAACTTGAAGTTACTCTGCTTACAAAGAATATTTATACAATTCTAGTATTAGCTTAATTTAAAAAAAAAACTATAGCCGTATGAAGAACTAAAAATTGTATAGCGTTTTTCCGATAGGCTTACTGTGAACGTGGTGCTGCCATGGCAACGGATGAAATGATGATGATGTTTTTTAATAGGTGAATGTTTTGATGATGAGAAGACTAGATTACAAAAGCTCTGTAAGATTTGCAAAACAGCAGATGAATGTGGAAGCAGTCAGTTAATCATCATCAACAATTTGTATGCTGAAGGTTTCCCGTTCAACTTAAATATTGAAATCTGTTCAAATAGCCACCCCTATTTCTATTGTGGTGCGGGTGAAACAATTTTAGCAATTTACAGATGATTTTGTTGGGGGTTTTTATGTGTTTGTATGTATTGTAGCGTTTGGGTCCCACAGTCGCTTCCCGGCGGAATGCGTAGCTAACGCGACCTCTCAATTTGGCGTCATTGTGCGAGGCACAAAGCGACAGCAGCCCCACCACCCCGTCGCACAGCTACCCCGTCACCCCGAAAGATAAATCAAAGCATTTCCGGAAACGCGCCCTCGCAACCCGCCCAACTCGCTCCGATACATTTACCCTACATAGTACAGTGCATTGGTAAGATTTGCACCCGACATCACTGCTCTCATCTCCATTACAAGTTGGCTATTCCTTCAGATGAGGATCATTAGGATATCCTATGGTTTCCTCAATCTGTTTCAAAATACGGAACATCAAACAAATTTGAAATCAAGCACCTTACGATGATGATAGTACTTTATCATATAGGGGGTGTAAGGGTGCTCGCACAACATCTCACCTAATTATCAATAAACGAGGCTCTGGTCCCCGCCATCTCACATTGGGTCAGCTTGGTGGGAAATGGGCTTTGGCCCCGCCCTCTCACATTGGGTCAGCGTGGTGGGAAATGGGCTCTGGTGCCCGCCATCTCACATTGGGTCAGCTTGGTGGGAAATGGGCTTTGGCCCCGCCCTCTCACATTGGGTCAGCGTGGTGGGAAATGGGCTCTGGTGCCCGCCATCTCACATTGGGTCAGCTTGGTGGGAAATGGGCTTTGGCCCCGCCCTCTCACATTGGGTCAGCGTGGTGGGAAATGGGCTCTGGTCCCCGCCATCTCACATTGGGTCAGCGTGGTGGGAAATGGCCCCAGTCCCACCCAATGTAGGATCGTTTGTGAAGGTCTCTGTTCAGCAGTAGATGTCTATCGCAACCGGTAATGATGATGATGATGATGATGATGATATAGAAATCATTGATACACAGAGCTGAATGCGTTAATCGCTATGTAGTAATAACAAGCTTGTCATTACTGGCTGAAGGATAAGAGACTGCAGGGCCTAAGTCTATGATATTAGATTGATAAGGTGCTGAACGCTATAGACATAGGTGGGACAGAGAACAGGATGCGAGACACCATCGGGAGCTGATCGTAAATCTCTACTCCCGGCATTAAGGAAATGTATAACTATAGTAAATAACTAGTGTTTATTACTACTAGGGCAGGGCATATTGCTCGAAGGACCGATGGCTGATGGGGCAGTAAGGTCCTCGAGTGAAGCCCGCGTACCGGTACACGTAGTGTTGGGAGACCTGCCACAAGGTGGACCGACGATCTGGTGAGAGTCGCGGGAACCCACTGGATGCGAGCAGCGCGGGACCGGTCGATGTGGAGATCTTTGGGGGAGGCCTATGTCCAGCTGCGGACGTCTATCGGCAGATGATGATTAATATATACAGACTACATATATATACCATATATTTATTTTGTAGTCAATAAACAAATAAAGTTGTAGCTTGTAGCTATTACGCGTTGGTATACATACATTGTCTTTATTGCTATGGGAACGCAGGCGGGGCGGTCGGTGCGGAAGCGGAAGTGGAGTAATGGTGACTGTTTCCGAGTAATGAAGAAGGGGGCTGTAGGACAGAGAGGAGAAAAAGAAGGAATTGTAAGTTCCGGTTTAGAGAAATTGCAAATAGTAGTTATATTTTAAATAGTCGGTAACTAGCAACAACATGAGTATAACAAGGATGTAAATTAATTTTGATCATGAAGATGAATCTTGATCTTAACTCTTCTCCCGAGTCATGTCAGGGTCTGGTTTCTCACTTCTTCCACTCAACTTTGCTCTATTTGGGAGATTCGTTGCGATCACATGTTATCATATCTTTATGAGAGGTCAAACATTACCGTGTTGAATTCTGAACGAAAATATTGATCGAATAGGATCAGTTATGCGAGATCTAGCGCGCTTTAGGTCTCTAAATAAATGCTAAGCTGTTATTGCAGATGAAGATCGTCAAAAGAAAGGTACTGCTGTTTATTATATATGTATATGTATGTAACATGTTAGAACAGGCATCAACAGTAAATTTAACGTGTCCAAGTTTCTCTGTGCCGTCGCTGCTCTCTATAACTTATATATTTAACTTATACATTAGTTACATGTAGCAACTTTCCAACTTAATAACATAATTATATAAGTAATATTGCTTAATTAAGCTATAATTTTATGTATCTCGCGTTGTTTGAAGAGTATGACTTGTGTGTGGATGTATTAAAGTTAGAACTTAACATCTTTAGTTTATCTGAACCTGTCTAAGACTGTCTTACTTTAAACACTAAGTAGCTAAGTTAATCAGCTCATTATGTATATTAATGTTTGTCCCCGCGATATCTTGTTTCCCCCGCGCGCTACGTCAGCTCCGTCACATACTTTACGACTTCCGGTGGTGCTTGTGCCTAGCCGTCCAATATACCGAGGTCTCCGTATACGTTATGTCACCGCGGTGCCCGTTCGGAAGAGCCCGCGCTTCCGTTCAAGTCAAAACAGTCCGCCGGTATACTTTATTATAGTTTCGAAATAAGTTACGTTTATGGGTTTACTTAATAATCTTTAACTATGGGAATTTACTAACAGCTTACCCTGATGTTATGCTGTTGTAAATTATGCTCGTTGGGAATCGGTGAACGGGATTACGTATCAGTGTACTACGGTCAGTTTGAATGATTGCAGTGTGTGCACATGAGCAGAACAATTGGATTTATGATTGTGTTCGTGTGTGTACACAACGTTATCGGCGTGGCGTTATCAGTGATACTTGAATGCTGTTATCTAAAATGGAGTAAGCAGTGAAAACAAACAGAATAGATTGTGGGCGAACGTTTGATATCGTATCGGCGGTACAAAATCCACTGCGAGTGCACTTGCGACCTGCGTGCAGCGTGCAGCCGAAACGGGAGGATGTATCGGGCAGAGGCAAGTACCAGTTATAATGTAACAGGCTAACTCTGCTATGGAGCAGTAACACCAGGGCGTAAAGATTAAAAAGACTGCGAGTAGAGTAATAAGAGTAAGAATCCTTGCTAAAAGGTACGAAAGCAAAATGGTAATTATCAAAGCTATGTATGTTAATGTATAACATAAACCTTCGATAAGTTAGGGTTCCCGCACAACAAGTCACGGGACCCAGGCCAACCGCACCTGCTCGCGGTGCAGCCTGCTAACCAACGAGACGGTGGCTGCCGCCAATCCACCTTCAGCCAGCGTTGTGGGAAATGACATAATCCCACACCTCCATATGAACCTCTACGCACGACTGGTCCTAGTGCCCAGCGATACCGGAAGCCATGCTGACTGTATGTAGATATCTTTGGGAGAGACGTATGTGCAGCAGTGGATCAATCTATCAATTGATGATGATGATGATAAATGTATAGCTGGTTTTGTGTTTTCATTGTTGGACTAACGTGAATTGATTTCCTTCTGAAGTGGTGCTTCTTCACATTCCTCCGACACAATGTTGGAATTATTTGCTAAGTAATTAACATAATCGGGCGATCAATTGGCGTGATGGCGAGCTCCCGTTTCACACCTCTACCCCCCTTGCCTCTCCTCCGGCCACGGGTACAAAGGCGCCGGTGGGGGTGTCAAACAATACCACACCTGTCCCTTGGCCTTAATTGGGGCGTAACACCTGATGCCGTGACTGGCCGATCCCATTGTTGCTCCCATCAAACTCCTGTCATTCGCTACCGACGCCCGCCATGAGAACTTCACGCCTGGCCCGGCAAACTATCGCTTTCGTATTGTTTGAGTCGGACGGCTCTTTGTTGTCGGGGCGCAGAGCTCCCGCCGCAGCGTCATCTAATTAGAGATAATACACTCGCGCGATCATGGTAATTCCATGTCCGAAGATTCACCTTCGCGTTCAGCAGCCGCTCAACGCAACAATATTTTATAGCACTTCAATTACACTGCGCTTAAATATTAAATGGAATGGAGAATGAATGAGGAACAAAGAAGTCAAAGAAAAGTAAGCATGGAAAGTAAGAAAGAAGGTAAATAAGCAAAGAATTGTAATAAACAGAAAGAATTGAAGCCCAGGCTCACAAATACCCGGGAGAACGAGATTAAAAAAAAATTATCGTCATGTTGTTAAGGGCAGTATAATTTACCATCAAGTGAACTCCTTGCAGGTTGCACAACATGGTGATATATATAGAAAAAACTGTAGTTCTTTCTCTCTGTTTATAACACAGTGTAAATGTGATGATTTGATATCTAAATATCCTACATAAAAAAATTACAATGCAGGGTGTTGCGCCGGGGATATCCGCGCAGCCTCCGCTTAATGAATCTGTGAGGAAGTAAACTTTAGATTTAACAGATGACAACTTTTCAGACAAGTTACGTTTTCGATTGACAATTCGCTTCTGGTTATCGTACGGCCGTTACCATGGTAACGTCTATAAATCAGCCGGCAGCAGGTCACGGCACACAGGAACCGAGTCAGTAAATACAAAAAGCGGTGGTTAGAAAGCGACTTGATTTTTAATGTGTGTGCACGAAGTCGGACAAAACGCAAGGGGGCGAGGGAAAGTGGCGAGTCAGCGCGCCACCCCGCCCACCCCCGCGCCCGCTGAACAAACTTAATTAAGAAAATAGCGTGAAAGAAAGCATTGAGACCCGTATCACCAGGGTTGTTAACGAAATCACTTATTTGCATACACACAAAGCCCGCCGCCGCCATTAAGTTAACAAAAAGCGGCAAACAAATTGGTTCCGCGCTTCCGATACGATCAACCTCTCGCATCCGGTCCAACGACGCCGTGCCTACCTTCACTTAATTCCTCAAATCTAGATACGAAGCCAAGTGTATAAGTTTACTATTCGATGTGGAACTTGGAAAGGTACGCATCAAACAAAGCTGACCGTTACAGGTAACTGCTGGGTGTAACGATTTCTGGCGCCGCGCGATGCTGATCAGGTTTCGGACAGTTACGAATGTTGAACGAAGAGACAACAACAAAACTAAATTGGATTTACAATATATCTTACTTTTTAACTAGAATAAGAGCTGTTCAAAACATTTGACCGCCGTGTCTATTCACAAGGCTATATTTGGTATGGATCGGACCGACCAGGTCATACAAACAGCAGGGAAGGGTTGGAAGTCTAAATTATGGGTATAACTCGATGTTTTTCGGAGGAGTAAATAATAAATATTGATTATTAGAAAAATATTAAAATCATTGAAAACTTATACTTTGTAAAAAGAAATTTTAAAAACAACTCAACAGATGGCGCCAGCACAATAAATAGATCGCGCTATCGTTTGCCATAACGCAAATGGATATAAGGCTCGTACAATTTTGTAGTATTTAATAGTAAGGGAATAAGTCGTTACGGAGTTTACTATTGTGTCCGTAAACTGGATCTCTCCGGATCTTCGCAATAGCAAGACTCGAGACAGTATCAGTCATGTCTACAACAACTAATATATAATGCTGTTGTACTTAGTAACATGCTCTGTACTTTGAACTGCTCTGCTCATTGCCAATACAGTGCTGACATCGTTGCATGCGTTATCATTCACCAGACTCCACATCCCACCTCAATAACTATAAATTTTGTTTAAATCATGAGATCATATTTTATAATAGAGGAAGAGATTATTTCAGGGAGATGTAAATAAGATGAAACACTGGCGTGCGCTGGAACTACGAAAACGGGAAGATAGTCATGATACTTACTGCTGCGTTGCAGTGATGCTGAGAACATTTAAAGAGTGGTTTAGTGTATATATCTTAATTAATACATTAACTTCTTTATTCTTCTGGCAGTGGTTTCTGTAGACACGTTAATGCGGATTTCGGTTCAAAATCGACCTTAAGTAATGCAGTAACAATCGAATGCATTGTAAGCGCAGTGAACAGATTTCGACGTCGAGTATTCAGCAATTAAAAACGGAGCAATCGACTAATACCAAGGTTGCGTTCAATAAACGAGTGTCCCGGTACCGGTACCAACAAGTCCAAATAACAGTTTGCGTCGTCCCCGTGCCCTGGCGCAGGCTCGGCGCCGCTCGTAACGAACGCTCGTTGCAACGTTTAATCGTATGAATGTTTGATGGCGGCGGGGAGGGCGGCGACGGCCGACGGCCGACGGGCGACGGGCGACGGGCGACGGGCGACGGGCGCGCGGCCCGCACTTGGACGTCCGTACATTGCCGCTTATAGCCCGACGAAAATAAATCTAGCAGGAACAGGTAGCAGGCATTAGGATAGAGGTCTTATATGAACTGTCGTCCAGGTTATAGCAGCAGCGGCAGCATTTAAGGCTGGTGATGCTTGGAGGAACGGATTTCTCAAAATTGTCGCTAATATTAGGAATGGATGGTCACCAAAGGATATTGATCGCAAATAACACAAGAGGCCTAGGCTCCTATTTCTGCAGCCAAACAGTAGTGTGCAAATATTACTGTGTTCCCGATTGGAAGGAGTTGTACCTACTGAAATTACTGGGGTAACGATACTTATCCTCCTATGTCTCAAGGCGACGAGCGCAAGTTGGAGCTGTATATATCATCTAACACGCGACTGATCGATGTGGAGATCTTTGGGGAAGACCTACATTCTGCAGTGAACGTCTGTTGGCTGATGATGATTATGATGAATATATCATCTTAATTAGCGCCACGTTGTTACGGGCAGGCGTATGGGATAGGTACAGGTACCTTAAAAAATCATGTTATCGATAAAAATAGAGGTTTGACAGCATAGCTTTATCTGATATGGTAAAAGGATAACTTGTAAAACGGCAGCCTCATTGGACAACGGTTCAACCAGATGAAACGGTTTTACATCTGAAAACAAAACATCGAGACTACTGCAGAGGATGTAGCGTTTCGTTTAGTGACAGCGACGAGCAGCAAGGACGTTGACTATCCGAACCAATGATGCACAGGACACGGCATAGAGTATAACGAAACTGTTTTAAGAACTAATGAAATTGCAGATTCATCCGGAACCGACAACTGTAGCATAAATATAGATGGTGGCGCGGTGAAGGATAAATTAGCTGAAGGGTTGGAGGGTAATATACAATGAACAGGGAAACCTCGCCAATATTTTTATAGATTACAATTTACAACATGGAAATAGCTAGACGTATTCGTCTAGGTTGGACTAGTTCTTCATCTCGCAAATTCTCCAATGTCCTAAGACACTGAGACATTGACAGCGCTGAGACAGCACCTGATCATGAAGCTGGTCTACCGATTGAAAATCGCACAACGAGACGTAGAAGGGCTACGCTTGGCATTTCTCTAAGGGAAAAGATCTGGATTGAAGAGATTTCAGAATTAAAGTTGTCGGTGGTCATAACTTTTGAAATCAGCAATCGGAAGTGGCTAGGGGATGGCTGATAGTGGAGAATAAGCCTGGAGTGCAGGTCCTGTACGCAAAGAAGAGGTATAGGAGCCCCTTTCTGCAGATGGACAGATCACACCGTAGCGATCGGAAGATGGTGGCAACGAATAATTAATAAAGGTTGATGATGATGATGATGATGATGATAATGATGAGGGTTTACATGGCAGTGATGGCGACAAATGTGTATTCGTATTTATCGTTCGATGTATAACAGAGTGGGTGGAAGCGTCGCCCTGGCTCGCAGTAGCAGGCGACCAGGAGCCGTGAGAAGGTGTCCAGCTGCGGCCGGTGGGCAAGTGGAAATGTTTTAATGTTGTGGTCGCGCGGTTGGTTCACTTCATTAGCCTCATCCGTTATGCAGCCCCGCCGTCGGCCGCTCCTAATTGTCTGTAATTTCCCCCATTTTCCTTTCGATCCTCTCCTATTATTAAATTATACGTACTCATGAAGCGGGGGGGACCCTTTTTTTACTTTATAATGGACTTTGATTTTTCGTCAGGACAATGAAAAAAGCTTTTGTCATGTCTACCGGAAATGTTTTAAGGAACTAAAAGAAGTAAATATTAATAAAAAATCTACACAAATATGGAGAATTAACATCTTAATTAAAGTTCTGCGAGAATCTCTCATCACAGATCTGATCTGATCTAGACAGACGATATCAAGAAAACTACTGGAGATAACTGTATTTCAGCAGCGTATGACAGTATGGAATACTTTACAGGAGATTACTAGAACTTAGACGATATTATCTTTACTGAACAATGCAGCAAGCCGGAAGTGAACTCCATCACCAGGGTACTCCACAACGAAATGTGTAACCACTATATTCCCGCTGTCATACTTAGATGTAACCGTAAACCAATAATTCTAATATTAATGCTTCTTTCCACTTCCTCTTAGTTCCTCTCCATCACTGCAGCTTGGCAGTCAGATAAAGGAACTCATGTTTTAACTGACAAATCGTTCCTATCGTCCGCTCCCGGTGCTGACGGGCAGAAATGCTAAAAGTCAGCTCAGCTCGTAAATCAGTGTTTGTGGTAACAGCTTTAACCGTAGACATTACTGCCGCCCCGCCCTGCTAGTGAGTAAATAGTGCTGCTTACTGTGCCGCATTACACGTCGAGTAAGTTAGTAATCAGTTACTGGATACTTCACTACTTGTACCGGTACTGTCCTACTCGGGTGGTAGTGTCTCTGTTGCCACAGACCGTCTAGGTAGGTACCACCGCAGCGCCTATTGCAGCCGACACACAGTACTGTGCGAACGTTACAGTGATCCGGTTTGAAGGACCGATAGCTATCACTGGTGGTAGTGTCTCTGTTGCCACAGACCGTCTAGGTAGGTACCGCCGCAGCGCCTATTGCAGCCGACACACAGTACTGTGCGAACGTTACAGTGATCCGGTTTGAAGGACCGATAGCTATCACTGGTGGTAGTGTCTCTGTTGCCACAGACCGTCTAGGTAGGTACCACCGCAGCGCCTATTGCAGCCGACACACAGTACTGTGCGAACGTTACAGTGATCCGGTTTGAAGGACCGATAGCTATCACTGGTGGTAGTGTCTCTGTTGCCACAGACCGTCTAGGTAGGTACCACCGCAGCGCCTATTGCAGCCGACACACAGTACTGTGCGAACGTTACAGTGATCCGGTTTGAAGGACCGATAGCTATCACTGGTGGTAGTGTCTCTGTTGCTACAGACCGTCTAGGTAGGTACCACCGCAGCGCCTATTGCAGCCGACACACAGTACTGTGCGAACGTTACAGTGATCCGGTTTGAAGGACCGATAGCTATCACTGGTGGTAGTGTCTCTGTTGCCACAGACCGTCTAGGTAGGTACCACCGCAGCGCCTATTGCAGCCGACACACAGTACTGTGCGAACGTTACAGTGATCCGGTTTGAAGGACCGATAGCTATCACTGGTGGTAGTGTCTCTGTTGCCACAGACCGTCTAGGTAGGTACCACCGCAGCGCCTATTGCAGCCGACACACAGTACTGTGCGAACGTTACAGTGATCCGGTTTGAAGGACCGATAGCTATCACTGGTGGTAGTGTCTCTGTTGCCACAGACCGTCTAGGTAGGTACCACCGCAGCGCCTATTGCAGCCGACAGACAGTACTGTGCGAACGTTACAGTGATCCGGTTTGAAGGACCGATAGCTATCACTGGTGGTAGTGTCTCTGTTGCTACAGACCGTCTAGGTAGGTACCACCGCAGCGCCTATTGCAGCCGACACACAGTACTGTGCGAACATTACAGTGATCCGGTTTGAAGGACCGATAGCTATCACTGGTGGTAGTGTCTCTGTTGCCACAGACCGTCTAGGTAGGTACCACCGCAGCGCCTATTGCAGCCGACAGACAGTACTGTGCGAACGTTACAGTGATCCGGTTTGAAGGACCGATAGCTATCACTGGTGGTAGTGTCTCTGTTGCTACAGACCGTCTAGGTAGGTACCACCGCAGCGCCTATTGCAGCCGACACACAGTACTGTGCGAACGTTACAGTGATCCGGTTTGAAGGACCGATAGCTATCACTGGTGGTAGTGTCTCTGTTGCCACAGACCGTCTAGGTAGGTACCACCGCAGCGCCTATTGCAGCCGACACACAGTACTGTGCGAACGTTACAGTGATCCGGTTTGAAGGACCGATAGCTATCACTGGTGGTAGTGTCTCTGTTGCCACAGACCGTCTAGGTAGGTACCACCGCAGCGCCTATTGCAGCCGACACACAGTACTGTGCGAACGTTACAGTGATCCGGTTTGAAGGACCGATAGCTATCACTGGTGGTAGTGTCTCTGTTGCCACAGACCGTCTAGGTAGGTACCACCGCAGCGCCTATTGCAGCCGACACACAGTACTGTGCGAACGTTACAGTGATCCGGTTTGAAGGACCGATAGCTATCACTGGTGGTAGTGTCTCTGTTGCCACAGACCGTCTAGGTAGGTACCACCGCAGCGCCTATTGCAGCCGACACACAGTACTGTGCGAACGTTACAGTGATCCGGTTTGAAGGACCGATAGCTATCACTGGTGGTAGTGTCTCTGTTGCTACAGACCGTCTAGGTAGGTACCACCGCAGCGCCTATTGCAGCCGACACACAGTACTGTGCGAACATTACAGTGATCCGGTTTGAAGGACCGATAGCTATCACTGGTGGTAGTGTCTCTGTTGCCACAGACCGTCTAGGTAGGTACCGCCGCAGCGCCTATTGCAGCCGACACACAGTACTGTGCGAACGTTACAGTGATCCGGTTTGAAGGACCGATAGCTATCACTGGTGGTAGTGTCTCTGTTGCCACAGACCGTCTAGGTAGGTACCACCGCAGCGCCTATTGCAGCCGACACACAGTACTGTGCGAACGTTACAGTGATCCGGTTTGAAGGACCGATAGCTATCACTGGTGGTAGTGTCTCTGTTGCTACAGACCGTCTAGGTAGGTACCACCGCAGCGCCTATTGCAGCCGACACACAGTACTGTGCGAACATTACAGTGATCCGGTTTGAAGGACCGATAGCTATCACTGGTGGTAGTGTCTCTGTTGCTACAGACCGTCTAGGTAGGTACCACCGCAGCGCCTATTGCAGCCGACAGACAGTACTGTGCGAACATTGCAGTGATCCGGTTTGAAGGATCGATAGCTGTCACTGGTGGTAGTGTCTCTGTTGCTACAGACCGTCTAGGTAGGTACCACCGCAGCGCCTATTGCAGCCGACAGACAGTACTGTGCGAACATTGCAGTGATCCGGTTTGAAGGACCGATAGCTATCACTGGTGGTAGTGTCTCTGTTGCTACAGACCGTCTAGGTAGGTACCACCGCAGCGCCTATTGCAGCCGACACACAGTACTGTGCGAACATTACAGTGATCCGGTTTGAAGGACCGATAGCTATCACTGGTGGTAGTGTCTCTGTTGCTACAGACCGTCTAGGTAGGTACCACCGCAGCGCCTATTGCAGCCGACACACAGTACTGTGCGAACATTACAGTGATCCGGTTTGAAGGACCGATAGCTATCACTGGTGGTAGTGTCTCTGTTGCTACAGACCGTCTAGGTAGGTACCACCGCAGCGCCTATTGCAGCCGACACACAGTACTGTGCGAACATTACAGTGATCCGGTTTGAAGGACCGATAGCTATCACTGGTGGTAGTGTCTCTGTTGCTACAGACCGTCTAGGTAGGTACCACCGCAGCGCCTATTGCAGCCGACAGACAGTACTGTGCGAACATTGCAGTGATCCGGTTTGAAGGGCGCTGTAGCTAGTGTAATTACAGGGGTTACGAGACTCGACATCTGTCTCAGGCGACGAGCGCAATGCGGTGCAGTGCATGCCATCGTAACTAACGTCACGTCGTTATGAGCATACGTATCACTTACCATCAGGTGAACCTCCCGCTCGTCTCGTCGTTTAATTACATAAAAAAAACACCCGCCGATTGCCGTCTACTGCTGGACCTAGCCATCCACAAAAATCTCCACATCGATCGATCCTGCGCTGCCCGCAAACGGGTGCTTCCCGCGATCTTCACCAGATCGTCGGACCATCTAGCCGGAAGTCTGCTAACACCGCGTCTTCCATCGAGGATCTTGCTACCCTATCGTCCGCCAGACCTTCGAGCGATGTCTTGCCCATTGTCACTCGAGATCAGCCCTCTTTTGGACTATGTCGGTGACCTATACCACATATCATGCGGCATCACAAGCGCCTGCTCTTCCGTTTTTACTTTAATAGAGGATACTTCATGGTACATGGAAGTTGGAACATCTCCTGGATGCATTGAAATTTATATATTACCTGTTTCCATGAGAAGCATATACAGCGAGCGGTGACAGCTCAGTTTGTAAGGCGGTCGGGTCGAGCAGCCTGTACTTCCTGGAGAAGGTAGGTTCGATCTTCACTGGCCTTGAGCTTCCGATGATGGAAAACACCGTGAGGATTCCAATATGTTACAAAGTCCATTTATTGTGACATTCACTAACCTGTGGCCGGGGTGGTGGATCTTGACTATCTCCTCGTGAGAGAAGTCCTTGAGCTGGTACTCATAAAAGCATCTGTTTATTATAGAACAACTAATAGATGTGAGTAAAACTAAAACAGTTTTCCATGATGCATTGCGTGTGTGGATCTTTAGTATGTGCTGACGAGGGTGAGGCAGGAGATGGTGTTGCTGGTTGCCTACACACAATGTTGGTGTCGGATCGTGCGACGCGCGCATGCGCACAACACTCGACTCCGAGGGTCTCGTGTGAAGCCCTCCCGCTGCAGGCGCGCTGTGAAATAATTTAGTAGGCAGCGCTTTGCTTTGGTCGGCTCTCTGATGTAACCCATGCAGTGCCGGCGGTACGCGGCTGTTACTCGTAACTGCTTATTACCGCCACGGTGACGGCGGCGCAGTAATGACAGGCCGGGAGCTGCCGCCCGCCGCCCGCCGCCCGCCGCCCGCCGCCCGCCGCCCGCCGGCCGCCGGCCGCCAGACCCTCCGTCCTCAGTGTTTGGCTGCGGAGTCGCTGCCTTCGGACCGCCCCCCGCAATAACGTGTACAAACATTCACATCCGCTGATACACCACTTTGTTGATACAATGAACAACCACGTGATAGCATAACACAAACACAACAGCCGGATAACGCTGCGACCATCTAAGCAGCGTCAGGATCCAGCGACACGCGCGATAGCTCACTAAGCTAAATAACATTCATACTACTTATGTGAACAGCCGGCGTGCATATATATATATATCTATACATATATGCACTGGCTGTTCCCCGACCGCAACCGTAAATGACTTTCTATACTAACCGTTACCATAGCAACCGCATAAATAAGACCAAATGAAAATGTCTATAAAATTTAATTAGAAATAAAATGATGGAGGATCTATGGAATCCAAAAAGTAAATAGCTTATAAAGATCTACAGATCAGTCCGCTTCGGCAGCTCGAGCTCACGTATCGATACGTTCACTAGTTTTCACGTGATTGGCGAACAAAGGAAACCTAGTTTCATTATATATATAAAGACCAGGAGTAGATTCATATTTGATAATAAAGTTCTAGCTGAGAACTTGATCATTCCATCGAGCGTTCTATTACACAAAACCTGGAGTCGCTTCAGCCGTGCCGCTGGTGCATGGTGATTAACGGGGATGTGACGTGACCCTCGCCAGGTTGTCATGTGGTAATAGGGCGGTCTAATACGTAACGGAGCGGTTTGTTGCGTCGCGGGGATTGTTAAATATTCAGGGCATAATGACAGCGGCGCGGAGCAGTCGTCGCCGCCCAGCGGTGGGCATTTGTTATGTACTGATGACATGGCACCACTACTGCAACGGGACATTACCTGGTGAAAACCATACGTAATTGTGGACGTTGGCGACTTCCTCGTCAGCTAAAAGACGACCCCTGCCGGACATAGACCTCCCTCAAATATCTCCACATCGACCCTCAGTCGTGCGGAGATGTTCATATTGAAGAACTTAGGCTATTTCTCACCGCGCTGATCCAGTGCGGGTTGGTGGAAGCCAAAGCCTCGTTTGTTAATTAGCAGCACCACTAGCTGGTGAGGCTGGCTTGGGTTCCGTGAGTTGTTGGACTAAGGCTAGAATGGCGACCTCGGACCAGAAAGCGCAGCGTTGGCAGACCTAGATCCAAGCAGCGTAAGACCGCGCTTTATGAAACACATTATAAGAGAGAGACCTATGTCCAGCAGTGGATGCCCATCTGTTGGAATGGTGATGAAACCTCATGCTACCCGTAATGAAACGACAGCTAGGTTATGCTGCTGGCCCTGAGGCTAATGGTTACACCCCCATATAATTTCCTCTCTAAAGCTGGTAATTTTCTGACGATTTCTACCCCTTCCCTCTCCCTTATTAAAGCATCCTAAAACACAGTATTATTTGTCGGCTGCAATAGGAGCTGCGGCGGCACCTACGTAGACGGTCTATTCTCCAACTTCACAACAAGTCTCGTTACGGTTTGAACCTGGAGACGGGCTCTCCAGCGGCACACGGCACACGTCACACCTCCAATGACGTGAAGCGTGACGCTGCAGCAGGGATTACCGCTCAGTCGACACAACCGCTGATAGGATATGACTTGAGAACCATGAACCGTCAGCACGTGATGGAAATTACATGGTAGTGACTGGTTGGTTTCTGTTGCTACTGACCCAGCACTCCCGTCAAACGGTACGGTTTGAGGGGCGCTGCAGGTGACGACGATCGCAATATACTGTATTGTCTATTATCCTAATTAGCGCCGTCTTATTATGGACCGGGGCGGGGGTGGGTGGGGGTGTCACTTGCTATCAGGTGAATGTCGCGCCCGTCTCGTAGCTTCCGTGAGTGATGGTTTAGTACGAGGTGTAAGTAGCAGAGATAGTCGGGATGGAATTGGTTGGTTTATGATAGGAATGAGTCAGGTTACGAAATGTGTGCAGACGAGGGGCGGTGCCGGTAGCCAGGCGTCGGCTGTCGCAGGATCACGGAGTCGGACGCATGTCACGATCGCGTGTTAGACAGGAACGTGTTAGATCTGTGTGTTTGTATGTTTATTTGCGGTCGGACGGGAAGCTCTTTGCGGCGCGCCGACGCAGCAGTAGGTCCCCCGAGGGTCCGCAGGCCTCTCCATGCCAATCCGGGACTAAAAGAGAATAATTGACTAATGTTATTTTAACTAAATACCTTGGTTATCAGTGTGCAGTAAATTAAGTAACACTTAAGGTTGTAAATAGTAATGACGAGATGCTGCGATAAAGTCTCTTTAACTTGTGTCTACGAGTGTGTGAACCGGTGCTTAACTACGACGGAATCAGCTGTTACGATATACTTAATTATACTTAACAAGTTATAATTGCGACAGATCTCGTTAAGTATATATAATTTAAGATTAATAAACTATAGCTTAAATTATTATTTTTTTTTATTTATTTATTAATTCACACTTAGAAATAACTTAACATATAACTGTTACGGTTAAGTGCTTAGGTTTTGTCACTATGTATTGTTTTGTTTTTGGGGGTCACAGGACCGAAGCCTACTCACCAGCTCGTGGTGCTGATAATCAACAAACGAGGCTCTCGCTCCCGCCAATTCGCATTGGGTAGCATGGAGAGGAATACACCAAATGTAGAGAATCTTTGGGGGAGGCCTATGTCCAGCAGTGGACGTCCATCAGCTGATGATGATATTACAGATATCTATTATTAATCTTTTTTTATATAATTCAGCGACGAGACGTTCAGGACGTTCGCCTGATGATAAGTGATATGGCTGCTCTTAACAATGAGACTGCAGTCAGGATGCTATACACTGCATCACCGGGCGCTCATCGCCTTAGACAGGATGTTGAACGTCATTACCCCACTAATTTTAGTGCAGCGCCCTTCAAACCGTGACACAGTACTGTCAGTCGGCTGCGGCAGGCGCTGCGGTGGCCAGCAGTAAATCTAAATGAACGATATATTTGTTTATAGAAATTGTATGATAACGAGGCGTACAGTCTCTGAATTCCCGTCCTCGTGGTCACCGTAGGTCAAGTGTCAGGAGTCTGACGGTATTTTTTTGGATCAGATATGATAATAGAGGCATCGGGCCACGGCTGGCCGTACCGTGGCCAGATAGCGGCGCGCCGCTTGGCAGTGACCGGTGCGAGGCCGCGCGTCACTTCACTCGTACGTCAGTGGGGGCGGTGTGGCTTTTTTTTATTTTTTTTTACCATCAGTACATAGTTTCTCATTTATAACTCATACTCCACTTTCATTCTCTCTTTTCTATCATACACCGCGCATGTTATTAAAGCGTCACCATCACATCCAATACAAAGAAATAAAAAAATATCTTATAGAGAATAGACATCTTACTCTTATTCTGTTACGGGACTGCTATCTGCAGTCGCTTCAGACGACCTTACTACTTACTACTTACTACTTACTACTTACTACTTACTACTTACTACTTACTACTTACTACTTACTACTTACTACTTACTACTTACTACTTACTACCTCCATTACTAACCGCTTGCCAGCAATACAGTGATCCTTGGTTCGATTCCGGGACCAAAAATGATGAAGTTGTTTGCTATCGTATATATGAAGCGACGGGACGAGCGGGCCATTCACCTGATGATAAGTGATAGCGTCCATAATAACTAGGCCCTGGTTAGGACGATGTACACACCACAGCCCCACATTGCGGTCGACGCCTTGAGACAGGATGTTGGGTGTCATTACCCCAATACTTACACTAGCTACAGCGCCCTTCAAACCGGAACACAGTTATGATTGCACTCTACTGTTTAACGCCATAAATAGGAGTTGCGGTGGTATCTTCCTGGATGGTCTCCGGCAACAGAAACCTACCACTAGTATATTTACTGGTGGCAAGTGTGGTCAAAAGTACAATCATTACTGTGTTCCGGTTCGAAGGATCATGTAATAAATGAAAACACTGCGGTAAGAACACTCAACATCTAATGGCGCTCTCAACATCAGAGTGGTGCTGTGTATATCTCCAACTAACTTCACGTTATTACAGATACTGTCACTTAAAATCGCGTGAACACATCACCAGTTTCATTATTCCATTCAGTCAATAACATCACCTTCACATTAATATATGACAGTGCCTTCGCTGTATTCCTGTCAACGTGTCTGAGCTGGGCTATCCAAGGCGAGGATGCTTTACCATCCACGACCTGATTGTCAATTAGAACCGGTAGGATGTAAGCTCAAGCTTTTTAAGATGAATTGAAATCAGATGTGGTAATGATGATGAAACCAGATTCTGGGAACGCGTAGCGAGATTTTGTTTACACGAGACAACTGTTCATCAGTTGTTTGTTTAAATGATAACCTCATTTCTAGTCGTCACGTAAATATTTAGCATAAACGAAGAAATTAATTAATTACTTAATTAATAAATAAATAAGGCTTTAATTTAAGTACTACTTAAAACTAATAAAAACTTATTTTATTAACTTTTTGTTGCATAAGCCGTATTACTTCCTTAACTCTCCACTGGTCTTGATCTCTCATATTCTTCTATATCAGTCTGTTCTTAAATATGTCTTCTCTTCTTTTCTTCTGTCTTCTTTGCTTCCTTGTATTCTCTATAAACATTAGGTTTCTATGTTTGTCCACTCGTCGTCGTTTAATCTACAGACCATATCGATATCCGGAGACGAGGTTGTTTTGGATGACGTCTCGTTTTAGTCTATTTAAGTTATTCGCTTCATAATGTTGGAGTCAAGTTTAAGTAAGTAAACATATCACCCCACACCCACCAACCCCCACTGGGCTAGCGTGATGGAGTGAGGCTCAATTACACTCGATGAACTTTCAGAAAAGACGGCCCCAAGTGTCCGCGCGACCGGTGCCGATCATGGAGCGATCGGATTGCAGATCCTTGAGGAGGACCTGTGCTCAGCAGTGAGTGTTATCTGGCTGTATAAGTAAACATGAAGATAAACAATCTAACGGTTTCTACATATAATAGCATGTAAATATCACAAATTGACTTGCACCCCTGATGGTGATAATGGAAGCGGAAAGCCCTGAATAGAGTGCAACCGTTTATGACGCAGGACTGACATAATAGAGGCATATGAATACAAAAAGTGGTTAAGTAATGATCCCCGGGTAAGGTAGACGCTATGAAGCGGACCGTCAGTTAGTCGACTATCGCGCCAATCGAAAGCAAAGCTCGTTCGCGCGAGGGGGTGCAGCGCGAGGGGGCGCAGCGCCAGGGGGTGCAGCACCCTGCGGCACAATGGCGCCGCTTATCGCGCGACATCCACCGATATCGTTATAATAAACCTATCAAATTTCGCGCAGACACACTGATACCATCTCCGCAGGGTGACCAGATAATGGGGCCATCCCGTGAACCTCTTGGGAATGGACAGTATTTGTTTATTGTTGCATTTGCGTTCTCGTATGACGCGCTGTGTACCTTCCTGGACGCGCTCACGTCCGGTTCCAGTCCGCGTTGGATTGCGGTGCCCGGGGGTCGGTTTACAATTATATCCTTTGTACGGTTGGCATTTTTTTACAAATATTATAAATCCAGTATTCACGCACAATTGCAATAGTCGCCTGTTACGGGAGACGCGGATAATGAGATCAGCGTCAAAGGCGAGGGATTCGTCTGAGACCACTGCACCAAATTTAGACCTTACCGTGCCTCTTTATTAGTATTTGCGACAGAAAATCTAAAATTATTTATGATTAACAAAATATGAATTTTGTGAGCTGGTGAGGAGATAATGTCCACTGCGTTATCATCCAGATTATTATCATGACACCCATAACTGTTTCAATCTTGTGGTGCATCAGGTTGCGGATATTCCCAAACAAACTAAATCATATTGCACATTACAACTGTAGGTACGCCATCGGACAAATCACATTATCTCCGTACGATCCAGATCTCCTCTTCTTGTGATTTTATGACTACCGATAAAATATTCTATAATGTCTTCACATCACTCCAAACTATCAGATTAAATCTATTCTGTTCGCCTGAACAAAGATCTCCGTGAGCTCCATCAGACATCATCCCCGGCGCGTACCGATCCACTAGGCACAGTGTTCGTGCGTTTAGTTGGGTGTAAAGTAATATGTTTGTAGATGTTTATCTGTCTGCCGGGCCACCACCAGCCCCGGGCGCGCCGGTGTCGCGTTACGCCGCATTGTGCCGAGCTGACGGATAATACAATTTGCTACAATGAAATGTTGGGATCACAATAGCGACGTCACTGCGCCGGACCAATTAGATCCAAAACTAAGCTCGCATTGTGTCTAACATTTAGATCCTTATCTGGATTATTATTAAAGCATTATAATAAAACTTTAAACCGTCAATAGCTTAATAGCTTAAAATAAAGTCTAGGGGTGTGGCATTAAATCTAACTTTGCTACTATACGCTCTTTAAGTGACGCTGCGACAGTCACCAACCTCCACACGAGCGAAGCCCTGGTAGTTGACAGAAATTTCAATAACATGAACACTATTGCCGATGCGGGTACTCAATACACGAAAAACTAGAATTTAATGTAAAAACTACTAAATTAATTATTCAGTAGTTACTTCGTCATCAGCAACAGCCTGCGGCAGTCCACTGCTGGATGTAAGATGCATCTCCCAAGGAACGCCACTTAGCCCGATCTCCTTTCCGTAGTTACTTGTTACTTCATTAAATAAACTTTACTGTTACTTAATAAGAAGTGATAATTTCAATACATTATGATTATCGTACATTGGGAAACGTACTACATCTCCTAATGCATAGTGTTCAGATGCGATTCCCAATCATCTTAAAATCGTTGAGCACAGTGAAGCAACACAAGAGTACTCCAATGAAAATTAAAGAGAACTCCTCGTAACCGGTAACACTCTCCTTCCACTTCGTCACCTGAACAGACGTGCGAACCACTCGTGAGTGTATCCCCGAGTGTCCGAGGAGTGGCGGGTAGTGAATACTGTATTGTAGCCACACCCCGGGAGTCGAACGCTCCAGGAGATCATCGAGATCTCCAAGTTACATTGTATAACATAGTTATGGGAAACAACATGAACCATTTCATTGCACATCAAGTTTTAGTTGCAGCTTATGTCCAGCGGTGGACGTCTGTCAACTGATGATGAAGACGATGATCAGTTTAATGGTATAAATAAGTTGGCAACGTGTTCGCCTGATGGTAATACGCGATACGTGGCGCTAGTTAGGATGCTATACAGTGCGCCACATTCTGATCGTCGCTTTATACATACGATGGTAATTCTCGTCACCCGAGTAATTTCACTAGCTACAGCGCCCTTCAAACCGGTACACAGCAATATTTGCACAATACTTGTTGACTGCAGCAGACACGGCGGTGGTACCCATCTCGGTAGATAGTTGTGAGTGAGTGAGTGGCGAGCGCCGGCGGTGCAGCGGCGCAGCGGCTGCCGGCCCCCACGGCACCACGTTCGGTTCCCCCTTGCTTATAAATATTACCGGTTAAATGGCGATCGAAACGCTGGACGACGTGAAATTGCGGACGGCGTGCGCCGGCTCCCACGCCCGCCGCTGACCGCACTGATCCTCCTCTATTATTCAGCACCACTAACCACCACCGTCCCCGGCGCGGTCGCGCGCGCCCCTTGGCAGCCGATTCGGGAGCTTTGATGCGGAGCCGCCGCCGCGTCAACACCACAAGCTGATTACCTTCAACTACGCCACGTGCTTATTAAACTAACTTATACTACTGGTACACATTATTAATATCAGATCATTACTTGACTTGCCTGTCATGAGACGGAGACAGGAGGAACGCGTTGGAGATGATGGAATGATTATCAAAGAGCTTTGTACCGGACATGAGATAGAACGGAAAACTGGTGTTAGGTCTCTGTTGCCGGAGACCAACTAGACAGCTACAACGGCAGCGGCTATTGCAGCTAACAAACATTACTGTTCCGGTTTAAAGGGCGTTGTAACTAATGGAACTACTACGGTACCGAGACTTGCATCTTCAGTCTGAAGGCGACAAGCGCAATGTGGTGGTTTAATATCCGGAACCGGTCAGCAGAAATATTAAGGCATATAAATATGGTCAATGTTGGCGAACGTACAATGTTAGGATACGATCATAAACCCAGTCAGATTTAATCTCGGAGGGGGTCAGATGGTATGGATAGTCGAGTACCTCGTCTCCTGAATCACAACTCTAATGCTGTACTGAATCCAAAGAACATACTAACTACGTATCTACTGGATGAACTTTGGACTTCACCGATGCAAGAGGCAAGGCGTGTGGTCAAATCGTGACCACACGATCGCTACTTATCTATATATCAAATATTTAATCGTGGAAGCTGAAGAGCTGATCAGCAGCCGATATAAAAAACATACCATCCATTGGAGGTAATTTAAATTTATTTTCTTTTATCAATTCAATATCACCACCAGATTGTCACCACCATTTGCTACAAACAATTGCTAAGTTACTTTGGCCATATTGCTCGGAGAAAACCAGATAGTCTGGATAGGTCGATTCTAGTAGGAAAGACCTAGGGTAAAAGATCACAGAGTCTGTCCCCTACCCGACCAGATGCCGTCAATCTTACGCATCAACATTCCGAATGCCCTGAGACGTGTCCAGAGCAGAGCGGCGCGGCGGCGGCTGGTTGACGGCTCATTGACAGAGGGCATTTCAGGACAACCACGACCTCCAGTCATCAAGTATGTGGAAGAGAACGAGTGAATGTATCATCCTAATTATCGCCACGTTGTTTGTTACGGGCACTGTCACTTGTTATCAGGTGACCGTCCAGCTCGTGTCATCGCATAGTGGAAAAACAAAACACTTATGTATAATTAAGTTACAACTTGGCATTCTTTATGATAATTAATTATGGAGAATTGTAATGTTTGTATGGGACCGGCTCCGCATAGCTGAGGATAATGGTCAGCATTAGGGTTGCAACCCTTGGGGGTGATAATAAATATAGTTAAGTTAAATATATTTTTTCTTCATGTTTATAGCGTAAGTGTAACTTGAGTACATCAACAGCATTTTGAGTCGATGTTCTGTTTACTTGGCACTAGGGAGTGTCATGCGTCAAGCGTGCTGTACAGAGAGCGGAACACTAGAAACGAAGTGTGTGCGCTGTTCACTTCCACAAAGAGGCCGTGCTGCGGCGGACACGTGTCCACTTTGTAAAACAAATGGCCATTGTAATTGAAGCCGTGTCTCACCAGCGGTCACGCCGGCCGGCATCTTATCTCCGGGCATCGCGCTCCGTCTCCACGCCGCGCACCATCGAACTCTTGGAATAATTACCACAACCTGCTCTATTAGTCTTCATACTCGGTTTACGCCCGGGCGGCTATTAAGTTAAACGCCGATTTGAACCTCGGCGCGGGCAATTAATTAAATTTTAAAACACACTCCGGTCACCGCATCACGGTGCCCGTCCCTGTCCCCGGCCCGGCCCTGTCCCCGGCCCCGGCTCCGGCCCCGGCCCCCTAATATATTTACTTAATTAGAAACCATTCGGTCGGACGTCACCCGCCCCGCTTACTTTATATTTCCTCTCCAATAATGTTAAGATAAGAGGGCGATGTAAAGACACAGTATCGAAAGTCGCCCGGTGGCAGCCCGCGTCCACCACCTCCACCTCCACCTCCACCTCCACCTCCACATCCACCGCCACCTCCACCTAAACTCTAAAACGCTTAAAGAGTCATCGCCGAGGTTTATCACTGCCCGGATGGAGTTTACAATATGTATAACGTTCAAGTTTAAGTAAACATTCTGTGCGGACGGCGCGGCGGCTCTCCATGCTTATCGGAGTACAGTAGTAAACTTCAAAATCAAACGACCTACGGCGCATTTTAATTGGTGGCAAGCGAGGGTCGGCAGCCGGTCGCCGCAGACTCGGAGGAGTCTCTGGGCGGCCGCTCACCATAAATTCATGCGGAGGCAGCTGAGCGCGTTACACGGTAAACACTTTAAAGGTCCCGCGTCCGGGCGCTGTTATTTACAATTTGTGGTCGTGTATCTGACATCAACTATGTGGTAATGCATCCGTGTGTTTAGAACAGAGTCTGATGGAGCCCGGTTCCGCCGAGTCTACGGGTCGAATCTCCGCGAGAGCTGGACCGGTGGTGACAGTATTCTCACTTTTATTAAAACACCAAGCCACACATACACACACATACTACATATCCAAATTCAGGGTAAATTTCATCAATCACTGGCGAATGTTTGTTGTGTTCTGTTCATCATGATGTAATTCTTGAAGCAGTGTTATCTCCTCTTTAAAAGCCTGGAGCTGGTGGTGTTTATGTCTTTTGGTGTATACCTACCAGAGCACGGACACTTCCTCTCATCAAGTCAAAATTGAAAACATTGATTTCGACAAAAAGTAATAAAGTTTCGTATCCGGCGATTCCGTGGGCTCGCGGCTGTATTCGAGTGCTTTAACTTAAATTAACTTAATTAGCCAGCGCCGAGCTAATGAGATACAGCTCCGCTCGTTAAGTGAACCCGATCGTTTTCATTTAAGTTCAATAAAGGTTACATATTTAAACGCTTTCAATCAGATTAAGTTGACTGAATGTTATCGAGTTTTTTCCGGTCGTAACGATGTTAAAAAGCGCCGAGATAACTTGAACCGGCGCTGGCCGCCGTTAACTGTAAACAAATACGAGCCCGGCTCCGTTTATCTCGACGGGTACTTCTCTAAGTTACGAGCTGGCTGCCCCCGGGCACACTTTGTGATATCGACTTCTCTAGGAAAACGTCCAACAAGGCGGAGCAAGTTACTGTTAAGTAACAATAAACTCGGCAATAATCTGTTGTATGCTTTTATGACGCGGGCAAATTATTCCATAGATGTCCTAAGGAGCTTTAGCAATAGAAGAGCAAGGACAAAGCTTAGAAAGCTCAGCTGGAACATGTTCCCTATAACCACCGTAACATATTCTCTCTCTCTCTTAATAACACCCCAAAAACAAAGTGATCGCTGCGAGCTATTGAATTTAAATATCGTAAGGACGAGTGTTGTGGGATATATTACAAGAGATCTATGTCCAGCTGTGGGTGTCCAGCGGTTGAGATGATAATAATTATGATAAATTACAAACTTTGCGGCTTCGACAAATTCTCTTCTCTTCTGATACCAAATTATTTTTTAACAGCCAATTTACGTCCCCACTGCTGGTGCACAGGCCTACCCTCAATACGAGGGCGATGGGCCACAGTGACCGCGCGGGCCCAATGCGGATTGGTGACTTCACACACACCTTACAATAAATTCCAATTCATGTGCAGGTTTCCTCGCGACGTTTCCCTTCACCGTTTGTATTCCGCTGTCGTTACCTAAGTTCACAAATGTACGTAACTTAAACATTAAAGTCACCGCTACATGTCGAGATCCGAACCCGCGACCTCCGCGAATGAAGGCCGCACGCTCTCACCATTGGGCCGGCGAGCTGCTTACCAAATATAACGTTTATTAAATACAGCCTTTTCGTCCAGCCACATCATTATCTGATGAGGCGAACCCACCGCCGCATTACAATTGGAATGGACAGAAAACAAAGCTGTTAAGAGCTGGTTATATTAAGTTTAGATAATTAAGAATAACTTGAAAGAGAATCGACTACTGTTCGCGATCGGAATTCGAGACGTTATGAGGTCTTCATGGAGATGCGGAGATAACGAGGACTTTATTTTAATTAATATTTAACTTATAAAACTAGTTCTATAAGAAAATAACATTTAATAGCATATAAAACGAAATGATATACATAAAATAACCAATATACCTCGCGTCAACAAAATATATCAACGCTTTGGTTTCCTTCTCGGCGAGACGCCGGAGGGAGAGGTCCTTGTTTGTTTCAAGTGGCCGAGGGGGCCTCGTGCACACGGACCCGTGCAGCCGTGGATCCGCTGATGCTGTCTCCGGAGCAAAGTTAGTTTGTATGTTAATATATGTAAAGCGATGTGTAGTAATGAGCGCACGCCGCAATGTCCATCCGTCAGCCGCCAAAACACTCCGAATTATGCAAACGAGCGGGCCCCGGGGCCGACGGCCCGCCCGCTGCTGCAGCAGGTTTTTCCACCGAGGACACCTTTAGCGACACACCTCTCCGCTCTGCTAGTGTCAATCATATGATCTGCCTACACAATCGCAGCTCCCGTGACAAATACACAGCGGTGCGAGATACAATCTCACCTACTCTCTATGTTCTCATTCAGCTCCACATCGTGCTTATATTAAGACGCGCGACGACGCGAGGTGGAACATGTCGTCAACGGACTGAACTGGACAGAAGCAGAAGAAAGTAATGATGAGGTACGTGCACAATTTTGCGCGCGATGGTCTGCGGAAGTGTAGAAGCGATGCCAATCATTTTGTGCTGCAACATATTCTTCAATAAGCGCTAATAATAATAGGCATCCCTCAAGGAGCTTCGTGGAAAGGGAATTGGGCGTTAGTGACCAAGCTGGCCCAGTGCGAGTTGGTGAGTGGTCAGAGCCTCGTCTGTTGTTTAGCAGGGTGCACCGCGTGCAGGTGAGTATGACTTGGACTCCGTAAAATGTTGGCCGGAACCCCTTATACCCCCTAGGATAAACATTTCTTCACCTCTTGTTTGGGAATGTGTCGATGGTATAAAGACAATGTTAGGTACACGTGTTTTGTTATTATAGGAGCAATCTTCTCGCCTGTTAGTACTTAAGATGTTTTCTTAACGGGTTGATGCTGTGTATAGATGTTTACGTGTACTGTTGCCGCTTAAACAGATAAAATGTACGTACGTATGCGCTGGAGGGTACCTCGCCGACTGCTCCTCTTAATTGGTACTTCCTCGACGGAATTAGCGCCGTCCGCTCGCGCCACGTCTCAGCTTCTTGATGATCTTGCCGTGACAACAAGGAAACTACCAAACGAACTCGAAACTAACTCGCAAGAGAACATATGATTTACTTATTTCGTTATATGGAGACTTGGGGTGGAGAATACCACCTGGACATACGACACACACACACACATGTATAACAATAAAAATAAATCGACTTTTTTCTATACATGTTTTATTTATATTTTATAGAACAAATCTCCACAAATATATCTACAAATATCTTCCTATTACACGATGTCGCTCTTGAATTAGTCACAGGAACCCAAACAATTATATGTAAATAGATAAATATATAAATAAAGAATTAACAAACACTTATATTTGAGTGAATAAAAGTGAAATGACGTCGCTGTGTTTATATCGGAGTAATATTATTATATATATAACGCGGCAAAGGATCCCATTCAAATAATCATTTCGCAGAATTTTACTCAGGCTAAATATATCGGTCGCTATAAGCTACAGCTTTCATCATGTCAAGGTCTGCGAGTTCCCGGTGGTGTTCGTGTTCCCGTGGTAGTAGCACGAGCTGGCCCGTCCAGCCCACGCGCGACCTGATCACTGCTAATTCAATTTACCGCACACCCCGCCAGTACCGCGTCCACATATCGATAAACACCAACTGTTTAATATCCATAACTCATCCCCTTGACAGAAGGAGCCACCAGATAACTGGCATCAACTGGATCCGCGTAAACCACATCACAATGATACGAAACATGGTAAAGCGAAGCTGATGGTAACAAGACAAAAGTCATATGAGAGAAGGTTCTGTAGCAGCTAGGATCAGATCCTGAACGCTTGTCATAAAGATTGGTAAGAATAATATCGGTTTAATATTTCGATATATGCATCCGCGAGCTGGACATCACTGAGGTCCCGCGCGACCGCGTCAATTATTTAACCTTACTTAAGGTGCGGGTCACAAACATCTCGGCGGCGACGGAGGCCGGCCCCGCTGACTCACCGGCCCCAACGTCCATGTCAACTCGGCTCCGGGATCAAAACAGTACCGCGTCTTTTCATTTACAAGGAATAATGGCGGAAAGAAGAAGACCACTTCCAGCTCAGCAACACCTTTTGATATACCTCTAGGCTCACTATCTTATCGAAGATCTTCTCAGTAAATTCCACCACAGTCTTTGCTTTTGTTGTCGATGACCAGTGAATTGTGGTTTGCTGGTGAAGATGCCTTGATTATAAAGAGACAAGCGCGATGCGGTGCTGCACAGGCTTTAAGCTGGCATTTCACTTAGCACGAAGTAGAATTCCTTCTGATTGAACACATCTTCATATGGAGAAGCAAAATCTTTTGGTTAACGAATGATGATAAGCAGAATGCTGTCATTAAAAATATTTGGTGTAAACCTCTCTAAGGGGTCCCGCACAACAATTTACGGGACCCAAACCAATTTCATCTGCTCGTAGTGCACCCTGCTAATGACAATAAGGCTCTGGTTCTCACCAATCTGTATTGGGCCAGCGTCGTGAGCAATGGCCCAAATTCCTAAACCCTTACAAACAGAGGTCGCGGAAAACCGCTGGATGTGGGCAGCACAGGACCGATCAGTGTGGAAATTTTTCGGCTGATGATTGGAACCTTTGTTGGTAATAATATTCCTGATGCTCGCTGATGTTACTCCTGCCGCGCGCAGACTAAGCACGTGTAAGTCTCGCGAATAATAAACATTAATTACGCAATTTGCGTATTTACATATATTTGGAATTGTTTCAGCTCTACCAATATTTATTCTTCGGGAAATGTGAGGATTTCCAGCGCTGTTCAGGGGAATATCGCATCAAGCGGCCCGCAATAAGATCCACGCGAGCGTACGCGCACACCGTCCGCGCGAAACAAACGCCTGGTAACCAAGCAACGAGTGGTACATCTGCGACAAAACTTGGAGACAACTGTACAAATATATTGATTCTTTATTACGTCTTAAATTAACTCAAGGTTAAATTATAATTTGAAATGCTAATTTTGTATGAAATGACATAAAAATTGTTTAGCGGCTAGTGCGCGTGCGCGGCGGGGAAAGATGGCCGCCGCGAGCCGAACGCGCGGGAAGACATCCAGCGGCGCGCTCTTAACCAGCTATTTCTATTAAAGATTGAGTTGTGATGGTGACAGATGGATTTGCGACGTACCACAGCATCGTTCGATACCAGACTACTGTCCACATTCATCCTCGCGTTAAAAACAAAACTTATTGCTGCCCTAGCGATCGGTTTGAACCCTTTTTTAAATATTCTTCAACTATGGCCGATAACTACAAAATTATATCATCCTTCGCATCATTATCGGCTGTCACATAAGATCTACATAAGTGGTCGACAGTGATAACGATTGTCGAGCTTCCGATTGTATCGACGTTTAATCGAATTAAGTCTATTGAGGATCGACAGGAGACAGGAGGGGGAGTGGTACTGCACATTCAACCATCGATGCGCGTAGTATAACAATGTAAAATATAAAGTAAAAGTTTTGTGTTCATTTTTGGAATAAGTTGGAGAACAGTGGAATACGTGATAATTTCATCATTATTAGCTGATAAAATCCACTACTGGGAACAGGCCTCCCGCAAACGATCTCCACATCGATTGGTCCTGCTTCTAACGGCTTTGGTTTGTAAGCATCCATACGGAAAGGACGATGTACTTATATATGTACCGTTATATATAAGTAACGGTACACTACCTTGCCTACGACTTCCGGTTGAGTGTTTACTTACCGTATAAACTACTGATTATGAAAAGGCAGCCGTTTTATTTGGAATTAATCCAACACTTAAAATTTGGTGTAAATTATAACACAAGGCAGTAAGATTTAAACATTTAAATATTTTTAAACATTTAGTATTGCGGTGCCGTGTCCACGTTACCATCACGCGTCACGTCCAATTCACAAGACTCATGACGTGTCTTTAAGAAACCACTCCCCGGGGTAGACGCTGCATTTACGAGATAGTGCTGTCGGATTTGTGTCGGAAGCTGTCCGACGGCGAGCGGTGACCTGCCCGCGTCGGACGAACACCGAGTCCTTTGTCTGCTGACATAGTCAATGTACGATCCGGAACAAAAAAAAGGGTATCAGATAAAAGTAGTATTTACTATATGACTACGGTCGTACTCTGTTGCCGGAGACCGTACAGGTTCCACCGCAGCGATTGCAGCCGACAAACAGTATTATGAAAATGTAACCATTTTCCGGTTTGAAGGGCGTTGTAGCTAATTGATGGGGTAACGAGACTGAACATCTTTTGTCTCAGGTGACGAGAGCAATTTAATGCAGTGTATAATATCTTAACTAGCGCTACATTAGTAGGGGCATGCGTATCACTTACTATCAGGTGAACGTCTTACTCGTCTCGTCACTTAATCAAAATAAAAAAAACGATACTATTGTCTTCATCATACAAATACTAACAAAAACCCATAAAAGAATATGTTTACAGTTAACTATTATTTCTGTGATGACCGAGCTAATTGAAATAAGATTAAATTAAACTAATCCATAAAACTAAACATCAAATGAGGATACGGAGGCAGCGCGCCTCGCTCTCATCCCCGTCCCCCCCCCCCACCCCACCTTCCGCCGCGTTTTTATCCACGGGTCGTTAATAGTCGACTAATCGGCTGCGGCGCCCGTTGTGTTGATTGGGAACTGTTGCTCTAATCCGCGAAACCAACACGTCGAGCTCACGCGGCGGAGCCGGACAGCCCGCGTCATCCATGTAATCATGAACAGGTTCCTCAACCATTTTTGACTGATTGTTTTGATCGTTTATGTCGATTATACTACTTTCGATACATTGAGAAAACTTTGAATTGCTTTCCAGAAATAATCAGCTGCAATGGCTCCAGATTACGTTTCGAGTATATTCTTTATTCGAGTATATTCGAGTATGTTCAAATTTAATGGCAATTTCATCATCATCATCAGCCGATAGACGTCTACTGCTGGACTTAGGCCTCCTCCCAAGATATCCACATGCAGTCAGCATGGCGTCCAGTACCGCTGAGCACTAGGGGCTATCGTATGTAGTGGTTCATATGGGGAGTTTTGCCGATTTGTGGTTAGTTGATACAACCGTCACTGTCTGCCGCATGGAACTCGGCAGAATGGACCCTGCAGACTGCACTTTCAATCTAAGTTCAAACCAAATGCATCCTTCGAGGAAAACCTTGTTAATAATTATGATTTATTAGGAAACGTTTATATATTAACGATTCTGATACAATTATATGTTAATTAATATGTTTACGTTGTATAATCAGTTTGTGAAACTAATTATAAGTTTTATGAGTTGTGTGCACCTAAATATAGAACGACGGTTGTGAAAAATCTAGACATAACCGGATGAAACCAGTTCACGTAACCAACTGCAACACATTAGGCAACAATAACAGTTAGTAGTTTGTAGTTAACACAATGTCGTCATATTGATATTTAAGTGATAAAAAAAATTTGCAAAAGTGATAAAAAAATAGCAAGTGATATCACTTATCAGTTACTGCCGGCACGTTTCCTATGACAACGATAAATCTGTGATATGTGCACCAGTCGCAACAACACGCCCGTGTGTCAACACATCAACAGAATGGACACGAAAGGTTTTCCTCGTATTAGTTTAATTTTTGTATGAAAACTGTTGATCATCTAGAAATTTCTCGAGCTACCGGCTGCTGCCCCCTCTCCGTCCCCCGCCCCGTTCCCGTAGACCCCGCTCCACGCGAACGCGCTGCACTATCAGCGAGATAAAGTCAAAATAATATCGAGTCGCCATGACTCGCGCTCCGCCGCTCAGCTATCGTCGCGTGACTCACGCGCACGTAGCCACGCGAGCACAACGCGACGGCCATCCCGCGGCGCACTCACTCGGCTATGTGAACATTAGTGAGCGATTAAAGCTCCTACGCAGAGCAGCCGCGGCGGAGCTGGAGCGGAGCTGGAGCGAAGCTGGAGCGGAGCGGCGGTACCGTTCCAAACAACGCAGCACGGCAAATGAAACGAGCCGGAGCGTCCGCGGCGGCGCGCGGAGGGAGCCGCCGGGATGGGGGCGTGCCCTATGTATAGAAAAGCTCGGAACGCCATTGGAGCCCCCGCGCCCCGAAAGCTGCCGGGGCGGAACCCGGGCCGCGACGTATAAAGGGTAACGCCCGCCTCCGCGCCCGCCAGTCTACTCGCCGCTCGCAGCGTCGGCGCACGTGCGCACCGCGGCCCTCTCCGTAACCAGTGTGACACAAGTGCATCAGCATGGTGAAATTCGAAGGAGATTTTAGTATAAACGCTATACTGATGAACCACGCGGCGGTCAAGCCGCCGCCGTCGCCCGCCACCTCCTCCAACGGCGCGACACCCTCGGAGGCGGACCTGAGCGACTCCGAGCTGGACGTCACCGGCACCGAGCCGGTCGATTGCACCAAGCCGAAGGAGGACGACGGCGGCAAAAAGGACAAGAAACACGAGAAACCGGCGTACAGCTACAATGCGCTCATCATGATGGCGATCCGGAACAGCCCCGAGAAACGGCTCACGCTGAACGGCATCTACGAGTACATCATGACGAACTTCCCGTACTACAGAGAGAACAGACAAGGCTGGCAGAACTCGATCCGTCACAACTTGAGTCTGAACAAGTGCTTCGTGAAGGTGCCGCGGCACTACGACGACCCCGGCAAGGGCAACTATTGGATGCTGGACGCGTCGGCGGAGGACGTGTTCATCGGCGGCACCACCGGCAAGCTGCGCCGGCGCTCGGCGCTCAACGGCCGCTCGCGGCTCGCCTGCTTCAAGCGGCCGCTGTTCCCCGGCGCGCCGCTACCGGGCGCGTACCCGCCGGCCACCTACTCGCAGCTCGTCGGCCTGTACTCCCAGCTGCTGTATCAGCGGTACGCGCCCGTGCAGCTGAAGGCGCCGCCCGTGGCACCGAGCGCCGTCCACCCCGCCTTCCGCGGCGCCGACCCGGTGCCCTACGGCGCGCTGCCCTACCCGCCTGCGCTCTACCACGCGGACCGGCTACCGTCGGCGCCCTTCCTGGGCCAGGCGACGCTGCTGCAGAGCTCTCCTCTCGCGCAGACGTCGGCTCTCCTCGCGCAGACGTCACCTCTGCTGCCGCCCTCGCCGCCGCTGCTGGCGCACTCGCCGCCAACCTCTGGCGCCTCCAGCCCCGAGCTGCCGTCGCCGTCGCACCACCCGCTCACGCCGCACATCTACAAGCCCATCACGGTGCTGACGCGGCACTGACTGCGCTCGTGCGGTGATACCGTAGAGGCTGCTTCGGACGCTCCCGGGAGTGCTTCAGACAAATCTGTGATCTAGTTGTAGTGGACCGCGCGTGGGGTGTTGGGGCTGGGGCTGGGACTGGGGCTGGGGCTGGCGCTGGGCGGGTCGCGCGCGCCACGCCGCTGTCAATATGTTATTGTATAATGTAAATGTGTAAATATCTCCAAAGTGTATATTTATTGCCGCATCTAGGTTAAGGTAGAGTGAGAGAGAGGAAGAGAGAAGTAACTAATAAAACAAAGATAAGTTGCATTTAAAATATATTCTTTTATTTACCCATCGGGGATGAGGGAGGAACGCTTCATGCCGGCGCACGAGCCGGGGCGTGATTAGCAGCTGCAATAGTGTTACCTCGCGACACGATATCCTTATTATCCGGTGCAAGGACACGCACCCAACTATATATACACGCAGTGACTCCAGGCAGGCCTTGCGAAGAACATTCCAGCTCAACAGGGCTGTGAAAGCGGCACGACGTTGTGCCGGAAACTAATGTTGACCAAGGTCTATTTAGGCCTACCTAGCCCGAACAGATAGCTTATTCGTAAACAACGACTCCGTCCACGTCCTTGTTAATCCTTGGAAGGTAACAACGATCCTATCCGCGTATCAAGATATCCGCTGGAGGGTATCACGGAGTCGGTGATGTTGTAGCAATACAACTGATGCTCTTAACCTTCACCGTCACCAGCTTATATTAGTTCACAATACGACACATGGTACCAACTAATTCCAAACATGTTCGTCTGCTTGCCCCAAGTTATCGCTGATGCTGAACTTGTTACGGAACTTTAAGGACACGTTGCTGATTATTACGGAACAGAGTAATTTTAATCATTTCCGAACATTTGCACAAAATATGATCATATTTTTACTGGTGGTAGTGTCTCTGTTGCTACAGGAAGTCCAGGTAGGTACCACCGCAGCGCCTGTTGCAGACGACAGACAGTACTGTGTTCCGGTTTGAAGGCAGTTGTAGCTAGTGAAATTACTGGGGTAATGAGACAACATCTTATGTCTCGAGACGATGAGCGCAATGTGCCGTTTCATCATCAACCGTTAGACGTCCACAGGTGGACATAGGCCTTCCCCAAATTCTTCAAATTTGTAGGAATTAATATGGGGGGACTTGGGCCATTCCCCATCATGCTGCTCCAATGCGGGTCGGTGGGAGCCAGAGCTTCGTTTGTTGATAAGCAGGGTGCACCACGAGCTGGTGAGGTTGGAATGGATCCCATGTGTTGTGGTGCGGGCCCGCTTACACCCCTGTGCAGTTTATGACATCCTAAGCAGTTTCCAATACTTTCTCCGTACCGGATGGTGGTAGGTCTCCGGCAGTCGTCCGCCGCCAAACAGTGGGTCTGCGTTACGGTTTGCAGGTCGTTGTAGCTAGTGTAGTTACTGGGATAACCGTTTACCGTACCATCTTAACTAGCGTCACCTTGTTATGGGCACGTATCACTTACCATCAGGTGGACCTCCCCGCTCTGGTAGCTTCATCGGTTTAAAAACAAAAAATATCGATTCGATTTATTGGAAACTGTTTTGTATCGCAACAATAAACGTCTCCTTTTAACATTAACAATTATTACTTAAAGTTAGCCCATGTTAAGTAAGTTGTAACAGACCTGGTGTTGCATAACAATGCATTAATATAAACAAATTAGTAACATTTAACTGTGTCATTGTTGTTAACTTGACGACGGAATATTTGGGGACTCGTTAGCGGTTAAGTTGTAAACAATTGTGGTTAACTTAAACACAGGTAAGTAGTTATAAGTTAATTGATGAACCAAATTATTGTTATTCATTAGGGGTTCATAAGGAGGGATTTGGGCCATTACCCATTATGCTGGCGCAATGGCGGGATGGTGGGAGCCAGAGCGTCCTCGGTTGATTAGCAGCACCACGAGCAAGTAAGGTTGGCTTAGGTCCCGTGAGTTGTTGTGCGGGACACTTCACACCCCTCGAAGGTAACGGGAAGCCGTTGGATGCGAGCAGCGCAAGACCGATCGATGTGGAGATCTTTGGGGTTGATGATGATACACAATTAAAAGGTGTTACTCATAAGTTAAGGGCGAAGTTATTACAAAAGTTCACTGCTTACACAACGAGGCTAACTTAACACGCTAATTAGTGATAAGTGGATAAGTCACTTTTTAATGCCACCAAGCGACGAGTGTACCAAGTCGGTCACTTATTAGCAGGTGGTACGTCATTGTGGAGCTGGTCGCGGTGGTGCGCCACGTTGTTTGCATTAAGATATAAGATCTTAAATGTGAACGTGTACCGAAGCGACGGTAACTAACTTGATAGTAACTTACTTCAAATTTTCACCTTTTTCACTCGTGAGATTATCAAGGGTTGGTACAATAGGGAAGTTTTTATGTTTTATATAATATTATCTAGTTTATGTATTGGTTAAGTTTTGTATATAAGTTATATATGTTTGTACTTATGATAGCTAACTTATTTACTCTTTATTTGCTATCATCATCAACCGATAGATGTCCACTGCTGGACATAGGCCTCCCCCAAAGATGTCAACATCGATCGGTCCACAGTCAGCATGGCTCAGTATCGTTGGACACTAGGAGCCGTCGTTTGTAGGGATTCATATGGGGGGGATTTGGACCATTTTTTACTACGCTGGCCCAATGCGGGTTGGCGGGAGGCAGAACCTTGTTTGTTGATTAGCAGGGTGCACCACGAGCAGGTGAAGTTGACTTGGGTCCCGTGAGTTGTTGTGCGAGATAACTCACGCCCCCTTTATTTCTTATCAATTACCTTAATTTGTCATTTGATTAGATGTTAACTTAACTTATTACAACTACTTCTGTACCATACTTTCATTTTCCAGGGGTTGTGATGTATGTTGCGAACTTATTAGCTTAATTATTAACTATAGCAAAGATCGAGCAACGCTCGCAGCTTGATTACACTAATTAAGTAATTAATTCGTATTATATATGTGCGCGATAGCAGTAATAACAGTTATTCGCGGGCAATGTAGCAGTTATAACGAAACGATAATTAACATATTAGATAGGTTTCTGTGCGATAGCGGTTGTTGAGCTCCGCAACCGGTCCAGCTAATGATGAGGCTGTCTCACCACGAACAGCTCAATGTAGTCTCGTGTAAACACACCAGGATTTATGTCAGGGCTCAACAAAATATCTTGAGCAGGATAACCATTTGTCAGGGGGTGTAAGGGGTCTCGCACATCGAATATCGGGAGCCAAGCGAACCTCACCTGCTCGTGGTGCACCCTGCTAACCAACAAACGAGGCTCTAGCTCCCATTAACCTGCATTGGACCAACGTGGTGGCAAATGGCTCAAACCCCCCGATATGAATCCCTATCCGATCGATGTGAAAATCTTTGGAGGAGGCCTATGTCCAGCTGTGGACGTCTATTGGCTGAGAATGTTTCAGAGTTTCTCATCCTGCAGGAACAACTTGGTACACTTAACACATCTCATACTTAAAACGTTTCAACTAATACGAGAGGATTTTTGGACCTCGTCGACCTCCAGAATCAGTTTTCGTTTGCGTCACTTCCTGGCGAACAGATTTCCACCCCGAGTAGATAGGGTGTGTCCCTGAGCACTAGTCTCACCTCTTTGTTGTGTTAATGGATTTTCTCAATATTTCTCTAAAGCAATAATGGCTATCCAAGATATTCCGAGATTACTGCTGGTGGTGTCTCTGCTGCCGGAGACCGTCCAATTAGATACCACCGCAGCGCCTATTGCTGCCGGCAGACAGTACTGTGTTCCGGTTTGAAGGGCGCTGTAGCTGGTGAAACTACTGGCGACAAACGCTATGTGTTGCTGTGTATACCAACCTAACTAGCGCCACGGTGCTCTGGGCAGGTGTATCACTTATCATCAGGTGAACGTCCCGCTCGTTTTGTTGCTTAATTGAATAAAACATAAGATTGTCATCCTGCACTCGTCTGCAGATAAGATATTCGAAGTTTATTCAAAACTTTTATATTTAAGAGTTTAAAGCATTGGACGGTACCTTCATTGCCCGGGACTCCTCAGGCGACGAGAGGTACTTCGGTCCATAACAGCGTGGCGCCAGCTGTGGTGGTATACACAGCACCACATTGCGCTCGTCTCTTTAACACATAAGATGTTGTCTCCTTACCCCAGTAATATCACTTGTTACAACAGCGTCCAAGCCGGATCACTGCAATGTTTGCCGGCTGCGATAGGCGCTGCGGTGGTCCCTACCTAGAGGTTACCTACCACCAGTAACCTAACCTAGACCACTATTAACAAACAGGATGTTCAATGCTGATGTAATTGATGAAGTTGTTTCAAACACGAAACCTAATTACCACACAATATGTAAAATGTAACATTATGCACAGTAAGTCTACATTTTTTAACTAGCCCTCACGTGCGACTCCTTCCGTGTTCCTCGTGCAGGAGGAGACTCCTCGGCGAACGTCCTCGCAAACACCGCAACTATTTCTCCTATCAAGTAACACATTACCGTGTTCCAGTCCGAAGCGGACCACGAGCAGTTAGATTACTGTAGTAAGCGGGACTATAAACAAATTAACCGGCAGTTAGTCGTCGCAGTTATATTATTTGTTAACTGTTTTAATTAACTATTGTTAATAACAACCGGAACCGGAACAAGCAAATACTTTATCTCCACGTGCCCGTGCGTCGCAAAAACAACATTCGTGGAGTGCGAATGTTAAATATGTGCGGTAAAAAAAGGGGACCCCCATCGATACTCGCGTCGTCTACTCGACCACACGACTGCTTACTGTGTAACAGTCAACTGTATTTTGACGAGGTAGTAAATAAACTTTATAAATATTTACTCTAGTTACTGTATATACTTTTTATTATTACTAACGTCCTGTGCCCTCAAGGTGGGGCAGAGGGACACATGCATCGCGTTCGGCCTTCGGCTGCACCCTTACTTGTTTATATTTATCATTATTAAAAAAAACTGTAATATATTGAAACGCTGATAGTATGTACTGGTGGTTAGGTTTCAAACTTAGTGCATAAGTTTGAAACCTAACCTAGTCTTTATTTGCTTCCTAAACAACCAGCCCGCTACCGCGCTGCAAAGTGCAAGTCCTTTCCTATTAATCCGTTTTGCTCATGTTCAGCACTGACCACTAATATACTGTAATGACAACAATATTCATGTCTCTGGTCTGATGGTGAGATCACAATTTTATTTAAACGTATAATTGTTTTTCTAAACAGATGTAGGGCGTGTAACAAGTTTGCTGCGTCTCCCCGGATGATTTAGTTTATCAAGTCTGTCTCATACCTTACATAGTATTCAATTTGATATTTATCAATAACTATTATCAAACATTAAGTAACACATCATCATCATCTTCATCATCAGCCGATAGACGTCCACTGCTGGGCATAGGCCTTCCCTAAAGATCTACACGTCGATCTGTCCCGCGCTGCCCGCCGGGCACTAGGGCTCGTCGTTCATAGGGGTTCATATGGGGGGGATTTGGGTTATTTCCCACCACGCTGGCCCAATGCATGTTGGTGGGAGCTAAAACCTCGTCTGTTGATTAGCAGGGTTCACCACGAGCAGGTGAAGTTGGCTCGAGTCCGGTGAGTTGTTGTGTGTGCGGGAACCCCTTACACCCCTTCAAGAATATATGGAAGAAAAATAAAGAAAATATATAAGCATATGTATAATAAATATACTCATACATTTATAACAAAAACAGTATATTTAAAATACATATATATATATGTATATATTAACCATTTGGTTAATGTTACATAGTTTAGTGTTTAGAGTATATAATCATTTCTAAGTTTATTGCTTATAACTTAACGTGATAACCTATTTTGGGCTATTTATAACATAATTTATAAACTATATATATGTATATGTATATGTTTACATTAATAAATAAAGAAACAGACATGGAAGTAGTGGGACAGTTAGTTAAGTTAACTTTGAAGTCAATTGTATCTAAATGTGTAAATAATAAGTTTATTACTGTGTAGTAACAAGTTCACTTAACGAAATAAATTATTGTACTGTACATCAATTAATAAATTTATTTAAAATGCAATGGTTAACTAAAACCGGCGGTAACAGACGTTACGCGTAACAAGCGCCGGAATATATGTAAAGTATGCGACGAAAGAAGTTTCTAACTGAATCAGTTATTTAAATTGGACACGGTTAACCTTTTATAGTTATCTTACACTAGTTAACTCGGCGGCCTCCTAACTTGTAACTTAGCCGTTTTAAGTTAACGTTTTAACATTTAATAAGGCTCTTCGCGCTTCCTAATCGAAACGAGAGGACCGTTGTACGGAACCCGATAAACTATTGAATTGGGACCACGGTACAAGTGTTCGGGGGTGTAAGGGGTTCAGCACAACAACTCACGGGGATCATGTCAACCTCACCTGCTCGTGGTGCATCCTGCAAATCAACAAACGAGGCTCTGGCTTCCACCAACCCGCATTGGGCAGCGTGGTGCAAAATGTTTTAAATCCTCCCATATGATCCCATACAAATGGCCCCCTGGTGCCTGGAGATGCGGTCAGCGCGAAACTAATCGATGTGGAGACGTTTGCGGGGGACCTATATCCAGCAGTGTACGTCTGTCGGCTGATGATGATGATGATTGATAGGTTATATCGTGCATATGGTGCAGCGGTTACGTTGTCGCCTTTTCGCCGACAACGCGCCGACTGTGTCCGGTTCGAATGCAGATTACAAATCAAAGATTTACAGAAGCAAGTTTATTACATGTCTGTGATTCGGAGAGTCGAGGAGTCGAGCTGAACGTTTACCTCGATGTAACAACGTGTTACATGATGACGTGCCGGCAATTCCTGTTTTAACACGTTAACTAACCCCCGTCGCTTCGTCAGACAAGAGCGTTTATTGTGAGTGTATAAACTTTGAGATGAATGATCATGTTTCAGATGTATAGCAGATCTCCGTCTCGCAATACACTTACTACATAATAGTATAGTTGTTTAACAATAGTCAGGAGGCAATTTATTTATTATTCCGTTTGCAATAATTGGTTTTATTTAACTCTTTGCGCAATGTTTTATAACAAATTACGATACGTCCGGTTCTATTCCGGTTCCTCGTTAGGGTTAATCGATTATAAATAGTTTACACAAACAACGCGCAAACTAATTAACTGTTACATCATCACGGCGTGAAACTACCCTCTACCACTCACTCCCTCATCTCTCCACATTTACCATCACCTCGTTAACTATTTCAGCACCTACGACAGCAAGTTTAACACTTATACGGAGACGAGTAAGCGAAAATATATGCATTGTATACACATTAACAAAACATTTACCGTTCTCTCCTCCTCCTCCTTCTTCCAGGGCATACATAAATTGTCGGGTTGCTCTCCACCATGTGTTGACACGTGGTCGGCAACGCTGGCCTCGTGAGGATCGTTTGGAAACAGAAATGGAGATGGCCTGTTGTCGCATCGGACATATTAAAGCGACATTAATCACACTACATCTAACTAAGACAGGCTGAACGAATAGCATCCGCAACCCTGGTGCTGTACGGTGACGTGTATAGCATGCTCGAAATCGATCGCCCCCTGGGGACCGAGCCGGGGGGCTGGGGGCCTGAGAGCAACAAAGCCTTACCCTCAAACAGTGCCAAGCTAACAATAACAATCAACACGTTTATAGTTAAAGGTGTGTGGAGGAATATTAATGATTCATATCACTTGATTATGTGTGTGTGAGAGGGTACACACACGTGTGTTGGCTAACACCTCGCTTGCAGATTTGTTTTGGTTATGAGCATTGAACCCACTCGATGCGTCATCAAACCCAACAGTGGGCACGCAGTGTGTATAACAGTATATATATGCAGATGCAAAACGCAGCGGAAGCTGTAAACGGAGCTTGACTTGCGGGCGCTCGTATCGAAATGAGATCCGTAAGGTCCGTAAAGATTGGAACCGGCCGTTATCTTCATGCGGCAGATATGGAGGTGAACCTAAAAGTATTCGTGTGATTTGTCAACCGCGTCACAGTGCAGCGGAGCGCAGCGCGCCCGCTCAAAGGCTCCGCCGCCGATTAGTAGTGACCGGGCGGGGGTGCGCGCGGCTCCGTGTCCGGAGCACGGGCTGTGGGTTTGTTTAAGTAAACCATTGGCGAGAGAGCCCCGGCCCGCCGGAACCGGTCGCCGCGCCGGCCCGCCAAGTGCCGCAGCCATCCGATAACACGCGATAACGCCGCCATCTTCCGTTCCGTGTATACTTTGTAATTACACATTAACTTAGCATTCAATTAAATCACTTTATCTCCCGACTTAAGTTATACGAATTTTATTTGTTTTCATAAATATTGTACTGCAGCGCCCAGCGCCTAGGGGAGCTGCAGGAGCAGTCCCCGCAGCTACATACTACTACTAGCTCCTCCCCAACTCACCTCCCTATCAAGTAAGGTATCTCTTAAGATATCTTCCACCTAATCGCGGGGGATATCTTGCTTCTGGGCGGAAGACAAGGTTATATGGGGCTTCTACCCCCTAAAACCCTCCTTCAGTGCATTTGGAGGCGCACGGGATCTCTTACAGAACACACCGAGGCCACCCTGCACTCTGGCTAAAATATCCAACGGAAGGGCTAAGCTCTCCTTAGCACCCACGATCTGCTACGGCAAATACAAGACCACCATGCATTTGCCGTCCACCTAAGTCTCGCTTATCGAGCTCTGAGGGCCTCCACCAACCCGAGGACCCTTTTAGTCGCTTTGTACGACAGGCAGGGAATACCTTAGTCCTATTCTTAATAGCCCCAAACTCCAGGGCTGAGCTCTACACCACCTGCTTTGCTGGCCGTAACACCTTGGCAATTTCCTCTGGGGAAGGAATTTCGTAAAATCCATTCTTAGCTGACCTTTAAATAGCAGAAGCAAAGAGTAGAAAGAATGAAGGATGAGTATGAGTAAAAAAATTGAGTAAGAAAGTACTAATGGTAAATGAAAAGAAATGCGAAGTCCCTGACTCCCATTACCAGGAGAAAGAATAACAAAATGTAAGAAGCAATACCTTTACCAAATTTTGAATGACAACTTCCTAAAATTACGGAGACTACATTTTTTTTTCAACGACGAGAGGAGACGAGAGTAACGTTTACCTGGTGGTAAATGACATGACTGCCCATAACAATGTGGATTAGTTAGGATGGTATACACTGCACCTTGCACCTACATTGCACTCGTCACCTTGAGACAGTATGTTAAGTCTCGTTACTCTAGTAATTTAATTGGCTGCAACGCCCTTCAAATCGGAACACGGTAATATTTGCACAGTACTGTTTGTCGACTGCAATAGGCGCTGGTGGTACCTACCAAGATGCTCTCCGGTAACAGAGACATACCACCAGGTGAATCCTAATGGGTGAATAGAAATAGAAAATAATAGTAAATAGAAAACCTGGATATCTTCTGTATCGTCATTTCTTTAACTTTAAATAATTTTTGATAAAATTTGCATTCAAATAGAGCTTCCGGTTCAGCTGCAATAATGTGACGCGTCATTCCTCGATACATAATGTTTAAACCCTCGTTACCCTGGCAGCTTCACCAGCCACAGCGCAGTTCGAATGCAACAGGAGGCGGTTTCTGTATGGATAGTTCCCGTCAGATTTACCAGCAGCTCCCGCGCCGCACGCCCTCATCAGACCGCGCCCTCTCCCGCGTCGCGACCTCCCTGACACTTCGTCACTTTGCGACGTATTTTTTTATTAATTAGCGACGATCAATAACCAATTAAGCAAATGGCCGACCTAATGGCAGCGCGGACGTGACCGCGCCCACGGCACACCACTGCCAGCAATCAAAACAAACGATTTGCTTCATGAGGATGGTGATTTAGATGCAATTATGGCAGCGCGGCGGCTGGCTGCGACTCCTCGCGCGAGGTGCGCGGGCACGATACCATTTGTCCTCAGCCGCGGAACATTTGGCGTGATGTTCTAACACCAACGACATTACCACTACCAGCAGCCTACCGCATTACTGACAAGAGGTAGACATTCGTCATCAGTCAATAGATATTCCTCAACCATGACTTTTTGCTTCTCCCTCCTATCGATCTCCTGTTTAAGTTTCGTTACAGCGAGATATAAATGACCGCTCGTATCGCCAGCTCTGCGTTTACAAAACTGCAGATGTCCATAAGTGGTTGTGATAGGTTTGAATAATGGAGCTACGTCCAGCGAGGACACCTCGTCTCTCAAATAATACCTCGCATAACAAACCACCATCGGCTGGAGGAGGCGCGTTTTCCTGTCATTTACCTATTGCGTCTCATCACGAGGAGCCGAGGAGCAGCGCACTGCGACGCAGCGCAATGTGGAGACAATACGTAGTAAGACGATCACGTGTGTCGGGATCATCTTGCTGTGCCCCACAAAACCCTCCTCCTCTTCCCCCTCGTCCCGCATCAACCAGCGCAGGAGCATTGTTGTCACATTCTTTAATAGAACTGAACCGCGGCACCCAAAGTTCAGTGGCTCCGTCTACTTCATTATACAATGTTATCAAATGCATTGTGAAGGATACTCCTTGAGGTAGCCCGTTCAAAATACCTTCACTACTAACCTGGGCGTGTAGTTAACAGAAACCCTCAGGGAAACCAGCATAAGCTGTGGTGATGATGAAGTACAATGCATTCCTAACGCTCTCCACGACGGAGGAGTGAGCTCGCCGTAAGATAAGATCTCACGAGTTAGATGTCCGACAGGTCACACATCCGTACTAATAAATATCTCTGTAGTGTGCAGACATTACTGTTTACCAACGAAGCCAGATCCTTAAGGTGTTGTTCTAGTGACAGGTGATGAGATGCCAGTTAGGAAATTTCATCAACCAGATAACACTCTTCGCCGCAAGACAGATGTTTCCAGCGCAGTCTTAAATAGAATGCAGACGGAACAGTTTGGGCGCCGCTGTCCCGGCTAGATAGGAGGATGTGGCACCGGAGTGCCAGCCAACAATTGTGTCTAAAGTGAGCACTTCCTCATCAGGAGAGGTCTGCTTGAGAAACGCGCGCGCCTCCGAGTGACGGCGGCAAACATACACACACACGCGCGCGCGCACACACACACACGCACGCACACAACCATCTCAACGCACACACATACATATATATATACTTTAAAAAATATATCACCTGATGATAAGTGATACTCTCGTCCATAACAACGTGGCACCAGCCAGCATGGTATTCACTGCATCACAGAGCGCTCGTCGCCTGAGATATAAGATATTGAGCGTTACCCCACTAATTTCAGTAGGCACAGCGCCCTTCAGACCAGAACACAATTTGGCGGCAGAAATAGGAGCTGCTGTGATACACACCCAGGCGGTGTTTAGACAGTGTGAAACAGATGTTCAAAGTTCGCGGTCTGCCGAATTCAGTAGATCCAGCACATGAATGAGGACCTGTAAAATTCATATATCTGATGACTGGTAATCAGCAGTGAGCTCCGAGACGCTGTATAATCTGCTTCGAATATGACCGAAATACAAAGGTAAGGATAAAGGAAGTGAATGTTCCTTTCCTCTCACGACTGAGGAGTTAAGCATCAGTGATTATACTTATCGGTTATCATCATCATCACTATTAGGTGTCCTCGAAAGTTTAGCGATCAGATTGAGAAAACCAATTCGATGCTCAGCTTATCTTTTTAACTGATGGTATTCGCACCTTGGTCCGCTCCTTTATGCCGTGGAAGCATTTCATCCGCTGTCCATGTATCCTCAATTATAGCTTATTGCTGTGTAAACATTCTGACTGGTGCCTGATTACTGACAGGCGCATTACTCACCATAGATGTTGTGTTCGTGATAAATGACTGCGTAATCCAATATGTTCGACTACACATTCAGTAACCGGCTGGTTACCGGTAACCGCTGCTTAGTCACATAACTTCACGGTTTAATGGGAAACCGTAAAAATTAACTGGCATTCAATTTGAGCTTTTCTATACATTCAATTTGTCCGTCTGTCCGTCTGTCCGTCTGTCCGTCTGTCCGGCTGTCCGGCTGTCCGTCTGTCCGGCGGTGAGTGAGTGAATCAGCGGCCACTTGTTCGCGACCCTGTTCACCAGCAGCCGGAAGACAATGCAACGATTAGGTTAGGAGTAGTAGCCATGAGCTGAACATTGAGGAAATGGCCGCTGTCGCTGCAGACGGGGGGTACTTAACCGTTTGCATCATCTATGTAGACTCGTGCGCATCGAAACAAAACAAAACGAGTAGGAACGGGTTTATGGTTTTATTTAGTTCACTGCCATGCAGTAGGAAGCACCTCCTCCGGGCCTCCTGATCGAGCTTCACGTTAAACAACACTTCCTACTTAGCGGAATCAGCGATAATACTTAGCGGGTCCTTTGTATCGGTTAATTTAGTCGTTACTATAGCAACAACATGTCCCATCGTACTAATATTTAAGAGTCGCGAGAGCAGACAGGAACATTGGAAGACACAACTAAGAACTATTCAATCTTGAAAGATTATCAGCAGCTCCTTTTAAATTTGAACACAGTCATCATCATCAGCCGATAGACGTCCAATGTTAAACATAGGCCTCCCCCAAACATCCCCATATCGATCGGTCCCGCGATGCCCGCATTGTCAGGAACCAGGGGCCGTCGTTTGTACAGGTTAGGCCATCTTCCACCACGCCGGCCCAATGCGGTTTGGTGGGAGTCAGAGAGAGGCTTGGGTCTCGTGGGTTGTTGTGCGGAAACCCTTACTTCCCTTTAACACAGTAACGCTAGTGAACTGTCGCCAGATAAACCCACCAGTAGTAGTGGTCGAGACGCACAGGTCCGCCCCTACATGTCTACTGGTGCAAATGGGGGTGAACTTAATCGTTTACTTAATAGCGCCGACGGAGGGGGCTGTGACGGATGAATATTACAATTCAGTATAAATCACCGATCAACCGCTCCGGTTGGTGCGAGCTCGCCTGATGTCCTCGCGTCGTGGAAATAAAGGGACAGGTCCCGCGCTCGTCCCGCATCAGACAATACTCTCAATGAACGATGTAAAGGTTAAACGGACAGTTTACAAACTTAACTGGGTAACTCGGAAAGTTCAAAGTGTGGTGCTCTGGTGCCGCGGCGCGGCGCGCTGCGAGCGGGGTGCGCCTGTGGGGTGGGTGGGGAGGTCGGCGCGGGGCTGTAGAAAGGCGGCGCGTTTGATGGCGTGTCGGATGTCTCAATCGGGTAGGCTTTACCGCGCACCGACTGCCCCACCCCACCCCGCGCCACCGCCGCACCGCCGCACCGGCCCACGCGTGGGGCCATTCTGAAAGCGTGCGATATGGAATTCTCTCAATAATTATACAATGTATCTTTTCGTCCGCACGCCGGTACTCCGGGCTGGTGCTGTTGGTGCTGGTGCTGCTCCGCCGCCGCGTCTGCACTCGCGCTGTTATTATCATCATTTCAGCCGACGGATGTCCACTGCTGGACACAGGTCTCTTGTAATGTGAGCACCGTATAAGGATTTTGCCAATAATCACCACGTTTGGCAGGCGGGTTGGTGATCGATATCGCTGCTGCCCGATTACGGTCTGTGGTATTTAAGTCAGCCAGTGATCAATGCTTATACCGCTATTAATCGGTCGCCAGAACCTCGTTGGTCAATCTGCAGGATGCACCACGGGCAGGAGAGGTTGACAATTGAGGAGATTGGTTGGAACCGAGTCTCCTCCTTCCACCTCGCGCCGCTGCTACCGTTATTACATTCTAATCAATATCCTGTAAGTGATTAAACAAATCTGTTAATTAACTTAACTACACAGTCAGGCGAATTGTTCAAATGAAGAGTTTATGTCCTGGATATATCACGGAAGCTATTAGCAGTAACGTCGCTGATGCAGCGCGACCAAACCTTCAAACCCCTAATCATAATTTGTGGTTTTCATTATTCTCTTCATGTATCCAATCAGTGTAATACCACTTTACTATGGAATATGTCTCTAAAGCCCTCGAATGGCGACTGCGTACATGAAGACGTAGTGGTGGCAGGCCCCCCACCGGGTGGTGGTGAAGGTTGCAGGAAGCAGCTGGATGCGAGCAGCGTAGGATCGACCGATGTGCAGGTCTTTGAGAGGAGCCTATGTCCAGCGGTGGACGCCTGTCGGCTGATGAAGACCCAATGAATGATGGAATAACAACAATTATAATAAATTCGTATAACTACATTGTAACTGAACTGTTTAGCAGTAAAGTGCGTGCTGTGTCAGCTCCCGTGCGCAGGGTTCCAGAATAGCGCCGTGCCGCGCGGTGCGTGTGCGCACACAGCACGAACACGTGTTAGAGAGTGGCGGCTCGCCTTAAATACCCACACACAATAATTGCTTACGATAAATCAGGGATGAGCGTTGAAAGGGTTAATACGCTGACGACAATAATGGTGGTGTACCCTTTACCCTTTGTGCGGACCGCACGCCGAAGTAGACGCTGGGCGCCGCGCTGAGGGTACCAATTGCTTTGTGGTGGGTCGTGAAAGGCATTCTTTTCTAAAATTATTGATTCGATTGTCTTCATAATACGGATGTTGGAATGGACCCTTTGACGCCTCGCTCCGGCCCCGGCCCCGGCCCTGGCCCCGGCCCCGGCCCCGGCCCCGGCTGTCCTTTTATTATTCATACAGGATTCGTTAAGGTCGTTACAAATTAAAACATCTCACCTAACAATTTGCTTTAATCACACGATGAAACGTCGCAGCATCCTTTAATTATTTTGATTTATTTTTGGATTTAGGTAATAAAAGAGCTCCTCGTGCGTATGGTGTTTACACGTATCTGTGCGGCGCAAGAAGCCGCCGCCCGCTTCTAACTTAACTAACTTAACTTGTGCGGTGCGGTGCGGTGCGGTGCGGTGCGGTGCGGTGCGGTGCGGCGCGGCGCGGCGCGGTGCGGTGCGGTGCGGTGCGGTGCGGCGCGGTGCGGCGCGGTGCGGTGCGGTGTGGTGTGGTGTGGTGTGGCGCGGTGCGGTGCGGCGCGGTGCGGTGCGGTGCGGTGCGGTGCGGTGCGGTGCGGTGCGGCGCGGCGCGGCGCGGTGCGGTGCGGTGCGGCGCGGCGCGGCGCGGTGCGGTGCGGTGCGGTGCGGTGCGGCGCGGTGCGGCGCGGTGCGGTGCGGTGCGGCGCGGTGCGGTGCGGTGCGGTGCGGGGGGCGCGGTGCGGTGCGGTGCGGCGCGGTGCGGTGCGGCGCGGCGCGGTGCGGTGCGGTGCGGTGCGGCGCGGTGCGGTGCGGTGCGGCGCGGTGCGGTGCGGCGCGGTGCGGTGCGGTGCGGCGCGGCGCGGTGCGGTGCGGGGGGCGCGGAGCGGTGCGGTGCGGCGCGGCGCGGCGCGGTGCGGTGCGGTGCGGTGCGGCGCGGTGCCACGCCGGGGTTACATTTATTGTAATCTAATAAAGTCTTAACCGCACTCGAGAGCCGGGCTGCGTGGAGATACGGTAATCCCGCTCGACGCGACCACTAAACCGGAAAACGCAAATTGTACAACAAAGACGTAACACATCTGCGCTTGCGCATCCAGCGCGCCGAGCCGCTCCCGGCCGCGCCAACCGCGACCTTATCGCAGTGCAGCAGGGCGGCCCGAGTCGGCCCTCGGCGGATTTATCATCGATATAAGATATGCTCAATAATTGCAAAAGGAATCAGCGGCGCGGACGGAGCCGAGTTGGGTGTCGCGGGCGACCATCCGTCTCCAATGGAACCTTTAAAACTCCTCTGATCTTAACAATATCTATTAAGAGTAATATGTCAACGGGAAGGTCCTCGTCAATCCATTGAATCATGTACCATGTTCTTTTCCATTTAAACAGCTCGGAACAATGGCCGACTCCAGAGAGCTCCGACGTCACAGACGCATACACATACACAGACATACACCCAGGTACACACATTAAACTGAACACCACCTAATATACAGAAGGAGTAATGGATCCTGTATAGTACTAAATAAATCCTATACCTATTAACTTCACAATCATTCGAGGAGGAGCATCACATGGGCTGCAACTGGTGAAATGGACCAGAATACACTTTGGTATATATTCTGTCCGATCATAAAGTGAATCCTTGTTACCGTAACATTGGCGCGTAATTATTTACAGCACCAACAGCACAGCGCGGGTGCGCACTCCTCCGCACTCCCCCGCACTCCTCCGCACTCCTCCGTACTCCTCGGCTCCACTCCGCACGACTTCGTACGCCACTGCGATCTACACGCACCATTTAACCCAACCGTTCAGCTCCGAACGGATCCTGCAACACCAAAAAAACCGATAACCCGCTCCGAGGCGAGTGGGCTATGATCGCTTCTAAAAGGAAGTTCCGTCGCACGGCGCACAGCTTCACATCTATCGTGCAACCCTTTGTGCGCGGATGGGAATAAAAAAAGGAGTTAAAAAGGACTTTTTTAGCGGATTACGTGAAATGAATATCTGTTGTTTCGGTACGCTGCCCACCAATGGGCTTAAAGATAAATGTTAAAGTAATCGGATTTTTTAAAGTGCCTCCGCCGCCGGGCCGGGCCGGGCCGGGTCGACTCCAGGATACATTATCCCTCTCCTTGTTAATATTTCGCGCTAAACAAAAAATACTTTGAGAGCTTAGCTTTGTACACTTTCTTAGATGATTTAATATCGATGGATGGGCTGCACGCCGGCGCTGGTGCGGGAGACGGCCGCTCGGGTTACACCGACCCTTAACAACCCCTTGCTAGTTCACTTATATCCTTTTATCCTTAATAACTGAGATGAACTATTATATCAGTGACACCACTGTGAGTTCGGCAGGATATGCCAGAACTATTAGCGAGGCAGCTTTAATGAATAGATGACAGAAAATAAGATGGTTTTTGGAAAATTCGTCCAGGATCATTTCAAAGTGAAATCACACTTTCAGCTAACCGCAGGAGCTGAGTAGCAAGAGATATGGTAAAATATTGTGAACTGATCGCAAACCTGAGCTAGTAGGTTAAGAAAATGTCATCATCATCATATCCACGGCTTGATATAAGTCATCCCGAAAGATTTTAATACAGATTTAGTCATCACCTTATCATCGGTCTAGCTTGGGGGGAGCCTCCCATCACTACACGTACCGGTACGCAGCCTGCAGTTGTTGCAAGTCTAGCAATCTTTTGGGCTGTACCGGTGAGTCTAGTTCATCTCTGATATGATCTCCATGGTTCCGACGAGGTTAAAGCACCGCTTGATATTTCGAAATGGATATAATGGAGCAGAGATTGGGAGTTATGTTTCATATTTAATTATCAACGGCAATGTAAATAACACAAAAAGTAATACGGCTTAAAGGGGCGCAGCCGGCGATCTATCTCGGGCACGATATCGCGATGACGGCTGTTGTTTGTATATCGATTAATTAATAAATCGAGTTTCGGATCGAGACATCGAGATGTAACATCGATACGCGCCGCCTCTCTAATTGACTGGAGCCGCCACGAGAGAGCCGCGTCTGCCCGCCGCGGGGACCCGCGCCGAGCCAGAAGCGGCCCTGCGCGCGCGCAGCACGGGCTGCCTCTCGCGCCCGCGCCCGCACCAACACCAACACCATCTCCACGCATCCAAAAATGGACAGCCACGAACACTAAATGCCGGGCATTTTACCTGCCATATTATTAAAATATAAATAGTCTATACGATATATGGGAATAGATGATTTTTTTTTTGATTAATGGAGGCGAAACTCGATTATCTTGTTGACGATGCGGTATCTCGTTTGATGGATCGATTTTTTGCGAATAAAAAACCTTACACGAGAGCGCCCGCGCCGCGGCACAAAGCGCCACGCCGTCGCTGGATGTGTTCACAATTCGAGAGCAGTTTTACCCGTTGACACCTGTTGCCGGTTCGCACGGGGCGCGGGTTCAAAGCCGCCGGCGCGCGTTTGATACCCTAAGCCGCGGTAACGCGATACGCGCCCCCCACAATGGGGCTCATCCGCGGAATCGTGCAATATTACCGCGTTAGACAATAAACACGGCGCAACCCGCGCTGGGGCACGGCCTGGAACCCAGGGTTATAGCGACAAGCTCTTCGCGCGCCGCACCGCACCGCACCGCGCTGCGCCACACCACACCGCACCACGCCGCACCGCACCGCACCGCGCCGCACCGCACCGCACCGCACCGCACCGCGCCGCACCGCACCGCACCGCGCCGCACCGCACCGCACCGCACCGCGCCGCACCGCGCCGCACCGCACCGCGCCGCACCGCACCACACCGCGCCGCACCGCACCGCACCGCGCCGCACCGCACCGCACCGCGCCGCACCGCACCGCGCCGCACCGCGCCGCACCACACCGCGCCGCACCGCACCGCACCGCGCCGCACCGCACCGCACCGCGCCGCACCGCACCGCGCCGCACCGCACCACACCGCGCCGCACCGCACCGCACCGCGCCGCACCGCACCACACCGCGCCGCACCGCACCGCACCGCGCCGCACCGCGCCACACCACACCGCACCGCACCGCGCCGCACCGCGCCGCACCGCGCCGCACCGCGCCACACCACACCGCACCGCACCGCGCCGCACCGCGCCGCACCGCGCCGCACCGCACCGCACCGCACCGCACCACACCGCGCCGCACCGCACCGCACCGCGCCGCACCGCGCCACACCACACCGCACCGCACCGCGCCGCACCGCGCCGCACCGCGCCGCACCGCGCCACACCACACCGCACCGCACCGCGCCGCACCGCGCCGCGCCACACCACACCGCACCGCACCGCGCCGCACCGCGCCGCGCCACACCACACCGCACCGCACCGCGCCGCACCGCGCCGCACCGCGCCGCACCGCGCCACACCACACCGCACCGCACCGCACCGCACCGCACCGCACCGCACCGCACCGCACCGCGCCGCACCGCGCCACACCACACCGCACCGCACCGCACCGCACCGCACCGCGCCGCACCGCGCCACACCACACCGCACCGCACCGCGCCGCACCGCGCCACACCACACCGCACCGCACCGCACCGCACCGCACCGCACCGCACCGCACCGCGCCGCACCGCGCCACACCACACCGCACCGCACCGCACCGCACCGCACCGCACCGCACCGCACCGCACCGCGCCGCACCGCGCCACACCACACCGCACCGCACCGCACCGCACCGCGCCGCACCGCGCCACACCACACCGCACCGCACCGCACCGCACCTTCTATTTCAAGCAGTTGCGTGTGCACACCGTGTTCCTGTTAAAGGAATGGTTGGAGCAGAGAAACCTCACTCGGGACTGTCTCGACGCTTGGTGCACCGCAGCACTTTGCAGCTCATATTTGGTGCGGCCTAGCACAATGTACATAACAGCAGTTGGCGACGCGGCCGCATTAAGATCCGGTGACGATGTTAATCATTTACTACGGTTTAGTCAATTTTGAAATTGAATTCCAACAAATACGTACATCCGGATCCCGGTCCAGGGTCCGGGAGCCGTCGCGTCACAAGGTGCTCATTGAACGGAGGCCGCGCTCAGTTTTCGCGTGTTCTGAGGCGAAAGCTCCGGCGGCCGGTGCCGGTCGAGAGGCGGTTTGAAAGGCGCCCATTGTTCCCCGGTGTCGGGTTGCGCAGACGCACTGCAGATTGGATTAATGCGGAGGTGTTGGGCCCGTAACCCAATCCCCCCCCGGCGGAGCGGCCAATATACATGAAAGCGCTCATTCAGACGCGAGCACGAATTGTATGCGCTGATAAATATTTTCCTCTTTAGTGGCACAATATGCGGCCGGAGAATGTAGCCGGGGTTTGGTCTGTTTGCGCGGAGCCCTGGAGACGGGGACCTGGCTTCCCGTGTGCGGCGACGTGAGCGGGGTATACATACATCAGTTGCGGTAACTACCTAGACGGTCTGCTGCAGCTATTTCCTTTTCAGCCAGGATACCGGCGGGGCATTTAACAGCGACGGCCCACATCAATAGGTATTTGTCCAAATATTTACGCACCCATTAATTTCATCGCCTTAAAATATAAAATATCATAGAACCCCTCCAACCGGACACATTAACATTGGCACGCCACTGTTTCGCGAGATGAAAACGATGTAGCGGCGATATTCAATTAAATAGTCTTTAGCAAACACGGAAAATCTTTATACACGAGCTGGCGAGCTGTGCTGGATCTAACAAGATTATTAGCTTTATCCTGCTGTAGTGTGTGTGATTGAAAGGTTGCAGGAAAGCTAGATCCTTATCCAATTATGTATCTGCTGCAGATTGACAACACCAATGCATTTCAAGCGCATGGCAGTTATAGCTCATAATCGAGATGAATTATTGACCAGGTATGTACACGACGCACGACTGTCCCTTCCACCACCCCCAGCTCGCATCCCCCGTGTCCACGTCAGTATTAATAAAAGTTCTAGGTTAGTAGTAATACTTGTATCTCCGGAGATCGTCTGCATGTAAACACAACTTCAGCGCCTATTTGTATCGATAAGCAATGGCGAGCTAGCTTTGCTATATTCCTATCACATATTGATTCATCGTTTGTAACTTAATCAGGAATCGGAAGTTCTTAATGTCCAGGCAGTCGCCTGAGGGGGAGGCACACGGAGAGGGATGGTGCCGCGCGCCGCCGCTTCACCGCACACCCTTACCGTTACCTTACCCTTATCAAATATAACATGTACGCTCTTTATGAACTTAATACTTCAACTAATTACTTCAACGTTAAGTTAATTGACTTTTCTCTACAATTCTCTATAATTCGTATCAACGAAGTGAATAACTACAACGTTGTTTCTTGTGCTGAGCCGTGCTACAGCATCCTTCCCATAAGCTCAAAAAACTACTTTCTCGATCATACTTTAGGAGATCTCGGAGGCTGTTGCAGTCAACAGCAAGAATATTTTGTTGTTAATGAAGCGCATTGGTAAAATGATGTTATCTCTAGAAAAATGTTTCAATATCAAGTAAAAGCTGTACATAGGCATATTAGGAGGTCTATGAGATAAGCATACGCCCGAGAAAACACAGTCAGGTAGGAGATTACATTGTTAAGTTCGTGGTGACGATACCATCAGCTGCCTTCGGAGTTACGAAACCACAATCAGGTTCTAGACAAGGTACTAAAGGATCCGACATTCGTGTGGCGCTGTGTTAACTTTTAAAGTAAACCCAACGCAACTTTAAAAATTATTTCTCACGCTTGTTAATACCGGAAACAAAAACAATTTATCTACAGCTTCCTGTGTAATGTACCTTCCGAATGTGAACAGAATTAAACTATTAATATTGGTTAGGGGTTTTAGTAATTTTTGTTTGAATAGTAACTTAGCCGAGTATTACCAGCTGTCCTCAAAATGTGCAGCGGTTGGAACATTGTCATCATCTCGTCTATTACTTTAGATGTGTGATCGTCTTCTGTCCAGTAATTTCATTGGCTGTCCATTAGCTGGACGTAGTAAAGTTCCCACGCTACGACATCCTACTGCTTAGTGAAAAAATAGCTGCTACGGTGATCTAGACAATATCTAACAAGTTAGACTTACCACTAAACATTTTTGTCGTCTGTAACATCTGTCCCAGTATTTTTGATTCCCGACATTGAGTGTTTCACAGAGAATTACGCGGTGGCATTGCGAAGATGACCAGTTTATCAGTAAGATAAAAGAAACAAAGAAATTCGTTAGAAAGTAATTTCACAGAAGAGTTATTGCATCTCGGAATCCCGTACTCCTGTCCGAGTATTTGTTTATACATAAAACATCCTTTTTTAACACCAAAACAATGGACGTTAACCTAACGAACAGTAAACAATGTCCTTTATATTTTTCAAGTTTGACACGGTTAAGTTTTTAATATTACTTAGAAAACAAATTAAAGTTATCCGTAGTGGTTTCACTCGTACGGAGATGAGGCTTTTACTTTTATGTTTTTGCAATTAGGATAAAAAGGAATTAGTATAAAAAAAATGTCACCTCTAATCTTTTTAGCTCCGGCGCAGGTAACCATCCCGACGATGACTAAATACAATAACCGAAGATACGTTTCGCTGATCCGCAGCACGCCACAAGTGACCTTCGGGCGGCGGGGTAAGGTCCAGCCGGCGCCGGCGCGCGCGCACCCGAATGTTTCTAATAATTAGTTATCATCGATCATCGGAGCGCGGCCACATTAATAAAGATATTAAATACCTTTCCACCGCGCCACAGCGGCCAATTTCCACCCTTATTCGGCTGCGGTTAGGGTACGTTTCGGTGTGACTGGGCGGCGCTGGGCGGCGGCATCAAAGAGCGCTGCGCGCGCGACGCGCCCGACGCGCCCCACAAAGCCAATCGTGTGACAGCGCCGCGGGAAACGCACGAGGTGGCTCGTTTTATTCAACTTTACCCTTTTACTTTACCCCTACTGCTTTTTTTATTATAGAAATTCCTTAAAAAACTACTAACTTTAGACCTCTATCTATCACATATCTAAACATTACTAAAACTAGTGTAACAGCTAAGCATCCTTTAACTGTTCATCTCTTACGTTGTTATATATAATCATCCACCAGCGATGAGTTGTTGCTCGGCAGCTGCGGACGTCAGGCGACGCGACTTCTGCAGTTCACATATATAGAACAATACTGCTGATGCCACGTTCTGAGGAAGCGCTCCGCAACGATATTGGCGTTCGGCAAACGATTGGCACAACCAGCCAACCGATTACAACGAAGCTGGTGTTGAACAGCAGATAGGACAGGCTGCTCCTGCATTCGTGCGCTTTACCAGCGCGATCCTCCTATCCTAACACTAGATAAAATTATCATTGGGTGCTAACCTGGTATATCTTCGCTCAGCGTGTAGCATCAATTGTCAATAATGAATTTATGTTCCGGCTAAAATGTTGGCGGCTGGCCTGCAGTTGTGGATGGGGACTACAGTAAAAGCTTTCGGCTAGGATGTGATTGAGCCGGATATTCAATTCCAGTTTTGTCCCGGTGAAGTGGAGCCGGACAGTTCACCTCAGCTCGGGGGGCTCACGTCAGCGGCGTTTGTTTACCGCCCCGGCTGGCAGCGGGCCGCCCTGTCGCTAACGACGGCACTGATTGATTACGCGAAGCTCCTGACTCGGGGCTCCGCTTCCAGAGGTGCTTAGTCCATAACCCTGTATCATTTTAACATCTACACGACAATCTTTAGTAGGATGAATATGACACGACAACAAATATAAAAATATTAGATACCTTAACACAAGTAGTGGGCATTTAACGTTTGCCGTGTAACGGACGCTCCCAGTCCAACGTCGAGTTACACGGGTGCAGTTAAGATGTTAGTACGGTTATTGGTAGCCCGCATCGCCAGCCACCGCTCCCAACTTCAAGGTACAGCCATAACAGCTCGTAACCATCGCACGAAGCAATTAGACGAGCAGCGCCGGTCGGTACCCAGCGCACCTCCGCACCTCCGCACCTCCACCTGAACGCTGCGGTTGTACAAGAAAGCACATCGTACGTTTAACCCGACCAGCTAATTTACATAGCTGGTTAAGTTAACCAAGTTGACCGATAGCTAATCTCTATGTGCGCAGAGAAACGGTCAACATTTGAAGCTATCTGTATGTAAATGGGCCGAGCCGCCGGCTGGTCTCCCCTGCCGCGGCCCACTTCAAACGTCCTGATCCGTCAGCGTATTGACATCATTTAATGATCACCGACAAATAACGAGAGAGTTATTAAACGGAGATCAGTTCTTATGGTAATGGAGTACCTTCACCATAAATAATCTTCTATCTCTCATTGTTCATAAATCGTTTGCGGATGGAGCTTTTCAGGTCGGCACCGAGCGCGGATCCACTTTATCACCATGACAAGTGACATAACTTAGCAGCGACAGTCAGCGTATGATACCTTACTTTAATGAGGAGAAATCTTCAGAATATACCCAGCTTCTGGGAGAAAGAGCAGGCTTATAACAGGAATTTATTCTACTACAAGCATACAACAAGGAAGAGACGTCACCCGCAGCGTATTGCGTGGGGCCCCGCCCCTCCCACTCCTAGTTTTTATGTTCATATAACATTGCGCTTGTTGGTCTTAATACGAAACTTCAAACCGGAACACTGACTGAGGAAATGTAATATACACTTACGTTTTCAGATAAGTCCGGCGAGGTCCCCGGCGGGACGCTGCGCAATCCGCCGACGGTTGAGCGGATCAGATTGGTACTCCGTTCATGCCGGCTGAGGAGCCGCGGCACGAGGGTGCGTCTCCGTGGTTCCTGTCGGCATACCATCAGCGTTCGGTCAGCCGAAAGCAGGCGGCTGGGGGCGAGCGCTCGTAAACAAATGCAAGGTTTGTACCCGTACACAACCATACCAAAGATGTGAACCAACGTTATAAGTTATAATCTTAAAATCATCCCTCTTTTTTTAATAACGGCTTAGCTAAAAATCAATAGGTTCAACCGGAAGACGGAGATGTTATAAAATATCACACAAATAAGAGTGTTTAGTTTGTATGCAGGAATCTTAACTAAGCCAAAGTAAAGTTACTAGTTTCAAAGTTATTAAAATTTATTTTATTTCCGGGTATATTGAATGTTAATATTTTTATAACGTCCGGTCTAGGGGATGTCGCGTTGTTAAACCTCATCGTGCTATTTATACCGTCACGTACACAGCTGATAGTGTGAGTGCGTTTTAATCATCTCTAGTCTTGATCAGTCATACGCGAGTGAGCGTGGCAGCGCGTGGCAGCGCGTGGCACGATCACAATTACGATTAGGTTGCCACGTATTAAGGTTAACCTAATTGACCGTTACGTCGGTTCAGCCGTCGCCGGCGCTGAACCATACATCATCACCGCCCACCGGAATTTATACTTAATGTAGAATATTATCTACACCATGGAAAAAACAACTAAAACGTTTTCCTGAAAAGGACGAATAGGAGATCAACAGGAAGTCCAATAATTTCTTGATAGTCAGTTTATGAGACCAGCTCACAATATAACAAATTTTCCGGAAGCAAACCTCATGTGTATGGGATCCCACACATCAACTCGCCTCACCTGCTCCTGGTGCACCCTGCAACAAATGAGGCTCTGGCTCCCACCAACGCGCATTGGGCCACCTCGGTGAGCAATGGTCCATGTTCTGAATATGAACCCCTACAGACGACGGCTCCTAGTGATGCGGGCAGCGCAGGACCGATCGATGTGGGGATCTTTGGGGGTGGCCTATGTCCAGCTGCGGACGTCTATCGGTTTATGATGAACCTCTCCTAGAGCAGATCGTATAAATTGGTATCATGTCTAATTTATTCACGTTTGATCCTTATTTTTCTCATCATCTGCTTTTAAACCAGAAAAAACAGCTAAGAGGGTGACTTTCAAACAACAAATACGTTAAAGTATTATAATAAGTGTCGGCTTTCTGTGTTGGGGGTTGACACGACCTCGTGAGTCCATCGCCCCACGCTCCGTTTGGTGAACGAAAGCGGCCGTTTTATTAATAATTTACATTAACTAATGCAGTTGCAGTCGTTGCATTTAATTCGAGCAGCGCTTGTGCCGAGCGGGCATGATCGATGGCCATCCCAGCTTGCCGGCCGTGACGTCGGCGACGCGCGGCCGAGCCGGGGTCGAGCCGGGGCCGAGCCGGGGCCGAGCCGGGGCCTTGCCGGGGCCGAGCCGGGGCGAGCCGGGGCAGCCGGCGGTGACCACGAGCTCGGCCCGGCGCGGACACGCCGCCGCACGTTCGCGCTACGACTAAATTACAACATCTCGAACAAAAACTTATAACAGTACGTAAACAAATCCTAATCATCATCATCATCAGCCGATAGATATCTACGGCCCGACATAGGCTTCGTCCAAAGATCTCCATTTAAGTCAGCATGGCCGACGGCATCGCTGGGCGCTAAGGGCTATCGTATCTGTAGTAGGGGTTCATGTGGTTCTTAAATTAATCAATATTTATTAATTAATTAAATTAATAATTTCTTAAACTAATCAAGGACTGTTAATTAGCAATCTGAACAATTAACTGAACAGCCGGGAAGGTATGATATCATAGGCCACAAGAAGAGAGACAGTCAATCGCAAGTTGACCAGATCATCATCATCGTCAGCCGATTGACGTCCACTACTGGACATAGACCTCTCCCAAAGATCACTACGATGGGGATATACATGGGGAGATTTGGGCCACTTCCCACCACGCTGGCCCAATGCGGGTTGGTGGGAGCCAGAGCCTCCCATGAGTTGCTGTGCAGGAACCCTTACATCCCTGCTGAGTAGATGATCAAACGAAATTATGATTAAATCAAATGTGTAATGTTAATATTATTTTATATTACAAACACCTGATTACAAGTGTTAGCTTACCACCAACATCAATAACATTTTGAATACAACCGCCCCGCCCGCTGCAGTATCCTGATTCCCTCGTAAGTGCTGGCCACCCCACCCTATCTCCATTTAATCTTCACCAGAAGCGTTATTGCAACACATCTTACCAGCAATAAACAACAAGTGCGATATCAATAGGTTCACACCAGGGTGGACTACATCTTCAGTCAGTCAGTTTTCGAACCATGTTATTGTTCCCACAGCAATGAACAACTGAGGGGTCAACATTGGACACCGTGGCCATGATCCCTTATGATCAGAATTTTTACTTAAACTTCTCACGTCACACTTACCATACCTTGGATGATCTATACGACCTAAAGCGAGTAGGCGAGCGAGCTGTTCTGCTGATGCTTCAGTCCACGTACAAATGTCTGGTCGTTAATTTTACTGGCAACCCTTCAAACCGAAACACAATACTATACCTGCACGCTGCAAGTCCTACTGCTATGCAGCAGAAGTGGACGCTGCTCTGACAGACTTATTGGCCCGCGAAGGAGACTCATCACAATATTTCTGTCGCTATGATGACAAGACTTCGTTACTTCCATGCAGCTTGTAATGAGTTAAGCTGAGCCGCGTGGGAGCGATACAAATAAAGAAGTATCTCCATTTGCTGACCAGGAGGCGCAGCGCGGCGCGGCGGGCGTCGCGTGCCGACCACGGGGGACGCTGTCCAGGGGCTCCGCACGCGAGGGTGCAGTTTACACAAATTTTAAATACGAGAGGAATCGGCTGTGCAGCCAGCGGCGGTACACGGTCCCCTCCTCCACCTATAACGATATGGCACTCCTCATGATAATCACAACAACACATTAGGCTAAGCGCTTTAAGACCTAAGTTGGCATAAGAGTAGAATTGTCAATAATAAACTAGGTCACTTATTCTATACTGATCATCTTCAACCTATAGAGGTCGTGGTCGTACGTCTACTGCTGGATATAGGCCTCCCCCAAAAATTCTCACGCTATCGGATAGAGATTCATATGGGAGGGTTTAGGCCACTTCCCACCACGCTGGCCCAATGTGGGTTGGCGAGAGCCAGAGCCTCATTTGTTGATTAGCAGGGTGTACCACGAGCAGGTAAGGTTGGCTTGGATCCCGTGAGTTGTGGTGCCGGAACCCGTACAACCCAATATCGATCACGACGACTATTTTCACTTGTATACTTAGCTGGCTCCCGCTTGACGCTGCTCCGGGATGGACATGCTGGATACATTGTTTGGGATGAATGAACTCAGTTCGCAGGCGATGCCCAGGATCAATGGGTGTTCCTTCCTTGTCTTACGTATTAATTAATAATAACTATTTAACATTAATGTACCAACTGTTGTCGAGGAGTGGTGTGTTCGTGCGCCAATTGTCACCAGATTATTCAATCAAGCTGCTTTCCCCACAGCTACTTACCCCCATCAGCGCGGCCTCCCCACACCAACCGAGATAGACACCGTTGATGTGTATTTATTCGTCAAGCCGACCACGAACGAGATGCCTTCAATGGCTACTGACGCGCCTGCCCATGTCACCTGGAAACACGCGGTGATCAGCTACTAAGTCCTGAGCAGCAAAGAGTATTAACTGTTAGTTAAAATTGCAGTAAATAAACATCAAAAACTAGGATGGGTCCTTATTGCTACGAGCTGTCTGCCCGTGCAGCAGCCCAGCGCCTGTCTTCGTTGTCGGTAATCAGTACGAGCGACGTCATTACAGTAACAAAGCGGTCTACTCCTGTCCCAAGGTCACCAGCACCATTCCCTTGTTCATAAATTCGCTATTATCGACCTCTTTGTTGTCCCTATTTATTATTTATTTCCAATAAAGCAGACTCGTCTCGTTGTAAAGAGACCTGCCTCCAGAGCTGAACTGCTTCGGGTCGGTGATGATGATGGTTATGACAAATGATATATAAATATTTATTTATTTATTTATTTATTTATCGAACAACATCATCAAAGGACAGGTTAGGCAAAGATTTTTATACATTTATTCACCGCCACTGCACCGCGCCGTTGCAACGTCGGCCCGCCGGTCGCTACAAAATGGTTCTACCGTCAATGCTGCGGATGGACGCCAGGACCCTCCTGGGCAGCTTGATCGACGGTGCCCTGTACAGGATGACCGGTATCTCTTCCGCCGAGAAGCTTCTAGAACGCTCGGCGATGTGGAAGCGGTCGTTTCCGTCGTGTTTATAACATTTCTTATTGACTTCCTCTTGGCAGTGGTAATGGTACTTGGACTTGTTGACGTAACTGCACGGGATGGCGTCATCGCGCATGTAATCCTCGCTGCTCTTCTGCCTGGTGAGGGTTGGCGACGGCGGTCGATGAGGCGACACGGAATGCCTACCGATTAAGCCATCATCGATGCCTTCGTTGTATAGAATCCTTCGGTAGTTTTTGACTTGTCCGACTCCACTCGTCTCGTGTCCGCACAGCTTCGATTGCTTCGCGTCATCGAATGATTTGATGGACCACGACGGTATCGGTTTCCGGTGCTCGACTTTTCTGGAATAACAGCTGCCCGTTTCTTCGATCAAATGCACTGGTTTATATATTTTATCGCCGCTGATCGGTTTGTTGTCCAATTTCGTGTTCCTAGAAGAGGTACGAGATACCACTTCTTCTTGTTCCTCATTGAAGAACTTGACTCCCTTCTTCCGGGTTAAATTTGTATTAGAAATCTGGTAAGCTTCGTAATAACATCTTCCTCCGTACGTACTGTTGAAATGAGGTACCGTTGCGTCTCTCAACGTGCTGCAGCTAGATTTTCTATTCAACTTCACTTTGTGTCTAGCAGCATCACAACTTGAATGTTTGTCCGTGCTGCCCCTCGGCTGCACCTTACCTTTACTTGCACGCTGCCTGTCAGTGTAACCTGGCCGGCAGCTGTAAGTCGCTACAGTTGGCTGTAAGCAGCTGTTCAACTGCACGTTATTCCAGTAGGAACACGTCGGGGAGCAGTTTTCCCGATCGTGCGCAAAGGAAGAAGCTGCGTGAGATGCGACTGAATATTTCGGAAGATAACATCCTTTGGGTCCACTGAGATAGTAACAGGAGAAATCTTTCACCTTCAACTCCGGATTGACGTTTCTCAAGCCGCTCTTTACGCAGGGTTTACATTTGTTGGTGGACATGCGCTTCAAATTTTCGGATTTATAGGAAACCGTCCGATTGCTGCTGGACCCCGCGGAGTCTTTACGTATTTTCTGGTTCCGTGAGCTGGCGGCGGCGTGTTTTTGAGTCATTTTTGTTGAGTTTTGGAGACTTAGGCCGTGTACTGGGACATTGTTGTTTCGTTTTGTCAGTTTGTGACGTTCGCTGTATCATTCTTTAACATGTCAGAGAATCTATTAAGGAGTTTATTCGCCTCCATCAAGGATCCAAGCAATTTTATGTCCAATACGCTCGCGGTAGCAAACAGCTGATGCGACGGAAACATCCAGTTGATCGCGAACCACTTCAATTCATAATCTCGTGCCAAGTGCAACAAGGGATTGAGTAACATATCTCCTTACAAGTTTACCGGAGGCGCGGCTGCAGTCATCCAGCAACGGCGACGGCTCATGATTGTTATTTGACGAACGGCAAATATAAGTTTGTCGGACAAATGTAAGGTCCAGCGTTAGCTGATCCCCCGCATGGCGTCGTCCGCGAGTGCGATGGCCGGCGCGAAGGGTCGCGGTGCGCCGGCGCGTGCGCCCGCGTGGGCCGGCGGCCGTCGCGGCGGCAGATGCTTGCAATTGCCGGAGTCAAAGATCAGAGGAAGTGGCTGCGCCGCGCGGCAGCTGGGAGGCGCGTGCGCGCTCGCGCTGAGCCCCGCTCCCGCTAATTGTTCGGTATTTGTCATCTCTGCTCTGCTCCTAAAGCTGCATGCTAATCATTGCGCGTTGCTCGGCAGCTGTCCGCATTGATCCTGACGTCCACGATCCTGCATATTGTTCATTTGAACTTTTTTCAGTGTCAAAGGTTAGCTGAAGCATCTCTTTTTTTAATGTAACATGAAATAACCGCATGAGCTGATGTTTTCGCTTATTTCGTACTGCGTATCTCTTCGAAGTAAACGTAAAGTTTAGTATTGTTGTTACCAATTATGATAAAGTTTAGTATGTAATCAAGCATGAGGAGTCTGTGCACGGGGTCCCGCACAACAACTCACGGGACCCAAGCCGACCTCACCAGCTCGTGGTGCACCCTGCTAATCAACAAACGAGGGTCTGGTTCCTATCAACCAGCATAGGGGAAGCATGATAGGAAATGGCCCATATCCCCGCATGTGAATCCCTACAAACATAGAGGATCTTTGGAGGAAGCCTATGTCCAGCAATGGACGCCTATCGGCTGATGATGACGATGTATTCACTGTACATGTAACTCACGATAGAGAACAAGCGGACAGAGTGCCCGTCACTCCTCCACACGTGGACTTCATTTGCTATAACGAGGACGGTTTGAATGCCACCTCACCATATCAGGATGGTCTCCAAATCCACTTGGCGCTGTATTTTGATAGGAGGAGGACTTTTCAGTACAATCTTTATATTCAGCATATTTCGATTGAGGACGAGCCGAGTCCTCTGTCTCCGGTGTATCGTTGCAATGAATGATCTCAGGACGGCCGAATGGCTTAACGTGTACTGTTTACTGTCATGGACATGAACTTGTTGGTGTGCGCCGCAGACCAGCGGAACCTGGCCGACGGACGGCGATCACTAGACCCGTCGTAAAACACAAATGAACACGCGGTGGGCCGCAATTAAGTGAGCGCTGTGGTCACCTCGCATGCGACGAATAAAATTTTATCGCCGATAAAACCGAAGCGAGGGGCTCCATTCCAGATAACTGGCGACCGGTGAGCAGCCGATGGTCCAGCTCCGGGCCAATATGCCGCCGATGGATGCCGATTAAGCCACTTGGATACGCCCTTAAAAATTAACTCTATTAACGTTCAGTGGGCGCATTGTTTACAGCCGTCCAACTACCCCAATGAGAACTGAACTTCTTTTTACTGACAGAGCTACCAGACGGAAGAGACGGTCGCGTGACTATAAGTGATACGCCTGCTCATTACAACGTGACACTAATTAGGATGTAATACACCGGATTGTCCTCGACACCTTGAGATATACGATGTTGTCTCGTTACACCCGCAGTTACACTAGCTACAGCGCCCTTCAAACCGGATCACTGTAACGTTCGCACAGTACTGTCTGTCGGCTGCAATAGGCGCTGCGGTGGTACCTACCTAGACGGTCTGTAGCAACAGAGACACTACCACCAGAGATAGCTATCGGTCCTTCAAACCGGATCACTGTAATGTTCGCACAGTACTGTCTGTCGGCTGCAATAGGCGCTGCGGCGGTACCTACCTAGACGGTCTGTAGCAACAGAGACACTACCACCAGAGATAGCTATCGGTCCTTCAAACCGGATCACTGTAATGTTCGCACAGTACTGTCTGTCGGCTGCAATAGGCGCTGCGGTGGTACCTACCTAGACGGTCTGTAGCAACAGAGACACTACCACCAGAGATAGCTATCGGTCCTTCAAACCGGATCACTGTAATGTTCGCACAGTACTGTGTGTCGGCTGCAATAGGCGCTGCGGTGGTACCTACCTAGACGGTCTGTGGCAACAGAGACACTACCACCAGTGATAGCTATCGGTCCTTCAAACCGGATCACTGCAATGTCCGCACAGTACTGTCTGTCGGCTGCAATAGGCGCTGCGGTGGTACCTACCTAGACGGTCTGTGGCAACAGAGACACTACCACCAGTGATAGCTATCGGTCCTTCAAACCGGATCACTGCAATGTTCGCACAGTACTGTGTGTCGGCTGCAATAGGCGCTGCGGTGGTACCTACCTAGACGGTCTGTGGCAACAGAGACACTACCACCAGTGATAGCTATCGGTCCTTCAAACCGGATCACTGCAATGTCCGCACAGTACTGTCTGTCGGCTGCAATAGGCGCTGCGGTGGTACCTACCTAGACGGTCTGTAGCAACAGAGACACTACCACCAGTGATAGCTATCGGTCCTTCAAACCGGATCACTGTAATGTTCGCACAGTACTGTGTGTCGGCTGCAATAGGCGCTGCGGTGGTACCTACCTAGACGGTCTGTGGCAACAGAGACACTACCACCAGTGATAGCTATCGGTCCTTCAAACCGGATCACTGTAATGTTCGCACAGTACTGTGTGTCGGCTGCAATAGGCGCTGCGGTGGTACCTACCTAGACGGTCTGTAGCAACAGAGACACTACCACCAGTGATAGCTATCGGTCCTTCAAACCGGATCACTGTAATGTTCGCACAGTACTGTGTGTCGGCTGCAATAGGCGCTGCGGTGGTACCTACCTAGACGGTCTGTAGCAACAGAGACACTACCACCAGTGATAGCTATCGGTCCTTCAAACCGGATCACTGTAATGTTCGCACAGTACTGTGTGTCGGCTGCAATAGGCGCTGCGGTGGTACCTACCTAGACGGTCTGTAGCAACAGAGACACTACCACCAGTGATAGCTATCGGTCCTTCAAACCGGATCACTGTAATGTTCGCACAGTACTGTGTGTCGGCTGCAATAGGCGCTGCGGTGGTACCTACCTAGACGGTCTGTAGCAACAGAGACACTACCACCAGTGATAGCTATCGGTCCTTCAAACCGGATCACTGTAATGTTCGCACAGTACTGTGTGTCGGCTGCAATAGGCGCTGCGGTGGTACCTACCTAGACGGTCTGTAGCAACAGAGACACTACCACCAGTGATAGCTATCGGTCCTTCAAACCGGATCACTGTAATGTTCGCACAGTACTGTGTGTCGGCTGCAATAGGCGCTGCGGTGGTACCTACCTAGACGGTCTGTAGCAACAGAGACACTACCACCAGTGATAGCTATCGGTCCTTCAAACCGGATCACTGTAATGTTCGCACAGTACTGTGTGTCGGCTGCAATAGGCGCTGCGGTGGTACCTACCTAGACGGTCTGTAGCAACAGAGACACTACCACCAGTGATAGCTATCGGTCCTTCAAACCGGATCACTGTAATGTTCGCACAGTACTGTGTGTCGGCTGCAATAGGCGCTGCGGTGGTACCTACCTAGACGGTCTGTAGCAACAGAGACACTACCACCAGTGATAGCTATCGGTCCTTCAAACCGGATCACTGTAATGTTCGCACAGTACTGTGTGTCGGCTGCAATAGGCGCTGCGGTGGTACCTACCTAGACGGTCTGTAGCAACAGAGACACTACCACCAGTGATAGCTATCGGTCCTTCAAACCGGATCACTGTAATGTTCGCACAGTACTGTGTGTCGGCTGCAATAGGCGCTGCGGTGGTACCTACCTAGACGGTCTGTAGCAACAGAGACACTACCACCAGTGATAGCTATCGGTCCTTCAAACCGGATCACTGTAATGTTCGTACAGTACTGTGTGTCGGCTGCAATAGGCGCTGCGGCGGTACCTACCTAGACGGTCTGTAGCAACAGAGACACTACCACCAGTGATAGCTATCGGTCCTTCAAACCGGATCACTGTAATGTTCGCACAGTACTGTGTGTCGGCTGCAATAGGCGCTGCGGCGGTACCTACCTAGACGGTCTGTAGCAACAGAGACACTACCACCAGTGATAGCTATCGGTCCTTCAAACCGGATCACTGTAATGTTCGCACAGTACTGTGTGTCGGCTGCAATAGGCGCTGCGGTGGTACCTACCTAGACGGTCTGTAGCAACAGAGACACTACCACCAGTGATAGCTATCGGTCCTTCAAACCGGATCACTGTAATGTTCGCACAGTACTGTGTGTCGGCTGCAATAGGCGCTGCGGTGGTACCTACCTAGACGGTCTGTAGCAACAGAGACACTACCACCAGTGATAGCTATCGGTCCTTCAAACCGGATCACTGTAATGTTCGCACAGTACTGTGTGTCGGCTGCAATAGGCGCTGCGGTGGTACCTACCTAGACGGTCTGTAGCAACAGAGACACTACCACCAGTGATAGCTATCGGTCCTTCAAACCGGATCACTGTAATGTTCGCACAGTACTGTGTGTCGGCTGCAATAGGCGCTGCGGTGGTACCTACCTAGACGGTCTGTAGCAACAGAGACACTACCACCAGTGATAGCTATCGGTCCTTCAAACCGGATCACTGTAATGTTCGCACAGTACTGTGTGTCGGCTGCAATAGGCGCTGCGGTGGTACCTACCTAGACGGTCTGTAGCAACAGAGACACTACCACCAGTGATAGCTATCGGTCCTTCAAACCGGATCACTGTAATGTTCGCACAGTACTGTGTGTCGGCTGCAATAGGCGCTGCGGTGGTACCTACCTAGACGGTCTGTAGCAACAGAGACACTACCACCAGTGATAGCTATCGGTCCTTCAAACCGGATCACTGTAATGTTCGCACAGTACTGTGTGTCGGCTGCAATAGGCGCTGCGGTGGTACCTACCTAGACGGTCTGTAGCAACAGAGACACTACCACCAGTGATAGCTATCGGTCCTTCAAACCGGATCACTGTAATGTTCGCACAGTACTGTGTGTCGGCTGCAATAGGCGCTGCGGTGGTACCTACCTAGACGGTCTGTAGCAACAGAGACACTACCACCAGTGATAGCTATCGGTCCTTCAAACCGGATCACTGTAATGTTCGCACAGTACTGTGTGTCGGCTGCAATAGGCGCTGCGGTGGTACCTACCTAGACGGTCTGTAGCAACAGAGACACTACCACCAGTGATAGCTATCGGTCCTTCAAACCGGATCACTGTAATGTTCGCACAGTACTGTGTGTCGGCTGCAATAGGCGCTGCGGTGGTACCTACCTAGACGGTCTGTAGCAACAGAGACACTACCACCAGTGATAGCTATCGGTCCTTCAAACCGGATCACTGTAATGTTCGCACAGTACTGTGTGTCGGCTGCAATAGGCGCTGCGGTGGTACCTACCTAGACGGTCTGTAGCAACAGAGACACTACCACCAGTGATAGCTATCGGTCCTTCAAACCGGATCACTGTAATGTTCGCACAGTACTGTGTGTCGGCTGCAATAGGCGCTGCGGCGGTACCTACCTAGACGGTCTGTAGCAACAGAGACACTACCACCAGTGATAGCTATCGGTCCTTCAAACCGGATCACTGTAACGTTCGCACAGTACTGTCTGTCGGCTGCAATAGGCGCTGCGGTGGTACCTACCTAGACGGTCTGTAGCAACAGAGACACTACCACCAGTGATAGCTATCGGTCCTTCAAACCGGATCACTGTAACGTTCGCACAGTACTGTCTGTCGGCTGCAATAGGCGCTGCGGTGGTACCTACCTAGACGGTCTGTAGCAACAGAGACACTACCACCAGTGATAGCTATCGGTCCTTCAAACCGGATCACTGTAACGTTCGCACAGTACTGTCTGTCGGCTGCAATAGGCGCTGCGGTGGTACCTACCTAGACGGTCTGTAGCAACAGAGACACTACCACCAGTGATAGCTATCGGTCCTTCAAACCGGATCACTGCAATGTTCGCACAGTACTGTCTGTCGGCTGCAATAGGCGCTGCGGTGGTACCTACCTAGACGGTCTGTGGCAACAGAGACACTACCACCAGTGATAGCTATCGGTCCTTCAAACCGGATCACTGCAATGTTCGCACAGTACTGTCTGTCGGCTGCAATAGGCGCTGCGGTGGTACCTACCTAGACGGTCTGTAGCAACAGAGACACTACCACCAGTGATAGCTATCGGTCCTTCAAACCGGATCACTGTAATGTTCGCACAGTACTGTCTGTCGGCTGCAATAGGCGCTGCGGTGGTACCTACCTAGACGGTCTGTAGCAACAGAGACACTACCACCAGTGATAGCTATCGGTCCTTCAAACCGGATCACTGTAATGTTCGCACAGTACTGTCTGTCGGCTGCAATAGGCGCTGCGGTGGTACCTACCTAGACGGTCTGTAGCAACAGAGACACTACCACCAGTGATAGCTATCGGTCCTTCAAACCGGATCACTGTAACGTTCGCACAGTACTGTCTGTCGGCTGCAATAGGCGCTGCGGTGGTACCTACCTAGACGGTCTGTAGCAACAGAGACACTACCACCAGTGATAGCTATCGGTCCTTCAAACCGGATCACTGTAACGTTCGCACAGTACTGTCTGTCGGCTGCAATAGGCGCTGCGGTGGTACCTACCTAGACGGTCTGTGGCAACAGAGACACTACCACCAGTGATAGCTATCGGTCCTTCAAACCGGATCACTGTAATGTTCGCACAGTACTGTGTGTCGGCTGCAATAGGCGCTGCGGTGGTACCTACCTAGACGGTCTGTAGCAACAGAGACACTACCACCAGTGATAGCTATCGGTCCTTCAAACCGGATCACTGTAACGTTCGCACAGTACTGTCTGTCGGCTGCAATAGGCGCTGCGGTGGTACCTACCTAGACGGTCTGTAGCAACAGAGACACTACCACCAGTGATAGCTATCGGTCCTTCAAACCGGATCACTGTAACGTTCGCACAGTACTGTCTGTCGGCTGCAATAGGCGCTGCGGTGGTACCTACCTAGACGGTCTGTAGCAACAGAGACACTACCACCAGTGATAGCTATCGGTCCTTCAAACCGGATCACTGCAATGTTCGCACAGTACTGTCTGTCGGCTGCAATAGGCGCTGCGGTGGTACCTACCTAGACGGTCTGTAGCAACAGAGACACTACCACCAGTGATAGCTATCGGTCCTTCAAACCGGATCACTGTAACGTTCGCACAGTACTGTCTGTCGGCTGCAATAGGCGCTGCGGTGGTACCTACCTAGACGGTCTGTAGCAACAGAGACACTACCACCAGTGATAGCTATCGGTCCTTCAAACCGGATCACTGCAATGTTCGCACAGTACTGTCTGTCGGCTGCAATAGGCGCTGCGGTGGTACCTACCTAGACGGTCTGTAGCAACAGAGACACTACCACCAGTGATAGCTATCGGTCCTTCAAACCGGATCACTGCAATGTTCGCACAGTACTGTCTGTCGGCTGCAATAGGCGCTGCGGTGGTACCTACCTAGACGGTCTGTGGCAACAGAGACACTACCACCAGTGATAGCTATCGGTCCTTCAAACCGGATCACTGTAATGTTCGCACAGTACTGTGTGTCGGCTGCAATAGGCGCTGCGGTGGTACCTACCTAGACGGTCTGTAGCAACAGAGACACTACCACCAGTGATAGCTATCGGTCCTTCAAACCGGATCACTGTAATGTTCGCACAGTACTGTGTGTCGGCTGCAATAGGCGCTGCGGTGGTACCTACCTAGACGGTCTGTAGCAACAGAGACACTACCACCAGTGATAGCTATCGGTCCTTCAAACCGGATCACTGTAACGTTCGCACAGTACTGTCTGTCGGCTGCAATAGGCGCTGCGGTGGTACCTACCTAGACGGTCTGTAGCAACAGAGACACTACCACCAGTGATAGCTATCGGTCCTTCAAACCGGATCACTGTAACGTTCGCACAGTACTGTCTGTCGGCTGCAATAGGCGCTGCGGTGGTACCTACCTAGACGGTCTGTAGCAACAGAGACACTACCACCAGTGATAGCTATCGGTCCTTCAAACCGGATCACTGTAATGTTCGCACAGTACTGTGTGTCGGCTGCAATAGGCGCTGCGGTGGTACCTACCTAGACGGTCTGTAGCAACAGAGACACTACCACCAGTGATAGCTATCGGTCCTTCAAACCGGATCACTGTAACGTTCGCACAGTACTGTCTGTCGGCTGCAATAGGCGCTGCGGTGGTACCTACCTAGACGGTCTGTAGCAACAGAGACACTACCACCAGTGATAGCTATCGGTCCTTCAAACCGGATCACTGTAACGTTCGCACAGTACTGTCTGTCGGCTGCAATAGGCGCTGCGGTGGTACCTACCTAGACGGTCTGTAGCAACAGAGACACTACCACCAGTGATAGCTATCGGTCCTTCAAACCGGATCACTGTAACGTTCGCACAGTACTGTCTGTCGGCTGCAATAGGCGCTGCGGTGGTACCTACCTAGACGGTCTGTAGCAACAGAGACACTACCACCAGTGATAGCTATCGGTCCTTCAAACCGGATCACTGCAATGTTCGCACAGTACTGTCTGTCGGCTGCAATAGGCGCTGCGGTGGTACCTACCTAGACGGTCTGTAGCAACAGAGACACTACCACCAGTGATAGCTATCGGTCCTTCAAACCGGATCACTGCAATGTTCGCACAGTACTGTCTGTCGGCTGCAATAGGCGCTGCGGTGGTACCTACCTAGACGGTCTGTGGCAACAGAGACACTACCACCAGTGATAGCTATCGGTCCTTCAAACCGGATCACTGCAATGTTCGCACAGTACTGTCTGTCGGCTGCAATAGGCGCTGCGGTGGTACCTACCTAGACGGTCTGTAGCAACAGAGACACTACCACCAGTGATAGCTATCGGTCCTTCAAACCGGATCACTGCAATGTTCGCACAGTACTGTCTGTCGGCTGCAATAGGCGCTGCGGCGGTACCTACCTAGACGGTCTGTAGCAACAGAGACACTACCACCAGTGATAGCTATCGGTCCTTCAAACCGGATCACTGTAATGTTCGCACAGTACTGTCTGTCGGCTGCAATAGGCGCTGCGGTGGTACCTACCTAGACGGTCTGTAGCAACAGAGACACTACCACCAGTGATAGCTATCGGTCCTTCAAACCGGATCACTGCAATGTTCGCACAGTACTGTCTGTCGGCTGCAATAGGCGCTGCGGTGGTACCTACCTAGACGGTCTGTAGCAACAGAGACACTACCACCAGTGATAGCTATCGGTCCTTCAAACCGGATCACTGCAATGTTCGCACAGTACTGTCTGTCGGCTGCAATAGGCGCTGCGGTGGTACCTACCTAGACGGTCTGTAGCAACAGAGACACTACCACCAGTGATAGCTATCGGTCCTTCAAACCGGATCACTGTAATGTTCGCACAGTACTGTCTGTCGGCTGCAATAGGCGCTGCGGTGGTACCTACCTAGACGGTCTGTGACAACAGAGACACTACCACCAGTGATAGCTATCGGTCCTTCAAACCGGATCACTGCAATGTTCGCACAGTACTGTCTGTCGGCTGCAATAGGCGCTGCGGTGGTACCTACCTAGACGGTCTGTGGCAACAGAGACACTACCACCAGTGATAGCTATCGGTCCTTCAAACCGGATCACTGCAATGTTCGCACAGTACTGTCTGTCGGCTGCAATAGGCGCTGCGGTGGTACCTACCTAGACGGTCTGTAGCAACAGAGACACTACCACCAGTGATAGCTATCGGTCCTTCAAACCGGATCACTGCAATGTTCGCACAGTACTGTCTGTCGGCTGCAATAGGCGCTGCGGCGGTACCTACCTAGACGGTCTGTAGCAACAGAGACACTACCACCAGTGATAGCTATCGGTCCTTCAAACCGGATCACTGTAATGTTCGCACAGTACTGTCTGTCGGCTGCAATAGGCGCTGCGGTGGTACCTACCTAGACGGTCTGTAGCAACAGAGACACTACCACCAGTGATAGCTATCGGTCCTTCAAACCGGATCACTGCAATGTTCGCACAGTACTGTCTGTCGGCTGCAATAGGCGCTGCGGTGGTACCTACCTAGACGGTCTGTAGCAACAGAGACACTACCACCAGTGATAGCTATCGGTCCTTCAAACCGGATCACTGTAATGTTCGCACAGTACTGTCTGTCGGCTGCAATAGGCGCTGCGGTGGTACCTACCTAGACGGTCTGTGACAACAGAGACACTACCACCAGTGATAGCTATCGGTCCTTCAAACCGGATCACTGTAATGTTCGCACAGTACTGTCTGTCGGCTGCAATAGGCGCTGCGGTGGTACCTACCTAGACGGTCTGTGACAACAGAGACACTACCACCAGTGATAGCTATCGGTCCTTCAAACCGGATCACTGTAATGTTCGCACAGTACTGTCTGTCGGCTGCAATAGGCGCTGCGGTGGTACCTACCTAGACGGTCTGTGACAACAGAGACACTACCACCAATGAATTTTTTATGAAACAGATAAATCTGTAAAGCATTTATCAGATACGTATATTTATAAGAAATAACTTTGTTGTTTAGGGGAGAGGGAACCGGAAACAAACTTAAATTTTAAATATAAAAAAAAGGTAGACAAGTTGTGGTTTTTATTATGAAACCTTAAATATAAATTAAGGCGCTGCAGGTTTCGAGACGAGCACCTCCAATCCGCAACAGCGATGGTGGAACAGCAGTTCATGGTAGTTAAGGTTCGATTAAAAACCAAAAGCAATATAGGAGTACGTTATCAGCTCCGTTGCAGCATGTTGTGACCTATACCAATAATTGAGTGTCCGATCGTGATAGCGGTGACCACTCGCCCGCAGAGGTATGTGGAAACCTGGATGTTAGTTGATTAGTTAGTTAACACGGAAGTCGTTGAAGAGGCGATGTGTAAGATCAGCTGTAATTGTAACGTTTTCATAATTATTCGAGAGGTCGGGGCCGGTCGGGGCCGGTCGGGGCCGGTCGGGGCCGGTCGGGGCCGGTTGGGGCTGGTCCGCCGGCCGCAGATAAAAAGTTATGTCCCGTTTTATGACGTTAGGAAACACCATAAAAATGCACACAACAAAGCGCTCTTGTAAATAAAACGCGGCAGAACAGTGGGAACCTGACCAGGGCACTCACGTGTTGCCATTAAATTCGTTATGGGCACCATCAATTTCCAAATGTCACCGGAGCTTTTGGAGACGAGCTTTTAATTTCTGACGTTTATGAGATGAAACCACAAACGAAGCTGCCTCCAAGCCGCGGAGATAAGAACTATAATGTGTCCAAGTTTCGTTAAGTAATATCTCCTACCGCCGCCGACCCGCGAGGATACGAAGGATCCTCATCGCCGTTCGGTCATCATTCATCATATAGGATATAGGTCTTTCCCAACGTCATCCTGCAAATGCGATTCTCGACTTTTCGCATCCACTCCCGATCGCCTTGATGATGTCGTCGGTCCATCTGGAGGGACGGCGTCTTACACTTCTGCGACCTGCACGCGGACTCCACTCCAAGACTCTTCTCCCCATCAGCCGTCACTAACATGACAGACATGGCCGGCCCGCTGCCACTCCAGCTTGCAGATTTTGAGAGCTACATCGACAGCTGTAGTTCTTCGTTCCAGATGTTGTTCCTTAGAGAGATGCCAAGCATAGCTCTAACATCACTCGCTGTACTACTTAGAATAGGTAAGTGTGGGCAGGACGTACTGGTTAAAGACTTTCGTCTTAAGACATTGGGCTATTTGCGAGGTGAGGATGTGGCGGCGATTCCCAAACGCTGCCCAGGCGAGGCGAAGGCGACCTGTTCGCTCCTGTGTAAAATATTCTGGTCGCTGCTTACGAGCTGTTTGACTTTCGAGCGGTACAGATAATATTCCCAGCCGCCGACAAATGTCGGTAGAGTGAATATTTAACATAATTTACTTAAATAACTAATTATTTCATTAAGTAATCGCTTGATAATGTTTCGCTTTACTTTCCATAGAAGTTTATATTATTTTTACACGAGATGAAATCTTGTTTCTCCTATAAAAGTATTTAAGACGTCCGCCGCGAAACGAACGCAATGAATCGGGGACGGCGCGCTGCGCAGGCGCGCTGCGCGGGCCCGCTTAATTAATTGATTCCTCTGCCTGTGGACCAATAACGCACCGAGCTGGTTCTCTTATCGGAAATGTTAACTAAAAGCCGAGATATTTTGTTATATCTCCTGGCGAGGAGCGAGTGCTGCTGCATAATTAATTAAGACTGACAGAATAATCTATGCACGCGCGGCGCATACGCAAACCGGGTCAGTTTGTGCGCGGCAAAAGAAACTGAAGAAACATCTGTGACGATCCAGGGGATGGAGTCGCGGATGTACTAGTAAGGAAGGGTCACGAATGTTTTAATTTACGTTATCACGGGAATTAGAATTAGCGTGATACAGTCTCGTTAAAAACTATGTTAGTCTAAATCAGATCCACTCGTTCCCAACGCGTGGGATATAACCTAAAAATTGAATGAGCTCGCAGTTTGCAGCTCGCAGCTTCCGGCGCGCGTCACTACTATATTACGCCTAAAACCAACCGAACCGAACCGACCCCGACGATCGGTCGTAAAGCGGCCCCCGGACGTGGCGCGCCGGCGCGGGCTGCTGTAACCACTGTCTCGTTAGTCGGGCGATAGGTGGAGACGGTCGTAAACCAGCTTTATGCTACACCACCCGATACGCGCGATAGCTTTTACGACGGGCTCCGAAAAACCATCGCTTCGAGCGATCAACTACCAGCCATTGCCGGCTCCCGCAGGTACCCCGGCAGAGCATCACGTCGCAGAGCCCGGCACCGGCGCAATAACCAGCACAACACGCCTGCAATTGTCTAATGACATTAAGTTGGTGTTTCCACTTGGCACGGCAAACAAAAGAGAGCGGGACCCCCGCGATTACCATCTCATGCCCACGCCTGGGCACGATGGTTAACAAGTGTTATTTGTATAATAGAGACGTCCCCGCGGTGCGCGCGTGCGAAACTCGCTCCTATGTGCTGGGCGGTGAGGTCGCCGCCGCCCTGCCGCCGCCCTGCCGCCGCCCTGCCGCCGCCCTGCCGCCGCCCTGCCGCCGCCCTGCCGCCGCCCTGCCGCGCACCGGCCGAGCCCTTTGCGTCGTTAACTGCGCTGCGCACCCCTCCTCCGCTGGTAGCGTAATGATGTGTCAGCTCATTAGAAGTGTGTTTGTACCGAGGGCTCCATTCACACTCCTCACCTCTCCACAATATTGCACAATTACATTTCTAAGAAATTCATTCTACCATTGTACAGTTACATTACAACCAAACCACACGGAGTTTAACTATTTAGTTAACATTAACTGACCAACAAATCGCAGGACCCTCTCGCTGGTAAATAAATACATATATTTTTTTATTTATTTGCTAAATATGCATATTTAAGTATATAAGAAAGAAATAACTGTTTCTAAACGTTTGAAACCAATACAAAGACGGCGGTGTAAATACAACTTGAAACAGTTTCATCTGTTTAATTCTTTCTCGGTATTTAATATAAAACATCCCTTAGTTAGGGGTGAAAGGTGTCAGTGTAATAAATAACAACGATCGCTTCATCGGGACAGGTGCGTCCGGCGGTGCATCGGAATGTTATGATATTAATGTTCTATTTTGGCAAGCGAGCGGCCGCACCCCCAGCCGCGAGGCACCAGCGATCCCCAATTGTGACTTCACTTGTTACTTATATTTAACATATCATATACAACCCTCTTAATATTCCCACTGTTTAAATATAAACTCTTTTAAAAGTAAAGAATCAGTTCAGATCCTTGACTTAGTGTCACAATTACGATTTAGCTTGGTGAAGATAATCTAAGGCATATGTATTCTCTCCAAGTTCTAGGTCTCCTTGGCTAAACACTGAGTAGTTTATTGGACTACGTTATATTAAGGAAATATTGTTGATCTCCTTTGTATTGCTGAACATGGATTGCTTTGGCCCCCATCTTCAGACATGATCGTTATTATAAAAAAGCACAGATCTACACGAGATAAAGTTTATTACCATGTCACATGTCACGTGGCAATAAACTTTATCTCGTCGTGTGGGGGTGTAAGGGTCCCGGAGTTTCCGCACAATAACTCACGGGACCCAAGCCAACTTCACCCGCTCGTGGTGTACCTTGCTAATCAACGAACGAGACTCTGGCTCCCACCAACTCGCATTGGGCCAGCGTGGTGGAAAATGGCTCAAAACCTCCTATATGAATCCCTACCAGAGAGTATAGGAATCTCGGAGGGAGGCCTATGTCAAGCAGTGGACGTTTATCGGCTGATGATGTGCGCCATGTGACATGTGATCAGAATAAACATAAATTCTGCAATCAACTTCTTCAGCACCTAGTATGATCGGTGTGGTAACCATCGAGGCTGACTTACGGCGCGGTCCACACGCGACCCTGGTCGGCAGAGGGGGAGAGTCCGCCAGCGCCGCTCATCAATTACCGCGTAAACCTGCGCGCGCGTCACGGGTCCGTCACCAGGTGTCCCGGTGTCGTGTAATTAATTTATTTTTAATTACACACGATTCCCAAAACCATAGAGAGTCAATAATGTTTAGAAGGGACCCAGGTCCCCGGCACCCCAGCGGAATTATAAATGTTAATGCGTGAGGCGGCACATGTGCACGGACCTTGTTCCATATCATACCTGATAAGTTGAGTCAAGTTTCCTCAAGTGAAGAAATTTAGATACGCGAGGGGGGGACTATCGCAGTGAACAGATAAGCGTGTGATTGAGCGGGTTGCGACATCCAGTCGGTCTGCCGGAGCGGATCGCAGACAAGTTTCCGTGTCCGCTCTCCACGGCGACACTCCATGGCAGGCAGGAGACGTCCCCCGCGCCGCTCCTCGCGACCTGTTACTGCTTTTTAAGTGGATACAATCATTATTAACGCGTCTTCCAAAAACAGTAAAGTAACGGACAGATTTATAGTTTATATCTGTTTCTAACGCGAGATAAACAGCTTCAAATAATGAGTTTTACGTCAGGAACTAGAACATAAAACTGGGCAATAAAAACGGTTATTGCTTTGGGATGAACGAAGATAAAGACCTTCTCGATCAGCTCCGTGTCGGCGCGGCGCGGGTGCGACACGATCGACGACAAGCCTGCGCGCGCGCACCGAGCGCGGCGCGTTGCGGTACGTACGCGGCCAGCACCGACTCGCGCATGGCTTTTACCAGGCTAACGTCATACTTGTATATAAAGAACTAGATATACATCATATATACATATCCTAGTAATTTATATATATATATATATATATATGTCATGGGCATTCATGTTACATTATGATTTGAGAAGTAAAATTTTCTTTGGCTCTACTTTTTGAGGAGTTAAACGAGTTCAAATGACTTTTTTTTAACAACCCTTAATTTCAATAACCCACGAGAGAAAATCGCGCCAGCGTCGATTCAGATGTTTCGGATGTCAGCCGGAACAAACTTCCCACGCCCTTCAGCAGACAGTCGGCATGGCATCCGGTACCGCCGAGCACCAAGTACATATTAACATAATAAGCAATATAACACTTTAATTAAAAAAAAATTGCAAATTATCTTTGACAATTAGAATATCTCCACCGTGTTGTTCACTGTCGTGAATCACTTGTCTGTGAAAATGTCATAAGATTGTGATGATGTGCAGCATGCAGCAGGTGAGAGGTTCAAATACAAATGCAATCCTACACATTGATCAACTCCTGCGTTTCTTAATCGTGAATAAGAATACATCGGAGAGAGCAGCGAGTGGCAAGAACATCGGTATTCGAGACGCAGGGAGCATGGGCCTGCAGCGTGCTGGATTGGAGTCTGGTTGTGTTGTCTAGTGAAATTACTGGGGTATCGGGACTCGACATCTTGTGTCCGAAAGCGACGAGCGCAAATGTAGTGCTGTGTATACCATCCTAACTAGTTCCGCGTTGTTATGGGCAAGCGTGTCACCTACCATCAGGTGAACGACCGGCTAATCTCGTCACAAAGTAGTGTAAAAAAAACTTAAACGTAATATTGTACACAGTATAACATTAGAATTAAGTTGAAGTATTCAGGAGTGTTACCGCTCGCCTCTCAACTCCTCGCCAGCGGGCGCGGCAAACGGAAATGAAATACAGGTTGTAAATAATATTTACAGTTGTTTACATGTAACCGTGTCGTTGCCATGGTGACCGCGAGCTGCCCGGGACGGTACGGTCTCCGCACGCGGGCGAGGTGGTGGGGGTCCGCGCGGGCCGCTTTGGGCGCGCCATAAATATTGAACAGACCCCGGGGCTTTACAACCGCCATATATAACTTGTTCGGCTGGTGCTGTCCAGCTTTACGGTGCCCCTGAATGGTCAGCCGTGGACAAACGACAGCATTAGGACAACGTGCCGTTTAATTTGTTTTGGTTATACGGAATTGTTGTTCTGTTCGTTCGATCGATGGCCGTCCATGCGCGCCCGCTCGGCCCGGCGGGGATCCTGTTAGAAACTTGCCATTTGTCTCCGACCTGACGTGGTCTTCCATGCCTGTTACCATCACTTGTGTTCATGATAATGTCTTTTGTAATTGCACATGCGTCTCCTCATAATCAGTTCGTTTCTCTCCTTAAATTTGCCGAGTACTGTATAGACTATTAATCCAAACCCGGAATGAGCTGCAGCAACCAGTCTGGACAATTTGTTGGATCATTTATTACCTTTATCGCAAAATAATGTCTCCGCGCCGGCAAACACAGATCGTTAAAATAATTTATGTCTCGTTTTAATTAAAACTTGAGGATTATTTGTTTAATGAATGAGCGGGGGAAGCTGCGGCGAGGAGCTGGCGCACGGCAGCCTTTTTATACACCATCAACACGCTGGACCAATGCGGGTTGATGGGAGCCAGAGTCTCGTTTGTTGATTAGCAGCATTCACCACGAGCTAGTGATGCTGGCTTGGATCCCGCGAGTTGTCGTGCGGGACCCCTTACACCGATTGCCAACTGAATACTATTTTGTGTAATTCCTCGGCACCGGTTTCATCATCATCCATTTGCCGCCTTTCACTAAATACGTTCCTCAGCATTTCTCATGCACAACATGAAACAAAAACCTAATCAGCGTCAAATTCGAGTTGATGGAAAGTTTCTACAGTTCTGATAGCTGCCATTGTCTCCGCTTCAAAACAGTCCATCCATCACGGCGCGCCCCGGGACGCGGCGCTGGCTTCGGGGAGACGCAGCACGCCGCCCGCTCCCCGTCCGCTAAACAATCGTAAACACGCATTAGGACGGCCATTGACGGCCAGTGACGGCCATCGACGGCTATTCACGGCCACTGTGCGGACAATACGGCCGCACTCGCATAAAGACTCACTCCGCAAACCTATAGTACACGGGGTGTTGCTGGACCTTCCCAACCCTGCATCACCACTACATACAAACTACATACATACAACACACTACAATTTCTGTTCTTTGTCACAATTATAAACCACCGCCGTCAGACACTTGAGCAGCAGCACGACTTTCAGAAGGGCGAGACAGATATTTCTAATTATAGATGCGAGCGATCCCGGTTGTATCGCGTTACAAACGCAACACCGGGACCCGGGACCCGGGACCCGGGACTCGGGACCGGGGCTCGGCCGCCGCGGAGCACGCACTGACGGATACACCGACAAGGATGTCCGTCTGAACCTACATCAGTCCACTTATAACATCGGCAGGAGCAACGAGATATTTCTGAAATTTCCACCGCATCAATGCAGTAGCCAACTTTTTGCGGCCTCGAAAGTTACTTTCTTTTATGAAACCTGTCAATGACGCTTCAACTGTCAAATGGCTACATCATGAACATGGCCTGGGAATCAAAACCAGGAAGAGATTGATCTATATTTTCTTTGTTTCAAGTAAGAAGGAATAAAAGAGAAGAAAAGGAGTAAAATATTGTATTATAGATTTCATGTGGTACTTTGTAATTTCAGAACGCAGTACATCTTAGCGGGAGGAGGAGCTGAAAGATAAGGTGTTCCCTTATATAGAAACACATTTTATCCCACTCTGCCACAACCTAATCCTTTTAAATTAATTTATAGTTGTCTCTATCCCTTCACATAATCCGGCACCCCAAAAGTTCCAAACGATGTTTCTCTTCAGAAAAAACCACCCTGTATACAATAAAGGTAAACAATGGGCGCGTTCGCAAACCGCGCAGTAGCTCCCACCGCGCGGGCGCACCCCGCTCCCAACTGCTCCCTCCACCAAGTGCCAGCGGGCCCCTAAGACAAAGCCGTCAGCGGGCTGCGGAACGAAATTGTCCCAGCGCCGCGCCGCAACACAAAACCAGCTTCAAGGAACCTGCTCCGGAGTGCGGCCCGGCTCGAAACAATCCACGTACCCGATAATTGTTGCACATAATTTATGTCCGCCCGCCCCCACCCCGTGTCGACGGAACAACAGACAACAACAGACAACAATAACAACACTCATTTAACAACATTACGACCATTCACTGCGAATGGGAACGTTACGTAAAGTACTAAACTCCCCGCCGTCGCCACCGTCCCCGCCGTCGCCACCGTCGCCACCGTCGCCACCGTCACCACCGCCGGCCACGCGGCCGCACAAACGGTGCACAAGCGGCGCACTGACAGCACAGCAGTGGAGAAGCTCTATTGCTTCAGAAGACGACGATTTTATATTAATACATGCACCGTAATGTGGATACTCGTGCCGATCCTGGCACCTCATCCGGAAACAATGCTTACTACATGAAAATAGTCGTCGCTTACGTGACGCCCGTGGCACCGGACCATCGGGCTGCCCCACCGATGCAAAATAGCACAGCAAGCGATGGAGAGAGCTGTGCTTGGCATTGCTCTAAGGGACAACATCCGGAACGAAGAATTAAAGCTGTCGACGTAACTCCCAAAATGTGGAAGCTGGAGTGGCAGTGAACTGGTCATGTCTGTCGTGTCGGTGACGGCAGATGGGAGAGAAAATCCCACCAGACGAACCGACGATATCATCAGGGCGGTCGAGAGAGGGTGAATGCGAGATGCTGGGGATCGCATTTGGTAAAAGACATTGGCGAGGGTCTCCGTCGAGCAGTATTCCAACTTGAACTGATGTCTTACAATAACAGTAACTATAGCAACACAAAGTCCGTCAACACTTAGACGATGACTTAACAAAGCAACACGTGTACGGTCGTTCGTCTGTTACATAAAATGAAGTGGTTGCTCACGCGGCGAAAGGCTCTGCCGTCGTGGATAATTAGGCTCTAATGCGCTCTAATGCGCTCCAACCGCACCGCGCTGGTGGAAGTATCATGAAATTTATTGTGAGGAGTCAATAGACAGGCTCGCGGCGGAGCCCCCGCGCGCACACCCCGGTGCACCCCCGCCCGCCCCCAACAATGGCTATCGGTATAAATCAATTGAACGAAGCGGAACATCGTCGGCGATCGCAGTACCGATGCGACTAATGAATCGATACGATCGCGGTGCGCGGGGCGGTGCGCGGGGCGGTGCGCGGGGCGGTGCGCGGGGCGGTGCGGCGCGCGGGGGAGGCCACGCGAGCTCACTTTGATGTACGAGCGCAGATAAATCTATTAACAGATGACAACTCCATCGCGCGGCGGCGCGTCGCGGGCACGGCCCCGTTGTTGTAATGTTATTATTCAAATTATTATAATCTCCGCCGCCATATTTATAGCGCGCGAACAATCCTTTGCGGGACGCCGCGCGACGGGGCCGCGACGGGCCGCGACGGGGCCGCCGCAAGGTGCGACCCGCGCGTGAACGTGCAGCTTTTAGGACTACCAATTACCGTATAATAACCAAGGTAGAAAAAAATAGAAATTCCATTAATATTTAACCTAGTAGCGTGGACGTGCCCGCGGACGTGCCCGCGGACGTGCCCGCGGACGTGCCCGCGGACGTGTGAACACTACACGAAGTGCACGCGGCGCGCATCGGCGACCATTTATTCAAGGAAAGAGTGAAGAAGCCGGGCGGCGCGCGCGGCTGCAGGCCCAGCCCCGCAGTAGGTTTGCATTTCTTTTGATGAAGCGCGCGAGCTGCCGACACCGCCGGGTTGTGATGCTTATCCCGCTGCGCTTAGGCTCCAAGTTGTGTTGTCACGTTTCAGATTAGCCGCGCGATGTGATTGCGAAACTAATAACTTATCCCGGGCGGAGCTGTCCGGCTAATTTACTTGTCACGCTGTCCGCTTATTTTCAACGTGTCCGTGCGTCCGGGCGTTATATTAGGTCCTTGGTCCTTACATATGAGATTGGCGTTTTGTGCGGGAGGAATATAAAGTCAATTTTTTTTTGTGAAACATATTCAATTAATCAAAGTATGCACCGATGTTATCTATGCACTTTTGGCATCTCATAGGTAGTTCATTGATCCCTTTACTAAAATACTAAAATAACCATGGGGGGACGAGAACCAACAAATTCTTTGAAGGCGGTTTGGACTGACGCATCGGAGCTATATTTTTTTTTTCCTTGTAAGAAGTTGTCCAAATTCCGGAAAAAATGGTAATCTGTTGGGTCAAGGTCCGGGGAGTACGGTGGATGTCGCAGATATACCAATTTCAGCTCATCTAACTTAGTGGTTGTTTGTTGTGCAGTGTGTGGTGGTGGTGGTGGTGTTGCGTTGTTGTGAAGCAGCAGTGGCCTAGAGCGATTGACCAACGTCGGTTGTTTAGCAGCTAGTTCTTCCTTCATGGTCTGCAGTTGCTGACAATAGATACCTGCCGCAATCGTTTGGCCAGATTTTAGAAAGCTGCAGTGACCGGCGTGAGACACCAGCGCCAGTCCACCAAACACTCACAAGTAACTTTCTCCGAGCCAATTTCCGTTTAGGGCAGGATTTGGCTGGGGCTCTAGGGTTCCGACATTGCGACGAGGCTTCCGACTATCGTACAGTGTCCACTTTTCATCACAAGTAACGATTCGATTTGAAATCCCTTCATCATTGTGTCGGCTGAGCAAAGTGACGCAGCAGCAGCAGTCGGCGCGTGTTCGCCAGTTCCATTCACTCAATCCATGGGGTACCCACCGTTCAAGTTGTTTTACTTTCCCGATTTGCTTCAAGTGGATTAAGACAGTTTCGTCACTTACCCCGTAGCCTGCAGCTTCTCTGAACTACTTTGTGATGGATCCGCTTCCACAAGAGCCTTTAATCCTTCATTTTCCACTTTAGTTTCCAACCGCCCACCGGGTCGGTTCTGAAGGTCGAAATTTCCAGAACGAAAACATTGAAGCTAAAAACTTACCGTGCTTTCTTTTGCTACACCACCAGCGCGCACACATCATTAATGCTTCGAGCTGTTCCTGCAGCACTGGTGCTGGTGCCACGGCAGAGCTCGTACTCGTAAATATACCGATGTTTCATGTTCTCCATTGTGCGGCAATAAGCGACGCCGAAGAAATAAATAATGAGGTAAAAACAAATGAATGACTGTTTCCAAAACTCAAATGTAGCAGCTAAAGGAATTTATAAATTTGAATTTGGAATTGTTGACCAAACAGGAGATATGTCAGACCAAAGGCAGTTCAGGTCAGTAGGACAAAACGCTAATTTCATATGCAAGGAGCTAATACAATCGGGCAATACGGCGATACGCAAACGCGCGAGTACACATCCGGGGAGAGGGCGGGCCGGGGTAGGACGCGACTGCGCGGTGGCGAGCTCAGCGCCGATTGAAATGCTTGACGCGAACGAGGTGTTTACTTTGCAAGTTCTTCAAATAGTAAACTACTCGAAAAGACTAGAACTGAAATTACTGCCATGATGGGAAGTCAATGTCATTTCCGAGCTCGAACGATAAATCAGATAATTATGTATACCTTTCATCTCCGGGAAGCTGTGCGATGTAGGAATAAATTTTAGATTTGTCAAAAAATTTATAATGTCGTGTTTATGTATTAAAGTTCGCAGTGCATCGGATGCGTCGGGGAGGGCGGGGGGGGAGGGGTGCCACCGCTTCTCGCTAAATACTTTTACTAAAGGATTGCGATGCGTCGATGGCAGGCCTGCAAATGGCAGGCCGAGGAAGTGAGGCAACCTGAGCCGCTTCCGCCGCGTACGTAGATTTCGGCGGGGAGGTGGTGGTGGTGGTGTGCGAGTGGAGGGATCAAAAGCGCCGCCGCGGCACGCCCACCCGCCGCCGGTGCCCGCCCCGCGCCCCGCGACCCGCGACCCACGCGGAGGAGTCCCGCTGCACGGGGCAAGGCACCCGGCACCGCGCGCTCTGCACGTCATTTCGTGCCATCAAACAAACTTTCCTATAACAAATAACAAATATTAAAATAATTAAACACACCAAAGTGTGCACAAACACCACCAGTGTCCTACACCCCCATCTACTCCATCCCCTGCAGACAACTAATCACTCGGCTATCTGCGATTGCGTCCACATAGTAGTGTTACTACATAAAATATTATACAAGAGACATCCAGAGATTATTTGTCTCATCACGAGATCTTCGTAACTTAAACGTAAACACTCAAAATTTCGTAGAGGTATTGCTTCTGCCGTTTAGAGGCCAGCTAAGAATGGATTTTACAAAATTCATTTCCCGAAGGGATTTGCGGGGGTGTTGCGCCCAGGAAGGCAGGCGGGGAACAGCTCGTTAAATACAAAAAACATTAAAGACGCAAATTAACAATGAGGACCATTTAATTAATACATGCGCTTGCAGACTTACGAGTGATTGATGTTTAGAAAAAGAATTATTGTATGTGCTGGCGGGCGGCTGGGGTTATCCTTCTCCTATCATTGAAATACTTATAAAAAACGATTTCGAAGTACGGAAAATATTATGTTTATTATAAAATATACTTATTGTTTACACTAATTAGTTATTAGTTATTCAAACTGCAAGACAGTAAGATCTGCTTGAACCAAAGCGCAGAATAACAGCGGGCCAATGTTATACCTCAATTGTATTATCGGCCGATAGCGTGACTGCTTTTAATATTAATACAAATATAAATCTATTTGACACTTTGTAATTATAATAATAATATAAAATTACCATTTATTTAAACCAAAAGTCTTAAATAATTAATGTAGTCCTTAATCGTGTTGATTTCTAGCGGAAATAACAAAGTGTCAACATAACGGAACTGTCAGTTGTAAGTCTTATATTTCATGTTACAAATGGGGTGCATACAGATAAACAATAAAAATATTGTTACATTGATATTTACGTTACATTAACTGATTGCAACACCAAGGAGCGCCAATATCACCATCATCATCACCAGCCGATAGACGGTCACTGCTAGACATAGGCCTCCTCCAAAGGTTCCCACATCGATCGGGTAAGAATTCATTGGATGGATTTGGACCAGTTCCAGTTGGTGGGAGCTATAACATAATTTGTCTCGTTTTAGTTAAAACTTGAGGATTATTTGTTTAATGAATGAGCGGGGGAAGCTGCGGCGAGGAGCTGGCGCATGGCAGCCTTTTTATACACCATCAACACGCTGGACCAATGCGGGTTGATGGGAGCCAGAGCCTCGTTTGTTGATTAGCAGAGTGCACCACGAGCTGGTGGGGTTGGCGTGGTTCCCGCGAGTTTGTGTGCGGGACTCCTTACAGCGCCCATATATACAAGTACAATTGGATATAAGTTGGTGAATGTTTAATAGTATAGTAACATTAGATAGATTACAAACGGAAACATGTGTCTATAATCTTTTATATATAAAAATCCAAAATCTTCGGAGCCCAAGTCAACCTCGCTTGCACGCGGTGCACCATGCTGAATAACAGGCGAGGCTCTGACCAATCACCAACCCGCACTAGACCAGCGTGATTGACTAAGGCCCAATTGCTCTCAATGAACTCTTTCATGTGTAGGCCCATGAAGGAGGCCTATGTGCAGTGGTGGATGTCTATCGGCTGATGATTTTGTAAAAATTTCTAAAACATAACATAATTAGTGTAATAAAGCGTACTTAATTATTATGCTCACTTCACAGGTACATTTCAGTTTTCATCAGTAGTAGTTGGAACAGAAATAGATGAAGTGGGGGGTAGTGAGAGAAAGAAGCAATTAAAAATTGGCTCTTCGCCCCGCGCCCGCCGATTGGTTCGCAATCAAGACACCGCACCATCAATCACCCGTCACACCTTGCGGGGCCTGTCAAAATGTTTCCTCCTTCGAGGTACTTGATTAAGAAATTCGAGGAGAAACCGGCATTAGCCCTTTCAGAAAAAACTTGCGCTGCCGAACCCCGCAGCGCGGGGTCGCACCTCCCGACCGCGGCGAGAGGGTTGGTTACCCGATACACCATTGTGCCCATTATTCGGCGAGTACTAATTGTGAGCGCCTTCCGATGCTCTTTTAGTTTACGCCGCGCTTCTGTCTCCTGCGAGCTGGAAACGATTCCACAACCAGCCGTGAGACGAGACTAGACCAATGTAGTGACACCCCGCACGGTTACCAGCTGAAGCATCCTGCCTTGTACTGTCCACGGTTTTCCTGCATTGTGCTCACCGCTCTCCATCACCGCGTTATATTTAATGGATCAACTCCCCCGCTATAGCTTTAAGACTGGACGCGGCCTCTGACCGAGGTTCGCGTCTGACCAGCGCCACCTGCCACCAACTAAACTTTGCTACAATAATGTCACATCGCAGAGAAACCGACGACACGATGTTCTCTCCGCTCTTAAATTATGCCGTAATTCGATCTGGTTGTTTACACAACTGTTCCAGGTTCGAATCTCATTAGCTTTTTAGTTGTCGGTCGAAAAAAGTGACGAGCCCCGAGTTGTCGCGCCCGGATACTGGGCGGGGGTGGGGGCTGGCGGGGTACGCAGAGAGAAATTTTCAAAAAAGGGACGTGCGCGTGTGTCGGCCGAGTACCTGATTGTGAGATGAGATGAAACTTAGAACGCAGCAGATCGGGTCACCTCCGTAACAGAGAAAATACGAGGTGCATATAAATACAGCCGTTGATGGATACCGGACGTGAGGAAACCGGGGTAAACTTACAGTGCACTTAATTTTAGTTTGGGCATTATAAAAGATGTATATTTTAATTTATTTATATTAATAACAGGAAAATTATGTATTGCTTATATAAAATTCAACTGTTAAATACGACTCCAGCGGACTATTTTCCTTTCGACTTGGAAGCAAGAGACATGCGCACGCGCACGTATATACAAACGCTTCAGCGAGGGCAGCTCGAACTTGTTGCGGTGCGTGATGTAACCGAGCCTTGTACAAATATTGTTGGGGCGCGCTTTTTACCGCCCCCGGCGACGGAGCCGGCGCGCGCCCGCGCACACGCACACGGACACGGACACACGGACAGACAGGCAGACAGGCAGACATGCAGACAGACGGACAGACGGACGGCAGCGTATCTTCAGAAACGTATTGCGTTACATTCGCGATCAGCTTTTTATGTACTGTATGGTACACATGTGTAAATATGACGGGGCTGTTTTACTTTTTAAATATTAGCACCATATTATTGCATTACTGCATTACACCATCACACAAATATCTCAGTTTTTTCTTTAACGAGACGAGCAGGGCGTTTACCTGATGGTGAGTGATACGCCTGCCCATAACAACGTGGCCCTAGTTAGGATAGCAAACGTTACATTACGCTCGTCGCCATGAGACATATGATGTTGTCTCATTACCCTAGTAATTCCACTAGCTACAACTCCCTTCAAATCGGATAACTGTAATGTTTGCACAGCACTGTTTGTGAACAGAAGTAAGCGTTGAGGTCCTAGTAACCTAGACGGTCTCCGGCAACAGAGACCTGCCACCAGCAAAATTTATATGCTAGACTTATGCATGCATTAAAAATATGTCTTAAATCTTAATCAAACATTTCATATATAGGAGGGGGGATCAAAAAGTAGCGAGAACGGCATATATACTCCTTGGTAAGGAAAATAAATAAATAGTTGCGTAGCTCAGATACGTATTGGTAATATTGATAAAGAGAAAAGATCTTTGATTCTGTTTTGTTTGTTTCTGAATGTAGTCATTTGTTGGCTTAGCGTCGGTACGGGTTCCCGGAAATGGAGGAGAGCGAAGTGCGAGCCGTTATTAAATAGCTCTGTTTGAACAAGTTGACGACGCAAGAGATTCATTGCGATCTGGAGGCAGCATTAGGAGAGTCTGCTCCGCCGTACTCCACCGTCGCAAGGTGGGCTTCTCAATTTCGATGGGGAGAACGAGAACGAGCACGGAAGACGAACATCGGAAACGCACAGGTCAGCAGTTATGATGGCTGCCATTCAGCAAGCTGGCTTCGAATTGGTGGACCCCCTCCCCCCTTATTCACAAGATCTGGCGCCTAGCGATTTTTATCTGTTCCCCAAATTGAAAGAATACTTAAGGGGAAACAGGTACGAAGACGATAACGAGGTGATGGATGCCGTGGAGAGCTTTTTGCAGGACCAAGACAAAACTTTTTTTGAAAGGGATTGCAGCCTTGGCAAAGCGCTGCACTCGGTGTGCAGAGACACTCCGAGACTACGTACAAAAATAAATGATTAAGTTATCAATAGTCATTGTATTTTATCTCATCCTCACTACTTTTTGAATGATATATACTGTATATGATATATACAACATAAACAACATAACACACACGGCACAGACGAAGGTGTTCTGCAAGCGGCCTCATACCGTGGACACAACAATACATCGGGCGAGGCGAGGCGTCCGTCCACCAGCCGCGGCCGCCGATGGCGCAGGTTCCCACGTCCCACGGCGTGGAGCAAGGCCTCAAGGTGCACTCCGTCGCCGCTTTGCGGAAGCGCCGGACTGGAATAATCTGATTGACTCGTTGACATTTCCTGTGAGGATCCCTTTTGCTGCTTTGACTTCGATATGTTCAGTTCCAATCCTTTTGCAAAAAGTGCACAATGCATAAATACCTTTAAGTATTATGTAGATATTTATAGCGCTGCGTTTTCTTCTGACCGCCAATCTTCACTAGCCGGAGAGGCACTTTAACAAGTGTTTCCTCCGTTGTGTCCTCTCAAGTTCACTTGAACCGAATAAATATCTTCTTGTCCACAAAAACAACATAGAATATACCTTCAATCCAAATCGCTAGTAAATTCTGTAGTATGTAATATCTTCCCACCAACCCGCGTTAGGCCAGCGTGGTGAGAAATGGCCCAAATCACTCCATGTGAACCCCTACATACGACAGCTCTTAGTACCCAGCGGTACTGGAGACATGAAGACTGTATGTTGAGATCTTTGGAGGAGGCCTATGTCCAGCAGTGTTTATATGTCTATCGGCTGATGATGAAGATGATGTAATGTCTTCATATCCAATGACACGTTACAAGAGTACTGTGATGTTTTAATTCACATCTAATTCACCAAACGATGTAATGATGGAAACAGTACCGCTCCACAAAAAGTGGTGCTCCGTAGAGCAACAGTCCGCGCTGCGTACTATTGCTGCGCTCGTAGTTACAAATGGGTGAAATGTTAAAACTACTTCACAAACCAATATCCACTTCTTCTTCACGTCTACACGGTTGAACGTCAGCAGACAGAGACCGTCTGTTACATACGGTGTACCGACCGCTTCTGTTTTATATTTAGTTTTTGGGTAAAATCTTCGAAAAGATACTGTCTACTAAGGGAAGTCATAGTTATTTGAAGATTATTACTCTGTCAAAACTTCCAAGGTGGTCATCGTCAGCGTCAAGTCACAGGGTTTCCGTTCGGAGCTGCGATACGCTGAGATAACCCGTCACGAAGACTATTTTATGCAGTCCCTACCATCCACGATTACGACATCCATGGCAAGAGATCACGTCCAGCCATCGTCATCTTCAGGATCGTTTACATGACGAGGAGAATCCTTATCCTGACCGACAACGACCCCATTGGACCAACCGGTCTTTAACCAGTTCCTGAAAATCTCTTACTGCAAATGTTCACATACACAAACTTGAAGATACAATTTCTGACATCTACTGCCCAATAGTTTCCTCGAGGATAAACTCTTATGAAGAGTCATCTCGCGATAAGCAGCGATATTTAGTATCAGATACTATGTCTTAATGGTGACTAGATGGCGCTAATATCACAAAGCGGTCGCGTTTATTTCAAGCCGGTGATGCTCATGCAGACTAATCAGTGTCAGCAGCATTTGCCTGAACTCGGATTAGCAATAAACTGTTGCAGGCTGCACGGCAGCATACTCGCCTATTGCAATCAAAGTTACTAATACAAAGAATGAGTAGCGGGCTGTAGCAGTCATCAGTGATGCACAGAGCCATTGGATATAGCAAACGGGACTCAAAAATGTATTTGCTTTCTTTTTCTTCTCTGCTTCTCCAAATATTGAAAATTGGAGGAGCACAAAAATCTTTTGCTTTGCTACAATGTAAGTCTTGATTACACGAAATGAGCCACCTGATTATTCAAGGTATGTCGACAGATGGAGAAATCGATTCACCACCTACGCACATTCTCTGCATTAACAATCACTGGTTAATGTGTCTTTCACTTGTCCTAATGTAACTTAAAGAATTACTTACACAAACTATTACAACAGGAATGGGGACTCATCAACACAAAAGCACCTTCGTACCTGTCACAAGATCATCATGAGAAATTTGAAATTAAGCAATAGAGCGCACATTGAAAAGATAATATTAAATTCACCATGTAATTTTAAATACAAGCGACATTATACAAAAAGAAATATATTAGAGCGAAACAATGCTACATTAAGTCTATCAACTAACATATAATATGCTTTAGTCTTGGAGTTGTGGAAGTGCACCCCCGCCAAGTCCGCCCGTGCACCGGCACAATGGCACTTTATAATACAAGTTTTAACACAAATCTCATTTGCGTTATATACGTGTACTGCCAGTGCAGCTACATACAAAAACAAATTATAATTCATCATTAAAGAGCCATACTCCAACCAAATAAAACCACTTTTAGCATCATCAGTAATTTCAAAACCGGAGGACATTCTCATATATTGAATATTCAAAATTTTTATCATTACATTATAAGGCTATACAATTTAATATTATATCTCATTCTAATTGGATACCTTTCATTTTGTATTTACAAAGACTAATGCCAAGAGATACAACTTCAGATGCTGGTCAGCACAAATAATATATCTCTGTGACACATTAAAAATCACATTTCACATCAGATACTCGGGACTTGAAATCTTCACTACAAATTTAAATGTTAAAAGCTAAAGCACAGCAATATGCCTTCTCCTGTGTAATGTCGTCAGGCAAGTACATTTGCATCAGCTATGCAAGTACCATATAACAATACAAACAACATAACATTAAGATGGTGTTCTGGTCAGGTTACATGATAAATAGTAATTACGAGCAACATTATATACAAAAATTTTCTAATTTACCAATTCTCTGCACACAGATTTGTAAATATTGACTGGAGTCATTATTGTCAGTGACTCAAGTCAATATTTTCCCCATAGACAAGACCCCAAAGTCTAACAGAAAAATTTGCCCTGCTTCACCGGTTTAATGTCATCATCACTTTCCGAGAAACATGCTGAAAAACCACTTTTGTCTTTCAATAAGTCTTTTCGCTGTGCTTGTCTACCTGTGTCCTCGGATTTCTTTAACTGCACACCTCTGCAACTTCGCCGTGTCTTCTTATTTGAATCATCTGAAATGTTATTCTCAATGGGACCTGCCACGTTAACAGCTGCCCTTGAACTAACTTGTTCTGTTGAATTACTAAGTACAAGAACAGAGTTGTCTGCCTGTCTCACTTTCAGTCCAATTTTGCGACCACTCCTAGTTCGTGTCACAAATTCCTCCAAAGGATTCTCTTTCCTGTCAGAGTTATTGCATTCACTTGAGTTTTTACATGTTTTCTTCCTTCTACTCGATGCACATCTAGTCTGATTAGTTTTAATAGGAGCTGGAGCTGGTTCATCAGCCATGGTATTCTTGTACCGCTTTGGATATCTAGATGTTCCATTAGATTGTATTGACACATTAACATTGCTGATTTCGATATTGGTTAAGCTTTCTTTACTCTCTGAAGGTTTTGTGTCCATAAACTTCAGTAAAGATGTTGCCCGATTCACTCTTGCTGATTTCTCATTAGTTTTCAATGTGACAACATTAATAATATTTTGTGAAGAATCCGTGCTGCAGTTTAAAACTGACGAATCTACAAGTCCAGTGTTAACAGACTTATTCACACACATAACTGTCTTACTACCTTGTTTTTCTGGGGTTTCTTTTAAAAGACTCCTCTTTAATTTACTTCTAATGTTTCTAGATGGTTTATTCGAAACTATTTTTGTAGACCGAATATAATTGGCAGTGAAGCCTGAAACATCGCTCTCATCCTCAAACTGTCCATTGTGTATGGTTTCATGTTTTGATTTATCATTGACATTATCACAACTCTGATTGGCTGCAATTTCATTTTCAACAGTTTTCTGATCATTATGTGAGGGCTTTGTGAGGTCATCTTGTGTAACATTTTCGGGCACTCGATCCTGAAATGTAGCATTGTTGTTCAAAACCTCCATTGTACTTTCTAACTGAGATTTATCTAAGGTTTTCTGTAGCTTTCTGAGGCTGCGTCTCAATACTCCCACTTTTGGTGTAGAAGATGCTATATCATTTGTATGCTTCTGTATAAGGTTAGCTTTACTTTTTCGCTCTAATCTCATTCTTTTTGGTTTGGTCTGTGTAGAAGATTCTTTAATATCTGAACCAATAGAGCTAATTTTGCCATTATTTTTGTCAGGTTTACGCCGGCCATCACAAGTGAAAAAATTTACTACAGGCTCTTGCTCTGTAGACGCAGTATCATTATCTATTGGAATAAGTTTCCTTTTATTTCTTTTCTTCGGCGAAGGCACTTCTTTGAGTACATTATTTTTAGGTTTAAATTTGGAGCAATGAGCTTGTTCTTTATGTTTAATATTAACTTGGTCGTAAGTGTATAGGCAAGGTGCCCGTTTTGTATGCACCCAATAAGATATTTCATCCATGTTGTTCATAAAGGGAATGTCAGCGGGTGTGATTTGTTGGCAGTTGTTTTCAAGAGGTGGGACAGTACAGTTATGCATTGGCTTCCCATCAGATGCAGAAGGCATTGCAATGGTGACATCCAGTTGCAAGTCGCTCTCAGCAGCATGTCGCCTTCGCTTGATGCCGAGGCTATCGTCAACAGCCGCTGCTTCGGAACAAACATATTCATTATCTTCACATTCCATACACCTGTAACATTTATTTTTTGTCGCCATTATTAATAAAAAATTATCGAAAAAATTCATATAATAAATATTTTATCACAGATATCAAATCCAAAAAGAAACTGATGTTTGAAGCTAAGATCTTTAAGTTTTTTTCAGGAGAAGTCTAACTAGAGCAGTTTCGTTATCTCAAGGAGCTAATATATTACAACCTTTGAAAACAGTAATATGTCTAAATTAATACATAAGCGTTTTTTAATTATTTCGCCTTAAACATCAAAAGCGGCGTTACAGAATTACGTATTAAACCTAAGCTAAAAGCTATACACAACTTCTAAATAACCACAAAGTATTTACCTTGGTCCAAAAATGTAAATCCCGGAAAAGTAGCTTACACTTGATAAACTTAAAATTCATTTAAATCTTTTTACTGATACGTTTCCGACAAGTTTTATGATACAACAAAATATACAAAATCAAAAGAAGTGGAGTAGTAAACTCGCCGCTGAGAAAAATCAGGTATTAATGTTGCTACTTTAGAACGTTATAATTTTTTTTATTTTTCATTTATTATTTAATTATATAAAGAAAGTTGTACCAGAAAAATATGTAATAGATTTTTCTAAGTTTCGTTGTATATATTTACTTTTTCGGATACAAATTTTTTTCTAGTGAGGAAGTTTTATCATTTGTTATGCTTCATTTCACCGCTTCAAATATTAGCTATATTTTATTTTATTATTAATTTAATAGTAATGTTTCCAGATTTTTCAATATTTTAATAATGGAGCTCATGAAATTTTAACCATTTTGTTATTTTTTTTATCTTTATATATTAAATGAGCCAATAACGTTCGAACCATTCTTATATTATATTCCATTTATATAGCAAAAATTTATTTATTGTTCTTAGGACACATGAATATTTTAACTAGTGGTCCAAAAAGCACAATTTTTTTTAAATGCATGGCTTACATGTACGATGCTTCTATTACCGTTAGTTATTTTAGTAATCTATATCTGTCAATGTCATTTGTAACTTGCGGGTAAAGTTGGTTGTTCTGTTTCATTATAATCTTTTAATTGTTTGTAATGTATTTTTTGAGTGAGACAACATGAACGACCTGCAAAATTTGATTGATCGTCAATTAGGCACATGTAAGTACAACTCGGGTAGTGTTTAAAATCTTTACAAAGTACATTGTTAAAGAAATAGAATGTTGTTTTAGTTTGCCGCTTCAACTACGACAATATCCTTAAACGTTTGGTGGTAAATAGCGAGGAATCATTCTATGGTCTGCAGTGTTCCAGTCCAGTGGAGAACTTCGACCACGATCCACCTATTTTCGCGTCTCGATTCTCAGAAGCTCCAGGTTACGAACATATACTAGCTCTCGCAAATGAAGATGGAAGAGTTGCTATTCAGGTAAGGACTGTACCATACAAAGATAGATATTGAACCAGCCCATTAATTGGTGATTACCATTTTATTTTTTATTCCTATTTGCAAAAGAAAAACAGTAAATTGATCTCGATAATACATTCCCTCTGTTGAACTTATTCTAGTTTTCAATAGGTAACTGATTCACCGAAGCCAAGAACTACACATTACAGGGCTAAGCTAAGGCTAAGAGTTTAGTTATCTTTAGGCATGCCTGATATTAATAAAATTATTATCTATAACATGAATTATTTAAAGAATTTCGATTTAATACTTAATCAAAACTACAAATGATTTCAAAAATTCTATCATTTAAAAATAATCATTAATTTTATGGAAATGATGCATATCTGACATACAAATCTATATTGGAATGGTAATTAAATGGCAGCAGCGATATATTTATTCAATTAGATTGAATTATTTTCTTTAGTGCAAGGTTGTATTCTGATGCGATCTGATAATTTTTTTTCATTTATTGTTACTATGAAGAACAAAATATTATGCAATACTCCAGTAATTCTTCTTAAAAACCACTGTTACAAATAATGAAGAGGCAGTCCTCTCCATTACTTATATTTGTACTAAAGAAATTTAAAAGCTATAGTTTTGATGATATGATTCCTGGGCACTTGAACATATCATTAATTTCGTTTAAGAGCCAGAGTATATAGGATGAATATGCTTCACAAATCTTGGTCGTATTATCACTTAATACAAGGTGAAATTGAGTTGAAGTGGTAGATAAAAAAAGACAACAAAGAATGACATTAACTGTCAATATCAATTATCAAAATTGTGCAGCAGAGAGAGATTAAAATTATTTGAAATTGTATGGTGGGTAGATGGTGCATCAATGTCAAATTAGATTTCCATCTTTTTCACTTATTTTTCGGGTGTTTTATGGAGTTTTATTCCCTGTTGATTATCTAATTAGTAGCTTTGTATGTTTATATAAATGTGTTGTCTTATTTGTAAGTATTATATAGTAGTTTAGTGTAAATAGAATTATGAACGGTGTCGACCCGTGATTCTGGGGCAGGTCCAATTCCTGATTCCTCACAAAATCTTGATTTATCTAATTCTCCAACCCCAATAGACACGGAAGTGATCCATCCTTCTAGGAAATGACAAACTCCTCCAAATTCTGATTATTCCTCTCTTACTCTGAAGAAAAACACAGACGCTCAAGCAATCAGATCTATTCAGTCTGTGTATATTTTACCAGAATATGAGGGTAACAGAAAACGGTATTTGGATCAGGATGTTGCTCCTTTTTTGATTCATGTAAGCAAAGAGTATGAGTCTTCGTCTAGTGCTACACTTCGCAAAATTAAGTTTGGTCACTTCCTACACCACAACGAAATCAAGAATGTTGCTAAAGACGGAGTTAAACGTAATGGACCGAAACCGAGTCTCAGTTGAATTTAATACCACTGTTGCTGCAAATCTTTCTTAGATCACCCAGGCCTTGCCACAGCTAAATACAATGCTATTATTCCGGCATATAATGTGACCCGCCTGGTTATTGTAAGACGCGTCCCAGTAGCGTGGACCCTAGAAGAATTGGTTTCTTCCATCAAAGTTCCTGATGGTTTTGGACGTATCATCAGAGCCCAGCGACTCAATAAAAAGTCAACTGAAAATACTTCTATTTGGACTCCAACTCTGACAGTTGTTTTAATGTTTATTGGCCAAAAGCTTCCTGATAGGGTTTACTGTTTTTACACTTCACTCCCAGTTCAGACATATTTTACCAACTGCTCAATGTAATAATTGCTGCAGGTTGGGGCATATTGCTATGCAATGCTGCTCAAAAGCACATTGTTTTATCTGTGCAAAATCTCACTCTGGTATTGACTGTAATAGTTTATCTCCTATACCTACCTGTTTGTTTTGCTCTGATAACCATAAAGCCATTGATACATCATGCTCTGAACATTCTAGACGGAAATCTATCAAACTGGTGATGTCACAAGAAAATATCTCATACAACGAAGCATCAGTCAGGTTTCCACAAGTTAGATCTTTTGCAGATATTTTTCGTACGTCAACCCCCCTTTTTTCCCACTCAATATTCCCAAACCTTACCCCTATCTTCTCCCCACTCTTAAGCTATACCCAGTTCAGTCCCATACCGTTGCACCTATTTTACCCAAAAATCCCCTCCAGCTCCAGCTTCCAGTCCAGGTTATGATAGGCAAGCTTATCAAGCTATCATTAGTACTCCTCCTTCTAGTTTCCCTAAGGGGAGTGCCTATCCTTCAGATGGTGTACCTGCCAATGATAATATCCTGGAACTCTCACTTTCTACAATTTTATATATATTGTCCCGCTTTGGAGGCTCTGAACTACCGAACAATGTCACATTTAAACTTACTGAGCTATTTAAAACTATTAAAAATGCCCAAATTCCTGCATCGGAATTGTCACAGCATCCATTACAAGAAGAATGATATCATCACTCTTATTAATAAATACAAACCTTCTATCTTTGCTGTTCAGGAGACATAGTTAAGCCCAGATCCATTTTTAGGATCCCGGGTTTCTCATGTCTCCGGGACGATAGATCAGATGGTTATGCGGGTTGTGCTATTTTAGTATCTAGAAATGTGATATTTAAACAAATCTCCCTTCCTTCCCGCAGTAATAGCATTTTTGCTGTTGCTGTAAGAGTTAATAATATTTCTTTCCTCGCCATCTACATCTTTGTACCTAACCAAGCTCTTACTTCTGAATTAAAAACTATTATTACAACTCTTCCTCCACCTATCCTTATCCTTGGAGATTTTAATATTCACCATACATCTTGGGGTTGTTATTACTGTGATTCTATTTCTTTTCCTTTTCTTGATCTCTGTGATGAATTAGATTTGTGTTTATTGAATGATGGGACCCCTACTTGCAAAGTTCCCCATCTCATAATCCAAAGACTGTTGTGGACCTTTCTTTAACTTCTCCTTCTTTGGCTTCTAGCCTCTCCTGGTCTGTCTTTTCTTCCACTCACAGTAGTGATCACTTTACTATCATTCTGTCAATTCCGGATCTCTTAATTCTATTCCTACTGGTTCCCTTCCACCTCTCTTAAAATTTAATATTTACAAAACTGATTGGTCGCAATTCGGATCCCATTTAGGTAAAAAAATAATGAATATTCCTTTGATTAACCCTGACAAGGTCCTTTCTTCTTATGTATTTTTTTGAAACGATCTTCTTATTTCTGCTGCTAATTTTATCTCTCTTAAAAAAACTGCTATATGTAAAACCCCTACACCCCCGTAGTGGGATTCTGCGTGCATTCAAGTTTGCCAGAACAGATCAGAAGAAGCGGATGCTTATTCAGTTGACATGAGTTTGGAAAATGTCATCTCTTACCAGAGAATTGCTGCCAAGACTGTAAGACTTTTCTCAGAAAAGAAAAGATCTGCTTGGTTGCGTTTTTGCGAGGAGCTTTCTCCTATCACTCCCCCTTCTAAAATCTCGAAGAATATGAGACGATATCGCTGCTTTGTTTCTGCTCTTGTCATCTCATCTAACGATCCTTCTAACTGGATTGAACATTTTTCTTGTAGGTTAGCCTCTCGTTCTGTACCTTCCTTGGAAGAAATTTTTCCCTCCACTTTATCCTCTAACTCCACTGATAATTTTGAGTCTCCTTTTTCTTGGGAGGTACTTTCAGCTGTCCTGGAGGGTTTAAATGATTAGTCCCCAGGAATTGATGGGATTCTGTATTCTTTTAATTCCAAAAGTAGTAACTCTGTATAACAGATATTCCTTTCCATTCTTAATAATATATTTTTATCTGGAACTCCACCTAACGAATGGAGGACTCAGATTGTCATCCCTATTGTAAAACCTGGAAAGCCCGGCTCTGACACTTCAAGCTATCGGCCAATCGCTTTATCCTGTAACAGTGGCTAAGATATTGGAGCATTTAATCAAGAAAATAGGAACATATTAGCTAAATCTCAGTTTGGATTCCGAAAAGGTTTTAGCACTATGGATAGTTTAAGCTCATTTGTAACAGACATTCGTATTTCCTTCTCTAAAAATGAGTCTTTAGTAGGTGTTTTTCTGGACGTATCATCTGCATATGACAATGTTCTTCATCCAGTGCTCAGGCAGACAATGCTCCAGCTGAGTATTCCTGTCAAGATTGTAAACATAATTTTTAATCTCCTGTCTCCTAGCTTCGTATGTATTCGTGCTCCAAATTATTCTTCCTCTCCCAAACAGCTGTGGAAGGGGTTTCCCCAAGGGTCAGTCCTTAGCCCGTTACTTTACAGTATTTATACATAAGATTTAGAGCTTTCGGTTAATTCCTTTTGTGAAGTTCTGCAATATGCTGATGATTCTGCGCTCAAATTTCTTATAAGAATATTGATGAGGCCTCATCTCACCTAAATTCAACTATTAGCTATCTCCAAGATTGGCTCTTAGACCACGGTCTGTCCCTATCCCTTAAAGCAATGTGGTTGTTTTCTCTCGGTCCAGATTTTGTCCTGACGTTTCAATATCTTACGATCAACAAAAATTTACGGTTGTAGACAATGTGAAATTTCTTGGTCTTGTATTAGATTCTAGATTAACTGGTGTCCATCATATTATTCATATTGTTAAAAAGTGTGAGAAAAATAATAACATTCCGCGTTCCCTATCTGGTGTCCGGTGGGGCTGTCACCCCTATACTCAAAAACTTATGTACAACGCCTTAGTACGTAGTCACCTAGACTATGGCACTTTCCTCCCTGACCCTTGTAACAAATTCGCTATGTGTTCCCTTGACAAATTTCAATCTAAATTCCTGAGAATAATCTGTGGGGCTACGAAATCGTCATCTACTAAAGCTCTTTAGGTAGAATGCGGCGATGCTCCCTTATACCTCAGAAGACAATACTTATCTGACTGGTGCCTTTTTAAAATCATTCAATCTCCTTATCATCCTCTTATCTCTAAACTCTATATCCTTTCTGATTTTATATCTTCTAACAAATATTGGTTCCACAAGGATTATCCCTGCCATTTCAATAGTTTTGTCAGCTATCTCCGCCTTCCGTGCTGTATTTCAGTGTTAAAAATTTCCCCTTTTCAACATCTCCTTTAAGGCTCTTATCTTTCACCCTCAAATTCTTCTAGATCTTGGCATAGAAAAAAACTGTAATTCTGCAAATTCCCAGTTAAATAGATACATTGCCAAACATTGGTCCGATTGGCTCATCATTTACTCTGATGTTTCTAAGTTGTCAGACCAGGGTTGTGTTGGCTCCGCTGTTTGCATTCCCAAATACAACGTGACTCTCAATTTTATTTTTTTAATGTATTTTTGTACACACAGCTGTTAGAATAAACTTGACAATAAGGATATAGAGTACAAGGGCACTACTTATTTCATGTTGAAATCTCTTCCAGTAGGCCCGCAGAAGGAAAGCAAAATTAGGAACACAAACCTAGTGCATACAGTAAACATTACATATAATAATATATACATATTACAAGATATAAAACAATACAAATACATACATATACATATATATATATATATATATATATATATATATACATACATATAAATTTTAAATGCCCCTCTCAAGCTTCAGTCTTCTCTGGTGAGTCCCTAGCTATTCTAGAAGCATTATCATTCATTGAGTCCCATAAACTAAATAAATCTGTTATCCTTACTGATTCTAAGAGTTGTTTACAGGCCTGTCGTTGCTAATTAATTTAAATCAAAATCTAAATATCCTTACATACTCAAAATTAAAAATTTACTTTTCATCAGCCATTCTAAAGACATTGAAGTTGTCCTTGCTTGGTTACCTGGCCACAGTGGCATTTTAGGTAATGAAACTGCACAACTTTGTGCCAAACACGCCACAAGTACTGGCTGTATGGATCATTACAGAGTTTATTCTAATGATTTACTCCCAATAGCTAAGCAACGATTACTCTCTTCTTGGAATTCTTGTTGACAAAAGACTGGTTCTTCCGGAGGTAAACACTACGCTGATATTCAAGGCTTTATTCCTCCTCGACCTTGGTTCTGCAACTTCAAAGATATTCATAAACGCGTTACAAGTACGATCTGTAGATTAAGGCTAGGCCATATGTGTACCCCCATCCATCTGGTTAAACTTCATATCAGGGACAGTTCTATTTGCGAATGTGGTCTTGATGAGGGCTCTACAAAACACATATCTTTTTCAGTTGCCCTCGTCTATCTTCTCTCTATGATCTTCCACCTGATATTCCTCGCCCCATTGATCTCAAATCTCTTCTTTCCCTTGTCAACTCCGCTTTCGTTTATATTCTTAGTTCATTCATTAACCATAATAATACTAAGCTGCAGATTGTCTGTTTTAACCAACTAACTCCTGTATATATATTGTGTGCGTCTTATTTGTCTTAGGTACATCAACAGCGATTCTGTCATCAAACATGCTTAGCTATTCACTTAATTCTTAGTTACAATCTGTGACCTTGCTCATTCACGAAGCCTGCGTTATAAAGCAGAGTATTATATACACTTGACATTGGCGAAATCTATAAGGAAACGCCATTAACCGAAATTGATAATAGTTAAAATTATTTAATGACAAATGTACAATTTTTGTGACAAAATATATTAAGTTCTCCTGAATCTTTAGTTGGGTACAGAATGAGTCATTTACTATAATCGGAAATGACAAAGATATTTAAATTAATGTAATTTGTTAAATCATTTTTTAATGACGTTTTGGTAATGCGCATTTTTTGTGTAGGAAAGTAGAAATGCATGGCCGAGTTATCATTGATTTTTTCTTCATAATTATGAAGTTATCCTGTTAATAGTTTCATATGTTCTTGGCGTTGGACATGGTTGAACATTGTCTTTAATATTTACATCAGAAACATACATGCGGCAATATGTTACAACAAAAAATCTCAATCTTGTTTAGATCTGTTTAACTGAGATAGGTAACTTTTAAATGAACTAAATGGCAACTGTTATTTTTCTTAGCATCCAACTATGCATGTGGACTATTTCATCATCACTAATATTCTTTAACATTGATCATAGTTTTGTGTAAAAAAAAATGGATGGGGCTGGCTTTAATACTTTGCTGTCTATGTATTGTTTACAAAACATTATTATCGCCAAAAAATATAGTGTTTTCTCAAATATTAAATACTTTCCAGTGAAGCTGATAAACTGATTGTCTGTGGTGAAATGGGGAACAAAAGTCAACTTTTGTAAAAGGTGACACCTAAAACTTCAATTACCTCCAGTTCCCGAACAATGTCTTCTTTAATTTTGTACTGATATGTAATAACATGAAATCTTCTTGCAAATTCAACATGATAACATTTGTTAGAAATTAGGAACATTCGATTATCTTCTCACGACTGTCAGCCTGTTTAAGTTCTGTTACAACAACTGAGAGGCATTTTGAAATTCAATGGTTCTACTGAACTTTAAGTCGTCTGCGTACATAAAAAGCGAGGAGAATGGAAAACAATTTCTAACATCGTTGATAAATACATTAAATAAGATAGGACCAAGATGACAGCCTTGAGGTACACCTGAGGTAATTTCACAGAGCAGGGACTGAAAACCATTAACGAACACTGAAAAGACGCGTTTACCCAAATATGACTTAAACCACCTGAGCAATGAGCCAATGAACCCGTAAGCACAGAGTTTTGCAAGCAAAATATCACGTGTGGGAATGAGTAATGATAACGTTCTATATGTTGATACCGATGACAGACAAAACCGATTTGTTCCTGGAATTTTTTAATTCGCTTTTCACGCCACGCCGACGGTGGAGTGGTGGTGGGGATATTACATCTCATTTCTCATACTAGATATCCTACGTATAAATTTAGTATTTTTTTTAAACTTATTTTAGTTATTTTGTGCTAAAACTCTTTCTTAGCTGCATCAGAAAAAAACTGTATCATAATTTATATAGCAAATTAAATTAATTGTGAATGTGGTAAAGCCAAAGCCTTTAAGATGTGTCCAAAGAGGGTCAATGCTGCTGACCAGGTTTCGGGACGTCCGTTGTGGATCGTGGAAAGTGTAATTGCGCTCTCGTTAGCCAAGCGTTAGTGTTAGTCAGTGTCGGTGCGGTCGCACCGCTGTTACCCAAAGTTTCTAAGGTTAGTGGACTTAAAAGATAAAAAGTTAGGTACAATTTTTTTTTAAATTGCAAATATTAATTAGATTTGCCGGAATGTGGAACAATATGTTGTTTTCAACGCAAAATAGTGATAACGCACACTTAATCTAAATATAGACAGATGGAGTGCCCTGACACTCAATTCTGCGACATGGATACATATTGATTACCGGTGTGATAAGAGATTAAAAACTTGCGATGTCCATGTAGTAATGGAAACAAACACCGGCCCTATCGCTGATAATGACGTACGTTACACTGCAAGTGTTGGCCGTGCGGCTGTGTGCGTGCGCCGCAGATATGAGGGGGTGCGCGGGCGTCGTCGCGTCAGACGCGAGTCGGCCTCCGTGGACAACGTACGTATGTACGCGATGTTCTTAACCGCTCTGCTGATGATGTATTCAGTCCCTTAATCTGTAAACTTCGTGATATCTAATTTGTCAAATAATCTCGCCAATAAGTGGGCGTTATGTGATCTTTGAAATATTTATCTGAATATAAGAACCTTAATTATATTCAAGCATAAATTATCAATTCCCAATTGAAGATAAGTCTGGAGATAAAAAAACGGTGACGACAACACCTCGTCTCACACCTAAATTTAAAGAAGAGTAAACTCTGAAACAAAAATTTAGAAGTCTTCTTGTCGTGAAATGGGTATATCTTGCGAAATCAATTTATTGAAATCGCGCGATGGAATATTTATAGCTGGCAGTACTGTCAAAGGAGTGATACGGTATGCGATCGAAGAAGAAACTACTTTCACTCAAATTACCGTATCACTGAAAGGGAAAGGAGTCCTGTGTTTAAAACGCAAACACACCGACAAGAGCAAGGAAGTCACCTACAGAAGCAGCGAACAGTACCTTGACCTCAGAACTGTCGTAACGGAATCGGGTAAGAACACAATAACTCCAAAGGGATCCTACGAAATCCCATTCAATTTTAAATTGCCGCAAACCATTCCGCCATCATTTCACCATACCAGCAACAATATCCAGTACGCTATCAACTGCAGCATTCGATATAATCTAAGCATCAGATTCCAAAGACCCGGTTTCTGGAAATTCGATAGGAAGTATAAGAAAGAAATAATCATAGATTCCGGTATAACCCCGCGGCTCCCGCTCGAATCTATTATATACGGAGAACAAAAGAAACTAACTCGTCTATTGACCCGCAAGAACAGCGTGGTGAACATTAAAGCGGCCATAGCTAAATCCGTCATCGCTCCCGGCGATGAGGTAGACCTAGAATATGAAGTGACGAACGATAGCAACGCGACCGTGAAGGCCGTCGAAACGAAGATCGTCGAAGTCCTTACGTTTAAGACTAAATCTAAAACGGTGAGGGAGTGCCGCGACCTGCCGTACACCGAATGCAAGACAGGATCGGTGAAATGTGGCGAGACTCGAGCGATGAGCGTCGACATCGACGTGCCTCTCGACAGGAAATCGCTGGATTTCTCCGGGCTGGTGTCCAGGGATTATTTCGTGCAGATAACTGTGGAGCTGCCGTTCCCACACTTTAACGCCAAATTGCAAGTTCCCATTCAAGTAGGGGAGAGCGCCGACGAAGAATTCCCCGAGGCGCCGCCCCCCTATTGGGAAGCGATGGGCGAGGAAGAAAAGGATGACAAAGAATAGGAATAAGATTATGATTCAAGATATTTTTGTAGCACACTACCTTTGTGATTAAATGTATCGTTTAACAATATCGTACTGTATTTAATTTTTTTCTTCCTCTATGGCCAATTAAATAAAATCCGTTTCCTTTTATTAACGAACATCGGACGTTGTGGAATGATTTAATGTCGCCTTATCTTTTTTTCATTAATCACTCGATCAATGATCAAGCGGTTCGTAGATGATTTGATATCACTCGATATTTTTAAATTACTGTACAATTTATTCAAATTGGAAAATCCTCATGTTGAAGGTCAAATGAATCATTGCGTACCCAGTGCATGCGGCGAACAGAGCCTCCTTCCCAGGATTTGACTGGAGCCTGTAGCAGGGGTTGAAAAATTTATCATAAAACACTTGATGGGTGAAAAAATTTTCACTAGATCGTTTTGTTGTATACTGGAACACCAATTCCTGAGAGTCCGTCTAGAGACACTGCGCATTAACCTAAAGTAGCAGGACCGTATTGAAAATTCAAGCTTTATCATCTAATCCCCAAGGTCGATAACGATATTAAATTGATTATTTGTGAAGGATAGGTTTCGTTATCACGGGATCAGGCTCCTGCCATCAGATACTCGCACTCATTGTCCGATTATTGCAGTCGCGTTTTCAAAATAACAATAATAATGTTTTGCAGCGCCGTGCACGTTGCGTAACAAGACCCAATGTCTTCTAAGTTTCACTGAACGCGCCACCGTTAACATTTAAATAATATTACAAATAAAACTACCCTCAAACTAATGCATACGTCGTCGTTAGGACACGGCGAAACCGAGCGCGGCGGCGGAGCTGCAGTGCTTCCAGTTCCACAACAACGCGGTGTTCGATCTCGCCTGGGTGCCCTTGCACAAAAACTTCGTGACTGTCTCAGGTACAAGTCCATGTACGAAGTATGGTAGTAATGTTGTTTTTTATTTTAGGTACCTTTTATAATGTAACTAAAAAATAACATCGCCGCTTTTTTTGGTAGGTGATCACACCGCTTGTCTGTGGGACGTAGCGGAAGGAGCTCCAAGAAGAGTATCGTGTTTCTCAAATCATACCCGATCAGTAAAAACTGCAGTCTTCCCACCGTCGAATCCTTCCGTTTTCGCCACCGGCGCTAGGGATGGACACATTTTACTCTGGGATGTACGCGCCAGCAATCAGCCCAACGTCGTCTTGAAGCCAGATAATTGCCTCATGAATTGCCACTCCAGTTTCACGCTCAAAACTCCTGGTTCTCACGGCAAGAGACCTCGTTTAGACAACAATAGAGTGATCAGCATCACCGGTCTCGTATTTCAAGATGACCTCACACTCATATCCTGCGGAGAGTGCGACGGCAACATAAAAGTTTGGGACTTGCGTAAAAACTATAACATTTATAAAAGAGAACCGTTACCAAAGCACTCCATCCCCTACTGTGGCAGTTCCGCCAAAAATGGTTATTCGAATTTAATAATTGATGATGCGAGAGTGAGGTTATACGCGAGCTGCATGGACAACGTAATATACTGCTTCAACGTGTCCACCTACAGCACCGTCCCCGAGCAGAGGTACATCGGCCACGAGAACAGCACCTTCTACATCAAGACAAGTCTTAGCCCCGACAGCATGTACCTAGTCAGCGGCAGCAGTGATAAGCACGCGTATGTGTGGAACGTTAAGTATTCAGAGCCGATCGTGAAACTGACAGGCCACTGGGCGGAGGTGACGTGTGCGGCGTGGTGCCAGCGAGGGGACACCAAGGTTGTGACGTGCAGCGACGACGCGCGCCACAAGATATGGAGGATCGGGGCGGAGGTTGTAGACAGCGAAACAGAGTTAAAAGGTCGCGCGGAAGTCGTCCCTCGAACAGATGTCACTACTTTACCTAAATGGGGTTCGTTGGACAGAACACCCAGTTCCCTCAAGCGGAAACTTGACATTACCCCCAGTTCGTACAGCGCGAAACGTTCACGGCTCAAATCTCAAGAGAACAAACCTATTAGGAAAACAAAACGATGTTTAACAGAGTTGATGATCGCGTCGAGGCATTCCGACACGGAGGAAGCGGAAGTACCGGTTAAGAGGCTGAAACTGGACTTGGATTCGATTCCCGAGAGCGACGAGCCCACACTAATTCCAGCAGGGCATAAGCGACACCGAGACGGCACAGAAGAAACGCCGCCCGAGAAAAAGCAGAGCCGTTCTTTGGATGCAACATTCTGCAGCTCCGTGCCGAAGGACTGGGGTTACCTGCCCAAAGCGGGCACCTCCTTCATGACGCCCACGAAGAACTACGAGAAGAAACATTGCAAGTTATTATCGCCCAAGAGTCCAAAGACTATTTCGCCGACAGCACTGTCCCCTCAGTCTACGATAAAAGTTTCTCCGTCTAAGATAAGGATAATATCATTTTCGACGCCGACGAAGGATTTGCCGAACTATGTGGTGGATGGCGAGGCGCCGCACCTTCGGCTCATGTCCCCCGCCAGGAAGAAGCCGGACACCACCGACTGGTTGACGCTGATCGCGCGCGAGCGTCAGGGAGACCGGCTGGCGCCGGTCGCCTCCACCGCGCCCCCCAGCCCGCGGGAAGGCGCCCCCGCCCGCAGGAACTCTATCGCCGAGAAGACTCCAAAATCCGTCACAAAAACGCGAACTCTTCTAAATTATTTCAGTGTCTCTTCTGTCAAGGATAAGAGCATGTAGCGTACTTAATGTTAAGCTTAAGTTATCAGAGCGAGTAAGAGGAAGCGTCTTTAATTAAGTTATTGTGACTTTCTACTACTGAACTGACTCATGCCATTAAAATTTTTTATCTTTCGAAGCGGACGTGGCGTCGAGGAGCGCGACCGTTCCCTGAAGCATCCGCCCACTGCTTCCGCCAATGTAATTAAGGGATCTCGTTGATGTAATGTTTTTTATTATTTTGCTGACTGAAATATCAAGTTCTGTAGCATGCGCGTGCGCGTGCGTGTGCACTACGGATGGACACGTGCGCGCGCACGAGCACGCGGCTGCTTTATGTACTGCAGCTTGGCATCACAAAGCTGTGGACCCGTAAGCCTGATTGGATTAGTGTTTGTAAGAGTCGTGTTGTCTCGTACAGATGTCGTTGTGTGTCGAGTTTGTGTCTGTGTAGTGTCAATGGTTCCGTCGATGTCGTCCATTGTGTAATTTTATTTGAACAAATAAAATGGTGAACAAGTCTGTACTTGTTTTTTTTATCTCGCCGCCGGGAGGGAGTTATCGTGTGCGCAAGATTATCTCTGCGCGTGCGCGCGCGTGTTCCCACGTGCACACCACACTAGCTCGCTGTATCACGGACACTACACATCGATAACAATGAGCTGATAACTCTGCATGCAGATATTGGCTACGGCAGTATCTATCGATGAAATAGATTGAGCTCGATTTACTTAAAAATAACTGCCAGGTTAGGAACGGGGGCGGAGGGAGGAAAGGTCGGTGTCTAAACATCTTGAAATACAACCATCTGCCGCAGCATTGTCCACTATTAACAGTGTAGTGCATGTTCCGTGCTGGGGCTATACCTGGAACTATATGACGGATGCTCTTACGCCGCCGCTGTTCTAAAGGTGTAGGGATTGTTCATCGATTGGTGGAATGGGCTAGTTGGTTTTCAAGATATCTCATCTCATCTCGTGTAGAGTCGACATGCGGCCTCGCAGATTGTGATTAAGAGTAATTGGCAGTGTAGCAGTGCACTTGTGTATGCCATAGTCCCACATAAACCCACACGGGGGATGGAAACAGATAAGACCTTTTTGAGCGTACACTAGTGAGCCCCGGATCTCTTGTGCTTTTGGTTTGGTTTCAAGCAAATAGAGCGGGCACCTTGCTCGATGTGGTTCACACAAATCCAAGTCACAAGTCACGGGAATCCCGTGATTTGTGACTTTGATGATATTATTAAATCTCCATCTCATCTCAATTTATTTAATATGTTAGATGTGACAGGAACTCTGCAGACAGGAGAGTCACACTGCACGCGTTGCACATGCACGCACGTGCTTGCTAGGCGTCGCCGCGGTGACAATAAAACAGCAGGACAGGATGTGCCGTTGCTCACTCTTTATTACGCTTGTTAATTTGATATATAAAACATAATATAAATTATCTTGTAAAATGTCACCAGCGAGCTACGCGGCCATGCTGGCTGGCTGGCTGGCTGGCTGGCTGGCTGGCTGGGTGGCTGGCAGGCTGGCGGGCTGGCGGGCTCGCGGGCGGCCGTCGGGCGATGCCCAGCACAATTCGTTATACCTACTACATCTAACCGCTTACACTATGTACATACAGACGCCGTCGTCGTCGGGCGACGTCTCCATCATCAGAGTCCACTTACATGTATCGATCGTATTCATTTCAAAAATTTGTTAAATGTCTTGTTCCACCGGGTCCGTGCACTCGCGCGCCGATCTATTTAAGCGATTTCGCGTTCATTTTACAACACAACGAGAACAACGGAGACGGTTACCCCTACTACATCTACAGCGCGTTGTGTGGGGGCGAACAGCTCCCTCCGCACGCGCCCCCGTCGCATCCGGCCCCCGGCCCCCGACCCCGACCGGCGCGCACACTGCAACCGGATTAGTGACGCGGTCTGGTTAAATCTGTCTGCTATTTAATTTTTTATTATTTTTTTTTTTTATTTAATTGTTTTAGCGACAAAGCGAGGCGGCATGCACCAGGCGCCAGGGGCTGAACATCGGCCACCAATAACTTGGATACAGTAGTGTTTACACACGACAACGTTCCGAGTTTAACGCGATCCAGTACAAATGATAAATATTATTTGTATGTACCCTCACAAATGGTGACTGATGACAATATCCAACATAGCGCTGCCGATCTTCTTGTCCTTTAAGGGCTTCGTCTACTTCCGCTTAAGTAGTATCGTCACCTCGCATTGCTCACTACAAAACAATATGCATTGCGCGGGCGCTGGCCCGGGCGCGAGGGCTAGGGCGAAGGCGAGGGCGAGGGCGGGCCCGACCAACCGACAACTGACACAAACCGATGCGACAGACGTAAACTGAATACAGGAAATCAATCATTTTCTCTTTCACCGTTAGCCATCATCATCATTTCAACCGATGCACGTTCACTGCTGGACATAGGTGTCTTGTAATGTGGTCCACAAACCACGGTCTTGCGCTGTTTAAATCCAGTGGCTCCCACCGATTTTTTTGTCTTCTATCCACCTAGTGGGGGGTGTGCCAAAGCTCCGCGGTCACCGTTAAGCGCCGGATGTTAATTTAAAATTTTCATTGCCAATCTACGAGTATAATCTATGTAACAAAAAACCTATCATTAGAATCGGACGTCACTGTGAAAAGTATGGCCGCACATCATGCATACATGCATACATACATACATACATACATACAAACGGAAGCCGTTAGATCCTGTCCGTCGGTAGCGCGGCGCGCCCCACACAAACACATCATATCAAAAGTATGAACAGGTTACACCTTTACCGCGTGCCCAGCGAACGAACCAACAAGTTTCCGTTTCCGTTTTACCGCCGCAGGCCCTCGCGCGACCTCACCGCCGTGCAACGGGTCGGGTCGGGTCGGGTCGGGTCGGGTCGGGTCGAGTTGGGTCGGGTCCGGTCGGGTCACAGATCGCCGGCGGCGACACGCGACTCGCGACAGCTTCATATGTACTTAGCGGACCTCTCCCAAACTGGTAAATACGTATATCAAAAAACTACTACTGCCGCGCGGTCCTCGCGAACACTTTGTACTTAGACAGTCCGAGGAGCTCGGGGGCCGCCCCGCAGCAGCCGGCCCGTTCCGGTGTGGGACCGGATGCCGGCGGTGCAGCAGTGTCGCCTTGTGCGAGGGGCGCGCACACGCGGCGGCTCGGTCGCGTCGTCCGCTCGGACGAGGGGTCCGGCCCATCAGGCGGGGGCCGCACCACTGGAACCACGAGGGGGCACGCCGGCTGTGATGCGGTGCGCTCTTCACTCTGAACGCTCTGCAAGTCATCGGCAACAGCGTTACATGGGCGTGTTTGACGATGCGAACGGCCCCACCCAGCTCTGCAGTACGCACGCACACTCGAGATTGCGTGTGTCGGTCCAGTTACTCACTCGCGCGCGTGATCACCAGCAGAACACGGAGAGCTCGCCGCCGTGCGCCGCGCCCACCGCGCGCCACGACCGCACGCCGCCGCCCACCTTCAGCTGTGGCCGAATGGTTCCTGATTAACCACTTGCACTTGCAACGGAACAATATAATACAATATCGAAACTAAGTTCTTCTCTAGCTGCCTCGAAAACTGCAGCGCGAAGGTGGACCGATGGGGTAGATGCGGTAGGTGGGGTGGCCACCGCACCGTTTACACAGTGTTATACGCGTACACGTGAGGTCGCTGATGGAACTGTTCGTGACCTCTCCGCATTACCTCTAAGTAGCTTAAATAAAAAAAAATTACAACCCTGTCAGCGTAACGCCTCATCATCAAATATAAATCAACAAGTACTGAAGTGATCTCATCGAGTTCGATAAAGATGTAGGTCATCTAGAAAATTTACGGCATAATTGTTCTGTATAAAGGAACTATGTTAGTTGGAGCTCATGATCCGGAGGTATGGGGTGGCATACAGGTAGGCCAGATTTTAATATTTATATTAAAGGTTTGGTCTAAATTTACTGCTGGTAGGTCTCTGTCGTCGGAGACCGCTTAGGTAGGTACCACTGCAACGTCTAATGCTGCCAAACTGTAGTGTGCAAGCATTACTCTGTTCCGGTTTGGAGGGTGCTGTAGCTAGTGTAATTATTGGGGTAACGAGACTCAATATCATATATCTCAAGGAGACGAGCACGATGTGGTGCTGTGTATCATACTAATTAGCGCGACGTTGTTACGGGCAGGCGTTTCACTTACCATCAGGTGAACGTCCCGTTCGTCTCATCAGTTCGTTAAATAAAAAGCAAACTGCAGAGTAGTGGTGCTAAACACTGCTTAGTGCTGGATAAGTATAATAAGCTCGCGTGGACACCGGACCGTGAGCCCAGACTCCCAGTGAGCTGGCAAACTTGTCACCGAAACCAGCAGCAGTAACTGCATCGGAGAAAAGATCCAATAATAATCGGTTCAACTTTAGGAGCAGAGCGATGGGGGGTGGGGGTGAGGAGAGAGAACAAAGCGCTACCGACACCGTACCCCGGGTCCCTGTGAGCGCCGCCATTAATGTCCAATTGCAGTGTTTGATTTCACCATTTATGCCGTTTGCACACTTAAAAGAGATTCTGTTATTATTTTACAAGCGGAGCGCTACGCGGCTGTCGGCCCGCCGCCCGCCGCCCGCCGCTCGCCGCTCGCCGCTCGCCGCCAGCCGCGCGCGGTGAACCAGGCGGCCGGTAGCACACGCCGCGCCTGGAACACGGAACGCCGCGTCGCTGCGGTGCGGCGGTGCGGCGGTGCGGCGGTGCGGCGGGCGGCGAGCGGCGAGCGGCGGGCTGCGCGCGCACCCGACGCGGGCTCCATTCAGCCGCGCTCAATGACACCGCCGGCACCAACATCAACACTCAGCCACCCCTTGCCCCTCGCCCCTCTCCCCTCGACCCGCGACCCGCCATTCACCCGCCGCCGCCGCCCCGTGTGCGTGTGAGTGCGTGTCTCCCAACACGAGCGTCGAGCTCGAGGTGTATTTTAATCCGATCACAGCTTCATCTCTCGCAACAAGTAACAGCCAGACGAACAGCACCGCTGCAGTTGTCGTTGCCACGTGGCGCGTGCCGCACGCCGGCCGGTGCCTCGCCCAGCACTTGCTGATTGCAGCGCGCGTGCAATGTAACCTCCTGACGTTGCGCCGCCTGGTTGCTGGCGCTGCGTGTCGCGCGCCCGACCTCACAATTTACACCCACAACATCACCCAACCAGACTCGGGGGTTGATACAGTAAATGCTTCGCTTGCTGACTAACAACAACGGGGTGTGAGCGTGCGATTTAGTCGATAGAGCCGAGTGCAGGGGTGGCTTTTTTAAAAAAATTACTCGTAACTAAGTATAGAACAATCGGAGCCGCCTGAGCTGCAGCAGAGCGCGACGCCCAGGTTTATTCTGTTTGGCCCAAAACTGTGGCGCTCCTTTTGATAACCAAAAACAGTGATGAGCAAAATCAAAACTTGGTGGATCTTTGTATAGACCTTGTCTGTTCAGTCCAGATCTTGCATTCAAGGTTTTGGTTTTGGTCTCGAACTTGTTCATCCGGTCTTGGTCTTGCTCGTGTAAAACCGTCCAGCTAGGTACCACCGCAGCGCCTATTACTGCGCCGTATAATAAGTGTGCAAACTTTACTGTGTTCCGGTTTGGAGGGCGCTACGGCTAGTGAAGCCACTGGTGTCACGGAACCTCTTCTCTTCGTTATTTCATCCCTCATTGTAAAACCTTGCCGTGAGGTATACCAACCGCGGCTGAGTGCTTCCGATGTGGTGGGTTGACTTAAGCATACAATAAGTATTACAAATAATAATGACATACATAGTTTTAGAGGTAGCTTAAGCTTGATGAGCTCCAAGGATAATTCCTCTATATATGTATAATATATCATCGTCATCAGCCGTGGACGTCCACTGCTGGACATAACATACAAATGAAATTTACTTATTCGTGAATTACTAGGCTAATTATGTACAAGGTAATTGAATTCGTCAACCATGACAACCAGCGCATCAGAGACCATGGACATCGTCTCACATTGGATTCACTTTCTAATAATTTACCACCAGCACCCTCGCTTTGCTAAAACAAGCAGTAGTCCACCTCTTACTCGTCTACCCCCGGGCTCGCTTAACAGACAATGAGGGTACCCCCACTTCAAAACCCACGAACCCGAAAACGTTTTTAGTCGCCTTCTAGCATAGACAGGGTTTATATAGTTTTACACTTAGTGGTGCATAAAGCCCCCGGAGCTATTTTCCAACTGTTTGAACCCGGGAGCCAGATGCAACCGCAGCTGCGGTTTCTCTTTAACCAAGTGAGTGCTGCTGCACGGTTATCGCAACCAGGGGAAGCACCCTTCTGCTAACCGCACACCTGACTAGCACACTAGCTGATCCGAAGGATTCAAAAAATCTTCTGAATCGGAGTCTACCATGTTGCAAGTCCAGTTGGCCGTTACGTTACGAAGGTCGCACCACCTTTGCCCTCCGCCCCAATCAGCTTGTAATGATTCCGCGATCCGAGGATATCTGTGATCAGCGAACTGTTTCTGGATTAACTATTCAGAGATTTTTTACTTTATAGTAAATGTCTTGGCCTATGTCCAGCAGTGGACGTCCATCGGCTGATGATGATGAAATGTTTTGAAACTGTTTGAATATTATTTCGACGGTGAATAGTGAATACAGTTTATCATTTTTTTAAAGGGGAAAAGTTCATAAAATTGACGTAAGAATGCAGTAATGCTTGCACACTGTCTGGCACCGTGGTGACAGGGGGTGCTGGCGGCGGTGAGCCAGTCCGTCGCCGGTTAGTTCCACCCCAATTACGTCATTCTCAATTACCACGGATAGTGGGGATGTCACTAACAAAGGTGACTTACCTGTTGCATTTTGTCGAAGTCCAGCGCGGGACGGTGTCTCCTGGGTGGCGGAAGGGCCACGCGGCGGCGCCGCGGCGAGGCACAGCTCTCGGCGCCGCCCGCCCCCACCGCCGCCGCCGCCGGGCCGGCACCAGCTCCCGCCAGTGACGGCGGCACGCCCGCGCCGCCCGCGCGCCACGGCTTCAACGCCTCCAGCGGGGGCGACGTACGGAAGCGAACCGGGGTCTCAACCTGAAATTGTCATTCGACTACTTGAAACAGCGGCCCCGTGCAATCAGCTCCTGAAACTTGTACGTGTAACGATTAGCGTTTCTGGATGTTGGAAGAAATGAAAAGTACTTTTTTTTTATTTTTTACATGCGTTTACAGTAATAATGTGTGTACCAGGGCCACGAGGAAGAACCTCTATGAGATGGACTGACCAGACAAAGGCGGCAGCAAATGGCTCATCATCCTTGCCTTTATATGGATGCACTAGGAAGGCGGCCATCAGAGAAGAATGGCGACGTGTTGTTAGGCTTGCGACCAACACTTAAAGTGAAGACCACGACCACTCTGTTAAGAGTGATGCCGACGATGAAGAAGAATAGTAAATAGTTTACTGAATATACTTTTGATGATAGGGCAGTAGTAAACTGTTTAACTCTCAGGGAGGTTCGGATTTTATGTAAAGCGTTGTTACGGCGTACTGGTATCAGTACCTTGGTGTCATCATCGTCGGAGGAGGGTGCCCGCGCGGCCAGCTCGTCCGCGTCCAGGTAGGGCTGCGCGGCCCAGCGGCGCTTCTCCGGCGCAGCCATGGCCGGGGAGGAGGCGCCGCGCCGCCGGCCCTCGGCGCGTGCGCCGCCGCACACCGCGCCCGCGGCCGCGCCGGCCGCGCCCGTCGCCGCGCCCACCGGCCCGCCGTTGATCACCTGCGCACACACCCCCGTTCAGCGCAAGACACTTTTACAAACAATTAGCATTCAAATCGATGCAGACCGGCGCGACGACATCGTCGACACACATCGTTAGGCCATTACCGGTAACGTGCGACATTTTTGCTGCGCGCTCGCACCGCGAGGAAAAAACCGCCGGCGCAGGAAGTCCACGTAGCGGCGCATGCGCAAAAAATGCGCACTTATCGCATAGGGCTGTCGCCCCCACACAGGGGAACATTTGTAACAAACGGTATTTGATCCACAAAATTAGCTAGGTGTTGGCTAACCACCTGTTGGTGTCACAAAAATGTCCAAGGTACCTCTCCGGCGAAACTCGGCCCCTACCGACTGTATAACACAACTCCAGCAGACCGCAGACAAAAGGTGCCGATTAACAAAAATATATACGTATATATTATCGTGATTAAAACTCGATCGCGCTGTGTGGCTTTACGACACCAGGTCCAGCGTACCCAGCGCGGCCGCCGGCAGCCCTGCCCGCGGCCGTGAATGAAGCGATGCGGCGCAGCAAGAGGAAAAAGTCGACCAGCTCGCCGCCGCCTGCCCGCTGAATATTTAAGCATGTAATTGCACAACTCGCAATTCCCTTCCGTCAAAGCGTCGCATCATTACACGCTTGAGTTAATGGAGGGGGCGGCCCTCCGGCGCGCCCTCCGCGCCACCCCCGCACCGTGCGCCCCGCACCGCCCGACGCGGGCAATAAAACGGTTTCTCGTGGCCGGCGAAAACGCCCGACTCCGCGGCCGTCCGCTCATTTATTATGGAAGCGAGACCGGAGGAAAAAGTCTGGATGTCTTTAGTTCTGACGGCGGGTGGCGGGCGGCGGCAGCACACACCATTACGGCGCATCTAAAATGGGCTCCAACCATCTCGATGAATGTTATTGTTTTCTTTGCAGCGTCCACCTAACGGTTCTTTAGAGTTCACGAAAAAACCTGTTTTAAGCTTCAAACTGGTGTCCGTGCTATTTGCGGGTCTAACATGGTGCGACCCGACGGGGCGGTGGATGTGGTCGCTACCATGGACATTATTACGAACTCACCCCGGGGCCGTGCCCCGGGGCGAAATCCAAGGAAAAGCTAATCGCGTGGACAACAATTCGAAGCCAGCCTCGTGTACTGGCTGGGCCGCGTACGTAGCTGGCACAAAGGGTACTTGAACACAGGGGAATAAGCACTGAAGCTCTCACTGCTCGCACAACAATTATTCAGCGCCACACCCCCTACCCCTCGCCATCCAACCCTCTCTCCCGTCGCGGCTGTGTGTTCATATCGGTGTGTTACACCACGTGGCTTAGCACTTCCATTTGTCCGGACTGAGCGATTTCGTACGAGAAGTGAATGGCGAACTATATCTTCCAACATCTAAATGTATGATATACGGCACCCCTGACTTGGATGTAGAATCCTCTGAATTTATTTCAGAATATAGGAAGTTGATCCGGCGCGACACAGGAGGGTGGTCTCCGCCTGAGTACTTCGAGGATATTGAAGCATATATTAGTCAACAGTCAACAGTCAACCCTCGGGCAAATTCCATGAGATGTTGCTGTATTAAAGAATTCCATAAGATAAGGTCAATCACGAATGTGAACATAAAAGCTTGTCCTTCGCATGTCACATGATGTCTGTGGGAAATCCAGTCGAGGGACAACAGTCGCTGCAGTTCCGAAGCAGATCGAAGGAATATCCAGCACAGCCGCAAGCAATGCGGGGCCCGAGCGGTCCGCATGTTACCGGCCTGGTGACGCACTCGCGTTCCGTTGTGGTGCCGGTGCTGCTGCGCCCAGGACGCGCGGTGTCACTCCGACGCGCACTAGGAAATAGGACTGTCTCGGAAACTATTAATTTGCAATATGTCCGCTCCGGGGCGGAGGCTGCTGGCCGCTTGCTCTCGCGCTCCAGCGGCCCACAAAGAGCCACCGGCGGATTACCTGCGGCTCGGCGCGCGGCTGGATTACTGACCGAACGACCACACGCTGCCCACCCCTGGCAAAGCACAATTTCGTCATCGATGTCATTTGCCAAAGACTTGGAGATCTTCATTCGGGATTAATCGATTTATCCCCAGGGAAGTAAACAATTGTTTATGGGAACAGTCATGGGTGAAATAAATAAAACCTTTTTGCAATAATCGGCCACCTCGCATCCGGCGCCGGGAACTGTCTGTGAAGCGTCAGCGTGAGCGTCAGTCAGAACGATTGATCAACGAAGCTACGAGACCAGCCGACTTTCACCTGATGGTAAGTGATACGCCTGCTTATAACAATGTGATGCTAGTTCAGATGGTATACATAGTATCACAATGTTCTCGTCGCTTTGAGACAGGTAATTACATTAGCTACAGCGCCCTTCAAACCGGAACACAGAAATGTTCGCATCGTACTGTCTGTCGGCTGCAATAGACACTGCGGTGGTACCTACCTAGATCTCCGGCATTAGAGACCTACCAGACTTATTGTAGAAGTAATGGAAACGCCGAGAATAGTAAAAATATGGCCAAGGGCTGGAGGGATATACAGCAAGATAGCGTCCATGCACCGGGCCCGCCGTCCTTCGCTCCTCACGATTAAAAGACGAGAATGACAAAAGAGTTTATTTGCGGCCGTGCTCGAGGCTGCGCGAGGAGACGCAGATGGCGTGGGCGGCGTGGGTGGCATGGGCGACGTGCGCGGCCAGGAACAGCGCCGCCGCGGACGAACAAAGCGCGCAGTGTGATGCGGGAGTGTTGCACGGTGGGGGGTGGGCACACGTCGCTTTACCACCCCCACCCCATCCGTAAACTACACACGTGTCAATATCCAGTCATACGATAAGAAAATCTCAAGTGTCGGATACAAGTGATGTGAGAGAGTAACTTTTATATCAAACTCCATTGCAAGTCCGCCGGCGGCGATGCGTAGCCAGGGTGGGGGAAGGAGCCCAACGCTGTCGGCGGAGCGTGGCCAGAACAGATCGAGAGTTTTTTTTAAAAAGATAGTTTATATGATGTGGAAAATGATGAGTTCCGAAGTACTGCAATCCGGCCAACGTCCCGATTGCCCGGGGGGCTGGGGCTGATGTTCTTTGCACATGTATTTCCATGATTTTATTTATGGCACAAACCTTTACATAAGCCAAGGATTTTTGGAAAATTCAATATTAGGAAATGGTACGCAGGATTTGATGGCCGCAACTCCATACGGGAACCTTGGAAACTCCACGTCTGGAGCATCCGTGGAGCATTAGTGCCTGTCACTTCGCCGGTCGCGCTCGCGTCGCGTTTCAGCTGTGCAGCGCAGGTGCGAGGGAATGGTGGAATGGAGGAGTTGTGCGCTGCTGAATGCTCACATGCGAGTAATTTGCGTCGGAGGCGCTCGCGCGGGTCGGTAAGAAGAATGTCAAACGTAGCCTTATCGATCGCCACCGCCATCCCCGTCCCATCCCATCCCGCATCACCGCTATTACATATTCCACACTGTTACATGTCAAAATAACTTTGCTTTAGACGATTTACGCCACATTGTTACGGACAGGCGTATCACTTACCATCAGGTGCACATCCCGCTCGTCTTGCCATTTAATTGAATAAATGAGACAAACAATACGTGTTAGTTAACGAACGTCTTAGCAGCATCAGCGCCGGAAGCCGCCGCACTTACACTAGGAGACGAGCACAACGACATTAGTAGAATATACAGATGCGGAAGGAACTACCGAGTGCAGCGGCGGGGCGGCGGGGCGGCGGGGCGGCGGGGCACGTCCAGAAGCCAGGACAAGTTTGAAGGTGATTAAAAATTACTTAATTTAATCCTCTGAACATAATGTAGACCTGGCATGGCAACCTTTGAGATGGCGCGCGTAAACTGGTGCCATATAGTATTACAATTGGCAACGTCTGCGTAACGTGCAAGAGAGATAGTGGAGAGAGAGCATGCGCCGAACGGTGCACCGCCACGGGCTGCCGCTGATGGCGGTGGCCATTAAGGAAGTCGGGGCAGAGATGTACACGTTTACATTCAACGAGATGAATAGAATGTAGTTACAACGCGCACGCACTAAACCCGCTGGATAGGAGTGGCGCTGGACCGATCGATGTGGAGATCTTTGGGGGGGCCTATGTCCAGTTGTGGACGTCTATCGGCTGATGATGATGATGATGAAAACATATCAGTGACGTAAAACAATTTTCCCGCACCGTAAACTGTATCGCGTCCACTCCTCAAACTTAATTGCTGGAATAAGAAATGACTATAGCCAATTTCAGCCGGAGTAAATGTCGACAGCATCAACCCCCTGCGCGAACACCCTACCACCCTACCACCCCCAGCAGCACCACAGCTGCGACGTTTAACCACTCAGGCAACAGAGGTAGGTACTGGGTTGAGGCAGCTCAGCAGCCTTATCCAGATTTTGATACGCGTATGTACGAATAAAACTATCAAGGCATTCATTTACCTCGCTCTCTCTCTCTCTCTCTATCCTTCTCTATATCTCTCTCTGGTTATATTTCACCACTCAGTGGACCCCCCAGCGTTAACAAAGATTACTCCAGCCACTGACTAAGTACTCTGACAGACCTTTATGGTTTTGTTCCCAGGTCTGCGAGAAGTTATGAGGTTGTGAGAGGAGGAACAAAAAGTAATAATATTAAAATCAAATTAGGTGTGGCAGTTGTGCGCGGTCACATTGCCGGCCAGCTCCCGCGCAGATGGCCAGCTCCCGCGCAGACGGCTGCTGCACAAAACTTTCAAAAGTGCGGAAGGCAAGTCCTCGTCGCAAAGCTTTCAGACAAAAGCCTTCGAGGGGATAATTACAAGATCCTGCGAGCGCGGAGGGTGCATGGATCTTTAAGTGTGTCTGCAGGCGCTAGGAAGCAGAGATACAGATACAGGGGAAGTAGGGTAACCAGAATCATGCTATAATTTTTTTTATTTCATATTTTAAATAATATAGTAACAAAAGTTCGGATGAACTGGTCGAAATAGTAACGCATTGCTTCCTCACCAGCTCCAGAACAATGCATTCAAGTTAAAGATGCTGTAATGATGAACTCTCTGAATCAAACGAGAGTAATAATTACTCGAATTGGTAATTAGTGTTATGTGATCCATCTTGCGATCATTAAACGAAAATGTGCAATACGCTGGCTGCAACCTGCAGTATTTCAAAATATTTTAGGATCCTGTGGTGTCAATGAAGGAGGAAGCGGCGCGCGCGCTCACCTCCAGCTCCTCCTCCGAGGAGTGATGGTCGTAGAGCTGATCGGGCTCGGGAGCGCCGCGCGGCCGCGCCGCCGCCTCACCTTCTGCACCTGCAACCAATCCCCACTATTAATGCTTGGGAAGATCACCAGCACAACACGACATGACTGCACGCACAGAATTCGCAAAGATGACTACTATTTACCCATAGCAAGGGTTGGAGGTGCGAGGGTGCAGCCGGCGCCGTGGCTCCGGCAGCAGCACGCGCGGAGTCGGCGGCCGCTTCCACTGCCACTCCTCGCCCCCATACCTTTCATGTCGGACACTGCGTTTTGTAGCATATGTTGTTTCCAAATACACATCTTTAACTCCTCATCCTCCTCCTAACGTCATCGGATTTATTATATTTAGAGTGATTACGTCAACAGTGAAAAAAGTAAACCTCATGACATAAGCATACATTTGTTACCAGCGGCGGTAGTAACGGGCTCGAGGGGAAGGCGAGGAATCGGAGCTGTGATCTTGGTGGTGGTGGTGGTAGTGGGGAGGTGCCTGACGTCCGGCCGGTGGTGCAGGGCCGGGTCCGGGTGTGTGTGTGTGTGTTTGCGCGTGCGTGCGTAAGTGCGTGCGTGCGCATGCGCGGCGGTCTTGAACTTGCGCGGCGCGTAGGCAGCCCGCGCGGCGCCGCCCGCACAAGCGAGCACTCGTACACAAAACATATTACGCGCCGTGCACGCGCCGTGCCCGCGCCCAGCGCTGGAACCGCTCGCCCAGCGCCGCGTCCCCCCGGGGCCTATCCTCAGAATAAATACCGAACTGATGACTGCAGTGCGGACGTTCCGCATAGCAATACATGTAATCGCGCTTTCAAACAGTTGCCTCATAAAAGCTTACACGTGCAGCGACGGCGACGGCGCGGCGGAGGGACTTAATCCCGTCCATCTGAATTTGCTGATGATGCCTACAAAGCGCTCGTGTGCACCTCGATTTTATACACGTAAGTTTAAACACGATTAAACCATCAGAAACATCAACGGCCGATAAACGTCCACGGCTGGACATAGGCCTCCCCTAAAGATGTCCCTATCGATCGGTCCAGCGTTGCTCACATCCAGCGGGTTAACCGTGAATATATGAAATAGACAATAATTGTCGGTTAAAATTTTTCACTTTACTTACTTAACCAAGTGCCAACATTTGTACATATATCAATAATATTTCATATTCAACTACCTCGTCTCCGCAGAGCTGACGGTAGACTGGAAGGTAACGCCCAAGGTATTGCGCTTTACACATGATTCCTATTAAATAAACATGTCCTACAAGATAAGCTCATGGTTTCAAAATCGACAAGCAGGCACGCAGCACGGCAGTGGGGGCAGCTTATCTGGGTGCAGGTCATATGACCTGCACCAAGTAAATCCGTGTCGCGCGCAACGAATATGTGGGAACAGATCCACAGAATGCTCTGGGTGGTGGTGGCGGCGGTGTGCTCCATCGAGGTCCGCCGCGAGGTGGGCGCCGGGCACTTTGCACGGATACTGGAGACGCAGTCGTGCGCGCATCTTCAAATTGACATATACTGTATTGCTAAGTTGCATCTACCAAACGTCATGGACATGGTTATTGAGGAGCAAAGAGGATGTAATTAACTTGAGTAACGGACTACTTTTATCAGACAGCCCATAGCTGGGCCACGCACTGCATCCGCAGAGGTGGTGCGGAAATCTTATATTTATTTAAATATTTTTCGGCATTTAGATCTATCATCAGCGCACGCGGTGCGGCGCGGGTAGTTCTCTACTAGTGGGGCGATGGGGGGAGCCGACGTGTGCATTCTGTCACATAAATATTGACGTAATGTTTGAGTGGAGTTGCAGCGGGGCAGGCGAGGTGAGCGGTTGGGGGGAGATGGCGGGGCGCGGGCTCGGAAGTAGGTCGCCGGCGGTCGTTGTCCCGCCGAAGGTTCAACAGATATTTCTCCACCGCGTAGCCCCGCCTCGCCGCCGGCGGCTCCCTCCGCTCAGCCGACTTAACGTTATCTTACTCAGTAAACCCGATTGATGTTTCAGTCTAAACATGGAAGTTGGGAGAGGACGGCAGGAGTCGCGCCACAGCGGCCGAACGCATCATTCATTTCAGACGAGTGCCATCGCGAACTACGGAACCGCCGGAAGTCGCAGAAGTACCGCTGACATGGACATCACTAACGAGACCGTGCAGCCTGATTTGAAGAACTATCTGTTACAAAACTCCATATCATCACACCGCCTATGCTGCCGCCAACTAGTAGCGTGGAAACGTAACTGTGTTACCTTGTGATGACCTAGTGATATTGCTGGGCTGGGGAGTCAACACAGTGTTACGTGTTAGTGTGAAGGACTAATCATCAGCTCGTTGTCAGCGGCCGGATGCCTTGTGAGTGCCTAATCCAAAGCTTTAAAGCTTGCGCCTCGAGGTACAGGTCACGGCGGTGCTTCCCCGGGAGCGGGCGACGCGTCGACCGGACGCACCAGGAGGACCTATCACTGTGTGGGTTCCCACGTGCGTGAACATACTTCATGTCTCAATGTTACGTGAAATGGATTAAACAAGACTAATCAATGTAATAACATAACACAATGCACCGACGTAGGGCTATAAGGGGTGGGTGCAAGAGGCTCCGCCCAACATCTTACAGAGCCCAAGCCAACCTCACCAGCACGCAACGCACCTTGCCGAATAACAGACGAGACTCTTACCCACTCACCAACCCGCATTAGGCCAGCGTGGTGGGACTAAGGCCCAATTCCCTCTCAATGAAGCTCCTTGAGGGAGGCCTATATCCAGCAGTGGGCCTTATCAGGCTGATAAGCAGTGCAGCGATGTAGGTGAACCGCACCGCGCACCTGAAGTGGCTAAGTGGCCTAGTACTGGCTTTAAGCAGGATAAGGGTGAAGTTTCCCGCGGGCTCTCAGCACGTTGCTCGTGCTAGAGAAATACAAAAATAACCTAGAAAATCGTTAGTTGATTATTTGCATCGCGAAGGGTAGGCGGCGGGGAGTGGTCGGCTTTAAATCTAGCAGCTAACTGTGGCCCGTGGAGACGAAGGAGTCTGCGAGTCTGCTCGCCGACGAACTGACCCGTCCGATATAGATAAATAATAAATACTTATAAAACATATGTTAGGCTTTCGCAAAATAAAAAAAATCATCTCACTTTCGAATTCCGACCCCACGCGGCCCAATCACGTCGCGAAGGGTTACCATAAATGTACACGGAGCTGCGGACAGTCCGCTCATTTGTCGGGATGTCGTTGCATTTATTTCAATACAAATAAACAAGAGACACCTTGAACTATAACCTGGCCAATTGGAGTGGCCACGTGCCCCGCAGTGAAGCCCGCACCCTTAAACCAATCCCCGCGCGGTGGCACCGAATCCCACTAGACGTGGCCCGCTCTTCCGCGGTACAAATAAATGGGAACCTACCCAGCCCAAATGAGCGAGGCGTCTTCGGTACCGTCCTCCCCCGCAACAGTGATGGAGATGGGCGCTGTGGCAGTATTGCTCCAGCACAATAACAAACAAATATGTAGTGTAAAGGGGGTGTTGACATTTCACTGATCTGATCTGATGAAATTGAAAAAAGGTGTGAAAAGGCATGACGGGGTCGGCAACGCGCCTCTGACGCCTCCGGATACTACAGGCGCCCGTAGAATACGACAGCTGCTCACCACCAGGCGAGCCTTGTCTGTTTACCATCACACTGGTAAAAAAAAATTAAGATTTATTGGAAATTTATAGATAAGTTCCGACGTCTATGTGGTCACCGTCATACTATCGCTCCTCGTCCACGGCGTGTAGCACACGGGGGAGCTTTAGACTGGAGAGCCGAGACCCTGTATCCTCCTCCAGGTTAAGTTATTATAACAGCGACTGAATACCCTCGTAGTGGTAAGATAGGCACAATAACTAATTAATTGTTTTCAAAGTTTATGTATAAGCTATAACTTGAAATAATCAGTAGCAGGGATGAAGAGTGTATGTTCAGCGCCAAGTACAGAGGAGAATACAGCATGTATCGGTACAGCACCACCCGTGGCAGATGGATGTATACACCCATTTTTTTAGCGTGAGGAAGTACTGCATGCGTACTTCTTCGTTGCGGGGGCTACGAAAAAGTTATGCGAGATTCTTACTGGATAAAACCCCACGGTGCGCCTTTGACTGAAACTGAGGTAACGCTTTCACACGCTACCGCAGTTCCGGTGACGTTGGTCCATTAACGGGTCTCGAGATGGTATGGGGTTCCATGTGGAAGGACCCAGACCCTGCGCGGAACATATCATGCACGCCTTCTTGATGCCTACGTATACACGTATTAGGCATCAAGAAGTATACACTGAGTGGCGGATTTCCCCGTATCCACCACTTAAGCCTCTGTTGATGGGGTTCCAGTAGGACATGATCCCTTCTCCGACGTCCAGGTCTCTGTCTACGGATGGGGAATTTAAAGACACTCTCTCACCCGCTCCGCAGCGTCCTTCTGTTACATAACTCGCAAAAGGCAACTTAAGTGTTCCATGGCGTTTCGCTTCCCACCTTTTCCTGTATGAAGACGGGAAGTCGGAGGTCGTCGCCAACATTAACGACGAGGTATCGACACAGCACTGTCGAACTAGAACATACCCCGAAGGTATGTTGCCCCGATTCGTCACCTTCAACGCAATGGTGGCACACGGCCGTTGGCTCTCTTCTTGTTCGTTGCGGGTACTGCCCGAATCATCCATGTCTCATTAGCAGCCGCATCAGACGAAACGTCAGTGCACCATGCCGCCTGTTTGCCCACTTTGTCAAAACTGAACGCACAGCGTCAACGATTTTACATTCTGTCTTGGGATGGGCTAATGTTTCATTCCAGCAGTCCAGTAGTAGCTGTAGAGCGTGAATCCTTCGCAAATCCATGGTGGGAGCTGCTCATCTCGGGTTTGTAACTCTAAGCGCTATTCATACATGCCCGCAAGGAACTTCGCCTCTAAATCCCTTGGAACAGATGCTGCTAGAACGTGCGCAGCCTCATGTGAGATAGTGCTGTATCCTCTTCCAACCAGGCCGGTCATCGCTCTTTGCGGTATTCAGAGGTCCACTATAGTGTGTTCTGTCGAGGTTTGCGCCTATACCTAGTGCTCTGTGTAACGCTGTAGAATGCACTAGCCCCAAATACGAGTGATCTGTGCAGTACTCCAAGCTATGACGTAGCTTAGTGTTCGACTTGGCTGAACGTGCCTCGCGATGCCCCAACGTCCGGCCGACTTGCGTCTCGTCATGCCGGAAGTGCGTGCCCTGTGGCTTGCCATTTAGTTTACAAACACGGAGCCGCGAACAGTCCACGGCAGCGTGCGAGCCTGCAGTGTCTGAATGTAAACTCGATGTGGTCTAAACCGCGACGGGTCTAAGGATCATTCACGAATTCATCGCTGCTACAGTAGACTCTTTCACTGATTTTATGAGATTTCATTAAGCGGAGTGGGTGTCGAAGGTGCGACCTGAATAAACTGTAAACTCACCAAAGGGGTGCTATAGGAGATGACGGGAATTAAGATACAAAAGTATTAAAAATGGCGATTGTGAATAATATTAATGTTAGATTAAAGTCGATCCGGCTCGCGCTGCGCCCGCGTTGCTGCTGCTGCTGCTGCGGCCCGAGTCGATACGCAGGTGCAGTGCAGCGCAGTATGCAGCCAGTGTTGAATACAGAACCCGCAATGACATCTTGCTTTTTTCAAATGAATCGTTCACGCAGTAGCGTCGGCCAGTGGCGCAGGTTACGGTTAACGCGGTGGCTCAGAACCCTGCATGTCAGTGTTTATTCAACGCCACGATAATTTTCAGAACAAACATCACCATGATGTCAAACGGGAAAAACTCCGGCCTCGGCTCTGGCTCCGGCTCCGGCTCCGGCGCCGGCGCCGGCTCCACGCGGCCGCGACCAGTGGGCGTGTACAAACCGAGCGTAGGTGTAAACAGGGAAACGCTAGCGTGTCCATAGCAAACATTGAATTATTGTAAAGCAACGGGAAACCAAACGCGCTAGCAAACTAAAGTGCATCCGGTGTCCCACGCACCGCTGGCGTGCTGGTGAGCGCGCGCTGCGCACCGCGCCCCGCCGGCGCCCCGCGCCCCGCGCCCCGCCAGCGCCCCGCCGGCGCCGCAGCGACATATTGGACGGACGAAGCAACTACTGTGTGGTTTTGATAATACGAGTAACGGCTGTGTCGTGGGTAAATCAATTTAGTTTTTATAAAAAAAAAAGAGCGTCGTACCAGCAGCCCGCATCTGGTGCGGTACTGGTGCCGGGCACTCCCAGCTTATACCGTTATATAAGAATAGATGGTTAGCGCTGTATGTAGAGGACAACACAAAATATCAAACTGATTGTTACTGGTAAATGAAACCCCGCCGTAACCTGGCGCTGCCTGCCGCCCTGCCGCCCTGCCGCCCTGCCGCCGCACCGCCGCCCGTGCGCGTTACCTGAACCATTCAAAGTGCGCCGTAATAGTTTCAAGAAGAATGCAAGCAGGATTGCCGCGACACGCTGATGAGCACTTCCTCTGTGTCTTTAAAGGCCCGTTGCTTATCACATCAATATTGTGGTCAGCAGTGAACCGCCACGCTGATGGGCGCGGCGAACGCGAAGCGTATGTAACCGCGGCGCAACACTCACCTTGGCCGCTCGCAAGGCCAAGGTTAGCCCCTCCCTCCGCCGCCCCCTCTATCCGCGTCGCCATCCGCGCGCTCCCTCCCTCCGTCGCGTCCTACTCCCCCCCCCGCGTCCGGCGCGATCTACGAGCTCGCGCTTTTTGCACCATGATGTAATGCAAAATTCGGCGCGCGCGCAGCGGCAACATCGCAACATGGCCGCCGCGCCTCACAGCGACGAACAGTTTTTTTTTTTCACATATAGCTTTTGTTTGTCAACACTGCCGGTTTCCGTGCACGAGCAAATAAATATTAAAATTCACTCGTGTACGGGGTGACCCATGGTTATCGAGGAGCAGCTCGCCAGCTAATGCGGTTCATGCTGCGCGGGCGCGACTTAACGTGGACGCGAAGAAGAATGGAAGGAAGAGGGGAGTACCTCTGCAAGGTGCCGTCGGGATTTAACATATCACTCAAACAAGTCCATCGGGGTATCATGCCGGACTCACCGTCCCGGTTGAAGGTATATAGGGATGCGAGGAATTCCGAATGCAACCACCACTGCAGCGACCTACATGCTATCTGATGGTAACGGAGCAGTTGAGTATCTCCACACGGAAGTATTTCGAGAATTTTAGAATTGCTGACGTTGGACTTCTTGGTGCTCTACACGTTTCACTACTGAATTACTACATATAGTCTACATGTTCACTTATCGAATGGCTGACATTTTTTTACACATCCTCCTCAATTCCTCCTAGTTCGAAAAGTACACCACGCATCTGCTCCTTTGACCCAATGTAAACGTAACAGTGTGTCGATTAAATGGAATGGTGGAGCCAAGGGTATAGCTGAATACGGTCGCGCTCGCCGCGCTCCGGTAATTATCCTGTGGCGGCGAAAATAGAATTGATTTGCATTAGAAACAATTACAAAGTGTTGGCCAATTAGCGCACCCTCACCCCACCCCCCGCCCCCTCTCCGCCCCACACACACACACAGACCCCCACACCAGCTCCACTTTCCGCCCCCACTCACGAAACTGCCACACGTTTATTCCCTTTAGAGAGTATTGTTTTTTAGGTTGCAAAAGCTGATGGTGAATGCAGCAAATCGCTTGGTAGGACTACGGATCGGCGCGGCTGGGGGGTGGTCTCGTGCAGCACTCCACGGATGCACTCTTGTCAAGTTCACGTTCCTTACATCAGCAACCAACAAAACTTTACAAACATATTCAGGCTCATGATCATAGTTATTTTCTATTATTTATAATTGTGTTGGTTTTCTCAATCCGATCGCCAAACTTCCGTTTGAAGAGGGCACCTGATGATGATCGTGATGATATTAACTGTGTTCGTTCAATAACGTAGGGATGTGAATGGATTTGAGATTATGATTTGATGCAAATTAAGAACTAATCGCTGTTAAATGGCGAGAGTATAGATAGGTGTTGGTTCAGCGCCCGGAGCGGGCGCGGTGGGGTCCACGGGCGCGAGCAGCAGAAATGAGAACAATTACGTGAGCTGCACGGATATCATCACCAAGTAGAGACATGCGTGATTATACATTAAAATGTTGCGATCTCGTCACTGTGATAAGAGACGGTCTCAGTGGGTACCATCGCGGAGCCTGCCCAGGAGCAGGGTGCAAACGTGACTGTGTTCCCGTTTCATGGGCACGATCCTGCAGCGATCTGTACAATACAGAAAACATGCTCAACGATCTAAATCAAAGCACGCAGTGAGGCGGCGGGGGCGCGTTTCGATGCAACACATCTGCGAGCGCCGCTTCCGCTTCCGCTTCCGCATGAAGGCGCACGTCAGAATACGCGGTGTTCCCATAACACGCACCAAGATATGTCGGCGCGTTACCCGGGGACCCTCACCCCGCCCCAACTCTTGGACGCGATTCAACTGGGACCACATCGCAGCCGACGGACGTCTGCACCATAACAACAACACACGTTTATGTATTTTCATTAAATTGAGCCCTTTCTCAACATCACCCTCGGCTGGTGTGCTGCTGCTGCTCACTGCTTCTGTTTTAACTAGTTTATGTGTAGTGTGCGCGATGCTTATACAAAGGTGGAGGGGGTCGGAGGGTGAGGAATACCACTTAACTCTGGCAATGGCCCGATTCATTCGCAGGTGCCGCGTCGTTACTACATCACAGTAACTTGGCTATTAAACGTAGCGTTGCATATAAACAAAATTACCGGTAACGCACTGCCACATGCCCATATGATAAAGCTGAAGTAAGCACAAGTAGGAAGCGTAGCGCGTAGCATGGATATAGTGTGTCGGTGGTACTCACTGATGTCGGTGACGTCATTCCACTTCATGACGACGTCAGCGCAGAAGTGGCCTGCGGGCAAAGGACAAAACTTGTAATTTTTACTATTTGCACTCGAAACGCCGATTGTTTATATATCAGCTCCTTACATATGAGATTGGCGTTTTGTGCGAGGGAGCACAAAGTCAACTTTTTTGTAAAATATATTCAATTAATCAAAGTATGCACCGATGTTATCTATGCACTTTTGGCATCTCATAGGTAGTTCATTGAAACCTTTACTAAAAAACCATGGGGGGACGAGAACCAATAGTCTTTGAAGGCGGTTTGGACTGACGCATCGGAGTTGAATTTTTTTCCTTGTAAGAGTTGTCCAAATTCCGAAACAAATGGTAGTCTGTTGAGGCAAGGTCCGGGGAGTACGGTGGATGTCGCAGACATTACAATTGCAGCTCATCTAACTTAGTGGTTGTTTGTTGTGCAGTGTGTGGTGGTGGTGGTGGTGGTGGTGGTGTTGCGTTGTCGTGAAGCAGCAGTGGCCTAGAGCCATTGACCAACGTCGGTTGTTTAGCAGCTAGTTCTTCCTTCATGGTCTGCAGTTGCTGACAATAGATACCTGCCGCAATCGTTTGGCCAGATTTTAGAAAGCTGCAGTGACCGGCGTGAGACACCGGCGCCAGTCCACCAAACACGCACAACTAACTTTTTCTGACTAAATTTCCGTTTAGGGCAGAATTCGGCTGGGTCTCTAGGGTTCAACCATTGCGACGAGACTTCCGACTATCGTACAGTGTCCACTTATCATCACAAGTAATGATTGGACTTGAAATCCCTTCATCATTGTGTCGGCTGAGCAAAGTGACGCAGCAGCAGCAGTCGGCGCGTGTTCGCCAGTTCCATTCACTCAATCCATGGGGTACCCACCGTTCAAGTTGTTTTACTTTCCCGATTTGCTTCAAGTGGATTAAGATAGTTTTGTCACTTACCCCAAAGCCTGCAGCTATCTCTGAAGTGCTTTGTAATGGATCCGCTTCCACAAGAGCCTTTAATCCTTCATTTTCCACTTTGGGTTTCGACCGTCCACGGGGTTGGTTCTGAAGGTTGAAATTTTCAGAACGAAAGCGTTGAATCCAAAAACGTGCCGTGCTTTCTTTTGCGACACCAGCGCCGTACACATCATTAATCCTTGGCGTCCTTCGCGGCCGTTAACGGGTAGCGGTGGGCCCAACATCTCTCCGCCGCAGGAAGCTGGGTGTGATTTTCTCCCGTGACTCCCATGCTATCTGGGCGACTGCATAAGGCCAAGGAGGGGGCGCGCTGCATGTTCCGGCGCGCCCTGGGAAGGGAGGGTTCATCTCTCCCTTCCGAGGTGAGGCGGCGAAAGCGGCCAGCGCCGGCAGGATCGCGGTTGCGAGCGAAAGCTTTTCCGTGACCCTGCCATCAGGCGATAAGACAGAACATCGTTGAGGTTTTAGTCGGTGCAAGTCCGACATAACCCATCCTTGCTCCCGCGAGGACGAGTATGCGTAAGCATTTCCTTCACATAAAACAAAAAAAAAACCAAAGAGGAGATATTTCAGATCAAAGTCAGTTCGGGTCAGTACGACAAAACGCTAATTTCATATGTAGGGAGCTAATATTTTACCCCTTCTGTCCTACAGGGTTGCATGCAAGAGATTGCTTACAGCGAGATAAGGCCGCGCTTACCCACATTTAGGTTATGAGTTTAGCTCTAGGTTGTACCTAGATTAATGTGAGCAAAAGTGTTTATCTATCTATCTATGTCTGAAAACGCCTGTAGATGTAAGCAGACAAGGGGCCGGTCGCTCCAGCGCCGCGACACCGCCGTTCCTTTTTTATATGGGGGAAGGCGGAGGATCTTTTGTAAATACTCTTTCTCTGGGGAGAGGTCACGGTTATTTCTACCCACTATAACACCTTCGGTGATCTCTTCCTTCCAGGGCATTAGGGATAATCTTAGTGCAACGCATTTACTGTGTCGTACATCACTTGAATTGGCGGTGGAAAGGCTCCGAGCCCGCTGGGACGGTATCGCACGGCGTATTTACACGTTACATCCGGAACAAAGTAATACTGGACGTCGTCTCCAGGAAGTAGTTCAATCACATGGATATGCAGCTCAGTATCCGATGAGCGGAGTCGGTCAAACGACTAACAGCATCAGACATCGGTCAATATGAATATACAATTAATAATAATTTGAAACACGCGCACACACACAAATGGTTTTAAGCGAGCTCGCGGCCCAGAAACACGTGAGCTGACGTGACGCCGTCGGCTCGTGTAGCGCGAGCAGATCGACTGGAGCCCTGGGCGCACCGCGCAACGTTCAGATTCGAATGGCCGCGCACGTGCAGGGTGTGTGCGCGTGCGCGTGTGTGTGCGTGTGGCGCATGCGCGTGTTGTTTATTTTCAATTCTCCCGCGCGACGCCGCCATCGCGCGCTCGCTCGCACTTATTCAAATGTAACCGGTTGTCTTATTGCTGTGACACAATCCCGGTATTGAATGGGCCTTGTAGACAGTTCGGCAGCTTTTTTGCAACGCTCACTGCTTCACCGGAATAGTGTATTCGTTGTGACTGTCAAACTTCAGTCAAAAGGAGGCGCGGCACGACCATGATTGTTACACTATCAGGACAATCTCTGAGCTATCCGTCGAGAAGCATTTCAAGGTTTACAGCGTCGAGCGCTGAATTCACTAAAGAGATGTTAACGGATCACCTGATGGTAGTCCACTCCGTTCTTGAAGCTAAGAAGTCAGTTATGGTAGCATATCCCGAACGAGAGTTAAGTTATTGTCACCTTTGAAGATCATGGACATACTGTACTAATGAAATTATTTAACTATTGTAACAAGAAGTCCTCAAGCGACGCAACAGATAGCGCCACCGTGACCAATAGATCGCGCTATTGTTTATCGTAGCGCGAATCCTTAGAAGGATCGTACATCTTTGTGTACATTGCACATTGCCTTTGCTCAACGAGCCTTTATGGAGTGTTCAGTTGTATCTATTTACTAGATCTCTCTGGATCTCTGTAATGCGAGGACGTTGGTCACTAAGTCGTTACAGAGTATACAATTGTGTCCATTAACTGGATTTCTCCAGATGTTCGTAATACGCAGAATCGACAGTAGCCTGTCACGAAGTATACAACTGGATCTCTCTGAATCTTCGTAATACTGTTCAATTCTTGTCAAGAGAACGCAATAAAGTTGACGGTCATTAAATATGTGTATACTGGCGCGTGTATAGGGAATCATTGTAGATGTACGATTCTGATGAAGAAGAATCGACGCTCCAATCAATGAGGGCGTTGCTCTTCCTGTGAGGCGGTGGGCTGGGAGCGTGCCGCTTCCTCGGCTGACATATAGCCGTCATGCGTAGAAGGTGGAAGTCTGAACGTTTCCTTGCGTGATAGCAGAGCCAGGGACATGTGGTGCCGCCGCCGGCGAGATCCTTGTGCATCGAGTTATTGCAAATTCGCTTCGATACAGTAAGCAACATGTAAAAGTGCAAGTTGGTGGGAGCGAGACGCCGGCGGGGCCGTGACCGGGTCGGGCTCCACGAGCGTTCCTCCACCTCCGCGCCCCTCCGCGCGCCTGCGCTACACCGACAGGCCAACGACCCACACGTCCGCGCCTTTGCACTCTCTCGGCGGTATTCCAGCGCTGCCCGCACTCCACCCCCACTCCACCACACCAAACCTCAGCACCTGTGTTCCTATGATCTTTGACACTTGAGTTTTAATTATTTTCAAATAATGATGGCTCGCAGGACGCGCGCTGGTCCGCGCTCGCCGCGCCCGGCCCAGCGGGCTGCCCCGGCGCCGCGCAGCCACCGCCGCGCAGCCTCCGCCGAGCGGGACGCTTCGGGCTCACAACACAACTACGTCAATTTAAATTTAACACGGCGCACACTCGGCAATCCCTGATGCGGCGCCCGTTGCACTTGCTGATAAATATCCCGTACGCGGGAGGGTCCGCGCAACGCGACGGGCACCTCTACGGCTCGGGCATATTTAATATGAATAATAACGTGTGAATACTGTTGTGCCGTTGTACCTCCACTTGTTGCACCGTGGCTGCAGGTGGTTGCAGGTGGTTGCAGGTATTCACGTAGGGTTGCTCTGGTTATACATATACCAGCCATCCATAATAATCTAATCTTACACTATAACTTTAAAACGTCGTCGCCCGCCGCCTGCTCGCCAGTTTACTGTTATTTGATAAGCTATGAACGAGATTCTTGACTTGTCAAATGGATATTCTCTGGAAGTCAACCCTCCGAGCCAGAGAAAAAACTAAACAACAGAATTATTTCTGGACATACATTCTCTATCTGATTTCTTTCCTCCTGACCTTTTCCCAGCTATGTGGGGTCGGCACAGTATTTATTTTTCTCCCACATCCCTCTATCAGCCGTCACATCTGATTCACACTCCTTTTACACATGTCATCTTTCACACAACCCATCCACACTTTCTTCGGTCTTCCTCCACCCTTATAACCATCCACGTTAATTCTCATTACTTTCTTTTTATGCGTCATTCATCCCTCCGCACAACATGCCCGCACCACGCTAACCTCTCACTTCTCAATTTCTGTCACTGGAGCAAGCATGCCTGGTTCCTCTGCCTAATCATGGCTAAATACGTTCTACCTGATATAATTGTATTGTAGTTGGGAGGAAGTGATCAGATAAAAGTGTTTTTTTTTTTTATTTATCAGCTACGTATCAGTAACATCTGCACGTCTGACGACTGTCATGACAACGTCATTGTGGACATGTTAAGTCAGCAGGTGACGGAAGTACCGCTTGTTTTTTTTTGTAAATGTTTTACTAAAATTAAAAATCACGTCGCTGTTGGTAGTAGGTCGACTATCTAGGCTAGGGTTCCATCATATTGTCTTTGGTGCTAAACAGTAGTGTGGATACATACGAGCCCACATGATTGGTACCATATCTAGCTGGAGAGCGCGATGTGATTTCCTGATTGACCATCGTTCGGTGTATCAGACGTGTGTCACGAAGCTTGCAAGAAAAATGACCAGGCAGCAGCCTCGCAGCCCGATACATAAACAGAAGGTACCATCAGCAATTTACCAACAGTAGCGTAGGCCAGGGGTCGGCAAACTGCGGCTCGCGGGCCACGTGCGGCTCTTTAGTTCCATACGCAAATATTAATTATTTTATAAAAAAATAACATTTAAAAATTGTTCTGAATCGAGTAACAAGGACTGGGCACCATCTCTGTCTCTCAGCCCATTGTACTCGCTTACTGTTGGCAAGAAAAATTTTTGTGGCTCTTTAAATACTTTGATATATTGTAAATTGTAATTTTTAGCTCTTCCGACTCAAAAGGTTGCCGAGCCCTGGCTTAGACAGGTGGCGTCCCCCGTAGAAGAAATAAATATCCGGAGAACTGGAATCTGGAGCCGCGGAACGTTGACAGTTTTGAATAAGAAGTCAATAGTTGAGTAAGGCTGATGGTCTTCGCATTGAATGATCGTGTTATTTAAACGCGTGCTACGGTACATTCGTGAAGCTGTCCTCGCGGGAGCCGCGCCGCTCGTGCACCCTGGCCGCGGAGCACGCATCAACGATGTTCTGTACTGTGTTCGCGTTTGAAAGGAGATTTAGCTAGTGAAATTACTGGGGTAACGTACAGTGTACCATCCTACCTAGCGCCACATGGTATCACTTTCCATCAAGTGAACGTCTTGCTCGTCTCGTCTCGTCTCTTCATTGTATAGGAAAAAAATCAGAAGACGTGCAAAACGTTCGAGTTGTGGCCAGTGTTGGCAGCTGGCTGCGTACGGCAGGACAAGCAACTTCATAAGATTGACTAATTTATTACTGTTGCAACAGGTCCGAACCACCCCCCACTCCACTCCACGACCCCCGAGTGGTGACCCCGCGTTGCGTCCGCTGAAGCCGTACCACCGTACTTTGGAAACTTTGGCAATTTGCAAAGTAAATTTTTATTTTGTTCGCCCGCTCGCTGTTGGGTTCAGTTGTAAGGTTTTAGCCTCCGTCGCGCGGTACCCCGGCAACGTGACGGTGAGTGCGGAACCCGCGCTCTGTGTGCTGTGTGTGGAGGAGCCGCCGCGCGACTATTTACGTCCCGCAGCGTGATTGCAAAACGTTTTCATTTACTCAATTTGTTATATTACTTCGGGTTAAACTCATTTTCAATCGGAAACGGAAATGCCTTGAAATCTGGTATGTCTATGGATGTAGGAATACTATTCTCGGTTGACGATTACGGTCGGGCGGTGATGCCGCGTGACCTAAGGAACGATACTTTACGTTGTTGTAGTGCGGTGGCGCAGGCGGGCGGTGATCCACCGCCGCAGCGTTGGGAAGGCTACACTCAACTACCCGCGTCCACTGTCTGATAGTGTTAGTGTATTATATTGTATACGGCATACAGCGCGGGTCTCCCTCTCCGCACAGATACACTTCAGCTCCTCAAAATTCTCATCACCAGCCCGCGTATCCTATTACCGTAGAGCAACTTCATCCCCTCCATTACAGTGGATAAGGACGGTCTCGTACTGTACGCTTAAGGGGCGACTTCTTGCCGCGCAACCCTCAGGACATGGAGGAATACCATTATAAACGTAATGGTCACCCGCGCCGATGGTGACACGGCCAGACCGCGCAGTAGTTGTTATATATTATGAATGAGAGCTTCGTAATACGATAATGGTGTAATGCAGTTCAGATGAGCATCGCATCGCACCGCGGTGTTACTTCAGCGATGCTGCTGCGCCGGGCGCGCCACGGCAGCAGCCGCCGCAGTGCAGCAGTGCTGTACCTTCTGCCGGCGGCTTGCACTGCCACCCAATGCCATCTTATTACTTTGACTTATGTTAATCGTACTTAATCCCTTATAAATCCGGGGAGGAGAAGGGATGAGAGTCCGCTTCGCATCTCGTTATTGATACCGTTGAATCACGCGCCCCGCGTGCCCTCGGCCGCAAACAGTAACGCGTTACGTTATCAAACAAGACAAACAAGCGCGACAGCACACCCTGACCCGACACAATGGACCGCAGCGTCAGCGCGTGTCATCACCACATTGTCCGCCGCCGCCGCTGACCTCACCGTCGCTCGGCCGGGCCGGCGACGTTTAAAATCCTTAAACACGATCACATCGCCAAAACCTCCTGGTCGCAACACGGAAAAAACATAACAATCATCTAACAAATAAATAGTTGTCCAAGTGCAGCAAGAGTGCACTTCGATGCGACTCGGAAGACTTCCGCCGGTAAATGATACCATTGTGCCGACCCTCGGCGGGTAGCGGCGGGCGACAACCGTTAAAGAAGATTTCGTCAGCGCCGCACCATGTCCTGCATCAGCGCTATGCATCGTTTTGTTGTAGGCAAACACATTCGCAGCGGCACTCGGCAGCGACGAAGCGAAGGGACGAATGACATGTTCACCTGATGGTAAGCGATACGCGCCTGCCCATAACAACGCAGCGCTGGTCAGGATGGTATACGAGTATTCAGTCGTTTCATTTATTCAGGCAAGTTTCAGTAAACTGGAACTCAACAACTCGTGATAAAATGTTTCACGATTGAGATTTAAAATGTGAAGGTAAAATTGGAGTGGGGGTGGAGGTCACGTCGCCCATTAAAAGAGGAAGAAACCGGCTCTAGGCACCGTCCGGGTTTGTGTAATTGCAGTTAGCATCGTGTAATGGCGGTGCGGGCTCGAGCGCGAGGAGCTTGGCGGTCCACAGCAAGCGGCATGTGGCGGCATGTGGCGGCGAGTGGTTTTTGTTGCAAGCGTCGTCACACCGTTTAAGGACACGTGGAGTGAAGGGCTTCATTCACGGTGCGCTCGCGGAACTCATAACATGTGATTGATAAGCGGTCCAGGGCCGCCGCGTCCGCCGCGTCTGCCGCTCGCACCGTCGGCTGCCGCAAGCCCTACGCAATCAGTTTTCAACGCGGCGGCAGCCCTGCGGCACGCCGCCGTCCAGCTCGCCGCTTCGCAGGAACTGACATCAATTAATTAGTCCAGTTTCGGTGCGTCGTTTGATTGATGCAGGCGACATCGGCGGCATATAGTATTCGCCAGGAGGGCTAGTTGATCTCTTACATATATTGAACAGACGGTGTAAGGCCGTAGTGATGACACCTCGACCGTGCTCAACACTGGGCAGGGTATCGCACGCCGGCACGGTAGTAATCCTCGCGTGCATCAGAATGGCGTTCGCACGCCAATCACGGATCAGAGGATAAACCGTGCAACAATTTGATATCACTCCAAATGTAACTACTTTCGTTAACAGTGGACGTGAGCGCGGCGCTGCGGGCGCTGCGGGTGCTGCGGGTGCTGCGGGTGCTGCGGGTGCTGCGCTGCTAGAACGGTTCTCCTGATCCGCTGTTGCCTAAATAACTACGATCATTTGCATTTATCGGGTTTACCGGTAAATTTAACAATTTGAAAGTTTTATACTACATGCACCTGGTCCGGCCAAGTTCTGTTACAAATGAAAATGCACTGTTTTCTTTAATGAAGTAATGTAATGTTATTAAATCATATACCTACATATTTATTAGTCTCAGCAAAAAATAAAAAAATATATTCTATTCGAAATGGCCACCTTTGGCCATACAGGCCTTTAATCTGTTTGGCCACGAAACACAAATGTATGGATTCACGCGCTGTTTCCAAGGAAACTTTCCACCGCCACCACCTCTGCTTGCTATAAAGATTTTTTTTAGACTCAATGTCGCCGTGTCGTTTAGAGCAGCAGCAGGCCATGTCCTCTAAAACTGACCATAATTTGAGGTCTGGGCTAGATGAAGGCCAGTCTTCAGTTCTTATAAAGTTCGGAACGTTGTTTTCAAGCCTGGGTTGGGTAGTTAGTGCCTTCTGACCAGGTATAGTGCTGGAAAGTCCGCGGTATATTTTTAAAAAGTGTATTGCTGAGAGGTTTCACAACATGACCATTCCAAGACTGTATCTTGATACACTTTGGCTTAAATTTTTACTCCTTTTTCCCAAAAATGTAGTTTTGTGACTCCTTGATTAGACACGCCCCACCAAACCATCACTGACGCAGGATGATGACCACGTTGTATCTTTCCGACCACTTGAGCAGCTTCTTTAGAACTGTAAGTTTAAATCGATCCACTCTCTTTAATTGTAAAGATTGATTAAGAGCATGTCCTGTATATGGACCGTGACCTGATAAGCACCGAGCACCGAGCTTCAGGTCTCGTTTTGTAATACGCGATACGCGGCAGAGTCCTAGCGGGAATCATCATTTATCGCGATAAGATTTTTTGATTTGCTTCCTAATGGGGTTTCGACGAATTCTGGCTTTAGCAGCATTAACCGCACGCGGCCGCCCCGATTTCTTTTGGTCTTCGACACACGACAGAGCAAGTGTCGTATCTGTTGCTACTACAACATACGAACACACGGCTGATAGCAAACTCTTCAAGTGTCTGGAATATGAGCGAGCGGACCGGCTCTATACACACTTTGTGCAGGGCGATCGCTGCAATCCTATTTCCTTTAACACCCCCACCCCATTCCATATTGTAACTTGATAATGAACATGAAAATATATGTGAAATAGCGCAAAATCGGAGGAAGTTCTTAAATTTGGAACGATTCAAAATAACTAAAATAGTTGAAAAAATAAGTTTTTATGTAATTAACAATACCTATGGCCGGACTAGTTATTGTCAAGTTTTTCTTCTATTCCACAATTCTGCAGTGACTGTCCGTGCCGCGTCGGCCGGGGCCTGGCGAGCGCCCCTATCGTCGCGCAGTCAGCTGAGCAAACACACCGCGTGCAGAGCTGACTAGCTTCCCCACACCCACCTCCCCCACCCCACCTAGCACAGCAGTCGACGCGATGATGCTGACTGCTGTGCGATGCCAATGTAATTTTCGTTCACGTGAGACAACATGGAGCTGATGTACCGTTGTTAAGTCGTAGATATTTCCTACCGTAAACCTTCAGCTACCACCACCGCACCCATTTCTTTCCTAAAGCAGTAGGCAAAAGAACATTTCAGTATTCCGATATTTGGGTGGTGGCCGTCGTTGGTAGCTGAACTCGGTGCGGTGAACGCGTTATTACCAGCACGCGCAGGACGCACCGCCCAGTGGACGTGCTGCGGGAGGTGCTCGTGCTACGGAACATACGTAATGTGGATGGATGTACTGGAATGTAGCGGGCGGTGGACAACCAGTAGACAGTAGCGTTCGTCCGCGTGCAACATTTGAACAGAACACGATTTGAGCTGGAGACAATGTTGTCTCTAGACGAACCTGTTGCAGCAGAGCACACAATGATATTGTTTAGGATCTGAAGGTTCGGCACACACCATCCGTTCCGGATGTCGCCGCTTCATGACTCCTAGTGCGACCTGCACTTCGGTTCAGTTTATTGAATACGAACTATAATGATGTTCATTGCAAAGGTGGCTCCGACGCGGCCAGCCGCGCTCGCGCACTCTTCAGCTGCATTCATCATTTTTCTAAATAGCAGCGTGCAGCGTGCAGTGTGCAGCGAGCGGGCACACGTCACATTACTGATAACCAGTAAATAAACAAAACGCATTAGGACATTACATCTTATCTGTGTGTGTGCGCGTGAGTGTGCACAGTGAAACAGAACCCGGCCGGATCTATGCACGAAACTTGTTTTTACCGCTGCGTACATTAGTTATCACGGACGACTAAGAGTAAAGTTTCCGTTTAACTTGTGAACAGGTTGCGCGCGCGCACCTCGTTCACATTGCCGCATGCGGTAAACCAACTTTATCTTAACTTTTCTTATTTATTTCGGTAGACTGCACAGCGTCTTTACTTACTATAATGACAACGCACACTGAACACAGGTCCAATTGATCCGCTTCCGACAGTGACCCCGTTTTTGTAGAGATCCCGTACGATCTGCACACCAACCCGTCCAGCGCAGCTCGCATCCAGCGGTTTCCAACTTGTGAGGTGCCTACCAGCACTACGTCTACCGGTACGTGGCGCCACTCTAAGCTACCTGCCCCATCGGTAATCAGTTCTTCGAACAATTTGCCCTGCCCCCCATTTACCAGTCTAGCAAACTTTTGAGCTATGTTAGCGAGCTTAGTTCTTCTAGAAACTCCGAACATAGTCATTCTCTTTATTACTCTTTGAGCTTGAACCTTTTCATAAGGGCCATTGTAAGTGGCTAGGTCTCGGTACCATAAGTCATCGCTGCCAACGCGCACTAGTTACTTATGTCTTCAGACGCTGCAATAACTGGTTCGAGAAGATCCTGCATAGCCTCCCGAACGTTGCCCAGTCGAGATCGATTCGTTGATTGCCCTCTTTCTGGAAATTGGACTTACCAAGCTGGAATATGTCCCAGGCTTAGGACATATTCGCTAACTTCCAGTGTAGAGCCTCCGACCATTACTGGCGTCGGTTCAATAGGGCCTACATGATCTTCCCATCCATATTCATTTTAATAAAAAGAGGTTCTGGCGAAAACTGTGAAGCTTTTATTGCGTTCAATCGCTTAATAGGAAATATGTTCAGAAGATTGCACATCTGCTTTGGCCTTTCGTCCATGAGTCCGCGATCTGATCCGAGAACTTCTACCAGTGTTAGTACGGCTAGTTTGGAAAACTTTCGACCAAAAGACAGTTTCTAAGACCCTCTCTCATTGTATGTCCACCATTCACCGCAGACCACATCAGTGCAGTTTTAAATGTGGGCGGTTTCTGGACAGAGCGTTGACTTAATCAGTCCATACCTTTCAAATTCGGCAATGAAGTTCAAACTACTTCTAATCATTCAGTGATAGCTCCTCGTGTTAAACAAATTGATCATTGACACATCATTGAATATTCGAGTCTTTGTCTTTGTTGACATGATGAAGGTTATCTCATTTTTCCTCAGACCGTCTGGACTCTTTCAAGTCCATGCTGCTGCTCTTTGAAGAAAGAGTTCATGATAAAGCCCTCTTTTTCGTCGTTCGAGTCGAATAACATTTCACTACGGTAGTTCTGACATCCATTTCCAAATTAATCCACTTTGACCTCGTCACCGCATCGTTTACCTAGTCTTGTGTGAAGTGTCCCATGGCAATAGTATAACCAGTCCTAGAAGCACGAATGGCGTAAGAGATGTTCCTATACATTACTTCCGTCTGCTCGTCGGGGTGTGTCGAAGATCAAGCGCATACCTATACCATTTTCAACGAATGCCGTTCGGTGCTTTTGAGTATAAGGTGCGAGTTCTCAGCCCCTGAGATAGGGCTACGTGGTGCAGCCGGCGTAGGTGGGGTCGCGAAGGTGTACGAGACCATTCCTGTGGCTTCGCCGTAAAGCGTCGCAAGTGGACTATCGTGGAGATTTTAGCTGATGCAGGTCGGACATAAGTCGCTACCGCGAGGGCAGATACACCAAGACATTTCCCGCACGTGAAACAAAAAAGAGCATCCCGTGTGTTGTGCCTGCCTTGTATACCTACCTTTATATATCTTTTATTAACATTGTTCCGGTTTTAGACGGCAGAGCACCGTTCCGCCATAGCCTGGCATCAGAAGCTATTTAACAAACTTGATGCGGCGGAGGGAAGGTGGCCGGCTACCTCCGCCGCTCTACATGTAGTACTACTAACTACATGCTAGCAAGTTATTTTTGAGAGTTTATTAATAGCCGCGGCAACCGCTGAATAAACAATACCATCAGGCTTCATTGAGCGTGGTGGTGGAACATTGCAAACCCTCCCACCGCGACACCTGTGCTGCCCCAATTACACAAGGTGTTCAGTGACAATAACACTAATTTATAATACTCCCATATGTTGACAGCTGGAATACAGAGACGCTGTTACGGTGGCAGATTTACAATTTGGGTGATGGAACTGGCAGGGCGTGTCTAGAAGTACCCTTCCACCATACTCCATAACACGAGGCCTGGAATCAGCTCAGGATCGTACATGCATATTTAATAACTTTGCATAGGCTCACACAGCACGCGTCGGACTACCGCCGGAGCTCTGCAATTATCCAGCTGATGATAACAATTTTTGTTCATTGTTAGGTTTGTAATATACCTTTCATTTAAGGGTTCCCGAGGTTCTGATGATGTCCACCCTTCGTTTATTCTAGTACAAAACCTCTCCCGTCTATCACCTCGGATGATTCGAGAAGCAGCAATATTCTTCAATTACGAAACACATAGTAACGACTTAACAGCCGTTCCACGTCAAATATCCACATCCATAACCGACCATCCAGGAAGTTCCCACGTAACATGAGAGGACCTAACAGAAATAATTTTTAAGTAAATCGTGTTGTCTCCAAGTCAGACAAGTTCATGGAATAAGTGAACTGTGATGAAGCGCTACGATTGTGGAGTAGGTTTATATGGACTCTACGTTTACAGCGGCCTGCAGACACGTGAAACTGGGTGACGATAAATCAGAAGCGGTCGCGCGGCACATGCACACACAAATGGAGCGGGAGGTGGAGCGCAGCTTCGAGGTATTCATTTGGTAACATTTCGACCAAAGCCATTAAGGTACTGGTAAGTTAATCTGGAGAGTGAGCGGTCGCATGCTCGTCTTAAGATGCTGCTCTCGTTTCAATACCAACCGTGTTTGCTCGTCGTGAGGTGCTTAGCTTAACTTGGCGTTATCGCGTCATTTATTATCAGCTATCACTGATCCGATCCGACCCGCTTGGCCTCGCGGGTCGCATCCTTGGTTCTGCACTCCTTCATCACGAGACCAATTACAACGTTTCGCCGGAGGTTAGTAAAGTTGTTATGTTTTGCGAGTCGTGTAAAGGCACAGGCACAGACACAGACACAGGCAACGTTATCATAGCCAAGTTAAAGCCTACAGCAGCAGCCGAGCGGCGGGGCGTCACATGGAACATCGTCAGCGCGGAGACTAAATTTACTTCAATCTAGATTCTATAACCGCTTGCCACACGCACACGCGGGGGGCGTAGGGGGCGTAAAGGGCGCGGCGCCGCTGACCTTTCGTCCGCTAATCCTATTTGCCCACAAATAAATTACTATTAACTGCCCACGATTTAGTTTTTTACGGACATAACGCGATATTTACGCAGCGCGGCTGGACCACCTGGCTGGACCTTCTGGCTGCGGTGGCGCCTTGTATTCACTTTTCTTACACATATAACTAGTGGTGCACGTGTCGTATACACACAGCCTTGACCCTCGTAAGCATCGTGTGTTACTTAACAAGTACGTTATGCGGGAACAGTACAAACGACATGAAATATTTGGGAGCCTTTTCATCAATTAACATTCCAAATAGTTGGTGCACTGTATGCAGCGACCTGAACGGTGAGAGGAACTCTGCACCTTACAAAGTATAAGCGCAGCCGGTCGGAGCTGGTGGCTTTATCGGTTTAGTGCAGGATGTAACATTCTGTCGACCCAGTGGCACCGGTAGTAGTGAGCGAGCAGTCATCTCCCGCCCCACCGACTGTTGCAACAGACACGTTGCTGTCTCTTGCGAAAATAAAAGGCTATGCTCGATGGGCCCGGTCCTCCAAACGGAAGGGTCTTGGAATACCGGTGCCGACATTTTATTCCGCAAGTAAGTAGCAAAGCATATATCAGAAGCCGAAGAGAAAATAACAAATGGCCGACCGCCGGTAAAAGTGAAGGCTCAGTAAGAACAGCTCGGAAACTAAGGAACACACCAGCCAGTGTTGATCGAGGTCGGAACTCGGAGACGATTAAAAAAAATAAAAATAGTATAGTAGTATGTCGTACCGCTGCTGAGTGCGAAGGTGACCCCGTGGGGCTGCAGCCGACCAGAGTGCGGAATAAGTCTTTTTGATGAATAGACGTGATACCCGATTCCGTTTGGTAAGTCAGTCCGACAACAGTCCGTTCAATCCATCCAACGTGTTCTGCAACTTGCAGAGTAATGCGATGCGTAACGCGGGAGTGCGGCGGGGTGGGTTGGAGGAGCGGTGCACGTACACGGAGCGAAAAGTAAACTTGTTATAACGTAAGACACGTCGCGAATGTTCCGTCCGTGTTACCCCTGTCTGGTGTGATGACAGCCAACGCCCCGCGCGGCCGACGACGGCAGCTCCGTGATCGCGGAGATACCGGCGGCTGGGGCGCTTCCCAAAAGTTTCGCGCGGCGCGGCGCCCGGCCAGCGCAGCCACAACAGCTGTGCGGGTTCAAGGTCGTGCGTCAAGGTCACCGGGGAGGAACAAAGGAGCGGCTCGAATAAATGCGGCGACGACACGCGCACCCGTGCTGCTCCACGAGGACCGGTCCCAATCAAAACAAATACGCAAACACGCACCGAAACGCGACAGCGCGCGAGTTATGCTAATAAGATTCCAATAAGTTCCGCGGGCGGCGGAGCTGGTGGGCCGCGCCCGCCGTCCGCCGTCCGCGGTGGTAGAACACGCAGTAACTCACCGGTGTCGGCGCGCTCCGCCTCGTCGTCCGACTCGGTGCCGGAGTCCTGCTCCTCCACCTGCAACAGCAAACACACCAGCTCACTCGCAAGCCGACTTCGCTGCTCCGGTCGCCGGCGGTCTCGTCCAGCTCTGCACGAATCGTTTCCATGTTACTTTATGCACACCGAGCCGCCGGCGAGATCGCACAGCGCGCGGGGAGCCGACGATCGTTCCGCTCCTTTGTTCTCGCGGAGCGGGCGGCCATTTTCTGGTAACGGTGTGACGATGTGACCTTCGCGGCGCGAAGCCGGCCGGCCCGCGCCGACACCCACCTTCTCGGAAACGTTCTCCTCATTCAACGAATGCGTTCGCAGTTTGTGAGTCAGAAACTTGAGCATTATTGTGGCTCGGCTCGCCGCGCGCTCGTCCGCCGCACCGCTCGCCCCGCCGCCGGACGCGACGCGCGCCCCACGCCCCGCGCTCCACCGCCGCGAGCACCGCCAGCACCGCGCGAACCGGACGGACACTCACGCCCGCGGCGAACGTTCCAAAAACATTTTAGACCTCAACAACACGTCCACACATCACTCGCGCGCGCCGACACACACGTCCGCCCGCCTCGTACGCCGGACTACTACTAGTCGCGTTGGAGTAGCCTCGCGTACGACGCAGTCAGCTGAAGTGGGCGCGACTCATTAAAGCCGCAAGGGCTGCGGGCGGCCGCGGCAGGTACCACTCTCCGGCGCGGGACGGCTGCACGCCGCGCGACGCCGTGCCCCGGCCTGATAGTTTCACCGGTTCGCTGGACCCGCGGCGGTCCAAACACAGCGGGAAAGCTTTTCAAGTGGCACTCGAAATGGACTCGCCCGCCGACCCATTGATGACAAAGAACCGGAACACGCGGAGATCGGACGCGATTGGACGGAACGTTACAGAATAGGATCGAAATTTAATGCAACGTCGTGCGTCCCGCTCGCACGCGGGCAGCGCGCCGCGACCGGCCGCGCGCTGCCCGCGTGCAAGCGGGACGGCCGCCGCGAGCGGGACGCGCGCCGCTTACATAACACCGAGCTGATAATGTATCGCCGACAAAAAGTTGCGCGAGTTGCAAACCCGTGCACGCCGCGCGCCGCCCGCTCGCAGTACGAGCGTCAACCACTTCGCGATAACGAATTAAAAAAACAACTGCTGCAAGACCTACCCGCGCCACGGCCACTCCACTCGTATGCTTCTACTGGCACCTTTTAGTCCTACTGACGAGGTATCAGTACAATTAAAGAAAATATTTATGAACAATGAATGACAGCGCTGTGCAATGTTTAACGAATCGATATTTCTTGAGTGACGTCGGTCGTGTACTTGCAAGGGAATCGACTTGCAATAACGCGATCGTAACAAACCGGCGGCCACGGCTCCGCGCGCTCTCGAGTTATTGTAACTTGGTGTTATCTGCAATAACGCCAAGTGCCTGCTGTAACGAGCCGACTGCCTCAGGGGGCTACACCATTAAACATTAGTGGGTTTCGGATGTTGCTTCCGCCGCCCAATGGTTCTACATTTCCATTTTCAAATATATATAATTTCATATATAAATAATAGGAGAGGAAGTGTACGGGAGTGAACGGACGACAAGATAAAAAAATAACATTTATTTATAAAAACATAACGAGTAACGTGCACACGTACGGACACGGCGGCTCTCGCCGGATGTCCGCCACTCGGCTTACAGTACAGTACAGTATGACACACGAGGTGCATGTTTACGAAGTAAATCTCTTAAAACATTACTTAACGGTTGAGATACCATAGAGCAGCTGCTCCCGCAACAACTACAAAACACCCACACAACGCCGGCGCAGTCGGCGGCTCGCTTCACTGGCGCGGGGACGCTGCAGCATAACGTCCACGTGCCAATTTCAGCTCGTGAGTGGACTGAAAACTGAAACAGCACACAGCACCATTGCAGTACAAAACCAGCGCAGCAGCGGCGCCGCCGAGTGCGCCGCGGGTCCTGCGCACCCGTACACCGCACAAACATCATTTGACGCACAACACGTGACGTACAGCGTGTAATATAATATGTACATTAATATAAACATTACAAAATATTATTTAAAACAGATTAGTAGTTATATAATGCAAACATTGGATACATTTTCTCTTATGGTACAATGGAAACGTCGGACATTCAAACAATGGAAAGATTCTGTTGATTTTGTTTACCATTTGATTGTATGACATTTCGTTGGAAATAGATTTCTCACTGACATATGCTTAGGTCGTGCATAAAACCCAAGAGCAGGCGCGACCTCATGCAACACCCACCCACCCACTCACTTACACAACCGTGCGCGCCGATGCACCGATGCGGCGGTGCATCGGCGACGACACAACACCACTTCCATAAATTCGTCGTTTTATTAAACTCTACGACATACGTCTTATATTTTCTTAATTTACATAATTTTTTACTTAAATATAATACGTTGAACAGTCTCTGTCTGTATATAACCAACTTAGGTCCTGTAAATAGGTTCAAAGTAGAATTACAAATATTTGGCCTATATACACAGTCGGCCATTTAATTCTGTCAATAATACGCAAACGTACAAGTGGTGCCTGCACACTGACAAACTTTCATGTGAGAGTTTTTTTTTAAATATTTACAATACTTCATATTTACAAAGCAAGTCAATAAATATAGATCGAGGTACGTTATGCAGGTATCGCGATGAGTAATGTTGGTACACGAACTGGGAAGACGTACAGGAGGCACTGCGTCAACATCATCACTCTCTCACGGAATGGAAACATGGAACACAGATCCGATTTCCTTCCCTCTGTAAGTTAGTTCATAGTGGACATCTCGTTCATCGGTTGCTTAATTCCTATACTGACTCCATGCGCATCACTTGACACACGCTGCTATTCGTTTCTGATCCAACATGATGTTAAATCCATGGCGTGTGTTGCCTGCGCATGCGCATGTAAAACTGACAACTTTAAGAGAATTCTTACAACCTACAGTACGCGGTCGGCGTCTGGAGAAGAATGGGTTGATTCAGGTCACTGTGGATTTGTTATGCACATGCATAAGGAAATACACCCGCGAGCATATAATGTGACGGCTCACAAAAAGAGCAGCTCATCGTTGAGATAATCCGGGTTCTCTCTGACGTACGACAGCAGTTCGTCCACCGCCTGCGAGAACTGTTGCAGCTGCTCCTGCAGTTCCGCTGGGTGTGGGTCAGCAGCGCTGTGTGCTGCCAAGTCCTGCAACAGGAGCTCCGTGGCCGCCGGCAGCACGTAGCGCCTTTGAGGCGTCACTAGGGGCACCATGTCAGTCTCTAGACCAGAAATTCTACAAAAGAAAGTGCATTTGATCAGCATCACCATAGGAACTCAATTGAGAGTCCTCAGTTTTGTTTTTAGGATTAATGAAGAAGTTCTGGAATAGGACTACTGAAGTCTTTCAGAAGATGTAATTACCGTAGTCTTACTACAGAGAATGAATATAAAAATATAAAAATTACGACTGATAATCAAATTTTTTTTTAAATAAAAAATGTTGATGGTTGATGTTGTAAAAGACGATAGAGTCGAAGATGGTGAAGTGTGCTCTTCTAGAAAACTCAGGCTCTCATACGTTAACAGCCAAAATACCACGACAGATTTATAATATGAGGGTGGTAGCTACTTAGGAGGGATTAAGAAAACTTTTCTACTAATTCAACTTCATATCAAGTGGCGCTATATCATACCAGCGCTAAATAGGGTATTACCAGGTGGTCAGGCATTGTGCCATAGAAGCAGTTACATCTTACAATTGTAAAGTGTGTTTTGGAGTCCGAAAAAATTTTGTAGTTATATACGTCCACTGGTGGCATATGTCCAGCAGTGTTCGTATATCGGCTGATAATGATGATGTTATTGGTTGATGGTTATTTGTAATTTAAATACAATAAAGATACTCACTCGGCGATGTAGTACTTGCGATAAGGGTAGAGGTCAGGGGCGTGAGCGCCGCGCGCCGCACCCTCGCACAGCAGCCGCAGCGCGAGTTGCAGCAGCGCGTCCGCACTGTGCGGGCTGCGCGGCACGACGCGCGAGCCCAGCAGCGGCTGCTCGACTGCAACCGGGCACCCAGGTAATGTCATGTTTGCGATATTATTTCTTTCATTTCAAACATTTGTACAAAGACAACATTAGACCATTCCCACGCAATGCTACGGGTGCGAGGTGACTAGTACTCACGCGCGAGCGCCTGTCCGCGCTGCTGCAGCTGCGTGGCGTACAGACAGGCGGCGGCAGGCGACTGCAGCAGCACCACGCGCACGTCGTCCCGCGCCAACAGCGCGCGCAGCCACTCGCCCGGCGCGCCCGCCGCCTGCGCGCACACCGCCGGCGCGTACAGGTCGTACACCTGCCAGCAAGCAGCTCCTGTACGTCTTGCAAAAACTTAGGGTGTGGCTCGTGGAAGCATCCGCAGGTACCGCAAATACTTATCTAATTATTACGCAACGCATGCAAACAAAGCACGCGGGTGCAGGTTGGCAACAAGCAACCTCAACAGATTTTGTCACAATAAGCGCAGTGGTGTTCAGCGCGGTGGCAATAGAACATAAGTATAGAATTCAAAAAGCAGTGACCACACTGACACACGCGCTCGCTGCATTGCATTCATATTCAGGCTAAAACATAAATAGCTACAAGGAAACTTGGAATCCCTGCGAAAGTACGACGGTAGTTCACACCAGGGCAGCTTCTGATCTTGTATAACGCACAGGTACAATCGTGTGTCATAGCTGTCATATATGGGTAGGTGCTGTCGAATACCAACGGGCTATTGTGGTCTCTGTTGAGAGACGCGCCATAGAGTTAAAATCGGCGACCGTGAGCTGAAGTCACCAATGGAGGCTCGCGCTTTTTTAACGAATGAATTTCGGAGTATGCCCAAGGACTGTGTGATTTGAGTCCATTGTCGCTCTTTTTCTGTTGGACGTATCGACACGCCGCAGGTATTTATCCCTTTGTTGTTGAAATCTCATGCTAAAGCCTTTGCATCGACCTTTTTGATGCGAACAGCGATGAATTGGAAGTTTGCTGGCGTCAATATTTCAGTCCAGGTGTGACGTGGGAATCTTTAAGAAAGGAGTGAAAGGCTACCTCTTAGGGCAAAAGTAGGCAAAAATAGTTCCACGCTTGTATTAGAATCCGTAACACAGCTTCTGAAGATGCGTCGTCATATTATCACTGTGCCGGGGACGTATTCCTTAAACTTGTGTTCATGCGGCCACTCGCTACAGGATTAAATAACATGGAAACAATGTCATTTAGTCCCGTGTCAAACTGAAGCATAATGCAGACAAAATGCCTATCGGTATAGCGTGCAGCAGGTGAGCGCGGAACGGTACGCACCCCGCCGGGTGCGACCAGCTGCAACAGCGCGGCCAGCCGGCGCGCCACCTCCGTGAGCCGCGCGCAGTCCCGCGCGTACAGCAGCAGCACGCGCGCGCCGCGCCCGCCGCTTCCCGCACCCGCCCCGGCGCCCACGCCCGCGCCCGGCTTGGCCACCGCCGCTATCGCCGGGTCCGACTCGTTCCTGTAACATGTGCATAGACTTGCTTTATGCATGAATATATATGATATGATATTTTTTGTGAAAAGCGGAATCCGACCGGCAACGTGACTCAATAAAGAACATTTGATAGGTTTTTTAAGAAAAGGATGGCGCGGCACCCGGTGTCATTGCGATCACAAAAACAAAACTTTTCCAACTTTTCCGAGTTTGTTGCCTGTTTTTCTGAGAAGAGAGCGCTGCTGACTTGCAACTGAATTTTGTGAGGAATGATTGACTATTAAAGCCAATTGTACAAATACAATTGAATAAAAAAATGTGTTCAAGTTATGGAACTTGACAAACAACGCGCGTGTACGTGTACGTACGTGCGCCGAAGCTGAGCCCGCGCCCGCACGCGTCGGTGCAGCAGCGCGCCCACCGCGCACAGCGCCAGCGCCGCGCACGCGCACACCGCCGCCCAGCGCGCCGCGCCGCCCTCCCCGGCCGAGCCCACGGGTACCTCCACCATCTTCACTCCGTAGTGTTCTGCAACAGGAACAATATGTCACACGATGACATTGGCGGCTAGTTTTGCGTTACAGGAGTCATGTTGAAATTTACTTTTTTAAAATTAGATTCTTGGCGCGTCCGGTGTTTAGATGTGATGGTAAAATAGAAAATAAGGGCTCACCGAATTCGATTTCGGCACTCTCGACGGCGACGAAGCCGTACATCCACGGCGCATGGTGCTCCAGCCGGAATCTGTATGAGCCGTGCGGCACGCTAAGCAGGCACGTGATCTCCTGTTGCAGGCCCGTGCAGTTCTCCGTCACTTCCATGCACGCCTGGTGGGCCTAACGTGATATTTTGTTCCTAAATATGATAATATTGACCAGGCAATCCCTGTAACGCATGGAAACTGGGACTAGAGGAGCGCCGACGTTACTTAAACCGCCAAGCAACGTGTTCAATGCAATCAAACGTGAAACCAGTTCCAGACGCGGACCGTGCGTCAATCACTTCACATGAATTAAAGTTGGATTTACTTTTACTCTTCTTCTCTCTCTATCTTTGCAAATAGCGTTTTATTACGTTATTATCAAAATCTTATTTTGCATCGAGGAAAACCTCCGAGTGTGCGCGCGCGCATTCCCTTCGCGCTTATCGCTCAGCAATTTAAACAACGCGTACGCGATAAAGCCTTTGTTTTTATCTTATAGTGTTTATTTAGATGTGCTATCGGACAAAAACAACTTCATCCTATTTAAACTTTTGTTTGGCAATCTGGCAACTTTCAAAATAGAACAAGCGGCGCAACGGCCAGCACACGGCACCAGCACGCGGCGCCAGCACACGACCGGCGGCGACCGAAAGCTTTACCGTAGCCGACTCATAAAATGAAAAGTACCGTTTGGCTCGCATCAGAACCGCTGCAGAGTTGCTCTGGTCTTCCTTGTAACTACATGAAATTAAAGAAAAAATTAAGGAATTTTCTAATTAACTGGTGAACACGAGAACAAGTTTGCAGATCGCAAATCCTAAGACAGCGAGGGTCCGAGCACGTGCGGGTCGCTCTGCAATCGGACGGGTTATCGGCGCGGAGCGACCTTCCTGTACCTCGCCCCGTGCACGTCACCGACATCACTGACACTCGTTCAGCAGCGGCACGAGTGCGTCCGCTCGTTCTGGCATCCAAGCGAACGCACTTCCCCGTTTTCTTCTTGAAAAAAAAACTAGATAATGCAATTTCATTGAAGCTTGCTGTAGTCCGCGCGCCATACGTGTCTCACGGAGCTGCACACAACGCAGTTACTGCATCATACTGGTCATTATTATATGACCTTCATAGTTATAACAATGAGCTACTTAACTACCTAATACCTAACATAATAACACTAAATACGGCTGCTTGATCATCATTACTATTTCAACCGATGGACGTCCTCTGCTGGGACATAGGTTGCTTGTAATATGTTCCCAAAATGCGTTCTTGCGCTGTTCGAGTACATTGGCTCCCGGCCGGTCTATGCACCCAGTGGGGGTCTGCCGGCGCAGCGCTTTCCGATTGATACAACTACAAATTATCCCCTGCTCCTAATTCCAATTTTAACAAGGTGATAAGTAGCTCTTGCCTCATCTGACAACGGGAGAGTGAGGTCTTAAACGCGCCGATGTCAAATAAATTTATATTGCATTGGGTAATAAATTGTTGTCTTCCGGTGTCGTTCCGAACACATTATACCATGATGTGGTAGTCCTCAATGATTTTACATCAGAACAATTTGAAGAAGAACCCTTGTCATAAAGATAAGTAAAACTATTAGGAGTGTGTCCCGAATGAAACCGAAACGCCACGACAATATCTGTTCTGCTCAGATTGGCTCTGTCAATCCATGAAATTCGGAATGGTCTTGTACCTACTATTTTATACCATATTCCTTCTACCATCGAGTGTAAAACTTTTTGTCACAATGTGGAGCATATTGGAATAGTATGCTAGACAATTATATGGAATTCGGTCACATATAGCCTGCTTCGCAAAACAGTTCACCGTCTCGTTACCACTGAGACCAATATAGGAAGGTATCCCTTACTCTATTGTAACCTTTATGCCTCTAGCAACCTACCCTTGAAAGATCCATAGTAACATAGGCTGCTATAGGATATTGGAGAGCCTCTACTACAAGAGGTGATGGTACAGCGGTGGAGGTAATGTGAATTTTAAGTACGCCAAATGTCAAATTAATACCGCCCAAGTAGTTGCACGTACGACTGTCAATAGAGCAGACCAGGCAGAACTTGCACAAAACAAGACCTGAATTTAAACACATGATGTTACCAGAACCACACACTGTTAAGCATTAATTACAGAACAAATGACATCCACGGGTTCATCAGCTGCCGATCCTCTGCGCTGCTGGCGAACTCTGCATTACTACTTCTAATATCCACGCGATCACTACACATCAAGTGAAACTAAAACTTACGGATTTTATCCGTGTTATAATATTATAATTATATCCGATGATAAAATTTCGTTTTATATTATCGATTAGTTTCATCTGGTGGTGAAGCAACGATGGACGTGTGTGCGATTTTCTTATACCACTTCCACAAAGGGAGAAACAGAACAATTTATTTTTGGCCGCTGTGAAATTAAATCTGCCACAACCCTTTATGTATACTTTTCAGCATTAAACATTTTTGGGGTTATTTATTTAGATGGAGGGAACCTTTTCAAAATGATGTGGCCGCATTCGAAAACGTTTCCGAGGGAAGAAAGAGCCTTCAGAATTGTTTTTTTTTTTCTTATATGGACAAGATCGACCAGATGTTAAGTCGTGATGTGGATCTGTGAGGCAAGGCGAGATGTAAGGCGTAGAGTAAAGAGCGCTAACCTAGTAACAGCCTATTTACTCTTTACTTGAAAACACTTGCATCGTGCTTGTTGAGGAACACCGACGCATTTAAGTTGGTGTCATGACGAACGAGGAGTTGGACCTCTTTGTTCGCACACTAGAGATGTCCACAACATAATAATGGAGACTCGCCGTGCGTCTGTTCGTCCGGTGGTGAAAAGGGGATGTGGGAATGACATCGTGTAACTCCATCGCACACTCTCCGAAATGTATCCTATAGAACATCGCGAGACCGTGCACATGGCGGATGTGTTCAAGATTGTTAAGCCTAGTTATGAAAAGTTTTTAATCATCAACAAGCCTCTTAGCCTGCCCCTCCATCGAGTCTAGTGCCGCTAGATGACTTTTGACAGCACGTGTCTGGATATAGCAATAATGCCCTACAAACGACCGGACCGGTGCTTTATATAGTCAAAAGCTCATCTGGTGATAAGTATTGTCGCACTTAATCAAGCTCTCTTAATTTTTGCAAAGAATTGCAGTGACAATGAATCCTTCAGCAACACCAGCATTGATTGGCATTGGTTCGGATGAACAGCTGCCCACAACCATGTTTGAGCGTAGTGAGAGATAGTACTGTATGCCATTATAAGAGGAAAGTCAGCTTCATCCAGAAAACGTCACCATTTCTTATAATTATAATACTGAAGCTGGAATATCATAAGTGTAAAATTTTATTACAACGAGCGGAACGTTCACCAGATGGTGACACGTCTGCCCATTACAACGTGGCGCTAGTTAGGATGATGTATACAGCACCCTATTGTGCTCGTCGTCTATGACATATGTAGAGTCTCATTACCCCAGTAATTACACTAGCTACAACACTTTTCAAACTGGAACACAGCAATGTTTGCACACTACTGTTTGCTGGTAGAAATATGCGCTGCGGTGGTACCCACCAAGATGGTCACCAGAAACCGAGAGCCACCAGTAAATTCCTAGTCAGTTGCATTTTGAGCTTGTGCCATAGTGTTGTGTATTATCATTATATACATAAAATTTTCACAGTTGCTTTATCTATTATTATAATTGCCAGATAGAGGTTTTCTTCTATTTAATATAATAACTCCTACACCCTTTCCAAAGGTACCACAAAATATCAGCACAGCATTAGAGCCTGCTGATCAAGCCATGAATAAAGCGCCCAACATCAACACACAAAGTTCTGTAATTTTATTTAGTTATTAATTAACCTTTTGTAATTATTTGTGAGTGAATTGTAAAGTTTTCTTTCTTTCTTGATAAGTAATAAAAAATGGCGAAATAGAAATACCTCTTGTGGCAAAGTAGTGTCGTTACTGCATATATACATAGAGAAGTTGACTGCGGGCACAGAACCGAGGTACCATGTAGACTTTACATGATCACTGTAAAAATGAATGACTATGTTGTTATGACAGAAGATATATCATTTACTTTGAAGGTTGAATATTTTTTAACAATTTGTTTATTTTAAATATTATAGACATTCCACTACACCATATTTTTAGTATCAATGTAAGTAAACCGTAATCCTCTTCTTTCAAATAAGAGAATTTGCAATTCCATAACAATCTACTTACTCATAGGAATAACATTTAACAGCGGGAAAACTTGTACGCAGAGAGTCTATACTTGTGAAATTGTTTCTTATGTAGTGGAAGGAGTCATGGCTCTCTGAACTGTGTGACCCTCGGAACAGTGTATTCTTGATGGCATAGCATGCTTTGAATATCAAGTCTAGAGTTGTCGTCAAGCAGACCTGTAGAATTTATTGAATTTTGATATAAAAGATAATTACTTACAAGAATTACTTAAACAATTAATACTTTTGTTATGATATATTTTTTTTGGTGAAGTTATTGGTTCTGTTTTGTGCATGTGCAACTAGCCTGTAACAGATTTTTATGCTCATATAATTGTATACTATGTGTTTATATTATAAACTTGTATAAGTGTAAACAATTGTTGGCTAGTCTTTATAATAATATAAATTAATAAATATTTTACCTTGATAACAATTTTTAAAGGTATGTTTTTTGATAACTAGCAGTGAGTAATAGACAAGTGAAATAATCCTGATTCAAGAGTTTTGTCTTAGTATCAATTTACTTATGTTTGAACCGACACACAGTCTAATACCACAATCATAACATATATTCCATGTCTTCAATGGAAACTATCAACACTCACAGTTTTATTGAACTAATTTATAAAACTCAGAGATTAAAAATAGTATAAAAACTGTATAGCTGTAATAAATAAGTACATGTACTAAAATGTACAGAAATTAAGTAGTACCACATTATTATGAACTGAAGAAATTTAGCACCTAATTAATGTTGTCCTATTACTTTATTTCGTTGAATTTTTTTCTGATAAATCATACTTACATTAGAACAATTTAAGCTTATTTTCACGTCTTGTCTAAGACGAGAATGTCTCTTGCCTAATGGTGGTGGATGTTTCAAATCATAATGCTGACATTGTTCAATTTTGCGGCTATCGTAAAACTGAAGCCCAAGATCCCATTCAGTAACATTCTCGTCAACTTCCGTACACCACAACACCGTGTACCGACCTTTGATGCCATCTGCGGACGGCTCGAATGACACTCCGTCCTCTGAGCTATTGCTACATCTCACTTTATATTCTGCGTTCACACTACTTAACATGCAAGCCAATAGCGCTAAATATAACATTGCGCACAAGTCACGAGTATATCACTGACATGACGAAAACTTTGATTATGTGATCACACTCTTGTAAACAACTTGGTGTTATCATAACAGGAAAATGTGTGGATATCGGTCGCCTCTAAAACTTATTATTCGCCGATTTTAATGACACGACATGCTCTTGCAAACACTAAATTTGTTAAGAAAAGTATAACAGTACTATCGCCTGTTACCACTCCTACAGTTTACTTTCACATATGTAAATATTAGGTTTCAAAATTAATAGATAAAGAATAAGCGAGTATTTCACTTTGTGGACAAGAGATAACAGTAATTATAAAATATATCAACAAGAAATATGCTCAGATAATGTAACGAAACGAAATAAATATACAGTGTTAAATATGCTACGTTAGGGATTGTAGTAATATCGATTATTTAGTTAATAATCATGACAATCAAAGTCGATAGTAAATTAAGAATCGATTAAAAATAAAAAGTACTTCAAAAATTGGAAACAATGTATTATTTTGACATATATTCTCAAATTAGAAAGATAATAATTATTATTTGTCTGTTTTCGCAAATTTATCATCATTGATTGTAATTTTTAAAGGATAGCTAAAAAACTTTTTCAATCCAGTGTTATTCGTTTTTATTTTCTGTTATTATATTATCTCCACCCTAGTGCCTTTTGGATTAATATTTAAACTGCCTAAACTTTAATCACGTTTTTATACGCAACAAAATAAGAGTCTCACGAATTATAGGTAGCTGGAACACTGTCAAATTACTTGCAAAGTAGCGATTTATCGCTGTGATTCTATTTGGTTTGTGTATGTAATTAGACATTTTTCATTAAACTTGATATTCATTACGGATGCTAGGCTACTAAGCTGGACAGGAATACCGGACATACCGTATTTGACTTAGCATTCTTAGCTAGAGTCCTCCGGCATATATTTATACTGCGGAAATGTAACTGGTAATCATCTAAAGAATTATTGTATATTTACAGAAATAAAATCTAAGAATAACACCGTGTGAATAAAAGAAAGTAATAAGTAATTTAAACACTAGTAAACATTTTATTTTTGTACTTTTATTATATCTGGAACTAAATTGAGATCCATTTTGAAAATAAAATGTATTAATATAACAATATTAATCTAAATTGACCATTCAACTATTCAGCTGCAGTTAAAAAAAGTAAACATAAATAATCCAAACACTTCTTGTAGTATGGGACACATTAAGACATATTTGTCATTATGGTGTTCATATACCAATTTGTTGGGCCAACACTGCATACACTGCTAAAGCTGTAAGACCCACTACAGAAGCATGTAATGCGCGCAAAGCCAGTAGGGACCATGCACTTAATGATAGAATGCTTGCAACAGCATCTTCCAAGAGCATTCTATAAGGTGATAAAGCAAGTAATGTGATAACTAATGGTGTATGTTTTTTAGGTAGGTCACTTCTAGTCCACAGCCAAACAAGAGCAGCTGTGGCAGCATGCTGTAAGAGAGCAACATTAGACTCTGCACAGGAACGTACATAACGCCAATCGAACTCTGAACCACGGGCACCCACCCAAAGCAACACACTGCGTGTCACTACCACCTGTAACAAAAATATTTTAATGCAACAAAATAGCCCTTGGAAATATTGTAACATTCAAATCATCAATTCTTAATCCATTACCTTAAAATAAAATATATTTTGACTTATACATGTGACTGTCAAGTTTCATATATTTAACAATTTATTTGGCATACAGGATGCAGACAGCGGACTTCCTTGAGATGTAATCTCAAAGTTGTTAAACTTTTGTTGGTATACTAAATTTTTCCACAGATGCCATACCAGTTTAGGATAAATATTATTTTAAGAGAAGCTACATATACGCAAGATTATGAAGGATAAATAATTTTAGTTATATGTTTGAACACTTGTTAATCTTAATTTCATGTTTTTATGTTAAAAATATATTACAAAGTATTCATTTATGTCTTTCTATAGTCTTCAATATGCCGTTAAGGTTTGTTGTTGTCTATATCTATTGCATAAATAATTGTATGTCCAGTAGAGGACATCTACAGACTGATGATGATATTGCATAAGTAATTAATTCAAAGTCTCCACCCTTGCACATGCAGGATTATTTATACTTTTTACAACTTTACAATACCACATGTGATGGTTTCTGTTAACAGATTTATAACCATGCAGATAAGTTGTACACTGCTGTATCGTTGAATATAATACAAGAGCAGTATGATTTATTGTTGTGGTGGCTGGGCATAGACCAAACCACTGAAGGAACCCAAGACAAAAATTAATGGAACAGAAAAAAGTTATTGGTTGATTAGCAGTGGACATCTGTCGGCTGATAATGATGATAATTGGTTGTTTCTCACCTCTGCACTTGCCCAACCAATCGCTGCTGTAAGAATTTTAGCATGCCCCTTTCCAGGTACAGAATTTAGTGCAAAATAAAATCCTAAAAGATCTGCAAAATCAACTGTAGCTTTGAGGATTTCCTGAAAACAAATATCATAGTTTTTTTTTTTAATAATATCAGGCTCACTCAAATACATAAGGTAATGAATAACAAACAACAGCTTTCAAAAATATTCCTGTTGGTTGGTTAATTTTAGAAAATCATAATTTCTACATGATGTTTTCTTTTACTGGAACATTATCGGGAATCAAACCCTTGCCTTTTCAAGTCAAAAGAGTGTAGCAAATATGACTGTGCTTAAAAACTGGATGATTGACACTACTTCAACAGTAAAGGCAGTTAATAGTCGCAGTACTGCATAGAATACTTAATTTTCATTACTTGCTTGACAATAAATTATTTCTTTAACAATTTATTTCTACTTGTGTTTATCTATATGATGTACATGAAGTAAGCCAAGGTAAGCTTAAAGTGGTTTATTTTTTATTTAGGCTTTATTTTTATATAGGCTACCTCTTTATAGATGTAGCCTATATAAAATAGGTCTTCAGTCTTTTAGACCTTTGAAGCTTAAAAGAACTGAATACTTGTTGATTTGGAATTTACAAGTTATTAATCAAAAACATAAACATAAAGTCTGTTCATGTCTTCAATTAGGTTTAAACATTGCAAATAATTCATACTGTCTGCATTGTACTAGCGGTACTTTATTTTATATGACTTTATTTAATGAGATAATTAATAATAGATATGTATCAAAATAGGGTTAATTGTTTAGCCTTATGTTATACAAATAATTAATAGTAATAAAAATTTGCCTCACCAGGAAAACATCGTATTCTCCATTAACTTGGCCACTATCAGAATCAGGAAAGAATGTTGCAAGTAACAACATTTTACAAAGTTGAGTAAAAATATACAAACCGCCAGCATATATGCATTTTGAAAATGTAGCGTATTCTGATCTGAAATTAAATTATGAGTATTTGTATAATTTTCACGATAATGTTGTTGTCTAAATTAACCTAATTAGCACCTACATTCCTGAATATTTGTATGCCATGTGGTAGGGCGCGTACACTAGCGCGAGGCAATTTCCAAAATGATAAAGGGTCATTTTAATTTCGTTATGTTATTTAAATTCAAATATTTTATTTAATGTGACAGACGTTGAATCTTGACAAACGTGACATTGCGTTAGACTTGTCGCAAGCTCACGAGTCGTCCAGATAAAATATTACAAGTATAGGGTGATAGGACTGTATCAAACGCACCGTTTTACTAACTCATATAATCAATAATAAACTAAAATTGTATTCTGCCTGAATTAAAGAAAATGATAATTATATACGAAATTATATTATATTTTTTATACTTTTTTTAAACACAATAATAATTACGCTAGTAGAATACAATTAATTAATCTCTTTGTTATATAGAAATTTTAATAATTCCGATTAACGAAATTTTGAATAAGAATTTTTTATAACAAAGAAATAAACTAATATTTATATCTAATAATATATGCGAAGGTATTCTTTTTAATATGGAATTCCAGGTAGAATAATAATTAAAAGTCTAATTAGACATGTACATGACAGAAAAAAGCTGTCAAATGCTGAGAATGCCAATAGAAAAATGATTTTTTTGAAAGCGTAGGTCCTTTTTTTATATTATTATGAAATTATTGGGTATTATCATTAAATATATACAGTAAGTACAATAATTTAAGATAATGGTTATGGTACCTTTAAGAACATTCTGTTGTTTGATTAACTTATAATCAATAATATAAATAGCTTTCATTATGTACAAAATATTTTTTTTTTGTATATAGAAGAAAAAAAATAAGCTATTACTCATAGTCAGGTTAACTTTTATTGTTAACTTTATTGCAAAATGTTATCTATTAGAGAGTGCTCAAGAAATAGAAAGAGATGCAAAACATTAGGGTGCTTAAAAAAGGGGATACGTTTTGAACCCTTTCGTTTTTTAGCACAGGCGCAAAGGGGTAAGGGGTTTGTTATCCAATAGCAGTGTAGTCTGTGAAATTCAGATTTTATTAGTCCGGAGAAAAGCTTGTTCCCCGCTCGGTGAGTGCGGGGCTCACTGACTCTCCGCAGTACCCTTTTGAATTTCATTGCTGTCACCTGCTTGCAATATTCAAATAAGCTTTGTGAATAGGTCAAGTTTTTGCTTTAAAATTCCTATGTATTAATTCAATATTATGAATTATTACACATCAAAACATGTTTTTAAAAAGTGCATATTTTGGATGATGCAGTGTTTGTTGGACTGTGTTGAAATGTTATTTTTTAGGTAAGTTGGATTATGCTGTATATGTTCCAGTTAATTAGTGAGTTATAACTTATAATAAAATAAATTATTTTCTTAATATTATCAGGAAATAAAAGAACTAAGTTCAATCTTAATTTACCCAGTCAGCTTCAATTTCATTGATTTCTTATGTTTTTGATAATATGGACATACAAACATAACACTACTATATTACATAAAATGTAGTAATTATTGAATGTTGAATGTTACAAGTGTTATAAATAATAATAAAAAGATAAAAATTCAACAACAAATTGTTATTTAAATTTCTTGTTTTTATTTCAATTTAATAAACTCATTAATATATTTCATTGTAAATATAATGTTTTATGGACAATTAAATATTTATAATGGTTGAGGAATAAACAGCAAACATAAAAAGTAATGAAATTGTATAAGGAATATATTGATAACAAGTATCTCACGCTCTAACTATAAGAAATTGACTTAATAATTTCATAAAAATTTTTAATTGATGAAACATTTTTGTTCTTGAGTAGAAACTTCCATGCAGCGCACTTTGTTAAATTGTAAATATAATTCTCTTGTAACAATCATAAATATTTACTTCAATGTGTGAATGCTATTAATTCAAATATATATCTCGTCAATACACGAGGCGACATCTCCTGAACTCTAACTGTTAAACGTCTGCAACTTTAATACATCGCCGTCAGAAGTGCTGCTGCGCAAAAATGTTTTCCCCCCGTACCTAAGATCCCAGAACACTACTATTTTTTTTAGAATACTAATTTTCGCTTTGCAGTCACGCTCTCGACATTTATTAAACCATTTATTCAATATCTCGCCAATTGGTTCTGGTGTTTAGCTATAACTTGGGCCGGCACTCGCCGCGCAGTTGCTCTGGCTTAGGTATATAGTAATTCCTATTGGAAGCGACGCAGATGCAGCAACGAGATGTGACGTTGGGAAAGACGAACCGCTCCCTGCAATACTAATCTACTTATTTTTATCAAACCATAATTTTAACAGAAATCCGTGTGAGTATCGGTATTCTTCCATAAACACTGCTTCTCAATATGCTCTAGCTCAATCTACTCTTACTCTTACTACTGTGTAACGTGTCGGTGTTTGCCTCGTACCTTTTTGTTTAGATAACAAAATCAATAAAGATATTTTAACTACCAGTAAATTGGTAAAAACAGCGTGAATTCACGGGTATTAGAGAATATTAACGTTCACGTCCACATGATGTAGGGTAGGTGGTACGGCTGTCCGTAACGACGCTATGCCGGTTAGGGTATACGGGCCAGTCTGCGTGCCGTAACACAGCTGAGTAAGATGCCCAGCCTGTTTACCCAGTGCTTACACGGGCTGGGGCTGGCGGGGCCTCTAGCGGCAGCGGTAGGTTTTCTAGCATCAGAGCCATATCACACATAAAGTTTACCAGTGCCGTATGGGGCATCCCACTTCCAAGTTATGATACCAATAGTGTTGGTTGTTGTTCCGCACATTTGTTCACATCAGTTCGGGTATTCACGCGACGCTACGTGTTCGCCAGGGTACAACACATTCTATTCGACCTTTTAACATCATAGATGCTGATGTGAAACAAAACGCACTGACTGACACAACATCCCAATTCGCCAATGATCTGAGTTTAGCCAACTTAAATGACATTAGTGTCTATTTCAATCAATTTTTGGCTTTTAAGTAGTAGTAATATCTAAAAGTTATGGTGGGGGATTGATGCGCCTCATCATGATCATCAGTGGATAGACGTCCACTACTGAACATAGGTTTCTACCAAAGATCTCCACGTCGGTCGGTCCCGCGTTGCTCGGATCCAAGGAGTTTCCCGGGATTCTCACCAGATCGTCGGTCTACCTTGTGAGAGGCCACCCAACGCGCCTCCAAGGGGCTAAAATCCCTTAAAGAAATTGTACTATCTCTTCCTAGCGCGATGATTCGCGAAATTTCAACCTGTGCTCATGGTGACCGCGCAGTGCTACTTGTCGGTTACCAAACGTGCGAGTAACGGGAGCACAGGATAATGTGCGTGATTGTGAGCCAGCGCACTCGCATTTGACCGTTACCCACTGCTGCTTGTGAACGGCACACCGAGGAGTTTCCAGTCCGGCCAGCATATCGTTAGGCACAAAGGGGAGGCATAGTATAAAAAGTCCGCTGTCGTAGCGCAGTCCACTCACGACGTCCCTCCATTACGGTATTGTCCTCTGACAATGGGGACAGAGTATAAAGAATCGCAGCCATTAGGTAAATTTCCTTATTCATTTTTTTACGTGACACCCTCGACGTGTAAAAAGCGGGGAGCCATTATTTATCATGTGGAGACGCGCCGAGAGATCTCAATCCTGCGATGGCGTGAGGGCTTTTTGCGCGCCCTAATCGATCGGGGGCGGTGCAGGTACCCGCGCCACCGCGCTCCACCACGCTCCACCACGCACCACGCGCCACCACTACTGGCGTTAGTGCGAGTGGTGGAGCGTGGTGCACGCCACTACATCGCGGCAGTCCGCCCCGCTCGTAACCTGTTAATTTGGACGGGGGTGATGATGTTGCACATACATTCCTTTCCTCATGAAAGTATTTCTTTTTTTTTAATATATTGAAGCGGCGAGGCGAACGGGACGTTCACCTGATGGTAAGTGGTACGTTCGCCCATAACAACGTGGCGCTAGTTAGGATGTTATACACTGCACCACATTGCGCTCATCGCCTTGAAACATAAGGAGTTAAGTCTCGTTACCTCATTAATTTCACTAACTACAACTCCTTTCAGAGCAGAACACAGTAATGTTTGCTCACTACTGTTTGTCGGCAGAAATAGGATCTGCGGTGGTACCTACCTAGACAGTCTATAGCAACAGCGATCTGGCACTAGTTTTTGGCGGCCGTGCTCACGTGTAATAATCAATCCCAATTGTTTATAAAGAGAAGTTTATTTCCGACGCCATGTCCTCGTGCGGAGATCTGCATGAGAGATCTGCGTGAACCCTGCTTCAGATGTACAGATATTCGATAGATAGATATACAACGGGCCATCGATCAATATCACCCTCGTTGCCACGCTTGTCTTGGCGGCGATCGCCGGTGCAGGGCCGGCGCAGGGCCGGTGCAGGGCCGGGGCAGGGCCGGCGCCGTAGCCCGTCAATTAGCGTTATCATAATTACCTGCTCGCGTATCAACCCTTTCGGCTAAAAAATCGTCCCCTACAAGTGTCGTTTAATGCTCATTATAATGAAAAGGGAATGTCGGTCGGTGTATTCATTTGTAAGTCAATTAGGGAGTGCTGCTAACAGGTGTGGTGCGCACCGGGCGGTGGTCACCGTCGCGGGGACGGTCGGGGGGATGGTCGTCGCGGGATTATAGGAGAATAATTTCAATTTGGGGAGAGGATAGACGGACGACGGCGATGCATTATTCAGTTCACGTGCAGCGCCGGCGTCGAGTGCGCCACGCAGATAAGCGGGGTTCGATCGGCAGCCGGGAGTCCGTGCGCCGGGGGCCTTATCGGAAACGGCTTACGGTGACCCCATGCAAACTCCCTAATGTGACATTCCTCACCGGCCTCCTCCCCGCTCGCCGCGCCCCTCCCACCGCACCCGCGCGCAGGCCCCTCCGCTCGCCCAAGCGATGCGATCGATCCTGATGCAAACTCTCCGGTACGCGAGGGATGCTAGTTTTTGTTTCTCCCTCGTTATAATTTTATTGCCGTACCTTCCCGCCGTGAACGCGCTCCCACAGAAGTACACAGCCCGCGACAGCTCCTCTGCTCTCGTTTAGTTCTTACTTTACAATGTATACATTTTATTTATGCACCCGGCGGGCGCAACATTAAAACGAAACGCAATGAAAATACTGCTTGGTTTCTTGATCCTTACTAATTTGTACTGGTGGTAGTGCCTCTGTCCCCGGAGACAGACCAGGTAGGTGTCACCGAAGCGCCTGTTGCAGCCGACAGACAGTACTGTGCGAACATTGCAGTGATCCGGTTTGAAGGACCGATAGCTATCACTGGTGGTAGTGTCTCTGTTGCTACAGACCGTCTAGGTAGGTACCGCCGCAGCGCCTATTGCAGCCGACACACAGTACTGTGCGAACATTACAGTGATCCGGTTTGAAGGACCGATAGCTATCACTGGTGGTAGTGTCTCTGTTGCTACAGACCGTCTAGGTAGGTACCACCGCAGCGCCTATTGCAGCCGACACACAGTACTGTGCGAACATTACAGTGATCCGGTTTGAAGGACCGATAGCTATCACTGGTGGTAGTGTCTCTGTTGCTACAGACCGTCTAGGTAGGTACCACCGCAGCGCCTATTGCAGCCGACAGACAGTACTGTGCGAACATTGCAGTGATCCGGTTTGAAGGACCGATAGCTATCACTGGTGGTAGTGTCTCTGTTGCTACAGACCGTCTAGGTAGGTACCACCGCAGCGCCTATTGCAGCCGACACACAGTACTGTGCGAACATTACAGTGATCCGGTTTGAAGGACCGATAGCTATCACTGGTGGTAGTGTCTCTGTTGCTACAGACCGTCTAGGTAGGTACCACCGCAGCGCCTATTGCAGCCGACAGACAGTACTGTGCGAACATTACAGTGATCCGGTTTGAAGGACCGATAGCTATCACTGGTGGTAGTGTCTCTGTTGCTACAGACCGTCTAGGTAGGTACCACCGCAGCGCCTATTGCAGCCGACAGACAGTACTGTGCGAACATTACAGTGATCCGGTTTGAAGGACCGATAGCTATCACTGGTGGTAGTGTCTCTGTTGCTACAGACCGTCTAGGTAGGTACCACCGCAGCGCCTATTGCAGCCGACAGACAGTACTGTGCGAACATTACAGTGATCCGGTTTGAAGGACCGATAGCTATCACTGGTGGTAGTGTCTCTGTTGCTACAGACCGTCTAGGTAGGTACCACCGCAGCGCCTATTGCAGCCGACAGACAGTACTGTGCGAACATTACAGTGATCCGGTTTGAAGGACCGATAGCTATCACTGGTGGTAGTGTCTTTGTTGCTACAGACCGTCTAGGTAGGTACCACCGCAGCGCCTATTGCAGCCGACAGACAGTACTGTGCGAACATTACAGTGATCCGGTTTGAAGGACCGATAGCTATCACTGGTGGTAGTGTCTCTGTTGCTACAGACCGTCTAGGTAGGTACCACCGCAGCGCCTATTGCAGCCGACAGACAGTACTGTGCGAACATTACAGTGATCCGGTTTGAAGGACCGATAGCTATCACTGGTGGTAGTGTCTCTGTTGCTACAGACCGTCTAGGTAGGTACCACCGCAGCGCCTATTGCAGCCGACAGACAGTACTGTGCGAACATTACAGTGATCCGGTTTGAAGGACTGATAGCTATCACTGGTGGTAGTGTCTCTGTTGCTACAGACCGTCTAGGTAGGTACCACCGCAGCGCCTATTGCAGCCGACAGACAGTACTGTGCGAACATTACAGTGATCCGGTTTGAAGGACTGATAGCTATCACTGGTGGTAGTGTCTCTGTTGCTACAGACCGTCTAGGTAGGTACCACCGCAGCGCCTATTGCAGCCGACAGACAGTACTGTGCGAACATTACAGTGATCCGGTTTGAAGGACCGATAGCTATCACTGGTGGTAGTGTCTCTGTTGCTACAGACCGTCTAGGTAGGTACCACCGCAGCGTATATTGCAGCCGACAGACAGTACTGTGCGAACATTACAGTGATCCGGTTTGAAGGACCGATAGCTATCACTGGTGGTAGTGTCTCTGTTGCCACAGACCGTCTAGGTAGGTACCACCGCAGCGCCTATTGCAGCCGACAGACAGTACTGTGCGAACATTACAGTGATCCGGTTTTAAGGACCGATAGCTATCACTGGTGGTAGTGTCTCTGTTGCTACAGACCGTCTAGGTAGGTACCACCGCAGCGCCTATTGCAGCCGACAGACAGTACTGTGCGGACATTACAGTGATCCGGTTTGAAGGACCGATAGCTATCACTGGTGGTAGTGTCTCTGTTGCCACAGACCGTCTAGGTAGGTACCACCGCAGCGCCTATTGCAGCCGACAGACAGTACTGTGCGGACATTACAGTGATCCGGTTTGAAGGACCGATAGCTATCACTGGTGGTAGTGTCTCTGTTGCTACAGACCGTCTAGGTAGGTACCACCGCAGCGTATATTGCAGCCGACAGACAGAACTGTGCGAACATTACAGTGATCCGGTTTGAAGGACCGATAGCTATCACTGGTGGTAGTGTCTCTGTTGCTACAGACCGTCTAGGTAGGTACCACCGCAGCGCCTATTGCAGCCGACAGACAGAACTGTGCGAACATTACAGTGATCCGGTTTGAAGGACCGATAGCTATCACTGGTGGTAGTGTCTCTGTTGCCACAGACCGTCTAGGTAGGTACCACCGCAGCGCCTATTGCAGCCGACAGACAGTACTGTGCGGACATTACAGTGATCCGGTTTTAAGGACCGATAGCTATCACTGGTGGTAGTGTCTCTGTTGCTACAGACCGTCTAGGTAGGTACCACCGCAGCGCCTATTGCAGCCGACAGACAGTACTGTGCGGACATTACAGTGATCCGGTTTGAAGGACCGATAGCTATCACTGGTGGTAGTGCCTCTGTTGCCACAGACCGTCTAGGTAGGTACCACCGCAGCGCCTATTGCAGCCGACAGACAGTACTGTGCGGACATTGCAGTGATCCGGTTTGAAGGACCGATAGCTATCACTGGTGGTAGTGTCTCTGTTGCTACAGACCGTCTAGGTAGGTACCACCGCAGCGCCTATTGCAGCCGACAGACAGTACTGTGCGGACATTGCAGTGATCCGGTTTGAAGGACCGATAGCTATCACTGGTGGTAGTGTCTCTGTTGCTACAGACCGTCTAGGTAGGTACCACCGCAGCGCCTATTGCAGCCGACAGACAGTACTGTGCGGACATTACAGTGATCCGGTTTGTAGGACCAATAGCTATCACTGGTGGTAGTGTCTCTGTTGCCACAGACCGTCTAGGTAGGTACCACCGCAGCGCCTATTGCAGCCGACAGACAGTACTGTGCGGACATTGCAGTGATCCGGTTTGAAGGACCGATAGCTATCACTGGTGGTAGTGTCTCTGTTGCTACAGACCGTCTAGGTAGGTACCACCGCAGCGCCTATTGCAGCCGACAGACAGTACTGTGCGGACATTACAGTGATCCGGTTTGTAGGACCAATAGCTATCACTGGTGGTAGTGTCTCTGTTGCCACAGACCGTCTAGGTAGGTACCACCGCAGCGCCTATTGCAGCCGACAGACAGTACTGTGCGGACATTACAGTGATCCGGTTTGAAGGACCGATAGCTATCACTGGTGGTAGTGTCTCTGTTGCCACAGACCGTCTAGGTAGGTACCACCGCAGCGCCTATTGCAGCCGACAGACAGTACTGTGCGAACATTACAGTGATCCGGTTTGAAGGACCGATAGCTATCACTGGTGGTAGTGTCTCTGTTGCCACAGACCGTCTAGGTAGGTACCACCGCAGCGCCTATTGCAGCCGACAGACAGTACTGTGCGAACATTACAGTGATCCGGTTTTAAGGACCGATAGCTATCACTGGTGGTAGTGTCTCTGTTGCTACAGACCGTCTAGGTAGGTACCACCGCAGCGTATATTGCAGCCGACAGACAGTACTGTGCGAACATTGCAGTGATCCGGTTTGAAGGACCGATAGCTATCACTGGTGGTAGTGTCTCTGTTGCTACAGACCGTCTAGGTAGGTACCACCGCAGCGCCTATTGCAGCCGACAGACAGAACTGTGCGAACATTACAGTGATCCGGTTTGAAGGACCGATAGCTATCACTGGTGGTAGTGTCTCTGTTGCTACAGACCGTCTAGGTAGGTACCACCGCAGCGCCTATTGCAGCCGACAGACAGTACTGTGCGGACATTACAGTGATCCGGTTTGTAGGACCAATAGCTATCACTGGTGGTAGTGTCTCTGTTGCCACAGACCGTCTAGGTAGGTACCACCGCAGCGCCTATTGCAGCCGACAGACAGTACTGTGCGGACATTGCAGTGATCCGGTTTGAAGGACCGATAGCTATCACTGGTGGTAGTGTCTCTGTTGCTACAGACCCTCTAGGTAGGTACCACCGCAGCGCCTATTGCAGCCGACAGACAGTACTGTGCGGACATTACAGTGATCCGGTTTGAAGGACCGATAGCTATCACTGGTGGTAGTGTCTCTGTTGCTACAGACCGTCTAGGTAGGTACCACCGCAGCGTATATTGCAGCCGACAGACAGAACTGTGCGAACATTGCAATGATCCGGTTTGAAGGACCGATAGCTATCACTGGTGGTAGTGTCTCTGTTGCTACAGACCGTCTAGGTAGGTACCACCGCAGCGTATATTGCAGCCGACAGACAGTACTGTGCGGACATTGCAATGATCCGGTTTGAAGGACCGATAGCTATCACTGGTGGTAGTGTCTCTGTTGCTACAGACCGTCTAGGTAGGTACCACCGCAGCGTATATTGCAGCCGACAGACAGAACTGTGCGAACATTACAGTGATCCGGTTTGAAGGACCGATAGCTATCACTGGTGGTAGTGTCTCTGTTGCTACAGACCGTCTAGGTAGGTACCACCGCAGCGCCTATTGCAGCCGACAGACAGTACTGTGCGGACATTACAGTGATCCGGTTTGAAGGACCGATAGCTATCACTGGTGGTAGTGTCTCTGTTGCCACAGACCGTCTAGGTAGGTACCACCGCAGCGCCTATTGCAGCCGACAGACAGTACTGTGCGGACATTGCAGTGATCCGGTTTGAAGGACCGATAGCTATCACTGGTGGTAGTGTCTCTGTTGCTACAGACCGTCTAGGTAGGTACCACCGCAGCGCCTATTGCAGCCGACAGACAGTACTGTGCGAACATTGCAGTGATCCGGTTTGAAGGACCGATAGCTATCACTGGTGGTAGTGTCTCTGTTGCCACAGACCGTCTAGGTAGGTACCACCGCAGCGCCTATTGCAGCCGACAGACAGTACTGTGCGGACATTGCAGTGATCCGGTTTGAAGGACCGATAGCTATCACTGGTGGTAGTGCCTCTGTTGCCACAGACCGTCTAGGTAGGTACCACCGCAGCGCCTATTGCAGCCGACAGACAGTACTGTGCGGACATTGCAGTGATCCGGTTTGAAGGACCGATAGCTATCACTGGTGGTAGTGTCTCTGTTGCTACAGACCGTCTAGGTAGGTACCACCGCAGCGCCTATTGCAGCCGACAGACAGTACTGTGCGGACATTGCAGTGATCCGGTTTGAAGGACCGATAGCTATCACTGGTGGTAGTGTCTCTGTTGCTACAGACCGTCTAGGTAGGTACCACCGCAGCGCCTATTGCAGCCGACAGACAGTACTGTGCGGACATTACAGTGATCCGGTTTGTAGGACCAATAGCTATCACTGGTGGTAGTGTCTCTGTTGCCACAGACCGTCTAGGTAGGTACCACCGCAGCGCCTATTGCAGCCGACAGACAGTACTGTGCGGACATTACAGTGATCCGGTTTGAAGGACCGATAGCTATCACTGGTGGTAGTGCCTCTGTTGCCACAGACCGTCTAGGTAGGTACCACCGCAGCGCCTATTGCAGCCGACACACAGTACTGTGCGGACATTGCAGTGATCCGGTTTGAAGGACCGATAGCTATCACTGGTGGTAGTGTCTCTGTTGCTACAGACCGTCTAGGTAGGTACCACCGCAGCGCCTATTGCAGCCGACAGACAGTACTGTGCGGACATTGCAGTGATCCGGTTTGAAGGACCGATAGCTATCACTGGTGGTAGTGTCTCTGTTGCTACAGACCGTCTAGGTAGGTACCACCGCAGCGCCTATTGCAGCCGACAGACAGTACTGTGCGGACATTACAGTGATCCGGTTTGAAGGACCGATAGCTATCACTGGTGGTAGTGTCTCTGTTGCTACAGACCGTCTAGGTAGGTACCACCGCAGCGCCTATTGCAGCCGACAGACAGTACTGTGCGGACATTGCAGTGATCCGGTTTGAAGGACCGATAGCTATCACTGGTGGTAGTGTCTCTGTTGCTACAGACCGTCTAGGTAGGTACCACCGCAGCGTATATTGCAGCCGACAGACAGAACTGTGCGAACATTACAGTGATCCGGTTTGAAGGACCGATAGCTATCACTGGTGGTAGTGTCTCTGTTGCTACAGACCGTCTAGGTAGGTACCACCGCAGCGTATATTGCAGCCGACAGACAGAACTGTGCGAACATTACAGTGATCCGGTTTGAAGGACCGATAGCTATCACTGGTGGCAGTGTCTCTGTTGCTGGATATCGTCTCGTCGCCAAGTAGAATAAGAAAAAAGTTATTTCTGTTACGGTGTGCTCGTGCTGTAGTCAAATGAAGGTGAAGTTTTAATTCAGTCACAATTATCCATTATCCCGTGCCGGCGTGCAGCGACTCGCTGTGCGTGGTGTCCTGCGAGGCGGCGGTGGGCTCGCCGCAGGAGCGCACGCACACGCACGCACACGCACGCACACGCACGCGTGCGCGCGCGCGCCGCGCCCACGTCGGTCAGGCGCGAGTCGCGGTCGCACGGTGCCGCGCCGAGCTGGTGGCTCCGCGTCCCCGGCTCCGCGTCCCCGGCTCGGCATTCATTATTTATTTATTGGTAACATGGCGGCTCATTGAATATTCGGCTGCTGATCAAAAAGTCCAATCCGGTTTTATATGCCACTGAATATTGAGCGGCGGCCGCTCTTGTAATACATATTTTGCAAAGATAGTTGCGATCCTCTCGGGGTGCAGGGGGTGCAGGGGGTGCAGGGGGTGCACGGCGTGCAGGGTGAGCGGGCGCACCCCGCGTGTGCCGCCGGGGTGGGGGTTAGAGGGATAGGCCACTATGCGATAAGTAAGTTTTCAAATTATATTGCACTCGCGGGACGGTGTTGTTATTATAAGCTGTTATCAAAGTGACAATTCGTTTGGGGCGCGAGTTCCAATCAGCAGACTCCTGACGCCTCTTAAGTATGAAGATTCGTCTTCGGACCTGGTCCGGCCAGCGGGCTGTCGACTATATATTCATAGGCTCGCGTGGTGTTTCATTCGGTCATAAATATTAAAGGCCACCCGTGCCACCAGGATTTTCAATCGGACTGTGGCGCCGGATCCCCTCAGAATTTAGGCTTCCTCTCTCCTCGCGGATTAGAGCGGTTTGATGTACGGGCGCGGGTGGCGGTAAATCAAATTTTGATTGCCATTTTCTCTGTGGAAACCCGCAGCCGGCGGCGGGAGCGGCGGAGCGGCGGAGCGGCGGGAGCGGGCTAACCGATCCCCAGACGCGCCGCCGGCTTACAGGATTCTGCTATATTTTTTCTATCTCTAATTCAGCAATCGGGATGCGCACAGGAATTTCATTTTTTATATTATTTACGCGTCCTGTTCCTGTCTGCCCGCACACAAACCGCCTGTTATACAATTGTTTTTTTAGTTAATCTCCTCGACCTACGTAGCAGTTGAAGTATTTGGAGAGTAGAAGAGAGGATCGAAGCACAAAAATAAAGAAAATTAGTATCGCTAAATAAAATAGATCTTACTTAGGGTGGATTCAAATTCGTACATTTCTTGATAAAATTACACTGTGAGTATAAGGGGTTCCACATAGCAAATCATGAGACCTAAGCCAACTTGACCTGCTCGTGGTGCACCTTGTTAGTCAACAAACGAGGCTCTGACTCCCACCAACCCGCATTGGGCCAGCGTGGTGGGAAATGGCCCAAATCCATCCAACATAAACCTTTACAAACGCCGTACCCCATTGCGCCGCGGTACCGAGAACCGTGCTGACTACAGGGCAGGACCAATCTATGTGTAGTTCCGTGGGGGAGGCATGTGTCCAGCAGTGGACGTGTATTGACTGATGACGATAACGAATTACACTGTATCATTCCCCGTGTATCGCTCCAAGGTTTGTTGCTTTTTAACGACTCTCATCCATGTTCACGTTTGAACATTACTTTATTCTCCCGCGGAGCAAAGAGAGCGTTGGCAACTGAACCATAACCGACGGCACCGGGACGTGGTGCTGCAGCGCGGGGTTTTGGATTTTGGACTAATAATTAAATCTACGCCGTTTGATTATATATTCCTGCGCGTTTCAGTTTACAAACATAATTGATAAATTTTCCGAGTGCTAAAGGGTAGGTGGACGCGATGTCGGGGTATGCCCACCGGTGGGCGCGCCGGTGCCGGTGCCGCCGCCGCGGGCCGTACAGTATTCATCGCCGCGATTGATACCGATTGATACCGATTGATACCGATTGAAGTTCACTCGGGGCGGTTGAAATCGAATTTGCGTGGGTAAGTTGATTCCGCCGAAATAACGCGAGTGCAGGGAGCGCGGGGTCGCGACCGCCCGCGTGATCCAATTGCGGTCCTCCCGACCACCAACTCCACCGCCCTTGCAATATTTGAACAGATCTCGTTGCGTGTGTAAGCGATGTTCTTTAAAGTGCAATCGGACGAAATTTATTTTCATTTCAAAATAAATAGATTATGCATAGACGGCATCAGCATCCCTTCCGAGGTGTGCATCGATCGTTGTTCCTTGACAATTTGCCTAATTGAACGTTTTTAACTGTAAACGTCGTCATCCACAGCCCGCGGCGGTCCACTGCTGGACATGGCAACTCCCAAAGAACGCCACTTGTCCGATCTGGTGGTACTATTAGTGGTGATAGGGTCTATTTCTGCCGCCAAACAATAATGTATAAACATTATTCTGTTCCGGTTTGAAGAGACCTGTAGCTATAATAATTATTGGGGTAACGAGATTCAACATCTTATGTCTCAGGCGACAAGCGCAATGCGGTGCAGTGTATTTTTGTGTACTGCATGAAACTGTGAGCTGATGTAAAATGAACTGCCCGGACGGTAGCTCGTGTGAGGGGTGTTACAAAAGTTCAGCGGGCGCAGTGCGAGGGTGCGAGGTGTGCGGGGGTGGCCGGCTCGGCGGACACGTAACGAGTGTAGCCATGTACCGCGCACGGAAACGGGTCGGTGGGGGAGGATGGGGTGGGGAGCTACCTTCGGATAAAAAAAGATTCTTAAGAAATTCTCGACCCTTTTTATACTAAATAGATAGCTAACACGGTCTGAGTGGAGTTTCAATGGATGCTCTCCCGGCGAGCAGCCGACCTGTGAGGAATCGAAGGGTCCGCTGAGCGCTGGCCCGTATACGTACATATATTCGCGTGTCGCAGAGTTTTTCCTTTTATTTTTTACGCATGCCCTCCTCAGAGGGATAAAAGACGGAATTCTTTTTAAATTGGAAATGTTTTCTAAGAGGATTAGGATTTGCGGAGGTGGAGGTGTGCGCCGCTTGCGACCCGCGCGTAAGGGCTGGTCCGCCGAGCTACTAGCGGACCCTCGTTGTTTGCGTCCACCGACTCTACCTTATTATTCTTCAGTAAAATACCTAATTAACTAATGCGGTATTCGGTAATTGGATAAATATCGTTACTGATCAAACACAACTTCTTCCAGCTGTGCGGAGGAAATGTGTATCGTAAGAATTTTATAATAAAACCATCCATAACACGTGCGCTGCTCGGAAGTAACTATGTACTCGTGATGTATCATCATCGACATCCACTGCTGCACGTAGGCCTCCATCAGAGATCTCCATAGAGTTCATTGCGGGGAATTGAGCCTTAGCCTACCATGCTAGCCTAGTGCGGGTTGGTGGGTAGTCAGAGCCTCGTCTGTGATTCAACAGGGTACACCGCGTGCAGGTGAGGTTGAACTGTGCTCCGTAAGATGTTGGACGGAACCTTTTACATCCCTATGTATTGTTAATTTAAAACATATCTGTTGGTGGTATACTTACTTACAGTTTCCTTACTGCATGCCTCCGAAATAAAGTATAGCCAAATTAGATACTCCATATATACCTGCTGTACTCCTCGCTGCAATACATACTGTGGATTACTACTAAAGTCTGCCCACTGCGCGGGACACACGGGACATCTTTTTTTATCTTAACAATGAGCGTGTTTGTTGCGTTCATCTGAGAGATAGTCGTTCACGTTACCGTTCAACACGTTAATGTCCAGTGTTACTTTACGAGCGCGCTGCTGCAATAATCGTCGCTCCATCAATAACATTTTTCACAGCGCTATTACAAGGCACCACACACACGCACGCGCGCACACACGCACACACGCGCGCCCACATGCGCACACACGCGCGCACACGTCCCCGCCACACCCGCACAGGGCCGCGCGGGCCCGCTCCCACGGCTCCGTAATGGGGCCGCAGCAAAAAACATGAAAATACTTTATTGAGAGCTAACAATCGCTAATACAGCGAGCGGCGCCGCGCACCGCCCGCACGCACCCCGCGCACCGCCCGCGCACCGCCCGCACAGCCCGCGCGGGCCCTAGGCGCGATTGTCAACAGCGGAAGTAAACACTGCGGCGCGGGGTGCGCGGCGCGCGGAGTGTACGCGTATTTGCTGAAGAAGCAAGTGCACGCGCCGAGCGCGGGGAGCCGGCCGGGCACGGCATTTACTTGAAATGTTCACATCGCCGTCTACCCCGAACCCCAGCCCGGTACCGGCGCGGCCCCGAGCCCCGGGCGGGCACTGCGCGATCGCCCTGTTATTCAGTATTCCTATTTTTCCACAATTTTTGCAACGTCGCCGTTTGGAGAAGTTGCCGTTAATATGTGTCAACACATCTGATGCCTTCGGGGATCGACATCGCGCTGGGCTGGCATCCGGGCTGATGCAAGCAGACGCAGAATGTTCAAATTGGATTGCTGCCGTGTAGTTGCATTTTGAGGTTAGGATCGTATCGAGTGAGATAAGTGTATGTTTGACCGGCTGACCTGCACAGAAATTAACTTTGCCCGTTCGGATGTTGCTAGCTCGGTGCGCTAGGGTTCAAACTAGGAAAAACGTAGGCGAGGGTGCGCGGCCGAGAAAAAATACATTTATTGCAATAATAGGGGTCGCAGCGGCGATTTAAATTGCAACCACCCGCGATGACCGACTCGTGTACCCGGGGGACGGCGCCGCTTCCTGTCGGTATTGTCCGATTACGTGAAATTCCGGAAATGTCCGTCAATTTGCAGATTAGTCGCGCCATTGTCGGAGCAGCGTTTATTGGCTCCGCGACCGTCTCTACCTTAACGGCGTCAGTGCAATAACAGCCCCCACCCTTATTGTCGCGCAAGCCGCTCGTGAGTAAAAGCTTTATGCGATATTAAGATCATTTCACTGGGCGCGTTACATCCGGCGCACATAAAGCGATCGCGGAATGTCCGTCCGGTGGGCGCTGTGGGCGCGGTGTGCGCACGGCCCACCGCTTTATGTCTCGTTTTGTGGCCGCGCGCTAACCAGCCGGTGTCGCACGTAACGGCGCACCCGCAATAATGGAAATATAACGTTTGACATGAATCGAACTCGGCGGTTGCTCAGCAGCGCGTCACCTAATGCTACGTGGAGCTCGGCGCGCGCGCACTGGCTCGCGCGCACCGGCTCGCGCGCCCGTCCGTGCGGAGCTCTCTCTATACGTTGAAACGTTCCTCTTGTTTTTAACATCCACGAGAAAACCTTGCTGTACGGTTTTTTTTTATATTAAGTACCTGTGTTGGCGTGAAATTATAAAAATGAAATGGCGGTAATAAAGTTGGTGCATGCTCTCTCCCGGCGGCTGTAAAGCGGCCGCGGCCGCGCGCCCCCGCACCCGCGCCCCCGCACCCACCCCCCCCCGGCCCCTCGCAATAAAACAGATACATTATAAATCGCGAGGGAGATATTGTCCACGGTTATTATGGCCGGAATGTTCGCGCGGCGTGACGTACTCAAATGTTTTATTGTCTTTTGACGGCGGCATCTACATCCTCATGTAATAATTCCGGCGGGCGGGGCGCGCCGCGGCGGGCACGCAGCGGGGGCGCAGCGGGCGGGCGGCGGAGGGCGGAGGGCGGAGGGCGGAGGGCGGAGGGCGAGCGCGAGTGGGGCTCCTACGTCGCGTTGCGGAGGTGACGGCCGCGCCGCGACGCTAATTGGTGTCCCTCGACTTTGCTCGCGATACAAATACGTCGCACGCCGTTGCCTTGGAGTTAACACAAAACATACATGAAATCCACGGCGACTGTTTTGACATAATCATGTTCTTGTTAGGACACGGAGAAGGTAAAGCTGGATAAGCTATACGATATATTTCACAGTGACACAAGTTTCCGAGGGAAGCAGTGTGAGGGTTGCGTTGTGTTCATTGCTCGTAACCAGCGTGAAGAGCGACACCGCTACTCGCCAGCTCGAGACGGAAGCTGCACGTGCAGTACAGTATGCACAGCTCACGTAATGACTAGGACTGACGAATACCTTTTCATAGATTTGAACTGCTGCTGACAAAAACTGACGAGTTAATTGATCGATCGTAGTATCGAGTTAATTGATTGATCGTAACTAACAACATTGCGGTGTATTAAAAAAAGTGGTAGATACATCCGATTGTTTGTATCGCTTAATACAACTTTTTTTTAACAGTTTTTGAGTCAGATTAAAAAAAATGATTTTTATTTTGGTGTGTTATGTTGTACTGAACAAACGTCCTTAGGCGGTTACGTCTTTTGTGCACTACGGTATCAAAATGTGAGTGCCGTGGAAAGCTTCAGCAACGTGAGGATGGATCAGCGAGGTGGCGGGGTGGGCGGGGTGCGCGCGGTGTGCGGGGTGCGCGCGGTGTGCGGGGTGCGAACCGGCAAAACGAAAGGGTTGTCGCGTGTCGCGTGTCGCGTGTCGGGGAGCCCCATTATCAGTAAATGATGGATGAAGACGTTACCTAACACGGCTGTATATGGCTATTGATGAATGACTCCGACGTTTCATAAGGACATAATAAACGTTTGTTGTGTCGCATTTATAAATATATAGAAACAAAAAAAAAACTACGTGTCTTATTGAAATGTCGATGTACCAGCTGACTGGTTACTTGCAGCAGGGACTGATGCGTAAAGTTCTCGTTTGCGTGTCTGCTGATTGCGGGTGCACGCGTCGGAGCCCGGGGCAAGCGCCTGCCGAAACTGAACAGTTCTACGGCTGGACGCCAGGAGCCGTGTGAACGCGTCACAATTACCGGTTACGTGCAGTGTCTCAACGTGAGCGTCGACCGGCGAGTCGACCGGCGAGTCGACCGGCGAGTCGGCCGGCGAGTCGGCCGGCCGGACGCGGCGCCATCAATCACCTCCATTATCATAAATTCGCTTTATGAAATTTCCCGCGCCGCCGTGATTAATATTTGTGCGATGACTGGCAGCTCTGGCACTGCCGGCCGGCCAACCGGCCAACCAGCCAACTGTTTTTCCAAACGTTGGATTCATTTATTGAATGCTCGCGACGCACACACCCACGTCGAATAGCCAAGCGGGGTGGAACAGCCGGGCCGTGACAATCATAAAAACCTCAAACACTATCTACGACCTGCTAACATATTCATTTCAATTTCACATGGTGGACATTCCACAGTCATCTCGATTTCACATTAATGTAATTATTTATTACCGGAACCGAGCCAGGGACCCTCGCGTCACGAGGCCACCGGCTGCACACAGCGTCACGGAAGTAGTCACCGATGAATATCGACTCAACCTGAATGCAGCTACAAACATATTTACGTCGACTATACCCTGGACTCGTATAAACATACCATGAGATCTTTTATCTCTCCGGGCGGCTGCGGTCCCGCGTTCGAATCCCGTTGGTTGCGAACAAACGGAGCAAGCATTTGGTGTTTCCGCCGCGGTGGTTCAACCCCGCGGGATGAAAATACAAACGGTTGAACAGAAATATTTTAGTGTTGGGATAATACTTTATCTCCGCCGGAGTGGGCGGACGGCGGCCGCGGCACAGTCCATTAAAGCTGAAAAAACACTTGAAATTCAGTGACTCATACAATATACATTTCGTGTGCTTACCCGGCAGCCGGAACCAACAGTTACCAAACCACTCGTAAGCTATCTTTGCCACAATTTATCAACTTTTGCTTAAGTAAATATTTTTTTTTATGCCTCCCCGCAAGTTTAACATTGTCATCCCCTAATTTTTAATAACTACCCTAATTTTTATTAGGCAACGCGGATGTAATATGCGTTTTTCGTTCGCTAGTTTGAAGGTTTACATGGTAAATATGTAGTGGTGTGAGGAGATGTTAACGTCGATTAACCAACCGTAGGTGAGAGCTGGACATCATTTAGATCATTGTACGGGCGCGACGCTGGACAAGTGGTAAGATTGGACGCTGGAAGCAGGGGTTATAGGCAGGGCTGGTTGCGCCGGGGCAGCGTGTCGCGGCTTAGTATGCGTCACACGGAGCGGAGAGCGTTCGGGAGGGAAGCGGTCAGTGGCCGTCGGCGAGGGATTTGGCGCGGCGGCAGAAAAAATGGATGCGACTTATCTCGCCGCCGCCAGCGCTAAGCGGAGATGTTTTATGGATGCTACGGGATGCTGCGGGATGCTGCGGGATGCGGCGGGATGCGGCGGGATGCTGCGGGATGCTGCGGGATGCGGCGGGATGCGGCGGGATGCCCCGGGCTGCCCGGCGACACGCCCTTTATGTGTCGCTGTCGGGCAGCATTAGCACATTCCTACTTAGCGATTTGGCTGCGGACTGGTGCGCGTCGGCGCTTCGCTAGCTGATGTAAATGTAGGAGACTGAATTATCACAAATGAATATTTATCACATTTTGTAATTTGAGTAGAAGACAAATAATAGCACGAGCAGCAATCCGCCGCAGACGCTGCGGTGCAACGCTGCTACGCAACGCTGCGACGCAACGCTGCGGCGCAGCGTTGCAGGCGAGGGCGTACCGCTAGGCGCAATAAGTACAAAGTGTTTCGATATTATGGAATCAGAGAAACATTTTGCTATAGTGCGTGGTGAAGCGCGTGCTATAGTGCGTGGTGTAGTCGCTCGTGGTACGTTCCAATAACCGATAAGGCGATTGGGAGAAATAATAAATGTGGACGTTTGCTCGTTACAACCGGCGGGGGGCGGCGGCGGTGCACCGGCATCGTCCGCGGCGCCCCACGCGACCCGAGCCATTTCCACCCTCCCGTCTCCTCGCACACGCTACCTCTACGATGGGAAGGGGAAACTTAACATTCACTGCAAAGCTTCCTCATTACGCATTCAAAGAGAAGTACTCACGCCTGCCTCTGCCTCTGCCTCGGCCTCGGCCCAACCGTGGCGCGGTGCACACCGCCGCACGGTCCCCTGTCTCGCCACTGTCTCGCTCCAGTCTCGCCCCTGTCTCGCTCCTGTCGCCTGTCACCTCAACTTGACACAGCGTTGTAAATATACACATGTTGTAAAAAATTGTCGTTGTTAGCAACAATTAACTACGGGTAGAAAACTTTGGAGCGGAGCGGCGCTGGTGGTGGTGCCGCCGCACCTCATCACGTTCATATCTTTTCTGAAGGAGCAATTATGTTGAGGTTATGTTATTAGGGGCGGAAGTTGGAATCCTCTTGGCCTTTTTAGTTGCGGGCGGCTGCAGATACCTGAAGGTGTCGGCGACAGGACACCAACAGGCCGGGTGGAGGCGAGCGGGCTGCAGGGGGTGCTTTTTGTCGCGATCCCCGTAATTAGTTTGAGGCTACAAGGCAGTGCTGAGCTTTCCAATAAGAGTACCTCGTAAATGGATTACCTGTGGCAACTCCTCGCCACAGCTCTGCACAAACCTGCACTGGGTGTTCGACGTGGCAGCGCTCGTACAGTTATATTTTATTAAGTCTGTATAAATCGTCACATACATTTTTCTGGCGTAGCAGCCGTTGGTGTGGAGCGTCTTGTTGTCTTCTTCCACGAGTTTGGAGAGATGACGCAAATTCAAATAAATTCACCAGCATGACGTCATTATTGAGCAGTTTTAATGTCTCGTCAAATTTGAGTGTTGCTGAGGAGCGTGGGCGGGCCCGCCAGCGGCTGGACCAGGAGCCGGTACACCGTGGTTACTTAATTATATTTTTTGGATCATTCCCATAATTTTCAGAGGAGACTGGGAATACATTTGGAGAGCTATCCTATAAAAGAGATGTAAGCAATTTGTAGAGGATCCGTTAATAAAAACAACACAATCTCCCGCGGCGGTGTGACCTTCAGCTACCCAGCGCACCACATTGCATTTCAACTGTATTTTCATTGCTGTGCTGCGTCCAGTCCCTCCACAGCTACAAGTTACCATCTGTATCATTTTTCTGGCGACGCTGATACAGTATCTTTATTCGACAGACACATTTTTCGCATTTCTGATTTTCATATAAATTTTATATCTTCACAAACCTGTAGCGTTCATCATCTGTTCCAATTCTTCGAAAGTGCCACACCGGATGTGGAGCTATTGCTAATTCATTTTGGAAAAACGGCTTTGTGATTTAATTTCAATATTGTCTTTAGTGTCTCAACCGTTGGGTAAAAGGTTTGCCGACTCCACAATTAGACCATTGCACTGCTACGCTCTGCACGCGGGTTTGGGTGCTGCGGCCGGCCGATGGTTCGCCCACCGCGTCCACGTGGGGGAAATGTGCGGGGCACACGTTTCCGGTCCGGACCCGATGAATAATTTAAAAGAGCCTGTCGAGCTACGCTATGTCCTGCGCTCAAGCTGGGCCCGGGCCTTCCGTTCAGTGCTGTGGTGTAAACCCCGGCAGGCGAAGCGCGCCGCCCGCATCAATGAGTGTAACGCGTTCATGTAACTCACCCAAGCTCATTTTGCTGGTGATGGGCTATTCATCTCTGACTTGTAATAAATAGCTGAACGATAACGATAATGCTTAAATATGTTTTTTTTTATCAGTCGTCTGTTGGAAAGCGAGACGACAATTTGGTTCTCAAAAAGGTTAGAGATCTGATACGAATGCTTAATGTATGACGCTTGCACATTTAGATTTATATAATGTACTATCTGTGTGTGTGCGTGTGCGCGTGTGTGCGTGTGTGCGTGTGCGCGTGCTGCGTGCGCGGGGGTCGGTGGCGGCACGAGCTCGCCGCCTCGTGCGCTTCCCTGCTGCTCCGCGAGTGGGCGAGCTGCGCGTAGAAAGATCCCTAGCCGGGAACTTTTTGTTGTTGTTGTTGTTGTCGTTGCCGTGAGCACGGCGCGGCGCGGCGCGGCGCGGGCGGCTGATCTGCTTATAAATTATTTGCCGGCAAATATTAATGGCTAAAGTTCAACGGTTTATTTCCATCTCGGCAGACCAATGTTTGTACTGGACCGGTAGCCGCTGCATGCGCGACCGGTTGTGATAGATAGGCTTTATTAAATGAAGACGCCGGGAGTCGAAGTGGCCTTCAGCTGCTGGCAGGCATTGCTTTTGTCGTTTTGTCGTTGATAACGACGTGGCGGTTGATAGGATGGTGAGAAACATCTTGTTATTTTAGTACCTGTTATGGAAGGGAAGAAAAAAAAATTTCGTAAGTTCAATGTAGTGCACATGTACTTTAAATATATTAATATTGAATATATTATGAGTCGCACCTTATTGCGTGGGGATGGCAGCGCACGCGATGCAGTGCGACGGTAGACGGTAGACGGTAGCTACAGACACCTCCGCGGGTCTCAGCGATATGGTTCTCAATAAAAAGTGTCACTGCCACTGCCACGATCACGGCCACGAAAGTCTTTCTTTTGAAAGACATCCTTATTAAATGTTTCATCCGTCACACACTACACGACGAAACCTTCAAGGAGCACCGTTTCCTTCGACGTCCAATTACGGGTTGTAAGTGAGAGCACTTCAGTCGCCAAACCTTTCCGACACGAAAAAGCTATTTTGTTAAAAACAAATGGATCGCTACTATCCTTTTCAAACGGCAGGCTCCCGTTACCCGCGGAGACGGCGAGAGTGTCCTTCGCAAGTTTATTTCATTATCGAGTTTCACCCGCTCTCTGCTTATGTTACAAGTGACCCTCCGCCGGGCTCACTCCGTCACGCTCTCCAAGTTTATATCTGCGCGTCCCCGGCCGCCCTCCCGCGCCCGCCGACGGAGGTGGAGGGTCCGTTCCATTGCCGGCTCAGCTCGGGTTCGCCTCGCACGACCCGCGCAATATGCAGCCGCGCGCCGTGCTCCACATTTGAGAGCTACTTATACGCTTCGGGGCGCACCACTCCTGCTCTAGTGCTTCTGCTCGGATAGAGAAAAGAAAGTCGGCACGACGACACTCCACCCTTACTCGAGTGAGATTGACCGCTAGTCAAGCTTTACTTTGAATTGTTACGATGTGTTAAGATAAAATACGGGCATCAGCAGGCATCAGCAGCGCGCGCGTGCGCCCGACGGCGACGCTGCCGGGCGGACGGTGAAGCATTGTCCTATCACCTCGATCGTTTACTCTCCTTACCCTGGTACTTTCACTGGCTACGGCTCGCGCCGGTCCGCCGGTCCGACGGCACGAGCTGGCGCTACTTTGGTGCCCGCGTACACGCTCGTGGATCGGAGAATCCTGCCACCGATAAAAAAGTTCTAAACTCAACAATGAGTCTCACCAGTCCGCGGCTCTGCGGGCGCGCACAATGCTCTACTAATGCTTGTAGCAATAAAAACTGATCGACTATCCGATGATGGTTCGGGTCAGCAGACGGCGGCGGACGATGCGGGGGCGTGGGGTCGCGGGGCCGGGCCGGGGGCAACGGGCGAGGGGGAGGCTGCGGTGGCGGCAGCTTTGAGCCGCGCCGCGCGCATGCCTAATGAGCGCCGCCAGGACTCGCCAACCTTTTCGACCCTCCTTTAAATATTGTTAACATAAACATGAGATCAGCTGGATTTTTTTATTACTATTTACAAGGAACTTTATTGGAAAAAATATTAATAAACTTTAATAATTATTCAGTCGTTAATCCGATCATCAATACGAGGTTTCATTGGTTACTCTTAGAGGTTTCATTAGTTATTCTCCGAGGTTCCATCAGCGCTGCCACTGCGGGCGATGGCGGGCGGAGGGCCCGCTGCGCATAGCGCGCCACCGTGCGGGCCGCGCCGATGGCGCGCGCGCCGCCCCTGGCCCTTTGCCGCGCCGACGTCACCTGTCATCCGTCAGTCTGCGACAACGCGCTTGCATACCGCGCGCACACGCACACGCGCGCTCGCCGTAAACAAATTCAAATGTAACGGTACCCGCGCGGAATGCAATAAAACGGTCCGCATTCCGATTTGGTTCGGACCGGACTAGTTGCAGCGGCAGCGGCAGCGCGCGCAAAAAAGGGGAGAGGCTGCTTAGCATAGCGCGCGCCGGACGGCGGTACCGTATATGTTAATTGCGTGGCCGGCGCGGACGGCGCGGACGGCGCGGACCGTTCCTCTTAATGGGGGTGTTTATGGAGCAGGCGAATCGTTAGCCAGCTGACGACTGGTTCGGCGATTGAGTTTTTGTAAACACTCAGTCGCAAATGCCGATGTAGCGCTGCCATTACTATTCCCTTAACAGTGAAATTGGATTTTTGATTCTTTAAAATTTTCTCTGTATCTATTGTTTTGAAGAGCTGTTGAAGTACTTACTAAACTTCCGGCCTAAGAAAGGAACGAGTTTGAGGTTGGTTGGTTAATCTCAATACGGTTGAGGTAACTGGCTATTAAATTACTAATTACTAATTAGATGCCTAAACTATTTTTTCGGCAGTGTCTCCTCATAGAGCAGGAAATACCGTGTCATTACATTCACAAGATATGACGCTGCCGGCGGACGACTTGACTCCCGTATCTATAAACAGCTCCTCTTGTTTCCCTGGAGCAGTAATTGGAGGAAAATGTATCAACATCAATTGATGAAACAGACCGTTTGTTATTTTGTTTCTTGACGTTTGCTTTAGTTGAATAAACATTTTTCATTGTTCTCCATATTTTATTATCCACATTAAAATATTTACATAAATCATTCATGGCGAGGCGCTGCAGACTGCGGTGCCCACCACAACGTGTGACAGCACATACGCGGGTACTCGGACAAATTGCTGTACGAGCGCTGCTGACCTAGCGCTGGTACTAAGAGACCAGCTGAGCTGTCAATGAACTAACAGTTTGGTCGCCCATCTCAATTTTGGCCAGATATTTTAATGCTACAGCATCGGCGACTGCAGTACGAATCCTTTAGTGAAGTGACTCTGCGGTAATGTTGAAAGCGCTCTCATCTTCTCCTCCGTCGCTCCCGCGCTCTCCCCTGATCAAGCGGCACCAATTGTCCAAATTAGCATACTTACGTCGTGGCGCCTCCAATTTTGCTCGCGTATCGCCGCATCAAACGCGCCGCCGCCGCCTCGCAGCCGTCCCGCCGCCGTCCCGCCGCCGACTTAAAATTCAAAGTGACCGCTTTTACGGCATTAGATGGATGAGTGGGCGAGCACCGGCGCACGTCGAAATAGCAGCCTTGCGCGCCCCGCGCACAGGGTCCCGGTCGCGCTGCGCGGGCGCCGTGCGCTGCCGCGCCTCGAACTCCGACCCCCGTGTAATCGCCGCAAATTGATCGCGAAGGCAAATTATTCAGATCATCGTTGCGGAGAAGCCGCCGCCGCCAATTGAAGCGGCAATACAATCTACTGGTGTACATCACTCACACAACTGTCGGCGCTTACTGTTCACGCGACAAGCGTTGCGACATGCGAGTGCACCGCGGCCCGCCCGCCACCCCCGCCAACGCCAACGCCAACGCCAACGCCAACGCCGCGGGGACGGGCTCTGCTTGTCTCTCTGGTTGTTCTTGTGTCCGGGATAAGTAAATGTAGATAGAAGTAGTATCCGTATTCCTGCAGGCGGTCCTAATCGCATTGTTTATAGCAATTGTTAACTTTATTTCGGTGAAGTACGGAGCGACGCGGCGGCCGGCGGGACCCAGCTCGGCCCAGTTCGGCCCAGTTCGGCCCAGTTCGGCGCCAGTTCGACCCAGTTCGACCCAGCTCGGCCCAGCTCGACCTTTGAGCCACTCTAAACAGTTATAATGTTTTTACACTACTTCAAATGTGTTGTTTGATATTTGAACGTTGTTAATTACCCGTTTGCCATTTGTATTGCGGTACGGCGCGTTTTAATTAACGGGCCGTTCTGTTCGGTTGTCGGTTATCAACTGTTAACGTTTCAAATGATTTTTTGTATGCTCACGCTGCAGAGCACCGCGCTCGTAGCCTGGCAACCGGGACCGCCAAGTGCGCGCCGGGGCGCGGCGGGGCGCGGCGGGGCGCGGCGGGGCGCGGCGGGGCGCGGCGGGGCGCGGCGGGGCGCGGCGGGGCGCGGCGGGGCGCGGCGGGGCACGACCCGTGCCGAAAGCGCTGTTACGGATTTGATCACTTAGTGTTTCGGATCCATTGAGTCCGTATTCGGCTGCCGATGGAGGAAGTCTGCTCAGCTGCAACGATCATTAGATCGTAATTGTTTTACTGTTTCCACATATATGTTTTAATGTTAATTGTATAATACACAGCACGCGCAGTGCACGGACACGGGGTCAGCTGGGCGCATCTATTGCTTGTTCTAATTAAAGGTAACATACAAATTAATTAAAGATCTATCGATGAGGGGATTATGGGGAGACGTCTATGTCCAGCAGTCGGCGTTGATCAGCTGATGATGATACAAATTAACGTCGCCGACGTAAACCAACATTTTGTTTTAGTGTATTACAAATTAGTAATTAAAGTAGCTCCCTGCGAGGATCCAGCTGGTCGTTCCCTCCGCGCCCTAGTATAACTTGGGACGCGTTAATTAAGTCGGGCGCACGCTTACCCTTTACCTAAGATAATGTCAGGTACTTTTTACTCGTGTGGATGTCCGGCAGTCCACGGGCGCGCTGCGCACTCGCGCGCGTCCTGCTTTCGCCTAATGAGCTAGGCGAGCTGGTCGCTGCACCGGCTGCACTCGCTCACCCTGCAAAGCCCCCCGCGACTGCAACACTATAAGCTGGAGGCCCCCCTATGTTCTACCTCACGGATGCGTGCAGGCGCAACAGCTCCCACGTCATGCGGACAACTAGCTGGTTGTTATTCGCAAGCCGCAACTTTAGCACTGCAAATCCTCGCCACCCGTTTTAACCTCTCGACCCAAACTCAAGAGTGCAATAACCTCGAAAAGCGTAGAGCTGTGTGTCACCGCACCGCACCGCGCCGCGCCGCGGCCGCTCACGTTGCCACTTCCGGCTCCGCTCCCGCCCCTGTTGTCTTCAACTGGTTGGTTACACATTGTGTATTTTGTAACATGATTGCAGTTATTAACGTGATGTAAGACTAAGGAGAGTTTAGCAACTGATTGTATCACTGTTACATTCACGTGATTATTTAATTAACTGCGGTGTTCGGTACGGTTCCGGTATGATAGGGTTGTGTAGTGCGAGAATATTGTTTTCACCCCCTACGGTACAAAATTCCAAGTAAATCTGTCACCGCATTCACATTTCTTATTCGCGGCGTAGTTGCGCCGTCCGGGTGAACTTTCTGTTCTGGTCGCTTCGTGGTGTATATAATAGCGATTCATTAAATTAAGTGTTTCAGTTCAGGGTTACGCTGGTCTGCCTCCCGTGACGTCACAGTTCGCGTCTCGGAAACGGCTGGACGGCATCGCGCACCACAGACTCCGTATCTTTTATCGAGAGTCCAATTTGACGAAGTAATTGTGAAAAGTTTGAATCACGGGTAGTGGCCACGTTAGCCCCGCGAGTTGCGCGGCCACCCCCTCGAGCCCCGCCGTTTTAGGGAGTTATTTAATCACTAAAAGGACCGTTCCTCCGCGTAACTATACAGTGTGCTGTTAAAAACTTTTCGGTGATACCACCACGGCGAACTGCTAACGTTAAAAATACTGCTCGCTGCAGAATTCCTTGATGTGCAGACACTAAACGAGGTGCCGCCCTTTTGTAGTAATCCTTTGTACCGCATTTGTGTATTCTTAAATAGCTTCCTACTTGTACCGGATGGAGAAGGCCCGATGTGGCCATAATGAGTGAAGGGCAGTACTCCACCGGGGTTTTGCGGGAGGACGCGTAAACCGTCCTCCTAGACTGTAACGCTGCATTGCACCATTCATTTATTTTTATTAGCATATTGCAGAATGCTGTTGCTGCTGCTCCGCTCTCGGCTCGGTGGTGAGGTCGACACTTCGTAGGATTGCATAAAACTATGCGTGTGCCTCTCGGCAAACACTTGCGACGTGCTGCAGAAACAAAGCAGTCGTAGCAGCACCCTGAAAGCGTCATTGTATAGGATAATCGGAGCACTGCAAGCTCCGGCGGAGCTGCACCACAATCCGCGAGAGTACCGTGATGCCCAATACGCTTTGAACTAAGTAATTTTAATATTTGCCGCTTCAGCTTATCTACCAAGTCCACGTGTCACCATGTTCGCCAGGATCGAGAAAGTTTTGCTTTCCCATTGGATATCTGCATTGTTTTTACGATCGCTGACTAATAAGTGCAACGTAACTAATTGGTGCACACTCTTGAGAGCGACGTCATTCCGACAGATGGGTGAACGTCGGATAGACACTAAGCTCCTGCTCTAAAGATCATACTCTCTGACTAGTTAACATTATATCTGATCGATTGACGTACGGGGAGAGTACCCGGGGAGCACCGGCCCAGGGCGCCAGCAGCGCCGCCTCGGTCCCTTTGTTGAATTTGTTGAAGCAAACGCCATCGACATAACCAGGCTGATGAGTCGCTCGGGCAGCCCGTTCGAGTGAGGGCGAGGGCTGGAAGAAGTGACGAGGTCGGCTGTCGTTGTCCTACATCGCACTTTAGCTCAGATGAGCACAGCCCGCCGACAGATTCCGGTTTTTCGGTTAATGTACCGACCGGTACTGAACTGTGGAGAATATTTCTGATGGTATCACTACTTGTTTCAATTTCTTCAAGGGCACATTGCAGGGTCACACGGCCACGGGAACAAATGCCTTCGAAATGTATAAAAAAACCAAGTATATAGTGTTGTTTGTTTATCCGTGTAATATCTGATGGTGTGCTTTAAATTAAGAATAGCTTTCGCTGATGAGTGGTCCGGTTGAAAACCGAGTTAAGTATCAGGTTCATTTGTTATCTTGACGATTCCATACACATAAGTAAGAACTGTATATATATGTATATGTAACTGATGTAGGTAAATAACTCATTAGTGAGGTGGTGAATGTCCAGAGGTTACATAGCTGAGCGAGGTGGAGCGAACCGGAGGGACAAATGTCCCTCTTTCTTTGCTTTAAACAATTCGTTAATGAGCCTCCAGTCCGCCGCCCTCGCCCCCGGCGCTGATTGCAGTACAAAGGGCCGGGTTTCCCCTAATGAGGCAGTTCACAATCCAGCCTCAAAAGTTCCACGGCTACGTGTGCTACGGGGCGGGCCTCCGCCGTCGTTTCCCACCCCGCGTCTCCCCGCGTCTCCCCGCATCTCCCCGCACACGTGTACGCGTACATGTTCTAAATAAGTTTATTATTTTGAACGCAGGACGTCTTCACGAGCTGACCGATACACTTTCGTTGTGGCGAGACTGCGTAGACGTTTGATAGAAGCTAGACGGGGTGCGCTCGGGGCGGGCGCGGTGCGGGCCCGCGACCTCACCCCGTTAGGTGGACCTGGCTTCGGGCGTGTCTGGCGTCTGCACGCTGCAAACGGGACGCCCACTCGGTGCGCGGGCCGTATGCAAATGTCGCCTGCTGTACGCAAAACACGTGTGCCGCGTGATTGAAATGCGGCGACCAACCGGCGCGCCGCCGCCCGCCGCCGCCCGCCGCCGCGCCGCCGCCCGCCGCCGCGCGCCTACGGCCAATCGCAGCGCGCCGGCGCCGCAGCCGCCGCCGCCGCCGCCGTATGGAAATGCGCCGTATTCAAATCAGTTTAAAATCAAAACGCGCATGCACCGCGCACCGTTTTTTATTGGCGCGCGGCTCGCGGGGCCCGCGGGGACGCGCGGCGCTGCGAGGGTCCGCGCGCGGCCCTTCGTCGCAACCCTTCACCAACCCTTTTTTATGCAGCAGCTGTTTTTCAACTCTCGATTTTAGTAGAGGGCACGCGGCGCGCACCGGCGACGCGTTTTTTGCGCGCGCTGCCTCCGGGGTGGCAGAGGTGTCAATTTGTTCTATGAATTAAAACTGATCTCGCACCTGGAACGGAAGTGCGCGCGCGTCTGTTTGTTTTTGTTGGGGCTGCGCACGGGTACGCGGCGGCGAGGGGTGTCGCGCGCACGCCATCGATATTGTAATCAATTATTAAGTGGGTGGCACGAGATGGTGAGAACTTTTATAAAATCTTTTATTCAAAGACGGGTAAGAACACAATAAAAACTAAAAAATCTAAGAAAATCGTGAAAAATATTCAAGTCAAGCGAAAAAGCTACCCGTTGCGGTCGTAGCGAAGTCTGGATTGGAGTGGTGCCTGGACACCGGTTAAGTTTACCCGCAAAGATCCTTTTTAATTTCATTTCCGTTTTGATCTCATAAAAGAAGGACCTGCAGCGTATCCAATGTTAAGTTCCGTTTGCTGAGGCACGCCGGCTCCGTGCGCGGGTCAGGCCGTTAATTAATCGGATTCTTGTTAATTCTGTAACTTCAGGGCCTCTCCAGAGGAACGCAGGGGAAAGATATTATTTACTTCATATTTATTATTGTGAGACTTTTAAAAATGTATAAGCTACTTGTTAGTTGGAGCTGATGCTGCCTGAAGTCGCTTTGTATATCTCCACGAAGACTTTGGTATTGTTCCATCATTTTCTTCGTCAATACTCGGCGATATGGTGATGTTAATGAGACTGACATCCAGCAGTGTTTGCCGGCGACGCGTATCACGGCCTACTTGTCTCGTATCACTCCCCGTTGGAGGTGTCGCTCTCGGCCTGCCTGTGCTGATGCTGCTCCAACTAAGCCAGCGTTGAGATAGGTTGTTCCGTTATTTGGAAGATTGTAAGACAACATGAGCTTGCGTAACGGACGCGATGGCGTTTCCGATATCAGTCTAGTGAGCGGAGAGGCGCGGCGGCACCAGGGCGCGTGCTGAAGTGGATCAACACGAGGTGGCGCGTCGGTATGACAGGACAAACAGAGGCGTACGGTGGCTCGCAATCAGCTAATGTGTGTGCCGACCTCGCGGCACCTCGCAGCGAGCCGCCGGGGGCTCCGCAGGTGGAGTTAATGTCCTAATTGCCCTAATGGAACCCATCAATCCAGAACTCCGATCACAGGCGGGACCCTGGAGATCACAAAGCTGATCGAACCCATAGTGACACCGACATGCTGCATTGTTCTATTAAGCTAATCGTTTAAGTTATTATTATACAATTGTGCATGTAAGTGCCACTACGCTTTGATGACGAGCGAGCTGCAGGCTAGGTCCTGTAACGTGGTGAAGCTGAGGCGGCGCGCGCGGCGTGTCTTGTTTAGGGGTAGTTACCTCGTGAGCAACGAATCTGCAGTCAAAATTAACTAATCATGCATCCGGTCAGTACTTGCAATTGTGATCTTAATAAAAGCGCAGCTGCCCCCGGCCTCCTTTGCCAGTCTGCAGCTCCCACCGCTGGGCGCTCGCGAAGCTGCAAAGGAACTGCAAATAACTGAGGCGCTTGGTTTTAATTACCAGTAACATGATGAGACGTGCTGTTCGGGAAATTTACGCGCTCGTTGCGTTAAGATATAAAATGCATTTCAAATAGTAAATAATGTAACTTGGCGCAGCGCCCTTCGAACCGGAACATAGTAATGTTTGCACACTGGCGGTGGGCGGTAGCAGTGGGGACGGTTTTCGACCAGTGAGCTCGGCCGCCGGAAGTGGACGTCAACTGCCGCTTGCTGTGGACCTCGCCCGTGGACGCAGCGCTTTGGCAACTGCAGCAGTCCAAACCTCATTTTTTGGAAAGAAAGAAATTTGTGAGAGTCGGGTTGTCGCGGCTCGTGTTCACTGTTTGCTTCACTGTGATACCACCTTGCCTAAACAGGAGCCTGTCAAAGTATTATCAAACAAACAAAATTCGGCAGCCGCACGCGCAGCACAAGGATCTCAATCAACCACCAGCATCAGTTCTAACAATAATCTGTGTGGGAATCGGGACGGAGTCCTAGACAACAGAGTCGGACAAGACTGAGGTTAGGGGTTTTAGTGAGTACAATTCCTACATTATCGCCCTTGTCTCCCCAGCAGCGTATGATGCACATGGGTTTGTATAGGTAACATCACGTACGGCCTGATCCAATCACAAATACCATTCAGTAAAAAAAATTATGGGGGGTGTAAGGGTTCCCGCACAACGGCCCACGGGGTCCAAGCCCTCACCTGTTTGTGGTGCACCTTGCTAATGAAGTAACGAGGCTCTGGCTAAAATAGCCCAAATCCCTTCATATGAACCCCTGCAAACTTGGAGATCTTTGAGTGAGGCCTGTGTCCAACAGTGGTCGTCTGTCGGCTCATGGCGATGAACAAAAATGATTGTTGCTGATGATGTGGCTTACCCTGCTGTAAGCACGGACTACCGTTGAAATAATTTAACTCTTGGCGGAGTGCGGTCGTCCTGTCGGCTTACTTAACATGTGTTCCGACATAAAAAATGAATTATGTCACCATGGTGTGCCAGAAATGAATATTGCTCCCACCTCCGACCCTGAGCCCCCGCCACAGCGACAGCACGCGCTAGTGCGCCGCGCTGGTGCGGTCACCGGGACCTTTTCATGTAAATTTACTTGTTGGTTGTTTTTCGAACTGAACATGGAAATAGTTGACAGTGTGCTGGGAGCCTTACGAACCGTCAGTAGTGATGAGTAGAATTGGTCTCGGTCTTGTAGTCTCGCTCTTATTCTTGCATTGCTTGTCATTAATTATTAGCTGCTGAATTTCTTAACTGAACTGCATGTCGTCTGCACACTGGAAAGCTAATCACAACGGAAATGATTGTCCGGTAGTTACTATACGGAGATACTGGAGAAAACGGTCGTAGAGGTGGGGGTGGTGGTAGGGCTGGGGGTGCATGTTGAAAATCGTTATACATTATTAAGAGCAATAGAAAATGTGGTTTAATTAGTTGTATGGTGCGCCGCCGCAACAGAAACCTTTCGTCGCTCAAATCAAAACAATATTCTACTACTACTACTACTACTACTACTGACGACGACGATTCATGACGATGTTAGCGTTGCAAGCCATTCGACTGTTACAGCTTATCTAACATTGGGCGCGTGGACCTGGATCCACGGCCTGTTACTCCTACTCCTACTACTACTGCTACTACTATTACTACTACTACTACTACTATTACTACTACTACTACTACTACTCCTACTCCTACTACTACTCCTACTACTAGTACTGCTACTACTTCTACTACTGTATAATATTTTCATATTTTTATTTATTTATTTTTTATTATACACCAGGTAAGGTGCGCGTGTGCGTGTGCGTGAGCGTGTGCGTGTGCGTGGGGGTGCAGGGGTGGGGGAGGCTTTTTGCGAACGCGATCCAACGCAAACACGGACGGAAAAGGTTTCCGCCGTGTTGACTCACGCTCGCCGCGTGTTTGCTGAACAATTCCATTACAGGTTTCCGGTTACTTTCCAGACTCGACATGGAGTTTATGATTTTACATGTACCGCCTACCCGCCTGCAGGCTCTCCAAGTCGTGGCGAGGGTCGCGGGATCGACCGTGTGGAGCTCCATGCGAGAGAGTATCTAAACACTAAAAAGTTATTTCTGGTGAAATGTCTGGACGAAAAATAAAATTTAGGCGACAGGAAGTAGTATATCTCCCACCCCGCATTCGGCCAGCGTGGTGTGTAATGGCTCAAGTCCACCCATATGAACCCCTACAAACGACGGCCCATGGTAACTTGCGATGCAGGCAGCGCGGGACCGATCAATGTGGGGATATTTGGGGGAGGCCTATGTCCAGCTGTGAACGTCTATCGGCTGATGATGTTGAAGTAGTATTTGTTTTGAGAATAACGTGTGAATAACGTGTGCACACTACCACCTGGTTTATTTACCAACGTTCGCCGCTGCTGCTCTGCACACTCCAAAGTAATATGATCCGGATGAATTTGTGCAATTCTCATTAACACGTCCATTCGCAACTTCCATTGTTTTTCGCTTATTATTATATATGGTCCGGGAGCAGCGCGCCCCACCGCCGCGGGGTGGGAGGTCGGGAGCCGCCCGGAGGGTGGAAGAGGAGGCGAGCACGAAGAAAGGGAGCAACCCTTTCCTCCGAGGGGTAGTAAGCTATCCATCACCTACGACAAGAGAAATGTATTTTAATCCACTGCCCTGCGCCGCGTCGCTTCATGAAACGTGAAAAATGATCCCGCGGCGTGCGCACATACACACGCACACGACGCGCACACGCACACGTACACGCACACGCACACGCACACACACACGCACACGACGCGCACACGCACACGTACACGCACACGCACACGTACATGCACACGCACACGCACGCGCACACGCACACGTACACGCACACGCACGCGCACACACACACGCACACGACGCGCACACGCACACGTACACGCACATGCACACGCATACGACGCGCACACGTACACGCACACGCACACGCACACGCACACGACGCGCACACGCACACGTACACGCACACGCACACGCACGCGCACACACACACGCACACGACGCGCACACGCACACGTACACGCACACGCACACGTACACGCACACGCACACGCACGCGCACACGCACACGTACACGCACACGCACACGCACGCGCACACACACACGCACACGACGCGCACACGCACACGTACACGCACACGCACACGCATACGACGCGCACACGTACACGCACACGCACACGCACACGCACACGCACACGACGCGCACACGCACACGTACACGCACACGCACACGCACGCGCACACAAACACGCACACGACGCGCACACGCACACGTACACGCACACACACACGCACACGACGCGCACACGTACACGCACACGCACACGCACACGCACACGCAACGCACACGCACACGCACACGACGCGCACACGTACACGTACACGCACACGCAACGCACACGCACACGCACACGCACACGCACACGGCCACGCACACGCACACGCACACGCACACGCACACGCACACGCACACGCACACGCAACGCACACGCAACATACACGCACACGCACACGCACACGCACACGCAACGCACACGCAACATACACGCACACGCACACGCACACGCACACGCACACGCACACGCACACGCACACGCACACGCCACCCGCGCCTTTGTGCATGCGTGCTTGCTTTACTTTATTCAACTAAGCGATGAGACGGGCGGATGTTTACCATCAGGTGGTTCAACGTGGCGCTAGTTAGGATATTATACACTGCAACACATTGCGCTCGTCACCTAAGACATGAGATGTTAAGTCTCGTTATCCCAGCAATTATACTATCTTCAGCGCCCTTCAAACCGGAACACAGTAATGTTTGTACAGTATTGTTCTACGGCAGATACAGGATCTGCGGTTGTGTGTACCTAAATGGTCTTCAGAAACAGAGGTCTAGTACCAGTACATGCACGTGTGTGCGTGCGCGTGTCCCGTCGATTATTCGACCAGCGGCCGGCTGACGCTGTAAGTAAACTTTACACGGCCGACCAACTTCCTGCCGGAGCATGCTGCTAGAGGTGTGAGCCTGCGAACGTTGAAGCCGATCGATGAGGCGCTGGTGCAAAAAAAATTACAATCCAATAATGTCCTCGTTGTTCACGGAAGGTTTTTCTCAATCTGTCATCGGTCTACATTTCTCCTTTCCTTCTCATGTCCTATGCCTTAGCGCGCAGCGCTTTAGGATGTGACATAATCATCATCATCATCATCAGCCGATAGACGTCCGCTACTGGACATAGGCCTCCCCCAAAGACTTCCACATCGATCGATTCTGTGTTGCCTGCATCCAGCGGCTTCCCGCGACCTTTCTTTGTAGAGATTCGCATGGGGAGATTAGGGCCATCCCCCGACACGCTGGCCCAATGCTGGTTGGTGGAAGACAGAGTATCGTTTTTTGACTCGCAAGGTGCACCGCGAGCAGGTAAGTTTGGCTTGGATCCCGTGAGTTGCTGTGCGGGAGTCCCGGCACCCCTGCACGTGACGCGTGAGCTCGTAATTCCCAACCACCTCAGTGACCAGGCAGAGCTTTATATAAATCTTGTGAACGCTCGTTCAGTTTACGTTGACATTTAAACATTTATTGTACAAGTTTTACATGTCACCCTTTTGTGAAGTGAAAGGGGTAGGGGCGGAGTCGGTTTATTTACGTTTTGAATCGGTTTTTAACTGGCCGTTTACGTTGGTAGCGAGGGAGGGACGCGCGAGGGTAGTGCGCGGCGGTGGCGGCGTGGCTCGCTGCCAGTTCGTGGCGTTTTGTAAAGTTAGCGGCGGAAGCGGTCCCGCGGGACGCTGAGATTGGGCCGCTCGCCGCCCGCCGCCCGCTGCCCGCCGCTGCCATTAATCATACACAAATTGTCCCGCCCCGCGGGAGCCGCGCCGCGCTGAGGCGAGCTGGCTCTGGCCGTGCCAGTCATCGCAGCCCACGTGATCTCCCCTGATAACGCGCTTCTATTCACGCCCGCGACTTGATGACCTAACGCTGACGGATGATAGCGTGTTGCGTGGACGATATTCCCGCGTTGCTGCGTGTCGGTGCAGCCGATGACGTCACGCCGCACGCCGCACGCCGCACGCAGCACGCCGCGCACCGCACGCCCCCGAGGGTGCGCCCGTTGTTTATGTCTCAATAGGCGCCCGCTCACCCCGCGGCGCCATAACAATAATATTCAATGTTTTATTGGAGGCCAGTGATATCTCTCCCGGATTACTAAAACATCTGTCCCGGAAAATTCACTCTCGAGCCGTTTATCGCGCTCTCGAGGGTAGATAGAGAAAAAACTGCAATAACGCGGTGTCATAACAAAGACGCCGCCGCCGCCGATAATGCTATGATTAATACCCGGCGTTATCTTGAGAGTGCAGCCCGCCGCGCGCACCCTCGCCCCGCGCCCCTCGCTCCGCGCCCCTCGCTCCGCGCATCTCGCTCCGCGCCCCTCGCCCTCGCACCCGCACCCCGTCCGCCGCTCCGTGCGCGTCACCGTCCCCGCCCCAGCCGCAGCCGCAGCTTGCCGTAGCGCTACATTTTAAGGTATTCTCGGGAGCCGACATAAGAGTTACGGATTTCGCATAATGCATATTATATTCTTGTGAGGGAGATACGGAGGGTGCCGGCGGGCGCTGGGGCGCGGGGTGCCGCCGGTGGTGCGGCGGTGGTGCGGCGGCGTTGCGGCGGGGTGCGGCACGGGCGGGCGCTGGGGAGGCGGCTGGGGAGGTCTCCGCGTGACCGCACGTCTTTTGCACGCGACAAGCTCTCGACATTTTTTTTATTATTATTGCGCTTCGATGGAATTTATTCCAGCGAGGGTCGCTAATAGAACAGCGGGCACGCTCGCTTGGCCCCGGCGGCGATTTCGAATATGATTTTTAAATCACATAATGGAGTGTGTGCGCCTTTTTAACAGTTATTTTAAGGGGCGTCCCCGCCGCCCCGAGGGTGCACCATGAATTTCAAAAAACGCAATTCGGTTCCGCGGGGCGGGCGCAGCGTCAGGGCTATGTCAACGTCAGCTTCAGCCTTTTCACTCGCACACAGCAGCGCGCAATGCGCGTGCAGCGTGAGCCCTGCGCGCTGGAGCCTGTCCGACATGGGCTACAGCATCAGTAGCGTAGAGAGTGACTTTGATGACGAATACATTAGACTATTAATGTAATTAGTGCACACACGAGTACTTGGGGGCGATAGGTCAGTTCGCTGTGGACCTGGGCGATGATTTAATGAAATACAGACACTTTCTTTCACCAACAACGTACTAATGTCTGATTTCAATTTCCCACCTCATTAGGAGACCATGTTCAGTCCGAACGGCGGTAACTTGATAATCATTATCATCATCATCAGCCGATAGACGTCCACCGCTGGACATAGGCCTCCCCCAAAGATTTATAAATCGATTGGTGCCGCGTTGCTTGCATCCAGTGGGTTCCCGCGACTTTCACCAGATCGTCGGTGCACCTTGTGGGAGGCCTCCCAACGCTACGTCTACCGGTACACGGGCGCCACTCGAGGACCTTACTGCTCTATCGGCGTGCGGTCCTTCGAACAATGTGACCTGCCCACTGCCAGTTAAGTTGACAATAGGAAATTTAAAACTTACAGCACATGCAACCACGGAATCGAACCAGATTGACATTTAATTAACAAAGAACATGTTGTTATTTTCACACAAAGCACCAATATTTGACATGGTGACGAACTCTTTGTCCACAGTATAGAGGCGAGGCAGGTGAGGCCGGCGCCGCGCTCGGCTGCTTGGGAAAGGTTTGCCGTGAGTAATGTAAAGTGGGCTGTTCCGCGGCCGGAACTGGCGACGGGAGCACGAGGACCGTCGCTCGGCGGAGGCTCAGCACGGCGGTGGCGTCGGCAGCGCCGGCAGACTCTACACTGCACCTGGTCGCACATCGTGTACCTATACTCGTATAAGTGATATAAAGCTTCAGTACACTATCTTTGTTAACTTACCCATTGCCTCGATATTAGTTTATTTATACTTTAATCATTAATTACGAGTATCTTGGTAAAATGCTGAAGAGATCTGGATACCGTTAAAATAACTGATATGACAACATTATTGGACATTTTAGCTAACTCATCATCATCATATCCATCAGCCGATAGACGTCCACTGTTGTACATAGGCCTCCCAGCATGGCTTCCGGTGTCGCTGCGCATTAGGGCTGTCGTAAGTGATTTAGTCCATTTCCCACCACGCTCGCCCAATGCGAGTTGGCGGGAACCAAACTCTCGTTTGTTGATCAGCAGGGTGCACCACGAGCAGGTGAGGTTGGCTCGGGTTCCGCGAGTTGTTGTATTGTATGTGTGAGTCGCTGCCCGTACAAACTCGCTAAATATTTGTATGAAAACATCTCACTACTCTCGTCTACTTAGTATTCAATACTCGATAAAAAAAAACTAAATAAAATAGTGTGTACTGCTCCAGAGAGCGCTGCTCCATAGTGCGCTGTAGTTTTATCTTATTGATTCGACGAATCGTCGCGACGAGCGATACGGTACGGTACGGACACCTGACAGTAAGTGACACAGGGTCCATACCAACGTGGCACTGGCTGTATCAAGCCGGAGCACATAACGCGTGAGCGGCCGAGGGTGCAAATATGGTGACAGTGCGCTCCTCTGTGCATGCTATGAATGAAGAGGTTTCTTTCCCGCTGTTAACAGGTTGCTGGCAAATGTTTCAGGTCCGGGAGAGGCCAGCGCGCAGGGGCTACGCGCTCCGCGGCGGCTACGCGGCGATGAGCGGCGGGTAGCGGCGGCTAGCGGTGGGTAGCGGCTGGTACCGGCGGCTACGCGACGATGAGCGGCGGCTACGCGGCGATCAGCGGCGGCTACGCGGCGATCAGCGGCGGCTACGCGGCGATGAGCGGCGGGTAGCAGCGGCTAGCGGTGGGTAGCGGCTGGTACCGGCGGCTGGTACCGGCGGCTACGCGGCGATGAGCGGCGGCTACGCGGCGATGAGCGGCGGGTAGCGGCGGCTAGCGGTCGGTACCGGCGGCTACGCGGCGACTACGGCCTCCGTCGGCCCAGGTAACGTGGTGTAGCTACGTGCGACCATCCGCGCATTGCTCGCCGCCGTCGCGTCGGACGCTGAGCGCGTTTTTAGGACGATGGAGCCAGGATACATTGCATCGGCCGCCTCTATACATCTTTTCCTCGCTTCCCGAGTGTGTGTAATGTCGCCGAACGTTCCCGCTCGCAAAGCGGCCAGTGTAGCTTGCGCCCCGGGGTCTACTCAATTGCCCTCGGCGGCGTGCCGGGGGAGGGGGCCCACTTGTACTGGTAATGGCTTGTACATATTTCTGCAATTGATTAGTCGGGGGCGGTTGCCTAGGCGACGGGTTGCACCGTTCCACCCCCCTCGCGTGTCTTCCCGGCTCCCGGCCCCCGTAGCTTCCGCAGCCACCGACGTATACACGAGAGACTTTATCGCGTCGTGCCATCTCCATCGCTACGCTCACGACGCACCTCTCACACATCACAGTTGGGAGTCGGATAATCTAGAAGTACGATTTATTGCTTTATTGCTGCCGATGTGTTAGGTTCAAGTCGCTTTGTATGGCTCCACCGAGGAGACACCGCTGTCATCCCGTATTCGCTCAAATCAGTTATGAAAAAAAATATCAGGCGATTGGAGCTGGATGTCTTCTTGTCTTCTGTTCACATATTTATTGTTCATACATGACGCGTCCACCAAGACGTGTTATTGTACTGGGGTAAGGCTCGCGGTGCCACCTTCCAAACAGGACTACTCAGTTATTTAGTAAAACCGTGAGAGATATTCCTCGCCTGGCTTCTGTTACCCCGTTGGACTGCCCAGCGGTACATCACCACCGACGTCTGACCTGTTCACACCATGGAGCGGCAGAGGGCGATGAATTGTATGCGCAGAGCGCCGCTGCAGAGGGCACTATGAGGTGGCGCGGGCGGCGGGCGGGAGGCTGCCGCGAGGGAGGAGTGCAATAAGGGGTTCGCGCGTACCTGCTCCAGTTAATTGACTGCGAGTTTAATTCCGCCGCCAATTGTCTTCTAAAATAGGAGGCGGGAAGCTATCGGGTTTCAAATTAATTTCCTGGCCGGAAGTTAATCCGCGGTACTAATTATCGCCGTCCTCCCGTCCCTTGGCCGCTCCCTCCTCAGCGCCGCCTCGCGACCCCCGTCATCCTGCCGCTAATTAAATCCGCGCAAGCAGCCGCTAGGTGACTACCTGCTGCGAATAAACGCCTCGGTTCTGCGTGAACGAGAACTTTCACTTACTGCCTCTGGACCAATTAGTTCTATAATCGACATATGAGTGTATAAAGAAATAACACAGCTTAGCACACGGCGTGCTCCGCGGCGTGCGCGGCTGGTAACCGGTACCCGGTACCCGGTATCCGGGCAACACATCATGAACTACTCATGGATTTTTGGCGTTTGGGAAGTTTCTTCATGCAGAAGCATTCATTGCATCGCGTCGAACATAAACACCAACATAATTAGATCCCGGGCGACCCTCGTGAGAGCATTTGGAAGCATGCCTCCCTGCTCCAGCTGTTTAGTTTCGAAGAAGCCACGTCTGCACACCGACGTATGCCGGCAGGCTTTTTATTCACAATGATTTAACAGGTGATCTCAATGATGTTGATGATGTTGTCATTGAGCAGATTAACAACGTGAACGGTGGTAGCCAGTCGGGTCTATTAGAAACTGTACCACTGACACAAAAACTGCCATCGCGTCTAGTCTTTTTGTTCCGTTTCATCATCATCATCATCGTATATCGTCGATGCCGATAGACGTCGGTCCACGACAGACGGCCCACCTTTTAAATGTTTACAATAAACAACTATCTAATGCTCTCACGTTTCCTCCTTTATAAATAAATGAATATTAACGACGCCGCTCAGCAGCCGTCGGCACCAGCGGCGCGTGGTGCCCGCCTGCCCGCCTGTCTGCTTGTCTGCGTGCCCGCCAACAAGCAGCAAGCACCGCATCGCCTGCCACGGAGATGTTGCCGCGCTGTGTCCGGTGACGAGGGGTCGTAAAAAGTGGTAAACCTAACGTTTAATGTGAAGACGACAATTATTGTTTGCGCTGGACAATATGGCCGGCCGGGTGTGTGGGGCGCGGCGCGGGGCGGCGGCGGCGCGCGCGAGGGCGTCCGGCGACCGGACCTACCTTAACGAGGAGTCAAGTGTCGCGAGAGGCTTAATTACGCGCGGCGGGGCGGCGGAGGGGCGGTGGCCGGGCGGCGGTGGCGGCCGGGTGGGGGCGAGCGCGGGGGTCTGCGCCCGGACGTGCTCCACCAGGAGGCCCGGGTTGACCTCGCGGCTGCAACAATGTATGCTCGTTACGGACGCGTCCCCTGCACTCGTTTCGTTACATTTTCTTAGAGGACCGGCGGCGGGGTTATTGATTGTGTACCCCGCGCGCGGTGCACCTCTCGCCGGCCCCCGAACTGATCTGTCGAACTCGTTATCAATGTTTCGATATTAAATTATGATAATGAAGTTATCCAGTGAACCTCCCATTCACGCCATTGTATTGGAACTGTAGTTATCTGGAATGTACTACACGTTGTAACTTCCATACAGAAGAAGCGAGAGACGGCCATCCGTCCGCAGATGTACAGCAATAACATGGTTCACCCACAACCTGAACTGTAGAGGGCTCATTAAGTGTCGATGTGCGCAGAAGCAGACATGCACTCGGTAAACGTTTGTGTCCACTTGGCCGGCACGCTATGCAGGTGCTGATAGCACACCTCATTGCCCGTCAGTGGCATCGCGGTGCGGCGCTATCCAGCAGGCATCATCTTGACGATCGTCGTGATGAGTATCGTCAAGTGCAATCGGTTTTTGCTGGTTTATTGCAATTTCTTTTTATTCTACGAAGCGATAAGAAGAGACGTTCACACGATAGTAAGTGACACACGTGGCCATAACAACGTGATCCTTTTTAGGATATTATACACTGCACCGCATTGCGTTCGGCGTCGTGAGACATAAGACGTAAAGTGTCGTTATTCCAGTAACTACATTAGCTACAGCGCCCCTCAGACCGGAACACAGTAACCTTTGCACAGCACTATCCGTCGGCTGCTGTAGACACTATGGTGGTAGCTACCTAGACGGTTTCCGGCAGCAAAGACACTATCACCAGTAAATTTCATGAAACAACATTCGAACATTAGCTATACACTCACACAAATGGTGCGTTAGTGGATTCATCCCCGGTTGCTGTTGCGAGGGTGCAGGCGGAGCATTCATTATGCAGCCGGCGGGTCGATAGTGCACGCTCTCGCCTCCCCTCGTCGCCCTCGTACACACCCGCGCACACCCCTCGCACACTACCGTGTATTTGCATAAGCTGATGAGATATGCCCATTATTCAGCGGATGCTGGGGTGGGGGAGCGCCGGAGCGCCCGCCCGGCTCCATTATCCCAAATTATGTATAGGTTCGCGCGGCTCATGTGTCGGTTAGGTGCACGCTGAAAGTCTTTACAAACGCTCAGCTGACACGGTGCCAACGAAAGCTTCCTTTGTGTTCCGGCACCAGATTCGAGGACTCGGTGCGCCGATGGGATCTGTTGCGTGCATTTATCACTTGTCGTCGTGAATCGGCGACCACCCCGAAAGTTATCCCTTCAAGTGAACTTCCATAACTTATTTCCCAAACCTTAACCGAACACCGGGAACGTGTTCGCTTGGACTGGTGTCTGCATCAATGAATAGACCATGAAAGCTGCCATATCATACACATGGTCATACAACCATTTTTTTTCCTAACATAACTAGTTTCATTCAGGGGTTAATTTAGAGGTTAACTTAAAATGTTTTTCCTGTTCTCTAGTTTAAAATGGCTGCGCAGTTTAATTTGTTTTTATACAGTTAGTGTTTATGCACAGTTACTTAACGCATGATGTGCTCATCTTTAAGCGTACTTACATGTTGCTTGAATCCAAAAGACAGTCGGCTCGGTGCGAGTTCCCTTTTAACGGGCGACTGAGCTAAAGACAGGAGCTCATGAAAAATAGATGATTTCCTCCTTATCCTCGGTAGCACAGGTGATTTCGCGACAGTTGTGCTGAAAGATGGATAGACAGGTTCCTCCTGCACAGCAACAAAGTTTACGCGCGCTGTTCAGAGCGTACTATTGAATATTTGACCCCGGCTGGTGTCGAGCAACGAGCAGCTGCCATGTAGCCCCGAGCTGACACCCTGCGACTTCATTTGTTCTCAAGAACCAATCAACATCTTTGAGGTACCCGCTTCGCGAGCCCTAGAGATGGGTGAGTGCGCGCCACACCGGCGCACGTGGCCCGTGCGGAGTGCAACCGTAATTCTGTTCCTCCCTCTCCGCAGGCCTGGGCCCGCCTGCTGGTGCGGCTCGGCTGAAGCGATAGGTGACGCGTCTGCATTGGCCCCGGAGCCGTGGCTCGGCTCTCCGCTGGTTCAGCATGAGCGGGCCCGGCACGTTCTGAGTATAAACAAATCTTCCAATTAATTATTTGACCGCCCTTTGTATTAGTATACGTAATATAATACTTCCGCACGGAATTACAGTATTTAAGCTTCAAGAATGCAATAGAACATGGGGGATGCCGGAGGAGAGGTCGCGTGGACGGGGATGAGCGAGAGGGTGGCATTCCTCCCGTCCCATATTATACGGCGTAGTTAGCGCGCAGTGATATTAAGAATTCCAGCAGGCACAGAGCACTGGAGCTGGCCCGGCAGAGGTGTGCTCGCCTTGCATATATTCGTAAATTACTTTGCTGGCTACCTGCTGCGTGCTGCAGCGCTGCAGCAGCGTTGCTGCTGCCTGCTTATTATGCACGAATATATTTAATGATAACGTCTACTGTTGATCAGGGAACCTATTAGTTATGCAACTTACTCTGGCATGCCATTGCTCCCACAGTGGTGCGTCGAACTCTTACGAATGAAGATCTCAAATGAACACCCGAAGTATAAATATTGTGGAAGCTCTCGCCAGTCGGTTGCTCTGTGCGTCAGACCAGATTGGAGCGAATGGCACAAAGTTCGTAATTGAAAAATCTCTCCGCTCTAGAGTCCTCTCGGCGACGCCCCCGCGCCGTCCCAACGCCCTCTTCACTCCCTCAGCGCACCCGCCCGCGACACATTCCTACCGCCGCTTCCGTCAACAAATTAAAGTTCACAAGGAGCACAAGCGCCTCCTGGTGGGCCTTGGGTGCAGCCGCTGCCGACACTCTCCTCTACGTCATACTGCTACATTCTTACCCGTTAGTAACCGTGTAGTCAAAAAAAATTTTTTTTTATTGTCCGGAAGTGACTCATCACGGAATATGCGAGCACGGATCATATTGGTTCGAGGAATGTGTACACAGGCTTTAAAGTGTCATTAGACATAACTAAACACAGGTAGCTCGTCGGCTTGATGGTGAGAGCGTGCGGCCTTCCTCGCGGAGGTCGCGGGTTCGGATCTCGACATGTAGCGGTGACTTTAATGTTTAAGTTACGTACATTTGTGAACTTAGGTAACGACAGCGGAATACAAACGGTGAAGGGAAACGTCGCGAGGAAACCTGCACATGAATTGGAATTTATTGTAAGGTGTGTGTGAAGTCACCAATCCGCATTGGGCCCGCGCGGTCACTGTGGCCCATCGCCCTCGTATTGGGGGCAGGCCTGTGCACCAGCAGTGGGGACGTAAATAGGCTATAAAGTAAAGTAAACATGACAACAAACGACCTGGTAGGGAGGGGGTGTATAACCCGGTGAGAGACACAACAGGGTAAAATATTGAATTTCATTAATCAATAGAGTAACATTCCCACACATGGCACACCAGCTGCTAGTTCTCGGTTAGTCGGATCAGAGAGGTAGGCCTCCCGCGGGGAGCACGTTCATGTACCATATGAAATGAGTGTGGAGAATGAGTCAGCTGGAGCCCAGCGAGCTGCTATTGTAGGGACGTGTTCCGGGCGCGGCGGCACCTCGCCGACGGAACCGGCTCACCTGTTGGGATCCAGCAAAGCCTGAACAGTGGCAAATTATTTACGAGTATTCGGCATGAAAACATTACAAGAGGGGAGCGAATATTTAAACAAGCCATCATTTCGCTGCACCGCCGCAGGGTGGCGGAATCAGGTGGCTCGGCGCTGGGCTGCACCGCCCCGCGGCCCCGTCGTGCTCCGACGGGGGGCAGCCCCCTTGACCACGGACACGCTTTATATATTGGTTTATTTATTACAACCAACTTTACAACATAAACCAAAATGTACACCAGATATTATTTTGTATAACATTGTTTCCGTCCGGTCCCACGAGCTGGCCGCGCCATCACCACCTCCTCCACCAGCCCTGATTGTGCGTTAGTTGTAAAGAATTTGAGGGGAACAGTTGCTCAGAGTGGATAAGGGGCCGAGTGTACTGTATGTTCCGGCGGAGATTTGTCAAAACGGGAAAGTGAAGCAGTATCTCCACTGGGATGGAGTCGGGCCCCGGGTGTGCTGTGTAAATGTCTCAATGCGTTTGCAGTGACATGGTTAAGAAAGAACATCCAGCACACTTCGGTCAGCGCAAGTCCACATGAACCGCGAGCGTGTGCGCGGACACGTTGCCCCACGTATAGCGGGAGTGAGGTATCGAGGCCTTTTGGGGGCAGACATGTCGGGTTCATTTGACATGTCAGACTTTCGCCGACTAAAATCTTTACTATGTTCCACTGTCATATTCTTCCATCATAAGGGGGTGTCGGAACATACAGGGCGCCCTCCTCATGGCCTCTTACTGGGTAACTGATCCCCCCGAATCCGTTACCAAGGCCAAGGGATCGAAGAGAGAAGAGCGGTGAAGCGCAATATTGACATTTCTCTTCCTCCGCGGCTCCACCGCCACCGCATCAGCGGTTGCGGTAACACAGTCGCAGAGGGTAGGGGGAGTGGCGAACAGCAATACCGATACTTCTCTCTCTTTCGCCACAGATGCGATGAGCAAAAGAAGCGTGCCCCCGCAACCCACCGGCATACATCCGAGGGTAACTGGTAGCTGGCAGCGCCCATTTCTGCCGCCAAACAGTAGTAGGCAAAAATTAATTTGTTCCGGTTTGAAGGGCGCTGTAGCTAATTACTGGTGGTAACGAGACCTAATATCTTATGTCTCAGGCGACAAGCGCAATGTGGTGCAGTGCATACCATCTTAACTCGCGCCACGTTGTTATGGGCAGGAGTATCACTTAATTAAATAAAAAAAAGAGCTTGTGGAACACACCTGGAGCAGCTAGCTCAGTCCGGCCTACATAGTACCTTCAACAGCCCACTTTTTTTTTTTTTTGTTTTACGTGGGGGAAATGCCTACGCGTACCCGTCCTTGCGGGGGCGAGGACGGGTTATGTCGGACTTGCACCGACTAAAACCCCCACGATGTTCCGCCTCGTCGCCTTGATGGCAGGGTCACGGGAACGCATGCACTCAACCGCGACTCTGCCGGCGCTGGCCGCTTGCGCAGCCCCACCTCGGGAGGGAGGGATGAACCCTCCCTTTCCAGTCCGCGCCGGAACATGCTGCGCGCCCCCTCCTCGACCTCATACGTGTGCGGGCGACCGGTTCCCCCGAACCTGTCGCCCAGAGGCTATGGGAGCCACTGGAGAAAACCTCTCCCGTCTCCCGGCGGCGGAGAGATGTTAGGCCCGCCGCTACCTGTCTACGGCTGCGGAGGATAGGGAGAACGGCGGATCTCAATACCGGCACTCCTCTTCCGCCGCGGCCCCACCGCCGCCGTATCGCCGGTGCGACACCGGTTGGCCGCAGAGGGTACTCCTTCCGCGACCCCACCTCGGCTGCGAGGGGCGGTATGAAACTGCCCCTGCAGCCGGCCACTACGGCAGCACACAGCCGCCCCTGCGGCCCCCGGCCGCTCCGGTGAGCTCCAGTTATCCCAACCGGTGCTCGAACCTGGAGCGGCCGCTTCGGCCAGCCTTTCGCCGCGGGCCGGCCGGGTGGGTTCCACTTAGCTTCACCGTGTTCCACATCACGGTTACTAAGCCCCTCCGCCACGACAAGGCGAGAACCCGTTGGAGGGGACAACAGCAACAACAATAACAACAGCAACAGCCCACTTGACGTTTCCAACGCTAGGTCTCGGGACCTTATTTTACTAGGAGAGACCTTTATTTAACATGGGCTCTTGTGCGTGGTGGCGGGTGTCACACGTGCTCCGAAGCCGTTGTTCCTGGGTGATGCGATTTTTCACGATGTTTAGCTTCACCGACAGCTCCAGCGACTGAACCCGCGCCCCATCTGTTCGTACAGCAGGCAGCTCACCCCATTTACACCTGAGCTATGATCGTTTCCATTATGATCCACTTGAACAACAGCTGGCCACATTGCGACGACGAACATGTATAGATCCACCTGCGGGTCCGCCATCAGATACATTCCGATACAGATGATTCATGTATCCACATTATTGCAGCGCTGCATCAGCACGACTGCAAGTAAGGCACGTGGCTTGCGAGCTGGACTTGTACTGCTAAGAGCGTCGTCGTGGAACCTTTTTTTTTTTTTTAATCGTTTCCCTTGCGTATAGTGGGTCAGGGCCTGTATGTACTATTCTCTTTCCATCATTGATGTATCTTATCTTATCTTATCTTATACATTATTCAAATTCTCTTCTTTCATCCCTTCTTCTCTCATACTCTACTTATCTGCCATACCTTTATCGCCTTTCTTACTCCATTCCATTTCCTTCTTTCATACCTCTCGCAAGTGAGTGAAGACAGTCGCCTCGTCATCTTCCTCCTGAAACAATCATCCCTTTTGCATGTTTTGTTCCTTCTTCTTCTCCTTCTTTTGTATTCTCCGACTTTTCCTTATTTATTAACACTATTTACATTTATACATGTTTATTTTTATTTCTCATTATTATTTGTTCTACAATTCCAATTTATTTTAATTACTATTGCTATTTCCTATTCTTTCTTTGGTACTAATTTGATTTATTATTATTCCTTTTGATAGCATCTGCTATCACTGTCTTGGAGAAGCTCAAGAATATTTGACGACTTTTGTCCTCACTCATCAGGGAGGCAATAGCTTCCATTGTGAGCTGTCTCCCCAGCTCCATCTCAAATTCGATTCTCTGTCTCCCATACAAGGGACAGGAAGTGATAATATGCTCCACGGTCTGGTCCACCGCTGGGTCACAGAGGCACGCGGGACTCTCCTTGAGCTTAAACCTGTAAAGGTACTCGGAGAATCCCCCGTGCCCAGTGAACATCTAGATCAAGACCGTGTCCAGCTCCAGCCGGCGAAGGGAGCGATACGCCGACACGACGTCCGGGAAGAAAATTCTCGTTGTTGAAGCCGTCGTACTTTGCACATACCTCCTGTTCCATTCGTCAAGCGTCCTCAGCCTAAGCTGACGCTTGACGAAGGAGTCGTGGAACCTTTATGTGCTGCACGTAATGTTCATAACTGCAGAGAATGAAGATGTCAAAAAAAAAAATTTAAAGTTCAGTGGGGGCGCCGGGCGGGGGGCGTGCTCCCGATTGCGTTGTAAACACACCGAACATAACATCCCGAAGGAAGCGCTCACAGCGGGGCGGCGTGGGGCGGCGTAGGGCGGCGTGGGGCGGCGAGGGGAGGCGGCGGGTACCTCGCGACGACCTATTGCAAACATATTCTCCACTTGAAATTTACAGGGGCGCGGGGCGGCCCCTCGCGCCCCGCTCCTGCCCGTGTCAACAAACCGAATGGACTTTGGAAATTCGCTACATTCACCCCGTGTTTACATTTGTTGGCTTTTCTTTTTTCCCCCGAGGAGAAAAAGTCGCCCCCGCGCACCCCGGCCCCCGTGCTGCTCCCGCGTGTGCCCTCCGGCGCTTCCGATTTTATTTATCTAAGGTTTTCCATTCCCTCGTAATTGTATGAGTTGCGAGCTCGATTGTTGCCAAAGCGAATATTTATTTGGGTTCGCGCCGGGTCCGCGCCGGGGCCGCGCCGGGGCCGCGCCGGGGCCCCGCCGGGCTCGCGCCGCCATCCTGCTGCAAATTCAATTTACGAGGGTCCCGATTGAACGCTGCGAGCGATGGCTCGCCAGGGACTGACGTTATCAAAAAATTGATCGTCCCGCCGTCGTGCCCACCACGACCACCGCGACCACCGAGTGGATGCGGAGATTATGTCTATCGCGTACTTCGCGGAGTATCATCTCACTCTCAGAGCAACGTCTGGATCAGAGTTTGCAAGCTTGGTTAGACCTGACAGTACTCGTAGCCAATTGAACGTGAACTCCGGAGGAACATCAGGAGCTGCATGGCGGTGTTTATATAAAAAAAACACTATTATAATAGGAACTAATGTGGAGGCCAATTTTGGACGTTAACAACATGGCGGGGCTGGTGGGGTTGGTGGGGCCAGTGTGGCCGGTGGTACCGGTGGGGCGGCGGGGTGGCGGGATGGCGGGGTCGCTGCAATCAGCATTAGGCAGAATATATTTCGCGTAAATCGTTCACGGCGGTTTTTATGTATATCGTAAAAAACGACGGAGTGTCCCGCTGAGCCGTAAATATTGCTCGTAAAGCCACCCCTCGAGTCGCACCCCGCTACCCGCGACACCCCCGCACCCGCCCCGGTCGGCGTCTCGGTGGCTGTTTACGAACAAACAAAGTCGTACGGCTGGCGGCTGGCGGCTGGCGGCCGGCGTGCACCAGCCGCACTCAGCACCCGGTGGCCCGAGGATGGTTTGGTGGCTCGCGCTCGTGCAATGTTTATCAACAAGCGTCACCGCGCGATCAGCGCTGCACTCCCGGGAATTGAGCTCGTAGAACAATGTTGTGCCAGCATGGTAGTCTCGGGCTAGTAAGAATAGGACGAAGGTAAGTCCTGCATGTCGTAGAAGCAGACTAAAAGTTTCTCGAGCTTCAAGAGTGGGGACCCTTCCCGTTCAACAAGCGATCCTGCGTGGAACAGCGTATGGCCCAGCAATGGTGTCTATGAGGGTCAGGCTCCTCCTCAGAGACGTGTAACACAAAGTGTAGAGAGGCATCGGTGCGTTTTATAAGAGATCCCGGAGCCTCTCCGAATGAACTGATGCAGACCACTGAGGGGGTTTAATGAGTAGAAATCTGACATAACCCTGACTTCCCCCCAGAAGCAGGGTATCTTTCGAAGATTTCCCCTCGAAACAAAAAAAAGACACTGTAGTGCATATATTCCGATGCGAATATTAATAAATAACTTAAACCATGAACAATGCACCCACTTGATCATTCGGGAGGTGACAGTTGCCGTCTGCCCGCGCAGGTCACCAGCTCGGATCTCGTCACATTGTTTTTCGACTCTCGAAGTCGCGCCGTGTCCCCTTCACGATTGCGTTCTCTTCAAGATTCGTGTCACGTGACCGTTACCTGCTGCTGTGTACTGCCCACCCCACTCCGGGGGCCAGCGGTCGTTTTGCATGCTCAGCTGGAATTAGCCGGCGTGTATTGTTTACTGCAGGGTTGTTTCGAGGGGCGGCGACTGGCGAACTGGACACACCCGAGTATACCGTCAACCCGGTGCCTGGGTGCGATAGATGACCACTCCGGTGCAGTCCGAGGTGAATGTATTGGTTGGCAACATATGAGATTTGTTTACAACACTTTTGATTAATTGGATATGTACACAGCTCTATCTACCTACCTGTCGTTCCCCAGCTCTTAGTGGTACTGTCTGGCAACGGCGACGAGTCACCAGTACGCTGCGAGAGGCCATTAGACTACGCAGCACACTGTGCAGTGCACCCGGCAGCGCATCCGGCAGCGCACCCGGCGCGTACCCGGCAGCGCAACGAGCAACGTGCAGATGAACCAAACGACGGTGAGTCTTGGTACGCGTCCGTAGCAGCTGGCTGTACTGCGGGGAGCCGCCAGGCGGCCAGGCCACCAGGCCACCAGGCCGCTAAGCCGCACCGAATGTCCGCACCACGATGAGAGGGATCTGCGCCCATAACCATTCCGCACAGGACAGATTTGACGCGTAATCCTTGCGCTGATGAGCCGGCAGGCTCGCGGGGGCGCACGGCGGCCGGGGACGGGCGGGGGCATGGCGCTATCGCAATACTGGAAAGTGTAACGAGCCGTGGAGGTGGCAACCCATGAAACAGTGAGTTGGACGTGGATGCGGTGATTTCAAACAAATATTTTGACAAATTCCTTCCATATGATCAATGTCTTGGCGGCGAGAACCTGATGCTGATAAAAATTAGTTTGCTGTTTGCCGTTGATGGACGGTAAGGTAAAGCTTGGCGACTGCTTTGTCCAGCGGACGATGCCTCACGGCTGATGATGATGGTCGTGACATTAATCGTGTTTGTTACGGTTTGGACGAGGAACCTCTGGACGCGCAGCCTCGAAACGGTTTATGTTTTGTGATGAAGAGCCGTACTTGTAATGGCTTCAGTGAGAGCTGTTACGAGAAAATTTGGTGGCGCGGCGACGTAACCCAGGTTGCCGTACGAATGGAATTAGAGTACCGCATCCGGCGCGGTGTTGCCTCGCGGCGTGTCATTCCACTTGGTTTTTTCTGACACAAAGCGTGTTATGTAGGGGCGGGGTGGGGGAGAACCGTGCCGGGGTAAGATTTTTATGAGGTTCTTTACTGGGCGCCATAAAAATTGTCACCGGATGAGCGGCGCGTCGGTCACTGGTTGTCCGACGGGGCTTTACCACGGGCTGATATCTCTGTCAGCTGCACACAGTTTCACCACCACAACGCAGTCGACACTTTCAGTCATGTAAATATCTAAAACACCTCGTAACACGTGTACAACCTGCGCGGGCACCGAGTCTGCTGCATATCTTGCGGAGGACGGCTGTGAGCGCATCAAACTAGTAGATAATTCGTTTCCCACGCGCCCACGCGGCCCACTCGTCTCCAATTACGAAATTGTGATCATTTCATTTTAACCGAATCACTCGAAATGAGTGCAGCGGGTGCAGCGGGTGCAGCGGGTGCGACGCGAGGTGGCGCGGCGCGGCGCGGCGCGGCGTGGGAGCGGAGCGCGCTCGTGACGTGACGCGGCGGTTCACACAGCGTGTGCTCTGTTTCGCAGATGCGGCCGCGTGCTGACGGCGGCCGGTGATGACGCGGCGGGCGGCGGGCGGCGGGCGGCGGGCGGCGGGCGGCGGGCGGCGGGCGGCGCCGGCGCACACTCCTGACCGCAGCACAAACGAAACCAGCAGCCAGCTGCTTGTGTACGCGACAACGGAGACACGTGAAACATCAACGTGACCAGTGAACCAAATAAATTAATTTTGTGTGCAGTTCCGTTTTATTTATAATCCTTTTGATCTTTTAGTCCTAAGATAATAGTGTTTGGTGAAGTTGCGGCGCAACCGTCTGCTAGCACCGACGGGTCGCGTTCGTGCGCTGCTACCAGCTAAAAAAGTCTTCTAGTTTTATTGAAGACGTCACTCCTGGACAAATAGCTGCAGATCAACAGAATTTACTCAACAAAATAAATAGGATTAAATGTTTATACAACACCACAACATGTAATGTTAAGATCACTCATAACCGGATGAGCCAGGAGCCAGGAGCCAGTAGCCAGGAGCCAGCAGCCGGTGCTTGAGGTCCGCATCAAAATGTGTTTTTTGGAACAATGACATTGCATTTATGTGTGTTTTTTCTCTCAATTGCAATTGATATGCGGTGCGCGCGCGGCGCCGGATTGCACCCGGGTATCCGGTTATGCGGCGGGCAGGAGCCGCTCCCGGTCTCCGCGCCGACCAGTTCGTAGCGAAACCAATCTTTACATGTGTACTTTGGACGTTCGTTAAGAGTAAATATATTTTCAATAAAATTGTAAAAACAGTAAGTATAGTTTAGTAATTGAGTGTCGGAGTGTCCACGCGCCACCTCCAAGTGAATTATGCTGATTTAGATCAATAAATGTTCATTTGGTGATAATGGGCGGGGCGGAGAGGGGGCAAGGGGGGCGAGGAGCGCCCGCGCACCGGTGAAACGCCATCGCCACCGCCACCGCCAGCGCCAGCACCACCGCCACCGCCACCACCACCGCCACCGCTGCCGCTCTTCGCCGAGTGACGCGCTATGCGGCGACACCTCCATGTAACGTTTCCACACCGGATGCCGGTCGGTGCGCGCGGGTTGCGGCGGGGCGCGGCGGGTTGCGGCAGGTTGCGGCGGGGCCCTGCGGGGCGCGACGGTTGCGGCGAGGCGCGGCGGGTGGGGCGCGAGGGTCGCGCGGGGAATAGTTTCCCACCGGCTACGGAATGCAAAACATGTTTGATTTCTTCCCGTCAGAATGCATTTGTATGCCGCTGCGTTTTTGCTTGGTGTACAACGATTTAATGAGGACTCGTTGCGATGCTTCAAATATCATCAGCCGCTGCGCCGCTTCTTGTCGGCGGGGCTGGTCCAGTGGGCGCGGGCGGCGGGCGGCGTGCGGCTCCCACTTGTGAATACTGAGCAGGCTTTGAGCGGTGACAGGACGAATTAGGACTGACGACTTGGCTTTACATTAATATCTGCAGCGTTAAGCAGGACACCACTGATGATCAGCCCCGACTGTCGACCGTTATGTCGAAAACGCTTGCTGAGGTGTATCCCGTGAGAGCTTCGAATCAATTGACGTCAATATTCATACCTGGACCGCGCTGAACTGCTTACGCAGCAAAAAACGGCTCAATGTAGAAAGTTGACAAAAGTTTTATAGTTTTTCGAAGTAGTATCCGTTCCTCTCTCTACCTCCTCGCGGTCCTAGGAACCTTGGCGAGCACTCACCCATCTCTAGGGCTCGCGAAGCGGGTACCTCAAAGATGTTGATTGGTTCTTGGGAACAAATGAAGTCGCAGGGTGTCAGCTCGGGGCTACATGGCGGCTGCTCGTTGCTCGACACCAGCCGGAGTCAAATATTCAATAGTACGCTCTGAACAGCGCGCGTAAACTTTGTTGCTATGCAGGAGGAACCTGTCTATCCATCTTTCGGCACAACTGTCGCGAAATCACCTATGCTACCGAGGAAAAGGAAAAAATCATCTATTTTTCTCGACTTTCTGTTTCTTGCTCAGTTCGCATTTCGCGACACCAGACCTTTGCTTGAACGTTCCTAGTTTTCGGTTAAAGTATGGGAAATAAGTTATGGAAGTTCACTTGAAAAGACTTTCGGGGTGGTCGCCGACTCACGACGACAAGTGACAAATGCACGCAACAGATCCCATCGGCGCACCGAGTCCTCGAATCTGGTGCCGGAACACAAAGGAAGCTTTCGTTGGCACCGTGTCAGCTGAGCGTTTGTAAAGACTTTCAGTGTGACCTAGATATACTGGTGTTGAAATGATGAAAAATGTGCTCGCGAAGTATACTTCGTCTATAGACAAGCAACAAAAGTCAACTCCGCGTACAGGGGGGTGGGGTGGGGGTTTGTTGGCGCCACTGTTCAGCTGATGATAAATACCATCTAATAACGATGATTACGTTACAGGTGTCAGTATTCAAGTGGAGAATCCGAAAGTTCATCATCATCGAAAGGCTCGGAAGGAGCGCGTCGTGCACGGCAGGCGAGCGGCAGGCTCAGTAAGCTGCTTCAGCAAGCGGGACAATTTTCGGGGGACGGGAGGCCGTAGTATTGCGGATGCGCCTGTCTTTCGGATGAACGATGATATACGGTCCGGTGAACGGTCGCCGTCGGCAGCACCCGCGCTACTGCCAGTATCGACTGTTCTACATGCAACAATGTGCTGTCGTGAGCGAATCAACAGCAGCAAACTGTCCGGCGTTACCAACAAACTGCGAGCAGTTCCACCAGCGGCGTGCGGCTGCGTCTTCACGTATATAGTCCGACGATTAACTAACCGTGTTACGTGCCAGTCACTGCCCCAGGTCCGCGGGCGCGTAATAGTTATCTGCTGGTGGTTATGTAAGGGTAGAACAGAAGCTGCCGCCGCTACTCCTCCTCCGTTAATAACTGTGTGCACTGTGGCAATCCTTATTGATTGGAACTGTGCGAAGTAAACAATCATACTCGTAATTGAGTGATTACTCGGTGCAACAAACAGGCTGTTCAGCTGACGGCTAGTTAGATACTATTTGTAATAGATTGTTAAGATGTTTACACAACTCTACCCAGAACCATCGCAATGATGGTGCTCTAGATCTAAACAATAATGTCTGCACGGTACTCCCGACGCAGCAGGTTTGCCCGACTCCTCGCACTGAGAAGGCAATCAATTACCATGCAAACATTGGAGCAAACATTTGCAATCGGACGACGACCTCGCCTCGATAGCCGCGGCCGCAGCCGCCGCCGCCGCCCCCTTCCCCGCGGCCGCTCCTTGGCGTCGTATGCTGCATGAGAACTGGCACTACTGCTGCTTCCCGAAATAAACCAAAATATTCAAAGCAAGACTGCAGCGGGCGCCGCCCGCGCTGACTCGGCTCTACTCGTGATTAGTGGGTAACGAGCGCCGTGTTGCGGAGTGGCGGCCTGCCGGGTACCGGATGCCAGCGTACCGGTTACATGTCATCTCTTGGGACGGAAGTGCAGGCGCTGGCCAGTGTTATAACCGTTGGCTATCAGTTAACGTGGACAACATTGGTTTAGTGGACGGCAAAAAAGAACTGTCGTGTTGTGCTTCCGCTACAGTTTCTGCTGCGATGCTCATTCAATTCCTATGAACATGAATGAACCCAACGATAAAACCTTAGCACCCCATCGTTGGACGCATCAGGCACCATGTACAACGCACTACTGAGACTGGACGTGGAGTGAGCCAGAGCGTCAGCCTGCCGCGCAGCCCGCTCGGCAGGCTTGCTTGTTTGTAACTGGTTTAATATTTGTTTACTGCTAATGTTAAGGTGAACAGCTCCTCGCCAACATCACCAGCTCTCGGACTCGCTGAGCAAGGAACCCTTCAAGTTTATGCAAAAGCTATTTTGTTGAAGCTAAGATAATAACTGTGTTGTCGGTCCGCCGGTGCCGCAGCTCGCCGGCGCGCGGTGGCCAGCTGACAGCACTATCGGGTAACCACTTCACTTTACGTGAATCATCGTGTAACTTGTTCAGTTTGTAAACTATTAGCGGTGAGGTGGGTCGCGACGGTCGGGATGGGTCGGCGTATCGCCGCGGTGGGCCCGCTATCAGGGAGCCGCCGCCTCGGCCAAACTTTAGTCAGGCCGTCGGCTATAAGTAGGGCGGGAGGCGCGCGCGCCGGCAGTGCGCGCCGCGCGGCCCCGCAGCACCGCACCGCACCGCGCCGCACCGCACCGCGCCGCACCCGCTGCACCGCACTGCACCGCACCGCACGCGTTGTACCACCTCGCGCCGAGCGCGCTATGGATCTGAGTCAGGTGAGTGTGTGTGTGTCGTGAAACCGGCCCCAAGTTTCTGGTGGTCCTCTGTGTCAGCGCCGGCGTCTGCTTCGCGATAGTCTGGTCCGCCTTGTCTGCTCTACGGTGTCATGGATGCAGCGGATGTAGAAGAGGAGGCAGGGCGCTGCGGGCCCGAGCCGCGCGTTTGTAGGGCGGAACGTGCAGCACGCGAACGCACACAGTCACACGCACGCGCACGCACACGCACACGCCGGCTCCCGAATGAGATCTTTATCGAAATCTTGATCACTCGTTAAATATTAATGCGCGATCAATTATTGCGCGCCGCTTTAGCAGTTTTTTATGCGCCGGGATCCCAGTTGGTGTGCGTCCGCGCGCCTGCCAGCCCGCCAGCCCGCGCGCCCTCTCAACTCGACCGCTTAGTTTTTGCCGCGCGCGCGCCCGCTCCCGCTCCTGCTCCCGCTCCCGCGCCCGCGCCCGCCGCTGGCCGTATGAGATATTAATTATGAATAAATGAATAAATCAATTGCACCTATCGTGTGTTGTCTGAACTCTACTCGCAGTTGACTATCTTTAAAAGATCGGCTTTGGTAGCCGCACCGCGCCCATCGCGCCCATCGCGCCCACCGCGCCCACCGCGTCCACTCATGCTGGTTTAAATTCTAGCAGTTTTTCTCGGAGTCAGTACTGCGGAAGCTGTGCGTGCTGATGTGCGCCGCTACTTCTGTTTCATACATCTTGTTAATGTTACTTTTGTATTTTAGGTGAGTGCGACGACACGACGGCGTGACGCCGGCGACGCGGTAACATTAGGACAGGAACGACTGGCGGCTGTCGAGCAACTAGTAAGAGATCATGTGCTCGATCAAATTGTCAGAATGGTGGCAGACGCAGTGCATTGCGGGCGGTGGTGGCGCGGGCCCCGTAGAGGTGCAGCGGTCGCGTGCAGCGTCGCGCCTGCCGCTGCACAAGTAACAACTGCTTGAAAGTGGCTCATTATATGATTTGATTGATCTGGTGCCAGCTGGAATACTTCTGTGAGATGTGCAGTCGGCGCGGTCCTGACGCGGTGCCGGCGCGGTATCAGTGAGTCAAGCGGGGCGCGTCATGCATCCCGGGTACCGGCTGAATATCTTATTACATGTAAATACTCGAGCGCGGCGCGATATCGCGCGATAACCGCGCGCGCTTGCGCACACCCGACGCAGCTCGTCGCGCGCACTGCGAGACGCGCACACTGCCCGTGTCGAGCGGGCGGCGAGCGGGCGGCGAGCGGGCGGCGAGCGGGCGGCGAGCGGGCGGCGGCGCGCCACTGCTTTATTACGGTTTATCGAGCGGAGCTATTACTTTAATTAATGAGTGGGTCTAGACCTGCCGCACTCGGCTATGCCTAGTTGTTGGCTAAGCGACGTGTGCTAATTAATTGTTGCTACCGAGCGGCCCGCGCCTGGGCGTGCATGCGGCGCGTGCATGCGTGCGCGTGTGTGCCGCACGGGACCGTTAGGTGACGCGCTGCAATTACACAATCACAATGGAAGGATTCGCGTCGCGTCTGCAACTGGCCGATACTCATTGTTGAGTAGGGACGCGAGCTGCGCAGTGACACCGGAAGGGGATTAACCGCCACCACGTGGTGACCTACTTGGCTCGCCACCTGCCGCTATCGGTTGCGATGAATGAGTTCCGTAGCGTGCGAACCCAAATAATTCGCCAGCTGATAAGGCGCGCGGGCGGGGAGGCGCGGGGCGGCGCTGCACCCGCACCAGCGCTACAGGTGGCCCGTGTCGTGCCACGCATTTTAACAGCTGACTGCGGTCGGTCGGCCCCGACGCCGACGACAGGCTTTACCTGACTCTAATTAACCCCAAAAATATGAATATAAAATCACTATAAAAAAATTAGCTCTCGTTGTCGTATTCTCTCGCGACCCCCAGCGCCATGGCTACCGCGTCCCCGCCGCGTCCCCGCCGCGTCCCTGCATCGTTCCCGCCACCGTGTCGTGCCATGGAACAACAATACAAGTGCAACAAAGTTGACTCATCAGCTCCGGGTGCCTGCTTTATACTGATTTATATGAATTACGAGCGGAGTGACGTCCTCGGATACCGACGTGACAACGTGCGCGTGCGCGCGTGTGCGTGCGCATCGGTACGCGGTGCGGCGGGCTAATGGGAACCTGTTGTTGTAACCGATTATCATTGAAATGAGATAGCCCAAGTAAACTTGTTTAAACAAATTTTCACCGAGTGATAAGCGGCGGGCGCGGCGGCGGGCGCGGCGGCGGGCGCGGCGGCGGGCAGGCATCGCGCCCGTCGCTTATGTACCTCTTATGATTCAATTGTCCTTCCACTCGCTGCATAGCAATCGTGCGTTGCTTGCTGCGACGTTGCAGTTGCAGGACGTTTACGTTGCGCATCGTGTGTGCAGGCGAGCGGGCGCGGGCCGTATCGCGCTGCGTCATACGGCCGCGGCCTGGCCCGTGACACCGCAGGCGGGTCCAAGGTTGGATGAGAAAAAGGTTGTGCTGCAGTGTATCGCTCCCGTTTAAGTTATCTGTATTAATGAGATTACAAGGAACGTGTTCGCGTATCATGACCCTTCCAATAACTGTTACTTCGTCATAGTATCCTATGAGCGGCAACCGAAGAAGTCGGTTACGAGGACAATGGGCCAATACCACTGGAGTATTTAGTACGCTAGCGCGAACTAAGACTTTCACGAGGTGAGTTCACCTACTGCGGGCCTTAAAAGAGACAAGTACTTCAACGCGCTCGTTAAACGCGTGCAGCGCGGGCTGGCGCAGTAATCGCATGGAGTCGTGTTGAGCAAATACCCATTGAACCCGTAACTAAGTTATCGCTTATCAAGTCGTCGTTAAGTGACCGCCGTACATTCGCGCGTCCGTCAGCCGCGGGCCGCGCCGCGCGTGTTTCTGCGGGCTACATTAAACACGTCATTTATTTTCTATTCCCGCGAACACGGCCACGCGGGATTCGCCTGTACACGTTATACGTACAATGCAATATTTATTGAATTACATTTCAAACAGAAAACATGCTCTTGATCATATTATTCCAGCAGCTGTGGTGGCGCATCAAGCGAACGCACGTGTCGAACTGTGCAATATTCACTTGGATCTAACTGCAGGCCGTGACAACAACATAAACACGCAGTAAACGCTGCGGGAACGCGGCTGGCGCGCCGGTGCGGGGCCTCATGGTGCAGTACGACGTAGCCAGTTAACTGGTCGGCGGGAGTCCGGCGGGCACCGACGATTAATGTCGCCCGCATGGTGTCATTCTGCGCCTCCGCGCCCGCGCCCGCGACCCCGTCCCCGACCCCCAGCCGCCGCTGCCCGCCGCCGCCCGCCGCCACCCGCCGCGGCGCTTAACGAGTTAACGATGTAAAAAATGCAATATAATTTATTGGCCAGTGGCGTGTCCTCCACCGCGCCTTCCCGTGCCCCTCGCTCTATGCAAATAAAGCGATTCAATTGTATAATGAACGTTATCGCGTCCGGTGTGCGGGCGCGGACGGAGCGCACCGTGCCGGTCCCGGCCCGGTCCGGCCCGGCACGGCCCGGCCGCTCGCGCGTACATTCGGCCGCGGCGCGCCGGGGCGGGGACGGCGGCCGGGGGCCGGGTGGCAGGTGGTGCGCGCTGCAACTAGCATGCATCACCTAATCGTGAATCGAACACACAATTAGCGCCGCTCAACGATAAGTGATCTAAATTGTATCGCATAAACCGGCGCGCCGGCGCAGGCGCAGCGGCTCAGCGGTTCAGCCGGCCTCCCACCCATACCATACCATAATTTGCATATGCCGTTTTTTGCAATGAAACCAACTTGTTTGCATGCAAGAAACGCCCGGTGTAGCTCGACGCCGGCGCCGGCACTGTGACGTTGCAGCGTCGAGCATTGAGCTGCATACTGCGTCGGGCGCTCCGTGTCTGATACGTCGTGAGCCGGTCTGGTGGCGGCTGCGGATAGCGAAACTAGCCTAGCTGCCTAGTCAGACTCAGGAGGGAGGGGAAGAAGAGGAGGAGTAACCGCGGAGGTATGGGCGGGGCCTCAGAAGGCGGCGTGCGCGCAGCCGGGCCGCGACCAGCCGCCATTGGCCGGAGCTCGCGTTTCTTGAGGACTAGCAGACGTGATTTCTCCGCCGTGAATATTGAATGTAAATGAGGTGAGCGCTCTTAACGAGCGATGAGCTGCTTGCGGAATTCTTGAATAAAATGCGTCACGCGGGCCGCGGCGGGCGCGCTGCGCCTGTCGGGCCGCGACGGACCGCGACGGGCGGGCCGCGCTACGTCTGCGTGCCGCCGCGTAATTGCCAACGCCTTCGCCTCCTCGTTACTGCGACACTATTTCAGTTGTCTAATACATTAAAATGCGCTTCTGGGAACGCCGGTGCAGCCCCGCGCCGCCTCGACCGGAGCGCGCGCCGCTTGCTGCGGCACTTGCACCGCTTTCGCATCACTGCTAGGGCTCAGGGCTCGCGGTACAGCTTCACCTATTTACGGACCGTCACCGCACTGCTCTGAGGGGTGTAAGAGTCCGCAACAGAGGGCAACAACTCATTAAATCCAAGCCAACCTCACTTGTGTTATGGGTAAGTGTATCACTTACGATCAAGTGAAGGTACCGTTGGTCTCGTGGCTTCGTAGTATAAAAATAGAGTTCAGTACAGTTTGCACAGCACTGTGTAGAAGCAGAATAAGAAGTTACGGTACGCCCAACTCCATCCATATGAATCCCTACCCGATCGATGTGGGCATTTTTGGGGGAGGCCTATGTCCAGCAGTCGACATCTATGGGCTGATGATGAACGATAACCACACCGCTCGCAGTGTTGCGTTTGCCTGCGCTTGCGCAGGACTGTTCGTGTGGGCTGGGTTCGGTACAGGGTTACAATGGAAGAGAAAATCGAGAATTTAATCTTTAATTAGCTGGAATCAGAAAAACATTTTTCGAAAAAAAAAAATCATCAACAATTCATAACAGAGCAATTTATTGCGACTTGTACAAAATTAGTCTGGTGTGAACCCGCTCACTCACTCCTGTATTGCGAGCAGCAGCACCAGCACCAGCAGCAGCAGCCGGTGCTCACAACAGTCACACATAGTGCAGTAAAGTAATAGATCCATTAACTGCAATTGGAACTGTGATGTGATACGAGATGATGGTGCGGGAATGATGGACGAATGCTGAAACAACCGATGAGTTGAGCGCTTGCATTGCGCCTGCACCGATTACCTGACGCAGCCGGTAGTTGCTCCGCTCCGTTACCGTTATACTAAAGGAATGTCGTGTATCTGGTGGAGGTCATTTTTGCTGATGGCCGCCGTGTTGGTATTCTGTTGCTCTATGCTTTTCACAGTTCACTAAAACTGGAACCTGAGGGAAATGTTAAGAAGCATTTCTGGTGTTCCAGTCCGGAAATACTTTACTATTCAGGACACTCAACATAAAAACTCTCTAGTCTCCTAGCGAGCGAGCACCATACTATTCACCGTTGGCCACTGAGACATGTAGAGTAGAGTGTACCATGTAAACGGAGTCGCAGCGGCAGCTCCTGGTCATATCCCAGCAGACTGCAGCCGTGCTACACGTCGCACGCGAGGTGTCTCGGAGACAGGCAACAACGGAATCAAATATGGATACACTGGTTGCATAAGCAGACGCCGCTGTGCACCACGCGCTCAGGAGTTGACGCTGCGGTATCTGGTGCTGCGGATTTTTCTCTGCTGCACCGCGCTCGGCTATCAGCGCCCTTTCGGTCGCTGCCGTTCTTTCGCTCTCGCTGTGCTTAAGCTTTATAGTGAACAATTAATTGAAACCTCCAAAACATTGGCTGGCTCCTACACGAACACTTGGCAGTGATCCTGTTGGACAAAATAAAGAAGAGAATGATAGTGCAGTGCGCTTCCGGTCGCCGTGGGCCCGTAGCATGGAGTTGGAACTCGTCAACCAATTGATCGATATCCGTTTGATTGAGAAATGTGATCCGAACGATACGGAGGCCCCCATCGGCGGGGACGCCCCGCGCACCCTCACGCCGGCAGACGCACACAAATTACAGTTGTGTAATGGAGCTGCCCGCCACCCCGCTACACCGCCACCCCGCTACACCGGCATCCCGCCACACCGCCGCACCGCTTATCAATCAATTAACTTATTGAGAAACAAATTAAACGCGTTAACCTCCACCCGTTGAGTGGTGCTGGTGCGGGGCTGGTGCGGGGGCAGTTCTCGCGATGTGTTTCAACGCTTACGTTCCAATCGGAGTGAGGAGTGACCGGAGAAACATTTCACATTAGAATGTATTTTGTCAAGAGTGTTTACTGAGGCTGCTTCTCACTCACACATTCACATTCAGAGCGCCGCTAATGAAATCTTCACTTTAACTTAACTAAGTTTTTATCTGTCTAATTTTCGTCGGCGAGCCGAGCTGGTGGCATACAAAAGAGAGGCGCGCGCGTCCGCGCCCCCGCCGGCCTCGGGAAGCCTCAGGCGAGGCATTCCCCGCGAGTTTCCTTAGCCACCAGCGCGGACCAGTTCTGCGGCTCCCCTTTTAGGGCCCCATTCACCTTCGCATTTCAATTCATTGCCGCGGAGAGCGATTAAAGTTTTTGTGCAGAATGTCCCGCGCGCGCCCCCTCACGCACCCCGCGCGCGCCCCCTCACGCAGCCCGCGCGCGCCCGCGCACGCACCCCGCGCGTCCACTCACACCGGGACACACAAACATTTGACGAAAAAATTTTATGCATGAGCGGGAACTGCTCACCTCATCATATCCAAAGAAACACTAATTACAATCACAAACAGGAAACTGGAGCGAGCGTGCGGTAGACTGCATATGGCATTTAACGATGAGGCTCCTCCGACCTGCAACCGAGCAGCGCTGGTGTGATGGATTCAACCGCGGTTCGTCTCTGACGGCGATCACGGAAGAAAACGTGACCGCAGTGAAAAAAATATTCAAGGGAATAGGCGAATAACCTGTGAAGTAATTCAGCACATACACAGAGCAGACCTGGAGGTATTCGGAAACCGTACACGAGCAGCTGCGCGTGAGGACAGCACCGCTGGGTCTCTTGGTGTTGCAACGTGACGTTGAGCATTAGCATAGTGGTGTATATATATATATATATATATATATATATATTAATTTAGCTTAACCTTGGGTCTGCCTGTCAACAAACAGAAGACCGAAATTCTGGTGATAAATAAAACGATTACCGGGTAGTTGGAGATTTTATTGACTTCGCATCAAAAATCATGATTAACGGCTCCTGTGGACAAGAGGTACGTGAGAGATTTATTAGTATGGCGAAGAGTGCCATGTTACAGCTGCATAAAATATGGAGAGGAGAGACAGGAAAAGTTATCTTCAGACAAAATTCAAATATGAGCACACACTCGTCTTTTCTATCTGTCCATATGCTGAGGAGACGCAAACCCTGAGATCAGCAATGAAGAAAATGTTCCGGATCCCATGGAAGGCTTTTCGGACCGGCGCATCCATACTGGCTATGCTCGAAATAAAACCTAGGTTTTCTATCCTCTGTCTCAAGTGAATACTAGAGTACTTCGGACACATATCCAGGAAAGACGGAGATACTCTTGCAGAACTGATGTTGACTGGCAAAGTGGAAGTAATAAGGCACGGGCCGCAGCACGACGCGCTGGTCTGATCAAATCCGCATAACATTCGGTTCCACAGTCTACGATACTCTCCGTCTGGCCGGAAGTGGGGAGGTGCCGGAACATCATAAAGATAAGAGTCATGGATGAAGGAGGTCATGACTCTCAGGTGTGTGGAATGGGATTCAAGGGGAGGATATATTAATTTAGTGCCAATAAATATTGGGTTGGGCAAAAAGTTTGTCTGCATGTTTTAAGAAAATTCAAAAGAAATTTGAATATAGTTTATTTATGTAATAATTAAGTAAAGTACTTAGGTAGCACTTTGTTTGATGACTCTTTGTAGAGACGCGAACTTGTGGGTGGGGACGGGGGCATGAACCCGGTGCTGTAGACATTTCGGGGCCACTGATCACAATACCGCGACAAGTGGTGTTGGCACTATTCTCACGATGTTAACCTGACACTGCCTAAAGAATTCTGAACGGACCGAAACAGGCGGAAATCTGAAGGTGCAATGTCAGGACTATCCGGCGGATGCATTAGCACCTCCCAGCCAAACTGTCTTAATTTTTGCTGAGTGGCTAAAGATGTGTGAGGTCTAGCGTTATCGTGATGAAAGATCACACCCCTTCTGTTGATTAATTCCGGCCGCTTTCTCTGAACTTGTTGCTTTAATCTCATCAGTTGTTCGCAGTGGAGTTCAGCATCGATGGTCCAGCCTGGTGGTAACAGCTCATAATGAATAATGCCCTTCCAATCCCGCCACACATAGCATCACCTTGTTGCGAGTTAACCCGGGTTTCACCACAGTCTGTGTAGCCTGACCGGCCTTTGACCAGGACCTGTTCCGCACGTTCTTGTCGTACGTAATCCACTTTTCATCACCAGTTATCAGTTTCCAAAGAAATGGTTCGGTTTCATTACGTCGCAATAAAGAATCACAAACGAGTACACGACACGGTGCATTATTAGTTCTCTTTCAGTCAGCTCGTGAGTTCGTCAGCTCGTCAGCTCGCCAGCTCGTCAGCTCGTGAGGTACCCAAATATCACTTAAAACTGTATTGTGCGCAATTCCCAGTGCTTCAGCTAGGTCGTAACTGCTGATATGCCGATCTTGCTCCACTTTATCAAAAATGGCATCCATTTTATCCGTAATAGGGCGACCAGAGCGACCAGAGCGATCAGAGCGACGTACATCTTTGCGGTGCATCACAATTTCCGGATTGGGAACGCTTAAACCAAATTTGTGGTACACAGTGCTCACAGACACTGCACTGTACTGTACTGCACTGCACTGCACTAGCTCCATAAACATCGCTATTTTTTTTCGCGGCTTACATTGCGTTTTTATCTTTTTGTAGTAAAATTTCAAAATGCATCGAAGCTCTTCATTAGTCATCGCTCACCTTGACAGTGCGAGAAACAAACGGAAATCACACATTTACCTAATTTGAATTTGGAATTGTGTTCTTTGAAATTGAAACTTCCAACGACACCAAAACCAGCCGGACACAGGTAGTACAGCCAAAGAGGTTTCATTACAAGCTCATACTTATACTATGCCGTGCCGTGCCGTGCCGTGCCGTGCCGTGCCGTGCCGTGCCGTGCCGTGCCGTGCCGTGCCGTGCCGTGCCGTGCCGTGCCGTGCCGTGCCGTGCCGTGCCGTGCCGTGCCGTGCCGTGCCGTGCCGTGCCGTGCCGTGCCGTGCCGTGCCGTGCCGTGCCGTGCCGTGCCGTGCCGTGCCGTGCCGTGCCGTGCCGTGCCGTGCCGTGCCGTGCCGTGCCGTGCCGTGCCGTGCCGTGCCGTGCCGTGCCGTGCCGTGCCGTGCCGTGCCGTGCCGTGCCGTGCCGTGCCGTGCCGTGCCGTGCCGTGCCGTGCCGTGCCGTGCCGTGCCGTGCCGTGCCGTGCCGTGCCGTGCCGTGCCGTGCCGTGCCGTGCCGTGCCGTGCCGTGCCGTGCCGTGCCGTGCCGTGCCGTGCCGTGCCGTGCCGTGCCGTGCCGTGCCGTGCCGTGCCGTGCCGTGCCGTGCCGTGCCGTGCCGTGCCGTGCCGTGCCGTGCCGTGCCGTGCCGTGCCGTGCCGTGCCGTGCCGAGCCGTGCCGTGCCGTGCCGTGCCGTGCCGTGCCGTGCCGTGCCGTGCCGAGCCGTGCCGAGCCGTGCCGTGCCGTACTATACTATACTATACTATACTATACTATACTATACTATACTATACTATACTATACTATACTATACTATACTATACTATACTATACTATACTATACTATACTATACTATACTATACTATACTATACTATACTATACTATACTATACTATAATACGAAAACACTTTTCCCCCCAACCTAATATATTAATAATCAAAAAAAAATTATCCTTAGTACATTAAGCAAACGATCTTTTGCACTAAAACTAATTCGATAATCTTAATGCACTAACTACTCACACTCACCACCACGCTCACCACCACGCACACCACCACGCATACTACCACGCACACCACCACACTCACCACTACGCGGTAACACAAACAAAATATAATGCAAATGAAGACCTGAGATGGTACAGAGAAAAACACAGTCAATGTCCGAGCGCTACTTGCCAACACTTGTTTTCAAGTGCAGCTTGTCCGACTAATTAATTATCAGCTTTACGCTCTTTAATCGCAGCCCACAAGCCAAGCCCTGGACCTCTTGTTTTACGTTTAAAGAGGCGACCTGACGAGCGGGACTTTCACCTGATAGTAAGTGATACGCACGCCCATAACAACGTGGCTCGAGTTAGAGTGATATCATGTTGCGCTCGTTACTTGAGATATAAGATGGTGTGTCTTGTTACCCCAGTAATTACACCAGGTACGACACCCTTCAAACTGGAACACAGTACTGCCTGTCGGCTCCAATAGGACGTTCCGGTATGAAGGGCGCTGTAACTAGTGAAATCACTGGGGTAACTACGCTGAACATCTTATCTTAAGGCAAGGAGCGTAATGCGGTGCAGTGTTTATCATTCTAACGCCGCGGTGTTATGCGCATGCGTATCACTTACTATCAGGTGAAGCTCCCGTTTGTCTGGGCGCTTGTTTGAATTAAATAGCAATAGGTGTAATTTCGATATCGGTGATTTCAATTCGGGTCCGGACTGAACCCTGCGACGAGGTTTGTCTAGTAAAGGGACAATGGAGCGTCTCTCCAATGCCCCCCAACGACCGCCCGAGTGTTTTCCAGCTCGCATGAACACTTCATGTCTTGAGTTAGCGAAGAACTTCGATCAGGTGGTGTTATTGTCTGTAAGAGGAGTTAATCTTTTCACACCAAGTTACGTACTCCTGTACTCCGCAAGCGAATGAGAGCAGCTCCAAGTTCGCCAGAAGCCAGCTTTAAGCAAGGAGACTCGTGCTGGTCGTCCACCGAGACATCGGCTCGTTAATGTGTCCATAACAACTGCCTGGACATTTACACCATCCGTTTCGGGTACACCATGAAGGAGTGTTTTACTTCGGGATGTCATCTCGAGCCTGTCTGGACCCAACACAACCAACTGAACCAACCAACATGAAGTACGTACGTACTGTCTCGAGTCTCCCGTCATGGCCAACTTTAAGCCCCACTCATATCAAGTCATGCGGGGCTGATGAAATTTCCAATCTGTTTCCAAGTGATAGAAATGCTCAGCTTTGTGTGTGTGTCCATGACGACAGTAGCTGCAGCCAGGACGCTGCGCGCGCGCAACCAGCACGAGTGGAACATGAAAGAAGTCATGTTAATTAATGGAAAGCACTTGAAAATACACAGCAGGTAAAAAGGAAGTTATCTTTACGACTACCCGCTTTTCTCCAAAAAGTTGATTTTTGAAAGCAACACAGCGGCATTTCTTTGGCGGAAGGTGCGCCGTCAGCTTTCAAGAAGGCTGCAGGAGAGGTGGCGGAAGCGGATTGGAATAGGTATTCTGAAAGTTGGTTCAGCCGCTGAAGCTGTGTACAGATGCCAGTCGCAGTTTTTTAAATAGATGTGGTCCGACATGGTCCGCGCCCCCGACCCCACCACCACTTACACCACCACCACCACCACCACCACCACCACCGTCACGACCGAGCTGGCGCGTGGTCTGCGCGCGTGAGGAGGTGCGCCGCCGCTCACAGCAGGCCGTTTTTTTATTTCATAATAATTTATTTCCAACTAATTAGATTTATATTAGTGCAATTGTAACCTGATTCATTGGGCCCGGACAGGCCCTGGTGGTTACGCAAGCTCGCGAGGCGCGCGGCGCGCGGCGCCCGGCGCCCGGCGTCCGGCGCCAGGCGTCCGGCGCCCTGCGTCCGGCAGCCCGCCGCGCGACCAGCTCGGTGACATTCTTGAATTGCGACCGATCATTTTAAAAGATTTCTGAATAATATATGTTTGTACATATTTATGAGCGCGCTCGTTAGCGATGGGCGACGGGCGACGAGGGTGGCGGTGGGGGTGGCGCGGACGGCGACGGGGGTGACTCTAAGAGGCAAATAGATCACACGGAGCACTTGTCCTCTCTTTTCATTATTGTTGTTGCATTTTTTATTTTACTGGTAATAAAATATTAATCGGCGTCGCGGCGCGCTGCGCACGGCCGCCGCCCTGGCGACCCTCGCGCAGCGCCGCGCTTGGTTCCGTCTGATGGACGATTATCTGGTTCTCGCGGCGACGTGCTGTTCCTCCGTGCACTGGCCGCCGCGACACGGGCGGGCGGTCGGCGCGGACCGTAGCTGCTGCCGGTCGTTTGTTCAGCTCCGACCGGACAACCGTTTGTACAATACTGTGCTATAAAAAATACCGCCAGTTACTCAGCTGGCCCCAGTTGATCTCAACATAATATACGACCGGATCAAAATGTAAAAGGAGCGCTGGAGGGTGGACAGCGGGGCGGTGAGGGACAGGGTGTGATTAAACAATCAAATAATGATATTAATCAAGCGTGCGCCGCAAGATTGCTCCCATTAGACGGGCGCACGGCCTCCGCGAAGCCTAATCACGGCGAAGGCTGCGCCCGCGACGGCTTTCGCCGGCAATTTCCTAGGTTCGGTTGTAGTCCGGTACAGTTAGGTCGGTTTATTGGCGCGCGGCCAGATAGGGATCGCGCGCGCGTGCTTCCGGGAGCGGCGGGGCGGGGGCGGCGGTAATGGGTTATCGGTTAAAGTAAATCGATTCATAATTTCAGCTCTCGCAGCGGTAACGATCGGCATGAGGCACTCGCCGGGTACAGCCGCGCCCGCGAGTAATCGTCTCCGCGCCAACGTACTCCGACAATGCAGCGGCGGTGCGGGGGCGCGGACCCCCGGCACCTCCGGCACCGCCGGCACCCCCGGCACCGTCGCACCCCTCCACCGCCGCGCGGGTGCCTTATGGTCATTAAGGTAAATGCAACCGGAGCGGGCGCAGGCCTCTTTGTGTTGGTATGGATGATTGCAATAATAATGACGTGCGCCCTGACCAGGACGCTCGGCTCCCCGACTGCCGACTCCCGAGCGTCCGGGAGCGGTTCTAATAATAACAACGGGAAACGACTCCACACGCGGTGCTATGCACACATCATTACGGTTAGATGCATCCGTCGCATCCTAAGTATGTATAAAAAGTATCGCGGCCGTCGGCGCATGCGCCACTAGCAACGTCCCGGCGCGCCGCCAGCTCGCCATCACGAAGTGGCTTACATAAGTTTGTTTATTAAATAAATGAATTGGATGATGATGAGCTTCACATTAGTTCAGGTATGGTGCCGGCTCGTGCTTGCTGCTCGGGGCACTGACTGTTAACCCACCTCGTACTGGTGCTGCGGCGGCTGCGCGCGCGTTACGAACCACGCTCAGCTATTACTCCATGCAGATTAATGTCCGTAAATCTAAATGAATACCACCTGGCGGTGATACTCGCCGCGCAGACGCAAACACTCACTACGGAAATTAAACCTTATAACTTACTATATATGCGAACACTGTGTGTGTGCGCGTGTGCGCGTGCGCGCGTGTGTGTAAGTAGACTTAACTTGGGTGCATTAGTGATACGAATACGCATACGCAAAAATGTAGGACGCCCTCAGTCATGAACCGGTGACATCATCAAGTGGGTGGATGCGAGAAGCTCAGGATCGTTTTTTGTTGAAGACGTTGTGGAAAGCCTATATCCAGCAGTGGATAAACAAAGGCTGATAATGATGATGATGATGAGTGTTACGAATTGGATCGCATGGAGTGTATCCGCGTGGTTAGTGCTGAAAGCGACTGCCGCATCAATCGGTGGTAAATGTTTAACGCGACCGAGAAACGTGCGACTCCAGTCAATTTCGATGTTTCACTTTACCACCACATGTGAACAGCAGCAGCGGTTGCGTGACTCCACTACATTTCATTCAACAATACTTGGCAATGGGTCCGGTTCGGCGGCAGTGGGGCCCTTGTCTGCCCGGATCGCAAGCCTGAATTAAATCCTAATTTGTCGGAACTATACGCTGCTGCGGTGCGGTTGCGGTGCGGCGGCGAGGCGGCTGCGGTGCGGCGGCGAGGCGGCGGGGCGACGGCCGTACGCAAATCGCTGGGATAAAAATAATTATGCGGCGACCGCTGGACCGCCGCCATTATCTCAAACTATAGACAATTACTGCGCGGAGCCTGTGCCGGAGCCGGGGCGCGCGGCGCTGGTCGCGGGGCGTCCGTCGGCCTCATTACAATATTAATGAATGCTTTCACGAGCTGGCCGCGACCCGAGAGCCGAGAGCTGAGAGCTGAGGACGGAGAGCCGCGCTCTACGAGATCGCTGCGAGGATAAGCTTTAATATCGGTCGCGCCGCACTGACGCGGGGTGAGCGCTCGCGCATGCCCCCTCCGGCCCCGCGCCCACTCACGACACACGTTCGGTGTAATAAGCATGGTCAGGTGAGTTCGTTAGCGTAAAGCTATTGCAAGCGCATCGGCTGCTGGATGACGCCGGGTGGCGAACGGTGACGCCGGGAGACGCCGGGAGATGCCGGGAGACGCCGGGTCACGCAGACGGGCTATGAGACCAATCTAACTGTTCTGTACAAACGAAAGTGATAGAAAGAAAATATGTAATAAACTGAAAAATTGCACAGCCTGATGAAGCGGGGGCTTCGGGGATGCCCGCCGCAGCCGCTCCTCATCCAGCGCCGCAACGTTCAGTTGGCGTATAGAATTTGAACAGATTGTTTTTGCGATAGCTTTACACCCTCCAACCCCTATATCATAGGCCACGGTTGCGGATTTGATGAGGACACACGGAGGCCTTTCATATTTGATGGAAATCAAATCTGAAAGGCCTTGAGGCAGTGCCTTCGGAACTTCCGTCTAACACTTAAGACAAAAAGCTCCACCTTGACACGTGGTCTCGACAACATCTCTCGCTGCTAGAACTGTGGTCGTGTTTCGGTGATCCTGTAGTTCCAGCCAAATGCGTTGAGGCAGATACCGTGGGTTTTAGCCGGTAAGAGTCCTGCATATAACTCCTCTGTAGCCTCGGCAGCAGAAGTGTGTCTAATGCAGGATTACCCCATGAAAAAAAAGGGGCAGCTGAGGTCACAGGGCCACAGGACACCGCCGCATTGCTTTCGTTGACTGTCGGCAGCTCGTGGTGCGGCCGCGAAGAAGTGTGGATGTAACGCGTTACGCTTCGTAGGTCCTGCGCGCGTCTCAGCGACCTCTCGGGGAAAGGATACCCCAGCGTGGCGCTGGTGCCCGTTTATTAACTCTTAACAGAATTAATTTCATATCGACTTATCAACAGATACCTTATTTCGTATAACCTAGAGGTGCCAAGCAGTAACTAATCCTTTTGATAGATATACAGCATCAGGCTGCACCAGTAACGAATCATTACTATGTTGTTACTGATAACTAATCGAACCCGCCTGCGCGTGCACCACGTCCTTGCACTCCCAGGAATTTATAGGAAATGTGGTTTATTTCTTTGACGAAAAGAAGTAGCATGTGCCGCATGTCTAGGTCCTGACTCCTCCAGCTTCGTCCTTTATACAGATTTCGGTGCCACGCTCTCATTTCCTGTACTGACAACTGAACGTTGCATTTACTGGACCACTCTTCAGGACCAGGTGACGGCGAGGGTTCTGCTTTTGCTGATTGTCCGCGGTTACGGCTCTTCATGTCCACCCCAAAGTGGAGTACAGTACGTGCGAGTTTAGACCGGCGCCAGTTCGACTTAAGCTGTCCCTACCTTCGCGAGGCGAGCATTACAAGTGTCTGCCGTGTACTTCCTGGAATATTAAGTAAAGGGATTAATTTAACTTCCGGCTGCCGTAGGAGGCATTTAAAATGATATTGTGGTTCACAGGCCCTGACAGTGGAAGCCACTTGTTTTTCTGAGTAAGTCCGCGGTGAATAGTAGAGGTGAACGAGGTGGTCTCGGATTTGTCGTCACTTTATAAATACCTCTAAGAAGGAACTCGTAAGAGTGAGGTGAGTGTAAGAGATGAGAGGAGTGGAGTGTGAACTTTGTAAACTTCCCGGTTAACTAAAGTAAAAAAATATCGTCCACGGCCGTGTAACATGACGTGGCAGCCGCCCGCCACTCGCCACTTGCCACTCGCCACTCGCCTTCGCCGCCACCCACGTCATAGCGCGTTGTACTATATATAGTACAGTGAGATGCAAATACACGAACACCCGCGCCCGGTGCGGTCTGGTGCTGTCTCAATAGGTTTATACGCGTTCAGTTCATCGGCGGCAGCGGGTGGCAGCAGCCACCTTGCTGCACAGTAATTTGCATGTTTACTTTTATTTCTTTACATAGGGGTTGCGCGCTGCCAGCCGCTACTCGTGCGGTGTGCCATCCCTCGCAACGCATCTAGGGAATGGTTTAAAGCATTCTGTCAGCGGAGCCCTGCGCTCCGTTTTTACCTTATTTTACTTTAAAACAGTCAGAACGAAGTCGAAGGTGGGGCCCGGGACCCGCGCGTCCTCGCCAACCTGTAATGAGCTAATAAATCATTATAGTATAAGCACGCAGCGGCGCGCGCGGCGCGATTAATTCCTGCGATAATGTTGATATTCTGTTTGATAAGGGCGCCCGCGGGGGCGGCGGGCGCTGGGGCGGGGGACGGCTTTTGTTGCGCTCTTCGATCTGTCTGTTGGCGCGGGCGGCGAGGCGGGGGCGCTGGCCGCAATAAATAAATTCAAGTAGATTATCTGCGGCGCCGGCGCACGCGCACCGCCGCGCGCCGCCTCACGTTTTCGGTACATTTTTAATTTCTTTACTTCCCTCGTCGATCCTAAGATATCTTTGTTCAATATCGCCTCGTAACCTGTGGACAATGCAACCAATATTTAAAGCGAGAGAGCAATCACGGATCTGTCACAGGTAGATGGCGCAGAGCGTCGACCAGCCCGCGGCGCACCGACCGCACCAGAAACTATCCGGAGGAAACAATGTGGACTGATAAAATAAACAGCAAGCGGAGCAATGATCTTTATTAAACAGAGTAATCTTCCGTTTAAATTAGATGCAATCTGTTTTAAAAAACAACAAAGAGTTCGCTCGCGCTGAGGATAAATGAATGTTCGGAGCGGGGTGGGGCGAGGTTCCGGCGGAATCGAACGAGGCTCATTACGGTTATTATAGTTCGGAGGCGAGCGGCGGCGGCAAAAACTGCGCCCGAGCAGCGGCGCACCAGCACACGGCGGGCGGTCCCGGCACCTCCGCGTACGTGCCCGTCCGGTTGAGGCGGCCGCACCACCGGCCGCAGCCACGCGGCGGCGCACGTCCACGCCGCCGCAACATTCTGATATATTTGTTGCTTCGGTATTAGCAGTGGCATCGGCTGCTCGCTGCGCACGCACGTGGCCGCCCTGGGAGCATCAGCTCGGCTCCCGCCGCCGGCGACCCGGGCCCGTCCGCCGCCCGGGCCGCGCGGCATTTCCTTCCTACCGGACGCTCGGGAACGCAAAAAGCGCTCGGCAATTACGCGGCATCAGTATGCACGCGGCAGACGCGCGAGTAATCCAGCATCCAGCCGCCGCCGCCACCGGCGCGCCCGCTGATCACTTTTTGCTGCGGGCACGCCGTGAGAGCCGCCCCCGGGCCCCGCGACGACGCGTCCGGTGCCGTTTGAATATTTTCCTCTTGAATACGTTTTATCAGGCTGCACTATCTCCGCGTCGCGACTTTTATTGCAGCAAATACACGGACCGATGCGAACTATGTGCTGCGGGTGCGGTTCGGCCGGCGCCCCCTCGCCCCCGGCGCCCCCCGCAGCCCCCACGCGGGCGGGGGACCCGGCCCGGGCCCGGGCTCCGCGGCGACTGATTCAGAGATCCGTATCGCGGATCGCTCATCGCTCCGATGGGTTCATTGTTCTTTAAAGCCGCTTCTATCTTTTGCATTAAAATTTTGTAGATGTAACGTTTAGATTCCTCTCTGGTAACTATGCAGCCGCCGTCGCACGCGGCGCCGGAAGCGGGCGAGCGTGCGCGTGCGCGTGCTCGCGGTGGTGCGGGGGTGGAGGCGGAGGACAGTGTTTGCGGCGAAGCGTTAATGAAACCTACTCCTCGGAGGAATGGACGAGTTTTATTGTGCTTATACGGTAGCAGCGACGGGTGGTGTATTTTTGAATTGGATCTAGACATTGAGGATCTGGAAGGATGCGGCGCATTCTGGAATGTCACGCTCGGTCCGTTCTTTTATATGGTTGTAGGACGTGGACTTTAAAAAAGTTATGTTGTAGTTGACTATAAGCATATGAGGAATGGTGACTCCGTCCAATATTTAAAATCACGTGGAAGGAAATTGTCTCCAATGCTTCAGTTCTTGAGAGAGCTAACTGTAAACTGTAACTTCACAAGCATCACACAAAATTCCTGGAAAATGTGCACCTGGCAGACAGCGGAGAAATAGCTTGACGACATGAACGAGCCAACCTGGCTTAAATACCATCAGTTGAAAAGAACAGCTAAGGATCTAATTTAGTTTGCCGAGGGCACCCAATAATGATGATGATACAATGTTGCGCTGCGCCGCTGATGAATATTTCATAGCGACGAAAAGGTTCTGGCGCGGGGCCGGGGCGGCGGCACGCAAGAACCGGTGCGCGGGCGCACTCGGTGGTGACCTTGTGCGCCATTCCGCGCCACCATCCATCAGAGCCGGCCGGCCCGCACTGCGCTCACATTACATGTCCTCGGCACATCTTAGCACATCGAGCTTCGAATCGCTCTGGTTTAATGCGCCGCTGAAACATTATACAAGATGTCATGTTGACTGAGGGCGACGGGGGCGGCGGCGCGCCGACTTCCGGAGCGCGGCGTCACCACCGGGCAGCGCGCCCGCGTAACCCGAGAGCGCTGTCACCGCCTAAACACTTTCATCATCAATCACTCGCCCGGCCCGGCCCGGCCCCGCGCGGCAACCCCCGACCGTAACCTTGAACCGGTCCAGCGTGGAAACGCGCTGCTACATTTTATAAGAGCTAAAATCTAGGATAGGTTGAGGTGTATTATTTGTTATTTGGGTGTGTGTGTGTGTGTGTTTACGCGCGTGTGTGTAAGTTTGCGTGCGCTTGTGTGTGTTTTTTACGCGCGCGTGTGTTTGTTTGCGATCGCGCATGTGTGTGTTTGCGATAGCGTGTGTGTGCGTTTGCGTGTGTGTGTGTGTTTGCGCGCGCGTGTGTGTTTACGCGCGTGTGTGTGTGTTTGCACGCGCGTGTGTGTTTACGCGCTTGTGTGTAAGTTTGCGTGCGCTTGTGTGTGTTTTTTACGCGCGCGTGTGTTTGTTTGCGATCGCGCATGTGTGTGTTTGCAATCGCGTGTGTGTACGTTTGCGTGTGTGTGTGTGTATGCGATCGCGTGTGTGTGCGTTTACGTGTGTGTGCGTGTGTGTGTTTGCGCGCGTGTGTGTGTTTGCGCGCGCGTGTGTGTGTTTGCGATCGCGCGTGTGTGTGTTTGCGATCGCGTGTGTGTGCGTTTGCGTGTGTGTGTGTGTGTGTGTTTTAGCGCGCGTGTGTGTGTTTGCGCGCGCGTGTGTGTGTTTGCGATCGCGCGCGTGTGTGTTTGCGATCGCGTGTGTGTGCGTTTGCGTGTGTGTGCGTGTGTGTGTTTGCGCGCGTGTGTGTGTTTGCGCGCGCGTGTGTGTGTTTGCGATCGCGCGTGTGTGTGTTTGCGATCGCGTGTGTGTGCGTTTGCGTGTGTGTGTGTGTTCTTGTGCGCGCGTGTATGTGTGTCTGCGCGCGCGTGTGTGTGTTTGCGTGCGTATGTGTGTTTGCGCGCGTATGTGTAAATTGCGCGCGCGCGTGTGTGCAAGTTGCGCGCGCACGTGTGCGTGTTTGCGATCGCGCGTGTGTGTGTTTGCGATCGCGTGTGTGTGCGTTTGCGTGTGTGTGTGTGTGTTTTTGTGCGCGCGTGTATGTGTGTCTGCGCGCGCGTGTGTGTGTTTGCGTGCGTGTGTGTGTTTGCGCACGCGTCTGTATGTTTGCGCGCGTATGTGTGTGTGTTTGCGCGTGTGTGTGCGTTTGCGTGTGTGTGTGTGTATGCGCGCGCGTGTGTGTGTTTGCGCGCGTGTGTGTAAGTTTGCGCGCGCACGTGTGTGTGTTTGCGATCGCGTGTGTGTGCGTTTGAGTGTGTGAGTGTGTGTGTGTTTTTGTGTGCGCGTGTGTGTGTTTGCGTGCGTGTGTGTGTTTGCGCGCGCGTCTGTATGTTTGCGCGCGTATGTGTTTGTGTTTGCGCGTGTGTGTGCGTTTGAGTGTGTGTGTGTGTGTGTGTTTTTGTGCGCGCGTGTGTGTGTTTGCGTGCATGTGTGTGTTTTCGCGCACGTGTATGTGTTTGCGCGCGCGTGTATGTGTTTGCGCGCGCGCGTGTGTGTGTGTTTGCGCGCGCGTGTGTGTGTATTTTTTACGCGCGCGTGTGTGTTTGCGATCGCGCGTGTGTGTGTTTGCGATCGCATGTGTGTGCGTTTGCGTGTGTGTGTGTTTTTGCGCGCGTGTGTGTTTGCGCGCGTGTGTGTATTTGCACGCGAGTGTGTGTATTTGCACGCGAGTGTGTGTATTTGCGCGCGTGTGTGTGTTTGCGCGTGTGTGTGCGTTTGCGTGTGTATGTGATTGCGCGCGCGCGTGTGTGTTTGCGCACGTATGTGTGTGCGTTTGCGTGTGTGTGTGATTGCACGCGTGCGTGTGTGTTTGCGCGGGCGTATATGTGTTTGCGCGCACCCGTGTGTGGGTTTGCGCGCGTGTGTGTAAGTTTGCGCGCGTGTGTATGTTTGCGCGCGTATGTGTGTGTGTTTGCGCGCGTGTGTGTTTGCGCGCGCGTGTGTATGTTTGCGCGCGTGTGTATGTTTGCGCGCGTGTGTGTGTTTGCGCGTGTGTGTGTTTACGCGCGCGTGTGTGTGTTTGCGCGTGTGTGTGTTTGCGCGCGCGTATGTATGTTTGCGCGCGTGTGTGTGTTTGCGCGTGTGTGTTTACGCGCGCGTGTGTGTGTTTGCGCGCGTGTGTATGTTTGCGCGCGTGTGTGTGTTTGCGCGTGTGTGTGTTTGCGCGCGTGTGTGTTTGCGCGCGCGCGTGTGTATGTTTGCGCGCGTGTGTATGTTTGCGCGCGTGTGTGTGTTTGCGCGTGTGTGTGTTTACGCGCGCGTTTGTGTGTGTTTGCGCGCGCGCCTGTGTGTGTGTGCCTGTGTGAGCGTAGAGCACCGGCGATACGCGGAATTGTTCGGACCGTGTCTCATTCTGACATTCATGATTAGTAACGGTGATATCTCTAATTACGCGTTCCCCGTAACCTTTAATGCTGGTCACCCGATCCCGGGTGGCCATTATAAAACCTACCGTTTCGGGATAAAGTAAATCTATTGTTTATGTGATTTTTGCGAATCGTAGAAGTGTCGTCTAGGTAAATATTTTTTCTTCCAGGCTTCGACTTTCTGATGTTCTTGGTTACGGTTCATTGTGTCCGGGAAGTCAATACGGGTTTTTCCATTTAAATGAAAGGGGGGTAGGGTACATGGTTACATTGTATTACTCTACGTAAATTACTATTGGGGGGGGGGGAGCCTTTCGGTACAATAATTGTTGCAGGGTCTGAAGCTGCTTCCTCCGCGCGGTCTCTGTGTCCATAACACATCTACCGTTCGCCTTTGCCTTTTAAATCGGCCGCAGTGCAGTGCAGTGCAATGCAACTAATGACTACAACGGACTGAACTATTGCTGCTGTAAATGCGTTAGTAGTCTTTATTAAATTCTTACCAGTTAAACGTACTTTACAAATACTGATAATTCTCTGTTTTATCATCATCATCAGCCGATAGTCGTCCACTGACGGACATAGGCTTCCCCCAAATATCAATATGGCAGATGGGGCACTAAGGTCCTCGAGTGGCGCCTGCCTCTATAGCTTTTCTCATGTCTGATTCGGAAACGCGATGGTCTCCGGGACGTATTGTACCTTGAGTACCATGTCCTGTTTTGCACGTATCTAACACAAAACTCATATTTATATCTTTACTAAATACATCCGTACAAGCAGCTCGCCGGCTTGATGGTGAGAGCGTGCGGCCTTCCTCGCGGAGGTCGCGGGTTCGGATCTCGACATGTAGCGGTGACTTTAATGTTTAAGTTACGTACATTTGTGAACTTAGGTAACGACAGCGGAATACAAACGGTGAAGGGAAACGTCGCGAGGAAACCTGCACATGAATTGGAATTTATTGTAAGGTGTGTGTGAAGTCACCAATCCGCATTGGGCCCGCGCGGTCACTGTGGCCCATCGCCCTCGTATTGGGGGTAGGCCTGTGCACCAGCAGTGGGGACGTAAATTTGTTTTTATGGTAAATACACTCGAGAGCAATGAATCCGTGTCACTTAAAAAAACCTATAAATCTCCGAAATTAAGAATGCTAGCTTAATGAAATAAATTGTCTTTTATGGACATTTAAATACTCCTTAAATTAAGTTATTTTAAAATTTCTTCGTTCCAGGTTATGTCATAAATAATCTAATTTGAAAAGGAGAGACTTTCGAAGTTGGAACTACAAAATAACTGCGTTTGATTTTGCTTTTGTTTCTAATCTGTCAGTTAAGTGGGTATGTAAACCGTATCGATAGTGTACAATATTTATTATTTAAGCTGTAATCATGTCGCTTACAACTGAAGAATGCACCAGAATTCGCACAATGCTGGAAACCGCCCGGAGTCAACGCGATACAGCCAGGACTGTCGGTGTGTCGCTGTCAACAGTACAAAGAGTTCTCTGACGTTACGAGGAAACTGGCTCTACCCTATGGAGACCAGGAACAGGCAGAATTAGGTGTACCATAGTACGAGAAGATCGATACTTGTTGAACACCATGCTTCGTAATCGCTTTCCCACAGGAACTGAACTTACAAATCAGTGTCGACGCCTCGGAGGAAGTAACCCAAGCGCATGGACAGTAAGACGACGACTTGCTGAAACTAACTTGAAACCACATAGACCTGGAAATGGCCCTAACCTGGAGCGTGGTAATCGTATTTCAAGACTAAGATATGGCCAAAATCATTTAAATTGGACTATTGAGGATTGGTGGTTGAACGTTATGTTCTCCGAAGAATCAAAATGTATGTTCTACAAGCACGACGGAAGTCGCACAGTGTACTCGTATAGAAGACCAGGGGAAAGATTCAAGCAAGCATGCATAGAAGAAAAAGTAGCCTACGGTGGTGATGGTACGGTCTGTATTTGTGTGGGCGGGAAGTTCATCTGAGAGTCGCACAGAACTGGTGTTCATAGAAAACGACTCTTTAACTAGCGTAAGACATGTGGGAGAAATCTTAAGTTAATGAAGACGTTGGGCCATTTATGGTCAATTTGGGTGAGGATGCTATTTTCACAGGACAGGTTTCATTGTGAATGACTACCTGCAAGAGATGAACATTACTCGTATGGAGTGGCCAGCACGCAGCCGCAGCCTGGATATTACCCCGATCGAGCATGCATGGGCATGGGACGAGCTAGGGAGATGCGTAAAACAACGAAACCCTCCCCCAATCCCCCCACGCTTCGTGACCTCGAAATTGCTTTCACAGAGGAATGGGAGAATATTTACCAAAATCGTATAAGAAACTTGGTGTACAGCATGCCACACATCAAACCGCGTGAACGCAGTAACGGAAGCGGAAGCGCGAGCAGCCAATATAAAGTATTCAAATTGAAGTAAATCATATTGTTGTACGAAAATGTCATTTTTCTTATTTTTGTTTTAAGGCGGTATCAGCAGTTTTTTTTCTTTATGTAATTTTTAATAAATGAAATAAAGTGACCTGTAAATTTTATTAGTTTCATTTAAGGTCTAGCTAGGGCTATAGTATTGTCTAGTGAACACGGTTTGTTTCACTGAGCTGGCATTCTTGGTTTCCAAGATTTACGGGTCTCTTCCGGTGACCCGCGTTCGTTGCACTTGAGTATAGTAAAGTGTGTCCGTTTTTGTGTTTATCTTAATGTCGTCCATGTATAATAATTGGGGTGTACTCCTCTGAATGCTAACGTGTTTAAGTCTACATCCAGCTCTCCGTGAATTCAATAAATTGGAAAGTGAGTTAAGGGCGGGCCGAGGCAAAAGCAAAAAGAGGGCTCAGCGGGGGGTCACCCTGATATATAAGACAGATTTTTGATCAACATGTTTCTAGTTTTCATCGCAGTACCATTTGTGTTTACGAGTAGAGTCGTTTTCCAATATTTCCAATATTTCCAATATTTCGTTATACTTTAAGAGGAAGTTAATGATTAACGAATTTACTTTGTATAGTTCCAAGACGTGTATTGACCAAGAGTGAGGAATGCGGTCAGATGCATTCCTATAATCTATTTCATTTATTCATTTCACCATCACTTTACACATCATACCAATAAACTAAAAACTGGCAATGATTATAGGAGACGGGAATGGTACAGAGGAGATAAACTCACCATGAGTTTTGTACCAGCTAAAGTGAATGTTAAAGTAAACCTATTTCAGTAATCAAAAGTATAAAATGGAAAAAAAAATTCACCTAGAACATCAAAAAATACGATGTTAGTATTTATATAGCCGCTCACCACTCTCTCCCTCCCACAACACTTAGAATAACGTGCTTAGCTTAAAGAAATTATTTGTAAATGGAACTTAATATTATGATACATGGGTTTTTATCAAACCGATAACTTTTAAAACATAGTTGCGGGGGTACATGTGTATATATATATATAACCCCCCCCTAACGTCCCATATATATATACATGGGACGTTAGGGGAGCATGACGGCTAATAGGCTGCTGCAGTCATCCCTACTGTTCCATCCAAATGAAAGCATTCTTAGTCCGCAGTCCGCAGACCGCAGTCCGCAGTCCGCAGTCCGCAGTCTTTTAATCATCACTCGTGCGATACGGACTGCAGCGTTCTGTCTCACCGACCTCGACACCCTGACCAGCGCCGCTCTTCCTTTCTTTTCTCGGTCTGTTGTCAGAGCTAATTCCAAATTCCAAATTCAACTTCAGTCGTGGGGTGCGTTCGGAAATCGACGCCGCTACATCACCCCCCTTCGGAGAGAGATAGTTCAAAGGACGAGCAAATCCTACGCGCCAGCTCGACCGTGTGGTATAGCTTGGAGGTGGAAGTGAAGAGTGCTGTTTCAATGTTGGTGTGCTTGTGGGAGATGATATTGGAATGTTTGTGGTGTCTCAAGTGTTATATTGAGAAGGGTGTTGTGTACGTGTGACGATGAATGCAGGGTTGATGCGATCCACACTTACGACTACTTTCTTGTTTCCGATGATAATGGTGAAAGTCTTGTCATCCCGCTTCAAAACTGGACGTGGTCCCGTTTAAGGGGATTCCGTACGAAGCTGTGGAGAGATCTTTTAAAAGGAATACTTCCTTGACACTATGCCTTGAGACAGGAACAGGTCTAAGTTCCGACATCCTTGTTCTAAGTCGGCTTATAAAGTCTAGTGGATCAACTGTTATACGAGTTGGTGAAGGAACAATCATCTCGCCAGGGAGATGTAAAGGTTCCCCGTAAACTAGTTTCGCCGCGGGAGCTTTTAAATCTTCCTTCAGCGCGGCACGCATACCTAGTAGTACGGTAAGTAAGGCTTTGATCCAGTCTTCGCCATGACACATCAGAGAGACCTTGAGCTGTCTATGAAGGCGATCAACCATTCCGTTGGCACACAGGTGGTAGCTAGTTGTTCTCATCCTTTCAGTGCCCATAAGTGCCATGAGTGTACGGAATAAATCGGACTCGAACTGTCGTACTTGATCTGTCGTAATGCGAGAAGGTACTCCAAACCTTGCAATCCAAGCGGACAAAAGCCTATCAGCGGTTTCTTCTGCTGTGATACTGCTCATGGGCCACGCCTCAGGCCATCGCGTAAATCTGTCCACTGCCGTCAAGAGGTAGCGAAAGCCCTCGCAGACGGGAAGAGGACCCTCGATGTCGATATGAATATGTCTAAATCGACCGGAAGGTGCGATGAAATCACCAAGAGGCGGGGTGGTGTGCCTGGTAACGTTGTTGCGCTGGCTAAAAAGGCAACATTTCGAGACGTCTTTTCAAATTAACGGCCACACAAATCTATTTATGGAAGGCAGGACTTTGGAAAGTCCATGGGCTTTTGGATGGCCGTGCGATGGCGGTTTTCAGCATATCGTCAAATTCCCTTTTAGTGACCACCAGCTTATGCGGTGTGAGGAGACGGGGACGCCAAGAAACCTGAGCACCATCAGTGGTATTTATGTAATGCACTGTGGAATATTTAATCTTCTGTGCAAACCAGGTGGTGGAGTAATGTAGGGAAACTCAGCGAGGATATTGTGAAGTCGCGCTACGTTATTGACTGAAATGGTTTTCACGCTAGCTTGTTCGGTACAGGCGAAAGAAGTTGAAACAGAAATACCGGTGATGCCGTCCACGAGATGTCTGCTGCGACAGTCTGGTAGCAAATGATAATGCGCCAGAAAGTCGGAACCTATTATAGAGGTATTGACGTCGGCTATCAAAAATTACCATCGTAATTCTCGCCGCAGCCCTAAAGTGAGGCGAGAGAAATATTACCATGCGTTTTAAGGGTGTTACCATTAGCTGCGCTAAGTTGGTAGCCAGTGAAAGATACCCTATTACCCAACAACTTACGCGGATAACAACATAAATCAGATCCGGTATCAACAAGGAATCTGTCTTTGCTGGACTTGTCCATAACGAAAAGTCGACGGCCCGTTTATGCACAGTCAGTTGCCGTAGGATGCTTTCGTCTGTCAAGGTGTTACCGGTTGTTACCGGCTGTTACCGGCTGTTACCGGCGAGCGAACGTAAGTGACGCAATAATTGAGATGGTTTGCGTTCACCTAATATTTCATCGGTCAGTAGTTGACGAACTGGCTCCTCCGCGGTCTGTGACCAACGCGAGATAATTTCGTTTTTAACGTGTTCACATTCGTCGCTCTTAGGGGGGTTCATAACGATGTCCTCGACTTCGGCAGTGATATTAAAATCTGGTTGACCAACGACATGGTCATATTTCGTTTGGTTACAAGTAATGCCTGCTACTTGAAACTCTCTCTCGAGTGTTTCGATGTGAGCAAACCATGAAGCTGATCTTTAGTACCATATACATTGAAAAACTAAATAAATACATAAATTACAATAATGTAATAAATTATTATTTAAATAAATACATAAGTAAACAAATAAATACATATATAAATAAATAGATATGTATTTACATCAACAACGGTAAAAAGTGCTCCTGATCGCGCATTTTATATATATATATGAAGCGGAGGGTGTTCGCGTATTGGCAGATGAAGTTAATCCCGAAGTTGTAGCGCGCGGACAGGGCCAGGTCATGTTCCAGGTCACAGGTGAGTGAAAAGGGAATAACAATAGAAGGAACTTGCTGGAGCGACCGTTTCTACATACGTACAATGTGGATTGTATCGGCATTGGCGGCATGTTTGTGGAATAAGATTCCGGATGGCTTGTTTTCCCTCCGTCGTGTCGCTTGATGCTGCAGCTGGTGATCTGCTGATGAACAGAATACAACTATTTAAACCGGGAATTGTGTACATTATCGTTATCGGGTGTTTTTTTACCTACTGACTTAATATCTATTTCTGTTATGTCAGCATATTTTATGTTTTCCACACCTACCCACTTATTTCCTTTTTGTTTAATCCATTCAGCTTCTGTATTGTGTTGGACTTCCTTCCCCCACATGAGTGCCCGAATGCATTCTAGTTCATCAGGGAAAGGTGCATGCTTAAAGTGCACATTAGGTGTGTTCTCATTTTGTATACTTGATTTGAGACAATGACTTCATTGGCAATAAACAATTTGTTATAAATTTTGATCACAAGCTCCTTTTAATACGCAGCAAGTTTATGGGCTTTGAGTGCTAACCTGACCTGACCTGACCGGACCTTGAACCCTACAGGTTCCCGTCATGTCGTGGCGGAGGGGCTTAGTAGTCGTGGCTGGGTCGCCCACGGTGAAGCGGAAACGAACTTACCCGGCCGGCCCGAAGCGGCCGCTCCAGGTTAGAGCTTCGGTGCTGCACCGTTAAGCTCACCGCGGATGCGTGGCGGTGGGCTGCAGGGGCGGCTTTATGCTGCGGCTATCGTCCGTGGCCGTATAACAGATGGCGGCGGGCCCAACATCGGATCCGCCGCAGGTAGTCGGAAGAGTTTTCTCTCTTGGTTCCCACGGTCTCTGGATGACGGGTTCGGGGGAATCCGTTGCCCGCGCGATAGCAAGTGGTCGAGGAGGGGGCGCGTTGTGTGTTCCGGCGTGCCCCCACAGAGGTGGAAAGTGACGATTCTTCCCTCCCTCCCGGAGTGGGGCTGTGTCATGCGGCCAGCGCTGGCGGAGTCGCGAATGTGTGCAAAAGCGTTCCAGTGACCCCGCCTTAAAGCGACGAGGAGGAACTTCGTAGATGTTTTAGTCGGTGCAAGTCCGACATAACATGTCCTTGCCCTCGCGAGGACGAGTATGCGAGCATGCATTTCCCTCGCGTTAAACAAAAAAAATCACCTTCGGTTCCTGAACGAAAACCTAGTCTTTTTTTTTCAACAGCCAATTTACTTTCTCGCGAATTTGGTGATTTCACACACATCTTACAATAAATTCTATGTCATATGCAGGTTTCCTCGCGATGTTTCCCTTCACCGTTTGTATGTCGTTACTTAAGTTCACAAATGTACATAACTTAAAATTAGCTTATTGTAAAACTACCGCACCGATCACTGCCGCGGACTGCGGACTACCCTCCTTTGGCCGGCTGCAGTGTCAGTTGTTCTATGCATTAAGTTTGTCAATCACTGTATGTCTTTCTCTGTACGCTCGTAATTTTAGCTTAATCTATTGCTTATTGTCTTCTCGCATAAGTGAATTGTATATACTCTTGTGAGAAATAAAGATTCTTAAACCTCAAATAATAAAGTCATCGCTACATGTCGGGATCCGAACTCGCGACCTCCGCAATGAAGCCCGCACGCTCTGACCATTAGGCCAGCGAGCTAAAATAAAGTACCAAGTCCGAATTTTGTCAATGAAATCATGCTTAGCCAAAGAAAGAGATATGTTCAGTTGTGAATTGATACACGACGCGGCTGCGGGCATGCGATTTAGAAACCAGGCTGCAGCGGAGGTGGGGAGTGAGGACCTCGAGAACGGCGGGCGCAGAGCGGGTGCGGAATGCGAGGGCGGAGAATACCGGACACATATCAACAGTTTCCCTCGGGAGCGCGGTGACAAATCTGCGGCACGCGGTGACTGACCGCGCTCATGCATTTTCATGATGAGGAAAAACGCGGCGACGGCCCGCCTTCCTCGCGCGCTTCACCGCCGCCGCACTGCCGCCGCTCCGCCGCCGCACCGCCGCCGCACCGCCGCCGCTCCGCCGCCGCACCGCCGCCGCACCGCCGCCGCACCGCCGCCGCACCGCCGCCGCACCGCCGCCGCTCCGCCGCCGCACCGCCGCCGCACCGCCGCCGCACCGCCGCCGCTCCGCCGCCGCACCGCCGCCGCTCCGCCGCCGCACCGCCGCCGCACCGCCGCCGCACCGCCGCCGCTCCGCCGCCGCACCGCCGCCGCACCGCCGCCGCACCGCCGCCGCACCGCCGCCGCACCGCCGCCGCACCGCCGCCGCTCCGCCTGCGTGTCGCGACCGCTTTCGAAGGGGGTTTTTCTCAATGTAATAAACGATCATTGAATTGCAACGAGTCGGTGCGAGTGCGAGTGCGAGTGCGCGGCGCCGGCGCTTAAGTAACATTACTTAGCCACTAGCCGCATTCAATTGCCGTGAGATACCGGGCGGCGGCTGATGGCAGGGGGCTGGTGCGCCCGCTGCTGCGGCTGGCCACTTTTTGTTGCAATGGGGACAGCTTGCAGCGTTGAGCTGCGGGCGCACCGCGAGCCCGCCACATCACTCACGAAATGGTCCGCATTACAACAACTCCATATAATTATTGCATTGAATACTTTTCGATCGTAATAATGCAGTCGATGGTGAGCCCCGCCGCACCGCCGCGGCGCTTGCGCAGCGGTACATGTGCTGCGGCGCGGGCGCGGGCCCGCGGCCTTTCTCACGGCACAATTGCCCTTAAAGGCAAGTGTACAGCGCGCCCAAGCCACCCCCTCGTACCGCCCCGTCGGCGCGCGGCCAGCGAATGCATTGAGATTACGGCGCGAAGGTTGTTATTTCCGCGGCCTGATGTTCGTGCGATGCTGTGATGCACACCGCTTGTTCTACACCGGTGCTACTGCTTGGTGCAGTTTGGACGGTGGTGGAATTTAGAATAGAAATACGCGCCGAGCGGTGCTGGGTCGGGTCGGTGGGGCGCGATAGGGTGCGGCGGGGTGCGGCGGGGTGCGGTGCCGCAGGCGAGCGATAAAACTCCTAAAGTACAAGCGGAATGCGTTTGGTAATTGTAAATAATCAAGTTGCTTAATTTAAAAGCTCCGCGTGTATCTTGTAAACGTGGACAGTGCCGAAAAACGGACTATGCATTTACTTTATATAAAAGCCTCAGTCATAGCCCCACCAATGTATGCATCACGCCAGTTACCTCGACCCCTCTTCGACTGACCCATCCCTTGAAGAGACTCCGTCAATTACTTCGGCGTTGCTCTTCTCGCCAAGCCGATCGTCACTGCCCAATTTTGCAAAGCGAGGGCTAAAGCTGCGCAAGTATTAGATAGGAAGAAATAAAGAAGGAAATGGTTTATTTGTCCGAAACCCGTTTTTATTATAAATATAAAATATTCTAAAGACAAGGTCAACGCTGCACTTGGATGCACTTAACGCTGGTGTCGGCTTATCCGCATTACGCAGCATCGCCTCGTCTCCTGAAAATCGAATCCGCCCGCACCGTACCTTGCGCGATCGTGCGAGACATCCGGTTGCTGCGGCTCCATGGTCACGAGATTCGTCAGCGGTGAAACGAAAGAAACAAGAGCCATCATGTAAACGATGTTAATGGTTAATACTTGATGGTAAGCTCTTTAAGGTGCACGTGGGCACGTGCTGTAGCGCGTGACAGCGCACCGCCGTCCACCCCGACTCGTACGCACCACGCTTCGTGTTTCTCCCCGGCTGCCTAGTGAGGTTTCAATAACATTATTCTCTTAAAATTGCATTGTGAAGAAGCTGTGGTGGTGGTGGCACACAGCGGCGCGCGCGCGCGGCCGGGCGGACGAGGCGTGCCAGCGGTAGAGAGCCGTGAATGGGGTAAAAGACGGGTGGAACACCCCCCAACAGGCACCTGCCGCAGTGCCCAGTTTATGAATAATGTTTTATTCTAACAGCGTGCGACTCCCCCGGATTCCCTCCTCCCCTCTCCTCAAGGGCGGGCGCCCGCCGCCCACCGTCCGCTGGTCGCGCTGCTGCTCCGCAGCCGCTTCGCATCCGCTCCGCAGCCGTCCGCTGGGCAGTGGTCTATCCACACTGCCAGCGATGGAGTATAAATGAAAAGATTGTCCATAATCTGAAGCAAGGCCAGTCAAGCCAGGCCATCGTCTAGTGCTTTTGTTGTTACGTTATATCGAGTGAGAGCGTGCCGTGTGTGTCGTCAGCTCCATAAGGCACTGTAAATGAGGAGCAGCCCCTGCACTGCGTACGTTATAATATACTTTCATGGTTAATGCACACGGATATCATTTATCACGAATAGTGCGGCCCTTACTGCGACCTTACGGCCGGGTCGCGGCAGCTGCGCCGGCGAGTTGTGTGCTGCTGTGGTGTACATCTGCTTGGGACACTAGTTCAAAATATTTTCTTTTCTATGAAGCTTTCAGTATTTTTTAACTTTGTTTTCGGAATATAATAAACTCGAACCCACTACGAGGGAGCCGTGAGCGAGGTGACGTTCCAGTGGCGGCGTGTCACCCTTCCCTCCCCCACACGCCCGCTCCTTGTCGTCACATAGTAGCGCTGCAGATGCACCGGCGGGGCCGGGATGTGTGCGCGCGCGTGCGCGTCCGTGTGCCTGTGTACACGAGAGGTGGCTGGCGTGTGGTGGTGGTGGTACGGGGTCAGGCGCGGGGTTGCGAGGGCGGTGGGGCGGCGGGCCGGCAGCAGCTAGTCAGCGATGCCAGTAATAAAGCCGGCCATATTTCACACTTAGCGCGTAATGAGCGAGCGCCCAAATAATTGGATCACGTACATAACTCATTATTACCTCGCACCTCAGTGCGCCCCGCGAATGTATCATATTACACGTCGCCAGCCTCGCGCGACGCTCACCATCCCCCCCACCCCTCTCACCTTACCCGCGCCATAACACCACCACCACACGCCGCGCAGCACGCAACCGCTGAACTCCCCGCGCGACTGCAACATATTGTATAGGATGCAACGTCGGAACCCGCCGGCGGCCTGAAAATGTGCTGCACAGTACAGCACGAGACCGGCGAGAGCGGCGAGACCGGCGCGCGGCAGCGGTGAGATCGGTACTTAAACACAATATTCCTAAAGGTATTTTATGTTATTTAGTATAACACCAATTGTTAATACAAATTACATCATAAGTATCGCAGACTCCGCCGCGAGCCCCGTTCACCCCCGCACCCGTCAACACAACGCAGTAACCCCCGCCCCGCCGTCCGGCTGCGGCGCAAACTAGTTAATTTGGTGTAAATTGAAAGGATGGATTTGTACCGACGCGAACTCCGCGCGAATGAAGAAAACACTTTTAAAACGCAGCTAACGAACGGCACCAGCCCGAGCGGCGAGCTGGTCTCTGCGCCCCGCGCGCGCCCCGAGCGCGTACCGCGCGCGCCCCGCGTGTTGTTCAACTTTGGCATTTAGCACGCGGCCGTTAGCATATTCATGGCGCGAGTATAATTTCACCCTTTCTTTTGTAAAAAATATGGAGATGGAAGAAAGTTCGCCCGGGTAAAAAACCGGTCGCGGCTGTAGTCGGCGACAGTTGAGCGGTTTTAGCGCGGCGGCGGTGCGGCGCGGGCCGGGTGCACGCAGGGCTCCAGCTCCGACTCCACGTTCAACTTACGGGCCGGGCTGTTGCTCCACCGCAGAAAACACGCAGCAACGGGTCTACATTCAGCAGTAACGGCCATTTTAATGACGTACGGGTTATAGGGTACATCAGGCAAGGGATTCTACGTCGCGAAATGTTCAGCCGGGGCCAGCGACGGTGCAGCCCGCCGCAGGGCCAACCACAATAACAATAACTTTCAGCACAATGGTAATAGTTGTAGTGGTGAAGGTGCGGGCGGGCTGCGGCGGTGGTTGCGTATAACGCTCAAGAAATAGGGCGGGCAGTGGGAAGTGTTGCAATAAATTGTACTACGGAATGAACGGCTGGAGCCGAGTGCAGCCAGGGACGAGGGCTCCACGTGAAGCTAGAACATAAGTCAACAGGTTGCATCCAGATCGACCGCAGCCGCGCTCGCGCCCGCGCCGCCTGTGATCTGCGATAGCGGCACGCGGACACGAGCGGGCGCCGCTGTCCGGACGTAATGGCCTGCGATTGACCCCGTTCCGCTCACGCTTGTGACCGGTGCCACGTCGTGTGGGGCCGTTCGCCCGTTTGTTGAGCACAGCGGGACCGCTCCGCTGGCTGCGCGCTAATTCTTTTGTTTGTTACTGTTAGGCAATAACTTGACATTTTGTGTAATTCTAACATTTAACAAACCAAAAGGCTCAAGCGCGGTGCGATTGCGGTGCGGTCGCGGTGCGAGCGCGAGCGCGGCGCGGGTGCAGGCGCGGGCGCAGGCGCGGGCGCAGGCGCGGGCGCAGGCGCGGGCGCAGGCGCGGGTGTGCTCCGCCGGCGGCTCCCGGACGCGTCGGGATGCGGACGCGCGCAAAAAGCGGCCCATTCATATGCGCGAGGAGACGCGCGGTCAGTTTTTGCGCGGGCGGACGTCGCCGCGGTTTATTTGTAAATTGGGCGAGCGGTCGCAGCGTCATTCAAATGCGCGACTAGTTTTTGCGGCGGCGCATAATTGAATGCGAATGTGCGTCCGTGAGCTCGTCCCACGGCGCAGGTCTTGCAAATGTGACGCTGCTGATGCACGGGCGCGGTGCGACCCCGCTGCAACCACGGGGTGTGGCCAGGGTGGGGCTGGAGCGAGAGACGCGCACCACTCTCTCGGGGTGCGAAGGAAATATTTTGCGTCGTCTGCAGCACCGAGCGCACCGAGCGCGCCACGTAGAAAAAGCGCGGGGGAGGACACAGCCCGCCAAGTCCGCAGACGGGTTCCATCGCCTGCCTGGAACTCCTCTGCCACTCGTCCCGCTGTGTCTGTGTTGTACACTTCACTTTGTTCCGGCTGCTACCCAGCGACTCGACTTTTTACGACACTTGAACTGACTGCTGTCCTCGGCTTGAGGCCGTGAGAAGGCGCAGTGATGCCCAACTGCCCACGCACTGCACGTGTACCTGCTCGCTGCGGGTGCGGGTCGGCACCGGCGGCACCACGCTCTTTCTTTGGATCGAGTCACAGGTGTTCAAGTGAGGCGGCACACTAGCTCACGCTAGACATTCAATGGTACCCGTTACCCTGGCGACTGGCACTTATCTCGAAATCGCGATGCCCTGCCCACGCGGGCCCGGCTGGACAGTCTCTCGGAGCGTGATCTGAAATGTTCAAGGTGGGCAGTGCGCTCGGCCGCCCTTTCCTGGGCTCCGGACAACGACTCGAGGATCAGTCCTAGTTGAATAGATCCGTTAATAGGCGGCAGGCGGCGGATGGCGGGCGGCGAGCGGCGAGCTGTGCGGTTTTTGCGCTCCAGCTTTACTTATATCTGTTAATTTATTGCCTTGATTTAATTGTGCGCTGCGTCCCGCCAGCGCGCGCGCCTATTCAATGTAAATGCGCGGCCCGAGCAATGGCCGGCCCGCCTAGCCCGCGCAGCCGCCCTGCAGCCACCCCGCAGCCGCCCCGCAGCCGCCCCGCAGCCGCCCCGTAGCCGCCCCGCAGCCGCGCCTTGCGGCACGACTAATGAACCCGAGAAGCTGGGTTCGTTACCGTATTCACCGTACGTATCCATTTTGAGACATTGTTTTGACTGCAGAACGTAGCCGGGCGCAGCGCGCTGCTCCGGTTTCCTGCGCGCGCCGTTTTTTGCGATGCGGAAAAAATGCGCGCCAAGAAACGAGCGGGACGAGCGGCGCGCACAGGAAGTGGAGCTGGCTTTATGTTCATTATTCGTGATGTGCGCCGCGTGCGCCGCGTACGCCGCGTGCGCCGCACAAGTTCACAATATGACATACACACTTTTTATAAATATTCAACTCAGCTGGTAAGGATTACCGTGAACTACAACCGTGTGACCACGTGACGCCCGGCTTCCGGCGCAGCGCCGCGCCGGCCTCCAGCCGCCGGCAATAAACTGGGGTTAACAGACAGACGTAATAGATGCGCGTCTCCAAATGGAATTTGCAAAAGTAAGCCCGCTGCGTCCCCGCGTCCCCAGGGCCGCCCGCCGCCCGCCGCCCCACGCCGGTATGCAATACGAATTAACTGCAATGTTTTATTTTCCCCAATGTTGTGAGAAAACCGTTTATTGTACGCCTGGTGCTCGTCGCGACGTCAGCGAGCGCCCTGAGCTACACCCCCCACGCGGGCCTGCCTACCACCCCCGCAATGCTGTCGCGCTCCCTGCGCTCTAAGCTCTGAACCCACATATGCTGCAGCGCGCTGCGCACGAGCTGCACTGTCGATTCACGGCATTACCTTAACGATTAGCTAAGTAATTGGATGCGGAGGAGAAGCGCGAAGAGCTTCCTTCCTCTACTCGTGGAGTGAGGCTGGGGTATCACAAAAAAAGCTCGAGGGTCCGCACCACCCACGCGCAGCCAAGCCTGTGCTGAGTGGACTTGTCCAGCGGAGCCCCAGCGGAACACGGCCTGCACGAACCTACTCACCGGCAGCCAGAGACTCTATGCTGGAAGAACTTTGATGTTCATGTGTATGTATCGTATGATATCCACTCAGGTGAATCGTCCAAGGTGATGCCTTCCGGATATAAACAGCGTCTTCGAAACCGGAACATAGTGATGCTTGCACGTTACGCTGCGATGGCGCCGCGGTGATGGCACTGCCTGCAGCGGCGGGCCCTGGCCGGACCGCGACTCCGAGTTAATGTATAATACGGACGAAATGCAGGGTGGAGCGGGCAGGGGTAGGGCGGCGGCGCCGGACGACGTATTGCCCCATCGGCGCTCGTATTTCACAGCAAAGGGGTACCGTCCGGCGCACCCCGCCGCCACTTGCGGACGACATGAACGAACAGCGCGGCTGAGGTGCAGGGTGCGGGGTGTAGGGTTCGGGGTGCAGGGTGCGGGGTGCAGGGTGCAGGATGCGCGACGGCGACTCGCTTGGACATCGCGCCTTTGACACCTGATAAGAACAGATTGCGTTAAAATATGGTGACATCAACCCCCGGCATCATGAGGGTCGCATTGTATTTTTTTTTAACTGAGGCAACTAGGTAACACGGCTGTCCAGCCACCACAAAGCACTCGTTGCCTTGACGTGTGCTCAAAAGTAGTTTCGCCGCCGGGCGTCTCCCATCCGCCGAGGAACTGGAGATGTCGGCGGGCGCTGAGAGGGCAGCGCGTGCGGACTGCGGCTCGACACTGAAGAGGAGACTGGGACTCGGAGCACAAAATATTTCAAGAAATTTGATAATAAGGTCTGAAGTGACATCCCCGCCGGTAACGTGAGTCACAGCGCACCCGGGCGCGCTGTGGGGCGGCGTGTGTGTGAGGGACGGGGGGGGGGGTGTGTGTTGGGGTATTGCGTACAGAGAGAGGATGAAGTACGAGTACATTACCATTTTACATAGTGTTGTTTTCGGCGAAACCTTCGCAGCCGAGCCACCTCGCGTCTCTTTCGCTTTTCACTTGACGCTGCTGCGGCGCCGGACCTTTGCAGAACAGCAGCCGCAATGGGCACTAAAAATAGGAGCGCAGAATACAAATTGACCAACGCGGAGCAGCGGCCCACCAGCTGCATCCGCAACGCGTGGGTTCGTCTCCGGACTCACAAGTGGTGAAGTTTGTATGGTGATAGTCTCTGGTTTCCGTTCGGCTACCTGACACGCGGCCGCCCTGGAACGGGCGAAGAGCGGGCGCGGCGCGGGCGCAGTGCGGGTGCGGTGCGGCGGCGATCGACGGTTCACAGTGCGTGCTGATTGCCCGCGTCAAGTGAAGCACATCGCTAATAGCGGGCCGCGACACTGGAGCGCTGCGTGCGAGCGTGCGCATGCGCGGAGCAGCGCGGGCGCGGGTACGCGTTAAATCGTAAATGACGGTTCGCACGCCGCGACACGCGCCGAGTACCCGTGACGCGTCATTATAAAGCCATTTGCGCGTCGCGGCCACACGCACCGCGCCCGCACCTCGCCCGCGCCCGCGCCAGCATCGCGCTGTCTCTGATATCTTCTCTACGGTAATAACGTTGTAATTTCATTATCCTTTTATGGTCATTTTATGTTCATGCGAGTCGAGCGCGCGCTGATGCGGTGCGGCGGGCGCGGCGGGCGCGGCGGGCGCGGCGGGGTGTGCTCGAGCGGCAGGCGAACACTTAAAACTATCAATGAATACCTGCTCACAACTTTACTTTCTTCACGACTAGTGCCAGCGCATACCCCGTTAGCCGGTCGCCGGCGAGTTGTTCGTTGTCCCCCGATAACATCAGCACGACCCTTCGCAGACAATGAGCTGCCATCGCAGCCGCGCGCCGGCTACTCGCAGCGGCTCCACGGCGCTCGAGGAGCTGGCGCCAGCTGCGTTTACGAGTGAAACATCTCACCGTTAGCTCCGCTTCCAACGCACAGCGCGCGATTCATGATTTAAGGTTACCACTGGAGCTGAGCTCGCCAGCTCGCCAGTCCGCCTCGCGTGTGCTCAGGTTTAAGTTGCGCAGAGTGGACACGAAGAGGCGCGGTGCGGTGCGCCCGGTCATGTCTCGCCAATTATACAATTGTCCAGCGCCTGGGAAGGCGCGGGTAATTGCCGCGCGGAATCCCTCCGCACCGCGCCGCTCCGCACCGCGCCGCACCGCACCGCGCCGCACCGCGCCGCGCGGCACCGCCCCACGTCCAATTACACGTGTGAACTTCTCGCGACAATTGCATTGCATCTCAAACAAAAACATAACAAAGCATTGTTTTATCCGGAGAAGTATTCGTGCAGCGTACAGTGTGCAGTGTGCACTACGCAGCGTGCACAGTACACTGTGCAGTGTGCACGCGGGAACTGTTTTTGAAGATTTATTCCTTTAATTATTTATTATGCGGCGACACAGAATTGCGCATGTCATCGCGCAGCTCGTCTCGCTCGCGAATGTAACCGCGCTGAATAACATTTGTTTTCATTGCGAGCAATTGGATCGGTCCCAAGTAGCGCGCACCCCGCTCGCCCGGCCCGCGCCCGGCCCGCGCCCGGCCCGCGCCCGGCCCGCGCCCGGCGACCTGGCCGTCCCACGCGCGCGAGTTATTCAAAGGAGCCGCTGCACGACGCCCGCGCCCATTGAGTGAAGTCAATAGACTTCACTCAATGGGCGCTCAAAATGTGTTTCGAAATCTGTTTCGCTTCCGGGAAAGTCCATCTCCAGTTCTGTGTACGTACCTATGATGGTTCCACCTGTAATCTTGAGGACAAGTGTATCTGTTGCTACAGACCGTCTAGGTAGATACCACCGCAGCGCCTATTGCAGCCGACAGACAGTACTGTGCGGACATTGCAGTGATCCGGTTTGAAGGACCGATAGCTATCACTGGTGGTAGTGTCTCTGTTGTTATAGACCGTCTAGGTAGGTACCACCGCAGCGCCTATTGCAGCCGACACACAGTACTGTGCGAACATTACAGTGATCCGGTTTGAAGGACCGATAGCTATCACTGGTGGTAGTGTCTCTGTTGCTACAGACCGTCTAGGTAGGTACCACCGCAGCGCCTATTGCAGCCGACACACAGTACTGTGCGAACATTACAGTGATCCGGTTTGAAGGATCGATAGCTGTCACTGGTGGTAGTGTCTCTGTTGCTACAGACCGTCTAGGTAGGTACCACCGCAGCGCCTATTGCAGCCGACACACAGTACTGTGCGAACATTACAGTGATCCGGTTTGAAGGATCGATAGCTGTCACTGGTGGTAGTGTCTCTGTTGCTACAGACCGTCTAGGTAGGTACCACCGCTGCGCCTATTGCAGCCGATACACAGTACTGTGCGAACATTACAGTGATCCGGTTTGAAGGACCGATAGCTATCACTGGTGGCAGTGTCTCTGTTGCTACAGACCGTCTAGGTAGGTACCACCGCAGCGCCTATTGCAGTCGACAGACAGTACTGTGCGAACATTACAGTGATCCGGTTTGAAGGACCGATAGCTATCACTGGTGGTAGTGTCTCTGTTGTTATAGACCGTCTAGGTAGGTACCACCGCAGCACCTATTGCAGTCGACAGACAGTACTGTGCGAACATTACAGTGATCCGGTTTGAAGGACCGATAGCTATCACTGGTGGTAGTGTCTCTGTTGTTATAGACCGTCTAGGTAGGTACCACCGCAGCACCTATTGCAGTCGACAGACAGTACTGTGCGAACATTACAGTGATCCGGTTTGAAGGACCGATAGCTATCACTGGTGGTAGTGTCTCTGTTGTTATAGACCGTCTAGGTAGGTACCACCGCAGCGTCTATTGCAGTCGACAGGCGGCACCGCGCCCGCGACGTGCTGCTGCGAAGCACTTGGGACGGTCGCCGCGTCTCTGCATCCGGGTGCGCGTGCGCGTGCGGGTGCGTGGTGCGCAGGCGCGCCGGCGGACACAATGCCCGGGTGTGAGGCGCGCGGCGGAACTAGTTAGCGTCGTCGGCGTCGCAGCGGTGCCGCTGTCGCGTGGTAGCGGCTTATCGCGTCGCCGCGCGATCCCGCTATCGCGCCATCTGCGTGAAATATTCCACCTTCGCTACAATGGCCTGCTCATTTGCCAGCGGGCGGCGGGCCGCCCCGCGCGGCGCACGCGCACTATTTGAATGCGGCGGTGCGGCGGTGCGGCGGTGCGGCGGCGCTGCGGCGGGGCGGCGGCGCGCGCGCGATACCATCGCCTTGTTAGCGCTATCAGATGCGCGCGGTAATTGGCACCATTCATACCCGCGGATGTAAATGTTCCTTATCAATTTTTCGTATTCCGCGCGAGAAATGATCGCTTTAATAGATCGAGCGCGCGCTTTGTTTGTGCGAATATCTGATCGCGTTTATTGGAAGGCTTCGGTCGTGCTCAGTTTTGCGTTGCGGTGGCTGCGGGGCGGCTGCGGGGCCGCTGCGGGGCGGCGCGAGCCCCGGCAGCGCCGTGCGCATCTCCCGGCGGAGTATTTTCCATCGACGCGAAACTTTTGTTACAACACCACGCACGAAACGTATCGATTTAGATGGTCTGCAGCGACACTCTTCGAGAGCCTCCGTGAGTTGGCTGTGCAGGTGGTGCAGGAGCGGATCGTCCGCGATCTTCAAAGAGCCTCGGCGGCGCCACGTCCGCGCTGTAATTTGTGGAAATTAAAAAAGATGCCGCTAATTGGTGACTCCCGCTCGGCTCCCACGCGAATCAAATCGTACGCAACCGTCGCAACGGCGCGGCGGGTGTGTGTGGCGTGTGTGTGCGTGCGTGTGCGTGTGTGTGCGCGTGTGTGCATGTATGCGCCCATATTGTATAACTAGAGGATATTAATAGTATAATTTCATGAATACGGTTACCGGCTCCAAATAAGGTTTGTAAGTACCGCAGGCAGTCGAGAGAATCTTCTCTCTTGGCTTCCATAGCCTTGGTGTCGGATTCGTTGGGATCCGTTGCCCAGATGACTAAAAGCGGCATGATGCAGACGGCACTGGCGGAGTCTCGGAGGTGTACGAAAGCGTTCCCGTAGGCCCTGCCGTAAAGAGATGAAAGTGGAACATCGTGGGTGTTTTAGTCGGTGGAAGTCCGACATAATCTGTCTTTGCCCTCGTAAGGGCAGGAATGCGAAGATATTTTCCCCATGTAAAAAAAAAGTGGTGTAAAACCAAACGCGACCTCTCTGTGCTATACTTAAAAGTAAACTTAGCAAGTTAACAATTAAGCGGTAGTGAAAGTATAGGTGTGTGCTCCCCGGGTGGCAGTAGAGGTTGTTGCTAAGGCAGGGTTAGGCAAGCAGGGTACGCAGTGCCCCTTTGCCTGTACGGAGCGCACGGCCCTGCAGCCGCGGGCCCTCACGGCGAGGACTGTGTCCGAGGCTGTGCTGACCCGCGAAATTAGGGAATAGCAATTTGATTATTTAATAGCATTCAGTGAGCGCGGCGCGTGCGCGTGCGCAGCGCGGTTCGAGCTGCGACTGTACACTTGGAATGGTGCCGGAAATGGTTTTTCGCAGCATTACTTTACTTTGCGAATGTTACTGCCGGCGGTCACGGTGCAGGCGCGCGCGGTGCGGCGCGGTGAGGCGCTGGCTTTATTGCGCGCGACTGCATCAGATTTATGTCAATTTAATGACGCGGATCCGCGAAATAAGTAAACGGAGCCGCGCGCACGCGGGCGCACGCGAGCGGCGCTAAGCAGCGATAAAGCGGCCCGGACACGGAAACTGTTTCAGTCGCATTAGCATACATTAGCGCGGCGGGCGCAACCGCCCCTCGGCCTCTCCCCGGCCGCTCCCCGGCACCACGCGGCACCGCGCGGCACCACGCGGCGGTACCTTTCAACTTACTTATCATCGCTCGCTAATTAATTTAAAAAAATAAAATTCAGACCTTAAAGATTGCAGAACCGCTGCTCGGCGGCGGCGGAGCTCGTGGAGCAATGCTCCGATGTCGTTTCGTTCTGTCGGCGAGGGCTCCGCGCAGCGGGTTGCCGGCCGGGCCGGGGTGGGTTGGATTGCGGGCTGGGCCGGGGCGGGGTGTACATGCGCACTGCCACCTCTTCATTACAGCATTCACCGTGACTGTACGACTGCTGCGCCCCGGGCCCGTGTCATATCCGATGCCTATGTAGCGTTCCTCATATGTGTTTTTTTTTGTACAAACACATAGAGCAGAAGTTGCACCGCCACTATGCAACATCCGCGAAATGTTGGTGTGTGCGGAGCAGACGGTTGCTGCTCACAAGAGCGCAGAAGTACGGCTGCAGCATTGTGAGACTGGTTGACGATGACCTGATCTTTATTGTCCCGCCGTATCGCGGAGGATAGAGAAAGCGGTGAAGCGCATAACATCCCGACCCCACTAAAGCCGCAAAGGGCAAGACAAGCCTGTCTCCACAATGTACCGGCAGACATCTCACGGAGCTCACCTGAAGCGGCCACTTCGAGCCGGCTCGACTCGGAACGGCCGGGTAGGTTCCTCTTAGCTTCACCTTGTGTGACCAAGCCATGGCTACTAAACACCACCGCCACAACAACGCGGAAACCTATTCGGGGGAGAAGGGGACACCTGCCGGTTCAGCCCGCTCCCGCTCACGTCGCTCACGTATCGCCATCGTCGCGGGGTCGGGACGCGCGGCCCGCTCGCGAGACCTCATGCGCCGATCGTGTTGCAGGAGATGCGCATCTCGCGCGCGTCGCCGGTTCCCACGCGATTGCGGTGCGACATCGCGCCGACATCAATATGCACGCCGCTCGGCATCGTGCGGCGACATGATGACGAGGCTCACGTCGGCGTGACGCGTCCGGGTTGCGCCGTTACAACGGCTTGTGCGCCGGTGCGCCGGTGCGTCGGTGCGTCGGTGCGTCGGTGCGTCGGTGCGTCGGTGCGTCGGTGCGTCGGTGCGTCGGTGCGTCGGTGCGTCGGTGCGTCGGTGCGTCGGTGCGTCGGTGCGTCGGTGCGTCGGTGCGTCGGTGCGTCGGTGCGTCGGTGCGTCGGTGCGTCGGTGCGTCGGTGCGTCGGTGCGTCGGTGCGTCGGTGCGTCGGTGCGTCGGTGCGTCGGTGCGTCGGTGCGTCGGTGCGTCGGTGCGTCGGTGCGTCGGTGCGTCGGTGCGTCGGTGCGTCGGTGCGTCGGTGCGTCGGTGCGTCGGTGCGTCGGTGCGTCGGTGCGTCGGTGCGTCGGTGCGTCGGTGCGTCGGTGCGTCGGTGCGTCGGTGCGTCGGTGCGTCGGTGCGTCGGTGCGTCGGTGCGTCGGTGCGTCGGTGCGTCGGTGCGTCGGTGCGTCGGTGCGTCGGTGCGTCGGTGCGTCGGTGCGTCGGTGCGTCGGTGCGTCGGTGCGTCGGTGCGTCGGTGCGTCGGTGCGTCGGTGCGTCGGTGCGTCGGTGCGTCGGTGCGTCGGTGCGTCGGTGCGTCGGTGCGTCGGTGCGTCGGTGCGTCGGTGCGTCGGTGCGTCGGTGCGTCGGTGCGTCGGTGCGTCGGTGCGTCGGTGCGTCGGTGCGTCGGTGCGTCGGTGCGTCGGTGCGTCGGTGCGTCGGTGCGTCGGTGCGTCGGTGCGTCGGTGCGTCGGTGCGTCGGTGCGTCGGTGCGTCGGTGCGTCGGTGCGTCGGTGCGTCGGTGCGTCGGTGCGTCGGTGCGTCGGTGCGTCGGTGCGTCGGTGCAATCGTTGTTTACAAACAGCATATACAAGCGGGGGGAATCGCGATGGTGCGCGTGCTGCGGCTGCTATCTCACGGCGCCGCCTGTCCGGTGCATGCCGCTTTTAATTTGTTTTCACAATTTAATATTAAAAAAAGCAGAAATAACAACAAATGATAATTTATAAAACTAAAACTGGAAATGAATGCAACAGGGACGACACTTGATAGTCCGATGCAGTCCAATAGTAGTGGAGGCGCATCGCCACGGCTGAATGAGAGAAGGATTGAGTTTTCGTAATCGTCCCGCGTGAGTCGGGCGGCGGGCGGCGGGCGGGCGCGTGCTTGCTATGCTGCGCGCGCGCCGCACACCTGCGCCGCGCCTGACCCGCATGCAACATTACTTCGCTTCTCTCAACTGTCAGTCATTCCTGCTGGCCTATCGTGTGCGATGGATGACGTCACGTGCACGCGTCCCTCTCGCCCTGCCGCCGCCCTCACGACGTGGCGCTGCACTTGTCGGGATGCATCCTTGGGGTGCACCGACCGCCGCCTCAGTTGTTGGTTTCGAATTATCATCGGACAATGTCTCAACTTTGAGCAGTCCATAAAGTCTAGACCAAAAAACATCAGCGAGGATACTCGAAGTCCCCGCCAGAATACGGCGGCACTTTCCAGCTGCGCAGCTTCCAGCCTCGTGCAGATTGTACTCGGCTCGGTTGGGGCACGCCGTACGCTTAATCGGTGACCAGGAGCTCACGAATACTGCGACTTGATCACCGGCACAGAGTAGCTAGACTCTATCCAGTGCATTTGGGAGAGTGCACGCGAGTCGCACCGCTTGATACCGCCGCCGGAAGTGCAGGCACGCGGCGGACATGCACCCTTTACGTCTATTTAATAAACAGTTTACATGTAAATGTAAACGTAAACACCGTCTCTGGGCAGCTACCGTCGCAGCACCTATTGTTCCTGACAAACGGTACTGTGCAAATACTACTGTGATCTGGTCTGAAGGTTGCTGTAGCTAATGTAAATACTGGAGTAATGAGACTTGACATCCTTTACCCCAGAGGTCGAACGCAATGTGGTGCAGTGTATAACATCTTAACTAACGTCACGTTGTTACGGGCGGGCCCAGCACTCGCTATCAAGTGACCATCCCCTTCCTTTCGTCCCTTAATTGTATAAAAAAATTGTCTTGCTCCCTGTCCCTGTCTTGTATAGGCTTGGCACCGGCGTCTATTGATGATGAGCGTAATTTGGAGCATTGAACTAACACTTGGCCTTAATGTCACGTGGTGTTTAAAGACAATAGGGTGTGGAGTGGTGAAGCGGGCTCGCCCGCAACACTCCGGCTCTCGTGTGCTGACCAGACGGAACACAGCGGTGCTGTTATGCTAAAGCGGTAGATTTATAATAGGGGATGGAAATACGATCGCTAACCAGGCGAGCTCCCAAAACAGCGTTACCACCGGCACAAACTTCAAAGTATGTAGCCATAGAACCAAACCGGGGAAGTCCTTATGGCGAGGCAAGTGCGCTGCCACTGTGCCGCGGGGACGGAGTTCATTGCAAGTGGTCGTGATTCACAACCAGTAGGCCACGTGCGGGGCGGGCTGGCGCGCCGGGTGCACCTGGTGCGGGGGCCGGGCCGGCGGGGGAAGCGGCGGCGGCCGACAGGAGTGCCAGGTGCGCGGCTGAGGAGCTTCCTTCCCCGAAGGCACACTTGTCATGCGCCGCTGTGACGCCTCCATTGTAATGGCGCACGCGCCGCCCATACTGATGCCGCGCGTCCCAGTGCCTGCAAGCGTCCGGGTGTCCGTGTGTCCGGCACCATCGCGCTGATTCATTTCTCGGCATCTCAACGGGTGACCGGACGCCGGTTGCTGGAGCCACTCGGCATGATACGATCACGTCACACGCGCTCGTTGCTGAAATGATAACATAGCGTGCCTAAGCGTGATACACTGCTCGTGAGGCTGCCTCGCCCAGCTCACACGCATCGTGTCTAATCAGAGAGGCGCTGGGGGAGGAGCTGGTGGGCCGCGTGACTTCCACGAGGTGAATTAATTAGACCCACCTGTTCGCGGAACAGAACGCGTGACTTCAATCCAAACGATTCACATATCGTCGTGAAGTTTTGAGAAATCCAAGGCCAGAGCGACAAGTGAGTGAGCGTATTGCGGCGCGGGCTGGTGATGACGCGGGGTGGTGACGGCGCGGGGTGGTGACGGCGCGGGGTGATGGTGCTCGGGCCGGTGGCGGCGCGGGGTGGTGGTGCTCGGGCCGGTGGCGGCGCGGGTCGGTGGCGGCGGGGGGTGGTGGTAGCGAAGCGCGCGCACGCTAATTATAACCGTCAACTGTAGTGCTGTATATGAGCCGCCTACGCGACGCGTCGCGTCCTGCGCCTATGTCGATCTACGACCTAGTATTAAAGTACTGATGGTGGCTGTGGTTGTGGTGGAGATGGTGGTAGAGGGAATCTTAAAGTTTTGCGTTGCGATAACATAGTTGCACTTTTCGCGGTGCGGTGGTGTACGCGCCTTTCGCTGTTGTAAAAGCTTTTTTCTCCTGTGTAGGGGTGGCCACTCGTCGGAAACGGTCGCGGCCAAGGCCGGACAGCCGTTGCCTCCTGACCTTTACCGCGCACTGGCCTTCACCTTCACGGCCACACGAGCCGCGCCCACACGCCTGCTCGCGTTTGCTAATTTTTTACCGCTAGGGATAACTGTGCACCGGCCGCGCTTACAGTTACTCGCCCCCGGCGCTGGTGTATACGCAAGTAAACACCAGCGTAATGCTTGCCGACTCCTTGCGCTGAAGCAGGAATTCACCGTGCAGCACAAGAAACTGCCAGACGAATGATATTACCGGACGATACAATGTAAGGATCTGGCGGCTCGACGAGGTCACATGCTATAGAACCCGAGCGGGCGACCAGGCGGAAGAGTTGGAGCGAGGCGCACGTAGAGGCCGGCGCGGAGGCGTGGCGGTCAGCTCGCACTTCTGCGCCGAGGCTGCGCTGTGAATATTCGATAAGCGGCGAGAGCGGCGAGAGCGGCCAGCGGCGCGAATGGAGCGGGATGATTGCATTAGTCTGCAAGCGGCCGATAGCGCACCGCCAGCGCTACCCCATCCCGTATCCAGCCCCCGCTACCCCCGCTACCCCCGCTACACACGCTGTACACGCACACAGCCCTCTAGACTTTCCTTACATTTACTTTTCCAAATCATCTAGCGGAAGGTAACGCGTTACGTTCCGTTAACGAACTGCAGCAGCACGGTGCTACGCTGACGCTGCAGCGGGGCCGAGCGTCGAGCTGCCGAGCTGACGAGCTAGCGAGCTGGCGGGCCCCGGCCACGTCAATAATTGATTTTCTGTTAGAGTGCTCCAGCTAGTGTTTGCATAAAACGTGTCGAAAGATATTACTAAGATAACGCGATCGGACATGTTTATACATTTGTATGGATCAATCAGGTGTCACACATGTTCAGTGACCATTTTACTTTTGTTCCAACTGTCCATTTATTAAAGTTGATCGCGTTGCCGCCGCTCGCCGCCCGCCGCCCGCCGCCCGCCGCCTGTCGCGCTATTCTCGCAGTTGGGGCCCGCAGCGCACGGCACAGTTTCGCGTGGGGCCGCGCGGGGCCGCGTGGGTCCGAGTGGGGACGGGTGGAGCCGCGCGGAACCCGTGAGATTTTCTCGCCTGGAAATTCTAATGCGCCGCGAGACTGCGATAAAAAACCCGCCATCCGGAAAACGTGCATACATTAGTGAGCGAGACGGCGGCTATGCCCCGCCCCCACCGGCGCCGCAGCCGCCGCCCACCGACGACGGTCATCGGCCGACGGTCACCGCTCAGCTAGTGGTACAGTTATAGAAAAGGTTGGGCAAAAGTTGAGTTATTTCTAAACGTTGAATGTATAGCAGACGTACTGCCCGCGCCCGCCCGCCTGCGCCCGCCAGCGCCCGCCCGCGCCCACCCGCGTTCGTCCGCGCCCGCCCGCCTGCGCCCGCACGTACATACATTGTAGGTAGACGTAAACATACATTTATATAGTGTTGTATCCGCCGGCAGCGCGCGAGCGGCGCCCGCGCTTGGCTGCACTACCCGCCCTCGCGGCTGCGGCGGCTGCTGCGCGCGGGATGCGGCCCGCGCGCGCCCCTGCAGCACGCGCGCCCGCCGCCATGCTACGCAGGTAATTTGTACACACGCACGTGCGTGCACGCACGCACGTGCACAATGCGATGCCAGCAATTGTTTTCCTACGAGGGTGTTATCGCTGGAGTCGGCTGCGCGTGCTGTGGCGTGGCCGCGGGCGGCGGAGCGCCTGCATCCGACACGCTGCCACACGGAGCCAGCCGGCTTTACTGCGATAGCTTTATAACTGAGAGAGATGTGGTATCTACTAGTGATGAGCAAAGCAAGGACAACACTAGGACAATCTTGATATCGGATTTGGTATCGTCTGTTCGGTCTTGTCTTGGGTTGATTTATATAACATTTCTAACCTAATGTTACTGGAAAACCAAAACATCAAGAGCAGCTCACAGCGGCTCACTACTCGGACGCACGGCGCGCCCTGCTGACTGTACTTCCGGCAACATATTCGCGCGGATCCGTTACAATTGCAATCATCAATTAAAGAATGTAATCACATCAGCAGCGGGGTCTCCGCGACCGCGACCGCACCGCCGGCGGCGGCTGGAAACCAGGGTCGCACCTCCAGGAGGTGAATAATCCATTCGGCTACGGACTCTTATACCATTGCACACACACACACACGCACACGCATGCGCACACGCACACGCACACGCACACGCTCACGCACACGCACACGCACACGCACATGCACACGCACACGCACGCACACGCATGTCTATACTGTACAATGTGTGGATATAGGTACTGATCTTATATAAGCCAAGTTCTTATGTTTGTTAGTGTGCGTGCGTGCGTGCGTGCGTGCGTGCGTGCGTGCGTGCGTGCGAGCGTGCGTGCGTGCGCTAGTGCGTGCGTGCGCGAGTGCGTGCGTGCGCGAGTGCGTGCATGTTCTATTTTGACTAAAAGAAACGACTTATCCATCTATCCGTCTTGGTGTTGGTCTTTCATACTTGGTCTTGGTTTCATTTATTCGATCTGGTATTTGAGTTGTTTTTTTTTTTAAATATGACAACGTAACAAATTGTGATCATGTCTCGACGGGTCAGGTCTAATGAGATGTAAATGTTGCAACTGTCCAGTACCCAAGTTTGAATACGTTACGTATAGCGGCTGATGACGTCTTGTTCTCTGGTGGTAAAGCTCTATGGGCGAAGGTTGTCTAAGTAGGTATCACAGGAACGCGTGCTCCTGCGGCCAAGTCGCGGTGTGCAAACGAGACTCTTGTAGATCCTATTTTTAAAACGGTGGTAGGGTGCTGCTGTTTAACATTCAGTGTTGAAACGTACTGAACGAAGCAGACGGGGAACTCCAGATGTAAATAATTATTGCACTTGCAGAAGAACAGCACTTGTTCAAGTTATGATAAATATTTGAACTCATCATCTGAAAGGAATTTAAACTTTTTTGTCAAGTCTTGCATAAAAGGTCTGTCTTAGTTCTAGTCTTGGTCTTGATCATGTAAAACTAGTCTTGTGCTCGGTCTTGACCTTGCTTCGTCTCAAGACTAAAGACTGTAAAATTAAGATAAATTTTACTCATCACTAGTAGCTATCTATACGCCTAGACGTGATGAAGAGTGATCCTCGCCTGCAGCAGTTTACTCGGCGAGTTAACTGTGTCCGAAGCGGCTTCGACTGCTGCAGTAGACGAGTTCCGAGCGAAGCAGCACACAGTACATGCAGTAGACGCTTGGCGCCGTGCTGCGCGCGTGCAGCTGTCACACGTGGAATGCATGCTATTGTTTTGTTTAATTACGAGTTTGAATTAATTACCCTGTAAACCTTGCCGCCGCGGATTACACCGAAACTTATTGATACAAAACTGTCACTTATTATTTGGTGAATTTGAAATTATTTCCTCTCCGTTCCGGACATCGATATATGACAGCTGGACAACGCGGTCGCAAAACTGACACGTTACCACGCACGGGCCCGATGTGGGCGTGGGCGTACAGCGAGTGCTGGGAGCGGAGCAGCCGCAACAGTCACCTGTGTAGTTCGAATAATGGAGTGGTTGTTACGCCACATTGGCTGGTGACCTTTATAACCAGACACGTGTGGGTTGAACGCTGCGTTCATGCGGGGCGCAGCGCGAGGACGGAGCGGGGGCGGTGTGGCGGTGCGGGTGCATCTCCGCAAATAAAAAAACCTGGTCGTAAATCTGCATGCGGCGGCGGTGACCAGGTGCGGGGGCGGCAGATGCCGCGCGACGACGGCCGGCCGGGCTCTCCTGACCCACATTATACGCACATTGTGTCGCGCCGCGGGACCCCGTCCCGGCGCCCTCGGGTCAGGCGGCACAATAGCGTGGGGTTTGAATACCGTTGGAGCGCACACCCTCGCACCCGACTTGTGATCGCAACAAATCACTGGATGTGGCCGGGCGCTCCGTCCGGCTCCGGGCCCCGCTGCTCCCGCTCCGCCGGGCCCCGAGCGGCGGCTGCGACGTTCCTTCAATCACCAATTTTTAATTGCGCCGGAGTATTTATTTTACTTTGTACACGGACACCTCTAGCGGCCGACAGGTCTACTTGCCGGTACAGTGCTTGCAGCTGACCTTCCGAGTACCGCGGTGACAATGTCGACGAGTGCGTGATATTGCAGCAGTGCACCGCTGTAATAAACCAACTTTCATCATCATAGTTTCAGCTTATCGTTGTTCGCTGCTGATCATCCGAAAAATATAGAAACAACCTTAATGAAAACTTCTCTACATAGAACACGACCGAACGAAATAAAACATATTAATAGAAGAAGACGTCCTCTAAATAATAGTACAATGGTATACTGCGGATGACGAGCGTCAGCATCCGTCTACGAGTAGATGTATTTAAAATGAGTCGATACACGCAGGAGGAGGCCGCGTGAGGAAAGTATACGACGTATGCAGCGTCACCGGCGAACTGCGACGCGGTGGCGGGCGCAGGACCTGCCACGCGACAGCCTGGCAGCCCGCAGCACCTAACTAATGAAGCGATACAACCGGCGGGTCCCGCCGCGAGGTCCCCGCCGCGAGGTCTCCGCCGCGAGGTCTCCGCCGCGAGGTCCCCGCCGCGAGGTCCCTGCCGCGAGGTCCCCGCCGCGGGGCACGCGCACACGGCGCTGTGGACATTTTAAAAGATAGCACATAGTTTAGCGTTGCGGCCGGCTTTGGGCCTGACGCTGGTCTTGACGCTGCGGCCGGCGCTGGGCCTGGCGCTGGGCCTGGCGCTGGGCCCAGCGCTGGATACAAAAGCACAAAAAATTATGCCTTTAAAAAAAGAAAACTAATTAGTCAAACATTAACTAGTAAAATTTTATTAAAAAAAAAGGAAAAAACCCAGTGCGAGCAGCGAACACGGTGGTAAGTTGTTCGCGGAGCTGATCCAGCGCCAGTGGAAGTTGCACGGAGTGGAGAGTGCAGCATGTATCCGGCAGTTTTGGCGTCAAACATGCACCTCGCTCTGGTCACTCCGTTACAGATAAAACAGCGGCCACTTTGTCGAAAGTGGGGCAAAATGGGCATGTCAGAAGTTTACATAATAATTGGAAAATTACCATAAAAACGTTTTGACCTATTCGGGAACAGCTGCCGTTCACAAATAATTCCCGATGTTCGGCAGACACCAGCTCACTGAAAGAAAGGTAATCAGTCGTGTACTCATTGCTCACTGAGTCGCGGCGACACTGTACCGATTTTGAAGATATCGGCAACGGAACCAGTTTTAGTCGGCAGAAGGTGCGCCGTCAGCTTTCAAGAAGGCTGCAGAAGAGGTGACGGAAGCGGAGTGGATTAACTGTTCTGAAAGTTGGTTCAGCCGCTCAGGTTTTGTACAGACACCGGTCGTAGTTCTTTAAATAGGTTTAATTAAAAAAGTACCTGCCGGAGGGACACGCGGCTCCGAAAGCACCTCCTCCCCCTCCGATCAGTCTGCCAACGGTGTTACAGATTGTTGTCCAGCACGACACCCTGGCCGTGCTGGAAGGAATGTTTAAAGAAAATGATGCGACAGCATTGATTGTAAAATTGGAGGAATATGAAATAAGGAAAGATCTGTTGTTGTCACGGGTTATTTAGTGTGCAGTCACTGCTTAGTGGATGTGTGTGTGACTTGAGGCATGAGCTCATGGTGCTGCAGTGTGCATCGTCTTAATTAACGCCACATGGCTATCTGTGAGCGTAACACTTGCCACGAGCTCTCCTGCAGATTCCACCCGCCGCGGTGTTTCTTTCGGTAAAAACTAGGGTGACAAATAGCAAAACATGACACGTAATATTGTAGATATTGATAAAGTGACAATAGGAGCAGCACAGCACAGCACAGTACAATGCAGCACAGCATAACATGGTCGACGAGCACGCGGGGGTGACCTGAGACCATAAGCAGGGAAAAGAATAAATTGATACAGGGAATATAAATAATTGAAATGATACGTGAAAAGTATAAAGTACGCATAATTTACTAGTAATATTACCGCGTGGTGATTTGGAGACGAGCGGCGAGCTGGGGGATGAAGCGCTGCAGCCAGGAATACGTTTGTTGTGGTCGGTGCGGGCGGCGTACACACGGGCGCAAGATCAAGGTCGGCGCGCTGGGAGAGCGGGGCGAACGGGGAGAGCGGGGAGAGCGGGGAGTACGGGGCGAGCGGGCAGAGCGGGGCGAGCGGCGTGCACGGGCAGGCTGGCCACCGGTCAAGCAGGAGGTCGCCAATTTGTTCCAAGTTCATCATCTTACCCCGACTCGATGTAGTGGTGTGCACGCCGCCCGTGTGCGGCAGCGCGGCGGTGACAAACTTTATACTCTTTATTTTCATCTGAGCAGTCTTCAAAATTATGGTTTCCCCCCGCGGCCCACGCCCGCGCCGGTGCCAGCGCGAACGGGGGCTCGGTGCCTCGTTGCCGGCTGCTGGCACCTTGGGGCGCACGCCCGCGGGTGCTGCGCGCTGCTGCAGCGTGATACTGCACTGCTGTGTCATTCAGGTTATCAAACGCTTGAGCTCAAATAAAAGTTAATTTTCAAATTCAAATTCTTGAGCTGGCCCGAGAGCACGGCGGGGAGGGCGGCGAGGGGACAGCTCGCAGGCTGCTGCAGCCCGCTGTTGTGTAGGCGACGTGGGGAGTGGGAGCGGGCGCAGGGGCGAGTGGTCGTATGTAAAGCGCGAGGAAAATCCATAACGGGCCGCGGAAAACCCTTTTAATATACGGCACGTAAATAGGAGCGGGCGTCGGGCGTCGGGCGTCGGGCGGCGGCGCGGCGGTGGGGCGGTGGGGCGGTGTGGCGGGGTGGCGCGGCGGCGGGCGGTGGGCGGCAGTCGGCCATTGGCGGCGCGCGCCCCGCCCCCGCGCCGCACAAAAACGTAAGGAAAAAAGCGCGGGCCGCGCGGCAGTGCCTCGCTCGCGCGCTTCCAGGGCGGACGTCTCTGCTCGGAGAGACGGCGCGACCCAGCTCCGGCGGCCGCGGCCGCGCCATGCCCGCGCTGGCGCTGCGCGACACGCGCGACCAGCCGCTCGACTGCTCGCTGCGCCTGCGCGCGCCACCCGCCTGGCCGCCCGCCCGCCCGCCGCCCGCCCACGGTCAGTAGCGGCGCACGGTGTGCGCGTGCCCACCTGTCCCGCCCGTCCCGCTCGTGCTCTGTGTCTATCTGTCTGTTTGTATGAACTGTCCGTTCATTAAGCGTTCTCTGTCACGTTGTTGCGAACGCGCACGGAAACAGTAAGTAGAGCTTTGTGTTGTCCGCGCGGCCGGCAGCTGTCCGGCTCTGCCCGCCCCATCCGCTCAGCCCGCTCTCCGCCCGCTCGGCACGCTCTCCAACTTGTTTGCGAGTAGAACTTTGAGAGTGAGGTCCGGAGAGGCGCCGCCGGCCACCGGGTGCGTCGGCGGAACGGCGCGCGGCGCGGCCCGCGGGACCTCGCACTTCGCCGGTCGTAAGTAATGTTCACGAGGCAATATTTGTTTGGCAATAACCACCCTCACCTCCGGCACATGACGACGTGTCAACAAGCCACCGGGCAGCGCCCGGCGCGGGGCCGCCCGAGGGTTGCGTCCCCTCCGCCGATATTAACTCTCTCCGCGGCGGGGCTTTGTCGCGCTCCCGCTGCAAAACGGTTCCTTTGACACGCCCCGAGTGCACTTCATCTCTTTATTGAGAGATGGAGAGGTGCAGAGGTCCGGGCCGCGACATTCAATTTATTATATTAAAGTGCCGCTGTGTAAATGTAATGGCTCCCCGCCCGCGCCCGCCTGCTCTGGTCACCGTGCCGTGTCCCGCACCCGCGCGTATCCAGACCCACTTCTTCCGGGGCGAGGAACATCCGCCTTACAAACGAATACAAGTTAAGTTTATAAGTGAGCTCTGCGGCGGGAGCCGGCCGCCTGGCCTGCGGGTGCAAGCCTGCTCATTCTTGTGTCTTCTGTTCTGTATTAGCGGTGGATTTTTAGAGAAGTAGGAAGTGCTGGTGCTGGTGCTGCCCGCCTTGCTCTCTTGTGTTTACATTGTCAATGAAGTTGAAGATAATAGTTCATTGTCATTGATGAAGCTGTAACTGCTCCGTGGGCGGCGGCCGCTCCTGACGTGGCTGCGGCGCACCAGCTGATTTCTACTACTGAAAGTTTATTAAAAGTTGTTTCCGGTTCGTTGACCACCGGAAATGTCAAATTGTGATTAAAAAAGCTATTACTAGATTGTTTTTCAAACCTAAACGTTACCATATCGCATTCGCGCAACCAGATTAGATCATTGTCCCTCGGAACGCGCCTTCCGTCGAGGAACTTCCGCTCCAAACTCGGAGTGTTTGTCTGGTTTCTGTGACCGCACCGCAGCCGTGCACCACGAGCACTTCCAGTCCTAAAGTAATCACCTCTCGGACGATCATAAACAATAAGGGATGCGCGTGCGAGCCGCGCCTCGCCTCCTCACCTCCTTAACTCCTCACCTGTCAGGTTGTTCACCGATAAATTGGTCGTATCGTTGGAGGTTCGCGTAGCAACGGGTACACGGACCTCGTAACAAATTTGATAATTCATAGAGCCCAGTAGTGGGCGTGGCGAACTAGTCGCGCGTCATCGCATCATCGCGTCATCGCGTCATTCATCTTTTATTTAATTATTATACACTACTACTACAAGAATACAAGCATTTGTTTCTTCGCATATAAACATCAGTTAATCCAGGAAACGAGCAGCTTCCTTCACCCGTACTAGTTCCCACCTTGTGGCGTGGGGACTTAATAGCAGTGGCTTAGTCACCCACGATGAAGCTAAGAGGAACCTATCAGGTCAGCTCGAAGTGGCCGCTCTAGGTGAGTTCCGTGGGGTCATCTCGAACGTGTACTGATGGGCTGTGGAGGCGAGCTTGCACTGTCTTTCGCAACCGTGATGAAGTCACAGAGAGATAGGAGTGTTGGTGTTGCGTTTCGCATATCTTCCTATCCTCCGTGGCCGTATAACGGTTGGCAGCTCAGCCCAAAACCGGATTCGTAGCAGAGTCGAGAGCGTTTTCTTTCTTGGCTTCTCTCTGGGTGACGCGTCGTATATGTTTCGGTGCGCCCTTGCAGAGGTGGAAGGCTGAGGGGCTCTCCTTCCTAGATGGAGCTGCACGGTGCAGCTGACTTTGGTGAGGTCGTGGAAGTGTGCGAAAGCGTTCCCGTGGACTAAACGTAAAGCGACAATGGTGGATCATCGTCAGGGTCTAAGTCGGTGCAAGTCTGACATAATCTATCTTTGGCCCCGCGTTCCCCCAACGGGTTCCCGCCTTGTCGTGGCGGAGGGGCTTAATAGCCGTGGACCGACACACCGTGAAACGAAGTAGAACCCACCATGCCGTCCCGCGGTGAAGCACTGGCTAAAGCGGCCGCTCCAGGTTCGAGCACTGCTAGGATAACTGGAGCTCACCGGAGCGGCCGGGGCCTGCAGGGGCGGCTTTATGCTGCCTCTTACGGCCAGGCTGCAGGGGCGGTTTCATGTTGCCTCTTGCAGCCGAAGTGGAGTTGCGGAGGTCGCTTGGCTCCCACGGCTTCAGAGCGACGGGTTAGCAGAAATCCGTTACCCGCACAATGGCAGGAGGTCGAGGAGGGGGCGCGCTGCATGTTTCGGCGTGCCTCCACAGAGGTGGAAAGGGAGGGTTCATCCCTCCCTCCCGAGGTGGGGTTGCGCAAGTGGCCAGCGTCGGCGGGGTCGCGGATGGTGCGTAAGCGTTCCCGTAACCCCGCCATCAGGTGAAAAATCTTTGGCCCCGCGTGGGCAAGTATGCGAATGCAGTTCGCCAAAGGCAAAAAAAAATGGCAACGGGCATCTCATCGTTACTATTGCAGACAAACATTGCACGTAGTAGGGAGGCGGCGATAAAGAACTGCTGACAAAGTATTAAAGTAAAAAACTACTACTGCTAGTAGTACTGTTGCCTGGTGGTAAGTCTCTATTGCCAGAAACTGTCTAAATAGGTACCACCGCAATGTTACAAACGGCAATATCAGAAGTTGGCGGCTGCTGCTGCGGCGGGGCTCAAGGCGCTGACGGGTCTACATTTGAGTAGCTGGAATGAATCCATCGTGTGGTGTTTGTCTGCAAAACGCTGCAATGGTCGGCACGAGCCAGTGATTAACGAGTGACGCCGCCAGCGAGCTGCAGCTCGGAGTCGCCGAGTAACTTGTCCAACAGCTTGCACAGAAGAGCGCGACTCGCACCGTGCGCCTGTCGGACAGCTGCGCAGGGTTGTGGTCTCCACGTCGCTCTGGATCAGGAGCTCGTTGTTTTGATTGATTGTAGTAAAAATAATTGGAGCATAATGCATGCGATGATATAAATGTCACCGCTCAATTGCAATATGAGCTGCAGTGATAAGTGCCGGTGCCGGCTCTACTGCACTGATATGCAGCAACAACATTTAATTTTTACCGAAAGACGATGCGCGGCTTCCCATCCACCAAGTAACAGATTCCAAGCTAAGTAAATGTTTGATAACTTATAACACCGACGGCGCCCCGGCACCGCGCACGCGGCGTGCACGCAACGCATCCGTGACGGCGTGGCGGCGTGGCGGCGTCGTTACCGGCCAATCATCTCCTAATGAAATGACACCGCGCGCTAACGATGCGCCCGCGCACACGCGCCCGAGCCCGGGCCCGCGCCCGCACTCGCGCCCGCGCCCGCCTGGGAGCGGCGTGAACTTTGGCGCGCGGTGACGGCCGATTATGTTTTTATACAAATTTTCAATGACCTTTCGCCGCGGCGCGGCTTCCGGTCATTCGATGGCAGGGGGCCAACGCATGAGGTCGGCGAGATTCCCGGCCGCATCAATCAAACACTAGCTAGGATACGCACACGGCGTTGCATTGCAATTCTCGAGAAAATACGATACATACCTTCACACCAATAATTACATTACCCACGGCTTCCGGCGGACGGTCTGTGGAAGGTCTCTGGCCCGATCTTTTATTTTATGTTGCGATTTGTGAGAACGGGGGTCCATTGGTGGGGTCCGGTGGGTCCGTTCAGGAAATATTACGTTGAAACAAAAACTTGCAAACGGACGGCGACAACCGGCAAAGGAACAAGCAATCTTACCACATCACATTCACTGAAACGTACAGAGAACTTGCAGAAGGAGTCGAGTGGCCCTACATGATGTGATTATGGAACGGCAGACGCAAAGTTCACTGCGTGTACTCACCGCGAATACACGGTACACTGGCTGGGTGAAAAACCACCAGCTCGGTTCACGCGAGCGGAGTGTTTTGCGGAACGTGGGTCAAGAGTCAGCGTGGGCGTCGCCGGATCAACTGCAGCAGTGCAACAGCATGCACGAGCCAAGTATTAAGACACGTCTGAGATCTGGATACAAGTGGAGGAAGTTAATTTTATTGTTAAATAATTTAAATAAGAATATTATGTCCAGAATATCCTTACGGTTATGTAAAGTTGTCCTGAAGAAGTTGTGTCTACCTGCACACAGAAACCTTCCGGCGGCTGCGCCAACGCGAATAAAATATCATGCAAACGCAATCAAAAAGATCAGACGAGCCCGTGTTCTGTTCGTTAGGACTGGGGGGGCGGCTCTGGCGTAGTGACAATGAAGAGAGATCAAGACTTAAGCAACCACGGCATTGACTTTGGTCTTGTCTGTTCGGTGTTGGTCTTGGTTTTGCGTATGCAGTGTTACATTAAATAATTTGCTCTTTCTCGAGTCACCCCCGGCGCTGAACTTCGGGGACGTACCGGCCGGCACGCAGCGGGCCGCCCGGGGCGGGGTTAGCGCGGTGCCGGCAGCGGGAGCGGGAGCGGGAGCGGACCGGCACACCAACTTAACACTCGCAACATTTGTAATGTAAATAAACAGCTTACTCAGCCTCTGGCTGCGCCGCGTTGTGAACGTGCAGTGCGTAGCCGAGCGCGTGCAACACGTGCAGCGGCGCGGGATCGATCCCCGTGCGTCCCTCGCCCCGCGCCCCGTGTCGTTACGTACGCGGCGCGCAACCAGAGGTGCGCGCGGCGGCGGGGCGGTGCGGCGGCCTGGCGGGGTTTGCGGGGTGTAGGTAGAGTGCCGGGGAGCGTGGTGCGGGGAGCGCCGCACGCAATTAGCTGCCCGCGGTCAATCACTCCGCCCGTGTCTCTTGCGAGCGGCGGTATTCCTGCGCAGCCTCCGCGACGTTTCGGCAAACGCAGAATGTTGTGTCGCGCCGCACGCGCTGCACGCGCCGCACGAGCCGCACGCGCCGCCGGCAGCGGTGTGGTGCACGCAGGCAAGCGTCGGCGCGCGCAGCGCGTGAGCATCACGGAGCTACTCCTTGTCTTATGTGATGAAATAATTTTTGACAATGCAACGATAATTGCGTTATTAATTATTGAAGAATATATTTCTGATGAGGAGGAGCATAAACCGAATAATATTCACTTGGTGAATGACGCTACTGATAATGCGGAAATAATTAGGGAGTCGCAGTGGACGCGGGATGACTACGTGGCCGGCGCCGTACGACGTTAGCACGGGAACAGATGGCCGCTGGCTGGCGCGGCCCGGCGACGTCTCCGCGATACGCGCAAATGCTGCGTCAGGTCGCGCAGCCGTGCGACGGCAGGGCGACGGCAGCAGCAGCGCCCGCCCTGAATTGTTAACTAAATGTTTTCAACTCCAATAAAGCTTCATGGAGTCCTAAGCTTTTTTTAAGCATTCAATTTAGGGGCACGGGTGAGTTAACAGCGGCCAAGCGAGGAGGCGGAGGGCGGCGGAGGGCACGGGCCCTCGCGCTTTCAAATTGGATTTAAACATTGCGAATTACCTCTCTTTGATTCGCGGGTTAGCCAAATGGGGACGATTTATGGAGCGGCCGGTCCCTCGGGAGCGGCCGGGGCGCGCGGTGCGCGGGCGGGGCGCGGCGCGGCGCGGCCGACTCGTTTACTTCCCTATCCTTTTAATGCGCTGCTATCTCCGGGGCCCGATCGCGGCTGAATGAGAATTCTTTCGGTGCAGCCATTACTTATCGCTTTGATGTCGTCCGCCGCCCGCCGCTCGCCGCCCGCCGCCCGCCCGGGAAGCTGAATGTTGTCGAGTTCAACAGATTCGATACACGACCACTTGCATATTGTGCGTCACGTGAAACGACCACCAGCTGCCGCGGCACGGCGACAGGCCCGCCCTGCCACATCGGGGGCTGCCGTACGGTTCAGCCCCAGACGGGCCGGCGAACGAACACTGACAATTCCATTGGTCAACTTGGAACTTCTCTGTACAAATAAATTTTACCACAAATTTTGTGAGCTTTCGTCGGCGCCCGCAACCGTGCACAGCTCCTGGTGACGCCATGACGCAATCGTATGTTGTAATTTATATATTGACCAGTGAGTAGATGCTAACGGCGTGCTTGCTTCGTGGTATAGCACGGACAGGTTGCCGAGCAGGTTGCCGGACAGGTTGCCGGGCAGGTTGCCGGGCAGGTTGCCGGGCAGGTTGCCGGACACGTCGCAGGGCGCGCCTCATTACGATCAAATGGATATTTTTAAAGAAAAACTACGTGTAATGTAATGCACCCCGCGAGAGATCACCAGGCCCACTGCAGTGTGGGGGCGTGGGTGCGGTGCAGCCTCATGCAGCACAGTATCGCTCTAACACCATAAGAAAATTGCAAAAACCTGTGTTCGATACTGTACATACCGCTGCACCCGCCTGAAAGAAACTAAAAGGTGGGGGGTGCAAACGCCGCAAGTGGCGGCGAGTGGGGAAATCATTTTAAGAACAAAGCGTTTATTATACTGCTGCCGGCAAAAAGACGAGATGAGTAGGATGCCTACTTGTCCCATCAGTAATTTCATTAGCTACAGCGCCCTTAAAACCGGAACACACTAATGTTAGCATAGTACTGTCTGTCGACTGCAATAACAGACGCTGCGGTGGTACCTATCTAGATGGTCTCCGGTAACAGAGACCTCTCACCTGAAAGGTCTATATAGCTGATGTATCATTCACCGGCAGGTGCAAACAGTCCGACCCCCCTCCATCCGCCCACGGCTCGTGTTGTGACGCGCGGCGACAGCGTGTCGGTTGCAGTTCGTGTCCGTCGCGATCCCTGAAGTATAAATCCGCGCGATGCACGTGCTGCACGTCCCGCGCACCGCGCGCACCTGTGCGGGACACTCGCCGGGGTCACCGGGCTCGCAGGGGCGGGGGTGCGAGAGCCGATGAGGGGCTCCACTCGCCCTCTTTGTTTTGCATTCTTTAAGTTAGTTTTTTAACTTACGCCCCCTTTAACGTTTTATTAGCAAATTGAGCAATTTGTTTCGTCCGTCGCAAACGCACACAGACTGGTTAATGCTAATTATAATCAGCGCACCCCCGAAGCACATCCCCCGCCCCTCGTTTAATTTGTATCGCAAAACAATTGAAATTCTATGCAAATGATTATTAATCAAAAAAAATCATAGTCAGCTGAAGATGGACGCGGACGACAGGAAGTCGCGCGCGGGGGTTGATGAGGGGTGTCCTATTCGCCTTGCGCACACGTAATGAAGTCCGACGTAGCTTTATCGCTCCTCCTGATAAGGCGACAGCTCTTGTAGCTTAAGTGCTTATTTTCAATCGCCGTTTTTGCACCGCACGCCGCCGCACGCCGTCGCACGCCGCCGCACGCCGAAAATTATGTTTCATACACAGAAATGTTTTTTTCAAATTTATCGTTTTTCTAAATTAGAACCTGCTGAAACATCCTGTTTAGTGATGCATTTTAAATATGGACTGTAGGTCCCAGGAGACGGTACATCAAAAACCTCGTACGGCGAAAACTACACAGCGGGACGTTTCTCTTCACATGACCTTCGACTTATATTTGTGCTAATTTGGCTGTATGGCACTGGTCGCGGGGGTGCGATTGCCGACGAAAACAACAATTCCAAAGAGTACCACTGATTATTCCATTGGCGCCAATTGCCCATCAAATCTTAACTCCGTAGCTCTAAACATTAGAATTAAAGTGATGTAAAGCTTACTCTATTCAATCATCACTATCACTTAATTCTGAATCCAATTGTGTGACATCACAAAATTCGTCACTTCCGGTTTCCTTTCAGCTCTCTGAAACAGTTTAATTTACCGCTAAAATAGTATTTCCCGTTATTTTAACCCATTACAGGTCCCGTCGCCTAAATTCAGGACCTGAAGAAGGAAAGCACATTTATAATACTCTCGTTACTTTTCTTTCTCGTTATTATTCGGGGATTATCTCAAAATCGTCGGAAGTCGTAGCGAGCTTCAGATGCATCTTCTGATAACTACCACTTGGTAGTATTGCATTACTGGTAATGATATCTGATCATCAAACGAACGGCAACATTGCAGGACTGGAAGAAGAATTGATTTATAGATGTGCTGTTCTCTTACAAACCATAATGTCCGAAGAGTACATCATTACTCAGAAATTTGAAGAGTACTCCATGAATACTGCCGGAAGTGTGTGGGATCCTACAGTTGGTACCATCGCAGCTCTTATTTGTGTCGCCAAACAGTGGTCCGCAAACATACTGAGCTCCGGCTTGGCGGGAGTTGTAGCTGGTGCAACTACTGGGGTAACGAGACTTAACATTATATATTTCGGGAGACGAGCGCAACGTGGTGCAGTGTATATTATCCTGACTAGCGCCACGTTGTTATGGGCGGGCGTGTCACTTACCATCAGGAGAACGTCCCGCCCGTCTCATTCAATAAAAAAAATGAACGATGTACATGAGGTTATGAAAACACCTGAACACTTACTGAAAGGCGCACTGGCTGCGTCACACGCCCGCATCATCTGAATACGAGACGGAGTCAAAGAAGACTAACTTGTTGGCAGATGTGGTTAAACGAGGATCTGGAACTACGATCGGTGGAAACAAAGTCAGGAAGGTCTTGGTGAACCCGAGGAAAGCCTCAAGTATTACAGACCTGGACGAAAAATTGATTTATAGATTTTCTGTTTCTTTATGAGGCACAAGCACTGAAGAGTATGTCAATATCCAGAAGCATGATGACGTGGATCGATACCGCAAAATGGTCTATGGCATTTTACAGTTGGTGCTGCATACCCTCACCAGGAGTTTAGTTAGTGGTGCACGGCTCGGAGATCATTAGCAAGTAAGGCAACAGTACCAGTTTGTAATTTATCAGGATATCAGAAGAGATTATTCATCAGAAGGGTTTCCGCCGATTGAGAGAACGCAGTTCAAAAAATGTGCTGGAGGAAGTAACGAGGATATTTTAAATGTTTTTCTCGATTTGAACCTTTTTCTTCTCATAAATCAGCGGGAAATGTGGAAAACGTGCCTCTCACTTAAACATATCACTTAGAAACATGTTCCAACAGGCTCCGAAGTAAATCTCAACACATTTAAAAGTAGTTGTACAGCATTGCACATGCGTGAGAGCATTATTTCCGAGTCGTGTGTCCCGCCACACCGCCGCACCGCCGCACCGCTGCACCGCTGCACCGCTGCACCGCCGCACCGCCACACCGCCGCACCGCCGTCACTTGTTTCCTGTCATTACAACGTAACGTCATTGTTGCAGTGTCGGGCCGCGGTGACGTCAGCGGCTTCTTCAACACGCAGATGGTGCTCGATCTGAACGGTAAGTGCACGCGCCCGCTGCGGCCTGCTGCGGCCCGCTGCGGGCCGCGGTTGCGAACCAACTGGACGCGCGGCCCGCCGCCAGCGCCTCCGCATTGATTACGCTTTGAGATCTGTTGGAGTTTATTGCTCCGCTGACATATTGATTGCAACGTTTAAGATGTACGACTCAGGAACGTGGGGTGCGCCCGGGGGTGCGCGCGGGGTGGGCGCGGGGTGGGCGCGGGGCGGACGGGCACGTTCATTCACCGGCCGCCACAACTCCGTGCCGATTAATTACATCTCGACACAACAATCCACCCGCCCCGTTCTACTTAAACTCCTCTCTCTCTGTTATCCCACTTCTCCCGGCCAGCCCCCTCGCCAGCACCCCTGCTCAGCCTTCGTCGCGCCTTTGCAAAGTGCAGTGTTTAAACAACGTTCTAATAAAATTTGTAGAGGTTCGCGGTTGTGCGACACACGGCTGCACACGGCGACACGCGGAGACACAAAACTACACACGGCGACACACGGTGAACACGGCTGCACACGGCGATGAACGGTGATACACGGATACACACGGCGTTACAAGGTGACACACGGCTACACACGGCGATACACGGTGACACACGGCTGCACACGGCTGCACACGGCGACACGCGGCTACATACAGCTACTCACGGCGATACACGGCTACACACAGCGATGAACGGTGATACACGGATACACACGGCGTTACAAGGTGACACACGGCTACACACGGCGATACACGGTGACACACGGCTGCACACGGCTGCACACGGCGACACGCGGCTACATACAGCTACACACGGCGATACACGGCTACACACAGCGATGAACGGTGATACACGGATACACACGGCGTTACAAGGTGACACACGGCTACACACGGCGATACACGGTGACACACGGCTGCACACGGCTGCACACGGCGACACGCGGCTACATACAGCTACACACGGCGATACACGGCTAAACAGCGATGAACGGTGATACACGGCTGCACACGGCGGCACGCGGCTACATACAGCTACGCACGGCGATACACAGCTACACACAGCGATGAACGGCGATACACGGATACACACGGCGTTACAAGGTGACACACGGCTACACACGGCGATACACGGTGACACACGGCTGCACACGGCTGCACACGGCGACACGCGGCTACATACAGCTACACACGGCGATACACGGCTACACACAGCGATGAACGGTGATACACGGATACACACGGCGTTACAAGGTGACACACGGCTACACACGGCGATACACGGTGACACACGGCTGCACGGCTGCACACGGCTGCACACAGCTACACACGGCGATACACGGTGACACATGGTTGCACAGGGCGACACACGGCTACATACAGCTACACACGGCGATACACGGTGATACGCGGCTACACACAGCGATACACAGTGATAACGGTTACACACGGCGACACATAGTGACACTCGGCTGCATACGACTGCACACGACTGCACACGACTACACACGGCTACATACAGCTACACACGGCGATACACGGTGATACACGGCAACACACGGCGATACACGGTGATACACGGTGACACACAGCTGCACACGGCTGCACACAACTGCACACGGCGACACACGGCTACATACAGCTACATACGGCGATACACGGTGATACGGGGCTACACACAGCGATACACGGTGATACACTGTGATACATCGCTACACACGGCTACATACAGCTACACACGGCGATACACGGTGATACACGGCTACACACGGCGATACACGGTGATACACGGCTACACACGGCGATACACGGTGACACACGGCTGCACACGGCGACACACGACTGCACACGGCGACACACGACTGCACACTGCGACTCACGGCTACATACAGCTACACAGCGATACACGGTGATACACGGCTACACACGGCGATACACGGTGATACACGGCTACATACGGCGATACACGGTGACACACGGCTGCACACGGCGACACACGGCTACATACAGCTACACACGGCTACATACAGCTACACACGGCTACATACAGCTACACACGGCGATACAAGGTGATACACGGCTACACACGGCGATACACGGTGATACGCTGCTACACACGGCTACATACGGCGATACACGGTGACACACGGCTACACAGCGCGACACACGACTGTACACGGTGACACACGGCTACATACAGCTACACACGGCGATACACGGTGACACACGGCGACACACGAAGACACACGAAGACACACAGCTACACATCACGATACACGGTGATACACGGTTACACACAGCGGCACATGGCGACACACGGCGACATACGGCTACACGCGTAGACACACGGCGACATACGGCTACACGCAGCAATACACAGCGACACATGGCGACACACGGCGACATACGACTACACGCGGAGATACACGGCGACATACGGCTACATACGGCGATACACGGTGACACATAGCTACACATGGCAATACACGGTGATACACGGCTACACACGTCGATACACGGTGATACACGGCTATACACGGCGACACACGGTGACACACGGCTACACATTGCGATACACGGTGACATACGGCTACACGCGGAGATACACGGCGACACACGTGGACATACGGTTACACGCGGAGATACACGGCGACACACGTGGACATACGGTTACACGCGGAGATACACGGCGATATACGGCTACACGCAGCAATACACAGCGACACATGGCGACACACGGCGACATATAGCTACACGCGGCAATATACAGCGACACATGGCGACACACGGCGACATACGGCTACACGCGGCAATACACAGCGACACATGGCGACACACGGCGACATATAGCTACACGCGGCAATATACAGCGACACATGGCGACACACGGCGACATACGGCTACACGCAGGATACACGGCGACATACAGCTACACGCGGCAATACACAGCGACACATAGCAACACACGGCGACATACGGCTACACGCGGCAATACACAGCGACACATGGCGACACACGGCGACATATAGCTACACACGTCGACATACGGCGATATACGGCTACACGCGGAGATACAAGGCGACACATGCCGACACACGTCGACTTACGGCTACACGCGGAGATACACGGCGACACATGGCGACACACAGCGACACATGGCTACACACGTCGACATAGGGCGACATACGGCTACACGCGGAGATACAAGGCGACACATGCCGACACACGTCGACATACGGCTACACGCGGAGATACATGGCGACACATGGCGACACACGTCGACATTCGGCTACACGCGGAGATACACGGCGACATGCGGAGATACACAGCGACACATGGCGACACACGTCGACATACGGCTACACGCGGAGATACACGGCTACACATGGCGACACACAGTGACACATGGCGACACACGTCGACATACGGCTACACGCGGAGATACACGGCGACATACGGCTATACGCGGAGATACACGGCGACATACGGCTATACGCGGAGATACATGGCGACACATGGCGGCACACGTCGACATACGGCTACATGCGGAGAAACACGATGACACGCGGAGATACACGGCGACATACGGCTATACGCGGAGATACACGGCGACACGCGGAGATACACGGCGACATACGGCTATACGCGGAGATACACGGCGACATACGGCTATACGCGGAGATACACGGCGACACGCGGAGATATACGGCGACACAGTTTTGCTCACAATTTTCGTCTAGAATAGTTTTTTATCTGATTTAATTATGCGATGAATGGACGCCAGCAGTGGCGGCGGTGGTGGCGGCAGGGGGGAGGCTGACAGGAGCGCGGCGGCCGAGAGGGGCACGGTGGCGGGACGGGCGGGGGTTAGTGACGGCCTCGCCGGCGGCGTTTTTGCCGCGCGCGTGTTTCACGGAACTCAGCGGCCGCCATTGTAACCGGCTCCCGACGATCTTATTCAAATCACAGCCCAAAAAACCAACGCGGGGCCGCGCGTTCCCGACGGTGCACTCGGACCACGCAGGGGCCTGCCGGTCGCATTGCCGGGACTGCGGGTCGCACTGCGGCAGTGAGACACTGGCGATTTATCCTCCACTTCCTGTGGCGGCGACGCGTGACGCTCGCTGACAATCGTTAGCTTCGGTGCACTCCGCTGCCGCACCGACGTGCCCACGCGCCGGCGGGGCTGCGCGTGCGCAATGTCTCCGCACCGCTCACGTGCTGTTACTGCGTTACAATATCATTGCACTGATTACTGCGTACAACTTTACTGGCAATCTTAACAACTGTTACAAAGTGACGGAGTCCCGCGCCCCGCGCCACGCGCCACGCACGCCCTCACTTTTCCGCAACTAATCAAATAAATTAAAATGATCATTTTTTACTCACGCGAGAGCACGTTATCTCCGCGCTAACACGAGATTGGCCGCGAGATAATGGTCAATATGAAAAAGTGAGGTCGAAATACATTTAATTAGATGCGGCGGGCGGCGGGCAGCGGGCGGCGCGGTAGCTTCAGGTGAACGTTAACTAGTCGACTGTTTCCAGTAAAAGTGCTCCGCATTTTGACGAAACATTCAAAATTAGAAAACGATTTGTCGCGGTCGGCTTAATAAATTCGATTAGGAGCAGCCAGCGCGAGCAGCGCGCGGCGGCGGCGGCGCGTCACGCACGCGCACCCGCGCCGCGCCCGCGGCGTGACCGCGGCGTGACCGCGACGTGACCGCGACGTCACGTCGCGCGCACCCTCGCCCGCCGCCGCGTGATAGATTACCCATCGCCACGGCGACGCGCGCGCCTCGTTCATTAACGTCGTCGCTACAATTTGACAAAACAAGTGCGCGCTCGCTAACCGCTCCGCCGCACCGCCGCCGTACCGCCGCCGTACCGCCGCCGCACCGCCGCCGCACCGCCGCCGCACCGCCGCCGCACCGCCGCACCCTGGCGCGCCCCATGCCCCGCGCGGCGCATCGCGCTCGGTGGGTACTGGTCGGCGTGCAATGGTGACCACAGCCCGCAAGCCAGCTGCACCCGATGCGTTCATGAATACTGAGCCCGTGCCGTGAAAGCTAATTGTGTGCCAGTACGATGAAAATGTACTGTACTGTCTCCTTGCCACCGGTTGCGGCTGCATGGCGCCGCATTCGTTTCTGCTCGTTCCACGCTAACGTCCGCTCGAGTGGCGGGCGGCGTGCGGCAGGCAAGTTGTCCCTGATGCTGCGAGTGTCGACGCGCATTCAACACATCGGCTTGTAAAAAGCGGTATCACGGTAAATTTGAAAACAGCTTCTGGTTTTTTTCCCTGGCGAGACGCGCGGAGCGGAACCGCCGCCCGCCGCCCGCCGCCCGCTGTCATCCATTTCTTGGAATATTGAATACGGGGATACGATAATTTAAAATTTCGGAAAGCCGTGCACACCGACCGTAGACGTTGTCTGCCACCCTCAGCACCCGCCCGCAGCACCCGCCCGCCGGGTCCGCGCGGCGTACCTGCGTCCGCACAACAATACATTTGCATACGTCGTGGGGAACTGTATCGGATTTTTTGCAAGGTTCTGTGGAATCGCTAGCCGCCGGGGCTGCGGCGCGCGCTGTGCCGTGCGCCGACAATGGGCTCCGCCCGGCGGAGTGCATCCGCAAAAAATTCTTCTAAATGATCCATTCTGTGGAGCGAGGCAGAGATTTACTCACCGGTTGGGTCGCGACCCCCACTCCGCTATTCATCCCCTGCAAACTCTTTGCAATTACGGCGCAGCGATGTGCCAGGTCCGTCGCACGGGGTTTGTCGATTACTTAGCACTTAATATTATGCAGAACCTTAATCTCATTCAATTAAAAAGTATCCCACGACATGATGCTTAGTAGCTGCAGGTACCCGCCGGCTGCGCAGCGTCCGCCCGGAACCGACGGACGGACATTTTCTAAATTGTTTACTGTGCGGCTGCGGCGTGCACGTTCAACTGAATGAGGTATAGGGCCGTCACATCGATGTCACGCCACGTCACGTCACGTTACGGCACGTCACGTCACGTGACATCACGGCACGGCGCGCCGTACATAACTGTAATATGTCGCAAAGCGGGACAATTTATCGAGCATTAATAATAAAGTTCGGCACTGGGTCCGGTGATGCCGAGCACGCTGAGCACGCCGAGCACGCCGGCCGACAGCGTGCACCGTGCACCGCGCGGGACACGCTGCGCCAACGTTAGTCATACGAATAATTATATGCAGTAAACTGAGGCGACCGCAGCGCGACCGCTGCTGCGGACAGCGGTGCGGCGGCCGGGGACTAGCTTCCGCTAACGATGCCATTAATAAATAATCAATTAATGCACAATCAGAATCCTCCTTTCTCCCTCATCTCACTTACCCCACTCCCCCGCCCCCCAACCCGCTGCTTATGGCGTTCGTTCTACGTTCGTATTCATTTACTACACCATTCATGTTGCTCACGCGGCAGTTCGACATAATGACGTGTTATAAAAATAATGTCCAGATGAAAGAAGTGGGGAGGGTAGTAAAAGGGTAAATAGTGAGGCGAGGTGCAAATGTCGCGAGGACCGTTAAGTAGCCCCGCGCCCGCACCGCGCCCGCACCGCGCCCGCACCGCGCCCGCACCGCGCCCGCACCGCGCCCGCACCGCGCCCGCACCGCGCCCGCACCGCGCCCGCACCGCGCCCGCACCGCGCCCGCACCGCGCCCGCACCGCGCCCGCACCGCGCCCGCACCGCGCCCGCCGAGTGCCGGCTGATGCCCAGTGGTTATTAGCACGTAGTGCGGGCACTAGAGCGACGGCCAAACTGTGTCAATGTAATGTAATGTAATGTGTCAATAATATGCCTAAAACTAGAGCCGCGTTGACGAAAGGGTAATGTGGAAATCCGGTGACTCCGCCAGTGGGCACCGCCGTGCCCTTCCCCCCACAATGCACCCCTTACCCCGTGTTGAACCTCTTCCATATGTTGCGGCGCGTGAAATAAGAATCGTGCGTTATGAAGCGGACTTCATTCCGTCCGGCAAAACGTAACCCCGTAACCCGATCTCAACTAATGAACTTTCATCGTGTTGGCGCACCACCGCCGGGACGGCCCGGGACGGCCTAATACGGCCCGGTACGCCCGGGGCGGTCCCGTGCGTATGAATGAACGGTAACCGCTCGTGTCTCTCATAACGGTAACTCGTTAGGCCTGGAAGAGATAAAGTAGTAGGTATCTACAAAAAGTAAACGAGTACACGGTAACAGCATTAAGTTTTACTTTCCGCCCCTGCGCTGCCCCGGACACAAACACCCCCGGCCGCCTGAGGCGGGGTGCTCCGGACTCCCGTTGTTTACCATTGTACCAACTTGTTCACCGCCCGCCGGACCCCGCGCGCCTCTCTGCCGGTGAAAGCGTTCACAAAAACCTTACCTGCGCTGAAAACCAAACGATCTACGACTTTCTAATTTTATGCGCGTGCGTCGGCCGGTCGCAACGAAACTGTAAGAAGGCATAAGACAAAAGCAATAATTGCACAACCCGGGACCGCGCGGCTGCTGCGTACTACCTCCACGACTCGGCCAGCGTGAGCAGCGCTCACTTACTAGCAGTGCTAGGAGTCCTGCGATAGGCGCAGCACGCACGCGCACGTGCAGACACCCTCGCCTGCGACGAGCTTTACCGCTTCCGCGCGCCCCTCCTAACTATTGTATCGGATAGTGTTTCCGGCGCGAACATCCGAGCGCGGGCCAGCGTCTCCGCCGATGGACACCTGCGTGTGCTCCGATTTATGTGGCGTCAAACTGCGCTTCGCAGCGTCACCTTGGTTTCGTGCTGTTCCACCAAGTGCCGTACTGACGGCCGGCGCCGGGCGAGCAGTGGCGCCGCGCGTTGCCCAGCAGCCGTTAACTAAATATTGTCACTTTTATGACATTATGACTTTGAATACATCTTTATTTATATGAATGTAAATTATGTTCAAAGAATGGATGAAAGAAGATTAATGAAAGAGGTACACAAGGTAAGAATGGCTGGACAAATCGGTGCAGGTCGACCTAAGCGGACATGTTGCGTTCGAATCGAAGATGTCGTAAAGAGAGGCCGGGTCAGGAGTACTCGCAACCGACGAGCATGCATGAAGACGCTCATGAAAATGGAGGAAGCGATAGAGAGGGGGTCTCTGCCTACGCCGTTGGGAACGAGGCGTGATAACTTTTATATTTTAAGTAATGTTAGTTGAGTACCAGTTTCCAAATGGTCCATTCACCTCCTAGGAGCGTAACCAAAGTAAGGAAGTGCGCCGAGCCGAGCCCGCGAGCCCGCCAACCCGCCATCCCGCCAACCCGCCAACCCGCCAACCCGCCAACCCGCGAACCGCCGACTGCAAGCAATTTGAGGACGGCTCGTACATACGTAAATTGTTTCACTTGAGATGCTCCGACGCAAGAACGCGCTCGGCTTCCGGCGCGGTGCGGCGCGGTGCGGCGCGGTGCGGTGCGGCGCGGTGCGGTGCGGTGCGCCGCTCGTTTATAATTTGCCTATTAATGCGTTCTGCGAACGCCACACATATCACGCGAGTAACGGTGCGCGGGGGTGAGTGACATCACTTGATATTTGTAGGCTCGAAAGTTCGCGTGTGCGTGCGCGGTGCACCTGCTGCACGCCGCGCACTCGCACCCCGGCCGGGTCAAGGCCGTCGCTCACCCTTACCTCTCCCGCTCCGCACACCGCGCCTCGCCAGCACACTCACAGCGCCATCATAAAGTTGAGTGAAATATTAAAGTTCTTGTAAACCAAACCTTATATATCTATTTACAAATCAGTGTGCAGTAACTTGATCGCGTTGCTTGCGCCGCACTAGCGGCCGGTCGGCGTGCGGCGTGCGGCGTGCGGCGTGCGGCGTGCAGCGTGCGGCGTGCGGCGTGCGGCGTGCGGCGCGCGGACACGAATTAATTAAGGAAAACAATACATTGCTCAGTGTAAGCAGCACGAGCCGGCGGCAGAGGTCGCGTCGCCGCGGATCCGCACGCTGCGCGCCGCTGGCTCCGTGTGCCGCAGACGTGCGATCGTTGTCCGCAAACCGTACCCGCGCCGTACCCGCGCCGTACCCGCACCGTACCCGCGCCGTACCCGCGCCGTACCCGCACCGTACCCGCACCGTACCCGCGCCGTACTCGCGCCGTACCCGCGCCGTACCCGCGCCGTACCCGCGCCGTACCCGCGCCGTACCCGCGCCGTACCCGCGCCGTACCCGCGTCGTACCCGCGCCATACCCGCGCCGTACCCGCGCCGTACCCGCGCCGTACCCGCACCGTACTCGCGCCGTACCCACGTCGTACCCGCGCCGTACCCGCGCCGTACCCGCGCCGTACCCGCGCCGTACCCGCGCCGTACCCGCGCCGTACCCGCGCCGCCCCGCTGCCGTACCGCGCTCCTATTCTCTACTTAAACAAAAACGTAATCAAACATCATAATAATTTCTCTCGCGTTTACTTTCTGGACAATGAACCTTGTGGACGGACGGACGTGGGACGGACGGACGGACGGACGTGGTAAGTATAGAATGTTTGCTGCTTAGGCTACTGCCGTCGGACCGCTGCTGTGTGCTGCGTGCTGCATGCGCGTGCTGCGTGCTGCGTGCTGCGTGCTGCGAGCTTGTGGCCCCCGACCCAGTGTCATTACCTGCGCACGCGGACGATATTTATTGCGATCTAATATTTTAGTTAAACTTTAGCTGATCGACAAGACATTGTGATTTAGTGTGCTCACCCTTCCGGCCCCTCGAGGGCCACTTGTTGCCGAGTCGGGAGATCGGTGCTGTGCCTCTCGCGATATAAATGATATATGATGTTACGTATAAAGGATAAAATTATTTAAAGAGTTTCATACCTCCTGTACTGTCAGCTCTTCTGACCAATAGAAATTAGATAATTACGGATACTGTATTTTTTTTTATTCATTTAATTAACGACAACGACACATCACGCGTTAACTCAGACGGAGAGTAAAGGGTCGAGCTCGAACAGCTACGAGGAAAACGGAACTCGGCTGCTGCCGCGGCGCTAATCAGGATGCCGGAATCAGCTTAATAAAGAGTTCAGAACCGCCCCCGGGCAATGCCGCGCGTCGACCAGCTGCTGCACCCGGAGCACAGGTACTCGTACCAAATCAAACACAATTTATAAACACTTGTGGACCGATTCACTCGTCCACTTGGACGTGTAAGTCGGCAGCTACCGAGCCCGACGTGCAACAGTATAATATTAATTGTGTGACATGGACGCCGTGGTCCTCGGCGCGTGACCCGCGCGCTCGCAGCGAGCGACACTTAGCTGGACGGTGATTCCAACAAGTAATAGTAGTTTTGGTAATCGCTAAACACTAGTATTCAAATCGATTCAATAAAAATGGCTAAAACATAATGATATTAATAAAAAAAAACTAACGTACCTATTAAGAGTTGGAACTTTAGTGTTGTGTTCAGACGGCTGGCGACGCTGTGCACGCTGTGCTTAAGCTGGTAGCTGTTGTCGCAATAAGTACAAAGTAAACAACTGTGCTTTAAAACGCAGACCAAGGTACGGGTAACGGGGGTTGCAGCTCGAGCCGATCTCTAGAGATCCAGTGGCTGCGCAGTTACAACTGAACCACTCGATGATACATATTCGTGCTAGTTTCACGCTTTTCTTAGTGAATATGCGCCGCCGGCGTGACGGAAGGAATTATTACGATCGCCTAAAACTTACGAGCTTAACGTACAGCTGACGGAACATATCTTATAACAATTTCAACTATTCTTTCAAAAGGTGATTAAATAATAGCACCGAAATGAAACAAATTAGTGAATAAGAAATAGTATCGAAATGAGACAAAACCTGGAATAAAAAATAACATCGAAATAAGTCAAAACCTGGAATAAGAAATGACATCGAAATGAGACTAAACATCGAACAAGAAATAGCATTGAAATGAGACAAAACGTCGAACAAGAAATGGCGTTGAAATGAGAAAAAACATCTAACAAGAAATAGCATTGAAAAAAAAAACATATAATAAGAAATAACATTGAAATGAGAAAAACATCTAATAAGAAATAGCATCGTAATGAAACAAAACATCGATAAGAAATAGCATCTAAATGAGACAAACCATCGATAAGAAATAGCATCAAAATGAGACAAAACCTGGAATAAAAAATAACATCGAAATGAGACTAAACATCGAACAAGAAATAGCATTGGAATGAGACAAAACGTCGATAAGAAATAGCATCAAAATGAGACAAAACATTGAATAAGAAATAGCATCGAAATGAGAAAAAACATCTAATAAGAAATAGCATCGAAATGAGACAAAACATCGATAAGAAATAGCATCTAAATGAGACAAAACATCGAAGAAGAAAAGCACAGAAATAAGATAACATTAAAAATGTACTTAACGTTTAAAGCAGCCGCCCCGTGTGCACTTGTGCACGTGTGCACGTGTGCACGTGTGCTCGTGTGTACTTGTGTACACGTTTCGCACGGTCGCTTTATTAATTTATTATTATTATTTGTTATTATGTATCATTATTGTCATGTACAGATTTGTTTTCCTTCTATATACCCCTCGCGATTCTTCGCAAAGGCTCCACGTTATAGGAGAGGGGGTGGGTGCAAATGCATAGGGACAAGAAGCTGCAACATGGAGCCGAAAGGAGTGTAGATTCCGCATGCACTCCTACGATTGGATTTATTAATATTATTTGTTATTATGTATCATTATTGTCATGTACAGATTTGTTTTCCTTCTATATACCCCTTGCGATTCTTCGCAAAGGCTCCACGTTATAGGAGAGGGGGTGGGTGCAAATGCATAGGGACAAGAAGCTGCAACATGGAGCCGAAAGGAGTGTAGATTCCGCATGCACTCCTACGATTGGATTTATTAATATTATTTGTTATTATGTATCATTATTGTCATGTACAGATTTGTTTTCCTTCTATATACCCCTTGCGATTCTTCGCAAAGGCTCCACGTTATAGGAGAGGGGGTGGGTGCAAATGCATAGGGACAAGAAGCTGCAACATGGAGCCGAAAGGAGTGTAGATTCCGCATGCACTCCTACGATTGGATTTATTAATATTATTTGTTATTATGTATCATTATTGTCATGTACAGATTTGTTTTCCTTCTATATACCCCTTGCGATTCTTCGCAAAGGCTCCACGTTATAGGAGAGGGGGTGGGTGCAAATGCATAGGGACAAGAAGCTGCAACATGGAGCCGAAAGGAGTGTAGATTCCGCATGCACTCCTACGATTGGATTCGACGCCGTGATTCGGTGGTGCCGAGGGTTGTTGGTGTTATCCCCTGTTGACTATTATTCCAATGAAAATATTTGTTTGGTGCGGGTGGTCGCGCGCGTCGCCCACTCAGTCAACGTACGAGTCCGTAATGCTGATGCTTTTCCACGGCGACCGGGTTCCGGGTGAGCTCGCTGGCTAATTAGGTGGCTGGGGCTACGAGACACAACTTATGGATGTCCTCTCGCTACGCAATGAAATAAATGAGTAATAATTTATCTGAGTACCTACACTGCACATCGAGCCGGCCCTGGCCCGTGCAGGCATTGCGCCGCCCCACCTTCCCCTATCATACAGCAATCGAATTGAATTTGTTGTCCTAATAACGTTTACGAGTGCTAGTGTTCGCGCTGTGTTCAGTTCTCGTGCGAGTTCGTGTGCACTAGTGTGCGCTGGTGTGCGCTGGTGTGCGCTGGTGTGCGCTGGTGTGCGCTGGTGTGCGCTGGTGTGCGTATTTACATTCGTGGTGTGTGTTATAAATAAAATATGTATGTACCAATTACATTATTTAAATAATATTTTCCATAAATCGTTCAATTTCCTCACAAGCGTGCGTTTCCTTCCATTACAATCATTATTTCGTAACCGCATTAGTTTGTTAATTTTTAATTGTTTATTTATTTGCTTGTTTGTACATTTGGGCTGACCGGTTGCTATAGAAAGTCTGCTGCGGTTGCGGTTGCTTTCAAGAAATATTTCAAACAAATTCTGTATTACGGCCAGCAAAGCACGCGGAGAACAGCCGCTGCGTATATATATATATGTGTATATATGTATACGTATGTATATATATATGTATAGAGGTTACGAGCAGACAGTACATTTGCAAGGACTTAAGAGGCCTTCTATGAAGTTATTTTCGTTTTTAGGACATAACTTTAAGAAGAGCTCGTTGCGCTCTTTCCACTTCTTACATATACATTATAAAATGATTTGCAGAACCAGGACTTGGGGCATTGCTCAAAACAGTGCGCTTCGAATTTTAACCATCAAAGTAAATTTGCAAATTCTCGCAATGATCTGGTCTGCTTGGGGACACCACGACAATCTCTGATCGAGTTGAATACCCAAATATTTGTATGAACCTTATTTATAATTGGACAGTTAAAGAAAACATTTGTAATATAAAAAAAGTAATGAATTTTAATATTTTAAGGGGCTGCAAATTGCTATATTTACTAAAACATGGAATTTGTTTTAGTCGTATTTATAGTTAAAAAACGTTTTTTAACCAAGCACCAAATCTATCGGCACCAAACCCTTTTCAGTACTTAATTGTCATGAGGGGTAGTGATGCGGAGGTCATTTATGTTTGTTGTTTAAAAATAGTGTGGCACCGGGGACGCCGCAGCCACCCTGTGCTACGCCGCAGGATAATCCAGTGTCTACTATTGCGGACGTAATCCTTAAAGATACTAAGTTCCTTTAACATAAAGATGTCTAAGGATTTTTTATTTCAATAAGCATTCCTCTCGTTTATCAAGGTATTTTATTATTGCAATTGTTAAGGACGAAGCATCTCGTTTAGATAAATCGCGTTTGTAGAATCCCAAATATTAAATTTAGTTAAATATTTCATCATCGCCATCATCAGCTGATGGTCGTCATGGTGATGTCTGGAGTGGACTGAACATAGGCACATATTTGAGTTTAATAAATTTTCTTTTTTTTTTTTAATTCATTCTATAGCGATTTCAAGATATTCGGAAACACATTTTGCATCCCTTTACGGCATTTTGAGAGTCCGTTGTAAAATAGTCGCCAGTTCTTGCCTCACAATGTCTCATAAAATTAGGCGGACTGGTATTAGACTGGCCAGGCTGATGTAGTTACGTATCAGAGTGTGATCTCTTTAGCAAACTGCTGTACAATTAGTAAACGTAGATTGGTTCAGCGAACAATTAAGATGCGTTGGAATTCCAGACTTAGCATAGGTCGGTGAGCTACAAGCGCGCAACAAGATCAACGGCAGTGGTGTTATCCAGGAGAATAACCCTGCGAGCCCGGCATTTCCGGAGTTAACTTTGATCAGAGCGGGACAGATGCGCCCGCGCACTGCCATAAACTGATTAGGATAAGAAAGCATCAATTAAGAAGCTGTTACCAATCCTCGGTGTGCGGAGTTATGAGCAAATAATACTGCATTTAATAATACTTTCACACTTCTGATTAATTAGTATTATGCACACACTGATGCAAGGACAGGGCATACCTAGCAGTGGAAGCCGATGCATGGCAACGTATGTTGACGCACGGCGACGGACAACAATTCACGAGGACCCACAACGACGCACGGCGACGCACAACGACGCACGAGGACGCACAGCGACTCACAACGACGTACGAGGTCGCACGGCGACGCACAGCTACGTATAGTGACGCACGAGGACGCACAGCGACTCACAACGACGAACGAGGTCGCACGGCGACGCACAGCTACGTACAGTGACGCACGAGGACGCACAGCGACTCACAACGACGAACGAGGATACACGGTGACGCATAACGACTCACGGGACGCACGGCGACGCACAGCTACATACAGTGACGCACGAGGACGCAGAGTGACTCATAACGACCAACGACGACACACGGCGATGCACGGCTACGCACAACGACGCACGAAGACGCACGAGGACGCACAGCGACTCACAAGGACGAACGAGCATACACGGTGACGCATAATGACTCACGGGACGCACGGCGACGCACAGCTACATACAGTGACGCACGAGGACGCAGAGTGACTCACAAGGACGAACGAGGATACATGGTGACGCATAACGACGCACGGGACGCACGGCGACGCACAGCTACATACGGTGACGCACGAGGACGCAGAGTGACTTACAACGACGAACGAGGACACACGGCGATGCACGGCTACGCACAACGACGCACGAGGACGCACGGTGACGCACAACGATGCATGGAACGCACGAGGACGCATTGCGACGTACGAGGACGCATTGGACCCACGAGGACGTACGGCGACGCACTGCGATGCACGAGAATGCACGAGACGCACTGCGACGCACGAGGACGCATTGGACCCACGAGGACGCACGGCGACGCACTGCGACGCACGAGAATGCACGAGATGCACTGCGACGCACGAGGACGCACGAGGACGCATGGCGACGCACGAGGACGCACGAGGACGCATAACGACGCACTGCGACGCACGAGGACGCACTGCGACGCACAGCGAAGCTACTGGCGGAATGGGCACTGCTATTGTCTCACTTGGATATTTTAATGAACGTTTTTGAATTTAAAATAATATAAATTTATGGAAAGCTTACAAAAATCTTGTGAACACCTTGCGGTACTCCGGAGGGCAGAGCAAATAATAATAACAAAGATAGGGAATAAAAAAATAAAATAAATAATACACAGTCCACTTAGTGTTCCCACAGATGGGCGCCGGCTTGGGCATGCACATTGCCCAGCGCGTGTTGAACGTGCCGCCGCTCCTCTGGCGGCTTCTCTGTATGAAGTGATAGAACCGCGAGCACGCGCACGATGCGACGCCCATCTGCCGGTGCAGTGTGCGTCGTGCACGTCGTCCGGTCGTAGTGGTTGTCTAGTGCCGTCGACGGTGCGTGTGCGTGACAAGCGGCGCGGGACCTGCACACGGAGCTGACGCGTGCGTCCGTCCCGTCCCGTCCCATCCCGTCCCGCCCGGACACGGTGCGCCCGCGACATGTACTTGTGCGCCAACGCGTCCGCTGCCAAATGTCTTCGCCGAGCTCTCTGCGACGCGATTCTTATTCCGTTCCGTTGTGCTGTAATTCCATTAGCTCGCACGCGCTGCGCCGGGGGTGCACTCCGCCATCCCCGGCGCCCCGGCCCGCACCCGCGCAACTATTCCGCTTATCTGAATTTTAAATTGCGCCCCCGTCGGCCCGCCGCAGCCCGCGCCGCATTCCTAGCGGCCTCGCCAACCCATCCGTGAAAACCCAATCAGCTGGCTATTTTTGTACCGCGCCGGCATTTGACAGTCGATTTCACTTTCAACTTCTAAAAATGCGTATAATTTCTATACGAACGTTTTGTGGCTGCGCGGGTTCCGGCGGGCGAGCGGGCACGGGCGAGCGGGCACGGGCGAGCGGGCGCGGGCGAGCGGGCGCGCTGCCCGCAATGCTGGAACGGAAGGTGACAGAGCGCGGGTCCGTGGGTATCGTTAGTGCTATTCATATACGACTTCTGTAGAAAGGGCAGTCAGTGGGCCGCATTCACCGGGCGGCGGAGCGCGAGCTGTAGAGTGTACGGGAGGGAGTGGAGGGGGGGGGGTTGTCGGGGAGGTGTCTGCACTAATCTGCTGCATTGTATTTCCAAAATAATCGGCGCTCGCCGACTGTACTGCGCCGGCTCGGAGATGCAGCCGCGCGCTAATTAAATTCGGTGACTGGGACAAACAAATACACAGGAGCCGTGGTGGGCCCGTGCGCCGGCGTCGGTCTGCGTGCTGAGCGGACAATGAACGCCGCGCGCTTCTGACTCGGACATGACGTTCATCTGGCCACAAAGCTTCACGGCCGCCCAAAAGGCAGGCTCCTTCCGCTGAACACGTTTATCCGGCGTTTGCTTGAGTTTCTGAAGGCGACTAAAAGGGCCTTGGAGTTTCGCGGGGCTTGAGGGTGGGGACCGTGTTGAGGGTTTTATAGAAAATGTTAGTGTAACCCATGGTCTTCCGGTCTCGCAGTGCGCAGACAATGATTGATCTAGAGACACAGCAACCCAGGAGAGTGAGAATAATGTCTTCCATCATCTGCTCAGTGGCTCGGAGTCTGCTCGTGCATCCACGTGCACGAAGAAATTGTGGGATATAATCGAGGTATTCCTAACCTGCTCCGCAATTGATAGCATCGGTGTGGAAAAGGAAACGATGTTCATATGGCTGCACCAGGGATACGTGACGGGGGCACTGGTGCAACCCGGCGGGAGTGTCCTGGCTATGTTTTAGAATGAGCCGCTAACCAGTGTGCTTTGGAATAGAAACTTTATGTTCCAGAGTTGAGTAAACCTCCCCGTCCCCTATGCCCCATTCGTAACACACACACACACACACCACCTCCCCTCCCCAACGCTCCTGGACAATATTTAAATGAGTGCAATTTACGAGCGATAGCATCGCGCCGGCGACGCGCTAATTGCTAATTGTGGTCACCGCTCCGCCGCTTCGCTGCGCCGCCGTGACTGCGTGACTCCGACCCACGGTGCTGGTAGCTTCCGGTGCGATAAAGTTTTAAACAATAAACGACGCCGCCATACAGGCGCACCACAGCGCAGGTTCGTATGCTGCATCTAGTACCGAGTGCGACGGCTGGGGATAGGGGCGTGGGGTGCAACACGGGGCAGCCCTTGCTTCCCGCCTGTAACAGGATATCCCGCATTGCTTTGTTTTGGGCGCGATTAAATATCATAAGCGGAATTAGCAGCGCGACGCAGGTGCGCGCGCGCCGCCCGCCGCCCGCCGCCCGCCGCCCGCCGCCCGCCGCCCGCCGCCCGCCGCCCGCCGCCCGCCGCCCGCCGCCGCCGGCGCACTGCGCGGTGCAGAAGCACAACGTAATAGCTTGCTAAGATTTCACCAGAAACGACCCAGCGTAACAGTAATTACAGATTAGTAAGGCGGTGTGGGGCGGTGCGGGGCGGTGTGGGGCGGTGTGGGGCGGTGCGGTGCGATGCGCGGGGGGCAGGTGAGGGCCGCATTGTGGCGGACAGACGGAGCCACTCCGCAAATCTCGTTAGTCGAATATGCACTCCAATCTAAGACGGAATCGAATTTGCGCCCTTCGCGACCCTGCGCTCGCCCCCGCTGCTGATGGATTATTTGTGAAGTGGCCGCCTTTGAAATCTCTCACGCGTTAAAATGGAGGTAATCTCGGCGCCCGGCCCTCTGAACCTGCCTAAAATGCCCTCCCCCGCGTTCGCCGCCACCGCTCTGTTTACCGAGTCGCCCCGCGGCCGCTGCCAGCGCGACCCACGCGCAGCGACCCCCGCGCAGCGACCCCCGTGCAGCGACACAGCTTGCCTCCTCTGCGACAAACCGCCACAACCGTTTTAGAAAAAATATCATAAACCCTGAGAAAATTCGATCGCAAGCTGCACCGCGGGTTCTCATCTTCTGGGTAAAAAGTGTGTCAGGGGGCCGCGGCAGGTCGCCCCAGCGCCCCCCGCGCGACTCCCCGGCGCGGGCAAATTCGCTTCTTTAAAGTAAACCGGAGGACGCAAACAATGCGTGACCCACTTCCCCGCCGTGGGAAGGAATAACGACCGCGTCTCCGCCAAAAGCGCGCGATTTGTGCAATAAAAAACGCATCACAACCCTCTCGCCCCCTCAGACACACGCACCCCGCACCCGCTACACCGCCGCGCCGCTAAAAAACACGCGGCGAAAGCTTTGTTCGGCGGGAAGTTGAAATTTCAAACTCGGAAGGGTGAGATTTATGTCTAAAATAACGGTTTTCGCAAAAAAACTGACGGCGATCAGCTGCGCTACCAGCCTCGCCCCGCGCACCCCGCGCACCCCTCGCACCCCTCACGCCGCTGAAACTTGTGTTGATCACGATTCCAGTCCGCAGCCGCGAGTCCACTTGTACATACATACGTATATACATGTATATGTATACGTGTGTATGTGTATGTATGTATGTATGTATACGGACACACGTGGATACATTCATTTAGTACATTAACTGTTCCCCGTAATATAGAATTCACTTAACACACAAACATTACTTCAGAACAACCGCAACTGCAAATGACTTTTCTACTGCAACCGTTATTATGGGAACCGCATAAATAATATCGCATGAAGGATCTGAGAAATTCAAAAAGTAAATAACCTACAACCATCTACAGAACATTCTGCGTCGATGCTCATCATCGAGTGTCGATAGGTTCACCAGTTCTCATGCAACCGGCGACTGGCGCACAAGCGCGACGCATTGCGACGCATTGCCGTTGCACGCGCGCGCACACACGCGCAACGTACATCTGCGCGCTCAACACGTGTATACTGTTTGTGTTTACGTGCTTCCCTGTGAAAGGTTGAGGCACGCACGGGGCTGACGTGCTCCGTGATTCCCGAACCGGGAGTAGATCCTGTACATAGTTACACTTACCTGTCTGACGGCCGGGGTTAGCTTCGCAGCGAGGTGTTTGGTTCCAGGTTCAGCACACGTAGCCAGGCTGTATTTATTTATTTATTTATGCACATGTATACAAAAATATATGCGAAGGCAGTACTTATTCCGACGTGGAATTTGTTCCAGTGTGTCTGCGGCTTGGAGATTTTATCGTAGTGACGTAGTGACGGATTACCCCACGTGCTGGGGGTGGTCCCGGGAACAAAACTTATGCTATACGTAAACATTGCACAGATTACTTCTGAAACGAGGAAGAAAATCACGAGCACAAGTTTGAACGCACGGCGCTAGCACTGCGCCGGACGAAGTCCTCGAACACGCTTCTCGCTTAGTGTCACTGTACCAACCTGGCGACGTGCAGCAGGGAGTGCATCCCACTCTAACTGCAGCAACGGCGGAGCAGTAGGAGCAGCATTCGGAACAACGAGGCGGAATTTTGAATAAGGTTTTGAGGTGAGGTCTACATTCTACATCGGATGAGAGGACAAAGGAGGATCCAACTCACAAGTACAACGAACGTGAAGGACACAGAGGAAGCAGAGAATGCGGGTGTTCCTGCGAAGACGGATTGGGAGCTACTTGAGCTGCTTCTGGTTCATAGAAATATGCTTAAACTTTTTGAATCAAAAACAGCGTAAGCACAGATTTTGCGGGTGTTCAAGTTGCCTCTGCTGCTGCAGCTGCATCCACAAAGCAGGTGAAGTTGTAGTTTGGCCGGGACGAGCGGGCAACGGACTGTGTCAAGACAAATATTGTATGCATCGGCAAACGCTCTGCAGACATGCTAATGAATGCATGCACGTGTTGTTGCTTACCGTCTTAAGTGTCGTGCGCAGCGAGCGCGCCGGATGCAACCGGACATCCGGCGCGTCCGGCGGCTAACACGCTGCCTGTTCGGCGTCCATTTGTACGGAGCAGTCGGCGTACAGCGAGCGTAATATGCTGTTCTCTCCCACACGTGGGCGGGCGGCAAGTCTGCTAGGGCTGGACGGACTGCGTGGATGTCTAGTGGTGAGCACGCGGCGGGCGGCGACCCCGCCCCAACCCGCACTCGCACCGCTCCCCTCTTCCGCACCGGCCCGCCTCGCCGCCGCCCCTCGGCGCCCCGCGCCACGTCACGCGACGTAAAAAATCACGATCCGCGAGCGAAAGGGTGCATGAGAGTATAATGCGCCGCAACCCTTGCACACGTGCGCGCGCGCGCGTGCGCAGGCGCACGTGCGTGTGTGAGTGACGCAACTTTTATTTTCGCATGCGAGTGCGAGTGCGAGTGCGAGTGCAGGCGGGTGCAGGCCGGCGCGCGTGCCGCCGCCGCCGCCGCCGCGCGACATCTGCTCGACTTTCGCTAACGATCAATGGCGATTTGATATGCCTCGCGTACATACCGCTCGTACATAAGTAGCAGCAGTGCGCCGGGGGGTAAGGTCGGCGGGTAAGGGAGCGAGGGCGGCGGGGCGGCGGCGGCGGCGGCAGCTTAACGAGGAGCAGATATCGCCCAGGTTACAAATGGTGTTACCTGTTAGCTCTTTAACATTTGATACAATATAATTGAAACAAAATGAATATGGGCACATATAGATTCTGATGATGTAAGCATTAGAAAGCCACAGCGACTGTTACAACTCATCTGATACTGGTCTCGTGGACCCGGACCCACGGCCTGTTAAAATAGACATAGATATAAGTTTATTAAAAAAATTACTTTTCTTTTTTCTGAAAAAATGCATACAGATGAGCAGCGCTGCCCGTTGGGCGCGAGTCCCTGGTGCCTCGGGCCCATCGGAGATATCATTACTTCATAGAGGGCCTTGTGTACAGCCAATTCGTAATGATCAGTTCTTCTCTTGATTATTCAGTTCCATGGTCCATAAGCCGGAATTTGTATCAACTTTAGCAACTTGTTCTAAAATAAAACCAATATCATGTAGACCAGGTGCACTTTCTCATTCATTGAATTCAAACGTATCTCTTTATATCCTCGTTGACTCTCTCTCCTTCTGCTGTCAACAGGTATCTATAGTAAGCTTTACTCCGCCAGCGTGCTGCGTTCCGTAGGTCATGTCTTATCCTGAGCATATTGGAGACACCCGATACTTCTTTTATTGCTGCATATGGAAATCCATGTTCTTGTAAAATCATACTGCGGATGACAGGACCGGCGACACCTGTTACCCGGGCCGTAACAACGCCACTCAGACTGCTGTAGAGGAAAGTCGAAAGAAACTTGCGTCAGAAATTGAGGTAACTCTTGATCATGTGTCCGAATGGAGTCGCCTCAATTTAGTTCAGTTGAATTCATCCGAGACATAAGTTTTTGCGTTCACCGCCAAGAAAACTCCGTTTATTGTAGCTCCTCAGTTCCAGAATAGGAGTACATCTCTGACCATTTCAAGAAGCATTGGGATTTTAGGCGCCGAAATCTCCAGTGACGTGCAGTACCGAGGACATTTGAAAGACAAGGTAGAGCTGGCATCTAAAAAGCTTGGTGTAATTAAATACTGCAATGCAGGGCAAAGGTTGTTGCTACATAAAGCGGAAGTCCGGCCTCATATGGAGTATCGCTGTCATCTTTGGGCGGGAGCACCTGGATGTCAGCTAGAATCTTTTGACTCGGTGCAAAACAGAGCTGTCAGAATTATCGACGACCCTTTGCTAATAGACGGTATTGAACCTCTTGGTTTTAGGAGAGATTTTGCCTCCTTATGTGTGTTCAACCACCTCCATAAGGGTGTGTTCTGATGAACTGTTTGACATGATGCCCACGGCCACATTTCACTAGGCACGAGGAGCCATTGTTTGTAGAGGTTTTATATGGAGGGATTTGGGCCATTTCCCACCACGCTAGCCCAATGCGAGTTGGTGCAAACCAGAGCCTCGTTTGTTGATCAGCATGGTGCACCACGAGCTGGTGAGGTTGGCTTGGATCCAGCGAGATGTTGTGCGGGAATCTTTACACCATGCCCCTCTGTTTACAATTACATTAATTTAATAAATACTAGTCCGACAAGCAGCCGGCAACGCGCGCACCATCGGCACCAGCAGCCGGCCAGTACGATACATTTCATTTCACGCAGGGGTCGCGGTGCATGTGGCCATGGTCGCGACGTGTCCAGCGATGAGGCTCATTCCTGTAAAGTGCACGGAAGCCAGCGCCAACGTACTGGATATTTACCGACCAACAAATGATCTCGCGCGGTAAACACCAAGAATCCATTTATTTTTGTATTTTAAAGATTTCCGAAATAGTTACAGTCGCCCCAAATGACTGCGCCATACGCGAGCACCGCCAGGACATGCCAGGACCCGCTCCACACCCCCACACTCCTGCGCGCGCCTTCCGGTTACTATGTTGACCATAAACAATACCATTGAACCTTATGTTCGGTACTTTACAATGTTTTCTTGTTGCGCATTCTTCTTTATCGGTTCGGCTGTTGTCTATGTTCCCGGCACGAGCTGAGGGACCTTCCGAACCTCACTCTCCAGCAGGTACCCGAACGCGGACCTCGGCCTGCGAACCGTCCGCGCGGCCCGGCTCGGAACCTGCTTCTTTACAGTTAGTGGTAGCTCTCGCGGACCACCTCCTCCTATCTAGAATTATGTTTTACTAGAAGCAGTCATTGCAAGGTTCGTATAAAACTAGTTCTGTTGCCACTGCGGCGTGAGACGGTCCAACTAGGATCCTGTCAATATCTGCGCGCCCCGTATCCTTCCGATTCAAAAGTACATCAGTAATTAAAAAAAAAATTAATTCGGTTTGAAACAAAAATGAAAGTAACTAGGGAACAAGCGCCGCGTGCCGAGCGCGCTTCCGAGCTGATGGTATAGTACGGACCGCGACTAGAATAACATATTACAAGGATGGAACCCGAAGAGTGCGCGGGGGCGGCGGACCCTCATCCGGGACCTCGCAGCAATTAGATTTACGCTGCGTGTGCTCCGGGCAAACAGTGCCGCGCCGCCCGCCGCCCGCCGCCCCTGATGTTGCCTTCCGCGTCCCGCACGCCTTCACGTATTCATAAACCCTTCATCCGACCACTCTCCCCGTCCGACGAGCTGCTTCAGCGAGCGCTCGTGGACTCCGCGGAAAAAATTCACTACTGGCCGTAAGAAGTGCCGCACGCCGCACGCCGCCTGCCGCACGCCGCACGCCGCCTGCCGCCCGCCGCCCGCCGCCCGCCGCCCGCCGTCCGCCGTCCGCCGCACGCCGCACGCCGCACGTCGCACGCCGCACGCCGCACGCCGCACGCCGCACGCCGCACGCCGCACGCCGCACGCCGCACGCCGCACGCCGCACGCCGCACGCCGCACGCCGCACGCCGCACGCCGCACGCCGCACGCCGCACGCCGCACGCCGCACGCCGCACGCCGCCCGCCGCCCGCCGCACGTTGTACGCCGCCCGCCGCCCGCCGCCCGCCGCACGCGCGGTCTCGTTTATAATTAAGGGGTGCGCCGCGTGCGCGCCATTTATCATCGGGTTTTAAATTAGAGCCGCTATGTGCCGATACCAACGGTGACACAAATCCGGCAACCCTTTCGCGCCGCCCCACCCCGCGCCCCGCTCGACCCGCTCGACCCGCGCGACCCGCGCCGCGCCCAATCGCGCGCTACCCTATTTACATATCATCTACATCTACATAGCGCCACGCACCCCTACACCTACCCCTACCCCCGCGCCATGCCTACTCCGCGCCCGCGGCTTTCATCTGCATATAGACATTTATCATGTAAATATATTCGCAGCGCGAGGGGCGGGCGCGTACTAACGAGGTATAACCCTTTCACGGCGAAGTATTGCAGGGCTCCCCCGGCGACTGCTCTGACGACTGCTCCGGCTGCTGCGGCGCGCCGCCGCCCGCACGCCCGCACTCTGCACACCGTCGCGCCTGCAGCTGCAGCGCCCGATATTGATTAGCGACTGGCGACTCGCGACTCCCCCGACTCCTCCGACTCCACCCCCCCCCCGCCCCGCGCGCGCACACACACCTTCCCGCCCGTCGACCGCCCTGACGACGCGGTCCGCGCGCGGCCCCCGCGCGCCCTCTTAATGAGCTCTGCTCTGGTCATTACGAGATAACAACGTAAATAATAAGCTCGGTGCCCCTGGTGCATCAGCAGTTGGCACCGCGTGCCCATGTACCAAATCCTGATTGTTTTTGCCAATATAAATATGTACAAAATTTTGTTATATGTAACCTTGTGTCATCATCATCAGCCAATAGACGTCCACTGCTGGACTAGATTCCCACATTGATCGGATAGGGATTCATAGAGGGGAATTGAGCTATTTCCTACCACGCCGGTCCAAAGCGGTTCGGTGGGAGCCAGAGCCTCGTTTGTTAATTATCAGGGTGCACCACGAGCAGGTCACGTTGGCTTGGGTCCCGTGAGTTGTTATGCGGGAACCCTTGGACCCCTGACTGTAACCTTATGTACATAGCCTCAATATCTTTTATTATTTTATTTCATTACGCTCATTATCATTATTTATTCCTCACGGCGCTGGCCGGACCACCTCATGTCATCATTACTCCAACATGGAGTAAATGATAACTTTAATTAACATTAAGTAAATGACTAAAGCCCACCCGCGAGTGCCGGACGACAACTGAACGAAACTAAAGCCGGTCTGAACGTTTCACTCACCCAATATCCAGTGTGCGCGTGCGAGCCGCGGGTAGCTTGCGTTCAGGTGTAGCAACGAGTTGTTGAGTTAGTTAAACTAAATAACAAATAGCTTTGTGCAGCCATTCCACATTCCTTCGTATCCACCGGGCGGCGGCGGCGCTCATATTTAACGACAGGTCGATGTATCCCTAAACCGCAGCAACTGCCTGCTGCAGCACTGCCTGCCCCGGCACGGCGGCGTGCTGTTCGTGCACTCCGATCGATTCGACTGCAATCTGGAGATGCACGCACAAGCAACAGCAACGCCCGACCGCATGCGCCATATTGTTGTTATTTAACGACAAAACAAACGAAATCTTTTAAACATGCGTTCGTCTGTAGCAAATGGGAAACATTGAGGGAGCTGGGTGCACGGGTGCAGGCGCGGCGACTCCTCTGCCGCCCGCTGCAGCCACCAGCAGTCGCTCGCTGCGCGGCGGCTGCGCGGTCGCTGCGGGGCCGCACATGCCGATGCAGCGATAAGCGCAATCAATGCGCCGCTGCAATTGTGCTCATTTAATTACATTATGAATTAATAGGGGAAGGTGAAGCCCCCCCCCCCTCCCCACAGCGCCCCTAAACAAACCCCTATCGCCGGCCGCCCGCCGCCCGCCGCGCGCCCCGACCCCGCTCTCTCCCGGCGACATGAATTTTTTACAATTTAAAGTTCACGAGATTCGTAATAAATATATAAACAATAGCTGTGTCGCACAGGCGCACAGGCGCACGGGCGCACGGGCGCACTTGTGGAAGTTAATTACAGTTGTACTACGAGCGCGTAGCCGTGTAGCGCTGTGGCGGCGTGGCGGCGTGGCGGCGTGGTGGTGTGGTGGCGTGGTGGCGTGGTGGCGTGGTGGCGTGGTGGCGTGGTGGCGTGGTGGCTTGGTGGCGTGGTGGCGTGGTGGCGTGGTGGCGTGGTGGCGTGGTGGCGTGGTGGCGTGGTGGCGTGGTGGCGTGGTGGCGTGGTGGCGTGGTGGCGTGGTGGCGTGGTGGCGTGGTGGCGTGGTGGCGTGGTGGCGTGGTGGCGTGGTAGCGTGGCGGGGTGCGCTCGCACGCTCTTGGCAATAAACAGACTGGCACACAAACCATAAGGTGCTAAATGTCAGGCGAGGAGTCCCACCGCGCAGCCCACTCGCGAAACGATCTGAACATTAAGAGGTCCGGACGCATTGCCGGTCATCGCACGAGCTCGTGGCTGCGGCCGCCCCGCGCCTCGCACGCTGCGTTATTAGCTCTCGCCGAAGAGGGGCCGCCGGGGCCGCTCGGGGCGCGTTAACATAGTTTGCCCTGCACGGGCACAAAGGCGAACCAATATGTTATTCAAAGTGGCAATACCCGGCGCCTGAGCAAACAGAGCCCGCGCCCTCGCCCGCCCGCGCCGGCCCGCGCCGGCCCGCACCCGCCCGCGCCCGCCCGGCGCGCTCCGGGTGCGGTGCTGGGCGGCGGCGCGTTCAAAGCGGCCGGCCACCGCGGCCCGCATTAATGCCTCCCGCGCCCGCTGTTTACTCACATTAGCATCACAAAGATGCGCGGGGACGGAGACCTCTCGACCACCTCTCGGACCTCTCTTGGACTCGACTTCAAATTGAAATTTTAGATCGACGGGGATATTCTCGCAGTTTTAATCACGAGAACGGTGTGGGGAATGGGGGTTAGAAAGGGACTTAGATCACGCAGTGAGTGTTAACCTATACCTTCGATAAGGGCAACCGACGTGGCGATATTCGCGCGCCAGTGGACCAACGCGGGGTGGGGATGCCGCCACCGGTGCGTTGGATGGACCGCCGAGGTCTGTACAAGTGCTCTGGACGGCGCTCGAAGGCTTTACTGCAAATGACCGCCGGTGGACTGAACACCAAAAACAGCAGCAACATGCGAGAGCTAGCTTTCCGTTTCGTGCGCTACTGACGAGAGCAATTTTTTCTTATTTAACGAACCCGATATCGGAATCCGCGCACCCCCAGCCGCCGCTCCCCTTTACCCTTATAAAAAATCAAACAGCTTTTAAACGAATATTGCGTTAAGCGAAAGCGAAAAAAATCAACATCTCAGGTAATCGAAATAATAGCGGGGTTCGCGAAAAAAAATTCACTGAGGGCGGAAAAGAAACGGATTCGGACAAAAAAATGGAATTTTTAATTCGCCACGTGAGGGGTGAGGGGTGAGGGGTGAGAGGGGCGTCGGGCGAGCCGCGGTGCGAGAGAGGACGGGGTGTCGGGGTTCGGCGGGGCGGGCGCGAAGGCTGCGCTCGCCCGCAGTCGCGCTCCGCACGCCGCCGGCTGTGGATGTTGGAGTGCGCTGCTTGCCTTGAGTTTCGTGCCCGCCGCTCGCCGCCCGGTGCTCGCCGCTCGCCGCTCGCCGCCCGCCGCCCGCCGCCCGCCGCTCGCCATGGTGCTGTCCGCGTGCGTGCGCGCCGCCGCGCGGGCCTACTGCGCCGCCTACCGTGAGTAGTTGCAGTTTCCGCGACCAGCTCGCGGTCTCCTCTGTGCGCACTGCCAATCAGCAGCCGTGCACTTGGCGCGCAGTGCGTGCGTTCACGCTGCTTACACCAAGGCCCAATGTTTTCTTTCCGTGCGCTTGTCCTTCGCGTCGCCTGACTTGGAATCTAAATAGGGTAAACTGATTTTGACGATACTATCGCCACACATATCTGTCTCCAATTTTTTGTAGACTTTCACTAGTTTCTGAGTGTGTCCGGCGGTACGATAACGTCAACGTCTAATACGGCGCGGAGTTTTTAAGGCATCGTGTTAATATTTTTACTAACCTTTCGTTGTAAACCTGGGCGGCGGCAAGGACATCCGGTCGTAGATCCGTCACGCTGAATATATATATAGGGACACCGCAGGCGACGGGAACGTTGTTGGACCGACACCAGGTCAGATTTCGAAGTCTGTCTGCGCCGTGCCACTTGCACAGTAGCAACTCTCCACATTTTGCGTGTTGCTGCGAGTTCGCTGCTCGAACGCCCATTTTACCCAGTAAACTCCACTCTGCATAACATTGGCGTTACCAAGCTGCGAACATCTCGGGAGATGAAACTACAAATAGCATATTATAACAAATTGAAATCCGTCGACGTCTCCAGCAAATACTTTATTACAATAATAAATCCATAACAAGCCGTGGGTTCTGGTCCACGAGCTCAGTATCAGATGATCTGTAAGAGTCAATCTAACGTTCAGCTCTTACCATCCTCAGAAAACCGAACAAATCTATACGCGGAAGTGAACCCGGCGGTACTTACACAAGTTTAGCTGTTTGCTATGCTCTACGTTTAGTGCGTGATGGGCGCAGTGAGCGCGGTGGGCGCGATGGGCGCGGTGGGCACGGTGGGCGCAGCGAGCGCGATGCGCCGAGTCCGCTCGTCGGCTCTCGGGAACTTCATACGTTCGCAAAAGGATTATTCAATCAAATGATAGAAAAGGATAACTGACAATTCTTAAGCCATGTAATAAGTTTCGGAGAGCGAGCCGTCCCGCCGCCCGCCGCCCGCCGCGGTAAAAACTCGCAAAAGATGACAATTCAATAAGCAAGAAGAATCGTCACAACGCATTTTTAGTTTTTTGCAAGATTTAGTTTTTGTAACAGATTTGAACCCGCGCACCTCGTGCCTGCCGACAGACGCGAACCTTTGCACCGGCGCGGCAGGTACGCGCCGCACCCCCGGCCCCCTACACAGTTAGTATTATATAAATCTCACACGAGCAAATCTATTTAAACAACTCACTTTCAAAATATATATTTCAACAATTTTCTCTCTGGGGCCGCACTAGCCGCGGCGGGCGGCGGCCGGCGGGCGGCGGGCCGCGCACTCAGCTGCGTTGATTATCCAATTAATAAATACTTAATCTGTTTTGATAATTACTTAATCTGGTTACGCGCCCGCTCCACGCACACACGCACGCACGCGCACGCAAACGCACGCACGCGCACGCAAACGCACGCACGCGCACGCAAACGCACGCACGCGCACGCCGGCAGCGCGTCCGTGAAATCGTACACCTTCGGCAACCAACATTGTACTGCTTTGTAAAACAATTTAAATTTACTTAACCCGCCGCCCACCGCCCGCCGCCCGCCGCCCGCCGCCCACCAGCCGCAGTGAGCGCACGTTCTCTGTTTCTATATTATCATTATCATTATCATCATCATCAGCCGACAGACGGCCACTTCTGGACATAGGCCTGCCCCAAAGATCTGCACATGCTTTGTTGGAATTCATTAAGGGAAATTGTTTCTTAGCCCATTACGCTGGCCAAGTGCGGGTTGGTGGGTGGTCAGAGCCTCGCCTGTTATTTAGCAGGGTGCACCGCGTGCAAATGACATTGACTTGGGTTCCAGAAGATGTTGGGCGGCTACATATATACGTATAAGTTACATATCGCCCTCATCGCTTATCATCCCTTTTCATATTATTTAACATAGTCACGGTACAAGGGCAGGCGCCGGTCGGATGTTGGGCGTATGTCAGGTGGATATCGGGCGGGTCTGGATCCAACGCACAGATCTTACGGTTTTACAGCTATTTGTTGTAATTAATGATAACTGGGCCTTGGCGGTGGCGTCTTACACTTTTGGAAGTGACCCCCGCAGCCCCCGTAGCGGCCCGCCGGGGCTATGCGTTGATTGTTCCTAGATACCAAACGCAGCAACTCGACCCGAACTCGAACCGAAAATTTAAATTGTCTCCGCGAAAAGTCCTCCGATGATGTCTTTCGCTACTAACTCGAGCTGGACACGAGCTGCACGCCCGCGAGGCCGCGCGCGCCCCCGTGTATCCCCGGAGCCGGTGCGGGCCGGCGCGGGCCGGGAGCCTCGCCGAGCTCAGACTTTTTTGTGGAGCGCTATCGCCGAATCAAATTAAAACGTTTCAATTCATAAGATTCAAGATAAATTTTTAAGCATTTATCATTACATGATCTCGTTAACACACCAGCAGAACGTGACGTCGCCTCCACCGGCTTCACGTTCCCGCTTAGCCCTCGGACTGCGGACGCGCTCCTGTTGTCCTAAGCGGATTTCTTTACGCCGCGGTGTTGTCCTGGATGGGCGATGGTGTTCGATTGCAATAAACATGATTCGGAGCCGTCAAGTGGCTGCACTGTGCACGCGCGGAGTGAGCACAGATAGTTTAACTATATTTATTCTCGTTCGAGTATTTGTATAGTCGTCTGTATGCAATAAATTATTTGTCTGTTCCAGAGGAGTCCGGAGATATCATCAAGTCGCCGTCGCCGCCGCCGAGCCACGGTACGTGTCCGCACACACGCATGTGCACACATATTCGCACACACCACACAACACACACACATACATACACAACACACATACATCCACAACACACATACATCCACAACACACATACACACACACACACACGCACACACACACACACACACACACACACACGCACACACACGCAAGCACGCGCGCGCGCACTAGCACGCTCCACGCGCGCGGCTCACGCGCGGGCAGGTGGCGAGTCCGCCGGCGCCGCGCACGCGCCGCGCACACCTCCCGATGCAAAAAATGGCTCACCCCTTTGAGTAATCCTTCAAAGAAGCGGTTAGCTTGCGATAATGGCATTTTTTTCTTGGCGTCCCCTCCCTAGCCCTCTCCGCGCCGCGTGCACCCCCCGGCGGCTCCTTAATATGCTTTTTGAACTTGTCCACGCACAGACTCCACCACTTCACACGGCCGTCCACCTGTCGGCTGTGCCACACTCACCACCACCCACTCCCCCTTTCCCCCGCCCACCCACCGCCGCACCTGCTGGCGCACGCGCGCCGCTTCCTCATAAGGCATGTAATTAATTCTAATTATAATTGTATGTCTGATTTTTACATTAATTAGTACTCGAGTCGTAATTATCTAAAACAATTGATGCCGTCGCCTGATAGTGCGCTTTATTGCGGGGCTTCTGATTAATTGCCTAAGTCGCGCCTCAGTCGCGCCGCGGTCGCGCCGGGGCCGCGTCGGGGCCGCTCCGGGGACTGCACGACTGCATTTACATATAATATCCGGCGCCCGTCTCCGCGCGATCCATCATATTTGTTTTCTCCCGAACCGGAAATTGGTAACGGCTCGGTGGTGCCGCCCGCGAACTCTGACACCGAAAGGGAGGTAAGTGCACATGCATGCGCGGTAAGTGTACTGCTTCCGGTGGCGCCGCTGCGGCTGCGGTCTCAGTTCTATGTCAGTCACCCGGGCCCTGTTATCGCTGAATATCTTATGCTCCTGCAGCTTGTGTAGCACCATTTTCTGCAGCGGCACGTGAGCCAAACATTCAACTCTAATAAACAAATATGACATCAGCACGCGTCATCTTCTGCGCCGGAAACACCAGCGACCCGTTGTACCGAACAAGTTGTCGCGTCTGCCTGTCTACCTGTCTGCATGTCTGCCTGTCTGCCTGCCTCGCCACTGCACCTCCCGTTTAAATTGAATAATACTCTCTCCCGTGAACTGCCACCTTACTTCCGACACGGTCGGTGCTTGGGACTTGCGTGTCACCAACACCAACGATTGGTGATTGCTGCAGTATTTTGCAATTAAGCACACGTTTGCAATTTGTTATAAAGTTTAATTACAGTTCAAGCAAGCACCTGCTCGGGTGACCTGAAGATGCCGCTCGGCAGTCACTGGGAGTACGGTGAATGGCTTCCATACGCTCCGGTCTGTTATCTTCGCATAGGGGTCCGTCTGGAGAGCTCCAGATGAGGAGCTCCTCCTGCAATGAGAGCGGCCCGCTTTGTTATTCTTTCATTTATTTGTTAAGGCCAATCCACAGAGTAACTCATGTCGCACAGTAGTAGAGGCAGACACTAATAGTGTACATGTATCATTTTACTGCAACACATCCCCCCTCCTCACTTGCATCAGTATCAGTTTCAACGTTAGGGTTCCTGCTGGAACTTCATGTGTGCGATTACTCCTCTGCCGCCTCCTCTGCGAAGATCTCGCATAACTCTCCAATACTTGATCCGTGTAAGATCGGTGAACTGACCCGCGATCCACTGATCTCTGAATCTCTGAATCGCTCTGCTCGTGCGAACCGAGCTGGTGGTTGTTGACCCAGTCAGTGCGCAGTGCACAGTGCGCAGTGCGCAGTGCACCCGCAGCGAGCACACGCACATTATTCCTATATTTCAGTGAAGGTAATGTCGTGTGACTGGTGGTAGACCTAATGAATCAAATCACAGATCAGCTCGGCACTATGCGCTGAACGTGAACCGACAGTGAGACAGAGTGTCGCAGTGTGCGTGTCCGAACACAGGGGGCGCGTCGCAGCCCCCGCCCGGGGTGCGTTCCTTGCCCCGCTCATTGAATATAACAAAGATATATTTACTCGACTTATAACTATAAAAAAACTCTTAAGTGACATTGCAATAATACACCAGGTGTTCCTAGAGCCAAGCTCGCGCGCGGCGGACATCTCGCATGTGTGTGTGTGTGTGTGTGTATACACACACACACACACCATGTGTACATCGGGGTTTGCCTGCGTGATCGAATCAGAAATGAAGAGATCCAAGAGAAGTAAGGTCATCGATATCGACCAAAAGGTTGCTAGCCTCAAGTGGCAATGGGCAGGACACATCGCTCGAAGGGCTGACAGCCGATGGGGCACTAAGGTCCTCGAATGGCAATCGCATACCGGAAGACGTAGTGTTGGCAGGCCCCCACCAGGTGGTCCGACGATCTGGTAAAGGTTGCGGGAAGCAGCTGGATGCGAGCAGCACAGGATCGATCAATGTGGAGATCTTTGAGAGAGGCTATGTCCAGCAGTGGACGTCTGATAATGATGATGATGATACATATATATATATTAAGTGAAACAAGAGCAGCGGCGGGCCCGTGGCCACCTGCTGCGCTTTGTTTACAACTATACCATGTAAATATATAAATAGATACACATGTAAATAATTTACACGTACTGCTAAATACGCATAAATACGCGTAAATACACATATTCTATACGTACGTGCGCGTACATGACGTACACTAAATTGTCTCAAAGATTTTCGGCCAAATCGTGCGATAGAGAGTTGAGCCATTCGGAGATGTCTTAGCCACTTTCACAGAGAACAGCTTTGCCTCGCACGACTACTGCCAGCGCCACCAGCCCCTTCCAGCTCGTTCAGCTCGTCCAGCTAGTCCCGCGAATCGTGTGTTGACTGTTGGCTTGCTCGTATTGCTCAGAGTTAACTGTTCCACGATGAACTGTCGGCGATGTTTGCGCTTTTAAACCGAACCACTGGCGCTGAGCTAAAGTTTTAACCTGTTGGTAAAGGTTTCCAGCTGGATAGCTACGAGTACAATGGCATAGGATTTGTTTGGCAGCATTTTAAACTGATCTGACTGTTACGTTCCCACGATTTAGATCGATTAGTTTCGGAGGCACTGCCCCGCCGGTCCACGCGCTACGCAGGTGTTGACTGACATAAAACGAAGTGCGCAGGTCTTAAGGCGTCGGTTGTAGCCGACTTGCGAAGAAGTCTCGTGATATTAATGAACTTCCGTAACCGGCCGGACAGTGTGTTGATTTGTTCCCTGAAGCTAAGATTTTTATCGATAATTATACCGAGATATTTGACTGAATCTTGTCTTTGTAATATCTCACATCTTCAAGACTTCAATTGGTCTAAATCTAGGTAAATGATGCAGTCGTTTTATAAATACGAATACAAACATTTAGTATTTTGGACATTTAGAATTAACAAATTATCGGGCCATCACACGGAAGTCTTCCTTAGACCGGATTGCGCATTTGCAAAAATCTGTCCACAAAAGGAACCTTCAAAGAGCACCACAGTGTCATCAGCGTAATGAATTACAGCTTTACCTGTAATTGCGTGAATGTCATTAATGTACATTATAAATAGAGTAGGGCCTAAAACACAACCTGGTGAGACTCCAAGGTGCACCACCAGTATGATTGCACGAGCATACATCCGTGTTACAAATTAATAACAGTTGTTTTTCGCTGGCGCCGTCTATGCATCCAACATTATTTCCTCCATCTTTAGCATATCTGAACCAGTCGTGACAGTGCACTAGTGCACTTTGCAGTGTGTCCCGTGCATGGTGACGGAAGGTTGAAATGAATATTTGCGAGCTCTGGCCAATTAGTTCGTCCTTGTAAAAGTTCGAATGCCAGAGTTGTCCTTTTTCGACGAAGCGGCGAACAGAACGTTCACATGGTGATAATTGGTACTCCTACCACCACAATTTGGAGCTCGTTTGAAAGATGTATTTGATTGCACCACCTTGTGTCTGTCGCGTCAACACCGTCATAACATTTCACATATTATCCCTGTAATATCTCAAGCTATCTAAACAGAACCTCTAATCAGAGGACGAAACAATCATTGCATGCTGCAGCTGTGTTCAAGGCAGCTTCCAGTAAGAAGTAAATATTTCCTATTTAGTTCCAGCTGCACGCGGCTCCAACTTTGCGTTATCAGTAACAATAGAACTACTCAGCATTCAGTTAAATGAAATGAAAATTTGCATTGCAGATGGGTCGGCGAGCGGCGAGGGCGAGGCCAGCGGCGACGAGCGGCCGCACTCCGCGCCACCACCGGACCACCCGGCGCACCCGGCGCACCCCGCGCACCCGGCGCATCCGGCGCACCCCGCGCACGGGCCCGCCGCCAGCGCCGCCACCGCCGCGGTCCTGGTACATGTATACATTTATATACATATATATATATATATATTGTGAGTAGTGCACGTTGCCCAGCACATGGACGTTCAATAAATATGGAATGCAGCCAGACATTTCAGTATTTGCCGTTATGTTTGCAGAGCGCGGCGGGCGCGGGCAACGCTCTAGCGCAGCTGCAGCACCTGCTGCTGACGCAGCACGGCGCCCATTCGCTGCTACTGCACACACAGGTCGGTCGGCAAGTTACTCCGTTACCGAACACGTTTTGCAAGCGCTCGTCGTCCGGCTGGACGCGGCGCGCCGCGCTGGTTCCGCAGCCGGTCCAAACTCCAGCTCGATTCGATTATTGCAGACCAGACCACTCTATCTGTCATATCGCTTTTGAGCAGCAATCCGTTCGCAAATCACATATTTCAATAGTTTTCCCTCATGAAATACCGGTCCACAGCGTGCACTCGGGTCCGAGAAGCCTTTGGAAAATCGTTTTATTGATGAAAACATCGCGCTATGCAACCTGCACCCTCTGTATCAGGACAATGACCCGACGTTGCGTTACTGCACAGGTGCAGCAGGCGGTGGCGCAGGCCGCGGCGCAGCAGTTGCAGCAGCTGCAAGCGCGCGCTGGCATCGCGCCTCCCACCTCTGCAGGTTGGTCTGCAATGCTACATCCAGACGCCATGCACTACCGTATTTCAATTTCTTCCTGCAAGCGGGTTTCGACTTAATTAAATATATTCCCACCCACAAAGCGCCTCTCAGACCTGTACGGACCTGAACCGCTCTACTCATTACTTCTTATATTTTATCGGAACCTTTCGGATGTTTCCCAGTTATATATACGTTTATATAATATCTAGTAAGGCAACACTAGTTACTAGTTAGCGGCGCAATCTTCCAAGCCGCCTCGCAGTTCTCACCAGCTGCACGTTACTCTGGACGAGGATATATCCTTACTATCATATGAACGTCTTGCCCGTCACCCGTCGTCGCGAAGAATAAAAAATATGTATGGGATGGTGGCGGCGGCGTTCACTACAGATGTATAACTGCGTTTAACCGTGTACCACGCCGGCCGCGCGCAGCGTTCCGCTGCACAGAGACGCGCTCGCCGTCCCCGCGGCGCACGCCGCCCGGCGCTGCCGCCTTCCTGACGCCGCTGACGCCGCTCACCCCGCTCACGCCGCTCACCCCGCTCACGCCGGGGACGCGCGCGCGCTCGCCCGGCGCCCCGCGCACGCCCCTGCATGCGCACGCGCACAAGCCGCGCGCGCTCGAGCCCGCCACCGACGACACGGCTGACCTCGAGGAGCTCGAGCACTTCGCTAAGACCTTCAAGCAGCGCCGCATCAAACTCGGTGAGACGCGCTGGCACGCGCACACCGCCCGCTGCGGCTGTTCCTCGAACACCATCACCACTCCTTTCCGTTTCCATGCATCGGTCACATCAATTCTCTTGTGTGTGTGCACTTTTGTCTGTTTGCGTTGACTTATGACTGACTTCCTGTTTAAATCAATGTCCATCCGGCCTCCAACACAACGGTTGGGTGGAAGCCTTCCTGAAATCTTGAAATAAAATAGTTTTTGTACGATATCAGAAACTTTTTGACAACAATAGAACGGTCGCGTGCACGTGTCGCCGTCGAGCCGCTGAGCCGGCAGCGGTACCCGATCACCAGGGGGGGGGAGTGGCAGCGCGCCGCTGGCCCACGCCCTAACCGCTTCAATGCGATCGTTTCGCTACCAGAGAGATACAGATTATTAAGTATAGGTGGTTGTGGTAGTGGTGGTGGTGATGGTGATGGTGGTGGTGCTGGAAGTGGAAATGGAAATGGAAACAAATAAACTGACTAAATAAATAAACATCGGCAGGCTTCACACAGGGCGACGTGGGACTGGCGATGGGCAAGTTGTACGGGAACGATTTCTCGCAGACGACGATATCGCGGTTCGAAGCTTTGAACCTGAGCTTCAAGAACATGTGCAAACTGAAGCCGCTGCTGCAGAAGTGGCTGGAGGACGCTGACTCATCGTTGGCGGGGGGCGGGGCGGCGCCGGGCGCGGGCGCCGCCCTCGCCGAGGCGGTCGGCCGCCGCCGCAAGAAACGTACCTCTATCGAGTCCGGCGTGCGTGTCGCCCTGGAGAAGGCCTTCCTGCACAACCCCAAGCCCACCAGTGAGGAGATCGCCGCGCTAGCCGACGCGCTCTGCATGGAGAAGGAGGTCGTGCGCGTCTGGTTCTGCAACCGCCGCCAGAAGGTTGGCACTTTTCTTACATTGCGATTGTTAAACGCAACCCTATCCCAGACCCCCCAACGGGTTCCCGCCTTGTCGTGACGGAGGGGCTTAGTAACCGTGGCTTAGACACATGGTGAAGCGAAGAAGAACCCATCCGGCTGGCCCGTGGTCAAGGCCTGGCCCGACGCGGCCGCTCTACGTTAGAGCACCAGTTAGATAACTGGAGCTCACCGGAGCGGCCGGGGACTGCAGGGGAGACTTTATGCTGCTCTTTACGGCCAGGCTGCAGGGGAGGGAGTACTCTCTGCGACTAACAACGGGTGGCGGTGGGCCCAACATCGGATCCGCCGCAGGGAGCCAGGAAGAATTTTCTCTCTTGGCTCTCATGGCCTCTGGGTGATGGGTTCGGAGGTATTCGTCACCCGCGCAACTACAAGAGGCCGAAGAGGAGGCGCGCTGCATGTTCCGGCGTGCCCCTGCGGAAGTGGAAATGAAGGGTTCATCTCTCCATCCCGAGGCGACCAGCCCCGGCGGGATCGCAGATCGTGCGACAGCGTTCCCGTAACCCCACCATGAGGCGCCGAGGACGAACATCGTAGGGGTTTTAGTCGGTGCAAGTCCGACATAACCCGTCGTTGCCCCCGCGAGGACGGGTATGCGCAGGCATTTCCCCCACATTAATCGAAAAAAAAGCCCTAGCTCGGAGATCGTCGCCGGCGCCGTGGGGCCGGATGTGTACACACGTGCCCCGGACACTGCCACGAACGCTAGTTTCGTAGTATTTGGTTGACAGCGGGTCTTGTTTACAGGAGAAGCGAATAAATCCTCCTGCGGGCGAGCCCGGATCCGCGGCGCCGGGTGGGGCGCTCCTACCCGCGCTGCACACGCTGCCGCAGCACGGCACGCACGGCACGCTCGGCACGCTCGGCGCTCATGCGCACGGTCCCCACGCGCACGGCTCGCACGCGCACGGCTCGCACGCGCACGCGCTGCAGGCGGCAGCGCTACAGCCGCTGGCGTTGCTGGCGCGTGCGCCGCCGCGCGACTGATACCCCGCACATATCCCTTTCCTGTAAATAGCCGCTGGCCGGTTGGCCGGTCGGCCGGTGGCCGGTTGGCCGGTAGCCGGCTGGCTGGCGGCGGACGGACTGCAGTGTTGTACATAGATATGTATATCGGCCTCGGCCCTAGTGAGTAAGTTTATATTACGTGAAGTTTATTTATGTCGGAGCCCATATCACTCAGCGCTCGGCGCGCGTAGCCTAAGGTGGATGTGTAGGAAACTATCTGTATGTTACAATAAAATGTCATAGATCATCACGCATTTCATTCTTTCCACACCCGTCCCCTCCTGGTGCAGTGTACACTCGCGGCGAGGGGTCACATTTATTATTAAGTAACATATAAAATTTTATGACATAATCTAATTAATACCTTGCTGGCCTCCCGCGACACCATCGAGCAGCGGCAGAGCGCTCCCGAAGTAGAGCTGACGTGACTCAGTACAGTAACAGTTCTGTATGCGCGCGCATAGGTTCCATAAACATGCTGCGCATACGGGAACCGTCAATACGGAATATACCTTTTTATTAGTCTATTTGACGGCATTTACAAAAGATATCGGGTTGGAGAGCTATTGGAATCCTTTTATTATGTATGTATGTATGTATGTGTGTATGTGTGTATTTATTAGATCCGCCAATAAATAAATTTTTCGCCGTGAAGGTAGGGTATGGGTCGTATTCCTTTAATTAGCGAATAATAAAAACGCGAATGAAGGAAGCGCGAATAAAATGTTTTTACTGTATTAACATTGACAATTTTTTTTACTACATCTTTCTTCTGGACACATGTTAGTTCTGGAAACTCCCAAGGTATCCTGCTAGGCTACTATTAGGCCCGTTGCTTTTTATCATGCTTATAAAAGAGAACAATAAATGCTTATCAGGTTCTTAAAATTTTTTGTCGGAGGCGTCATCTGACGCTAGTCACGAGAAGACCACAGGTTGTCCATTAATTAAATCTGAATGTTGATAAATATTATCATCATCATCTGCCGATAGACGTCCACTGCTGGACATAGCAAATATAAACTGATAAATATCAAGCAAAACCTTTTTAAAGATGAATCCGCGCCGTTGAGTTCCTCTAGCAACCAAATATTTCTAAGGCGGTGGGTTTCGCGACTCCACACCCGCGCCCGGCTGCTGTAATCAAAGCGGACAAGCAGTATCAGAGTGTTAAAGTGATAAATTCAATTTCCTACGTTTCGGCCGCCGTGCATCAGCCATGGTCATGGGGGTTTGACGACGTAGCTATAACGGAGTAGCTGCGGCTTTATAATTATAACTTGCAGTCCGATATAAGCAGAATGAGCTCACAGAGTGGAATAGCGGTATGCTTGTTGTTTGATTTAATTTTATTAATAAAGGAATCCCACGCCGGTGCTGCCACCGGACCGTTTCTTCATTGAGTAAAAAGTATTTCAATTTCAATGGTCTCGCGAATCATCCTTGGTGAGACTTGGTGTTGTTTTTTACGGATTTTTGACCTACCTAACGTAATGGCTAGGACTCGGAATGTGGTTATAGATTGTTAACTTCTTGCAGCGCTAACGCATGAAGTCATCTGTTTGAAGAAGCGCCGACATGTATATACGGTGCATCGCATGATCGACTAAGACGAACCGCGCGCGCGCCGCCATTTTGTGATCGCGGCGGGTAGCGCCCTCTTGTGTGCGCGGCGGGAGGCGCTATCTTATGGACGCGGCGAGTGGCGTCTCTTGTGTGCGGCGGGCAGCGTCATCTTGTGCGCGCTGCGGGAGGCGCTACCTTATGGACGCGGCGAGTGGCGTCTCTTGTGTGCGGCGGGCAGCGTCATCTTGTGCGCGCTGCGGGAGGCGCTATCTTATGGACGCGGCGAGTGGCGTCTCTTGTGTGCGGCGGGCAGCGCTATCTTGTGCGCGCTGCGGGAGGCGCTATCTTATGGACGCGGCGAGTGGCGTCTCTTGTGTGCGGCGGGCAGCGCTATCTTGTGCGCGCTGCGGGAGGCGCTATCTTATGGACGCGGCGAGTGGCGTCTCTTGTGTGCGGCGGGCAGCGCTATCTTGTGCGCGCTGCGGGAGGCGCTATCTTATGGACGCGGCGAGTGGCGTCTCTTGTGTGCGGCGGGCAGCGCTATCTTGTGCGCGCTGCGGGAGGCGCTATCTTATGGACGCGGCGAGTGGCGTCTCTTGTGTGCGGCGGGCAGCGCTATCTTGTGTGCGCTGCGGGAGGCGCTATCTTATGGACGCGGCGAGTGGCGTCTCTTGTGTGCGGCGGGCAGCGCTATCTTGTGCGCGCTGCGGGAGGCGCTATCTTATGGACGCGGCGAGTAGCGCCTTTCGTGCGCGGCGGGCAGCGCCATCTTGTGCGCGCTGCGGGAGGCGGTATCTTATGGACGCGGCGAGTGGCGCCTCTTGTGTGCACGGCGGGAGGCGCTATCTTATGGACGCGACGAGTGGCGCCTCTTGTGTGCGGCGGGCAGCGCCATCTTGTGCGCACTGCAGGTGATGCCTTATGAGCGCGGCGGGAAGCTCCGGTGAGCGGACGAGCCGTGGGCAGGCCGCATCGCGCGCACTCGCCCGCAGGGGCTGTCGTTACTAAAGTTCATAAAGCTAATTAATTTGTTCACATTAATAAACAAAATTTTTAAATTTCTTTGACAGGTAAAGGCAGGCAGTTGCGCCTGTCGTTAATTGAGGTTGCTAAATTAATATTATAGCAAAACTGAAGCGCGGTGGAAAGCATCAACGCATGTAAGCTTAGGGGTTTACAAATAGGGGATAAATGCGTCGCGTCTCGCCCGCCCGCCGTGTGGGCCGTGGTGCGGCAGCACAGCACGTGGAACGAACCGAAACATTTGTTATACCAAATGACTGCTGAATCGTTAGTAATATTTACGATTTTCTCCTGATACATTATACATTTCATTTTGTATATCAATACTACTATATTTATGTATTATATTATTAACATACAAGTATTTTGTTTACCCGACTTCCCTCAGAACCTGTGATGCTAATTAATTAACGTGAATTAAAGAGATGTTTTTGTCCAATGTCGTACATTTTCGTGTTTCGGAAAGCGCGCACGTGCGCCGACGGCACGCTGTGTGTAATGTGTACATCTGAACAATTTTATATCACTTTAAGTTTTTTAATAACTGTTTGTTAATCGCTTGAGTTTTGTACCTATATTTAACTAACGCAAGCTGTCTTCTTAGATTGAAGATGCAACTTGGAAAACTTATAGTAAATAAATAAAGGAATGCGCCATTGTAAGTAGATGTGAATAAAATGTGTGACTTGTAACCTCTGCTAACTGAAAAGTAAATAGCGCGATTGAGGTTGCATCGGAGAGCGGCGCGCGCGGCGGCCGTTGCACCCACGCGCGCGGCGCAGCGTCAGCGCCGGGGGGCGGCCGCGGGCAGCGGGCAGCTGGGAGCGGGCAGCGGGGTCGCGCCTCGGTGCGCGCTCACTGTTGTCTTATCACATTATCGCGCTGAGTGCGCGCAGAGCTCTCCACACATTCCCCCCTCACCGTCCCCGCCGCCACCGCCATCACGCCTCCCCGCCCCGCCTCGCGTCGCGCTGAGCTGCTCCTCACCGCATCGCGCTATCGGCTCCGCTATCAGTGCGCGATTAGATACGGCCGCGTGCACACCGCGCACCCCGCGCACTCCGCTCGACCTGCACACAGTTGGAGTACCAGCAGCAGAACATAACCTAGTACGGAGTACGGAGGAAGTGCGCAAACACTGACCGCGGACGAGCCGCCGCCGCGCAGTCGCCATGAGGAGCAAAGACCGCTTGGATGAGTTGCGCCAGGTGAGTGTGCCCGCGACGCGCCCCGCGCCCCTCGCTCCGCGCCCCTAGCCCCACGCCCCTAGCCTTGCCCCGCGTGCTGACGAATGCCAATTTGTTACATTAGTCATTAACACGAACAACATGCGTACTGTACATGCAGGCAGGAAATGGCGGTCTGTGTAAAAAGATGCACATTAAGCTAAACGCATGTTAAAATCCGTCGCCGTCGTAAGTTTGATCGCTCATTCATAGTAGTGTTATACGCGACAGTTGGCGAGCGAGGCGGGCGTGTACCGCGAAACGGTGCTGGCGCTGCCGGAGGAGCCTCCGCCCGCCGCCGTCGCGGAGCTGCTGCACGAGGTGAGGCAACCTCCGCGCGCCTGATGCAGGCCAATCGTGTGCTTTTTGAAGTGGCGCGGGCGCGGCAATCAGTTTTTTTTTTTTAAAGGCTGCTGAGGTAAATAGGTTTTCTTTTCGGTTTAACGTGGGGGAAATGCCTGCGCATACCCGTCTTCGTCGAGGCAAGGACAGGTTATGTCGGACTTGCACCGACTACAACTCCCACGAAGTTCCTTCTCGTCGCTTAAGGCGGGGTCACGGGAACGCTTTTGCACACATCCGCGACCCCGCCAGCGTTGGCCGCATGACGCAGCCCCACCACGCGAAGGAAGGAATAACCCTCCCTTTCCACCTCTGTAGAGGCACGCAAGAACCCACAGCACGCCCCGTCATCGGCTTCTTGCAATCGCGCGAGCAACGGATTCCCTTGAACCCGTCACCCAGAGGCCATGAGAGCCAAGAGAGAAAATTCTCTTGACTTCCTGTGGCGGATCCGATCTTGGGCCCGCGGCTATCCGTTAACGGCCGCGGAGGATAGGGAGAGCGGGACATCGCAATACCGACACGCCTCTTCCCCAGCGGCCCCACCGCCGTCGCATCAGCGGTGCGGCACCGCTTAGTCGCATAAGGAACATCCTCCGCGACTCCACCTCGGTTGCAGAAGGTAGCATAAAGTCGCCCCTGCAATCCACCGGCACGTATTCGAGGTGAGCTTAACGGTGGAGCACTGAAGTTATAACCTGGAGAGGCCGCCTCGGGCCGGCCGGGTAAGTTCCTCTTCGCTTTACCGTGGGCGACCCAGCCATGGCTAGGCCAAGGGCTTAGGCCCTTCCGCCACAACAAGGCAGGAACTTGTTGGGAGGGCGCGGCGACCAGTGCGTTATGTCCAGAGCGGATCGAAGACGATCGGTTGACACGCGCGCAGGCTTTTGTATAACTTCCCCACTTTGCCATCCGAGACAGGAAGCATGTCTTACAACAACCATTACGCTTACTGGCGCGCGCGGCAGATGGCGCGACGTGGGCGCCGTTCATTGAACAGAATGCTGTGCGGCCTCGTTGTCCTCATTACGCTCAATAATTGAGTGCGCGGCGGCTTCCTGCTCCGACACACTCCGCCTCCCTGTCCCTCCGCCGGCAGCTCTCACCGCACCAGCGTCTCCGCCCCGCATGTCGCCTACAAGCACGTAAACACTGCAAAACATTATTGTACCTAAGCAAATTATTTAATTCAACGGGACCGCCGGCCGCCATCACGCCGCCGGATGTACCAACGGACGCGCGCGAGCTGCGGGGTGAAGGGCGAGCCCGCTGTCGGAGCGCTCCACGCACGCGCCGTACTCATTGTAACGGGAAGTAGGGCAGCAGGATTTCAGCTCAGCGCCAGCTCCAATCCAGTGCCTCACCTGTCCGCCGTGTTGCAGGTGGAGGCAATCAGCAGATGGATCGACGAGGTGAACGCCGACACACAGCTGATCCGCCGCCTGCACTCCGACCCCACCTACCACACCAACAATCGTGAGTAGAGTTTATCTCTACATTACTCCATCACTGCCCGACTATGTTTTACCAATGTTATCGGAGGCTGCGCCTGAGCCGGTGGCTCTAATGGACCTCATCAGCGGCCGCCCAGCCGCAGCTCCTTCTTAAAACTCTATTAAAATATAATAAACTTAATGTGTTAACTATTTTTAAATTTCATTATCGTTTCCTTTTTGCCTGATGACGACGCAGCGCCGCGCACTCGTCGGCCTCTGATCTGACGGCCGGCGAGCTTCCGAGAGTCCAGCGAGGTGCAAGTGCTGCTGGAGTCTGCACCAAGCCAATATTATGATCGAGCTCAATGGATACGTGGGCGAGTTGCAGACGTGCAGGAGCAGTTGGACGCGGCAGTGACGCGCGCGCACGCCGCAGGCCTCAAGCTTTGTGGGGCGCTTCGCCAGCTGGAGGGGCGCGCGCGGGCAGGTTGCGCCGGCGGCGCCGTCGGTGCCGGCGGGCGCATCGCGCGCCTGCAGTACGCGGCCGCGCGGCGTCGGTACGCCGATGCCCTCGCCGAGCACGCGCGCCTCCTGCAGCTGCTGCGCGACGACCGCGCGCGTCTCTTGCATGAGCAGATCAAACTTAGTAAGTTCGATTGTTATGCTCCGCGCCCGTGAACATGTACAATAACTTAGTTTGACCTGCGAACAATAAGATACGGTGTTCAGTCGAATTTTGAGATAGTCGTCGCCGGGGAGTCCTCAGCGTCGTCAGCCTCACGCGCGTACCAACAAACTGCGACTTCGTTGCCCGGACATAATTAGGAGTAAACAAATTGTTAATCGAGTTCCGTTCAGTGAACTCGTACTATTGATGCCATGGTTTCCGGTCGACGGACATGGCTGCAACGATGATTACTACGATCGTGACTATATTTAAGTGATGTGACATGGGGTAATGCAATGATGTCATCTTCGTGTTTACAGCGAACCTCACGATCTCGGAGGAAGAGTGCGAGCAGCTGCTGGACTCCAACAACGTTTCTCTCTTCGTAGATAACGTGAGCTGTCGCCCCTCCTCGTTTGCGTCGCCGCCGCCGCTTTAACAGGAGGCGGTGACGGAAACGACTACTTACTGGTAACCTGATCGCATGCAACAAAGTAACAACGGAGCAGCGCCGAAAGCCGTCTCGTCTCTCCACCATCCATGTTGTAAAAGTATCCTGTGAAGTGACACTTGACACTTCCACTAGTAATGAACTGACCCGTGGCCTCTAACTGGCTCTGTATGTGGTCGTGTCGTTCGCTCGGGCCTGATCTGCGAGGGTCCGCGAGGGGAGTGCGGTGATGCGCATGCGCATGGTGTGTTACAGCTGCGTGCGGAGGGCGCGGAGGCAAGGCGTGCGCTGCGCGAGGCGGAGGCGCGTCGCGACGAGCTGGCCCGCGTGGAGGGCGCGCTGCGCGACGTGCACGACCTCTTCCTGCAGCTGTCGCACCTCGTCGCGCAGCAGGTGGGGCGCCCGGCTGCGTGTCACGACATTTTGTTGCAAGTGTCCACATCGCGCTAGACACGGTGCGAAGTGTTGTCCTCTACTTGTCGTAGAAAGCAACGGCGATGCGGCGGTGGTGTGGTGATGGAACGGTGGTAGTGCGGCGGCTTTTTTTATTTATTTCTAAATTTTCTCTTTTAGAATCACAACAATGTCATTTTATACTAGTCATAAAATAATTTCTGACTTCAGAAAACATTTTTTATTGTCTCAACTTCTGCGTAATCGCAACCATAGAAGGAAACCACCGATGGGATTTTGATAGATATTTCATCCTTGACAACAAAAAAGTACATAACACCGCAGCGTTTGTTTCCGTCGCCGGGCAACACTCTGCAACAATCATCCTGTTACAAATTGCAGCATGTGATGTCACTAAAGTGTAGACACTCAACATTATGCCATGGTTAGTGACGGGCGTACCGTCTACCATCTTACGACTGTCCCTCCATCTCGCTGGCGACTGTGACAATGTTCGAAATAAATGGAAAAACTTAAAAATTCGCAGCAAGAGCAAATCGACAGCGTGGAGCACTTCGCGCTGCAGGCCACGGAGCACGTGGGGGACGGCGGGCGCGAGCTGCTGCGCGGCACCGTCAGCCGCCGGCGCGCCCGGAAGGTGCGCCCCGTGCTGACCCCGGGTCCACTGCTCCGCGGGGGCAGCGAGAACCTTACAATTTAAAATTAATCTTCGTTTAAATAGGATCAGTGTTGATGCTACACATTCACAGGCGGCCTCGGCGATGAGCAGCTATTTTAGTAATTGGTAACTACCGCGGCCGGGAAATGTCCTCATCAGGCTCATGCGCGATAGAAGTGATGTGAACATTATTTCACTTAACATGTCCTCTCTGAACCGCGATGTTTAAAATGTTACCACATGCAAATTCCTGTTCAGGCAGTAGGTTCTGTCGCAACGTGAATATTTATCTAGATTACCGGAGTCGGGGCAGTCGCCTGTGCCTCTCACCCCTACCCATCTAATTCAATGGTATTGAATTTCAGAAGAAATTCGGCTTGATCATCTGCCTATCATCCGGATTCCTGGTAGTGTTGCTGGTGCTGGTGTACACGTAGCGCCGCGGCCGTCTCCGTTCCAGCAAAGTTATCGTTTCCTAGTCATATTTAAACATTAAATGCGTTACGAACAAAATATTTGTTCACTACATTATTTATATTTAAAATGTATAACAAACGTGCGTTCAGGAAGTTAAGAGGATATACAACCAACCTCTGCAGAGAGAAAGAAGATTGCTAAGCACGACGACGATGGAGCCGGCGGCGCCGCTATTGGTGTACATCCAAGATTCATCTTCAATGCGGTGCCTGACGAGAGCACTGCGCCGCGAGCGGGGCCGTGTGCTGCGTACCCTGGCTCCACAGAGCACTTTGCATACCCTGAGTTAGGATAGTCATTCGAGTAATGAACAGTCAGCGACGTCTGATGTTTTGTTACCAAAACTGTGCACCAATCTACGAACCTTTGGTTCATATAAACGGACCTTTGGTTTGTATATAGGTGCACACATGTTTTTTTTTTAATCTTTTATGGGTCCTCGTACTCATTTGAGTATTTGTTTATTATAATTGTAGTTATTTTTACAGCGTTTTGACTGACATTTTATAACAGCAGGGTGGGTGTAATAGAAATTGTCAATGAAATATATGATTCTTCCAAAATACCTGAAAAAAAAATTAACAGATGATGAACCTCTCGTTAATTCACTGCTGTATTTTTAGATTTATGCGAGTTTTTTATTTTATCACCCATTATGGACAAAACTTTTGAGAACACTTTACTAACATTTTCCTAAAACCAGAGAAGATTTTTATGTGAAATCTATATTATATTTCACATAAAACAGTATAATTTATGTAACATCAATGGAAGGGGGTGCAGGGATCGAACTGAGCGCGTATTAAAAAACCAAAACTACCCACTTACATTTATACTTACTAAGTAATAAACTACTCCACAAATTTATCTCTCTACACACTTAAGTACTAGGATACTTCTCCATTCACAGGATTTTTATGTCAGCTCTCTTATACGTACGTGGTATATGCGTGGAGAGGTTGGGGGAGGAGGTGACGAGAGTAACAAATTAGTGATAAGTATTTCTGTAAACGGGTCTGCATAACCTACGTCAAGTTCCTCTTCAGTTGCCACCACAACAGTGTTGTAAACGTACTTAATCAGCACCTGATCTAAATTAATCGGAGATTATTTTGCCTTACCCAGACTAGGACGGGAAGAGAATACATCCCGGTGATATAAGAGCAAGAGGTATTAACTGATCCAGATGTCTTCTTCTCTCCACACCACCTGACATGCTTACTTTATAAGCAACTGACCCTTTTTTCTTCACCGCAGTACCCTTAAGCCACTTACCTCCTCTTGAAGTATAATTGCATACAAGCTCAGGTTCCTCAATATTAGTTTCACCGTCAGTGGCTTTGGAATTAATTATCTGTATCTTAGAAGATACTGTATGCAATAAGGAGTGAAGCTCGGGAGCTACGATTGGACACAATGCATAGAAACGACCTCGTAAGTTATTGACCCAATTAGGTAGGTAGGTAGGTAGGTAGGTAGGTAGGTAGGTAGGTAGGTAGGTAGGTAGGTAGGTAGGTAGGTAGGTAGGTAGGTAGGTAGGTAGGTAGGTAGGTAGGTAGGTAGGTAGGTAGGTAGGTAGGTAGGTAGGTAGGTAGGTAGGTAGGTAGGTAGGTAGGTGGGTGGGTAGGTGGGTAGGTGGGTAGGTGGGTAGGTGGGTAGGTGGGTAGGTAGGTGGGTGGGTAGGTGGGTGGGTGGGTAGGTGGGTAGGTGGGTAGGTGGGTAGGTGGGTGGGTGGGTGGGTGGGTGGGTGGGTGGGTGGGTGGGTAGGTGGGTGGGTGGGTGGGTGGGTGGGTGGGTGGGTGGGTGGGTGGGTGGGTGGGTGGGTGGGTGGGTGGGTGGGTGGGTGGGTGGGTGGGTGGGTGGGTGGGTGGGTGGGTGGGTGGGTGGGTGGGTGGGTGGGTGGGTGGGTGGGTGGGTGGGTGGGTGGGTGGGTGGGTGGGTGGGTGGGTGGGTGGGTGGGTGGGTGGGTGGGTGGGTGGGTGGGTGGGTGGGTGGGTGGGTGGGTGGGTGGGTGGGTGGGTGGGTGGGTGGGTGGGTGGGTGGGTGGGTGGGTGGGTGGGTGGGTGGGTGGGTGGGTGGGTGGGTGGGTGGGTGGGTGGGTGGGTGGGTGGGTGGGTGGGTGGGTGGGTGGGTGGGTGGGTGGGTGGGTGGGTGGGTGGGTGGGTGGGTGGGTGGGTGGGTGGGTGGGTGGGTGGGTGGGTGGGTGGGTGGGTGGGTGGGTGGGTGGGTGGGTGGGTGGGTGGGTGGGTGGGTGGGTGGGTGGGTGGGTGGGTGGGTGGGTGGGTGGGTGGGTGGGTGGGTGGGTGGGTGGGTGGGTGGGTGGGTGGGTGGGTGGGTGGGTGGGTGGGTGGGTGGGTGGGTGGGTGGGTGGGTGGGTGGGTGGGTGGGTGGGTGGGTGGGTGGGTGGGTGGGTGGGTGGGTGGGTGGGTGGGTGGGTGGGTGGGTGGGTGGGTGGGTGGGTGGGTGGGTGGGTGGGTGGGTGGGTGGGTGGGTGGGTGGGTGGGTGGGTGGGTGGGTGGGTGGGTGGGTGGGTGGGTGGGTGGGTGGGTGGGTGGGTGGGTGGGTGGGTGGGTGGGTGGGTGGGTGGGTGGG